>OX411830.1:10615501-12091448 GCA_948253155.1 Leucoma salicis | reverse complement strand
GACGCCCGCGCCATCCGTCGGAAGTATTTTCATACATTATACCGACCAGGTAAACTTAATTTTACAATTAAGATTTTACCTAATAATGACGCAAACCCTTTAAATATTTAGATATTTTTATATATATTTTTATCATTTGACATGCTTAGCACTATACATTAAACACAAAGTGAAAAATGTGAAATCGAAAACAACAGTCAGGGGCAGGATTTGAACCTGCATCTTCTGGATACCGTCCAGATGCTTTACCAATTCAGCCATCCTGACAATTGCTCCTGACTGCTAATTTCGATAACACATCATACCCAACGTCTTTGGGTGACGCCCGCGCCATCCGTCGGAAGTATTTTTCGATTTCACATTTTTCACTTTGTGTTTAATGTATAGTGCTAAGCATGTCAAATGCTAAAAATATATATAAAAATATCTAAATATTGTATATATCTCTTTCTGTATCATATCGTAATTTAACAAACAGCGGGCATTCAAAATGAACGTGCGGCACAGATTCCTCCACCTCACTGTCTCAGGTACATGATGAGTTCTCCTTACACTTAAACCGATGCAAGTATTGAGAGAACCCACCAATGACCGATAACACCTGTGTTTGGACGTTGTTGGGTTGATGGTAAGCGGTTACCGTAGCTATAGATACTAGCAAAAATACCCATCACACGCGTATCGCTATATCCATGAAAAGGCTTAGGGGGTGGATAGGAGAAACGGGGCTTTACATTTTTAACAAAAAGACATTAATTTCGCAATTAAGGAGGGGTATAAATGGTGAAATTTTGAACTGGAGTGTCAGATTTTTTTTTTATCATTTTAAATATCAGTGCTATTTAGCTGAATATTTATGTTGCCTAATTCTTTTTTGTCAGCCGCTATAACACGCGTGCGAAGCTCTGCACCAATTATTATTGATAAATATACAATTTTAATTAGCGTAGACGTCATGCAGTCGGATCTCTTAATACTAGGTATTATTTATATATATAACTTTTTAATATGTCCTACATTTGTTGCACCAATTAATTAATACGAAGTAATTAGTCTAGCTAGAATGTTTTTGTCATAAACCACTTGTATAAATTCAAAAGAACGAACATCCGTATTCATCATTTTGTTTTTTTTTAAATTAGCCATTCGGCCTTTGTGTTGTTTAAATAACTCTTTTAAGAGTGTTTTTTTTATCAGAATCATATTAAAATTTTTGTTTACCTATTTGAATATGGAGCATGTTTTTCTTTACTCTGTGTAGTTAGCCCTAATTAGACCGTTTTAAACAAAGAAATGTCAAAAAAATATTTAATGCTATTTCAATGTCGCATTCCGATTATTCAGAACTTTTTTGATCTGTGTGGTGACGGACTAATACAAGTGTCACCACCCCATTCTTTCCCACGGGTGTCGTACGAGGTGGCTCAGGAAAGTAAGCAATTGTGATCCATTGTCTGGTGTTAGGACTGGGTAGCAAGTGGGAGAACTTACTTAACATCGGGCCCGAGTGGGTACCACCATCTCCCGTGTGACCGCCCATAAAGCACATCGATGAGCAGGAGATAGCCGTTCATTCTTTGATTTCATATCTGTGATAAAACGTAGCGTAAATCATGTTTTAAACATAATACGATAGGACAATATGGGTCCACCAGTATTTACTAGTGATGCCACGAATACCGAATATTCGGCGAGGCTCTTGGCCGAAGCGCTGAATATTCGGCAACACTTAGTACCTTTCGCGGGTGACAGATTTTAACCTGCATCACTTAAAGTACGTGTGGTGACGACGCGCCGTGGGCGCTTTTGTTTCATTCGTGATTGAGTCTTGTCATAACACTTTTTATTTGTTGATCGTTGGTATGTTTGCATTGTAATTTAAGGGCCCCACAGATTAACAGTTCGCCCGCAGTCTCTGATCCCATCAGATGGCCTGTCGTCCAAGGTCTGCATAGCCCACTCATTAAAACGATTATATCGATTATTTCTTTGTAAGTTATATTTAGGGTGCCACCCGTACTTTATTTTAAAGTATTGTACGTTATTTATGGTAATTGTACTCTATACTATAAGAGAACAATAAAGTACGTGAAAATACTTTATTTCGCATGATTGCCCAAAACAGAACGATAGAGTTTTCTGGGGTCGATGACGGTATCGATTGTTACCGAATAGGCTCCCTCTGGAGTGGCGGTTGCCTCGTTAACGCTCATTTTTAAATGCAACCTAACCTTTATTATAGCAATTTTAGATGTTTATGAGATTATGGATAAACTTAATAATGGATTAGCACAAAGAAAACCAGATCCCTTCTTTGGCTATCAAACAGGCAATTAAATTCATTATTTCTTCACCTGAACTGACTAGCAAAATTCATTTTAATGACACAAGCTAGTTATTTACAATTCGAAATATAAATTTTTAAAATAATGTCGAATTTGATAATTTTGTTACATAGTCGAAAATTTAAAACTTAATAATATTGACTGTTTTTGTATAAATTTCTTCATTAAAAGTTATATAATCTAAGTACTTAAGTACATAGTTCTAAAGGTTTTGCAGAATTGACTTAATTGATACTGCCCAAAAATGCCAGCATATGTTTAGTAAGGCTGATGATATTCTGATGTTTTTAAGCATTTGATATGCTTAAAAACATCATCGAATCGTGAAAAATCGAATCACATTTGCTCGTGACTGTTATTTTCGATTTTTCATTTTCGCACTTTGTGTTAATTTATATGGCTAAGCATGTCATGCAAGTGCTTTAAAATATATATATAGGTATATCAAAACTGTTAAAAATAGCTAAAAGTAATCCAATTCAGCAAAAAGATAGAGGTAAAATAAATCGTACTTTATTTTGGCACTATGTACTTTTTTTTCCTACTTTTATTAACTTGTGTGTATTTTAACAAAAAAAGGTGGCAACCCTAGTTATATTATGCAACTTTTTCGTGATTTACTATTCGGTATTCGGCCGAATAGTTCGCAATATTCGGCCGAATACCGAATAGTTGTCGAATATTCGTGGCATTTCTAGTATTTACACGGAGAGACTTCCTATTTGACCTCCACGACCCAGCAAGCTCGCTGCTCGCTTTACTTCTTTTTTCTTGCTTAGCTTTCTAAGAAAGAAGAAGCTAAGGAAGATCTTCTCGTCCAATATTCCGCAGTGTCTGAAAACGAAGGTCTAGGACCAGTGTGTGTTACCAGGGATGATATATGGAACAGAGACGTGGTCTCTGAATGTTGGCCTCGTATCAAGGCTCAAAGTCGCTCAGCGGGCCATGGAGCGGGCTATGCTTGGTATTTCCCTACGTGATCGTATCCGTAATACGGAGATCCGTAGGAGAACGAGAGTGACCGACATAGTCCGCCAGGTTGCCATGCTGAAGTGGCAATGGGCAGGCCACATCGCTTGACGAACCGACAACCGTTGGGGAAGAAAGGTTCTCGAGTGGCGACCACGTATTGGACGGCGCAGCGTAGGACGGCCCCCCACCAGATGGACCGACGATCTGGTCAAAGCTGCGGGGAGCCGTTGGATGCGGTCGGCATAGGACTGCTCGTTGTGGCGTTCTCGGGAGGCCTATGTCCAGCAGTGGACGTTGAAAGGCTGATGGATGGATGGATGGATGGATGACCCAGCAAAGTGGACAAATAGATCATAGAACAAGACCGGAGTCAGATTTTTTATTCAGATTTCAGACAACCGTCAGCTAGTAGGATGTTATTTGACAAGGAAGACCCACTGCTAACGTGCCTTCCGAAGCACGGAGGGGGTCAGGTGTTCACGAATAGGTGTTACATTTTGGTCACCTATCTGATACCGGCTGAGCGAAAGTTGCTTAACTGAGTTCGAGTGTCATAAGCACAACTAGGCTACGACCACTAACCAACTAGTAATGTCACATAGTTCTGGAGGTCTGCCAATACAGGCGGAGAGACGGCACACGGCGCGTTTTTCTAGGGGGTGTGCCACAAATTAGGTACCCTGTTTGTTGCCTCGAAAGACGGGGATTGCGGTTAGGTACATTTTTTTCCGCCTTAAAAAAGTCTGTATACTATTATAAAGCTGCAACAGAGTTACGTCTGTACGCTTAAAAGATTTTTAAGAAAAAATATTTTGGTGCCGCCTGAGCGTAAACTTTTTTTTTTTCAGAAAATTGTTTGGTTGTTCGCACATCACGCAAAAACTATTAAAGGGATTTTGATGAAACTTTATTAGACTAAAACCAATATTAATCTGTGGTTTTAGTTGAGCTTACGCTTTTTTAGAATGTCGAAATTAATCTATAAGTAGATTATTTAATTTCTTGTAATCTTAAGAGCTGTCACTCTTTACGAGAGCTAGATAAAATGAAAAATAGCCCGCTATAGTTACTGTTTAAACATGCATAATATGTTCTTATCTGCGACGTAACATGTTATCGTAATGCATGTAGATAGCGGATATTCTTGAAAGGAAGTTACCTGTCCAGTGATTAAACTACCTACATTCAATCTGTGATTCCGTCTGCATGGACAGAATATACCTAAATATCATAATAATTATGTAAAAATAGCTATTCAGGCAACTATTCAGGGATGTAAAACAGCCTTAGGGGTAGAATATATCTCAATAAATCGTATCGACATCGCATCGTATCATTATGAATGGTTGAGAGATCACAGTGATTGGCCGAAGAATTATTGCGACATCACGCGTCGGTTTCACTACCAATCACAAGCGAGAGGATACGATGTCGATACGATTTGTCAGCTACATTCTACGGGCTCTTGTCTTCTCAAAAGAGCTTATTTCTTCAAGAATGTTTAAATGCGTAAAATGGACAGAAACAATAAGAAATAAATTTCTGACTTTTCTAATTTTTGTGGATAATTTTCTAGGAAAAATGCTGTTATAATCATTGATGTATAAAAAACAGACGATCCACAATTAAGCACTAAAAGTGTCCACTATAAATGAGTGCAGATTACGCTTTCCTGCACTCATTTCGTTTAGTGTTGTTTGGACGCGCGTTCAGCTACAACGTATAATACTATCTAGCCTAATAATACTATAATATAGCCTAATAATACTAAAATCTCTTGAAAGACTCATTGACTGTTTGTTTTTCTCTCGTTCTTTAGTGTACACTCACGCAAGCAGTTGAAAGTTGTTACTATTTTATAAAATTAATACGAAATGAATGCTATACATTTCAGTAAGATTATAAATATTATACAACTTTTGCCTCAATTTCTAAACACAATAAGCTTGATGACAGTAATCAAGTATCGCCAAAATATTGAAGTGATCTAATGAAAATGGGATTCAAGGACTTCGAAAAATATATTAATTCTTATTGTAATGGTGAGATTAATAATTATATTTGATAAAATAAACCTACAAAATACAACAATCCGCCATGATAGCTTAAACATAAACACCAATCAGAGCGAATGACGTCACGTACTAAGGCGTGGCGTCATTCATTCTGAACGTTAAGTAGTGTCTTACATTCTCTTTGACTCTAATGTTTAAACTGATGCCGTACTGAGGCGTGACGTCATGACAAAAGGCGTGCGTTTTGACGTGAGTTTGAAATTTAAAATTTAAATTTCATTTTATTGCATAAAAAACCAATATTTTTACAAAAATGATATATTTTTCAGTTATTAGGTACTTCTGAATATAATATAATAGATTTTGAAAAACAGTCATAATGCTTATTGTGTATCTTTAATTTATAGATCAATGGTTACCTATAAACTATAATACAATATTTTTTTGCCGAACCTATTCTGTCCTACTAATGGGCATGAGCACGGGGTTTCCTCAGAGCGGTAGGAACTTAGGCTGTAGTCAATACATTGGCCTGGTGCGGATTGGCAGACTAAACAAGCCGTCGAGTAAATCTCTCAGGCATGCAGGTTTCCTCACGATATTTTCCTTCACCGAGCAGTGATAAATTGTAAACTAATACATGCAATTTTGAAACTTCTCGAAAATTCATAGGTGTATGCCGTACGAGGTCTGAAGGTGGAACCTTGGATTAGGGATCGAACTCGATACCTATGTCTTTGCAATCCTAGATTTTATCACTTGGCTATCACAGCTTCATCCATAAACCAATAGCATTTATGTCTCTATTTAGTAATAAGAAGGTTAATAGTACTAAATTGTGACGATAACCATAGATTAGCGATTGCTCTTATTAATAAAATTAAATTACAAGTTTAATGCCCTCTCGTAGTTATGGAAATAGCCACTATTAGCCAGTGTTGCCACCACGAAACTAATAAAAACCTACACGAGACATTAAACTCATTAGATTTTTTTATTGCTTATGGTAGTGACTAGCCATTTGATGGTAAGTGGTAACAGCTAATGTATTAATAGACTGCGCAGATGGCGGAGTGGTTTAGATACCTGCCATCCGCTCGAGTGTTGTGGGTTCGATTCCCACACAGTCCAGTCAGTCCGTGTGGTGACGGACTAAGAATACAAGTGTCACCATCCCATCCTTTCCCGCGGGTGTCGTACAAGGCGACTAAGGGAAGTAAGCAATTATCCCCCATTGCATTACTGGTGGTAGGGCCCAACTACCAAGAGAGAGTACTCACTTGCTATCGGGCCCGAACGGGTCGGTACCACCATCTCCTGTGTGACCGGTCATGAAGCACGTCAGTGTGTTTTGGCTGTAGCAAAAGATAGCCGTTTATTCGTTCATTTCATATCTGAGAAATGAAATTTTGCGCAGCGGCTTGACAACTCTCGGTATAGTCGAGTCCATGAATGACGATTACCACTTACCGTTAGGAGGGCCATGGCTCGTCTGCCATAATTAGCAATAAAAAAAAGCACACCGGACAACTTGCGTGATCCACAAATGGTTGTCCTGAGTCTAGATGTACTTTGTGTCCGTGAAATTGTATGTTTGTAAAGTCCCCCGCGATACAAGGATTATTCCTGAGGACGAGGGTGTTTTAAAAAAACATAATGCCAAACTGCTGCTTAACAATGAAGATGCTTCCATCCATACATCCATTCATCCATCCATCAGCCTTTTAACGTCCACTGCTGGACATAGGCCTCCCCAAGAATGGGGGGATAGTGCCGTAATCGTCATGTTGTTAATACTCGTAGGAGTGCTGGTCATTTCCATACAAATTGTAACCTGTAATTTGTTAAATTTTAATTTTCTCGTAATATGCATCTGTGTGCTGTACCAAAATGTAATAACCTCGATGTACATTTATTTCCCAAAGATCCTATATTAAAAAAGTGGGAAAAGTCGCAAAAATGTTGTGGCTACACAGCTAGCGCCTTTTAATTCTTCTAGGAACTTATTGTGCATTTAAACTTTAAACAATATCGCTGATAAACCGGATTTAACACAAGAAATAGCAAACATTTCTCTGGCAAACAAAGCAACTACAATTGACAGTGGCCATCTCGCCGATAGCGCCATCTGCGCTCAGCGTTGCCAGCATATTCCTTACATGGATTCACACGTAATAAAAGTTACGAAAACAATTAATTTCCAAAGAAACTCGTTAAGATGTACTGATATTCGATAATAAATCAATTATCAACATCAAAGTACAATCACTTGTTTACAGTATTCTAAGTAAATGTTTACGTTAAAGTTCACCGATTTGGTTCGTTTATTATCGTTTATATCGGAAATAGCTGTGTCTTTATTGATGGATCTATACAGTATGAAGCAAAATCGGTGGTTATTATTCTAATGTTTACGTTTAAGTTATTGCCTAGTGGTAGTCAGGGTGGTGACATACTAAAAATACGTAGTAGTACCACCCCATTGCAGTCCAGAGAAGACGTAGTTCTAACTATTATAAAGCTTTATTATCAGAGCCGTGTCTGTACACTTAAGATATTTAAGAAAAAATGACTTTATTGGGCTATATAGGCGTCTAAACACAAAACATTTTCTTTTAGATATTTTGTCTATTTTTGTTCGTTCGAACATCACGCAAAAACTACTGAACGAATTTTGATGCTACTTTTTATTTGATAGCTCTTGATTAGACTTAAAAACTGGTATACATTTTATCCCGCTACTATATCAGGAACCTGAGATATATTATAACCTAAAAACTAGCTTTTGGCTCTGGCGGAGCCTCCTTTATGTTATAAACATATAAATTAAAAAAAATAACTTTTCATTACTCATACTCGGAAAGTAGGTTTGAAGTTGCCTGAGGAGCGGGTTGAAAGTATTTATTTTCAGCCCTAGGGAGAATCGTTTTCAACTGACAGCTGTCAAATTATTAAATAAAAAAACTAGTTCTATTTTCACATTTCTATTGAACCTTATTCTAACTTACTACAGCCACTCAAAACAGCGCGATGTTTAATTGAAATAACAAAGTTAAGTATTAAATAAGTGTTTTTTCAGTTACTTTCACCCCTAGGGTCACAATGTACTATTTCATTACTCATACTCTGAAAGTAGGCCTGAAGTTGCCTGAGCTACAGCCAGTCAATTACAGCGCGATGTAAAATTGAAATAACATAAAGTTAAGTACCTATTTATTAAAGAATTTGTTTTTTATATGACTTTATTTTAATATAGTCGCAACTATATCTTAAAATAACGAAGATTTATATCTTTTCAATGATTAAAATGAAACAAATAATGGCTGAATAGCTGACAGGCCCCAGAAAAAAAACAAAATCGGCGGGAAAACGGCGATGCAAATTCAAATTTTTAGTCTCCCATTTTTTCTTCAGCTAATTCATGATTTTTATTTTTAGTTTCCTCGTATTCGTAATGAAAAGCACAGTGTTTACCTCGGGATAAAGACTTATTTAGCCCCTCGCACTATTGAAGCCTTCGCTACGCTCGGGCGCCAAACCCCGTCTCGGGTCTAAATAAGTTGCTTTCATCCCTAGGGTAACAATGTACTATTACATCATCATCATCATCGCCTCTCCTGGTGCATTTCTGCACAAAGGCGTCTCCCAATTTCTTCCAGGCCGTCCTGTCTACTGCTAATTAATCCAGTCACGGCCTGTATGTCCTCGGATGTCGTCTACCCATCGCTTCGTGGTCTGGTGTTCGTCCACGGTAGGACTCTTCGTGCCCATCTATCAGTACTCATTCGAGCCATATGAGCCGCGCATGTCCACTTTTGCCGCGATATGGTTTCCACCACATCTCTCACGCGTGTTTTCCGCCTAAACCACACATTTCTTTTTCGGCCGCGCAAGGAGACCCCGAGCATGGCTCTCAATTCTGAATTTTTCAACTTATCGCTCCGTAAGAGACATGGTTTCGGTACCATATGTATACACAGGCATGATGCATATATTTTACACATAAACTGTAATTTTCAGTAAATGTACTGGACTTTGTGACAGGATTTCAACCGTTCCCTATGAAAGCCTGCCAAAAACTCCAATACCTAATATTTGACAGCTCAGAGTTGCCTCGTTGGTGGTAGTGGGGTGATTTATTTTCCAACACAAACCTTAATTATGTAGACGATATATGACTTTACAAAAGAACTTATTTCATCATGAATTTTTAAATGGATGAACGGACAATAACATTAAGAAGCAAATCCTATTGACGCTGAACAGAATGCTTTTTGGTAGACAAATTTCTAGAGGAAATAATACCATAAAATAAACAATTCTATTATGATTGAAAATCATTGAGAATGAGTAAGGGCCGAATCTACTACCTCCGAACTAAAAAAAGGAGTTTCCAAAATAACAAAATGAGCCCTCTCGAGACGTCTCGCAGATGTGAAAACATTGATTTTCTTTCTTTCTTCAAATATTGTTCGAGTCTAATATAATTCTTGGTAAGCGCCCTCGTTATCCCTAGACGAATTAAAACTGTTATTGGTTTATTGATTGACGTTATACATCCTAGTTAGATGCTTCTGTCAATGGATAGCATTTGTTTTAAAAAAAATAAATTGCAGCCGACAACAGCCTGTTTTACCCTCTCTCCGTTAGATGTTTTCACATCGAAAATAAGACCTTTTGAGTAGACTCCTCAATTATTGTCACTAGCAACTTACTGAACGCGAACCAAATTCTTTGGACAAAAATACAACGTAACTTAGCTCTCACTTTCTTTTACGCTTAAAATTCACATCCTTACCGAGAAGCCACATTTACGGACGTTATTTTAAAATCACACAATACACTATCCCAGTGTAGGATTAAAAATGCATCCAGACGATAGTCAGCAACGCTGGTTAGTAGACTCGCAAGCGATTGATATCTCAGGCAGACATATTTCTTCACGACGTTTATTTATTAAAGAGGATTCATTCCAAAAGGGGAGCATGGTGTATAATTCGTTACCAGACGAACAGGAGACTATTTGTCCAAGAACACCCTTGGACTAAATCATTGCCCGCGAGTTCATCTACATGTACTTTTCTCTAACAAAAAAAAAACCCCAAACTGTTAACTAAAAAGTGAAGCCACTTTTATAAAGATGTGTACGTGAAAGCGTTGTCACCGGAAAGGAAAAATCCCTATATGTACTTAATATTAGTACATTGTTACCCTAGGGGTGAAAGTAACCCTCGAACTATAGCGATCATCGATATGCCGCGATCTCAGCAGTTGATGTAAATTAAAATTCACTCATTTTTTAATGTTGCGTCTCGGGACAAAATAAGTTACTTTCACCCCTAGGGTATCAATGTACTATATTTAAAGTTTTTTTTGTGGCCGGTCAGCATAACAGCCATTATATTGCATTTTCAATATTGAAAAAATAGTAAAATATTTTACCCAAATCTATATTATTTTAAAGAAATATTTGAAAGTAAGTAAATTATAATAGGTGGTCATTAAAAAAAAATCTTTATTTAATACTTAACTTTGTTATTTCAATTAAACATCGCGCTGTGATTGAGTGGCTGAAGTAAGTTAGAATAGGGTTCAATAGAAATGTGAAAATAGAACTAGTCTTTTTTTTAAATAATATGACAGCTGTCAGTTGAAAACAATTCTCCCTAGGGCTTACAAGTATTACTTTCAACCCGCTCCTCAGGCAGCATCAAACTTACTTTCCGAGTATGAGTAATGAAAAATATAATTAATGTTTCCACTAATATAGAGATTTATAAAAATTATACGCTTTGACCCTAAGAGACCTAGCAAATACGTATTTAAAAACTAATTAAATAAGGCGTTTATTTTAATGACGTCACAAAATGAAAACTGGACTATAGTATATAGATGGCGCTTATTTAAAACATTGCATGCGATTACGCGGGGTAATATTAGTTAAAAATATAATCAGAAGAGGCTAATATACAACCCGTATCACGTATTTATGTTGTAATTGTTTGTTGCAGTGCGTGGTCCCCATGTGGGTACGCCGACAAAGATACCAAGTCCTGTTGGCACGCTCATGCATCGGAGGACACCGGTGAGTTGTGATTTTTAATAATTTTATTTAGTTCCTTTTTTGTTTATCTTTTGACAATATAATGTGCGCGGATTAGAGTTTTTAATACGATTTATTTAGGAAAGAGGTAGAAATTCTGCTTTAAAAAAATATTGTTAGTTACTAAAACCTGGGCAGCATTGTCTAAATGCTTTGTCTATTTTAACAAAAGAAAACAATTAGCATTTTTTTATTATTATAGAATGGATATTTTAGGAGGAGAGCCTATTTGCTCATTTGTTGCCGAGCGGTCCTGAGGATGCCTCGTTAAGAGGCGAAACACGTGTCGAATTTGTGTTCGGATTTTTGCGGAATATTGTAATGTTGTGATTCTGAGAGGCCTTATCGCATGTTTGTGTCGCGTTGGTGAGATTTTTTGTCATTATCGTACATGCTACTCTTCTATTATCACATTCTCCTCTATCTGTGAGTGCCGACAGGCAATCTTAGGTTATTTTGTGTGTGTCCAAAGATAACCGGGATTGACAATCCGTGGGTGAATGGTGGACTTTCCTCCTAAAATGTACCATTCTGTAATAATAACAATGGACTTCCGTCAAGTGTCGCCTCATTCAATCAATTTTTTTTTATATTATTGGTATTTCCATGGAAGAAAATAGGTTATAACGTATACAATTAGCAATAGAGGTCCACGGCACATCTAGCGCCGTTAGTTAAAGGCAAAAGTTTTATATTTGATAAACCTTAATTATTGTAAATTGTAGTCATTGTGTTTATTTATTTATGAATCTAAGCCTGTCTTATCAGTAGTATGCCCTCATATCACTCGCATAAAAAAGTATTATGACTCGATATTGATAAACAGATATCGATAAAATATGTAACATGTCGCCGGACGCCATTATAGTTATTTTTGTTCTATGGAAATAAATTGACGCGTTAATTGCACGCAGTTTTAGGGTCGAATTTGTTGTCAAATTACCACTATAAGTCAACGTCGTAACTTTTTCGTATGATGCTCGACTGCCACCATGAGCAAAAAAAAATGGCTTGAAAATTTCACTTATATAGATGTAGGGTTGAAATATTTCCCTTCAAAAATCATTTATGACAGTTTGTAAATGTTGCCAGTTTATAATCACAATACAAAATAGTAAAATATCCAATTACAGGAAGACGATTGCCAAAAAACTGTAATACTCTCTCCGATTGACACGTCAACTCCTTTCAGTAATGGTTTTCAACAGGTACTTGATAGAATCTTACAGTTTTGTATCCGTAGTGTAGTGTATTATTATTTTTAGCATTTAGTTTTTAAAAAGAGTTTTATGAAGTCAATGTCTAGAGCGCGGACGAGAATTTCATCATTACTTTGAAAGTTTTTATAAGTGTTCATGAAATATCGTTATAATTGTGGGTAAAATGAATACCATTGAACGTCAAATACATTAATCAACCTGTGATCATGAATGCTGTAAAGAATATAAACGTCGTATGCCGACGTACCTATAAAATCTTATTCCGGCATAAATGGGCCGGCTTGATCAGGGAAGTAACATCCTCTCATAAAATATCAGCGTGAAACAACGATAGTAACTCTTACCGTTGTTTTTCCAATGGTGAATGAGAGCGCCGGAGGCTCCCTATCCTCTCCTTAGTATCCTACCTATCTCTTTTATTGGAGACAGCGACGCGCGAGTAATGCCTCTGGTGTTGCTTGCGTCTATAGGCTACCCGCTTACCATAGAGTAGGCCGTATGCCAGTTTGCCACCCACATAGTATAAAAAAAAAATAGTAGATGTACAACGTACAGATTCCGTAAAAGTCGTTTTATTTCATAATGCGTAATATTCGAGGAAATATCAGAAATGACATTATTACCGTTTGCTTTGGGCTTTTTGTATGAATATTTACCGCTGTATATAGTCAATATGCTAAATACAATAACCTCTTTGCATTTCCTGAGTGCATAGAATTTATACTTTATTTTTAATATTTGCGCATATTTGAAATATGATCTATGTTAAGTGTTGCAAGTTTACAAATTCCGCTTACGTCACAAGTTATATTATATGTATGTATATATTTTGTCTCTGTAACAGTATTATTTAATATAATATTAGCACAAGTATATATTCTAGAATCTAGTTCAAACTGTGTTCAGAAGTAGAGTACATTTTAGCACTATTTAATTTGAATAAATTTTTTGTTCTCACTTTATAGGTGTAACATTTCATATATTGTTTGTTTGTCTTGTAAATGATCTACACAGATAGCGGAGTGGTTTAGTGACCTACCTCCCATGTCTAGTGTTGTGGGTTCGATTCCCACACAGGATAATTCTTTGTGTGATCCACAAATGGTTGTGCTGACTGGGTGTAGAAGTCCCCTGCGATACATGTAATATTCCCTAGTACAGGATATTTTTTTTTAAATCCCCTCAAATTGCCAACGGATAGTAGGAAACGTTCAAGAAAATTTACATCAAACCTACCAATACGCCCCCCTGGCCAAGTGACTTATAGAATGGAATAGAATAATCAATGTATGGGGATTGACAGTCGGTTGCGCTAGCCTATCTCATGTCTAGCCTTATGTCAGTCTCATAGATTGATTATTCTATTCTACTAGCGTTTATGCCATGTGGCTAGTGCAAAGAATGAATTCTAAAAACGAATTCCGCTAATAGTGGGGGGTATTGGATAGAGTTTTCGCTTGCCAGACGGATTGAGGTTCTTGTCTTTGGTAGCAAGCCTTGAGGCATGAAAAATCTAGGTGTTTTGATTTTAGCATGAGATAATTAATTTATCCGGTGCATACCAGAAGTGGGGGACATTCGTACACGTTATGTCGTGATGCGGCTTTTGTATGAGCGGCGGAGGCATCAGATATTACTTTGGCTTACGTAATTTTCTGGGTTCTATACTATATATATGAATTTTATGATGATTGGCTCAATAGTTACGATGTAAAAGCGTAACAAACAAACAAACTACAATAGTCACAGCGGATCTTTGTGTCCCTGAAGTTGGCTGCAAGACGCTGCGGAGAAGATATTTTTGTGTCGCAATGGACGTGCGTCTTCTACAGTTTACATTAATCGAAAAATGTTCGATATAATTGTAATCGATAATCATATAATTTATCGATCGTATTAAAAGATGTGGACGCTCTGCTATATCTAAAGCTCATTTACTCAAATCGCTTGTATAACAAGTTTATTGATTCTAAAAATAATAAATGGAACCTAAATAATGATCCCATTCGATTGTTTCGTTAATCGAGTCATAACATTTGAATTGGTCAGCAAGATAACACTAGTATGATTCCGTCGCAATTCTTACTTCCTGTTCTGTGCCTAACTTCAGAGATACAAAGATCCGTTGTGACTATTACCTGTACTTAGATTATTAAAAAAAATAATCCTGCTTCTTCTTCTGGTTCTTTCACCTTATCCAAATGCCCCAATCCCTTCCCATTCTCTAATTTATTTTTTCTTCTAGGATCACCGGCCTAAGAACTTGAGAATATTCACCATGTTCTTCCCGTTAGACGGAGATTAGAATCTAATATCCTCATTGAAATTAATACAACCAATTTTCCTAATAAATACATGTTATGATACGTTATGTTTCTATTTCAAGATGAAGGTTAAATAATGCGGCCAGAAGTTTAATGTTCGGATTAGCTGTGATTATATTTAGATCGGGATGTTTTTGCTCTGAAATACTTGATTCTATTTGTTTGTAGTTTATAGAGCATGATTTTTAATAGAAGTAGCACTTCAGAGAAGACTGCATTAATATGTTTTCGAGCTACTACACATTCGTACTAAGGATTAATCCTTGTATCGCGGAGGACTTTACAAACATACAATTCCACTAGCACAAAGTACACCCAGACTCAGAACAACCATTTGTGAATCACACAAAGAGTTGTCCTGTGTGGGAATGGACCACACTCGGGCGGGAGGCCGGTGTTTACACCACTCCGCTATATGTAATAGTGGTGAGTTTTAGGCGGGACGTCATGTTGAGCGGTTTAAATCCTGTCATATACTCCAGTAAATTCATTAATTTATTGAAAATTACAGAAATGTATAAAGTTAATGAAGTATTTCAATGACGAATATAGTTTACATGATAAAAAAATCCGCTCCAGATACAACAACTACAATAAATACTTATTTGCTGGAAAAACTCATTCATTCAACTCATTCATTTACCTTATTTCATGACCAAGATGTATATAATGCACAATGTGACTGCACAGATGGTGGAGTTTAGATACCGACTCGAAAGTTGTGGGTTCGATTCCCACACAAAACAACTGCTTGTGTGATCCACAAATTGTTGTTCTGAATCTGGGTGTACTTAGTTTGTGTTCGTGATATCGTATGTTTGTACACGGATTAGTCCTTAGAGCAGGATGATGTCTATTAAAAAAAATATCTCATTCGTAACACTAGACATGTTGTAGGTATTTATTTAACAAAACTGTAAAAAATCGCTAATATTTAAGTTTGTGTAAAAAAGTTGGTTTACGGTGGACGTGACGGTGATGTTGAGGTGACAGAAGATGTTACCAGCACTAAATAAAAAAAAACTTTACTGAAAGTTACCAACCGTAACAACAATATTTAGATGAATTTTTAAATAGAAATCTTAAAATGGTTCAATTTATTACCTACCACCAAAAGAGGTACCCACTTGTTTTTTTATTTGCGTTGCCATAATAAAGCACAGATTAATAATAAACTAACATGATTTTTATGAGCCAATAATATCCATGAACCGTTGTAAAACCACAGTTTTAGTGTGACATAAAAACTAAATATGGTTTTGCTTAGAATATTTGTATGGCTAGCTTGTCGAATTTAATTACCCATTGAGCAGATTTGTCAAACGCTGGATGTTCTTTATCAAAAAACTATTTAATTCCAAAAACGGACGCCACAATTATTGTGAACGTGTAGTTAACACACGTTTTAAGATTCTAATTTTAAATTGCAATAACAGGCCAATGTCTATTACGATAGATTATAGCTCTTAGGTTTATATCTATTAGGTTTATATTTCTTTTGCCAGGGATGATAACAAGCACGTAAAAGAACCTTGTTAAAAATAAGTACCATGAAACAAAAATTATAAAGCATTTGAATATGGAACGAAATGTGTTACTTACTTTTTTTATTGTCTGGCGATAGACGTGCGTTTATTATTTTGTATTTAATGATGTATGATGTAAGAGGAGTTTATGACTGTGAACGTAGAATATATGAATGATTTTATTTATTAACCATGTTTAGCATTGTGAATGAACACAACTAACCTGTACGTTTAGAGGAAAAGATAATCTTATATTTATTATGCAAGCAAACTGAAATATTTAGAGCGTAGCACAGTGAAAATCGTATGATTTCACTTAGCTGCAACTACATAGTAATACTTTGAATTTAGGCAGTGTAACTTAAGTATGTTTATTCACAGACTACGCCCGGGTGTTATAGTCTACTGTGATCTTCCTAGAGTCTTTATTTTGCCCGACTTAAGAGTTATCCACTACCCTCTCACGATATATCGACTAAATGGTAGATATTCCAGTTGAAATATTTCGGTAAATGTGATAGAAGAAGGAGCCCTTACTTCCTATTCTTCCAATTTGTTTGGACTTCCCTTAAAAAAAGTCAAACAAATTAAATTAAGGGTAAAATGTATGTTCTCACGGATAATATCTTATAAACTAAATAATTCGAAAACATGTTTAAATTATATATTAAAACAGACGTAAAATATACCGTATCGAAAATTTCAGAAATGGTACAGGTAATATATTTGAGACTCAGGCCATGTTATCAAACTCACGGTTTTTGTTTTTTATATCCAGAGGAATGCAATGTTGATCATTAAAAAAGTTAATCAGCTTTTGTTTGTCTATGGCTTTGTAAAAAGAACTGCAAAAAGTTTTTATTTAACAGCTATTTAATGAATGAGATCTTATTTTTAGGTTGCTTACTATTTAACTCTTACCAATATAGTTTCAGTACATGACTAAACAAGGAAGCATTATTTCTCTCTCATTTGTTATAAATAGTGTCGATATTTTCAGTCGTTGTCGCCATTTTGAATGTATTGGCGCGAAAATTTATGGCGTGGCCACGCGTTGTACTGGGAATCGGATTGAGTCATCAATATTTCTCCATTTCTTTGATTTAGTTTATACTCGTACTTATTAACATTAAGCTTACCAGCCTTTGCCAACGGTTTCGCCGCAGCCAGAAGGTAGTTTTTAAGTTATATCTCAGGTTCCCGATATAGGCTCCTTTTAAGCTTCGCTTGATACTGCGAATGATTTTGATCTACACAGGATCTATAAAAGACTTAATACTATGGAGGGTAGAAGTAAGGAGGACTAACTCAGTGTATTGAAGTGTCCGCTGAAAGGGAGCCAATTAAGGTGGCGCCATAGTAGCAAGTGGAAAAATTTAAAAAAACAGCGCCATAAAAGATTAGAGTAGGATACTAAATTAAGAAGGAACGAAACACTTCCGCTCTGTTGCCGCGCATTTTATATTTACTAAATTACATTTGACTACGTAAATAGTTGAGATTTTAAATACTACATATTTTTTAACGGGACCTATTTAAGGTGGCGCCACAGTAACAAGTGGAAAGATTTTAAAAACAGCGCCATAATAACTTGTTGCCACATGTTTACATGTGGACACTTTTTCAACTTATCCCCTATACAAGACGGTCCTCCTTACTTCTACCCTCCATACTTAATATCTAGCCAGTTGTTACGAATCTCTGCGTACTCTGTGTAAAAGCTATCTACTTAAACGATCACTAAACGTCGCCCTAAAGAAAGCATTTAATTATTATTATTAGGTAGGTACTTATCTAAAATGTGTCGTAAGCTAATGTTTTTCTTACTCAAATGTTTACTCACGTGGAGGAAACGCTTATCTTTGTATAAATCAAGATTACATCATAGTAATTTATTCATTTTAATTATTCACAAAAATACAGCGTGCGATATCTTTAGAATTTAAATACAGCAGCATTACTTATATTTAATTTTATAACCGCCAGTAAGCAGGGATAACTTAGTGGTAAAATCAAGGACTGCAAAGACAATGGTATCAAGTTTGATCTCTAGTACAAGGTCAAGGTACACGCCTCTGGCGTTTATAGATCCTTCGAGAATATGTGTCTATTTGTATACAATATATCACTGCTTGGGGAAGGAAAATATCGCGAGGGAACTTGTATACCTGTCATTTTCCAGAGGCTTGTGAATTCCGCCAACTACAATACTAGTGGACGCTGATTATTAAGAATGTGCTCAAATATTGGCTCTAAAGATTATAAGATATGGCGATGACTATTGTCTTTAAAAAGAAATAGAATTATAGGTAACTATCACCGGAACGGATGGACCGAATTGGACGGGATTTTCTTTTGATGGCTGATGTTTTAAAGAGTAACTTAGTCCACTTTTATTTTAATACAAAAAGAGGTGAAGACTTTCTTATCCCAGCATGAATGCACCGGCTAGGTCAGGGAAATAGCACCTTTGACTTTAGTATAGTAAATGAGAGCGCCGGAGGCCCAAACTCCCTATACTCTCCTTATTATCCTTCCTATCCTCTCCTTTGTATCCTACGTATCCTCTCCTTAATACCCTTGCTATCCATCCCCTATGGCTTTCCTTGGAGATGATGACGCGCGAGTGATGCCACTGGTGTTGCTAATGTCTATAGACTATGGTAACCATTTACCATCAGGTGGGCCGTATGTTTGCATGTAACCCACATAGTATAAAATTAAAATCAACGCGGACGAAGCACTATTAAAATATGCTTTGTAACATTGCAAAGTTAAAACAATTGCTTGCTTTTGGCCATAGTAAAAGGAAACAAGTACGCTATCTTCAGAACTCCTGCGCACGGTGATTTAACTACGCACGCAGGGCTGGTCACTTTTAGTTTATTCAATCGTTATAAATACAGAGCTAGTTTTTATATACAACATTAAAATAAATTATCTTGAAACTTAGGCAGAACATCAAGGATCCATCATATAGTTTCTTAATTATATATTTTTTTTATTGCATGTTGTGGCAGACCGTGGCTGATGAGCCACGGCCCATCTGATGGTAAATGGTAACCGTCACTCGTGACACAGGAGATGGTGGTATCAACCCGCTCGGACCCGATAGCGAGTGAGTAGGTAGTTGAGTACTCCCACTGGGTACCCAGCCCTAGCACCAGTAAAATGTATCTGTCACGATATAAAACACCAACCATAGAGTATGATGTCACAGGTTCAGCACCACATGCTATCAAGAGGCGTTGTTGTATTGTTGATATTTTCATGAAATTCTAATTGTCTTCTAAATTTGCTTGGGTTTCGTTTGTGAAGATTAGAAGGAGTAATTTTCACAAAATGGAAAGTAGACGCATTAAGTCCTACAGTTCTAATTTGCCGATGGTTGACTGTTTTTAATGGCAAAATTATGTACAACAAACAGTAACATCTATTTTGAAATAAAACTACGTTTACGGAATCTATCGCGTTTATTTGATTTTACAACTTTTTTATTTTTATTTTAGGTGGGCAAAAATGTCCTACCGCACACCCCGCTGCCCGGGGAGACAACGGGGTAGTGTGGGGCTCTCACCCACTAAAAACCCACCGTGCGCCCTCACCCGCCCTTGCTACGGCGGATCACGGGAACTGCGTCGTTTCTCCGCGATCCGCAGGCGGCAGCCCCTTCGGGCACCCTCTCTTGTGCGACGCCCCGCGCACTTGGGCGTCACACCTTCGCGGTAGGCTTCCGCGGACGGCAGGGTACTCCCCGACCCCACCGTCCGCAGCCTCGGCTAGGGTGGCATCAGGCGTAGGTAAGCACGCGCACGCCGCCCCGCGCGCCGGCGGCGAATCGGGTCCGCGAAGGAGGATTCCTCCCGGGCCCTCTCCGCCGCCTCCTTCCGCGAGATGACAGCCTCGCAGAAGGCGGCGACCGCGGTCCAGGCCCTGTCACTGCCAACCATCGCTCGCGCAACGGCCGGCAGCGACAGGTCCACGCCTATGACTGCAGCGAGTTCCCGGCGCTGCACATCCCAGGCCGGGCACGACTCGAGCGTGTGCTGCGCCGAGTCCTCGCCGCAGTCGCAGTGGTGACAGCCTGGGGTCGTCCCCCTCCTAGCGATCGTGTGCAGGTATTTGCCGAAGCAACCGTGCCCCGACAAAATCTGCACCAACCGGAAGGTGAGGACCCCGTGCTGCCGCCCTGCCCATTCTTCCAAGATCGGCTGGAGCGCCCCCACGTTCCAGAGACCAGCCCGGGGCGTCTCCAGCCGAGACCTCCACTTTAGGACGGTGGCACGGCGGGCATCTTCCCGCCACGCAGAGATTGCGCTTGGCGAGGGGCGGCTGCCCCCCGCCCGCGCCGTCGACGCCCGCCGATAAACGTCGGCGAGCACTTCCGCCTCCAGATCCCAAGGGGGGGTTCCGGCCAACGCGCAGGCTGCATCGCACGAGACCGTGCGGTACCCGCGTATTGCCCTGACCGCTACGACCCTCTGTGGACGCCACAGAAGGGCCCTATTGCGAGCGGCCAGGGACTCCGCCCACACGGGCGCGCCGTACAGTGCCATTGACCGTACTACCCCCGCATAGAGTCGTCGACACGCGAGACTCGGTCCGCCCAAATTCGGCATCAGTCGCCCGAGGGCGGACGCCGTGCCGACGAGCTTTGGCGCAAGACGGCGGAAGTGCTCGTCAAAGTGCCACCGTCCATCTAATACCAGGCCCAGGTACTTGATGTGGGCCTGGATTAGAAAGCCCACACCGTTGACCGTTATCGAGGCGCCGGCGGGTGGGCCGCGTCGGGGCCCATGGAAGAGTAGGGCCTCCGACTTTTCAAGGGCCACCCTAAGCCCCAGCGCCTCGATCCGCCTGACCACCTCCGCGGTTCCTGAGGTGGCCAGCGTTGCCGCCTCCTCGAGGGTCCCGCCCCGGGCTGTGACGAGCGTATCGTCTGCGTAGCAAATTACGCCCAGCCCGGGGGGGAGCCGGCCACGGAGGACCCAGTCGTAGCCGATGTCCCACAGGAGCGGTCCTAGAACCGAACCCTGCGGGACGCCGCACGACATAGCCCTCCTTACAACGTCCCCTTCCCGGTCCACGAAGAGGACGCTGCGGCCGTCGAGGTAGTCCGCCACCAGCCGCCTTAGGTAGAGGGGCACTCCATGGTACCGGAGTGCCTCCTTGATGCAGCCGAATGGCAGACTATTGTAGGCGTTGGCGATGTCGAGCGACACCGCCAACAGCACTTCCCTCGAGGTGACGGCCTCCGCAGCCGCGGCCTTCAAGCGCAGGATGGCGTCGACCGTAGACCGACCCGCCCGAAATCCGAACTGGGCATCGGACAGGTCGGGGCCGACCGCACTTAGGTGCCGGTCGATGCGGGCAGCGACTACCCGCTCGAGCAGTTTGCCCGCCTCGTCCAGCAACACGATGGGCCTGAAGGCCGCGACTGTATTCGGAGACCGTCCCGGCTTCGGCAGGAGCACGAGCTTCCCCTCCTTCCAGCAGTCAGGGAACCGTCCGGACACCAGGCAAGCGTCGAACAGTCCCCTGAGGCGGGGCTCTAGGTGGTCGAGGACCAGGGCCAGCACTCGGGCGGGAACCCCGTCCGGCCCGGGGGCGGCGCTTCTCCGCATACGCGCTGCCGCTGCCCCCATTTCCGTCGTCGTCACGGGCGGTACCTCCCCGTCGTTGGCCTCCCGGTCGTCATCTGGCGGAGCCATGACCGGGGGCGTGTGCACCGCCCGTGAAGGGAATAGTCCCTCAACCACCTCAGAGAGGAAGCCCGACTGGAGGGTCTCCGTAAGGGGGGGGGCCCTGGGCGCGGAGCTTGTTGAGCGCCGCGTGGTACGGGCGTCCCCAGGGGTCACGCTCGAGACCCTCCAGCATCTCCTGCCTTTTCGCTTCTTTGGCGCGACAGATGGCCAGCTTAAACGCGGCGCGCGCACTGTTGTACGCCGCATACAGCCGGCCCTCCCGCTCTTCGTCGCGGATTCGGCGACGTCGGCTGCGGGTGTAGGACCTCCGGGCACGAATACAGGCCGCACGGAGGTCCGCCAGCTCCGGGGACCACCAGTAGACCCCCTTCCGTCGGGGCGGGCGCCGCACGCGGGGCATGGCCGCATCGCAGATCTGCGTAAGCATGCCGCAAATGCGGCCAGCCTCGGCGCCCACGTCTTCCGTCAGGGGGGGAGGCAGCCAAGATTGAAAAATGGCCGCCTCCACCAGCAGCTCCCGGTCGAGCCTACCCACAGCCCATCGCGGAAAAGCGGGAGTTCTGTCCGCCACGTGACCCCTGCTGGCGCCCTGAAGGGTCCGGGAGACCTCTATCTGAATGTATCTGTGGTCAGATAGGGTCTCGACCTCCTCCAGGACTCGCCAGCTCCTTACACGTGCGGCGACACCGGGGCTAGCGAACGAAAGGTCCACTATCGACCCGCCCCCGCGCCGCACGCACGTTAGGGCGGACCCTCGGTTTAGCAACACGAGGTCCGCCGCTTCCGCCCACTCTTGGACCGCCGCACCTGGACGCCCGAGGTGATTTGATTTTACTACTATCCCAACCTTTCGAATACTTTACAGCATTCATGATCACGGGTGGACTTAGATGATAGACGTCTTCACGTATTTCAACGGTCTCATATACCCACAGTATGATATTACAAAATTTTTGGTTTATTTATTTTAACCCATCAAATATTAGTGTAGAAACAATGCTTTTATTTTTAAAAAATTTTAAACTTAATTAGCTTTCAGTAATTCCGTACAAAATTTAATAATCCATAACAGCTGTTGCCTACTGAGTTTTCTGGCCGGATCTTTTCTCAGTCAGGCCGCGTTCCGATCCGGTGGTAGCTTTTTAGTCTTAGCTTTTGGCAAAATCAATATATTTAATAATATAAACTAATAACCAAGATTGTCTTCTTACTGGTAGTAATCGGTAGTTTGTGGTAGAATTTTTAAGCAATAAAAAAAAACAAAAAAAAAAATCTAGTTTAAAGAGGAGTATTATACTCATTTTAATATACTAACTTAAAGTCTCATACATTGTAAGCATAAAAAATTTGAAGTAGATATTTTAATTGTGTTTCTAAACGAATATTAGGTGGGTTCAAATAAATAAACCAAACATTTTGTAAAATCATATACTGTTAGATTCCGTAAACCTAGTTTTATTTCAAAATGTGTAACATTCGCGTAAATATCAGAAAGTATTATAGTAACTTCTATCCTACTCAATTCATAAATGATAAGGCCGTAGCTTGGTGTGCACTTGCAGTTCGTATGATCGGCTAGGTTAAGCAACTTTCGCTTGGCAGCCAATCAGATGTGTGACCAAAAAGTGACACAAAGTTCATAATAAACCATTTTCGCCTACTATCATTGTAGGTAACGGAAAGTGATGTACAGTAGAATCCGTTTATTATGACTCCGCCTATATTGACCAACCGCTTATTATGACGTTATTACACAGCGAAGTTTGGTTTTCATATAAAATTCTTTATAACTAAGTCGGATATAATGACTTCGCATATAGTGACATGTCGTTTATTGTGACCCATTTTTAATAAATTGCGTCCAGATAGATGGATAGTGACCGGCATGATTCCTAACACCTTCGGCAGTGTTCGGGAGAGTCACGTGATACTCGACGACGTTCGGCGCGTGCATAGCTTTTTTGTTTTGAGTCTCAGTGGGTAATTGATTTTGTTTCTCTCTATTAAAATAAATACATACTTAGATATTTTTATATATATTTTTAGCATTTGACATGCTTAGCACTATACATTAAACACAAAGTGAAAAATGTGAAATCGAAAATAACAGTCAGGAGCAGGATTGCTGAATTGGTAAAGCATCTGGACGGTATCCAGGAGACGCAGGTTCAAATCCTGCTCCTGACTGTTATTTTCGATTTCACATTTTTCACTTTGTGTTTAATGTATAGTGCTAAGCATGTCAAATGCTAAAAATATATATAAAAATATCTAAATATTTATAGGGTTTGCGTCATTATTAGGTAAAAATCTTAATTGTAAAATTAAGTTTACCTGGTCGGTATAATGTATGAAAATACTTCCGACAGATGGCGCAGGCGTCACCCAAAGACGTTAAGTGTGATGTGTTGTCGAAATTAGCAGTCAGGAGCAATTGTCAGGATGGCTGAATTGGTAAAGCATCTGGACGGTATCCAGGAGATGCAGGTTCAAATCCTGCTCCTGACTGTTATTTTCGATTTCACATTTTTACTTTGTGTTAAATACATACTAACAAAATAGGAGATTGTTTATTTTCTACAAAATGCTTTGTATGACGTGTTTGTTATGTCCCTGCGATGTCATTATAAACGGATTCCACTGTAATTGTGAGAGACATGATTGTGCTGTTTGTCCAGGAAGCTGTGCTGTTGCATACACCGTGTATATATTATAATGGTGCTTTATGCACTTAAACACCAAAAATTAAATAATTTTATTTTCGCCTATATACTTTTCTAAAAATAGTCAAAAGGGATATTGCGTTGGTAACCCTGAAAATGTCAAAACGTGATTCACCTGTTAAAATTTCGCGCAAGAAAAGCGCGCGAAAATTGCATAAAAATAGTGCTGGCTATTACTGCTTTCGCGACCAGAGATCGCAGTGACTGTGGTTTATTGCTTTTATTTTTGCGATCTGCCAATCTTTTATGTGTATTAAGTCTTGCGAAAATTTTAAAGTTACTGTTATTGACCGTATCATTATTTAAAGAAAGTATAAAAGCAATTTTGGTTTGAGTAGTTAGTTATTGAAGTAGTAGATAAACGTTGCTTTTTTTAATTTTGGTGCATAAGTAATTTTTAATGCTAGTTTTTGTGTGACGAAACAATTGTCATATTACGAATTATATTCGATATTATTGATGGAATGTTTGATCTGTGTTCAAGAGTAGCTAGATCAATTTTAAAAGAGTCGCTTTCATTTTCATGATCCTGTAAATGATATTTTACAGATCAGAATAATCTACTACACCGAATAAAACCTATCCATAATGAAATGATATATAAAAAACTAAATTTTATACGTTAAAGGTAGGTACTTTAAACTCAGGTCTATGAATATTATGATTTGTATTAAGACTTTTGCTAAAATATCGATACTTAAATATTCAGAAGCTGTCACATTTTAGTGTCACGATTATGACCGAATTCAGAACATCAAACTCAGTTCCATTAACGCATTCCTATTACATTTATTACAACAACGGCATTACTAAGTCGCAATGGAATGTGTTTAAATCTTAATATTCAATTTAGGAGCAGAGGCTATTGTTCAGTATTAGGATTGCTTGTGAGTCATAATTTTGAAATCCATTCGTTGCAAATGCTATAATGTTTCTTACAGGCTCAGACTAACTAAAGAAAAAAGACATCGCATTGTCGACTGAAAAGTGAAGCCACTTTTTGAAAGATGTGTGCGTGAAAGTGTTGTCACCGGAAAAAAATAATCTCTATAATTTGTTTAGATATTTTTATATATATTTTTAGCATTTGACATGCTTAACACTATACATTAAACACAAAGTGAAAAATGTGAAATCGAAAATAACAGTCAGGAGCAGGATTTGAACCTGCATCTTCTGGATACCGTCCAGATGCTTTACCAATTCAGCCATCCTGCCAATTGCTCCTGACTGCTAATTTCGATAACACATCATACTTAACGTCTTTGGGTGACGCCTGCGCCATCTGTCGGACGTATTTTCATACATTATACCGACCAGGTAAACTTAATTTTACAATTAAGATTTTACCTAATAATGACGCAAACCCTTTAAATATTTAGATATTTTTATATATATTTTTAGCATTTGACATGCTTAACACTATACATTAAACACAAAGTGAAAAATGTGAAATCGAAAATAACAGTCAGGAGCAGGATTTGAACCTGCATCTTCTGGATACCGTCCAGATGCTTTACCAATTCAGCCATCCTGCCAATTGCTCCTGACTGCTAATTTCGATAACACATCATACTTAACGTCTTTGGGTGACGCTCTATAATTTGGGTAAATTTTTAACATTTGTATGTTTAAAACATAAAAGAAGTATAAAGTTAGTTTTCAGCAAATCATAGAGGGAATATTATGGCGCTGACGACGTAAGGTTTGGGGTAATTTTAAATCATACTTTGGTAGCATTCGTCGTTTATGACAGTTTCGTTTTGGCATAGTTTTGTTTGTATTTGTGTGCGTGAGCGCGTGTAATTAGAGATTTGGCATGATTTTATATGGCTTCACTGCATTGTTCGTCATTGAGTTTAGAAGATATTAATGTTGATAGTAAAGTTAAATGGTTAACATTTTTGCCTCAGATTCGTCTAGGTATTGCACTAATATTTAAAGGTTTTAACGCCTTCTGGTGTTGGTATTACAGCAGTAATATTATTAGGTAGGCATTATCTTAATCTTAAAAATCACTGAAGCATTTTTGATAAGACTTTCACCTTTCAAAACCATAATATTTGTGGTTAATGGCCATAAAACTGTCTTATTACTTGTACCGTCATAAACCGCGGGAAATTGAAACGTTGGCGAGTAAATTGGCGTCTGAGTAGTGTAGTTAAAGGTGTTTATTAATTCAGGTTGTCGATTCATCAACTGACGCGTGATGCATAAGTTTTTTAAAATTTTCTCTGTTTTATAATGCTTGTTGAGTACCTACCAGTATTTCACATTAATTTATTGTAATTGATTATTAATTAAAACTATCAAAGGTAATATTAGCTATTTTAATAGCTATAACATATAAGCAAATAAGCATAATTATTATCACAAAATATATAAAATTGTATGCTTTATTATATATCCCAGTATGAATAGGCCGGCTCGATCGAGAAAGTACCACCCTTTTTCTTTTTTTTTGTTAAGGCTGGAAAAAATGTTCCTAACCACACACCCCGTCGTTCGGGGCAATGAACAGGGTAGTGTGGGACGTGCACCCACTAAAGAAACCCGCCGTGTGCCGTCTCTCCACCTTTATTGGCGGGCCACTGGAACTATGTTACATTCCTTCTGTGGTAGGAAGTACCACCCTCTCACAAAAAATCAGCGTGAACCAACATCTTTGGGTTTCGTATGGTAAGTGAGAGTGGCGGAGGCCCGAACACCCCGCCATATCCTCTCCTTAATATATTTTCTATCTATCCTATCCCTTTCCTTGGAGATGGCGACGCGCGAGTGATGCCTCTGGTGTTGCTAGCGTCTATAGGCTACGGTGACCACTTACCATCAGGTGAACCGTATGCTTGTTTGCCATCCACGTAGTTTAAAAAAAATGTAGATACATTAATAAATGGTAACTTCATCGTTAGTCATAACTATATATAAATTTATAATTTAACATAATCAAAGAATTTATATAAACGAACTATCATATTACTAAATAAAGTGTATGCTTGTGTTTTCATTATTGAATAACTCTTAGCTCAAAATAAACTAGACATTGATACGACTGCTGAAATGCTGGCAACACAAAGAAGTTAAAAACTGTCTATTCGCTGCATCTAAAATTCAATGCTTTGTGTATTTCAATACGAGCACCTCGTGTAATTGTATATTTATGATACGGATATTGTAAATCACATTTGATTGTTAATTGTAAGAAACCTTGTTTAATTTTCAAACTTCAATAATTGAACAAAAAGCATGAGCACATCTCTTTAAATTTATATGATAGTAACTTACTGTTGTATAAATTCTCAAACTATATTCTATAACTTAGTATGTATTAGTAAGTTATAAATAGGTATTCGTATATTGTATCTTATGTTGTACATGCTACATGCTCGTATATTTTGTCTATGTTGATGACATGTTAACTGTTGCTGCTGGCACAAACTTTTTATCCTAAAATGATTGTAATAAAACCTGAGTCAGGAGTATATATATGCCGCCGGTGCACATCTTAATATCGCGATTCAGAAACATGGGACAACGCCGGTGCACATCTTAATATCGCGATTCAGAAACTTAAACATTCAACAACTACGGAACCCTAAAAAACCGATAAATACCGAATAATTTTATCAAATTAGTGTATTGTCATCGGTCCTCGATAAATCTACAAAGTTTGAACCAAATCGGGCCGTTTAATGTGAGTCAAAATCGCGCCCAAAGGAGTCGGTTACAAACATAGAAATATACAAACATACAGGTGAAGCTAATAAAAAGCGTGTAAAAAATAAATTAGTTTAAAAAACTAAAATAACACGCTTTAATAGCTAGTTCAAATAAAAAGTAGTAAATAATATTACAATAAATAATGATAATATAGAATTTCAAACTTTCATGGTCACTTATCATTCTAAACGTTTTTACGGGATTTATACCATGTACATTTTTACTTACGAGTTTCCGATATTTCGGCACTGTTGCAAGCGCCATGATCATGGAGCAACTGAAGTCTTTGCGGGTGGGAATAGTTTTTATTATTCTGCGGTTAGAAATATCTGTCTACCCGCTTTCTCACTCGTTTATGACCCGCCACACTATCATTGCAACCACTACCACTGGTCTCCCCCAGCGGAACTCCGGCCGCGCTCCAGCCGACCAGGAGCCTCCCTGCGTCGGCAAGCGTCTTGGCTGTAGCGATGGGGCATCGTACCTTTGCCATGCCCATGCCTCGGGGCCCGAACTGGATGTCTCCAACCCGGACCTCTTCAGCGCCGCAGCTGCACGCACGGACGACGGCAGCAGCAATTTTTTCTTTGGTTACGCAGTCGTCCAGTCCTGTCAAGCGAAGCAGCGCACTTGACGGGGTGGACGACATCCGCCACACCATCTAGTGCTGTGGCCCCACTGTCCCCATCTTCAGAGCCAGCGCAGCCGGCTACAACGCCCTAGTCTATCCACTGTGCCCTCTGCCGAGTCAGAGGGACACGTGGAGACCCATCCTGTCCGGAATTTTAGCCGCCGGCGACTGCCGACGTTGCCTGGGGTGCACCACTAGGAGGTAAACTGGCACCACACCCCATCCAACTCCCTCCCTGCATTGTGTATTGTGACACGTGCCTTGTGGCTGTGGTGGTGGCTGCCGAGAAGTTGTCCCAAGGCTCCGTTCACTCTATTTCCTGCATTCACTTTTCTCTCTATCACTATAAAATTAACAATTAGAAGACATATTTAGAGTAGGTAACTGACTGACATATCAACGCATTGCACAAACTCCTGGGGCTTAAAACCTAGAAAATTTACATACATATATGTTACTTTGTAGTTTAGTTTCAACTAAGAAAGGATTGCGCCGAAATCTTATCTTAGAATGGAGTTATCACTGCGACGCGAGCGAAGTCGCGGGTAATGCGCTAGTATACTCTGTACAGCTGCTGCCTCACGCTGCTGCTGTATCAGGTTTATGATCTATGATAGAGCTAGCGGTAGTTTGTTTACTAATATTTTTGATTTAACGATCTCCAACTTAATAAAGTTAAAATAATAATACCTAACCTATAAAAATGTTATATTAACTTGTAAAGATTTAATGATGTGATATTTACATTGTAAATCGTTAAGTTGAATTAATAAACATTGTAGTGCTTGGGCGGAAGTCATCCTTCTGCCACGTTGCGCGCCTGACTTGAGGGCAACGATCTCTATGGTTATGACATGACTCAGTGTTGACTCGGGTTAAAAAAATAAAAATTAAAAAGCTTGAACTCACTTGGCTCGTTTTTGAAGTCAGTTATCGACAAAATTTGTTAATACATACCTAGCATGCATTTGGGGAACACTACTTGGCAATACCGGGATCCAAACAGGTCGTGGTAGTCAAGTAGTGTATGTAATAAGAGATATAGAGCAAACTTTAATCAAAAGTAATGAAGTTTCATTCCAGCCACAAGGTAATAATATTTCAAAAAAGTGTTTCATTTTGTTCTGATTGGATTATGGCTTAAAACCCTTTTACTCTGAGAGGAGAACCGCTCTGCAGTGTAACTATAAATGTGTTGAAAAAAAAGGCGAATTATCAAAGAACATAAATGTAATTATAATATTTTTGATTATAACAAACAATAATTACTCTCCGACATCAAATTATTACCATAACATATGAAATTATGTCATTCATTATATAAATTTTTTCTTGTTTTAAATTCATAGAGAACGTGTTTGTAAAGAACGCATTTTATGAACTACTTATTCTAAATTTAAAATGTTCGCCAGTTGGATGTACATGAATGTGTTTTTTTCTTTTTTAACAAGGTTGCTAGGTCAGCTCAAATACGGAAAGCGCAGCGATAGTGATGTTGTAGTAGTATTAAATTGTATGGGCACTTTAGCTTGTTATGACACATGCTTTACTACGCTTATGATGGTAACAGGGGCATGATAATCTTAAAATATGCATAGCGTAACCAGTATTCTGTTGGCGTGAAAGTGATAGCAGTATCATTGCTGTCCTTTGCTGGCTCATGAGGGTTGCAAGTTATCGTTGACACTATAGCATAGTGACATTGTATACTTAATTCATTTTTCTCTTTCAGTATTAACGACACACATTAGATGTAACGAGGTAATATCTCTGTATTATATAATACAATGTGGACAATGTACTGATATTTGTAATAATGTCATTTTCATTTGACGTAGATTCATCATACTTAAGTATAATTAGACTCGTCTTTGAACAAAAGGAGCAGATGATGATAATAATATTTTAATTAAATAATAACGTATACAATGTAGAGCAATCTATAATTAATATTGTGGAGAACTATAAATTGGACTGCGTTTACTTGAGTTTTCTCTAAAAAGTAAGGCTTAGCACGCACTGCGAATTTTATCCGCACGATTTTTTTTCTGGCGGTTTTTAATCTGTGTACAGGAACATAATTTGTGCGATTTTATTTTCAACAAGTGCGAACATTTGCATACAATTTGCAATGTCAATGAATTTGCGTTCGATGTTTGAAGTTGACAGGTTCACAATGACAATTATTTATTTTTAATTACAACCTATAATTCACTCGATTAGGTAGGCGGTTCGTGCCAGGGGGGTTAGGCAGAATCTCATATCTCACATGTCGATCGTATCGTGATCACTGTGATTGGTTGAGAAACCGACGCGTGATGTCACAATAATCCGTTGGCCAATCACGGTAATCTGTCAACCAATCACAGTGATCACGATACTATCGACATATGAGATATGAGATTCTGCCTAACCCCCAGGTTAGTTTTACACTGGAGTACATGAATGTGTGATTCTCGTTTATGACAAAGTACCGGTAGTGCATTTGGCAACAAGCGAAGGTTTTTGTCATTAAAATGGTAGGATCATCTTTACAATCCGTGAGCGGCGTTATCACTTACTGATGCTGATGCTTCGGGGTCTTATTATGAGGTCTTAGACACGAATCCGGTTCGCGCCGAAAAATAAATTGAGTTTTTTCTTTAATAAATTTCTCAATAACAATTCGGAGTTAGGAAGTTGATGGAGTTTCTCCGGTCAAAACACAAAGTCGCTGTGCTGCGCCTGATCTCTCTCCAGTCGTTACGAAAAGCCGTCCCATCGGATTCTTAGAGTGAGAAAACAGACTGCATTTGTTTGCGCACACACTGGTGCACTATAATATCGTCTGTGTAGTTGGCTAGTGCCTGTTGATACTGGTCGCTGTGAACGAAATCGGTCTGGAGATCCTCATCATCACTATGTCAAAAAATATCCAGTAATAACACCGTGTAATATTCAATTATGGACGGGATATAGCCCATTTGAATTGCAGTACGCAAATTACACGGTCTTATATCTGTTCTGCACGGTGAATTATGAATGGACACGCAACTAGTTGCGTCAATCTATGGATGTTTTACTATAATTATTGTTATGGTCATGACAGAACATGTGGTTATGGGGAGATAATATAACGATAACAAGCCATTCCATTAGTCTCTACCAGGGAAGTAAAATTGAATAAGCAGTAGTACTGTACCGCTGTACCTATACTCATAGATAAGAAAAAAAAACGCTATGCTAATGCATCTGAACATAGCATATTTGCCAAAGGCTTATGATAAAAAAAGAGAAAATAGTATAATATGCCTATTTTACTTGCGTTGTTAAGGAGGCGCGCGCCTGCCAGTGACATCTATACATCCTCATGAGCTACTCGTATAAAGAAAGAAATAAAAACTCTGAGATTTCTTTCCAAATTTGAATGCAAAGAATACTGTAGCCATTTTTGTCTAGGCATTGAAGAAGTCTTTTAATACTTTAAATGTAAATAGTTTAAACACTGATTGTTGTATCTGGAGCAGATTTTTTTCATCACCATGTAAACTATGTACGTCAGTGGAATACTTCTTTAACCTGATACATTCCTGCAATTTTCAGTAAATTAAAAAAATTACTGGAGTATGCGATAAAATTCAACCGTTCGCCATGCCGTCCAGCCAAAAACTCGTTTAAACACTGAGTCAACTCAGCACAACGTGGAATTGTTGTGATTACTAATGCTCGGTTCCATTCCAGACCTGTCAATTAGTAGTCTATTGTGATACTTTGATGATTGTGTAATGTTTATCACATGCTATGTTCTCATGGCAACAGGAATCTTAAGCTCGACGTGATGAGGAACTTGAATGCATAACTTACTCGCGTCCTCCACCACATATTAATGTTGTTGAAATTTCTGAGAATAGTAACATACGTGCCCGGTTAGTTTGGTATTTATAGACTAGCTGTAGCACGCGGTTTTAATCACTTATAGTTCTTAAAATTTTTTGTTAGGTACTCAGAAATCGTTTTATCTTTTGTGCTCGCCTGCAATTATTGGCAGATTGATCCAATGCTAAGGGTTTTAGCATGATGTTAGTACGCAGCCTTCTTGGATTATGGTTATAAAGTAAAGGGTAAGCCACCAGCGGACCACTGAAGTAATCCAACACAGTACCAGTGGTCCGTCAACACACGCGGAGAGACAGCACACGGCGGGTTTCTTTAGTGGGTGAAGGCCCCACACTACCCTGTTCGTTTTCCCAAGCGACAGGGTGTGCGGTTAGGAACATTTTTTACCGCCTAAACAAAAAGGTATTCCTACCGTTGTGTCTCGTTTTGGGAGTGAGAACGCCTGAGGCCCAAATCCTTTCACTATCCTCTCCTTATCATTCTTTCTATCCTCTATTGTCCTTCCTATCCACCTCTCGTAGCTTTCCTTAGAGATGGCGACGCGCGAGTGATGCCTCTGGTATTGCTAGCCTCTATAGGCTACGGTAACCGCTTACCATCAGGTGGGCCGTATGCTAGTAACGCAACGGAGATTTTTAGTAAAAAATATCAGAAAGGCGGCGATGTGGTTCGCGTATCGTTCCCAAGGAGGTAAAAAGTAGGCAGTGGAAGGCCACCTGATAAGTGGCAATCAATCTCCCCCTACTCTTCTAGGAAACAATGAGTCTATTTAATATGTATGTATTACAATATTAGGTATGGGGAAAACTGTCTAAATCAGAAATTGACTCATTAGTGTTACTGCAATTAAATTATCGGTAATCACCGGTTAATAAAGCTGCCACTTAGTTCTATTTTGACAGTAAGAAGTGACTAATTATATGCTAATTGCAATTTAGTTTACCTTACCTTATTTTATTCTTTGTATTTACAACGAAATAATTAGTTGTTGTGTTGTTAGTAATTAGCTTACTGCTACTATTGTGAATTTATAATAATTTAAATTGTGCAGGAAAAAGCACGCCATTATAATGGGTAGTATCAAATTTATGATTATCGAGTGCCTTTTAAAAGAGCTTAAGTAATTCGTTCGTCTCTTTGACGCTGAACAGAATGCCTTTATGAAGGTAATTTTCTGGAGGAAATAACATACATACATACGCCTGTTTCACAGAGGGGTAGGCAGAGATAAACGCTTTCCATTTGCGACGATACTTACTCACCTCTTTTGCCTCTTTCACTCTCATTACACTCGTCATAAATGCACGCCGATTTATGGTACGCTTTGGTCAGGACCGTGCGGTGAGCTCTTCTTTCAAATGCACCAATCAGCGCCACATATATATTTATTGTCACCCACCCTTCTCTCATCTTTCTCTGTGCCCGAACCATCTTATAGCATCACGCCTGTATTCCCCGAAGGGGTAGGCAGAGGTGTATTACACATCCACGACTCGCCAGCTATGTTTAAGTCCCACGTAATAGGGGGCGAGCCTATTGACGTCTACCGGGCACATTTCTACTGAGACTTTATTTTTACGAAAAATCTCAATAGCACTGCCCGACCCGGGGATCGAACCCGAGACCTCATGATCAGCAGGTCGCTTACACTACCGCTGCACCACAGAGGCCATCTTACCATTTAGATTAACACGAAGTGTGAAAATGTGAAATCGAAAATAACAGTCACGAGCAGCATTTGAACCTGGATCTTCTGGAATATTGTCCCAGATGCTTTGCCAATTCACCTATCGTGACAATTGCTCGGGACTGCGAATTTTGATAACACATTCGTTCTTAACGTCTTGGGTGACGCCTGCGCCATCTGTCGGACGTATTTACATACATTATACCGACCAGGCAAACTTAATTTTACAATTAAGATTTTTACCTAATAATGACGCAGCTGAATTGGCAAAGCATCTGGACGGTGTCCAGGAGGTGTAGGTTCAAATCCGGCTCGTGACTGTTATTTTCAATTTCACAATTTTCACTTTGTGTTTAAAACACATTCGTTCTCAATGTCTTGGGTTCAAATGCTAAAAAATTATATAAAAATATCATAACATCTTAACATTATTTTCCCAATTACATACCCTTAACCGACGTGTATGTATAGAATGTAATAAGAATCAAAAAGCAAAAGAAGTGAGAAATAATCGTGACAAGTTGAAATCCGTTTCCAGAAACATGCATGAATATATGTAATAATATATGTATATGTAGGAATTTGACACCCATGTCAAATCACTTACATATTTGTGCAATCAACAAACAAAATTATAAAACAATATGTGCTTGCTTGACTTGCCCTTCATTAAATAAATTTTATACGATACCGCCCTCTAAATCTCGCCTATGAAGTTATTTTCGCAATATTTTATGGGTAATTTTGCACATATACTTTTGGAGTAGTTCCAACGTGAATTGATGTTATTTCTTGGCATAATAGTTGTGCAGTACTCTATGCCGAGACCGTGCCAAGTGCTATAAACACGTGCAATGCCGAATAGTATGTGAGAGTGGAACCACGTGTCCTTATTGAAAACATCAAAACAGTAGAGTAATTCAAGTAAATTTTGAAAAATAATTTTATTTCATATTTTTGAAGCCATTTAAAATAATTATATAATCATTTTAGTGTAGATACACTAATCTACAGATGATAGGCTTTATTATTTTAGCTGTTAAATTTTATTTATTATTTTTTATTGTGTAAGGCTTTAGCAGAACCATCAGCCTTTTTTTTTGTTAAGGCTGGAAAAAAATCCTAACAGCACACCCTGTCGTTCGGGGTAACGAACAGGGTAGTGTCTCTCACCCACTAAATAAACCCGCCGTGTGCCGTCTCTCCGCCATTATTGGCAGGCCACTGGAACTATATTACATTACTTCAGCGGTCCGCCGGCGGCAGAAGAACCATCAGCTTGACATAAACTTATAAACGTCGTTATTCTCTGATCACAATCATGCAAGTTTAGTAAATTAGTCAGAGTCAAGTTAAAGTCCCGCTCTAGTAAAATGGTGGCGACCTTGCTATGACCTTACTGAAGATTCCATGGAGTTTTGGAAACAACAGGAAAAAACTCGTTGTGTCGCATACATCACTTGCCAATACTTATGTATATACACGAATAGTTAATAAGCAAAAGGCCACCACTTTTACACATTAATAATTGAGTTAACACAAGTTTAGAAAAATAATGCAGAGCGACGATATGATCTTTGTTCCCGCCAAAACTCCTTAGCTGCTACAGTTAAAGACACTTACCATAGTGTAGTTTTTGGATGAGTATTTTTTTTGCAGTTACAAATCGACTCTCATTAAATACTATACCTACAAGAAATAGTTTAGTTTTATACGTAACGGAATTTTTTACGTTAATCAAATTTAGGCCGTGTTCGAGGTAGGTAAATAATACTGATAATAAGATAATTCTTATAAGTTTGTAAGGGATTAGAATTTAGGATTAGGGGAAATGGTATAAAGGTATAGGCAATAGGGATTAGTAATAAGTAAAATTATTATATCAATTAGTAATTGGATTTATAAATAAAGATAAGCTATGCTTCTGACGGTATCCCAAGACGCGACGAAATTCTTTCACTACAAAGAAATAACATCTTATATGTGCTGTACGCACGTAAAAAGATATAGATATTACTTTTTATTTTTTTCCTCTTATAATTGGGCTAAGGAAGCCCAGTGAGACATTGCAAGTAATATTTTTGATGGTGTAATTAGTAATAGGATATGACCTAGCATAATGGACATAGGGTAGTGTTTCAAATAGGTATCTAGGTATTAAATATACCGTAGTAGCTCATTGATTTAATATGAATACAGGATAGGGTCATTTAGCTGGTTTCCCGTCCAGGTCTTGTTTTCGTCCACTAGCGCGCGCCTCGTGAACCATTTACGTAGGCTAGCATCATAAAAATAGTAAATCGCGCAAATTTGGACTCGTTGCGTACCTTAATATCAAATCTGCACGTCTACCAACTTAGAATAGTTTTTAACAAGTTAAAACTCGAATAAAAGCTTCTCCAATCTGGCGGCTTACTTCTAAGCTACGAAAACGTCACATTAAAGTTTGAAAAATAGTGGTGCAGGCTAACTGCCCAGATATTTTTTTCAATTGTTTTTAGAATATAAATGTTACATTTGTATCGACATCGTCTGATTTGTAATACTAAAATAATTATAGTGTGTCTACACTATATTTATACTTTTAGTGTTTTAAATGTTCGTAAGCATCAGAATCGCTTTTCAACGGACTGACTGCCTGTGCTTTGAAGCTCGTTTGCTGATTTAAAAAAGTATCGTTTTGGAATTCGTTTAAAATTCGAAATGCGAAACTAATTGGATCTGATCCTTTGTTGCGCCATATTAAATGCTGTAACTAAACTAAATTGACTTTTAAATCTTTTCTAAATCTATCTTGTCTGTGATTCATATAATAATAATGGTACCAAATTCATATTTCGCCTATTCAAAACTAATTTTATAGACTATAATCCAACCTGCCGTGTAATTAAAAGTTATGAACGAATAATAATGCTCTAGATTTGAAATTAATATTTTTAATTGAAATTATATAATAGTAATCTATGACCGATTTATTTTTATAAATTGCTTTGTTAGAGGTCCGGATCACCTTTAACCTTAATGTTTTAAAAAAGTTTGCAATAAAATGGCGTAGCAGGAAATAGGAAATGAAGTAATTCTTATGAAATACTTTGATTTTAATATTAAAAATATCTATCATAATATGATATGAGCCCATATTATGGACCTTACTAATTGAGCTTAGTATTATTTATTTGTGGCAAACCATACAAAAATATCTATACTTAATTAAAATCAACCTTATAAAATACAGCCACAAAAAAAAAAATATAAAAGTAGGTACGAAAGAAAAATTATTGCACGCCTCATAAGTGAAGCGTTGAGGTGGGTACTACTGTCACTTCAAAAAAAAAACAACTGATTTTTCAAACTTAAAAAGTCTCTATTTATCATAATATATTGCACTTGTAAAATAATATATACCGCAACTCGCGACTTCATCCGCGTGAAATTTAGCTCTTTTTTGAAGTGAAAATACTTCTTTAGAATCGTTGTGATTTGAAACTCGATGAAACGAAAATGCGTCACGATAAAGAAACACACACATACATGTATAACATTAACAGTCAGTTGCAGAAAAGTCCATTAAAGTTATTTTAACTTTGAAATATTTTTTTTTGTCACAAAAAATATTGCTTGGTAGGACTTGAAACCTCAGTCTCCGGCTTGCATGATCAATACCTAAACCATATGACCACGGTGTAGACAATTTAAGTTTGCAAAAGTGTCATGCAATAATAAACTAATCTCTGTTTTGCTATGTTCACTTGGTATTCCCATTCCAGTTATAACTAATTTAAATAAAGTATTTTTCTCTCCTAACCCCGAATTGAATCATATACTTTTATTATTTATGTTGCTATGGTGTGGTTCAGAAGATCATAAATGTATAGGATTAACACTCAGTTGCAGAAAAGTCCATTAAATTTAAAGTTTTTTTAACTAACTAAATTAGCCTAAGTTCCTAGTTATAGCATCAGCCAGTGAATGTCCCATCCAAATCGGTCCAAACATTTCAAAGATTTACCAGAATAAAATACTTTGAAAATCCAAAAGTGCACGCCTCATAATCTTAATTTTTTACAATAAAATTGATTATTTGATAAGTAACTAGTAATGGATTGGTCTTAGTAAGTAGTTTTCAATAAATCACATAGAAAGCGCTAATTTCAAAAAGTTATGTGGTTGTCATGTCTTATACGCGATCTAGCGCTAATTTTAAGAAGTACTTCTATATTGGTCTATAGAAATAGTTCTCACGAAATAAGGATAGCACTGGTTTTAGTGTCGCGTCGAGCGTAAATATTCACTATTTTTGTTTGTTTATTTAATAACAATTAAACCACATCGAATCAGACCGTGAAAAGTGATAGAGCTCTATTCGTAGTTATACTGTATCATAAAAGAAAAAAAAAACTTGATTAGTAAAGCATTTCGGTCGTTATCGTGTTAACATACATTACCTACAACACACGGACGTCCAAGACAAAACTTTTTTAAGCAGCTTTTTAACTAGTTTAAATAACAAAAATGGCATAAAAATATCATGAGTGTTTTTTCTTGATATGTGTGTATATATTATTTTACAAGTGCAATATATGATAAATAGAGACATTTTAAGTTTGAAAAATCAATTGTTCTGTGTGAAACGAAAGCAATATCCACCTCAACGCTTCGCTTAGGAGGTGTGCAATAGAGACATTTTAAGTTTGAAAAATCTGTTGTTCTGCATGAAACGAGAGCAATACCCACCTCAACGCCTCGCTTATGAGGCGTGCAAAAGTCTTACCTATATCCAAACTCATTGACCTATGGGCCACTCTGATAGATTGGTCATAGGTACATCAAATTTGACTCTATTTTTGTAAGTATTTCTGAATTTGGGAATACCATTTACATCAACGAGTGTGCAAATCAAATGCCATCGTCATAATTTAAAAACATCTTTGAGAACATATAGATTCTAATCATTTATATATCTACAAGTATGTATGTATGTATTATAAATAATATCAGGTTATGTAAATTTGTCAGCTATAATGCTAGATGATCTTTTAATACGTTTTTTATATTATCATATTATGTAAATTAATACATATACCTATGTACAGATTGTTTATTTAAATTGATTGTATTTTGTTACTAGCTGCTACCCGCGACTTCGTCAGCGTGGAGTTTAGTTAAGTAGCCTATGTTACTCCTTATAACATCAGCTCATCATATTCCAGTAAAAATCCCGTCTAAATCGGTCCAGCCGTACGAGCAGAACCCAGACAAAGACTTTAAAAATTACTATTTTGTTATAGTAATGGTTTTATAATCTGAGGTAATGTAGTTTACTTTCATTATGCACTTAGTAAAAAGCTGTTATATAGGCATTACAGACAGACGCTTCAATTTTATTTACTTGTATAGATATTTAGATATTTTTATATATATTTTTAGCATTTGACATGCTTAGCAACATACACTTTGTGTTTAATACTTGTATAGATTTATTTTTAAGTATTCGATAAGGACTTTTTACTACAGAACATAGAATATATACATAGATTGCCATTTTGTCATAAAATTGGGATTGAGACGTGACGTGTGGCAATCCGCGTCGCCATCATTCAGATATTCAGACTAACTAAAAATATAGACGGAGCATTACGAACAATCCAGTGAAGCCATATAAAACCGTGCCAAACTTGTAATTATACGCGCTCACGCACAGAAGTACAAACAAAACCATGCCAAAACAAAAGTGTCATAAACCACGAGTGTTACCTGATTATGATTTAAAATGACCCCAAATGACTTGACGATTTCGCACGTACGTTACCTACATGAATACATCGTCAGCGCCATAATATTCCCTATCTATATGATTTGCTGTAAACTTACTTTATACTTTTACTTCCTTTATGTTTTAAAGACAAAACTTAAAAATTTACCCAAATTATAGAGATTATTTATTTCCGGTGACAACACTGTCACGCACACATCTTTCAAAAAGTGGCTTCACTTTTCAGTTGACAATGCGGTGTCTTTATTTTTTTGGTGTCTATAATAATATCTGTATATAATATCAAAAAAGTAACTGAAAAGGGTGGAAAAGGTCAGATTTGAAATTAAAAACACATTAGAGAATAGTCTTTTTATTATGCATTCTGCCTTTACACTTATTGACGAATTTATCTCAAGCTGTTTCAGTGTTTCCAGCAAACTCCGTCGTAGTACAATCATCAATCAATACGTTCTTGTTGTCAAGTTTTACAAAGCCGGATTATTTACAGCTTTAACCATAACTGAAATCTGCCTTCACGTCTCGAAAAGGCAATATGATACACCTTACAGCTAAATAGTTCATCCCGGAGCGCAACACTTAGGTCCGACATGAACATATTCCACGAAAACACCAATATCACATGAATATCACTAACAAGCACGAACGATAGATATCTACATAAATAAACTGATTTACGCTACGCTAACGACACGACGAAAACTTTGGCTTTAAAAACTATATGTATTACTGTCCGAATAAATAAATAGCAATTTAAACTAAAAACAAACAAAACAAGGGATTCAAAGGAAACTTGAAAATAAAGACAATAAGAAGAAACAGTGATGATTATTACTCTGTCTGGTCTGTGGTGGAGTGATCGTAATTAATCGGAGTTTTGGCGGGAACACGAAGAAGATCATGTCGTCGCTCTGCATTATTTTCCTAAGCTTGTGTTATTTCAAGTATTAATGTGTAAAAGTGGTGGCCTTTTGCTTATTAACTATTTGTGTATGTGCATAAGTGTTCGCAAGTGATGTAATGCGATATAACGTGTTTTTTCCTGTTGTTTCCAAAACTCCATAGAAGCTTCAGTAAGATCGCCATTGTTTTACTGGAGCGTGACTTTGACTTGACTGACTTTATATGACTGACTTCACCTACGACTTGTTTGATGAATTAAATTGACCTGTGATCAGAGAATACTTACGATGTTTATAAGTTACTGTTAGGCTGATGGTTCTGCCAATGCCTTAAACAAATAAAAAAAAAAGATAATTAATCGGAAACGTTCGCTCTCTTTCACCGAGCACGTCTGGTGTATCGAACTGTCAAATTGGTAGCGTTATGGTTTTTTTCTATAAAGATACCACGGTGTGGTCTGAGTTCAGATAATCAGAAATACTTCACGTTTCCTAATGTTTTTGTGACCATTAAAAGAAACTCGTTTTAATTTACTTTATTTGGCTAAAATTATCCGCCCATACTACAGAATAAAAACAAATTATTATCATTATTTATCGCTATAAAAAAATAGACATTTCAAGCTATATTCATTTGATTTTACAAATAAAAATATAATATTTTTATCGCTTTTATTTATGTGGTCTTGCTTATTTTAATTTAATTCAAATGCTAGGTTGTATGACAACATGGCGATATGTGATAACATTTACTTTTATATTTAAATGGAATATCTTTTAATTATATTCTGTCTACGACTTTGTCGGCGAGCACTTATTGTCTCTACTCTGCGTCACACTATAATGATCTGTATGCGAAAATTGCTTTCCACAGGAAAGTATTATGGTTTCCGTGTGGTGGCGGACTAAGAATACAAGTGTCACCACCCCATTCTTTCACAAGGGTGTCTTATAAGGCGACTAAGGGAAGTAAGCAATTATTATCCATTGCATGATTGGTGGTAGGGCTGGGTACCAAGTGGGAGTACTCACTTGGTATCGGGCCCGAGCCATGAAGTACATTGTTGCGTTTTGTCTGTAGCAGGAGATAACCGTTTATTTTTTCATTTCATATCGGTGAAATGAAATGGTGAGTGGCTTGACAATTAAATACTCTGGGTATACTTGAGTCCATGAGCGACGGTTACCATTTACCATTACATGGGTTGTGGCTCGTCTGCCACTACATGCAACAAAAAAATAAAAAAAAATTGTACGGGATAAAGAGTTGGTACCCTTCTTATGTAGCTTCTGGACTATATAGATGGTGAATTTCATGGTGATCGGTGGAGAAGTTACGGCGTGAAAGCTTAACAAAGAAATAAACGTACTTTCGCATTTATAATATTAGTAAGGAAAATAGTAAAATGTAATGTTTTTTTTAATATCATGTGATACAAAAATTAAGAATTAATCTCTCCGCGCGAGTAATATTTATTGTTGAACTAATCCATTCATCCGTCAGCCTTTCATCGGCCACTGCTGGATATGGCCTATATCCCCAAGAGAACGTCACAGTGAACGGTCCTGTGCCGCCTAAATGCAACGACTGCCTGCCACTTTGACCAGGTAATCGGTCCACCTGTTGGGAGGCCGTCCAACACTGCGCTGTACGATACGTGGTCGCCACTCGAGAACCTTACTTCCCCGATTGATTTTGGTGGCCTACCCATTGCCACTTCAGCATGCAGCCCCGGCGGGTAATGTCGGTCACTCCCGTTTTCCTACGGATTTCCATATTTCGGATTTTATCCCATAACTGGATAATATAAGGCCAATATTCAGAGGCCACGCCTCTGTTCCGTAAGTCATCACCGGTAACACACACTGGTCGTAGACCTTCGTCTTCTTTTTGTGGAACTAAACTTAGTGCTAATTTTAGGTGTTCTAGAAAAATATGCTAATCAATTTAGTTGATGTTAGCAACGGCCCAAAAGACTTGGACTTATTCATACCTGCCTAATTAAATTAAAAAAACTTTAAAACTCAAAGGAGTGGCCAGTAGTGAGGTTGACGTCATGTTTATTACTTTTAATGTAAAATAGACTTTGTGATGCCTTGAGATTAAGTTTATTTTATAAAACAACAATATTCCTAGACTAGGCGCGTTATTCTATGCTCACGATTTGAAAACGGAATTCAACATTTGACATTTCACATATTTTAGAGGTTTTAATAGTCACGATACTAGTCTTCTGTACCTACTTAGATAAAGAACCTACTTCTATATGTATATCATACGTGATATTAAAATAATATACTTCGTTGCTATAATTATAATATTTGTATTTAATTGTTTACAAAAATAGAAGTACATTTGTTGTAATCTCAAAATTAACAATTACATAACATTATGCCGCTATTGATTTTTTGCATATTTATTGGTTGCAATGACATTTAAACTTTTATGAAAGACAATGAGTGTTGCATGCAGAAGACTCGTAGCCATACTTCTGTGTGAAGTCACTAAGACCATCTCCACCATAATAGTCATCGTGCGCAGGAATAGCTTCTTGGTCATTTAGTGCAGCTGTCTGTAGTCCCGGTAGACGGTTTTCAGAGGGCGGGTTTTTATTTTAAATTGTTTATCAATCTTTGCTCCCTGGCAGGCTTCCATCAACAATACCTTGTTGATCGAAGCTGGCAAGTGCTCGCTTACCTAGTATCTAAATTCATTGTTCATGTTTGGTCAGAAAAACTACACCATATTTTCCTGTTGTACTAACGTGTTTGTTCATCGAACACACCCTATCAAATGAATAGACAAATGTAATGGCGTAAGCGCGTAAGAGACAAGAGTTTTCACTTCTCACCTCTGGTTTTCACGTAGGTACCTACTTATATGATGTCTTAATGACGTCATGCTTTTGTGACATTTGAAACTTCGCTAATTCTGGAATAAATTATAAAAGTACTTACTTTACTCTGCCGATAAAACATTAAAATATGTATATCGCAGATTATATTAATAATAATATTATTGGGATAATAGTCCGATACAGAAGTGTCGAAAACGTCGAACTTGATCGCCATTAAAATTTATTGTCTGCCATTACGAACACATCAATGCTAAAAAAAATATAGAAAATAAGCCAATAGTTACAGAATGTCACCTTAATAACAGAAAAATAAAGTTCATTGTGCAATAAACAAGGAAGTGAACTTCACATTTTTCTGTGCTGTAGATCAGGGACGTGGGAGTAAATTTTTTGTTCGGTTCAGAAACCGTTGTAGATTACAAACTTTTTACACGCATAGTTACTCAGTTCGGATTAGAACTAAACAAATATGTTTTACCGTTTCTTTCTATTTATAATTCAACACCACCGAAGGAATGTAACATAGTTCCAGTGGCCGGCCAATAAAGGCGGAGAGACGGCACACGTTGGGTTTCTTTAGTGGGTGAAGGCCCCACACTACCCTGTTCGTTGCCCCGAACGACGGGGTGTGCGGTAAGGAAAAATTTCCTGCCTTAAAAAAAAATTGGGTGGCAAACAAGCATCCGGCCCGTTTAGTGGTAAGTGGTTACCGTTTATTCGTTCAATTCACTGTGTTTCAGAAATAAGCCCTTTTAAAAAGTCTATCCATAATTGGAATAAGTACGTTCTGTAAGAGGGTTGTACTACCCAGGTTAAGCTTTCAGCCTGGACCTATTACCACGTGAAAGAACATCTTTATCAATTACTTTTATTATCCAAGGAGGTAAACAGATACGTAGAAATACTTATTTAAATAAAACTTTTGACTGCCTAGATGGTGGATTGGTTACAGACCGATTGTTGTGGGTGTGATGTGCGATCCAAAAAAAAAAACAAAAGTATGGGTGTGCTTTGTGTGCGTGACATTGTATGTTTGTAAAGTCAGTGCGGGGTTTTTTTATACTTACTACTTACCTCAGGCGTTCTCACTCACCATACGAAACAACGGTAGGAGTGTTGTTTCACGCAGATCTGTGACAGGGTGGTACTTCTGGGGGCTCATTCTGGGATAAGTAAGGCTCTCACACTACAAAAAATTTTGTCTTAAAAAACATAGATAAAAGTCTTTTTACTTCTTACATTTGACACATGTAAGATGTAAAGGAAAGTGGTTTAAATACACGCCGTCACGCCTGTGTTTTCGTTTCCGCCATCTTTGTAATGCTTTATCTAAATAATAATCTTATACACTCGTCAATTTTAGTGTGTAATAACATGTTCTCTCTGCAATCCATTTTAAATTACTGGAACGTTTTAATTGTGCTTAGAAAATTGCTTGCATCTAAATTGGTAGAAATTAAAAAGTAGTGATATAGTTTTTGGTAAAATGGCGGGCTGTCAATTTAGTTTTTTTTATTGCTTATGATGGCAGATGAATTAACATTTCAATATCTTGTTATTATATTTTGGCCGTGTGGGGCCGGCACCAAGAATAGCTCCTCCCCGTCTCTTCCTATGGGAGTCGTAAAAGCCGACTAAGAGATTACCGAGGGACCGGGCAGCAGCGTTCCCCTGTGTAATAAAAACATCCACTGCGATCGCCAACCCGCCTGCCAAGCGTGGCGATTATGGTAAAACCCCCATTTTGGGGAGGCCTATGTCCAGCAGTGGACGATGAAAGGCTGATGGATGGATATTTTAAGCACTTAACATGCTTGGCCTTTGTGTTCTGTTGCAATACCAAAAATCAATGTTCAAATTTGGAACGCTTTTAACAGAGTGACGATTTGAAAATAAAAAAAATACCCTTATAGAACGTTCCGTATCACTTGTTAGAGAGATTACGCTTAAAAATTGTGTAGTCGTTTAAGTAATTCGCTATTGGCTAAAGAATCCCATCGGAAAATATACATTGAATCTGTGGCGTAAATGTATTTCTACTGCCGTAAGTATATTATAAACATGGACCATGATCATTAAATAACAAGTTATAGCTATGTAAATAATCATAAATAAAAAATCACCTGTATTTTACAATAGGTGTCAATAGTGTTGCCATGAATAATAATTAATTGCGCTGGCACGCCTACACATGAAACGACCATAAACTACAAAAAATTGCGGTAATATCTAGAGGTAAAACCGCGCTTTATTTAATTTATTAACTTTTTATGTGCATCTGCCTTGGGCGTACAAATAGGTTGTATGACACAGTCTAATACTTTCCTGAAACAGTCTCTCAAATGCCTTTGTACTGATTTGTATATACTGGCATTGGAATCGGTAAGTATGAGGCATAAATATAACATATTCTATATTATCTTGGTGTCAAGGTAGCTCTAAGCTTCCAGCTTTCACCAGTGGTCTCATTGTTAGCTGGGCAGGAATGTTATTGGTGTCGCAATTGCTCGTAACAATGTTGTAGTCCGTAAAAAAACTGTTTACTTATAGGTTTTTGACGTGATAACGTCTTGTAAATCGATGAACGCCGGCCGCACGCACGAAAAAGTTTCACGTTCTGCCTAGAGTTGCTAAATCATAAAAATAGGTATTTAAAGTAATCTGACTACGTGGTTCATCTGCGGTTCATAAGATGGCGAGACTTGCTTAATCATAAAAATAGGTGGCGTATTTAAAGTAATCTGACAACTTGTTTTTTTTTATTGCTTGTAGTGGCAGACGAGCCACGGTCCATCTGATGGTAAATGGTAACCGTTGCCCATGGACTCGACTATACCGAGAGTATTGTCAAGCCGCTGCTCACCAATTCATTTCACAGATATGAAATTAAATATAAACGGCTATCTCCTGCTGCAGCCAAAACGCAACGATGTGCTCCATGGCCGGTCACACGGGAGATGGTGGTACCAACCCGCTCGGGTATACCAAGTGAGTACTCCCACTTGGTACCCAGCCCTACCACCAGTCATGCAATGGATGAAAATTGCTTACTTCCCTTAGTCGCCTCATACGACACCCGTGGGAAAGAATGGGGTGACACTTGTATTCTTAGTCCGTCACCACACATACAAAAAGGTTCATCTGCGGTTCGTAATATGGCGACCGATGCATTATTTTTGAAATTCTCAGAAAGCATAATATGACGTTATCACGTAAAATTATCGTCCGTAAACCGACTTTACAGACAATCATATATTTTTTTGAATAATCGTTTTTACCATACCCACGACCGACCACGACTGACCGTCCATTGATTTTAAGGAATTTCGTTCAGAAATTCTCAGTATCTGCACAAAGTCTGTACCCGGTAACTGCTGGCCTTCTGTTTTGTGGAGCTAAAAGTTATTTCGAAATATGGGTATTTTACTTCTCTGCGCAACTCTTTAAGGGAAAGGCTGAGGCTGTAAAAATATTCGAGTCAAATCATTTTTACATCTTGCATAACAAAAACGTTATAAAAATGTGTTTGCAAATAATTGTTTATAATAAACTACACACATATTTCCACTAGTGTTGTTATTTGCAAGCAGTGTATAAATAACTATTTGTTGCGAAAATTATTAAGCAAATATTGACCTCATTTTGGCATCTAGCACAAAAACTTCTGTCGCCGGTAGTACAGCTGACTCATTGGTCCCGCTACAGCAAAGATCCAACCATAACCGTATAACCGCTGATTATCAATAATGTTCTAAAATAGAAATAACAGCATTTATATTAACGTGTTCTGGCCAAATCTTACACTAACTTTGAATTAAATTATGAACACATTCAAGTGTATTTTATTAAAATCATTTATTGGCTGAATGGAGGTTCGTTACATGTACGAAAAAAAAAACGTCATATTGGCGGTTCGTTACATGTACAAAAAAAAACATTGTCATAATGGCGGTTCAATACTATGATTGTTGTTTGCTAAATATTAAATTGCATCGATCACGTTTCAATAAATAGATATAATCTTTGACCCCGATGTTAAAACAATGTAATAAATTGTGGGTTTATGATAATTCGCTGTTGTTGTAACATATTTTGTTAATTCAAACACTAAAATCCGATATGTAATGCTATAAATATAATTTTATGCAAACATCTCCAGTATAAAAAGCTCAATATAATAAATAATGGTAATTTAAAAGATGTATTACTTTCTTTTTAATAGTTGCTATTCATAAATATTTATAAAATTATTTTTTTTATTTTATGACAGTATGTCTGTCACAGCCAAAACAACTTACGTTAGATAACTAACTTACTATTCTATAAACGTAATACTTGGAAGTAGTTTTCTTTAAAATTAAAGCACTATTAAGTCAATGCCTTGCTTTTCCCAGCATGACTGGACCATATCAGGGAACCTCTCTCTCTTAGAAGAATAGGGTAGAATAAGGGTAGGTTCTCCTACAATGTTGCGTTGCGTATGGTGAGTGAGATCGCCGGAGGCCCTAATCCCCTCCTTATTATCCTCCCTTTCCTAGGAGCGACGACGACCGAATAATGCCTCTGATGTAGCTAGCGTCTATAGGCTACTGTAATAGTTTACCATCTGTTTGGCTGTATGGCCAGTATGCTTGTTTGCCACAGTGTAAAAAAAAACATAAACTTTGAAACAATGAAAATGGCAACAATTACAGTGAACTGCACAGATAATGCCATTGCATTGTTGCTGTTGTTATTATGACAGCTTCAGGACGTTCAATGTCACTGAACACACGTTCCAACGATTAAAGCTGATATTTATTGTTACTCTACTTTCTTATCTATATAAATAAAAATGAATCCCATTGTTACAATAAGCATTGTTCTACAAAGCGTAATCAAAAAACTCAGATTGTTGTGTATTGTATATACTTTGTTGTCTCATCACCAAAAATTTTTAATACTAGCAACCAAAACTCGTTGAGAAAGAAAAAAAAATGTATGAAAATTTGAAATAGATAATTATAACTGAGCGGGAATACATCCCGCGTTTTCTGGAATACCGACCCAAATGCTCTGTCACAGCTATCGCAGCAATTGCTCTACCAATTTCTATATCGCATAAGAAGGGAAATCTTAACATCTTGGATGAAATTTCATATAGTAGTAGTAGAAAACGATTACACACAAGTTTGTAAAATGTATTAAAAATCCTTGCGTTGTAATTTTCTTACATCCATGTGGAGGACTGTGGGTGACGTAAATTAACTGACTGTCTCTATATTCGGTTGTCAGTTTTGGTAGAAGCTTTTCCAGTGATGATTACATATATTATAATGTTTGTAACCTGCAATTCGTCCGTCCAATTGCACCGGCAATACATAAGTATTGTCGGGTATTCCAGTCATCCATCAGCGCCACCTGCTAGACATAGGCCTCTCCAAGAGAACGCCACAACGAGCGGTTTTGTGCCGACCGCATCCAACGGCTCTCCGCGGCTTTGACCAGATCGTCGGTCCATCTGGTGGGAAGCCGTCCTACGCTTAGTCGTACGATACGTGGTTGCCAATCGAGAATCTTTTTTCCCAACGGTTGATGGTTCGTCGAGCGATGATTGCCACTTCAGCATGCCAACCCTTCTATTCTAGTAGCATACATAAGGTGCAAATCAGTATTCGGCAGTTAATATAATTTGTGCCTTTAGAATGTAATAAATATGTAGAATAGAGCCTTAGCTGTTTGTATGTGTACATAATACTTTTTAAATCTTACTGGCCATGATGTAGAGTGAGTTAATTTTTTTTATCTGGCTGTTCTTGGCTATTGTCGGCGTCCATTTTATTTTTATATAACGGTAAACACGCAATCTTGTTGCGTACACGCCATTCGCCAATACAACATGGATTTTGATTTGCAAATTATGTTACCTATTATATTTCGATGACATTGCGTTATTAGATACTTTTACTTTCATGCAACTAATGTTGCCTTAAATGTTTGTGCATATAAATATGTCATGTAATACACGACACACACCTTATTATTTTGTACTACTGGAATGGCAAAGAAGCATAGATTACCGTAGCCGATAGACCCTACTAGCAACACCAGAGGCATCACTCGCAGGTCACTAACAAAGAAAATGATCAGGAGGTGGAGAGGAAAGATAATAAGGAGGGGGTTTGGGCCTCCGGCGCTCTCACTCGCCATATGAAATACAGTACCTACCGTTGTTTCACGCTGATCTTCTGTGAGAAGTTGATACCTACCCGATCGCGCCGGCCCTTTCAATGTTGGGATAAGCAAGGCTCTACCACTTTTTTATAGTTTAAACTAGCCCTAGCCCAAAAGCTAGTTTTTGGGTTACATCTCAGGTTCCCGATATAGTAGCGGGATAAAATGTATACCAGTTGTTAAGTCTAATCAAGAGCTATCAAATAAAAAAGTTGTATCAAAATATGTTTAGTAGTTTTTGCGTGATGCGTGAACAAATAAACAGACAAAAAATCTAAAAAAAATCGTTTCGTGTTTAGACACGCCTATATAGCCTAATACAGTAATTTTTGCTCAAATATCTTAAATGTACAGACATAGCTCTGTTACAGCTTTTTATTAGTATAGATTAAACCTATATTTTATGGAAATAGATGATTTTAGCCACTTAGTCTTTTTTATTTTGATTTTATTGTACGTATAACAACATGTTAACATACGACTTCTGATACGGATGGAGCAATAAAATATTTTTCTTTCTTCTTTTTTATTTTTAGTGCTTTTAGTGGCCGACGAACTAAGACCCACCCGATGGTAAGTGATAGCCGCTGCTCATGGACTTAACAATACTAAGAGTGTCGCCAAGCCGCTGCACGCCAAATAAAAATGAATACATTTCGCCGATTAAAAATAAATGAGCAGCCACTTCCCTTAGTCGCCTCATACGACTCCCGCGGAATATACGAGTACATAGAGTGAAGAATGGAGTGGTGGCACTTGTATTCTTAGTCCTCTTGAGTCATATATATAGACGTGTGTAAAAACAAAACATTTTTTTTAGAATTTTAGTCTGTTTAACTGTTTGTTAGTTCGTGCATCACGCAAAAACTACTGATCGGATTTTCATGTAACTTTTTTATCTGATAGCTCTTGATGAGACTTAAAAACTGGTATATATTTTATCCCGCTACTATACCGGGAACTTGAGATATAACCTAAAAACTAGCCTTTGGCTGCGGCGGAGCCGTAATATTTAAAATAAATCTATATCTAAATATATTATTGTTTTAGCGCGCGTTTATTTTTTCAAAAATAGAACGCATTCTTTCTGTAACCGTTACGATGAATTTATGATACATAAAACATGACATGCAACAAGAAGGCTTGGCCCTGACTACATGGTGAAATTACGCTAATTTAATTTCTGCCTAATGACCGATTCACGGCCGTGAATTTACAACACGTTCAGAAAGCAATATTTTTATGCAGATTAAAATGTTTATGGCCTTGGCGTATTAATGGGACGCCATATTGTTTTACGTTTATATGTTCAGTTATTCTATATGATACCTATTGCGAGGAGTACGCAAGAATTACTTTTTTTTTTTTTTTTGCTCGGTACTTAATTTCCGAGGCGAGGTGTAATACCACCAATATGTTTTGTCCGTGTGGTGACGGACTAAGAATACAAGTGTCACCACCCCATTCTTTCCCACGGGTGTCGTATGAGGCGACTAAGGGAAGTAAGCAATTATTATCCATTGCATGACTGGTGGTAGGGCTGGGTACCAAGTGGGAGTACTCACTTGGCATCGGGCCTGAGCGGGTTGGTACCACCATCTCCCGTGTTGCGTTTGGCTGTAGCAGGAGATAGCCGTTTATATTTTATTTCATATCTGTGAAACGAGTTGGTGAGCAGCTGCTTGACAATACTCTCGGTATAGTCGAGTCCATGGGCGATGGTTACCATTTACCATCAGATGGACCGTGACTCGCCTGCCACTACATGCAATAAAAAAAAAAAAAAATCCAACTTCCAACACAGAGCTGCAGTGCTACCGAGAATTTCTTGGCGGAACTTAATAAGTTTTATCTAGCGCTCATGATCCACATTTGCATACACTAGGGAGACTATCGATACACAAAATTTTAATGTGGGTATGTGACATTTATACACTTTTGACTCTCGACATATGAGAGTTGTTACCAGTAAATACGCAGTAAAAAACATTATGTATTTACAAGGGTTTTAAATGATTGTTACTCTCATTGTGTATTTCATTTTTATTATTTCTACTGATGTCAAAGGAAACATGATCAAAAAATGAGCTCGGCGTTTGAAGACTTAGCTTTTTCATAAACTTACAGTAGGTAGTGGCATGGTAGATAATGCAAATTTTACATTGAAAAGCAGTTTCATCTTCGATCAGGTTATATTTGTTCCATTTATAAACTTGCTGATACGAGAGTGCTGTTTCTAAATAAATCTTTGGCCGTGTGGGGCCGGCTTTAGAATTGTTCCACCCCTCTCCACCCATGGGAGTCGTAGGAGCCGACTGAGGGAATATCGGGGGGAGTGGGCAGCAGCACTCCCTCGAGTATTAACAACATCCACTGCGATCGCCAACCCGCCTGCCAAGCGTGGCGATTACGGCACTATAACCCCAATTTGGGGAGGCCTGTGTCCAGCAGTGAACGTAGAAAGGCTGAAGGATGGATGGATGGATGGTTTCTAAATATTTTCGGTGATTTCATGTAATTTTCTTGTTACTTTTCTTAAGTTTCTTATTTTGTGTTGTTGTTGTATTGACGTTTTCGTTGTTTACTTATAACATGAGTGGGCATGGACTCTGAGAAACATTGATTGTTTTGTTTACATGTTGTCTCAAAACTTTATTGAACAGAGAATAAAACTGGTATGCACTGGTATCTATTATATCGGGAACCAGAGCTATATACAAAAAGACTTCGGCGGTCAGAAACTAGTCTGTTTAAACTGTAATAGAGCTACAGTGGAATCCGTTTATAATGACATCGCAGGGACATAACAAACACGTCATACTAAGCATTTTGTAGAAAATAAACAGTCTCCTATTTTTGTTAGTATGTATTTATTTTAATAGAGAGAAACAAAATCAATTACCCACCGAGACTCAAAACAAAAAAGCTATGCACGCGCCGAACGTCGTCGGGTATCACGTGACTCTCCCGAACACTGCCAAAGGTATTTAGATATTTTATATATATTTTTAGCATTTGACATGCTTAGCACCATACATTAAACACAAAGTGAAAAATGTGAAAATCGAAAATAACCATAATAGACGTCACCCAAAGACGTTAAGTATGATGTGTTATCGAAATTAGCAGTCAGGAGCAATTGTCAGGATGGCTGAATTGGTAAAGCATCTGGACGGTATCCAGAAGATGCAGGTTCAAATCCTGCTCCTGACTGTTATTTTCGATTTTCACATTTTTCACTTTGTGTTTAATGTATGGTGCTAAGCATGTCAAATGCTAAAAATATATATAAAATATCTAAATATTTAAAGGGTTTGCGTCATTATTAGGTAAAATCTTAATTGTAAAATTAAGTTTACCTGGTCGGTATAATGTATGAAAATACTTCTGACAGATGGCGCAGGCGTCACCCAAAGACGTTAAGTATGATGTGTTATCGAAATTAACAGTCAGGAGCAATTGTCAGGATGGCTGAATTGGTAAAGCATCTGGACGGTATCCAGAAGATGCAGGTTCAAATCCTGCTCCTGACTGTTATTTTCGATTTTCACATTTTTCACTTTGTGTTTAATGTATGGTGCTAAGCATGTCAAATGCTAAAAATATATATAAAATATCTAAATATTTAAAGGGTTTGCGTCATTATTAGGTAAAATCTTAATTGTAAAATTAAGTTTACCTGGTCGGTATAATGTATGAAAATACTTCTGACAGATGGCGCAGGCGTCACCCAAAGACGTTAAGTATGATGTGTTATCGAAATTAGCAGTCAGGAGCAATTGTCAGGATGGCTGAATTGGTAAAGCATCTGGACGGTATCCAGAAGATGCAGGTTCAAATCCTGCTCCTGACTGTTATTTTCGATTTTCACATTTTTCACTTTGTGTTTACTGCCAAAGGTGTTAGGAATCATGCCGGTCACTATAACTGGACGCAATTTATTAAAAATGGGTCACAATAAGCGACATGTCACTATATGCGAAGTCATTATATCCGACTTAGTTATAAAGAATTTTATATGAAAACCAAACTTCGCTGTGTAATTACGTCATAATAAGCGGTTGGTCAATATAGGCGGAGTCATAATAAACGGATTCTACTGTATGTCGTTAGGTATCTATATTGAAGATGTTTGAGGAAAATATCGTTGTACGAGGAGGGATCAAAAAGTAGTGAAAACGACATACTCCTTGGTAAGAAAAAAAATAAATACTGGCAGGCATAGCTCAGATACATATTTGTAATATTAATAAAGAAAAAAATCTTCGTTACTTTTGTTTTTTTTCTGAATGTAGTCATTTGTTTGCTTCGTGTCGGAACGTGTTCTCGAAAATGGAGAAAACGAAGCGCGAGCCGTTATTAAATACCTCTTGTTTAAAAAAGTTAACGACGCAACAGATTCATTGCGATTTGGAGGCAACATTAGGAGAGTCTGCTCCGCCGTATTCCACTGTTGCAAGCTGGGCTTCTCAATTTCGAGTAGTGAGAACGAGCACAGAAGACGAACATCGTTGCGGCCGTCCATCGACGTCAGTCACCCCAAGAAAATGTTGCGAAAGTCGAGAAAATTGTATTGAGCGATCGAAGATTTACCATCCGATACTTAATTCAAGAAACGGGCATTTCATATGGAAGTAATCAATCCATATTGAAACAATCTTTGAATATGAAAAAAGTCTCCGCAAGATGGGCGCCGATAATGTTAACCGACAGTCAGAAACAAAATCGACTTGACATTTCGAAGATATTGTTGGACAAGTTTCAAGAAACCTTGAAAACTTTTTGGCTCGTTTCGTAACAATGGACGAAACATGGGTCCATCATTTTGATCCCGAGACAAAACAGCAATCTTCGCAATGGAAACGACCATCATCACCGACCCCGAAGAAGTTTCGTGCCGTGGCATCGGCTGGCAAGGTTATGGCCTCAATATTTTGGGACTCAGAAGGGATATTGTTGATTGATTACCTGGAGCGTGGAACCACTATTACAGGCCAATATTATGCAGCTTTAGTTCCCAAGTTGACGAATGCCATCAAAGAGAAAAAGAGAAGGAAACTTCGAAGGGGCATGCTGTTTCATCGCGACACGCACCCGTTCACAGGTCGGCAGTTGCGATGGTTGCCATTCAGCAAGCTGGCTTCGAATTGGTTGACCACCCCCCTTATTCACCAGATCTGGCGCCTAGCGATTTTTACCTGTTCCCGAAATTGAAAGAATACTTAAGGGGAAACAGGTACGAAGACGATAACGAGGTGATGGATGCCGTGGAGAGCTTTTTGCAGGACAAAGAAAAACTTTTTTTTTGAAAGGGATTGTAGCCTTGGAAAAGCTCTGGACTCGGTGTGTAGCGAAACTCGGAGACTATGTAGAAAAATAAATTATTAAGTTATTAATAGTCATTATATTCTATCTCATTCTCACTACTTTCTGATCCCTTCCCGTATGATCTAAGGGTGTCAGAAGCAGAAATATTTTTTTAGAATTTAAATCTGTTTGATTGTTCGCGCATCACCCAAGAACTACTTAACAGACCTATATCATGTTACTATATAGGGACCCTGTTATATTAGGACAAAAATAAGATGTCACGGTTATAAATTAAAGCTACTTTTACGGAATCTATCGTGTTTGATTTCTACAGGGTGTAACTATGATTTATTATAAATTTTATCTATTGTTATCACGACTACATGTTTCAAATCACAGCACTCCCCGCGATGCTTTCCTCGGTAAAGTACGGTTATTCTCCTTGCATTATTTTCTAACATAAACTTCCATAATGATATATGTGTTGACAGTTGGCACTAACATGCCCTCAACTACTAGGCGCGACATTTAAACAACATTCCTACTGTAATGCCAACATAATAGACAAATAAATTAAAAGTTGCCAGCAATAAAATAGCTGAACGAGTTGTAAAATAATGTAAGTTAAGGGTATAATATCATTGGAGTATTTATTGCCATAGAACAGGGATATTTAACCTTTTTGTAGAGGCCACAAAGACATTTTAGTTGTGGTGTCAATTTTTTTTATGCTAGAAACATGACAAACACGCATTGTTGCTGTGGCCTATATATACAAACACTAGACGCGTCAATCGTCCGACGTCATCTCAAAGGAAAGTGGTAGGAAGTGGAGATGGAGGATTATAAAGACAAGATGAGGAAGGGGCTTAGGCGCTTACCATACGAAACACACCAGTAGGATTATTTACCGTTGTTTGTCGTTAAGCTTCTAAGACAATTATGTTTAAAGTGTGAGTTTTATATACCTACGTAGTCCATATAAATGTCTTGGTTTTTCATATTTTTTTTTTTACAAACATAAAATTTCACGGACACAAAGTACACCCAGACTCAGAACAACCATTTGTGGATCACACAAAGAGTTGTCCTGTGTGGGAATCGAACTCACAACACTCGGGCGGGAAGCCGGTATCTAAATCACTCCGCCATTTGTGCAGTCAATGTGAATAGATCTTAGGTTGTTTTTACTTAATAATAATGTATCACATCCAGATCAATTTTGTGTTGCTATAATTTAGTATAACTGGACAGAGCCTGCTTTCTCCGCATCAGGTTGTCTGGTGCCCATGGAAATCCATGGTTGTGGGATAAAAAGTAGCCGTTTTTGGGTTCTGGGCTATATAAATAAATAAATATTCGCGGACATTTTTCACACAACGTCCTCTGGTCCCAAACTAAGCTTAACGCTTGTGCAATGGGTACCAGATTACGGATACAATACATATACTATTTTTTTTTGTAAATACATACATATAATACATAGAAAACACCCAGACGCAGTACAAATATCTGTGTTCATCACACAAATAATTGTCCTGAGTGGGAATCGAACCCACGACCTCGTGCACGGAAGTCGGTTACACTACCGACTACGCCATGAGGCCCGCCGAATGCTAAATTTCATGAATGTCGGTTAAGTAGACGCATTTACGATATTGATAAGAAAGTAAGGACCATGCGTTATATCGACGCGCCTAACTGTCACACACTAAAAAATACACTGATGTACACTTATAATTCGTTCTATTATAACATAGCATCACGCCTGTATTCCCCAAAGGGGTAGGCAGAGGTGTATTACACACCCATGGTTCGCCAGCTATGTTTAATTCCCACGTAATAGGGAGCGAGCCTATTGCTATCTACCGGGCACATTTCCAAACTCCGGGCTGCTACTGAGAATTTTTATTTTTACGAAAAAGCTCTATTGAGGAGTGTTATTGCACTGCCCGACCCGAGATCTCATGATCAGCAGTTACTTACACTACCGCTGCACCACAGAGGAAGCTTCTACCGCGGACCTACAACGTGGCACGTAATTTATATATATATATATATATATATATATATATATATATATATATATATATATATAAAGATATAAGTGCCAAATAATGCCTCGCGTGCACACGGAAATATTGTTATTCTTTTGCTGTCATGAAATATGGCCGCCATCATGACTCGGCGGTGCACCAATGCAAAGCAAAGCTCATTATTAAGCCATGCATGTGTTATTGATGATAATTTTATTTTACCTATGGCATTTACTGACGACAAGTGACTAATTGACTTTAGTTTACAATTATCAATTCTAGTCTCGTCTCTTGCTCGTGAGAGGAATTTAGGCCGTGGACCCAGTGCGGGTGGCAGGACTTTTGAGAAAATCTCAGACATGCAGGTTTCCTCACGATGTTTCCCTTCACCGAGCAGTGATAAATTGTTAACAAATATACAAATAATTTCGAAAAATCAACAAAAGTCAGATGTACGTGTACTTGCTAGTGGTAGAGCTTTGCTTATCCCAGCACGAATGGGTCTGTAGCGACATCTATCTCGCCACATACAAACTAAGAACTGACGTATCCTATATCGCGATATTAAAAGTTATCCGAGCGATTACATATATACAAGAACCCGACGAACAACCGTCGGGCAGTTGCCCACCAGACACATCACCCGTCTGGTCGGAGGATCCTCCCTATTCAATGGGGGACGAGGAACCTTACTACACCCTGTTCCTCTAACCCCTAAAGGTCGGCTCGATTGGGGAAGTACGGGTGGTACTTCCTTCTCACAAAAGACCAGAGTGAAAGGTAGGTACTCCTAGCGTTGTTTCGTACGGTTAGTGAGAGCACCGGAGGCCCACACCCCTTCCATATACTCCCCTTATTATCCTTGCTATCCTTGCCTTAGTATCCTACCTTTTTTTGAAGTAAATACTTCTTTACGCACGCTTGACTTGGGGAGTAAGCTGGTGAATGTGTTACGGAAGTTCTGAACGGGCGACACGAACGGAAGTTGAGAGGGAGATATAAGTTAGTGAAGATAGAAAGAGAGAGAGAGTTACGTTTCGTATATTACTGTAGGGGCAAGAGAGAGGTGCGAGCACACATTTTCTTTCCCTCTTTCTCATTGTTTTTTATATATTATTATATTCCTTTTATGCTTTTAATATTTAATTTTGCCGAAAAATAATTGCATTCAATGTTGATTAAATATATCTGAAAATAAATATTTCTCAAAAAGTCAAAATGGCGCAACTCGGGATCGATTTTGATGTTAGTGAAGTGTATGCCCCAAGACCAACATAAATATATTAATAGGTAGGTACTGTATGTCAAATGAGGGGGTTTAGTTAACACGTATTCGGAAACGATAAGTAAATTGCGACATTTTAATTTTAAACGTAAACTTGAAATAGTTTTTTCACATAACTGTATTCACTTGTTAATAGTATTAACATTATTAATAATTATCATTATTAATAATATATCTATATATTTATTGTTAAGTTTTACTTCAGTCGTGTGGTTTTTTTGTTGAGGCTGGGAAAAAATATTTACCTAACCGCACACCCCGTCGTTCGGGGCAATGAACAGGGTAGTGTGGGGTCCTCACCCACTAAATAAACCCGCTGTGTGCCGTCTCTCCGCCTGTATTGGCGGGCCACTGGAACTGCGTTACATTACTTCAGTGGACCAAGGACTATCATCGAACTCGTTACCACTATCTATGCAGTCCTTGGTTTTACCGCTAGGCTATCACTGCTATACCACTGAAGGAATGTAATATGGTTCCGGTGGTCCCCCAATAAGGGCGGAGAGACTGCACACGGCGGATTTCGTTAGTGGGTGAGGGCCCCACACTACCCTGGTCGTTGCCCTGAACGACGGGGTGTGCGGTTAGGAACATTTTATTCCCACTTTAAAAAAAAAAGGCTATCACTGCTATATATAGGCTACCTTATGTCCCTTAAAAATGGACGGCGTCTATGGTGATGATTCTTATTTTGAAGTTGTTATTCAATGTCCACACACTCGCGCCCCAATCTTAATGAGGGCCAAGGCTTCCATAGACAAGCTTCCTGTCAAACAATAACGGAAGTTGCCAACGTGATTAAGACATTTGTCTATGCATAGAGTAAGTTGACACGAATCGACAATAACAATAACGTTTCAGGTATCACGCTCAGCTGGTCACGAGTGGCGACGAAAATGGCTGATGGTGCAATTTATAGACTGAACTGAATTGTTTTTTTAAAACTTTTATTGTCTGGTGTGTCAGTGCCATTTGATCAACGATTATACATATATTCTTAAACCTTAATCCTTAATTAGTTTTTTAAACTATTTAAAAAACTTAAAAAAAAGCTATATGATTGCCTGTATGTTGGTTTACGGACGATAATTTTACGTGATAACTTCTTAATATGTCGATAGATACGTCACAAGCCGAACGCTTAGACCGATCGTGCCTCTCTATCGCTTGTTCCGCGCTCTCGCTTGCACGCTCTGTTCAGGCGGAACGTGACAATGAGTCATGCTTTTTCGTGCGTGCAGCCGGTGTTCATCGATTTATAAGATGTTATCATGTCAAAAACACGCTTGAATAGCTACTTGAACTGAAAAGTTAAGTATAATATATATAATAGACTAGTCTAGCCTCTAGTTTTTAGGTTATATCTCAGATTGATACAGTCGACATCAGATAGCCTGTTCAAAAAATTAAGCCAAAATCGCGGTTTTATTTTTCTTATTTTTTTTTTAACTTTACAACAATGAATTATTTTTACAAAGACCAAAAACGCCGCGCAGGAATGTGGAGCTAACTTTATACCATACAACATTTTGCGTAAGTTTCAAACACACTGGTATTGTTTGCGTGATAGTTATTAATCGATTCTTTGACTGTACAGATGGCGGAGTGGTTTAGATAACGCCCTACCGCCCGAGTGTTGTGGGCTCGATTCCCACACAGGACAACTCTGTGTGTGATCCACAAACGGTTGTCCTGAATCTGGATGTACTTTGTGTCCGCGATACAAGGATTATTCCTTAGTGCAGTGTGGTGTCCTTTAAAAAAGAAAGAAAAGTAGGATTATTTTGGGAAATTAATAGCTTAAATCATTTTTAAAATCTAGTGTTTTATTAAATACTCTGAAAATATGAATCAAACCCATCATTTTATTACATTAAGTAGGTACAGAATTTATCTTGATCTGATTTATTTTGCACTTAACATGCTCAGCTACTTTAAAGAAAAAATTATATGTGAAAGCGGAAAAAGAGGGCTTTATTGTGAGCAGGATTCGAACCTGCGTCCCATCAAATCCCAGCAAGTGTTCTGGACGGCTAAGCTACATAAATTAGACCTAGACTCACAACAACCATTTGTAGATCATACAATGAATTGGCCTGCCTGGGAATCGAATTCACAACAGTGCTTTTTAACAGGTCGGTACCTAACCCACTCCGCTGTCTCTGCTGTCTAAGTTTAGTATCTATTTTTGGAGGGCAATGGGTTGATGACATTATATAACCTTACTATGTCATCATACGGCAATCTCTTTTATTATCCATCTGCTTATATCTGTCCGCCGTGTGGGGCCGGCTTTAGAATTGTCCCTTCCCTCTCCACCCATTGGGAGTCGTAAGAGCCGACTGAGGGAATACCGGAGGGAGTGGACAGCTGCACTCCCTCGAGTATTAACAACATCCACTGCGATCGCCAACCCGCCTGCCAAGCGTGGCGATTACGGCATTATAGCCCCAATTTGGGGAGGCCTATGTCCAGCAGTGTACGTCGAAAGGCTGATGGATGGATGGATATATCTGTCATACTCTCTGTCCATCACTTCAGTCTTCCATTCGATGTATTCATTCTCCCTTTATCAACGGTCTTCGCCACTTTCTATCGCTTTCTCTGGAGATAAGAACATATATAAAAATGAATCACTATGTCCCTTGGTCATCGCATCACGCGTGAACGCCTGGAACAATTTCGCTAATTCTTTTTTTGTAGTGTTTATTATTGTCCGGAGAAGGTTCTTATGAAAGGAAAAATTAAGAAAGTTGAGCGGAACATTAGAAAATTTAAAGTACAAATTATAATTTTAAACACGAAGTGAAAAATGTAAAATCGAAAATAACAGTCATGCGCAGGGTGTGCTAAGCATTTCAAATACTAAAAATATATATAAAAAAATCTAAATACAAATTATAATTTGTGAATAAGGAAAAAGAGTATTTTAGTACGAGCGGGAAACGAACCTGCGTCCCTTCCTATCCGGGGAAGTGGTCTAATCCACTGAGCTACCGTACTATTTGTTAGAAATAAAGGTAAAGGTACCATTCCTATTGTTTAATTAATAATTTTTACAATTTCATTTTATCTCGAATATTATTTTAACGTTTAGGTGAATTTGTGTTTTGTAACTTTATATTATTATGTGGTGACATGGTCCCTCAACGAAACTTCAGTAAATAGACCATGACACCATAGGAAACGGGGGTGACTGAAAAACAGCGCTGTATGAAACTCGTTTCAAACAGCAAAAGCTGAGTCCCTTTGCCTTTTAGCTTATTATGTTTTAGCTTCAATCTACACTTATTGTAACTTTTAAAAGGCAATAAATAATTCATTATTATTTTTATTGTGTGTGTTCTTGTTCTCAGCTTTCGCTGGCAATTTAGTTAAGGGTGTGAACCAAGTAAATGTCACGGAGATTTTAATTTCAGAAGTTAGTCAGTCCCGTCGTTATCTTCATCTATTTGTAAGAACTTCCTAACAATTCGGCAGGTGTTAAGGATGGCGGCCTTCTGGAGTTGCATGTAAGTATTTTGTTTCAGTGAGTTTCAGACTATGGTGAAGATGCTTTGGAATAATACCGGTGGTGGACAAAACTATTGGGACTATATAAAACTTTTCCTGTTTCCAGATTCTGATGACTTCTTCCTTAAGATCTGTGTATTTTTTCAGTTATTGTTTTTTGTAGATTGTGGGTATAAGGGACAGCAATATCAATTAGGTATGTAGTTTTATTTATTTTATCTTGTATTATTATGTCAGGGCGGTTATAGTGGACAGTTCTGTCAGTTATTACTGCGCGATTATAGTACAGTTTGTGTGTAATGTTTTCTAAGATAGGATTAGGGTTATACTTGTAATAAGGTGTGTGAGTGTTCAGAATGAGTTGGTGTTTGAGTGCTAGTTTTTGGTATATGATGTTGGCTATTTGATTGTGTCTATGTGTGTAGTCTGTTTGTGCAAGGTTGGGGCATGCTCCAGTTATGTGCTGGATGTTTTCAAGTTGATTGTGGCATTTTCGGCATCTATCATCTGTGAGTTCAGGATCTTTAATTAAATGTTTTCTGTAATTTCTAGTGTTAATGACTTGATCTTGAATTGCTATCATGAAGCCTTCAGTCTCCGGGAACAGGGATCCTAATGTGAGCCATATGTTAGATGTTATAGAGTCTATATGTGATTGTTCTAGATCGTGAGGGTGCCGACCGTGTAGTACTTTCTTCTTCCACTGTTCTTTCTAAGTCATTATCTAAGTTGGTTTTAATCGGATCAGTTAGGTCCAACGGGGTGAAATTGAGATCATTATTAACTATTGCTTTATGTAAGTTACTGTTGTGAGCTTTTTCATGGAAGAACGTCTTAAGTTTAACAATTTGTTTACTCCAGAGTCTTGTCTTTTAAGTGTGATTCTCTCTATTGCAGATTTGGGGTGTAGACAATTGTGCTTGGTGAGGATGGTTCTTGTGTTTATTTCTATGTGGTTGATGTCTGTTTTGGTCCATTTTATGATACCGAACGAGTAGGTTAATATGGGTATGGCATAAGTGTTTACTGGCTAGGTGGCTTTTGCATATAGCAATTAATCTTTGTCTATATTCTTGTTTAAGGGAATTTTTAATTTTCATATGGTCTAGTCCTATTGATTGGTGATATCCTAGATATTTGTATAGCTCGTTCGGTTCCATAGCAGATATGATTTGTTCATCCCCCACTGCGTAATCGCCAGGCCGGATCTTGCCTTTTACAATGTGGATAGTTTTACATTTATCTAAGCCAAACTGCATGTTAATATCTTTACTGAATTCTGTTGTGGTCTCTATTAGTATTTTCATATCTTTTTCTGATTTTGCGTAAAGTTTAATATCATCCATATAAATTAAATGAGATAAACAAGTTTCGATGCTCTCGTGTTTCAGGCGATATCCGGCCCCACGTTCACGCAGCATATGATATTGAGGCATGAGATATTGGGTTGAGGGTAAGGCAAAACCACAAGGGACTCAAGGAATCACCCTGATATATTCCCTTTCGTATTTCTATTTCTCTAGTGGTCATTGTGTTAAGGTGTAGTTTAGTTTTCCAGAAACTCATATTATTTTTTAGAAATTTGATTAGAATAGGGTTAATTTTATATATCTGTAGAATTCGTAACAGCCAGGAGTGTGGAATACTATCAAATGCTTTCTTGTAATCTATATAGGTGCAGTGTAGATTTCTCTTATTAGTTGTTGCGTGTCTATGAATTAGCGAATCAATGATGAGTTGCTCCTTGCATCCCATGTGTGCTCGCCTACAACCCTTTTGTTCCTCTGCGAGAATGTTGTTCTGTTCTATATGCGCGGTAATTTTGTGTGCTATTGTAGATGTAAGTATTTTATATATGGTGGGCAAGCAGGTTATTGGTCTGCATTGGGATGGTTGGTTTGTGTGTGGACCTTGGGCTACCATATATGTTATACCTTTAGCAATAAACTGTGGTGTGATTTGTTGTCCGCGGATGATGTGCGTTAAATTTTTTGCTATTATCTTGTGGAGAGTAAATTTCTTGTACCAAAAATTATGTATTTTGTCTATTCCCGGGGATTTCCAGTTATGTAGTCTGGTTGTAACGTTTGTTATATCTGTTTCAGTTATGTAATCGAACTTCATTTCGTCTATAGTTTCGAATTTACTTTCTTCCTGAGTTATCCACGCTGCTTTCTCATTATATTTTATTTCTGTCTCCCAAATATCACTCCAAAATTTCTCTAATTCTTTTTCCTCCGGTGTCTCAGTTACCAGTGTGGGTTGAGGGTTATCTTTGTTGGTGTTTAGTTTTCTATAAAATAACCTCTCATTAGTGTGAAATAGTTTGTTATCGTTTTTACGTTGGAGAGCTTTTTTGTATCTAGTTAATCTATGTGCTTTCAATGCCAACTTTTGTTTTAGTGTGTCCAGAAATTCTTCAGATTTTTTGTCATCGTTTTCATGGCTAATGTGTATTTTTGCATTTCTAAATATTATATTAATCCTGTCTACTACCTTTTTAGATCTGCTATTGTTGATGTACTGTGTTAGCCTTCCTATGTCCGATCTTAATTGAATTATATCTCTTTCTAGTCTAAGTTGCCAAGCCGGTTTTCTTTCATTATTACGTTGTTGTTGCACATGTTGTTCTATTTTATAGCCAAGTTCACGTGATATAACTAAAGCGCTACAATATATGAGGGTATGAATGTCAGTAAGTTGAGAGTCTTTTGATAAAAATTGGTTTAGTATGCTGTTGTTGAATAATCGAGTTAATTGGGTAAGGTATGTACTGTTTTAATTTAGGTAGTCTAGGTCTAAGTGTGGGGTCAGTGCCCGCATATTCAATTAACGCTGTCTGTAAATTATGATGTAATTTCTGAGTTGTAGCATCTGGTAAAGGCATCGGTTGTAAGGTTTCGATTTCACTCTCCATTAACAGAGTGGTTGTTTCTGTTTGTGTAGAAGCGTGTGAGTTTATTGTATTTTGTGTATTATGTGATATATATGAGCTAATACTTATAATCACTTCTGGTTGGGTTGTATGTGAGGGTGTGATAGAGACGGTGGGTAGGTATGGTTGCAGTAGACAGTTTGTATTTGGTGTATTGTTAGCAATCGTTGTTTCAATAGGTGATGCCTGTAATTGTGATGAAATATCTGTATGTCTCAATTCTATTTTTACATCTTCTTTAATTTGTGTAAGGATGTCATCAGAAATCATTTTGTTTCGTATAATGGCTCGTCTTTGATCTGAAACCCTTTGCTCCGAAACATTAGCGTCGGGATACTGTCAAATAAATTGTTCATGTAATAATTTCCTATATACTGTCATATCTGTCTCTAATTTAGTAACGCGGTAGTAGGTACGCATGATGAATAAGTTTACATCATTAGTCCATCTCATGCGTACTCGGGGTTTATCAGCCTTAGTGGACGCAGGTAAAAAGGGATTGACCCCCTGCGCAACATCTAAGGAAGGTGTAGGTAATTCTCTGGAATTTTCCGATGATATTGGCGATGGAATATATGATATCGTCGATGGGCTATAGGGTTCATCAAGTGAAGGACTTGGTATAATACTATTATTGTCAGTCTGTCTGTCATTTATCTGGTTGGCTGTGGCATTTTCGGGTGACCCGGAGGGAGCTCGCCTATTCAACTCCTCTCCACTGACGGTCCGTATGCTGCCGCACCCAGCGTCAGCTCTAAGTGCGCCCCGGCGATCGCCCCCGGGCAGCGGCCCTATACGATTAATCTTAGCTCTTGTCTCCATATTTAATGGGTTGCCAGGGCCATGTTAGCCGTGCCAGTAATTTCACATCACGTGTCCGCCCCCCGCGTGAATCAGGTGTTCGATTCGAATGTGGGCCACATTTGTCTTAACGACCAACGCCCTCTATCGGAACGCCTTTACATGCATTAATCCAATATAGTAAGTTTAATATTGCAATAAAAATTCATACTATTTGATGGCGTGATTTTTTAAACATTTTGATCTATATTTTAGCACTACTCTTTTTCCTTATTCACAAATTATATTTTGTACTTTAAGACTAGCTGAGCATGTCAAGTGCTAAAATATACCTAGATCAAAATGATTAGAAAATTTAAAGACTATTTTAATTTCGCGTGTTTGACAGTTCGCAAGTACCTAATTAAATATTCATAGATAAGACAGGACAAGCCGTGTGGGCCGGCTTTAGAATTGTCCCACCCCTCTCCACCCATGGGAGTCGCAAGAGCCGACTGAAGTAATACCGGGGGAGTGGGCAGCAGCTCTCCTTCGAGTATTAACAACATCCACTGCGATCGCTAACCCGCCTGCCAAGCGTGGCGATTACGGGCACTATCCCCCATTCTTGGGGAGGCCTATGTCCAACAGTGGACGTTAAAAGGCTGATGGAAGGATGGATGATGGATGAAGACAGGACAAGGGTCTGTCGGGTCAGCTAGTACGTTATAGGCAAACGATATTGGAGACTTCTACTAATAGCGCTTCAAAGAGCACGGAGATCAGATTTTTCTCCGATCGGGACATATTACCATCCTTTATGAGAGTGTCTGACAGCCGTGACGCCGTGACCGAAATTCGGTTACGAGGTTTTTGAACGTAAACATTAAATATTATCATATTCTATTATGGAAACATCTGCGTTAAACGGTGGGCGTGTCTAACCTAATTATCTATCTATACTATTATAAAGCTGTAACAGAGCTGTCTGTACATTTAAGATATTTGAGAAAAATCGACTGTATTGGGCTATATAGGCGCGTCTGAACACAACACATTTTTTTTTAATTTTTGTCTGTTTGTGCATCACGCAAAAACTAATGAACCGATTTTAATGCATTTTTTTTTATTTGATAGCTCTTGATTGAAAAACTGGTATACATTTTATCCCGCTACTATATCGGGAACCTGAGATATGTCCTAAAAACTAGCTATTAGCTGCGGTGGAGCCGCGGGCAAAGGCTAGTAAAACATATTGCCTAACCATATTTAAATAGTAATAAACATTACACATATTTATGAGTTTTTAGGTCAACTTTAGATAACACGTTATCAATAGAAATGGCTTTTTATTTTGGACTTGTATTTCATTTTGGAAATAAAGTATTTTTATATTGAAATGAGCTCTTTTGAATAAAGTTTTCCGGCTCGTGACTGTAATTATATTTACAATTTTCGCACTTTGTGTTCATCAAATAAATAAATATTCACAGACATTTCACACAACGTCCTCTGGTACTAAGCTTAACCTTGTACTATGGGTACCAGATTACGGATATAAAACATATATTACTTTTTTTTTTGTATACATATAATAGATAGAAAACACCCAGACGCAGTCCAAATATCTGTGTTCATCACACAAATAATTGTCCTGAGTGGGATTCAAACTCACGACGTCGTGCACGGAAGTCGGTTGCACTACCGACTACGCCACGAGGCCCGTCAATCCGTCCGTTCGTCAATCATTCTTAACTATTATAAAGCTGTGTCTGTATTTTTAAGATATTAAACAAAAAAATACTGTATTAGGCTATAATGTCAGACACAGCTCTGTTACAGCTTTATAATACATAGTTTATTTATAACAGCATTTTTCCTTAAGAAAACTATCTACAAAAACCGCATTCTGTTCCGCGTCAAAGATACTTATTTCTTGTTATTTTTATCCGTTCTATCCACTTAAACATTCGTGACTAAATAAGCTATTTCGGAAATACATCATAATTGTGATTGCGTGAGTCATAAAACATCTAAAAACGAATGTGAATTGGAGATTGGGTGTCACCATCGGTGACAGCAGCTTAGCGGTCCAAAGCCCTTCACCGGTTTGAATGGGACGCAGTTTCGAATCCTGCTCGCATTTCCACTTTCACAAACAATTTGTTCTTTAAAGAGCATGTCAAGTGTATACAGACCATTTTTTTTTACTTTAAGGTTTTTTACTATAACAAGTATACGGCCCACCTGATGGTAAGCGGTTACCGTAGCCTATAGACGCTAGCAACACCAGAGGCATCATTCGCGCGTCGCCATCTCCAAGGTAAGGAATAGAAGTAAGACAGAAATGAGAATATGGACAGGATAAGGTCAACAGTAAGGAGTAGAGATGTATAAACGGCTTAAAATTGACAACGTGTTTAAACGTTATACTTTTTTTTGTAAGCGCGCTTATAAAAGAGCTTTTCACTTAAAGCCATTTTTTTCATAAAAGCTTCTAGTCTTTGAAGAAAACGTTACTTCAACTTTCGTTATATTTATTGAAATTAATTGAAAAAGCGTACAATACAATACAAGTTAAGAAATACAATAAAATTGTAACAATCAATGTACTTACCATCCTACTTATCAATTGTCAGGCATAGGACTGCCTGACAATTAATATTTTACCATCCATCAGCCTTTTAACGTCCACTGCCGGACATAGGCCTCCCCAAGAATGGGGGATAGTGCCGTAATCGCCACGCTTGGCAGGCGGGTTGGCGATCGCAGTGGATGTTGTTAATAATCGAACGAGTGCTGCTGCTCACTCCGCCGGTATTCCCTCAGTCGGCTTTTACGACTCCCATGGGTGGAGAGGGGTGGGACAATTCTAAAGCCGGCCCCACACGGCAAATCACTTATCCCTCTTAATATAAAAATATTTTTCAATCATAGTAGCATGGGCACAATAAACTGTGGCATGGGCGAGACCAACGAAACAACTCAGTTATTGCAACATAGTTGTCGCCACGTTTAAACAAAATCGACTTACACTTTGACACTTTACACTTGTAAGTGTGCTTATAGAGGTTTTGGAAAGCACGCTTTTTTAAACGCTTTTCGTTTAAACGCCCACTCTTAGTAAGGAGTACCAACGTGACCTGTGCCTGCAGTCTCGACTTTGATAACGATCGCTATATTAGCGATTTCTCTCGTTAAGCCATAACGACATAATTTTATCGAGTTTTGGTAGTCTCTACTGTCACAGATATCAATTTTTATCGTTACCATTACAATAAATCATAGTAGTTACCGATAAAAATTGTTATCTGTGACAGTAGCAGACTACCAAAACTCAATAAAATTATGTCGTTATGGCTTTACGACAGAAGTCGCTAATATAGCGATCGTTATCTATGTCGAGAGTCTCGACTCGAGACTCAAGGCACTCATCTTTAAAATGGTGGTACCTACGTCCCCGATCGAGCCGGGCTATTCCTGCTAGGACAAGAAAACTTCTACCACTTAAATAATTCATCTCAATCAGGGCTATGATGATTTGTGTGTAAATTTATTGGTATCTACATCGCGTACCACGCTTAACTTGTACCACAATTGTCTGGTATATGCCCGGGTCTCATGTTACCAGCACCTGTTAATGACGTCACTTCCGCACATTCCCCCTGCCACCTGCCCTTTGCCTTTAAAACAATATACATATTTAAATTGCCTTATTGTGTTGTATTACAAATTAATAATGTTTATTTAATTTTATAACAAATATACTCGTATATTTACATCTATACATTCTTATTATTTTGTTCATGCTAATTTGCATTATTCGTAACGACGACGTAAGAGAGCGAGTAGGTATAAAAGAGAGTTTTGGTGTAAAGATGCAAAAGGGAATGCTCCGATGGTTCGAACATGTGGAAAGAATATTGGACGAGCCACTGGTTTAGAAAATATAAAATGCGAAAATGGAAGGATGTAGAGGGGGAGACCGAGACTCGCCTACCTAGACCAAATCGGTCATGTATTGAAGGAAGGTGGAGTCAGGAGTCTCTGAAACCGGCGAGCGTGTAGGACAAAAATTATGAATGTTGAGGAAGCAAGAGATGTGTGCAAGAATAGAGCCTTTTGGTACTCCGTTTTCTCTGCCTACCCCGCAAGGCATTTAGCTTTATGATAAGTAGGTACGTTTATTTGCATGATTGTTTGACTACTCAACATATCAAATTGGAATTTTGTACACATTAGTTCAGAAGTCAAGACCAAGTATACTTCTATTTTTAAAAAATCTGACTAATATTTTTTTTCGTTAACTTACAGTAGTGTTGGGGCTTATTGCATTTGTCTCAATGAATTTATTTTGGGTTTATAAATTTATTTTTACTAGCCTTTGTCTTTGCTAGTTTTTAGGTAATATCTCAGGTTCCCGATATAGTAGCGGGTTAAAATGTATACCAGTTGTTAAGTTTAATCAAGAGCTATCAAACAAAAAATGCATTAAAATCCGTTCAGTAGTTTTTGCGTGATGCGCGAACAAACAAACAGGTAAACAGACAGACAAAAAATATAAAAAAATCTCAAATATCTTAAATGTACAGACATAGCTCTGTCTGTAACAGATACTTTTTATAATAGTAAAAAGTATCTGTTACAGACAGATAGTGATTTTTATAATAGTATAGATACTTGTGCTGCTATACTCTATGCAGCCGCGAGTCAAAAGGTAAACAAATCATAGAAATGCTACTTTTACATGTCACTTTAATATTTGTAAATATTAAATTAAAATAAGTGTAGACGAGACTAATAAAATGTAAATGCTATTTAATGGTACCTACTATTCACGTGTTCTGCATTTATGTATTTTTTTTTAATTAATTTCTATTTGAATTTCAGTCTATAATGAATTTCTTCCTTTGCATAAAATTATAAATTACATAGCTGACATGCAAATAAACCTAAATAAGACGATTTTCAAACATGAAGTGTATTTTAATATTACCAAATTACGAAGTACAGATAATGCAATTTATTGTAAAATACATTGAAAAGTGACGTTTCTGAATTATTAAAGTATTCGTTGTTTTGTTTACATTTAATCTTAAACATCAAGATATCTCCATAAAGTTTTTTAATGATGCAACCTCGAAGGCCAAGTTCATATTGGTAAGCGCGAAGGCATCTCGCAACCATTTTTGGCAAAGATGTGTGAGTCAATACTGAGTCACCTGGTCCATGACATCATCTCTGTTAACAGTAAATAAGGAGATGTGTACGATTTTAGTAGGTAATCATTGACTTGAAATATGGAAAAAATAGTGTAGACTCTCCTAGTCCTAAATTAATACACAGTGTGTAAAATGTGAAATCGAAAATAACAGTCACGAGCAGGATTTGAATCTGCATCTCCTAGGATACCTTTTCGACTGGTGGTAGGACTGAGTACCAAGTGGGAGTACTCACTTGGTATCAGGCCCGAGCGGGTTGGTACCACCATCTCGCGTGTGACCGGCCATGGAGCACATCGCTGCGTTTTGGCTGTAGCAGGAGATAGCCGTTTATTCTTTCATTTCATATAGGTAAAATGAAATGTTAGTTTAGCCATCGTGACAATTACTCGGGACTGTGAATTTCGATAACACATTCATTTTTAACGTCTTGGGTGACGCCTGCGCCATCTGTCGGAAGTATTTGCATACATTATACCGACCAGGTAAATTTAATTTACAATTAATTTTTATCAAATAATGACGCAGCCCTAGAAATAATTTTTTAATAGTTTTTTTTTTAGCATTTGACTTGCTTGGATATAAATATAAATTAACTTCTAAGGCTCCTGAGTCATTATAAAACTAATATTTCTGATAAACACTACCGCAAAAAATCTTTGGATGATTGAAATGATGATGATAAATATTAACGAGGTCACTTGTTTCAACCTTAAATGGACTTTAACCTTGACCTTCCTTTAGTAAGCCTATCAAAATTTGCCATTGCTTCAGGTTTCCTCTTTCTTTTTATTATTTAAAAATGTACTAGCACTTCCTGTTGCCCGGAAATTCCCTGTATTGGTAAATTTATACAACTTTTGAGGGAGGCTATAGGCTATAGGCTGTTTGACATTACGCAACGCCCTTGAGAACATAAATAAAAAAATAAATAAGCGCTACATGACGTCACAAAATTAAAACTAGAATGCAATATGTAAAAAATAGCGCTTTTCCAAAAAAAATGCACAAGCTGCTGTACAAACAACAACAAATTATTATTTATTAATAATCTGATTTTTAGTAAATAAAAAGCGGTTGAAATTATAGGGCACAATTAGTTTATGATATTAATAGTATTGTATTGTTGTCGGTAAAAACCGAGACGTGTGTATAATTTTAAATGATTCAAACGTCGGTGAAATTTAATTAAAAAAAATCGTTACAATCGTATCTATACAGATAATCTTTACTATTATAAAGCTGTAACAAAGCTACGTTGAGATTTTTGAGAAAATATACTGTATATATTATCGCTATTTAGGCGCCGTCGCGTAAACTTTCAGTTTGTTTATGTAGCATGCAAAAACTAATGTTGAGGATTTCCGCCACGGGTAAAGGCTAGTAAAATATAAATCCTGGCTTGGTTAACAAAACAAACCATCGTACATCGTCCAGATATGTTCCAGGTGTAGGTGATTTCCCACTCCTCAAGCGGGTTGATATTGATTGCCGCCGGCGGACCACTGAAGTAATGTCCCACAATTACAGTGGTTCGCTGATATAGGTGGAGAGACGGACCAAAAAAATGGGGTTGATATTCATGGGGCAACCGTTTGGTTATGTTACTGGTATTTCTGGAGTCCATGACCTGAATTTACCACTTACAATAAGATTACCAGTGGCTTTTCTACAAGCATTAAACAAAAACTGCTCGTAACTTTCCACCAGCACCATGGGGAATCCTTTTTTTTTGTTAAGGCGGAAAAAAATTTTGCTAACCGCACACCCCGTCGTTCGGGGCAACGAACAGGGTAGTGTGGGGCCCTCACCCACTAAATAAACTCACCGTATGTCGCCTATATTTACAGACTACTGGTACTCTGTGACATTACTTCAGTACCATAGAGTATTCCCAAAGTATTTTCTCCAGTATTACATAGTCACCAGATATACTCAGGTCGCTAGTAAACAGCTCAGTATCACAATGACCGCGTCAACTTTCACTCAACCTTGACGTCTGCGTCCAAAACCTAACGATCGTTTAACTGTGTCATATCATGCTTCAAATGGCACGTTACCATATGATACGGCGAACAGGTTGAAACGGCATTGATTTTGACTTATTTAAAGTTTGCCTTTTCTATACGTAGACTAGATATGTGGGTATGTTCTTTTATGACAAATGTGAAGAGATTGTAGAGACCATGTAAGTACGAATGAGGTTAGTCATGTCAGCAGTTTAGCGTGCAAGCGAGAAGTATGTTAGGCGCTCGGCCAGTTACTGCGCACTGGCCAGCCCGTAAACTTGTGTGTTAGATTTGGGGAATTTAATTAATAAGTTACTGAATAAATTAGTTGGTTTTTTGGGACTTAGGATCCCCACGCTCACTACAGTCAGGAGAACACGCACATTACATTCCACGTCACATACGTAGGTTATTAGGAACTAGGTTGTGATGTGAAGCATCTTACAGTATAATCACACATAGAGACTGCGGGGTATAGGCAGAGATAGTACGCACCCCACAGTTAGAGAGCACACGTACCCCCGCGTACAAGATGTTGAGCTTGTTTTGCTGAATGATAATGTACCGCGGTAAAACCAGGGACTGCAAAGACAGTGGTATCGATTTCGATCCCGAGCCCAAGTTTCAGACCTCGTACAGCACACACCTCTGCCTTATCGAGATTTTGCGAAATTATGTGTGTATATGTTTACAATTTATTACTTCTCCGTGAAGGAAAACATCGTGAGAAAACCTGCATGCCTGAGAGATTTTCTCAACGGCTTGTGAAGTCTGCCAACCCGCACCCTCTCACCATGGGAGGAGACCCTTGCCAAATAGTAACCAAAGGGTTGTAAAAATGTATCATCCTGATCAATTCGGTGTCAATAATTCCACAAAAGGCACACTACCCCGTCCGTTGCTTCGCTTTGCGTTTGCAGCTAGGTAATTTTTTTCCCATCTTAACAAAAAAGGATCTTCATTAATGAGACACATTATATCTTTATCATCGTATTACAAATTTGTTTCACCTAGTTAAAATTAACTCGAGCAAAGTTGTTCTCTTATTTCTTAACATAAATGTATTGTTAAAGATTAACGTAATTGTAACTGGTTAAATTAAAATTGCCACATTTATTTCATAATAAAGTATAACATTCTGATATTTAAGTATTTCAAGAGCCTGCTACGGTCCTTGTGGACATCGAAGCGAATCGTATCAGCGAGAATTCACCGACATACAGATTTCCTCGTGATATCATCCCAAATGCAAAGGCTCGATCGTTCAGCCTAATGCAGCCACTTCTTTAATTGGTATTCTATCCGCCATTTTTGGATTGTAGATTCGCTGTGTTCAATTATGGAGCCAGCGACCATGGCTCATATCAATTCTCATCAGCTCATCGCAAGTCATTAACTTAACCGAACACTAATGAAAGAGTATTTGCTGTTGTTATAAGGTGATATTCTGTGGCAGAGTGAGGTCCGACAGAGCTAGTCAATTTAAGCTGGAATCTTATTTTGGGACCCTGTTTTTGGGTTATAGAGGAAGTTTTAATGAAATATTCTCGCTATTCTTCTCTTTTGTCTTCTTCACGGAAGATACTGGCTTGGATTATGCTGTTAGGTCTGGGCTAGGTGGTCATCTGTCAGTCGCTGTTAGCAATAAGAAAAGTTAATTTACGATTCCGTTACAACCAATATAAGCCATAGCGTCTGAATAAAATGAAAACATATTTGAAAAGTGAAAGCGTATCGTGTTGGAATGCGATGTCTAAAGCTGTTTGAAGCCATTGTGAAATTTATGAACTGTGCTATCGTATGAGATAATTTCGATTGTTCTAGATGCTTTATCTAGTTTCTAGTAGGTCAACCTGCAGTTTAATTCGCTATAGTGACGGAATAAAATCATACCTTATTTTTTGTTTCTGTTAATGGGACTGCACATCTCGTTTGGGGCAGAGTATTTTACACCCACTAATTAAACCTGCCATATACTCTGTGTATTGGCGGCCCGCTGGATCTGTGTGACACTACTTCAGTGGTACGAGTTAGAGCGATAAAGCGCTCACATGGTCCTTGACCGCGTCGTATAGAGGAACATTGTGATTAGTTCAATGATCCTTGTGAAGAGAAAATTACGAAGAAATATAGTGCTTAAAGTTCTTTTAATTCAAAAAGGTAACAAGGGTCTTAAACCAAGGTAACTATAACACCGCGAATAAAAATTGTAGATCTAATATATAAAATTCTCGTGTCACAGTGTTTGTCGCCATTCTCCACCGAAGACCGAAACGGTTTCATCGATTCTTATGAAATTTTGTGTGTATATTCAGTAGGTCTGAGAATAGGATTTAAACTATTTTTCATACCCCTAAGTGATAAGGGTGATCCACCCCAAAAACTTATTTTATTTTGAGGACAACATTTTTTATTTTATTTTTTTTATGATTCGGCATTAAAATATATATACAACCCTAGATTTTCACCCTTCTACTGCCAACCCCTATTTTTTAAATAGCAATCCATCCATCCGTCTATCCATCAGCCTTTTAACGTCCACTGCTGGACATAGGCCTCCCCAAGAATGGGGGATAGTGCCGTAATCGCCACGCTTGGCAGGCGGGTTGGCGATCGCAGTGGATGTTGTTAATACTCGAAGGAGTGCTGCTGCCCACTTTCGCAGTATTCCCGCAGTCGGCTTTTACGACTCCCATGGGTGGAGAGGGGTGGGACAATTCTAAAGCTGGCCCCACACGGCTAGCAATATTAGTACTTTAATAATTGTCAAAGCAAAATATTCACGAAAAAAAAATATGGCGGTACGAATTTCGCTGGATGAGCATGTAAACAATATAATTCTCTTTCTATTGACTTGACCTGCTGCCTGATAGTCCTAAAATACAAAATAACTACGTATCATCTGAAGTATATTTCATCGCTCTTGAACTAATATCACAATCTTGACGATATCTCCAACAAAACGTCGTCGTGACACTATTTAAACGAAAATAACAATTTAAATAGGTCAGCTTAGTAGCTGCAAATGGCGGGAATCCATAGTTTCTTTGTGACGTAACTATCTTGTATTATCCTTGCGGATTTCAGGTACAGTGACAGAAAGAGATGGCAGTATATGCACTGTATAGTTGCATCTCTATTGGGTGCAGTACTTTGTGTCATGCAACTGTGTTTTACTGCGGTTTAATATAGGGAAATATACTTATTATTTTAAACACAAAGTGAAAAATGTGAAATCGAAAATAACAGTCAGGAGCAGGATTTGAACCTGCATCTTCTGGATACCGTCCAGATGCTTTACCAATTCAGCCATCCTGACAATTGCTCCTGACTGCTAATTTCGATAACACATCATACTTAACGTCTTTGGGTGACGCCTGCGCCATCTGTCGGAAGTATTTTCATACATTATACCGACCAGGTAAACTTAATTTTACAATTAAGATTTTACCTAATAATGACGCAAACCCTTTAAATATTTAGATATTTTTATATATATTTTTAGCATTTGACATGCTTAGCACTATACATTAAACACAAAGTGAAAAATGTGAAATCGAAAATAACAGTCAGGAGCAGGATTTGAACCTGCATCTTCTGGATACCGTCCAGATGCTTTACCAATTCAGCCATCCTGACAATTGCTCCTGACTGCTAATTTCGATAACACATCATACTTAACGTCTTTGGGTGACGCCTGCGCCATCTGTCGGAAGTATTTTCATACATTATACCGACCAGGTAAACTTAATTTTACAATTAAGATTTTACCTAATAATGACGCAAACCCTTTAAATATTTAGATATTTTTATATATATTTTTAGCATTTGACATGCTTAGCACTATACATTAAACACAAAGTGAAAAGTGTGTGAGTGAGTGTTTTCGATTTCACATTTTTCACTTTGTGTTTAATGTATAGTGCTAAGCATGTCAAATGCTAAAAATATATATAAAAATATCTAAATATTTAAAGGGTTTGCGTCATTATTAGGTAAAATCTTAATTGTAAAATTAAGTTTACCTGGTCGGTATAATGTATGAAAATACTTCCGACAGATGGCGCAGGCGTCACCCAAAGACGTTAAGTATGATGTGTTATCGAAATTAGCAGTCAGGAGCAATTGTCAGGATGGCTGAATTGGTAAAGCATCTGGACGGTATCCAGAAGATGCAGGTTCAAATCCTGCTCCTGACTGTTATTTTCGATTTCACATTTTTCACTTTGTGTTTAATGTATAGTGCTAAGCATGTCAAATGCTAAAAATATATATAAAAATATCTAAATATTTAAAGGGTTTGCGTCATTATTAGGTAAAATCTTAATTGTAAAATTAAGTTTACCTGGTCGGTATAATGTATGAAAATACTTCCGACAGATGGCGCAGGCGTCACCCAAAGACGTTAAGTATGATGTGTTATCGAAATTAGCAGTCAGGAGCAATTGTCAGGATGGCTGAATTGGTAAAGCATCTGGACGGTATCCAGAAGATGCAGGTTCAAATCCTGCTCCTGACTGTTATTTTCGATTTCACATTTTTCACTTTGTGTTTAATGTATAGTGCTAAGCATGTCAAATGCTAAAAATATATATAAAAATATCTAAATATTTAAAGGGTTTGCGTCATTATTAGGTAAAATCTTAATTGTAAAATTAAGTTTACCTGGTCGGTATAATGTATGAAAATACTTCCGACAGATGGCGCAGGCGTCACCCAAAGACGTTAAGTATGATGTGTTATCGAAATTAGCAGTCAGGAGCAATTGTCAGGATGGCTGAATTGGTAAAGCATCTGGACGGTATCCAGAAGATGCAGGTTCAAATCCTGCTCCTGACTGTTATTTTCGATTTCACATTTTTCACTTTGTGTTTAATGTATAGTGCTAAGCATGTCAAATGCTAAAAATATATATAAAAATATCTAAATATTTAAAGGGTTTGCGTCATTATTAGGTAAAATCTTAATTGTAAAATTAAGTTTACCTGGTCGGTATAATGTATGAAAATACTTCCGACAGATGGCGCAGGCGTCACCCAAAGACGTTAAGTATGATGTGTTATCGAAATTAGCAGTCAGGAGCAATTGTCAGGATGGCTGAATTGGTAAAGCATCTGGACGGTATCCAGAAGATGCAGGTTCAAATCCTGCTCCTGACTGTTATTTTCGATTTCACATTTTTCACTTTGTGTTTAATGTATAGTGCTAAGCATGTCAAATGCTAAAAATATATATAAAAATATCTAAATATACTTATTATGCCAATTGAAAATTTTACGGTTATGACAAGTTCTGTCTTATTCATGTGGTATTCATGGTCGATAGAGATACCATCCTCTTATACAATATGAAGTAATAATGGATACTATTCTTGTATTTTATTTGCCGAGTGAGCGAGTCGGAGGTCCCCTCTCATACTTCCTCTCCACTCCCAATCCTTTTTTCTGGGATTGGCAACCCACAAACGATACCTCTAATGTTCCTAGTGTCTAATTATATACAATAGATTAACCAAATAGTATCACATGACGTAAACAGCGATGGTGCAGCGGTAGTGTGAGCGACTGCTGATCATGAGGCCTCGGGTTTGATCCCTGGGTCGACACGCTATTGGGCTTTTTGGTAAAAGAAAAATTCGCATAAGCATTCTGGAATTTGGAAATGCGACCGGTAGAAGGCTCGCCTCATATTACATGGGAAGGGGTAGGGCCCCTTCGGGTATACAGTTGGGAGACTATGTATTTTGTTAACGTAATGGCAAAGTAGCGGCTCTAGAATTAGTTTTGGGTAAAATTCCTTACTGTCCCGATTTTTATTTCCGATTACTTTTTCATGACCATAAAGAAAACGTAACAAAAAAAAATACGCATGTTAGATATGCATATTTTTTACAATAGACATGCATATTTGTTGGAATCGTGTGTTAGGCCAAATTTCATATAACTACTTAAAATCTTACAGAAAAAAGTTCGGTAAATATTTCCAATTTTTTCGATGTAAAGCTAATTTGGATGCTGTCAATGATTATTTTATTAAAACTAGCGTTAAATATATTTAATTAAATACATATAAATGATATATAAGTTTATTATTTACTACAACTACTAAAAATATATTAATCTAAAAAATTTCAAAAAAAACGTTGGCTGTATGAAACTTTAAATTTACTCTGTGTCATATTTTTTTTATTTTTTCGTAGCATCAAATAAAGCCTATAACGAGTATGATAGCGGACGCAACGTAACTAGTTCCAAAATCAAACACGTTTGGAATTTATCGTGTGGGTGTTTCACGGTCGTATTGTTATGACACTTCACATTAATTAGCACTTAACAATTTATTAAATGAGGCAATCATATCCTAGTGCTATGACCGCGTATTATAGGTATAGTATATTTATGCTTTGCTTTCTTTTTTTTCTGAACATACCAGGATTAGGTAATTGGTATTGTTTTTTAAAGATAGCTATATATATCCCAAAAAAGGTTATGTTATGGGACTCCAACATCGCGCGATCATGAATACTATTCAGTTGAAAACATTGAATTTGAATAAAGTAATTAAATTCAATTCTGAAGTGGCTTTTTATCAAATATCTTTAGTCTGGGTTGAAATTAAAAGGTTAAATAAGTCTGGACGACTGTAGTATATGAGAACGTAGTTATATATTAATCTAGTTGTATTATTACCAACAATCTAATCGAAAGGTATAAAATAAATCCTCCCAAAGTTCAAACCTAATTTTAAACTTTTTTCATTATGCTGACGAGTAAAGACAATATTTGAATTATTTTGATATAAAACTACTTAGCGGTTAGAGCACTTCCCCGGATTAGAAGGGACGCAGGTTCGATTCCCGCTCGCTCTAAATTTCTCTGTTTCTACATTTTGACAAATAATTTGTTCTATAAAACTACTTTTACGCGATCTATTGAGTGCCTCTGTGGTGCAGCGGTAGTGTAAGCGACTGCTGATCATGAGGATTTTCGATTTCACATTTTTCACTTTGTGTTTAATGAGGTCTCGGGTTCGATCCCTGGGTCGGGCTAGTGTTATTGAGATTTTTCGTAAAAAAAAAAAGAAAAATTCTCAGTAGCAGCCCGGAGTTTGGAAATGTGCCCGGTAGACGTCAATAGGCTCGCCCCCTATTACGTGGGACTTAAGCATAGCTGGCCAGTCGTGGGTGTGTAATACACCCTTGCCTACCCCTTCGGGGAATACAGGTGTGATGCTATGTTATTGAGTATACTTGATTTTCAACTATCCCGACGTTAAAAATGTTGTTTAAGTACTTTACAGCATACATGGTCGCATGGATCATCACTTGTGACCAAAAATAATGTGTAATATTCTCGTAAACATCAGAAAGTATATTTAATTTTATTATTTCTTGTTACAGGACCTGATCCCCACTCAAGATACAGAAACCTACCTTCTGAAAACACAAAATGCAATCACTAACCTGCAAGCGAAGCTTCAGTCTTCAAGAACGAATAACTTCAGCAGTATACCCTCCCAGCTTACCTCTAGTCTCATTAGCGAAAAGACCGCGATCTCACGTCTACCGGTCTCACAGCTGAGCCGCTCTAACTCACTAAATTATCGGCTCAGAAGGAAAGATCACTCAACTGATAGCAGTCCACTCAGAAGTCCAGGTCATTACGTCATAACTGGTTCGACGAAGGTCCCCGAAAGCACTAAGGTTCTTCTCAATGCCGCATCTAGATCTTTAGAGATTGATAGGCGACATGATTTGAATATGAACAGTCCAACATCAGATCGAGGCCTATTAAGTAACAGTTCTGATGATAAAACTCTGTCTAATAGACCACAGTATGACGTAGAAGCTATATTGTCACCACACAGAAAGACGCATTCCCGAAATAGAGTTTTTGACAGGAGTATGGAGCTAAATGATGTTAACAACGCGAATTCAACTGTCAGTCTTAAGACTGTGTTGATGAATAACGCAATTGAATCCAAATACCCGCGAATTGATCAAACTCGTTGTCAAGGAGACAAGAAAAGCCAAAAGAGTAACCACCAGAGGGTTCTTAGTGATGGCCTCAAGTATAAATCGAATAATGTCGGATTCGGATCATCGATTAGAAGGTCTAGCTCTTTCAGTACTGTCAATAAGAACAATAATTATATCGATCAGAGGATAACATCTAGACGGTCTAGTGGCCATTCCGATGAGTACAAAGAATATTCGGATGAATCTGACAATGGGTGTTATGATAAATCGCAGGAGTTTAGATATAAGAGACAGATTATTAATAGAGGTAGAATAGATTCGCCAGATTTGAAGTCTATAGCGCCGGCTAATTCACCTCGGTGTCCTAATACTCCAGAAATGCACAGAAAGTTCGGTCCAGGTTTATTGAGGAATGCGTCTAGAGTGACTAATAAGGATCGATTGACGAGCCCTAGGCTTTCTGAGCAACCGATTGTGAGGGAAGAGAGGTCAAAACTGAGCAATCATCAGAGTAGAAGATCAGCGGAACCTAGACCGACGACTTTAAGTAGGCTAACGAAATCTAGGTCTTCCACGAGGGAAGTTAGTCAACCTAAGAAGCTAGATAAAGGTTAGTGCTATTTATAATATTGTTTTTAGCATAAATATGCTACCTACGTAGCTCAAGTTTTTATAGTATGAAATAAGCCCCCATTTAATATGTTTTCATATTCTCCTTTTTCAGGAATATCAAACTTTAATTAATTTCAAGAATCACTTATTCTTTTGTATCCATTAATAATGATTTACTTTAATTTTCAAACTTAAAATGATGAGCTGTCAATTACGTTTAAATATTTGATCGATAGTTGTACGGCATTCTAAATTTGAAATATAAGATTTTTTTTTTAAATCGCCTTTTTAAATTTAACAATAATTTTTAGATATTGAAACCACTAGGCTATGTTATTCAATGTGTAGTGCCTGAGGTTTAAAAACGGAGGAATAAGAGTTCAATGTGTCGTTAAAGATTAAAAAAAAAATAGGTATGCCGTTTTGTCTAAGTAGAAAAATGTTTGCTCTAATACGCCTGTCGTATCTTATCCTTTGTTATGAAAGAAAAAAATACAACAGACTATGTACTTACATCAGAAACCGCATAACATCGTATTTGCCGCATACAATTGATTCCACATGTGAAACGAAAGTTTAGTTAAGATTTAGAGCAAGTAAAATTCTAAGCACGCTTATCAAATTGAAATTATACAGTTATATAAAACCGTTAGTAAGTAGGTAAAAGTCAAATTAATATCTTTTTGTTTGAGTGAGTTCTCGATATCCTTCCGCTCTGGTTATTCGTGCCGATTATATATACGTTACGTGATAAATTAAATGTAGTTCATAATAAAATAATTTTGTTTAAAACAGTTTAGTTCTGCCTCGGTGGTGCAGCGGTAGTGTGGGCTGCTGATCATGAGTTCGATCCCGGGTCGGGCAATGTTATTGAGCTTTTTCGTAATAAGAAAAATTCTCAGTAGCAGCCCGGAGTTTGGAAATGTGCCCGGTAGACGGCAATAGGCTCGCTCCCTATTACGTGGGAACTAAACATAGCTAGCGAATTGTGGTTGTGTAATACACCTCTGTCTACCCCTTCGGGAACACAGGCGTGATGCTATGTTTTTTTTGTTCTGTTATGATTTTTCTTCTGAGTAAATTTTTAATTCAAGCCAGTGATTAACATTGGTAACGAGTTCAATAAAAATTATATTAGATAAGTTGAGAATTCTGAATTTTTGATATAATGTGTGTATTTGTTTAAAAATTAATACTGATAGATCAAGGAAAACATCAAGCCACTTGATTACTTTTTTTTTCTTTTTGTTAATGCGGGAAAAAATGTTCCTAACCGCACACCCCGTCGTTCGGGGCAACGAACAGGGTAGTGTGAGGCCTTCACCCTCTAAAGAAACCCGCCGTGTGCCATCTCTCCGCCGTTATTGGCGGGCGACTGGAACTATGTTACATTCCTTCGGTGGTAGCCACTTGTATACCTGAGAATTTGTTCTCGATGGCTTCTGAAGTCTCCCAACCCGTAGCCATTATGGCGGGCTATGATCTGATGACCCGGTTATTATAAAAAGCCAACCCAAATACGTTTGGGAGCAATAAAAACTAAAAAAAACATAGAATCACGCTTGTATCCCCGAAGGGGTAGGCAGATGTGTATGTCACACCCACGATTCTTCAGCACGTTTATTTTAACATAGGATAGGAATGAACGAAATTATTAAGATTACATAATATATCATAATGAATGAACTAAGAATTGTTGAGATTATATTCTATATTTTTTTTTATACTACGTCGATAAACAAGCATGCGGCCAACCTGATGGTAAGCGGTTACCGTAACCTATAGACGCTAGCAACACCAGAGGCATCACTCGCGGTAGACAGTAAGGATAGGAAGGATACCAAAGAGAGGATAGGAAGAGGGTTTGGGTCTTAGGCGCTCTCACTCTCCATAAGAAACAACACTATTTTTTTTCACGAACCTTTTTATTAAGGCGGGAAAAAATGTTCCTAACAGCACACTCCGTCGTTCGGGCCAAGGAACCAGGTAGTGTGGGGCCCTCACCTACTAAAGAAACCCGCCGTGTGCCGTCTCTCCGCCTTTATTGGCGGGCCAACGGAACCATATTACATTCAGTGGTATTCATAGATGTAGGTGGTATTGGTAGGAGTACCTGCCCTTGTTTCATGCTGATCTTCTGTGAGAGGGTGGTACTTCCCCGATCGAGCCGGTCTATTTATGCTGGAATAAGCAAGACTCTTACCACTAAATAGTTACATAAAGTACATTTAAGCGACATACAAGATGTCCATCCATCCATCAGCCTTTCAACGTCCACTGCTGGACATAGGCCTCCCAAGGATTGGGGGATAGTGCCGTAATCGCCACGCTTGGCAGGCGGGTTAGCGATCGCAGTGGATGTTGTTAATACTCGAAAAAGTGCTGCTGCCCACTCCCCCGGTATTCCCTCAGTCGGCTCTTACGACTCCCATGGGTGGAGAGGGGTGGGACAATCCCAAAGCCGGCCCCACACTGCCTACAAGATGTCACCATCCCATTACTCCATTGCATCTGTAAATGCAGGACAGGTACTTTGAAACAAAACCTGAAGATATTACACTCAGCCAGGTATAGGTGGCAGAGTGGTGAGACATCCACCCTCGGCACGTGTTGTGGGCTCAATTCCCACACAGTGCCGTTATCCGAGTGGTGGCGGACTAAGAATACAAGTGTCACCACCCCATTCTTTCCCACGAGTGTCGTATGAGGCGACTAAGGGAAGTAAGCAATTACCATCGATTGCATGACTGGTGGAAGGGCTGGGTACCAAGTGGGGGTACTCACTTGGTATCTGGCCTGAGCGGGTTGGTACCACCTTCTCCCGTGTGACCAGCCATGAAGCACATCGTTGCGTTTTGGCTGTAGCAGGAGATAGCTGTTTATTCTTTCATTTCATATCGGTGAAATGAAATGGTGAGCAGCGGCTTGACAATACTCTCGGTATAGTTGAGTCCATGAGCGACGGTTATTATTTACTTACTTTGTATGATGCACAAATATTTTTTCTGAATCTGGTTGTACTTTGTGTAATGCAATTGTATGTTTGTAAAGTTCACCGCGATAAAAACACCTAGAGGTGTTGTGGTTTCAATTCCTACATAGGACAACCTAGTTGTAGATCCGTGCTTTTCCCAGCATGAATGGCTTGTCTCAATCGGGAAAGTACAACCCCCCCACAGAAGATCAGCTTGAAACAACTGTAGATACTCCTGCTGTTGTGTTACGTATGGCAAGTGAGAGTGCCCTGATCCTCTCCTTATTATTCTTACTCCTCCTATCCCTTATATTCGAGTTTGCGACGCGCGAGTGATGCCTTAAGTTTTGATAGCGTCTATAGGCTACTTACTTACTGTAAGGTCAGGCCGTATGCTTGTTTGCCAAAGGACTAGTATAAAAAAAGTAAAAAAAAAAGTATGTATGACGCCATCTAGTAGGATTATTGAGTAGGTAATAATATCCAGTGTGAGCTAAGAATTAATTGTCAAATTACAATTCGGTACCCAAATGTAATGATTGCTGCCGATGTTGTAAGCGCGACGGATTACGAACGTCTGTAAACGATTCAAGGATAACGCGATTCGTTGTTGACTTTGTCTTCTATAGAAATTATCAATTGTGTTGCCACTTGTGAAATTACAGAACGAAGGTTACAACCTCCTTTGAAGGGCTTCCGTTTAATTATTGGCAACAAATTAATAGTTTTTAACAGACGATAATATATTTACTAGCAGAAAATATTTTATTTAGTACGAGCTGCCTGCTTTGATTTTTTTTATCTAACTTCAATAAGACAAGTTTCAATATTTGATCTGTATGTAATATATATAAGTTACTATGTCCGTTATTTTCTTAACAACTACTGATCCTACTTGGATGGAGTTTTCGTAATTAAATGCATCTTTTTTCAGAAAAGGTTTTAAATGTATAATATACTAGCCTTTGCCAGCGGCTTAGCCGCAGCTAAAAGCTAGTTTTTCGGTTATATCTCAGGTTCCCGATATAGTAGCGGTATAAAATGTCTACCAGTTTTTAAGTCAAATCAAGGCCTTTCAAATAAAAAACGTTGCATCAAAATCCATCTAGCAGTACTTTTAAATAAATTCTACAAAAAATTCTAGTTTAAATAATTTTCTAGTTTTTCGGTTATATCTCAGGTTCCTGATATAGTAGCGGGATAAAATATATACCAGTTTTTTAAATCTAATCAAGGCCTTTCAAATAAAAAGAAAAAAGTTGCATCAAAATCCGTTCAGTAGTTTTTGTGTGATGCGCGAACAAACAAACAGATAAACACCCAAAAATTCTAAAAAGAATTGTTTTGTGTTTAGACACGCCTATATAGCCTATTACAGTCATTTTTACTCAAATATCTTGAATGTACAGACACAGCTCTGTTACAGTTTTATAATAGTATAAATGACAGTATTTTTTTCTCAAATATCTTGAATGTACAGACACAGCTCTGTTACAGTTTTATAATATCTATATAGATTAGGATCTGATGATTATTTTTGTTGATTAACCGATTTAAACGAAGTAGACATCACGCATGTGTCCCCGAAGGGGTAGGCAGAGGGGTATTATACACTCACGGTTAGCCAGCTATGTTTAAGTCCCACGTAATAGGGGGCTAGCCTATTGCCGTCTACCGGGCACATTTCCAAACACCGGGCTGGTACTGAGAATTTTTCTTTTTCGAAAAAGCTCAATAACATTGCCCGACCCGAGGATCGAACCCGAGACCTCATGATCAGTAAGTAGAGAATAATATAATTCTATTACAACCTAAGCTATGCTTGCCATCCATCAGTATAAATAAGCCCGGCCAGTTGTTAATGAACGATAACATAATTTTTCTTTTCCTTTTTCTTTCAGGGCCAAAGAAACCAAGCCAGCACCGTTCCTCATCAGCTCTCGCGTCTAAAGAGATAGAGTTCTCCAATTGGAAAAAGCGTTCCTCATATGATCCCATGAAGGCTGCCCAGGAAGGGAGGAAACGACAACAAATGGGGAAGCGCCAGGAATTCAACAAAGACGATCTCAGTTCGCCTAGGTGACTATTGATTGTTTGATTAACCAAGATTCCTCAGCTGGACACGTAGGGCTTCGCAGAGCTAGGGCTGGGTACCAAGTGGGAGTACTCACTTGGTATCGGGCCCGAGCGGGTTGGTACCACCATCTCCCGTGTGACCGGCCATGTAGCACATCGTTGCGTTTTCGCTGTAAGTTCTTTCATTTCATATCGGTGAAATGATATTGTGAGCAGCGGCTTGACAATATTCTTGGTATAGTTGAGTCTATGAGCGACGGTTACCACTTGCCATCAGATGGACCGTGTTTCGTCTGCCACTACAGGCAATAATGAAAAACTTTTAGCAATATTACCTAACTCGTAGAAGCCAAAAAGGTACAACCACAGCATATGCTACACATTTAGCTGCTGCAGCGCTGGTTTTCGGGTATACCCATTTAAGTAAGATAACGGACCACCGTGCGCCCTCACCCGCTCTTGCTACGGCGGATCACGGGAACCGCGTCGTTTCTCCGCGATCCGCAGGCGGCAGCCCCTTCGGGCAGTTCTCTTGTGCGACGCCCCGCGCACTTCGGCGTCACACCTTCGCGGTAGGCTTCCGCGGACGGCAGGGTACTCCCCGACTCCACCGTCCGCAGCCTCGGCTAGGGCGGCATCAGGCGCAGGTAAGCGCGCGCACGCTGCCCCGCGCGCCGTCGGCGAATTGGGTCCGCGAAGGAGGATTCCTCCCGGGCCCTCTCCGCCGCCTCCTTCCGCGAGATGACAGCCTCGCAGAAGGCGGCGACCGCGGTCCAGGCCCTGTCACTGCCAACCATCGCTCGCGCAACGGCCGGCAGCGACAGGTCCACGCCTATGACTGCAGCGAGATCCCGGCGCCGCACACCCCAGGCCGTGCACGACTCGAGCGTGTGCCGCGCCGAGTCCTCGCCGCAGTCGCAGTGGTGACAGCCTGGGGTCGTCTCCCTCCTAGCGATCGTGTGCAGGTATTTGCCGAAGCAACCGTGCCCCGACAAAACCTGCACCAACCGGAAGGTGAGGACCCTGTGCTGCCCTGCCCATTCTTCCAAGATCGGCTGGAGCGCCCCCACGGTCCAGAGACCAGCCCGGGGCGTCTCCAGCCGAGACCTCCACTTTAGCACGGAGGCGCGGCGGGCATCTTCCCGCCACGCTGAGATTGCGCTTGGCGAGGGGCGGCCCTAGAACCGAACCCTGCGGGACGCCGCACGACATAGCCCTCCTTACAACGTCCCCTTCCCGGTCCACGAAGAGGACGCTGCGGCCGTCGAGGTAGTCCGCCACCAGCCGCCTTAGGTAGAGGGGCACTCCATGGTACCGGAGTGCCTACTTGATGCAGCCGAATGGCAGACTATTGAAGGCGTTGGCGATGTCGAGCGACACCGCCAACAGCACTTCCCTCGAGGTGACGGCCTCCGCACCCGCGGCCTTCAAGCGCAGGATGGCGCCGACCGTAGACCGACCCGCCCGAAATCCGAACTGGGCATCGGACAGGTCGGGGCCGACCGCACTTAGGTGCCGGACGATGCGGGCAGTGACCACCCGCTCGAGAAGTTTGCCCGCCTCGTCCAGCAACACGATGGGCCTGAAGGCCGCGACTGTATTCGGAGACCGTCCCGGCTTCGGCAGGAGCACGAGCTTCCCCTCCTTCCAGCAGTCAGGGAACCGTCCGGACACCAGGCAAGTGTCGAACAGTCCCCTGAGGCGGGGCTCTAGGTGGTCGAGGACCAGGGCTAGCACTCTGGCGGGAACCCCGTCCGGCCCGGGGGCGGCGCTTCTCCGCATACGCGCTGCCGCCGCTCCCATTTCCGTCGTCGTCACGGGTGGTACCTCCCCGTCGTCGGCCTCCCGGTCGTCATCTGGCGGAGCCATGACCGGGGGCGTGTGCACCGCCCGTGAAGGGAATAGTCCCTCAACCACCTCACAGAGGAAGCCCGGCTGGAGGGTCTCCGTAAGGGGGGGGCCCTGGGCGCGGAGCTTGTTGAGCGCCGCGCGGTACGGGCGTCCCCAGGGGTCACGCTCGAGACCCTCCAGCATTTCCTGCCTTTTCGCGTCTTTGGCGTGACAGATGGCCAGCTTAAACGCGGCGCGCGCACTGTTATACGCCGCATACAGCCGGCCCTCCCGCTCTTCGTCGCGGATTCGGCGACGTCGGCTGCGGGTGTAGGACCTCCGGGCACGAATACAGGCCGCACGGAGGTCTGCCAGCTCCGGGGACCACCAGTAGACCCCCTTCCGTCGGGGCGGGCGCCGCACGCGGGGCATGACCGCATCGCAGATCTGCGTAAGCATGCTGCGAATGCGGCCAGCCCCGGCGCTCACGTCTTCCGTCAGGGGGGGAGGCAGCCAAGATTGAAAAATGGCCGCCTCCACCAGCAGCTCCCGGTCGAGCCTACCCACAGCCCATCGCGGAAAAGCGGGAGTTCTCTCCGCCGCGTGACCCCTGCTGGCGCCCTGAAGGGTCCGGGAGACCTCTATCTGAATGTATCTGTGGTCAGATAGGGTCTCGACCTCCTCCAGGACTCGCCAGCTCCTTACATGTGCGGCGACACTGGAGCTAGCGAACGAAAGGTCCACTATCGACCCGCCCCCGCGCCGCACGCACGTTAGGGCGGACCCTCGGTTTAGCAACACGAGGTCCGCCGCTTCCGCCCACTCTTGGACCGCCGCACCTCGGGCGTCCGTCCTGGGGGACCCCCACGCCATTGATTTGGCGTTGAAGTCCCCCAGCACGAGCACAGGGCTCGGTGCAATACGCCGTATCGAGGTCTCCAGGCTGTGCAGGAAGACCTCGAAAGCCGCCAGACTACGATTGGGGGAGAAGTACACGCCATACAGCGTGACCCCTCCCCATTCAGCCGCCACATATCCCGTGCCCTTGTCTTTGACTGACAAGGGCGGGGAATGCGGCGCCGCCGACCCGACGACCGCCACGGAGCCATCCCCGCTACCCGCCCAATTGGGGCGATCGGAGACTATATAGGGTTCCGCGGCTACGGCAACACCGATCGACCGCTCCGCCATGGATTGCAGGAAGAGGTCCTGCGCCCTGGCGGAGCGGCTGAGATTCCCTTGGAGGAGGATAGAGTCGTGGTCCATAAACTAGACCACGACATCGGGTCGGGTATTGCAACAGAACATAAAGGCCAAGCATGTTAAGTGCTTAAAATATCCATCCATCAGCCTTTCATCGTCCACTGCTGGACATAGGCCTCCCCAAAATGGAGGTTTTACCTTAATCGCCACGCTTGGCAGGCGGGTTGGCGATCGCAGTGGATGTTTTAAGTACACAGGGGAACGCTGCTGCTCGGTCCCCCGGTAATTCCTTAGTCGGCTTTTACGACTCCCATAGGAAGACACGGGGTGGATCTATTCTTGGTGCCGGCCCTACACGGCAAAAGCGGTTACATTAGAGGCAATATGCGTCACCAACTTCAAGGAAAGTTTAGGAAGATAATAAGGAGAGTACTTCCCCCATCAAGCCGGCCATTCATGCTGCGATAAGCAAGGGTCTACCACTTGTAAAAAATCGGTTGTATTTTGTGCGCAAAGGAACTACACTAATTCCTGCGTCCCCTTACAATCATCCGATGACCTAAGGGTAGCGTTCATCATTTAATTGTTAACATTCCATCAGCCTGAAACGTCAAGTTTTATAACACGCACACCAATGGATTGGAATAAGTTGCCAGCCTCTTTATGCCCGTCTCAGCACAATGTGGAAGTCTCCAAGGCAATTGTGTATGTTTAACCACCCAAGGTTGGACTTACCATCAAGTGGGATATACTCAAACGCTGGCTTTATTTTATTGTGTTTGGTGGCAGACGAGTCACGGCGCACCTGATGGTAAATGGTAATCGTTGCTCATGGACTCAACTATAGGTACTGGGAGTATTGACAAGCCACTGCTCACCATTTCATTTCACAGATATGAATTGACTTATAAAAAAACGGGCTTAGTTTAATAAAACCATATTATAGATCTATATTTTTTAGCATTTGACATGCTCCGCCACTTTTAAAAGTACAAATTATTTGTGAATAAGGAACAAGAGTTTTTTTTTATTGGTTTAATGCATGTAAATGCATTCCGATAGATGGAGTTGGTCGTAAAGACAAATGCGATAAGGAGATTAGGATGATCGAAAGATCTGTACGATATCTCAGTGGCTTAGAGCACTTTCCCGGATTGAAAAAGATGTGGGCTTCCCGCTCGTACAAAAAATCTCTTTTTCCTTATTCACAAATTAAAGTCTGATGAATTTTTGTGTGAGGCACAAGGAGGTTTCAGGTGGGGAAGGAGATGCATGGATCAAGTGTTTTCTCTGCGCTACTTTGTGGAGAAGCATCTGGCTGTAGGCTAGAGGGCTTTCTGCAGTTTTGTGGATTTGGAGAAAGCATTTGACACGGTTGTACGAAAGGAACTTTGGGACATCTTGTCGGAGTATGGTATTAAAGGTAGACTGCTACAAACGGTGCAGTCCAACTACATGGACTGCAGAGCTTGTGTGCGGCTGATGATGGAATGTCACCCTGGTTTGATGTCAATATCGGCGTTAAACAGGGCTGCGTTCTATCAGCCAGACTGTTTATCATATATCTGGATAAATGTCTACAAAGGTTGAATGAAATGAATGTGGGAGTTCAGATGGGCGACTCAGTGGTTAACTCTCTGCTATATGCAGATGATGCGGTTTTATTGGCGCAGTCCGCGGCTGACCTGCAAACCCTAGTCGACGTAATGGCAGAAGATTGTAAGAAAAGTGGCCTACGTGTGAAAGTGAGCAAAACCAAAATAATGGTTTTTGAAAGAGAAGAAGCCAGAACAGATGTTGTCAGAGAGATAGAGTAGCAATAGGAAATGGTGTGCTAGAACAAGTGGATGAATTTGTATATGTTGGATGTGGATTCAGTCAGGATGGAAGGTACACCACTGACGTAGAGAGAAGAGTGAATGCGGGAAATAGAGTGAACGGAGCATTGGGACAATTTCTCGACAGTCATCACCTCAGCCAGAGGGCACGTGTCGCAATACACAACGCAGTGCTTGTCCCAACTTTTTTATATGGAAGCGAGAGTTGGGTATGCAAAAAGGAGCATGATAGTAAAATCAATGCGGTCGAAATGCGATCTCTGCGGAGAATCTGTGGAGTGAGGCTGACTGACCGCATTCGTAACGACGACGTAAGAGAGCGAGTAGGTATGAAAGAGAGTATTGGTGTAAAGATGCGAAAGGGAATGCTCCGATAGTTCGGACATGTGGAAAGAATGCCGAACGAGCGACTGGTTAAGAAGATATACAATGCGAAAGTGAAAGGTTGTAGGTACAGGGGGAGACCGAGACTCACCTACTTTGACCAAATCGGTCATGTATTGAAGGAAGGTGGTCAGGAGTCTCCGAAACCGGCGAGCGTGTATGAAGAGAGTTATGAATGTTGAGGAAGCGAGAGATGTATGCAAAAATAGAGCTCTTGGCACTCTGTTCTCTCTGCCTACCCTGCAAGGGAAATGGCGTGATGATAAGTTAGTTAGTCACAAATAATTTGTACTTTAAAAACCATATTATTATGTGATTCATTCTTTTCCTATCTGCGTAATGAATTAGTGAGTAGATGCTTAGCAGCTCTTATATTGAGTCTGTGAGCGGCTATTTCGTTACACCGAGATTCTAAAACGTTATTGTGCTGCTAAAAATGTTTTCATGTTCTTTGGTTTTCAGAGGAATGAATTTCGATAAATAATACTTGATCTATATTTTTTAGGATTTGACATGCTGTGCTAAAATAAAGTACAAATTATTTGTGAATAAGGAAATGGAGATTTTTTTTACGAGCGGGAAAAACATATTTTTAAATAATCGCGCCTTCAAATCGTATGAATTTTAAGTGCAAAATTAAACTTACTATATTGGATTAATGCATGTAAATGCATTCCGATAGATGGCGTTGGTCGTAAAGACAAATGTGATGAGGAAATTCGGATGACTGTATAGGTCTGTATGCTAGCTCAGTGGCTTAGAGCACTTTCCCGGATTGGAAAAGACGCGGGTTCGTTTCTCGCTCATACAAAAAGTCTCTTTTTCCTTATTCACAAATAATTTGTTATTTAAATAATACTTGCCTCTAACTTAATATATTTTGTAAACAGCAATTACTGTTTACCATCATCGTTATACCATATTGAATATCTTTTTACAGTCACTCATCGCCCGTCCACCGTTCTCAATCCTTCCACACGACGAATATCGCAGATTTGGAGATCCTAGACTACTCCTCTGAGGAGACGGAGGACGACCAGATGGTAACGTTACCAGTAGACCCTATGATCACGTCCACACATTCCGACATCTTGGATCTAAGGCCTAAGGAGAACTTGAGGAGGCAGGCCATGACTAACGACGTGGTCTTCTCCAGAGATTACATAGCAAATTTCCAGGTAATTTGATGATTGTTTTTAGTCTCATGCGTAAGACTTGTAAACATAGCATCACGCCTGTGTATAACCCCGAAAGGTGTAGGCAGAGGTGTATTACATAACCACGGTTCGCCAGCTATATTTAAGTCCCACGTAATAGGGTGCGAGCCTATTGCCGTCTACCGGGTACATTTTCAAACTCCGGGCTGCTACTGAGAATTTTTCTTTTTACGAAACATCTCAATAACACTGCCCGGCCCGGGGATCGAACCCGAGATCTCATGATCAGCAGTCGCTCACACTACCGCTGCACCATAACGGCAGTTAGTTAGACTTGTACTTGCTAGGGTTCCGTACCCGAAGGGTCAAAACGGGACCCTATTACTAAGACTTCGCTGTCTGTCTGTCTGTCCGTCTGTCGCTAGGCTGTATCTCAACGATAGCTAGACAGTTGCAATTTTCACAAATGATGTATTTCTGTTGCCGCTATAACAACAAATACTAAAAATAAAAAATTAATAATATTTCCGTCCGTCTGTCTCCAGGCTGTATAAGTAATTAAATGAAAATAAACTTAATATTTAAAGGGGGGGGGGGGAAGTTGATAACCACGAAATGAGTCAAATTTGACTTGCAAAATTTGGTAAGACCCAAACACCATGGTTACAGAGAGTTACAATAGTGTAATGTTGTTTCCCTAGTCAATGGTACGGAACCCTTCGTGCGCGAGTCCGACTCGCACTTGGCCGGTTTTTTTTTTATATTTATATAAGTGTATTTTTTAAGTATTTGACATGCTTATATAATAAAGGAAAGATTTGTATTTTTGTATGTTTGTAACGAATAAACTCAAAAACTACTGGATCGATTTTAAATATGATATTTATATTTTAATCACAGGTCCATCAACATATCAACGCGGACAAAAAACGTCGCCACGACACCGAAAAACGTAAGACATTCATCATAGACGACATTACTCCGACCAAAGAGAATATAGACTTTTTAACAAAGATAAGACAAGACGAATGCGCCATAGACAAGCGAAAGACGTTTATTCTCGACAGCGACACAAATTCCACAACAAACGGCAGTAGTCCGAGGAATTCGTCGATATTTAGCCATGAGAAGCATTCACTTACTACTGGGACCAGTGATACGGAAGGTGAGAGTGGTGCAGAAAGTGCTCCTGTTGTCATGAGGCATCCAGGAGGAAAGAGAAGTGCGCCGGTGCAGGCTAAACAGAGGTAAGTTTCTGCCTGTTTGTTCCGGTAATCTCCGAAATGAATATGGAGTAACATAGGCTATTTTTATTTTTAAAAAAATGGATGATAAGAAAATAAACTAAAATTGCAGGTAGCGTATTTTAATATATTTTTTAAATCTGATATTGATTGCAGTTTTGATTTTCACTTCTACTTATTACCACTTATCACGCCTCACAATCCCTTGCGGGGTAGGCAGAGAAAACAGAGTGCCAAGAGGCTCTATTCTTGCATACATCTCTCGCTTCCTCAACATTCATAATTCTCTTCATAAACGCTCGCCGGTTTCGGAGACTCTTCACTCCACCTTCCTTCAATACATGACCGATTTTGTCTAGGTAAGTAGATGAGTCTCCGTCTCCCCCTGTACCTACATCATTCCACTTTCGCATTGTGTATCTTCTATACCAGTCGCTGGCCCGGCATTCTTTCCACATGACATGTCTGAACCATAGGAGCATTTCCTTTCGCATCTGTACCTAAATCGCTTTCATACCTCGAATAAGTAGGCTCTCTGTTTTTCACTACCTACTCGTTTAACTGGTCAAATATCGGGCACGGATTTTTTAAAAACAGCATGACGCCTGTACCCCCGAAGGGGTAGGCAGAGGTGTATTACACACCCACGGTTCGCCAGTTTTGTTTAAGTCCCACCTAATAGGGTGCGAGCCTATTGCCGTCTACCGGGCACATTTCCAAACTCCGGGCTGCCGCTGAGAATTTTTCTTGTTACGAAAAAGCTCAATAACATTGCCCGACCCGGGGATCGAACCCGATACCTCATGATCAGCAGCCGCACACACTACCGCTGTACCACCGAGTCAGATGCATGCGATATCTTAGATATCAAGTTTTCGCTGTGTCTTCTATTCCTATATATTCCGTGGGAACTAAATAGAGATTTTAGTAACAATCTTCAGAAAGGTGAAGACGTGGTTCGCCTCCCGTCACGCCTCGTTCTTACGAGGTCAAAGAGGGGGTAGTGGAAAGCCCTTTTATGAAATATGTACTGATGCCCTGGCTCTGCTGCGGACATAAGCTAGTTTTTAGGCTATATCTCAGGTACCCGATAGTACTCGTAGCGTAAAACGGACCGCTCTCATAAAAATTATTTCCATAATTTTTAACAGACAAGAATTATAAAAAAAATTGGTTGTGTTTCGACACGCCTAAATTGTAAAATACTTACATTTTTGATCTGTATTTTAGCAATTGACATGCTCAGCTACTTGAAAGAACAAATTATTTGTCGTTGTTTGGGTCGTAAAGACAAAATTTGTGACGTGGAGATTGAGTATGGCCGTTGGTCAGTGCGATGGCTTAGCGGTTATAGCACTTCCCCGGACTGGGAGGGATGCAGGCTCAAATCCCGCTCGCACTAAAGTTATCTTTTTCCGCATTTCACAAATAATTAGTATAATACAGTTGTTTTTTCTAAAATATCTTAATTGTTCTAGACGTAGCTCTGTTACAGCTTTATAATATTATAGATATACGGTAATCTGTGTCATCTGCCTACTCCTAAAGAAAACATGCGTAAATCTTCTCTAAAAGTCTTTACTATTAAATTACTAAGTTACGAATTATGTGATTTTTGTTAAGGCGGGAAAAAATGTACTTAACCGCATATCCCGTCGTTCGGGGCAACGAACAGGGTAGAGTGGGGCCCTCAGTCTCTAAATAAACCCGCCGTGTGCCGTCTCTCCGCCTATATTGGCGGGCCACTGGAACTATGTGACATGACCAAGTGTGCGATCTATGTCACTACACGCAATTGTTTGTTTGTATAAATCTATACTATTATAAAGCTGTAACAGAGCTGTGTCTGTACATTTAAGATATATGAGAAAAAATACTGTAATAGGTTATATAGGCGAGTCTAAATACAAGACAATTTTTTTTAGATTTTTGTCTGTTTCTCTGTTTTTTGTTCTTTATTTATCATTACGCAAAAACTACTGAATGGGTTTTGATGCAACGCTTTTTATTTGATAGCTCTTGATTAGACTTAAAAACTGGTATACGTTTTATCCCGCTACTATATCGGGAACCTGAGATATAACCCAAAAACGGCTCCGCCGCAGCCAAAGGCTAGTTTATACGTTATATTTTTTAAATTTTTGCACAGGTATAGCGGTGACTACTCTATGTCATCGTCAACGACCTCTATTAGTCGCAAGCAGCCGGTCCAGCCGAGGTATCTCGACATATCTAAGTATAAGAACGAACAATCTCCCAAAAATTTCCTCAGGAGAGACCCTAGCAAGACTTACGTGGGAGTTTTGGGAGAAATTAAGACTGTTAATAAAGGTAGTGCGCAACATTATGAAATGGGTGAGTTTTTGTTGTGAAGCATTATTTTGGTTAAAAATAACTGTATAATTATGCAGCGTGACGTGTTGTTTTTTTTTATGCTCGACGTAAACGCAGAGGTGTTATATGTTTGACGTGTGTATCGAAACAGTCAATACCTGTACGTAATCACGTATGTGTTATTAGCAAATATATTACCATACCATTATTTATTTAATTAACCTGTTTACCTACAAAAAAAAAATGACGCTGGCGGTCTCGTATTTTAGTAACTAACTGTAAATTTTCAAGGCCTTGAGCATAGACATGAATGGGCCGGCTCGATCGGGGAAGCACCACCCTCTCACAGAAGGCCAGTGTGAAACAACGTTAGGTACTCCTACAGTTGTGTTTCGTATGGTGAGTGAGAGAGCTGGAGACCTAAACACCTTCCCTATCCTCTCCTTATTACCCTCCCTCCACCTCCCATCCCTTTCCTTGGAGATGGCGATGCGCTAATGATGCCTCTGGCTACCGTAACATCCACTTGGAACAAAAAAAGTCTCATTTGTACAGTCTGTGTTCAAATTGACTGCACAGATGGTCGAGTGCTTTAGACACCGTCCCGCCCGAGTGTTGTGGGTTCGATTCCCACACAGAACAAGTCTTTGTGTTATCTACAAATATTTATTTTTATCTGGGTGTACTTTATATCCGTGACGTTGTATGTGTGTAAAGTACCCCGCACTACAAAGATTATTCCTTAGCTCAGGGTATTAAAAAAAGTGTGTGTGTACTTATGTACACGCGTTAGAAGTTAGGTATACTTCTTAAAATTTTATCTTTAGCCTTATTCGACGTTTTTAGAAAAAAACGACACTAACAATAGAAAAAAGGTATTTAGTACATTGAAAGTTTCATTATAACGCATTATCTAGTTAAATAAAGTTTATTTAAATATCACAAAATGAAAAACTAAAATGTTGACTATAGCTAAACGTTTTTACGGGATTTATACCATGTAAATTTTTACTTACGAGTTTCCGATATTTCGGCACTGTTGCAAGCGCCATGATCACGGAGCAACTGAAGTCCTTGCGGGTGGGAATAGTTTTTATTATTCTGCGGTTAGAAATATCTGTCTTACCCGCTAGTGTTGCGTGTCATAAACGAGTGAGAAAACTCGAAAGAACTCGTAAGTAAAAATTTACATGGTATAAATCCCGTAAAAACGTGTAGAATTATAAGTGACCATGAAAGTTTGAAATTCTATATGTTGACTATAGCTAACTTCAGGGTGTTGGTTTTTCGTGACGGTGTATGCGCGCATCTTAAAAATTTACTCTTATCTTTTTCCCTAAGGCGCCAAAAGAAGTATAACTTTAAAAATCGACTAATCTGATATTTATTTGTGCTCTCAGAACAAAAGAAACAAGAGTTAGAGAAGTGGAAACGAAGAGCTTCATACGACCCGAGGAAGGCGGCGGCACTCGGCAAATCAAACAAGACTCCGTCAAAGACCGCCAGGTGAGTTGACTTTACCTTGTCGAAACTGTAAGCTGAATGAGAACATGCCTTTGCCGCACACTTAGCACGGATTATATTTTCGCGGGAATTTTGTATATAATCTGTGAAGATCAAAGTTTTGGCGCGATAGTATTTTATTTCAGAAATGATTCTACTAATATTATAAATGTGAAAGTTTGTGTTTGGATGTTTGAATGCTTGTTGCTCAGTCACTTAAAAATGACTGAACAGATTTGGAAGATATTTGGCACATATATAGTTTAATACCTGCTTTAACATATAGGGTACTTCTGGAAAAAAATAGGTTCCTGTAGGATAGATATTTTGCATAGAGATATGTACCATTGAGTGAAGTACTTATATTATAGTGATCCAATTCTGATCTCACCGCTAACGAAGTAGCAGCATAGCAGTTAGTTATAATTAAATCGCAATTGTAGGTAAATAAATAATATTTGATTCTAGTAATATACAGTGGTACACTAGTACTTGCCATGTGGGGCCGGCACCAAGAATAGCCCGTTTCTTCATATGGGAGTCGTAAAAGCCGACTAAGGGATTACCGGGGGACCGGGCAGCAGCGTTCCCCTGTGTACTAAAAACATTCACTGCGATCGCCAACCCACCTGCCAAGCGTGGCGATTATGGTAAAACCCCCATTTTGAGGAGGCCTATATCCAGTAGTGGACGATGAAAGGCTGATGGATGGATGGACTATACAGTAGTAATCTTACTATTATAAAGCTGTGACAGAGATATGTCTATACATTTAAGATTCTTGAGAAAAAATGAATGTATTAGGCGATTTAGGCGTCCCTGAAAACAAACATTTTTTTTAATTTTTGTCTGTCTGTATGTTTGTTTGTTCGGGTATCACGCAAAAACTACTGAACGGATTTTGAACAATTCGTTTTTGTTTGATCTTTGAGCTCATGATTAAACTCAAAAACTGGTATACTTACATTTTATCCCACTACTATACCGGGAACCTGTGATATTACCTAAAACTTCAACTGAGGCGGAGCCGCGGGCAAAGGCTAGTTTCTAATACTGTTCAAGTGAAATATAGTATAGTAGTAAATAGTAAACGCAAATGTATGGACGCTACCTCGTCTGGTTTTTGTGAAATTGCTTTAGACGCTGTTCAAATAATACGTTCGTAAACAAGGGGTGGGAGGGAGTGTAGCTTGGACCGCGACGAAATGTGACAAGGGGAGACGTGAGTGTTTAAAGAAACGTGATTTTCAGTTGTAAAGCGGGAGTTAGGGGTCTAGATTTATAGCGTCGCAAATTTGTGACGAAAGAGGTGGGTCAAAAGATAATGCCGTGTACACAGTTAATCCCTGTCACTAGGGACATACATATGCACACTAAATTCTCAGTAGAAACAATTAGCAGCTGTCAATACTGCTTCTGGGCTATATGGTGACCTATTTCCTATTCCAGATGACAATATTTATAATGAGAGTATTGGAGGTCATAATTTGTGGATTTACCAAACATTAACAAACCTTCACAAAAGGCAGATGTTAGCCTAGTGGTAGAATCAAGGACTGCAAAGACAGTGGCATCGATATCAATCCTCAGTCTTAAGTTCTTCCCACGGCACACGCCTCTGACTTTTAAAAATATTGTGTGTATGAAATATCATTTCTCTCGCTAAGGAACCTGTATAACCGAGAGATTTTATTAATGGTTTCTGAAGTCTGCCAACTCGCACTGGGCCAGCGTGACAGACTATAATCTAAATCCCTTTCATTATGAGAGGAGATCTGTGGCCAATATAGGACAGTCTACGAGTAGAACCTTCTCGATCGATATAAATTACTGCGCATTTTAGTCCGTGCTAAGTCGGGGTAAATACGATCTCCGTAGATATAGTTATCAATGTCGTAAATAATTGTAATGTAAATTTAAGTTAAATATGCTACAATACTAGATACAAAGATGAACATGGCAACATTATCATAGCTAATTTTCTCTTCGCTATATAACGACTTATTGTACAATATGTCCTTCAGTTGTAAATACAATTAATTAACTTTCATATAAATAACTAATATAAGATTAAAATCTGTTTATTGTAAATTTTAGAGCGTGACAAATCTCAAAATGCATGCAATTCCGTGTAAGTGACATTCGGGCCGCCATCTTGACGTGTAAGGTTAGTCAAATGTCAATGTGACAGCTATGGTCCGCAAGTTGTCAAACTAACAAGCTGTCAAATTCTGCTGGGCACTTTTTTGTGGGATTTTTGCTTTACGCTACTAACGCAATATTATTTATTGGTTTTTCATATATATTTTTATTTTTAAACGTTTTGTGTTTTACTTTTCGGTTTGTCTATTCGTGTATTTTATATTTGAAAAATCAATAAAAGCGCTTTTCTACTTTTTTTTTTTTCTTAATAACACTAGGAATTTGTAACACACCGTTTTTTTTCCCTACTAATGTGAGCGCTTGTGCTATAAGTAAGATCACTCGAATAACACAACAAAAGAACGCAACCTTACTGACCCTAAATACCGTCAATATTGGGATGTTACCGCTTCTATATCTACTGTACTTATATATTGGATTGACACAGGTGAATTTACTTTTTTTAACTACTATTTTCTATAGACTACAAGTACAGTGTTGATTTTTTTTATTATTTTATACTATTGTATTATTTCTCACAAATTATAATTTAATTTTGTGATGTAGCAAGTTGCCAGAAAATTCCATTACAACATGCTAAAGAAATTGTAGATATCAATTCTACGAAAAAATAATTTGTCGCCTTCAAGGAGCACTGTAAATAATAAGCACAATTTTACTAAACACTGTATTATATTATAAATTAAAGTATATAAATTTGTCGAAATAAGCAATTTATATATACTTAGAGTACACAAGTGTTTCTAATATAATGAGATTATTTAGAAAATATTTATTCAAACTTGAAAAATATTTTTTCAGTAGCGTACTTCGCTCTCAATCGTTCCACGGTCCGGTGTTGGTGTCTTCGGGGCTCCGCCCCCCGCCAGACGAGATCTGCGAGGCGTACGACGCGTCTAGCGACAACGATTTCTAATCGATGTCGATATCGACTTGTGATACCCGCGTTAAATGTATTCGATGTTAATTTTATGGTGTGATATCGATGCAATTATATTCGCGGACATTCATAAGTACATAAATTTTTATATAATGATACCTATCTAAGTATTATTAAGTTCCATTGTTATAATATATAAAGGGCCAAAATCCTTTACCTAAGTGAGTCAGTTGTATCATACACACAAAGGAATTTATTTAATGCATTACTTATTATAAGTCTTTATTTGATCTCTCATTGTGTTTTTTTATAACAGAGACTTAGGAATTGAGTAGTATAGTTAAAAATCGAACTACACTATACCATTAATAGCCAATATGAAATTGAAAATGCAATATCATATGAAAATTTGTCACGGAAACTAGAAGTAAGTTGACACGTGTACATTTGTGACAAATAAATTATTGATAACGTCATAAAATATAGATATATATAAAATCAAATATAGATCTTTCAAAATCTCCTCAAACTTTTGAGGGAACTATTTCAAACCGATATTATAAAATATCGTCATTTAACTTTGCATGAACTAGGATCATTTTATATATTTTACATATAGAGTAAATATCACAATAATTTTCAATTATTTAAGCTAATTTAAAAAGAGAAGATATCTGAAAGGTAAAATTTTGTTTGACAGGTATATAATCAAAGAATAGTTTCTTTTTCTATTTCGTATACATCAAACCTTTAAATTTTATTATGTACCATTGAAACTTAAATATTAATTAATAACGAGTGATTTTTTAAGAACATTTGCCCGAATATAAATCTACTCTGTCAATAATGATATAATATTAAATGCATTTGAAACAGGGGGTAAAGTATATAGTAATTAGTGCAAATATGCTTAATTTTTCGATAATTAAAGATTAGTTTTCAAAAAGGTACGTAAACAAGATGGCGAATATCTTTGCATCCATATTATATATGTACAGTGAAATCCGTTTATAATGACATCGCAGGGACATAACAAGCACGTCATACTAAGCGGACGTCATACAAAGCATTTTGTAGAAAATAAACAATCTCCTATTTATGTTAGTATGTATTTATTTTAATAGAGAGAAACAAAATTCAATTACCCACCGAGACTCAAAACAAAAAGCCATGCACGCGCCGAACCTCGTCGGGTAACACGTGACTCTCCCGAACACTGCCGAAGGTGTTAGGAATCATGCCGGTCACTATAACTGGACGCAACTTATTAAAAATGGGTCACAATAAGCGACATGTCACTATAAGCGAAGTCATTATATCCGACTTAGTTATAAAGAATTTTATATGAAAACCAAACTTCGCTGTGTAATTACGTCATAATAAGCGGTTGGTCAATATAGGCGGAGTCATAATAAACGGATTCTACTGTAATTATAATTAACCAATTTTGTTACTGTGTTCATATTTTAAATAGGTACAATAATACAAAATGATTTAATAATACAGCGTCAATGCATTTTGTACTCCTTCAATCAAGAATTAATATAATTAACATTAATACAGATTAAATAATTAATGTTGTACATAGACAATAGAAAGCGCGGGAAACCTGTACAACAAGTCTCATTTTACGTGTTTGTGACGTTACAATACGATTAATTGTCAAACATAAAAAGGAAACGAAATTACATAAATAGCTGTCCTAATTTCTTAAAACGATAAGTTGTGAGCTTTGAAATACAACTGTTAAATGAGATTATCTAATTGAACTTTAATTATATTTTGTATTTGGTGATTAAACATATATCTACTAAAAGATTAAATTATATAATAATGGAATATTTAAATTTTGAAACTTTTGTCCGATTTATAGGATTTCAAACTTTCATGGTCACTTATAATTCTAAACGTTTTTATGGGATTTATACCATGTAAATTTTTACTTACGAGTTTCCGATATTTCGGCACTGTTGCAAGCGCCATGATCACGGAACAACTGAAGTCCTTGCGGGTGGGAATAGTTTTTATTATTCTGCGGTTAGAAATATCTGTCTACCCGCTTTCTCACTCGTTTATGACACGCAACACTATCTATGGAACCACTACCACTGGTCTCACTCACGTATCGAGCTCGATCACGACACACAACACTTACGGTGTCGACCCTGGTTACTGAGGTGTTTTTCTTCTTCTTTGTACAAAGACGAATCACGGGACGCCAGGTGCTAGATAATTGAAAACCATCTTCACGGTTGAAATTTTTGTATTTCGTGATTTCAATGGCTTCTCTCACCAATCTGGGTATATAGTGGCGTTCTGTCGAAAGTATCTGAGGATTATGTAAATTCTCGATGTAGTGACTCGTTCCTGCCTCCAAAAGGTGTTGTGCTATCGCCGATTTTCCTGGGTCATTGTCCATTTTGTCCGATTGAAATATTACTCTATGAAAGAAATAAAAATATGTAGCTGTCAGTTTACCCTCCAAATACAGAATAATCTGTCAACGGTCTCATGATTTTTTTTATTTTAATATTGATTTTTTAAGCATCTGCTTACTTGAATGCCAGACATCTAGTAAAAATGTTTGCTGATTATCGTTATGAATACGATTTCACAAGCCTTTTAATTATTTGACGATTATTTGAAAATAATCGTAGTGGGTGTGATGCAATTTATCTCAAGTTTTTAAATAACTGCACAAATTTCAAGAGCAAAAGAGGTCAAGCAAAAGCATTTTTTTTTATATTTTGTTACATTCAGCGACTTGATTTTTTTTTATAAAACCGTTGTTGTAATATTAAGCTATTAGGATAATCTAAAAAATAATGATACATTGTGATTTATTTAATAATGTCCACACTATCTTTAGGGTTGGCTTTGGTATTGTTTACCACTAAAAGTGAATGAGATTAGTTTCGCTTTAAAATTTAAAAAAAATCATCAAAATGGTTATCTTTATACATTTAGTAAGAACTCTTTATCTTGCTCATATCATCCATACATCGATATATTCTAGACTTATTTAACCTTTAGTTTAAGTTTTTTTTGTATAGTGCAATACCATGATTCATTTTTTTTCTACAGCTTAAATTAAGAACAAAGTATTACTTAATCGATATTTTTGTATTTTCGAGTATTTTGTTATAATAAATATGCATTGGAAATTCTTAATTGAATGAAACAAATAGTTTATATGTTTGTGTAATTATTTTCTAAGCACAGTATTTTTGATTATTTAAAATTTTATGTAATAAAATGTTCTATGATCGTGTATGTTGTTTAAGTGTTGCCAGGCTTTAGACACCATATACTTAAGCTTTAGTGGTCATTACAATGCTTCCTCTATATGTTTTCTGCAGTCACCTTTCTGTTTTTTTATGAAGATAATATTTCTAAATTCGAATAGTCTGCTGAGATATTTATAAAATATTTTTAAGGTGATGAAGTGATGATTGAAGATTCTTGGATTTCCTTGAAGTTGGCAAGTCCGTTATCTCAATTTTATATAGTTAGTAGGCCTGGCTTTATTTAAAATAACGCGGTAATTGTATCATAAACGCTAGAAGCGATATTTGTAAACAATTGATGTTTAGAATTTTGTAAAAATATTATTTAAATAGAAAATGAATAAAACAATGTTTAAAATATAATTGTGTTTTGATTTACATGTTTTAATGACGTCCAGAAAATATCGTAATAAAACCAATAAAAAGTTAATAGCAGTATTATTAAACATGTGGCTCTTCACAGCATTCACATGTATCATATCTTAGTTTGGGACCAGAGGACGTTGTGTGAAAATGTCCGTGAATATTTCACTGCTGAATTTTTACCAATTTGCGCCTCAACACCTGAGTCCTGAGCCTTGCGCAACCAGTCTTATCCATTTTTTATGGCAGCGATGCGTCTACTAAGTCTAAATCCTTCTCACTATAAGAGACAACCCTCGCCCAGAAGTAGAACAGCAAAGGGACAAACTGTTCCTGGATGGAAGGAGACTATAGAAGTAACAAAATTCAGATTCAAGGCGTTGTTAACAGTGGCAGGCTAGCTACTGCCAGTTCTTGGCTGGTGGTACCGTCAAGGAGACCATGTTACCCCAGTAGAAATGGCGGCGGGCGATGCAACTTATATTGTAAATAAAACAATATAATACATTTATTAATAATAATTGTATTCTCAAATACCAATTACATTGTTGTTACAATATAAATTTTAGGTTTCATATTTTAATGACTATGTAATATATAAATGTGTTTTTTTTTCTATTATGAGCATTATACCGTCACACACTAGATGCGTCATAAAAAAAACTCGTTAGGTACATGTTTATTTTTTTTAATGATAAAATGATGAATACATTTCAATGAATTAAATATAAACTTCTGATATTTTTTTCGCAATTCGTTTTCGTTGTTTTACACCAGTACTCAACGATTAATTTCAAATATTGAAGAATAACATTTCAGAGTCACTTTTTATTAAAAAGGAACTCTTTTATCGTCTTTCTCATGTTTACTCGTATCTATACGTAAGTCACAACCACATTTCCCACATGTTTATGAACAAAAAGGGTTTAAAAGGTTCATTTCTAGTTGAAAAAGTAATTTCTAAATTGAGCAACTTTATAAGTGACAATAAAACGTTATTCGTCAAAGAAAATATATGTCGATATTATTTTTAAAGTCGTTTTTACGACGTAACGAATTTCTTTATAAGATTTTCAATACTTCTTTATTAAATTAACTTTATAGATTAAATTAAACTTTGGCATTAAAACTAAAACATCATTGTAAATAACCATTTTTTTTATAACACTTAATAATCAATATATAAGGTGTAGGTATTTCAATAATTATAAATCATATTAATTTGATATGATAATATTACTTCTGAAGTTCTGATTTACCGCTAAAATGACCAATTTTTCGGCCATTTAAGAAATTATCGCTTAAGGTGATCCGTTACAAGTCGCTACGTCACGTCAACCAAGAGCTGGCGCTAATTTTGGAAAAGCTAACAAATTTAATAATTTTGTTGTATTTGGTGAGAATTAAACATCTTTGTATTAATTATTGCGACAGTATAAATATATCTATAAAGTGTCTCGAAGGGCTGAGAATCAGTTACCAAGCGATATTAAAATTCGATTTGTATCTCACTGGTCTTGTGGCCTAATGGTGTAAACAGTGGAGTTGTGATCGGCGTGTCCGGGTACGGAATCTGATAACATGCTCTTTTTGTAAATTTGATATTTTTTTTTAGCTCTTACATCAATATTTAGATATTTTTAAATATATTTTTAGCATTTGACATGCTTAGCACTCTACATTAAACACAAAGTGAAAAATGTGAAATCAAAAATAACATTCACGAGCAATGCAAAGCAAGAGCAAATTTCAATGTATGAAAATACTTCCGACAGATGGCGCAGGCGTCACCCAAATACGTTAAGTTTGAATGTGTTATCGAAATTAGCAGTCAGGAGCTATTGTCACGATGGCTGAATTGGCAAAGCATCTGGACGGTATCCAGGAGATGCAGGTTCAAATCCTGCTCGTGACTGTTATTTTCGATTTCACATTTTTCACTTTGTGCTTATTACTCTTAGTACAATTTGTGCATAGTTTACGTGCATTGATTGCAATGTTATTCTATTCTAATTACTTCTGGTAACGGATACGAGAGACAGAAGAGAAACGTACTGTAAACCTTTTGAAAAAAATGTAAGTACATAACCGCACAACACGTCGTTTGGGTCAACGAACACTGTAGTAGCGACCCTTTTTTGTTGGCTGGAAAAATGTACCCAACCGCACTCCCCGTCGTTTGGGCCAACGAACACTGTAGTAGCGACCCTTAGTTCCTATGGCCATGTTCCAGCTCTATCGTCAGACCCTGGATAGTGGATAACTATCTAAAGACAAAGTACTCGTCAATACGAATCAAACGAGTCCAAACTCGATGGAATTGCGTTTCATTAGTGTTACTATGTCCACCTTCCAGCTCTATCATCAGATCAGCACCATGTCATCATAATATTGCATTGTCAAGCGATATAATTCAACTAAGAATACAAGTGTCACCACCCCATTCTGTCCCACGTATGTCGTACGAGGTGACTAAGGGAAGTAAGCAATTATCACCCATTGCATTACTGGTGGTAGGGCTGGGTAACATCACCAGTTGAGTCCATGAGCGACGGATACCATTTACCATCAGTTGGGCTATGGATATCTGCCAACATACGCAATAAAAAAAAATAAAGAAAATAATTTGCAAGATTTGATTACATAGACAACGGGACTAGTGAAATGAAATAAAAGCTTGTAGGTATCTACTATCTAGTAACAGCAAACACTAATAAATACTCAACTCAATAGAGCTTGCGATTCACACATAGTGGCAACGTCTCTCGTCTTCTGGGTGTAGCCAATACGCGAGCTGGCAACATCGTCACAAAATAAAAAAAATTTTGTTTTGTGACGTCGCACACCGTCGCGCACACCATCAAACTTCAAGCACACTATGATCGTTAAAATGCAACACTATTATAGTCGTAAAATTTGAGTAATTAACCAGTATAAAAAAAAGTGTTTCCCAACTATAAATGAATTACATTTTTGATTTTGTGGCAATTTAAAGCTACATTAGATCTGTTATTTCATGACTAAGAAGAAAATCTCAGTATATTTGAATACGGTTTTTTATGGGAAACGCATCACCTTAAGTTCGAGATCATTACATACACGTCTTTGAAGAACAGTACTTATGAACTTTATGGAATATTTCAATATGAATTCTCGTTGCAATTGGACATAGTTTAGAAAAAGCGATCCCATTCAAACTTCAAATTGAGTTATATTTAATTAATAATTTGTGCCTATAACTCAACTGGAACAATAATTCCGTTAATTATGAATTTCTATACTATAATACTTACTTAATACTAATCTCTAAATAATATTTTTTAACATTAAACACATAATTATTCAAAACCACATTTTGTAGCTAGAATATATTACAGAACTACGTCCAATTTAACCATAAAATTACATTACAAAATACATAACATACATGTTTAGAGATCGAGGTCTTGGTATAATTAGCCCTATATTATACCAAAACTCGATATCGTAAAATATCAAATCCAATTATTATTGTGTCAGCGCCAACAGAAATTGTCAAGAATTTACATATTAATTTTAACCACGAGCAAATAATAAAATTAAATACAACGCGTAAGAATTACAATGATTTAAATGGGCGGCTTTTAAGCGGACAGTTGTGATAAAAAAAACGATTAAAACTTGGCACAATAGAAATTATTATCGATATCAGTAGGTTTGACACGAGAATAATCATTATATGTATTGATGAAAAATGACGAAAAAAATCAATAAAAGGAATTTATACCCTGTGATTTCATGCCTAAAAATAACTAAATGCATTTTATGTAGGCTAGGATGTAACACAAACCAATGGCATTACTACGACTAAAATAAATAAAAAACTTTTGTCTTATAATATTTACTATCTTACGATAATTAAAGCTGTTAAATGTTTGTCATGTGTTTAATCTAATAAATATGTATACAGTAAATCTATTTTTATATCAGTTAGATGTATATGTTTCCATAAGGTGTCAATGCGTGTTAACGCTAACGAAAAAAAAAACCATTTATACACATTACAAACATTTTTTCCAACGAAATACCTACAAGTAAGTTTTTACATATAAGAAACATAATTTTAGAATGTCAATAAAACTTATTTTAGGGCGGAATTACACCAATCTCTACATTCCATTTTCTTTATTTACATTTCTTTTTGCGATACTAGATCTCAGACTAATTAAAATATAAAGACACCGCATTGTCAAATAAAATGTGAAGCCACTTTTTAAAAGATGTGTGCGAGACAGTGTTGTCACCAGAAAGAAATAATCACTATAATTCGGATAAATTTTTAAGTTTTATGTTTAAAACATGAAGGAAAAAGTTTAAAGTATGTTTACAGCAAATCATATAGGAAATATTATGGCGCTGACGATGTATTCATGTACGTAACGTACGTACGAAATCGACGAGTCATTTTACAACTTTTAAATCATACTCTGGTAACACTCGTGGGTTATGACACTTCGGTTTGGCATGGTTTTATATGGCTTCACTGGATTGGTCGTACCTAATGCTCCGTCTATATTTTTAGTTAGTCTGAGTATAATATTAACCTAATTAATCTTAAATTTAAAAAAGGGCCTTTCGAGATTTTTATAAATAAAACAAAATAATTTTTAACAAGGTAAAAAAATCTACGAAAGGCCTCAAAGATTAAACAAAACATATAATCACTTGGATAATTCGTATGTTCTTAAAATATATTTTCAAAGCAGTTTTGCATATGTGCGTATGTTGTCACAATATTATGTCAAGTTAACTTTTTTTGGGTGCGTTTATTCTCAAATATCTTGAACAAATCCTCAAAATATTTAATTTGTTTAAAAAATTTATAAAATGGAAATATTTTACCGCAATTTGTGCAAATATTTCAGAGCAAACGTCAGCTAGGTTAAATATAATGACTTTCTATAAAATTATTACTACAAAGCTCAATTATTTACAAAACAAATATTTTCAAATACTCTCGAGCCGATAGCCCGGTCTAAGTTGAAAAACTGGCTGTACATTCTCAATGTTTTCTTGCAAAATATTATTTAAATTGAGCAACAATACACTATGACTAAAAGCGATCAGGAAGCCATTTTATTAATAAAACACAAATTTCCAAATAAATATTCTCGCACTATTACAAAATATTTACAACCAGTAACAATGCACAAAGTGTCACGACGGCACAGACACAACCTATTACTGTCAAATTAACAGCTGATTTCGGAGTCCACGACGTATTCACCATTGCTACCCTGTTTGAATGTAATATTGTTGTCTTCGAATTTCTTGCTAGTTGGATTACTGCTAGAACTTGACGAAGCATTATCGCTATCAGCATACGGTACGTCAGTCATCGGCCCGTTCAGTAAACTTGCCGCTGAATTAGACTGTTTTAACTTACCTTTTTCTTCTTTAACCGCGGTTTCTTTAGGCAAATCATCTATTACGGCCTTTTTAGGATCGATTTGTATAGTTTTAGATTCTGATAACTTATTTGGAGTGACCACATTAATATATGGTGGCACTATATTCATAGTAGTTAAGTTAACCGAGCCACTGTTCTTTTTCAAGGCGTTTAAATTTTGCTCTAGTTGGGCAGCGTCTAAGCAGAGAGGCTTAGGTTTAGCATTTGACTTTGGAGTAGTATCCTTTCCCCATGAGTTGATGCGTGGTGGATCGGGGGAAGCTATTGGTGCGGCTTTTCTTTCTGGTATCAACGCATTCTTATAGTTTGTTTTATCTAGTATATTTTCTTTATGGTTTGTTTCTTCAATAGCTATTGTAAGAGCATTTTCAGGTGGCTTCGGTGAAGTAGGAGTAATACTTATTAGTTTTTCGACCTGTAATAGAATTTTCGACAAGTAAAATTATTGATTATTTGATTGTTTATTTTATAATTTTCCACATGAAGTTGTGTAAGCATGGATTCAACAATTAAAATTTTAAAAACGTTCTATTAATATAGTATTCTATAATAACAGCATCGTAAAATAACCAGCCAATTTCAATAGGTTTATCCTGGTCTTACTTCCCGTGTATTTAATAGGAGAATAGGATTTTTAAAGAACTACAACTCTATATTACTGTATATCTTAAGATCTAGCCAGCTTATGTTGTAAATTAAATTTATTAAAAAGTCATTACTATGTTATGAATTCACTTTTTTATATAAATATTACCCCTCCTTGGAAAATGATATAAACTAAAATAAAAACAGTTTTAAAATCCTTTGCGTGGTTTAGAAGAAGGACAAACAGACAGGCGCGGTTGACTTTATACTATGATCAAGATAATTGTCAAAGCGTAAGTGGAATGACCTAAATCACTTGAATAGAAACTAGCAACCTTAATTATTAAGACGTAACAACCTTGTTATTAAAAGAAGTTTTGATTTCTAAATAATAATATGATAAACTTACAGCTGGTCCATTATCGACACTCTTTTGCGGCTCTAACTGAACTTCGGTAAATGACGTCTCGCATATGGCAGGCTTTTCGTCTGAGTCTGAAATATCATCGTCCAGTGACGTTGCCTCTACTGAATTTAGCAACCTGCATTCAAATGTTTTATTAAATGTTAGTACATCGAAGTAATAATGTGTGTTCATATTCCGTCTTCAAGGGTTATTATATTACCTCATATCTATGATTTTCTACTTTAATATTAAAAGGAATATTTCATAATTTAGTGCCATCTACGTAGAAGGGGCAAAGCAAGTCTTCCTCTAATGCACAGTTATAAAAGTACATACTGTGACAGTTACACAACTAAGTTTGTGAAGTGGGAACTTCTATAGGCAAGTATGGCGAATATTAGATGAATAAAATCTTGTGGGTTCGCGTCACCGACATGCTGTGTGCGCAAAATTCTTAACACCGCCGTTTTGAATATGTGTACTATATTTGAGAAAATTCGTACTAAATACTGTCCGTCGATAATACGAATTTAAAAGTTACAAAAATTATATATATTTAGGCTATTAAATATTCGTGACGACTACCTTACTGCTTACATAAGAAAAGCTACCAAAAATATGCTTTACCTATCAGTGGAATTAGACGACAGAAACTTTGTACTGGTCTTTGTCACTACGCCGGAGGGTCCCGAACCATCGTAGCTTACGCCGTTGCTGCCGTTCCGGTATAGCATTCGAATGTTGCCATATTCTTGTGATGCTGTGGTTTAGTTTAAATATTAATTGATCATAAAATAATTTACGTAACTTACTGCCCGTCACGTTATATTTGTATTAGTTTCATCCATCATCATCCATCTATCAGCTTCGACGTCCACTGCTAGACAAGAGTCTCCCTAAGAGATTACCACAACAACCTGTCCTGTAATGACTGCACCCAATCGCTTCCTGCGACTTTGACCAAATCATCAGTTGGTAGCTGTCCTATTCTGCGCCATCCAATACGTGGTCGCCACTCATGTACCTTTTTTCCTCAGCGGTTGTTGGTTCATCAAGCGAGTGGTCTACCCCAATGGGTGGCAATCCACATGCTAACTTGGTGGGCTACATCGATCACTCGTTCTACAGATCTCTGTATTAGTTTATTATCGATAATTTCAAATTGGGAGTCTTACCTTTCAGTAGAGGTGGATATAGTGAATCCTCTATTTCGAGGCTGTCCTGTGCCTCCGTTGGCGATATGCTATGATGTGCCAGCGGATCCATTGAGCTATAACAATACTTTGAGATTAATGCTCGTATAAACAAGACTAATGCACATACGTAGATAATGTTGTGCACGAATGGTTTGAAGCTCAAGATGATATGGTTTTAGAGTTATAAAAGACCGCTGATATAAAAAAAATCAACATCCAAATTAAAAAAAGGAATATAAAAAAATATCTCATGAAATAAGCTTCAACGAATAATATAATAATTTACATGAAAAAGCAGAAACGCAACGAATAATATAATAATTTACATGAAAATTTCTTTAACTGGAAAGAATTTTTGCGAAATGTAACTAATTTATATATTTTTAATAGATTTTATTTGACTATCGGTTAATATTGTGTTTAGAACTATGAGCGCTTAGCATGCTGTCACTGCTCTGTCTTTCTAAAGCAGTTTTTGCTTAGATATTCAAATGTTCTCAAAGATGCCTTGAGTTCCCCAATCTTTAAAAATTTATTTATTATAATTTTGACATGACGATATTTCACTTGATATTGCTACGGCAAGCGATTTTAAATATTCTTGTAGCATATTTGAGAAAATTTGTTCGTTTTGCTACTATACGTTATCTAAACGTGAAAGAGGTGCTACGTGTAATAATTGATTTATTAATGATTGAGGATACTGGCAGTTATTAAAAAGTTGTTAAGTTATTATGATGTGTTCTCAATATGAAATCGATGATTGATCTTGAATGAAATCATCATCAAGTTAAAATGTATAATCAATGATCATATTATTAGTTAGATACAATTATTCTATACATGAAGTATTGACTCCATCCATCCATCAGCCTTTTAACGTCCACTGCTGGACATAGGCCTCCCCGAGAATGGGGGATAGTGCCGTAATCGCCACGCTTGGCAGGCGGGTTGGCGATCGCAGTGGATGTTGTTAATACTCGAAGGACTGCTGCCCACTCCCCCGGTATTCCTCAGTCGGCTCTTACGACTCCCATGGGTGGAGAGGGGTGGGACTATTCTAAAGCCGGCCCCACACAGCACAAGTATTGACTACATGTGAGTATTGAAATGTCTTTGAAAATGAACCATATCACGATTAAAGTAATCAGGACAATTTATGTAGTCTAAACATAATTTATACATTGATGATATACACATATTTAACAATCTATACTAACAAATGGAGAGCCTGTTTTTTTGTTCGGTTTTACTGCGAAAACTACTAAACCGATTAGAATAATACTTATACCATAAGATGCAGCGTGTTTCGGAGAAGGTTTGATATGTTGGTGATCATATAGGTTCCGGACCTATATTTTTGATGTGAAACATCTAATTCGGCGGGAGGGTAAAACCGGCTATTAGCGTGGCGACACTTATAACTCCCTAGTTGCGGTAACATAACTAGTATATTATAACTAGAGAAGATCTCTTTGACATTTACAGTATATCCTAACTGTGACTGTGTAAAGTCATTATTGGATCAAAGATGAGTTTTTTTCCAACTGAGTTTACTACAAAATTATATTATTCTGTTAATGAAGTCTATCTGCCAGTCACCTCGAATAAAATGTGGCATTACCTATGACTTGCCATCGCGTTGTCCTGCGGCGACATCGGCACGAGGTAGTCACACGCCGTCCCTCGCTGCCAACATGCCACGCTCAGTACACATCACACAGGGGGATTTGGGGATTTATTTACATTTTATAGAACTGCTTTCCGGGATTTTTTTTTTATTAATGATTTATAAACAGACAAAGTGATGTTACTAAGTTAATAGTTCGTCCAGCTACAATAACAATAAATTCGAAATATTGGATTCATTCAATTGAAAAAACAAATTTCAAATATTGTTGATTCAATTCATACATTTAATTTTACTTTATCTCATTAAGGTTTCTCTTATTTTTACAAAAAATGATTTACATACTTAATCTTGGAACCTAACGATTTTATTTTTTTAGTACTTTCAAAATAGGTAAACCTTTTTTGTTTATAGACTAAAATAAATGTATACGTATAAACAAATACGCAAAAAAAAATTGTTATCATAATTTTTTTTTGTTCCTAAATTGATAATGGCCAGTCTTAGATACTGCAAAATCTGTAGTTAGTAAATTATACATGTCGAACACCATGCGTTATTACCTCACTCGGGTTTTGTGTATGTATTTATTTCATATTAGTCATATTATAAGCAACATGTGTTGTTAATGTTGTGCGGCAAGGGATAAAAACCTTTTGGCGATGAGCAAATGAAAATGCACACAAAATGCATTTTGTTATGTTATAGGTCGGTATGAACGTTCAATATATTTTTTATTTTTTTATATCACCATTCTGGAAATACTATTACAATAGCTACTAAGTGGAAAATGGCCTATTATTATAGAGAATGTTTATAGAACATGTTAAAGTAATTCTTCGTTAATTGTATTTGTACTAATTCTGGAAAAACATTTTACTTTTAAAAATCACGGAAAAGCTTATTTATTTCGTAATTCAGTTAACTTTTTAGTTTATTTAATTAAACTTTTACGTAATCACCCTGTGTTCATTAAAATCTACTCGTGCATACCATTGGGTTTTGTAAAAAAATTGACAGATTTCTGTAATGTTATTAAAATTCTATATTTATAAAACCCAACGGCAGGGACAAAAGTAAAATAAATAATATATATAGGTCATAGATTCCCGCTATAGCTACTACGCAAGTAAATGTTCAATTATTGAAAAATACCGACCTAGAGATTCTTTGAAATGTTCAAAACAAGATGGCGGAAATGAAACAGTTATTATTGAGAAAATGTCATCTAGCAGGCAGTCTCTTTTTTTAACATTCCAATGAATCTCCGTCTAACTACAGGGGAACTAGATTCTACGCGAGTTTCGTCCAAGGAGGGGGAAAAGTGAAAAATAAGAAAATGGGGTCATGCGTTCTTAAAAGCGCGGTAAAAGGAACACTAACATCGAATTTAAAATATTTTAGTTATAATTTTAATTATTTTATAAATATAAAGCTATTTACTTGCTTCTAGTAGCCAGAGCGAAAACATTAGGAAAGAGAAAAATCATAGAAACAAATTAGTATTTCTGATTTTTATTTTGAGAGTGATTATTGTGGAGGAGGGTGCTTTATTTTTTTTAAACATTTAAATAGAAATGTGGTAAAGGCGTTGTTCTGTGTCCTGGATGCAGAATATATATACCTTCTCATTTTGTAGTGTGATATGCTAGTTGCTTACGAGTGTAACTACAAAAATAAAATAGATATTAAAGTAAGTATTATATTTTTAATTTATTGTGTTTACATTTCCATTTTGGAACTCTCAAGCAATCCAGGTTAATAGCATTTTATTTTCCGTATTTGAGTACCTTAAAATCATCACTAAAATCATTTAGTGATGGGCCCGAATATCTTAGTAAAAGGGGAATTCTTGTATTTTTGTGGTGGTTAGATAGGGCTTTACTGCCTCGGTGGTGTAGCGGTAGTGTATGCGACTGCTAATCATGAGGTCTCGGGTTCGATCCCCGGGTCGGGCAATGTTATTGAGCTTTTCCCTAAAAAGAAAAATTCTCAGTAGCAGCCCGGAGTTTGGAAATGTGCCCGGTAGACGTCAATAGGTTCGCCCCCTATTACGTGGGACTTAAACATAGCTGGCGAGTCGTGGGTGTGTAATATACCTCTGCCTACCCCTTCGGGGAATACAGGCGTGATGCTATGTTAGATAGGGCCTCTACACTATGAAAGGTATTTACAATTGTAATTACTGTTTCAAATATATTATGTTATACACCAGACAATGTAAAAGAGAAATATAAACTCTTTTCTTAGAGGTTAAGGCGAGAAGAATCTAAAAACGAAAACAAAAAATAATGTGTAATCGCGTACTACGCAATTTTATTTGACACCATCTAATTAAAATTAAAAATAACTATTATTTCATTATATTTTGCTATTTCGTTAAAACTTGATATATTTTTCATTAATTTTTGATCAATGTGCATTATTTCATTAAAATTACTAATTCATTAAATTATATTTGTTTATTTAAATGTCTATTATTTTATCGCTACTGCTAATAAATCAATTTAATTTGTTAAATAAGTCCATCAACCCCTTCAAATCCTTTTGTCACATACCTACTATATTATCGATAACACTAACCTGCGGTCCATTGGCGTTACTTGGCACGTCAGGCTGCAGCACTAACGAACGTATTATCGGCAATGCAGTGCCTACTATTGAAGCATCCTGCAGAAAGAAACAGGTCCAGATTTAGTTCTTCAAGTTCATGTATGTTGATGATTTATCAATTCAAACAATCGCGGATAAAGTTCAAATTATCAAATTTATGTTTCGATTAAAGATGCGATATCACATTTGGCAATACCTAAGATTTGTTTATTATAAAAATACTTCACACTTTTTCCAAACTCCAAACTCGATGGAGTTATGTAGTTTTATAACGGAGTTCCTATGGCCACCTTCTAGCTCTATCATCAGACCCTGTATACCATCTAAAGACAAAGTACTCGACAAGACGAATCATACGAGCCCAAACTCGGGGTTGCGTTGTTTCATTATAGAGTTCCTATGTCCACCTTCCAGCTCCATCATCAGATCAGCTCCATGTCATCATAATATTGCATTGTCACGCAATATAAGTACATATGTGTGTAAAATTTCAGCTCAATCGGAAACCGGGCAGTGTGTCAAATTTAATTTCTAATGCACACACTATAGATGCGTCTCGTAACGGTGTCGCGAGTACAGAGATTTTAGCTCATCTAAAAATATGTGTACCGCGCTAAAAGAAGTTTTCACTTCAAAAAAGTCCTTTGTGTTTCCACGTTTGTCTTCCTAAACGAAGTCTAAATATGTGAATAAGACAGAAATATGGCTGGATCGCATGAAAGATTTTTTAAATTATAACTAGCACAGGCAGCGGCTCCGCGATATACAAATCAGATTTTTGGTTATCTGGGATTCCCGACATAGTATCGAAATAAAATACTCTAATGTTTAGGTTATATATTATGCAGTAATTTTTTTTACAAATATTTTTAATAGATACTAGCTCTGTTACAGTTTTGTAACAGCATAGAAGATGACCTTTTTTTTTTCGTTAAGGTGGGACAAAATGTTCCTAACCGCACACCCCGTCGTTCGGGGCAACGAACAGGGTAGTGTGGGGCCCTCACCCACTAAGGAAACCCGCCGTGTTCCGTCTCTCCGCCTTTATTGGCGGGCCACCGGAACCATTTTACATTCCTTCAGTGGTATAGAAGACGACCCTACGCACTAGGAAATAAACCCTGTGACAGGCAGGATAATTTTACCTGTAAGAAAGACTGTAACGTATCGAACATGTTCTGGAAGGAGGGGCGCCCGTTTGGATTCGGGTTCCAACACTCGCACATCAGCCTGTATACTTCTTGTGGACAACCTGTATAAAATACGATAAACGTTTAGTTTCTGGAGGGGTGAACAGACTATGAATTTTCACTTTAACTAACCACTAAGATTTTGACACAATTCAGTCGTCACATTCTTCGTACTTGGCTGATAAATAAAGAAAAAAAGGAGTGTTTTAGAGCAAACAAGCATTCGGCCCACCATCAAAGAGGTCACTTTAGCCACACTACGTGTAGCAACAAACACATCAAAGGCATCACTCTGAAAGCTGGATACGAAGGATAATAAGGAGAGGATAGGTAGGAGTATCTACCTTTGTTACACGACGATCTTTTGTGAGAGGGTGGTATTTTTCCGATCGAGCCGGCAGGATAAGCAAGGCCACTAGCCTATTATCTTTGAGCCATCTTTTGGTCATAGAACATCATTGTTAATACTGGTTGCACGTTGTTAAGTGGTGGTAGCAAAAGATCAATATTATAATTAAGTAATTGTCTGCGGTATGGGCGACGGGATTGAAGGCAACAATAATAATAATCTTTGAATCTTACAAATACGTGTGTTGCACTTACATTGAGGTCTCTCAAGTCTACCACCGCCAGAGACCATCTCCATGACCTCTCTGTTGGTGCAGCCAGTGTATGGCATCATACCCATAGAAAACACCTCCCATAGTAGAACTCCAAAGGACCTACAGAAAATAGTAGAATGTATGAAACAACTTCTTCGTAATTATCACAATATCCTTAATAAAGGAAAATTAATGCAAACCACAAAATAACATTGTAGAAGAATCCCTGTTATAAATTCCTGATGTTGAATATAGATTGAGTATATGAACTCAATTAAAGCCGTCACCGTTATCAATACAAAAATTATTATTACATCGTTATCATTAGTAATGGTCCTTCGGGCCGGATCGACTTACCAGACATCAGTTTTGATAGTAAAGACGCCATCAATGTAAGCTTCTGGTGGCATCCACTTGATGGGCAGCATGGCTTTGCCGCCCTTCTTGTAGTAGTCCGCGCGATATATATCACGAGCCATCCCAAAGTCCGCAATCTTTACTACACGCCCTGGACCACGAGAAGTCAGCAGGCAGTTGCGGGCGGCAATATCCCTGGAGACAACAGAAGAAATTGAGCAACGAAGTAATCAACAATTTTTAAATTTTAAATAAATTAGGGTTTGTCAAATCTCTACTCCTGATTATCTGTATTTTGTATCGATTAACGATTGTATTTGCAAGAGCTACAATATTACATGCACTGAACGAAATAAATCTAAGTCAAAAACGTTACGAACCTGTGTATGAACCTCTTTGACTCCAGATATCTGCAACCTTTGCACACATCGAGTGAGCACAGCAGTAAATCTTTCATAGTCAAGACGCTGGTTCGTTCGGGCCTCGGTCTACATTCTCGCAGGAAGTTCTTTAAGTCCCCACCAGCCAGAAGCTCCAACACAATGAACCTTGAATAATGATAGGATATTGTAGTACCTATATCGGGAATAACCATTTGGTACAGTGTATATTAGATGCTATAAATTGGTTTATACAAGTCTTCTCCACAAGGTACAAAAACCACCACTTGCTGCACATCTGGCCAGATGGCGTTTTCATTGTTTTTTTTTAAAGAGTCATATTCTCTTTTAATTCTTTGTTGAAGTTTTACGAAATTTAGGACATATAGGGAAGGCTTTGTCTTGACAGTCACCATGCTGAAAACTAGGAAATTATGGTAACTGGATGACAGCTGCTTTACTTTATACGGAATTCGTCCATGAATATTCGTTCAGTTTTCGTTATGGTCTATCTATATTTTTGTGTATGTTAACATAATCACACGGGATACGGCAGATGTTGTGTTTACCTGAATGTTGGCTTGCCAGCTATTAGCAGCCCCAGAATTATAATATTCGATGTTAAAATTTTTAATAAGGGCGTTGATGGGGTGAAAATTTCGGGTTAGGATGAAAAATGGAAATGTCCGTCTATAAAAATAAATAATTGTTAAACCAATCGCGGCACCATCTACAAGGTCCAATCTTGAATCTAAACCATCCCGAGACCCGCTTCAAAGATGTAAATATAGCAAAATGCCCTTCCTCCTGCCATATATATATAGTTATATAAGCACTAAAGTTTTATAGAGACGACTACTGGACACAATTCCAGATTTTTTACTATAAGCATGGCAAACAAACATACAGTCCGCATGATGGTATTTTATATCCCGCGTATAGATGCTGTCAAAACTAGAGGTACTCTTATTACTTGTGCATCACCAAACCTAGGTAAAGGGATAGGAGCTGGAGAGGAATAAGATAACGTGAGGTTCTTCGGTTTGATCCTCTGGGTCACATCCAGGGTTAAAACTCCAAAGTTATGCCTGGACCAGAGAAAAATTTATGTGAGGGCACCACCTTGCTGCACCCTGAACAGTGGGAGGGCTACGGCTCCTCTTTGAACCAAGACAAACAAGCATGCGTATACAGAAAATTTATTACCCAACTAACCTGGGGTGCCGATCAAAGCACACTCCTATCAGATGGACAATGTTAGGATGGCTAAACTTGGCCATGATGGCTGCTTCCATTAGGAAGTCAGATTCCGCTTCTCTCGAAGAGAACTCTGGTAAGGTCTTGACAGCGACAGGCATTTCTGCTGCGTCATCAGATCTATGGCGGTAGAGACCTTGATAGACCTCCCCAAAAGCGCCCTGCCCTAAAGCTCTGTGAAAAGGAGAACTGTTAAGGTTGTTTTTTTACTGTTTTCGGTTAACTTCTTTGACTTGTGTTTCGCTGCCAGATGCCATATTGCATGTGAGTGGGGGGACAGAGCATTCATTCTTGTTAGAGCATGCATTTATTCACATTAATAATGGTAATGATTTTCGGATCGTAATTTCGGTCACAACTGCCCATCACACACTAACCTACGAAAAAGATATATATTGCACGCGTGTGTGCTCAAAACAAGCGAACTCTCTGTTCCCTCACTCTCATAGTCCGATGGAACGGCATTCCGGTACCACTGGAGAGAGATCAGGCGTACCAATGACTCTCCGTGGCACTGGACATAAAACACCACCAACATCTTCACTTCGAGCTGGGTCATTCTTCGAAACCGAGGGTTTTTGGCTGATTGGTATGGCTCAATTTATTTTTTAAACTCAGATTGATACGGTTATGTCTAGTACGTCTGGGTCAATACATATTACAACATATATCAAGGGCACTGTCTTCTACCCAGTAGTTCAGGATTAACACTATACTGATTAATTAGTGAACCAGATTAATGATGATCACGGCAGAAGAATGAGATTATGCAACATATTAATTAGAATCAGGGACATAAATGAGAAAAATATTATGTTTAATCAACTATATTGGGAAATACCAGGCAAATGTAAAAGTATTTACTATTGCATGTACTTTTTGGTTCAAATAAGGTAATCTTGTATTAGATTTTAATTAGGTACTTACAACGTTGACACTCCTCAGTAAATTTCTTAAAGAAGTAACTTTTTTGCTATAAGATAACCATTTGTATAAGCAAACATAATTCAAATTACAATATTTTATAAAATAGCTAAGATCACGTATAGGCACAGATAGTTTTCCTTTAAAACTGAATTAAATTCTTAATTAAAACAATATAACAGAAATCGAAAAAAATATAAAAATCAAATCAATGCATCAAATTTATAACAAAAATCTAGATTCTAGAACTCTAAAATAAGAGAAGACAATTAGACATAATTTTGTAACAGTGACTTTCAAAGTCTCTGTTGCAAAATTACTTACTGTTGTAAAATCGTAGAGCAATATTTAATGTCATAAAAGATTAAAAATTTTAAAATGATCAATGTTCATCACTAGGCTCTATTAAATATGGATCAACATTTTCTTAATCGACTCGAATCGTGAATAGCCTGCCCAGATAGTTGCCTACCCAAGGACCCGTCCTCACAAAAGCAGTGCGACAAGCCGCTTTCTGAGCTGATACCGAATAATCTTTTAAAAACGTGCAGTGGCCTTACAGAGCGTGCTTGTCTCTTAGCTGTTTCGCGTTGGGAGTCTGTTCTCTGTTCCTGGTGCTTTTGAAATTTATAAAGATTTACCGGAAAAGTTTGTAGAGTCTTCACGTGACCAAAATGCTAGCTTATACCTAGCCAAAGGTTTAGCCTCGTTATCCAGCGAGGTAATGCTGCCAGTATTTTAGCCACGTTACCGGTATTACAGTGTCACTTGAATGATTTTAGTCCTCTTGGTATAAGTTTCGTTTAAGTGATCATACTAGTTTTTATGTATGTTTAACTTTATTATTAAAGAATTAGTTTAGTTTTTATTTCTTTATTTATTTTTGTGAAAAAACAAAATTTATCATTTTTGAAATAGTATAAGATTGTAAATAAAATTTAATCGACACTAAACCTAATATTTTCATCTCCAGAAAAAGTTATTTCTGAGACGTTATCGAAGTCAGCACACAGGCAATTGATTGGTGGAGGTTTTGTTTCTGTCTTTTCTTTGCCTTTACTTTTTTTCTTTTTTGCCATGATAACATCTTATAAATCGATGAACCCCGGCAGCACGCACGAAAATGTCTCACTTTCCGAGAAATGTATGGCGACCGATGCATTGTTTGATATTCGCGCCCACAAGACAGCCGCGGGCTGAAGAGCGTCTGCGGGAGGGAGGCGGCCGGCCGCGCTTACCAACCGACATCAGTGACATCACATTCATCAAATCAGCCAATCTTGTCAGTGACTTGCTACATTCTCAAAAAAGCTTCAATTAAAACCCACTATAAGCCACTCAAAAGAATTAGTAAATTTTTACCACCAGTCAAGTGCCATATACCCTTACAGGATGCAGGAGTATACAAGCTGGATTATGATTGTGGTCTCTTCTACATTGGGCAAACAAAGAGATCCATAAGAACTCGGATCAAAGAACATATAGCTGATATGAAGCACCGTCACTATAAAAAGTCTGCATTTTGCAAGACACAGTTAGCGCTTATTGTGTAGATAAAACCCACAGTAGTGATTAGTTTTTGCTTTTAATTTTTTTTTTATTATTATGTAGCTTTCAGTAGTTCTGCATAAATTTAATAATTCATAACAATTGTTGTTGTTTGAACACCTCAAAGAGGAATTGTCGCATGTTCAGGAGGTACTTAAGAAAAACGGTTATAAAATAGATTGCAGACGACCCAGACGTAGATGCAAACGGCCAGCTAATTACGATGTAGACAGACAGCCGGTGTTCTTACCGTATGTGAAAGGGATAACTGATAAAGTTGGAGATGTACTGCGGAGGCTATCAATAAAAACTATATATACACCCTTATCTAAAGTGGCGCAACAAGTCCGTACAGCAAAGGATATTATCCCATTCCGAACACCAGGCGTTTACAAAATTGACTGTAGCTGCGGGAGTTCTTATATCGGCCAAACAAAGAGATCCATCATCGAGAGAGTGAAAGAGCATATCGCAGCCGTAAAGAATAGTCAGCCCGGCAAGTCAGCGATTGCGGAGCATCTACTGGAATCCGGTACAAATCACTGGATAGCGTTTCACGACCCTAAAATCCTCTCCACGGAACGCCATTTCTACCCAAGGCTGGTCCGTGAGGCGATAGAAATCAAAAAGTACCGAAATTTCAATCGAGGAGATGGTTTTAGGTTGTCATCATCGTGGAACCCCGTAGTGGCCAAGTGTCCGCGTCGCGATTTGTGTCTCAGAAAAACGGTCGACACCGTTAGTGTTGTGTGTAGGGACCTTAATACTTTGCGGTCAGAAAGTGAGGGTAGTTGAAGATACTCTCACACAATATAACCGACGAACACCTGCTCTCACCAGTCTACTCGTGACCACGGCTGGTGCAACTCAGCCGAAACGTCGAGGTTAGTCAAAATAATAGTATTTTGATAAGTTTAATGCGCGTATAGACCCGTTAAATGTGTTATAATGTGTTATAATTGTTGCCTACTGAGTTTTCTGGCCGGATCTTTCTCAGTCAGGCCGCATTCCGATCCGGTGGTAGCTTTTTAGTCTTAGCTTCTGGTTAAATCAATATATTTTAATAATATAAACTAATAATCAATATTGTTTTCTTACTGGTTATTCTGTTAATAAAATTTTAATTGGTGGTTTGTGGTAGAATTTTTGAGCATGTGTTATTGAAATTAGCAGTCAGGAGCAATTGTCACGATGGCTGAATTGACAAAGCATCTGGACGGTATCCAGGAGATGCAGGTTCAAATCCTGCTCGTGACTGTTATTTTCGCTTTCACATTTTTTACTTTGTGCTTGATTATTTTATCAAATACATTATGTTTACTATAAAAAAAATGGCTGATGAAATTGCGCCAGCGGAATTATTATTTTATTTGGGGACATTTTTTTAAATAATGTAATTATGAAAATGTACAATTATTTTACATTTATATATATAATTATACCGAGGGAGTGGGCAGTAGCACTCCCTCGAGTATTAACAACATCCACTGCGATCGCCAACCCGCCTGCCAAGCGTGGTGATTACGGCACTATCCCCCATATGAGTGAAACAGCACAGGACCGCTCGTTGTGGCGTTCTCTTAGGGAGGCCTATGTCCAGCAATGGACGTCGAAAGGCTGATGGATGGATGAAATAATATAGGTAACATCAAGTAAAGAGTATTTGAATATCGATGGAACTTGCTTATACCAGTACATTGTCTCAATTATATCACCAACACTTAATAATGCTACAAAAATTGGGGATGGGGACATACCAGACACTCTAAAACTACTTTCCGAAGAATGACCCAGCTGCTGTTGAGAAATTCTTGACAGAAAAACCCAATTATCGTTTAAGTGGGCCGACTCGAAAATCGTGCCCGTGACCTCATGTTCCGCATTCGCACTACCACTGGACCATGGAAGCAGGTTATGCAAATTAAGCTATGATTTGAAGCACCTATGAAAACGTCATAGGTGCTTCAAAATAGAACAATATCATTAGCCTCCTGTCACCTATTATTTCTTTGCGGTCTTCAAGCGTATTCAAACTCCGCAGATTGTTTTTTGTTCTTCAGAGCGGCTGACAAAAGATCTCAACAACCAGGGTCAAATGGGGTCTGAGAGGCCAGGGCGGCATTATGGGGGCCCTCTGACCGAGATCCGGCGCTGCGGTTTTGCATCCTTTCACACACAGAGGTGAAGTTCCGGGACGTTACTGAGAATTGATTGATGAAGAAACTCAATAACATTTTGCGGGCCCGATCCGATATTCAAACTTGAGACCTCATGATCTGTCATCGCATAGACTACTGATAGACCACCGATCAATAAAATACATCAAGTAAATACTTACTTTACGAGCCTTAAACTTTCTCTTGCGACTTGGGGCAAACCCCTCACATCGATACCTTGAGGCAACATGGTATCGTTCCCATAGTGGGGATTAAAGGCCATGGTTAAGTTGTCACTACCTCCCGGATTGTTACGTAGTCTCTGTAACTGGACGTCTTGCTCTATAAGCCGTTTTCGATGGTTCTCTGCTTCCCTCTTGCGTTGGTAGTTGTTGTCTGGATAAAAAAAGTGACTGTGTAATTATGGCCTCACAAAACGGCTATCATAACCACAAAAATATATGTGATAGGGTCTGTGTGCTTGGCCAACGAGACAGTGGAAGTTCCACCGAAAATTGCGATTGTTAGAACCATAGGCACGTGGTCCAATAGATTAGCTATACTTACACAAGTATAGACACGTGCACAGCCCGGCCAGAGTGCACACGAGCATTCCCGCAGCCATCACGATGATCAGCACAAACCATGGGGTCTGAGGCCAAGCGCTGTCCACTGTAAACCACAAAAGTATTCGTGATTATTTGTGAATGTAGAAAAAGAGGAGTTTAGACGGCCATTCCCAATCTCCACATCACATTTGTCTTTATGACCCTACTTGTATTAAACTTCTCTTTTTCCACATTCACAAATAGTTTGTTCTTTGAGCATGTCAAGTGCTAAAATATAATTGGAATTGGAAAAAGACATATCACCTCATTTTTCGAAGTGTGATGTAAATTTGATCACATCATTTGTATTTTGATAAGCATGTCAAATGTTTATAAAATATATAAAAATATCAAAATAATTATAGGCCTGCGTCATTATTTGATATGAATTTTAATTTGTTAATAAGTTTACCTAGTCCGAATAATGTATGCAAATACATCCAACAGATCGCGCAGGCGTCACCCAAGACGTTAACAGTGAATGTGTTATCGAAATTCGCAGTCTCGAGCAATAGTTACGATGGCTGAATTCGCAAAGCATCTGAGACAGTATTTTTGATTTCATATTTTCACACTTTTTGTTACTGAAGGAAACGTCGCGACCTTGGTGACGTGTTCGATAATGTTTAGGTTTTAATCGGATTCAAAGGTAACATCATCGCTGATTCGAATATGCTTGCATTTTACAGACAGATTTTCTATGCGATCGTGGCAGACTCTGAGTCTGTATACTCATGTAGATGGTGCTACATGTGCCAGTTTTTATTCGTGAATGAGTGAGATTAAAGGATTGAAATTTAGGATAGGGTACCATTAAGATCTGACCTAAAGCCTTTATGAATAAGACTTCAATAGAAGGAGGAGGTTTTCAATTCGGATGTTTATATTTTTTTATGTATGTTCGGGCATAACTCCGTCATATGTTGACGGATTTGCAAAATTCTTCTTTTGTTTGAAAGGGGTTAATTCCGAAATGGTCCCATTTAAATTTTATCGAAATCGGTGCAGTAGTTTTTAAAAAATCAACAAAAATCTAAAGAAAATGTATACATCGATGATATTTTTTCGTTGTCTGATTTTTTTCGTTTAGGGAGGCTTCCCTATCATGTACGAGTAGGTAGTACATTTTTTTTTTTATATTTTATTTATTGTCAACATGGACTTAGGCAACACCAGAGGCACAGCCAAGCCGCCGCCTACCGTGAGTAAAGTGTTGCTTTTAAACCTGTTTTTAAGTTTATAGGACATGTCGCGTCCTAGTATTGGGGAAATGAGTACCTACTTGTAAGAGGTTTTATTAAACAACACCCTGCACTAAGGCATAATGTTTGTATCGCGGGAGAATTTACAAACATGTAATTTCACGGACATAAAGTAGGTCGGGAGGCCGGTATCCAAACCACTTCGCTATCTATGAAGTGGTTGAAAATAGCTCTGAAAACTTGGTTTACTATGGCTTAAATCCGCCAGATTTTCGGTACAAGGATAGAGATTGAACAGTACTCACGTATACATTTGGTGGGGTCGTTAGTGTCAGTGATCCAAGTAGCTGGACAGTAGCACTTCACTTCGTTGCGGTATTCGTTCAACGCCACACAACGGTAGTCACAATCACAATCCTGGATGAAATAGAGAAAAAAATATTTAATTTTTCCAGCTCACAGTTGTTCAATGAACTGAAATGGAATTATTGAATTGGAATCGAATTATGGGCAATATGGGCGTTAGACGTTGATAGATATTTGATATATAAATTTAATAAATGAGGACAACTTTTTGTTCTAAGTTAAACTATGCACGCGTGAAAACCGCTTTAAAAACCGGCCAGTAATTTCAGAGGTGAGCGAAAAACGAACAGAAAGACAAAAAAATAAAAATAGTGTATTCTCACCCAACATTTTGTTTGCTAGCATTTCCAGTATTTGTTTGGAGCCATCAATTTCTATATCACATTTTTTCTTGTTAGGCAGAGCAACTGTACCACTGAAGGAATGTAATATGGTTCCGGTGGCCCGCCAATAAAGGCGGAGAGAAGGCACACGGCGGGTTTCTTTTGTGGGTGAGGGCCTCACACTACCCTGTTCGTTGCCCCGAACGGCGGGGTGTGCGGTTAGGAACATTTTTTCCCGTCTTAACAAAAAAACAAAAGGGCAGAGCAACTGAAGCAATAATCCAGAAGATGCTGTTTCAATCCCCACTCGTTGCTATCATTTTCTATTCCACATTTTCTCACTTAGTATCATCACGATAATTCTAAAAGATATCGTAGTAAATCATGCTGATTAGGAGCTTTAAAATGCTAATAACTTAACAACGAGTTTTAGGTGTTTTATCTGTCTGTATGTATATGTTTGTTTGCTTATTAGTCGTACCTCCCTGATATCACAACATGATTTTTATGCGGTGCGGGTAGATAGATCTTGGCTTGGATCAGAATATAGTTTTATTTCATTTAAATCGGATGACAAAAAATATCCTTATATACACACAACAAAGGATGAATGACATCATACCGATAATTGATAATGATATCATGGGTTCAGTACTCGATTCTGAACACACAGGTGGTGGAATTGCTCAATCGAAACTTGATTTTAGGTAATAAACCCATTAATTACCGTTTTACTCCAAAAACTACAATGGATTGAAACTTTCGTCGTGTTTTTAAGTCATCTTGTTAATGATTAGTTGGCGGTTGAAAAATTGTTAACTCGTAACCCGTCGTTGTCGACGAAAATGGTATATTATTACAGTTATTTCGCGACATATTTGTCCGGAATTATCGGTATGATTTTTTTTTATTGCCTATAATGGCAGACGAGCCACGGCCCATCTGATGGTAAGTGGTAACCGTCGCTCATGGACTAAACTATACCGAGAGTATTGTCAAGCCGCTGTTCACCATTTCATTTCACCGATATGAAATGAAAGAATAAACGGCTATCTCCTGCTACAGCCAAACCGCAACGATGTGCTTCATGGCTGGTCACACGGGAGATGGTGGTACCAACCCGCTCGGGCCCGATACCAAGTGAGTACTTCCACTTGGTACCCAGCCCTACCACCAGTCATGCAATGGATGATAATTGCTTACTTCCCTTAGTCGCCTCATACGACACCCGTGGGAAAGAATGGGGTGGTGACACTTGTATTCTTAGCCCGTGACCACACGTCATTTACACCCAGTATCCTAACTATTATAAAGCCGTAACAGAGCTGTGTCTGTACATTTAAGATATTTGATATAAAAAATACTGTATTAGGCTACATAAGCAAGTCTGAACACAAAACAATGTTTTTTAGATTTTTAGTCTGTCTGATTGTTCGTTAGCGCATCATGCAAATACTACTGAACGCATTTTAATGCAACTTATTTAATTTGATAGCTGATTAGACTTAAAAAATGATATAACAACTACGGAGGCCTCACTGAAAATCAGCGCGGCTGTGTTTTATGCGCGGCCGCATTTTGCTGAGTGGGCAGTGGCTGACCTCATTGGTCCAACAGGGACAAATAACGCAATTTTTTTTTACAATTTATAATTTAAGGAATTTTCGGTAATTTAATAATAAGTTAGATTTCTCAATTATTTATAGACGTCTGTAACATGTTTATATTTTGTTGTCTCTGTTGGTGTTCAATTAAAATTGTTCTTTCTTTCTTTCTTCTTTATATACATTTTATCCCGCCACTATATCGGGAAACTGAGATATAAATAAAGTTATAAATTATTTTTTTTTTCATTTGGCTGCGGGGAAGCCTCAGGCAAAGGCTAGAATAAATATAAAACTGCTGGCCACAGACGAAGTCGCGGACTACAGTTAATAAATCTTTCATACATTAACTTTTCATTCAATGTTGATTTTTATTTATCTCGATGATTTGTTGAAGAACGTTTAATAAGCGACTAATTGATACTAACGTGTATAGCGGGGATGATTAGTAATTCGCCAGGTCCAGTTCTAGACAGTACTGTAGCGAAGCTGTAGTCTCGTATAACCTTGGAGATGGCCACATATGACCACCCTCCTCCGCCATGGAGACCACTGCCTTCCACTGTATCACCGCCTAAGGAGAATAAAATAATATAATACCTGTATCAGCTCACTGTAGATTGAGCAAGAAATTTTATGTGGTCAAGAATTACTTGAACATTTTCAAGGTCTTATTCGTTAAAACAAAGTTGGTTAGAGAACAAATTTTATTTGTGAATATGGAAAACGAGAATATTAGTGCGAGCGGGATTCGAACCTGCGTTCCTTCCAATCCGGGGAAGTGCTCTAGACCGCTAAGCCATTGTTCGGTTTATGGAAACCCAACAAATTACATGGTCCTGCGGGTCAGCGTTTTTACGCCATGGCGAGATTTTTAATCAATCAAACAAATGACAGTCAGTTACGAAAAAATTATTTAACTAACTACTCGTCCCGCTTGGGGCAGTCGACACAATAAGCTTCACCTAATAACTTTCCACGCCACGTCATACTCTCGCGACCACTAACATCGACTCCTCATTTAGTGTTGTAACCAATAAACCGGAACTTCAATAATTTGAGTTGTCATTTCCACGGTAAGATTGCAGGGAGCTCTCAAGAGCCTCTACAGCCATTCCTAATCTCCATATCACATTTGTTTTCACGACCCACGCCACCTATCGGATGCATTTATATACATATCTTTTTCCACATTCACAAATAAATTGTTCTTTAAAGTAGCCGAGCATGTCAAGTGCTAAAATACAAATCAAAATGTTTAAAAAATCGCGCCATCAAATAGTATGAATTTGAATTGCGAAATTATACTTAGTATATTGGATTAATGCATGAAAATGCATCCCGATAGGTGGCGTGGGTCGTAAAGAAGGTTCAGGAAAAGTTGAAAAACTTTTAAGACATTTAGTCAGTGTGGCCAATTGCCGTTCTTAATGTCACAGTAAATATTTACTGTGCTAATGTGGAGGACACTTGATAGAAGCTTAAGGCCTATCTAATGGCAAGTGGTTACTGCCGTTCTTCGTCTTAGCAGTAATAAAGTCAGGTCCACCAAAAACTTTCACTTAAGAGTATACCACCATCTGTTTTTATGACTCGTGTGCAGTGCGCCTTACCGATCCACCCCCCTCCCCCTCCGCCGCGCACACAGCCCCCCCCTCCCCCGCCGAAGCCGCCGTGCGCTCCCCCCACGCACGCCGCGCCCCCCGCCCCGCCCTCGTGCAGGGCGGCGCCCCGCACCAGCTCGAAGCCCGGGGTCGATGGGCCGGGGCGAGCCAGCCAGCCGCCCCCAGCACCTGAACATTAAAAAGAATATTATTTGTATTATTTTTTTGAACCCTATTAATATGCCACTATCGGGCATGACACTCCTCTTATAGTGAGGAGGATTTAGATCGGTCGATGGACACCAGACTGGTCCAGAGTACCGCTGAAGTAATGTAACATGGTTCCAGTGGTCCGCCAATACAGGCGGAGAGATGGCACACGGCGGGTTTATTTAGTGGGCGAGGGCCCCACACTACCCTGTTTGTTGCCCCGAATGACAGGGTGTGCGGTTAGGTAAATTTTTTCCTGTCTTAACAAAAAAAAAAGCTGGTCCAGATTGGATTCGCAGACTTACTTTATATGTATTTTTTACTAGCTGCTATGTGCGACTTCGTCCGCGTGGAATTTTGATGTTTTATTTTTTGCGAGAATTACTAATCATTTTACCAAAATAAAAGTAGTCTTAAGTTACGCTCTATAACATTAGCTATCTGCCAGTGAATGTCTCGTCCGAATCGGCCCAGCCACAAACAGTAATTTTTAAATGTTTCATTCATTTAAAAATTGCTAATTTGTTATAGGTCACGTACAGCAGTCACAACGAATCTTTGTCTCTCTTATACAGGCCGAGAAACGGCACACGGCGGGATTATTTAGTGGGTGACGACCCCACGAACGATGGGGTGTGTGTTTAGGTACATTTTCTCCCGCCCTAATAATAAAAGCCGTGTGGGGCCGGCTTTAGAATTGTATTGGGAGTCGTAAGAGCCGACTGAGGTAATATCGGTTGAGTGGGCAGCAGCACTCCTTTGAGTACTAACAACATCCACTGCGATCGCCAACCCGCCTGTCGAGCGTAGCGATTACGGCACTATCCCCCATTCATGAGAAGGCCTATGTCTAGCAGTGGACTTTGAAAGGCTGATGGATGGAATAATAAAAAGTATTGTTAAAAAATCCACATTGTATATTGTTAACACTCCATTACTTATAAATATTTATATACTCACCAGATGTTTTTCCTGGATGGCCATACATGTACCCTGACTCCGCTGTGGCATTGGTAAGACCCCTCGCGAACTGAGAGCCGTCGTCACGGAAGCTGCCCACAGACAAACCACCTCCTCCACCAGCGACTACTAGAGGTATTGCTTGACCATCTGTATCCATCTGGAAGAACAAATACTGTTGAAAACAACCAGTTGCTTATTTAAGAATTGATAGAGTCTTACTCCTACTACCATGAATGGGCCGGCTCGACTAAGGAAGATTTATCACACTCGCAAAAGATCAGCGTAAAAAATGCTAAGTACTATTGTTGTATTTCATGTGGTGAGTGAGAGTGCCAGTGGCTGAAACCTCTCTTCTTCCCCTGCTTATTATCCATTCTCCACTTCCTATCCCTTTCCTTGGAGTTATATTCCAGCGTGTTATAGAAATTTATAGTACCAAACAAACGTCACGATGGATTAGTTTTCAGAGCGTCTCGAAAGGTAACCCAAGAGACACAGGCTGCTCATGGCTATCATTTTCTACATCACATTTTTGCACTTTATGTTCTTACTTCTTGCACATGGGCTGCTTTATGAGCTTGACGCTTTTCGAGACTGCTTTATGAGATTGAAGCTTTTCGAGACTGCTTTATGAGATTGAAGCTTTTCGAGACTGCTTTATGAGATTGAAGCTTTTCGAGACTGCTTTATGAGATTGAAGCTTTTCGAGACTGCTTTATGAGATTGAAGCTTTTCGAGACTGCTTTATGAGATTGAAGCTTTTCGAGACTGCTTTATGAGATTGAAGCTTTTCGAGACTGCTTTATGAGATTGAAGCTTTTCGAGACTGCTTTATGAGATTGAAGCTTTTCGAGACTGCTTTATGAGATTGAAGCTTTTCGAGACTTTTTTATGAGCTTGAGGCTTTTCGAGGCTTTCTTTTAAATACTTTTTAAAATTCCTTTTATTAACCTGATTCCACTGAAACAAGCCGGTATTCTAGAGAAACTTTGGAAACATATAGTACCTACAACATGCCAAGTTCCTTAACAATAATAAATGTTCTAGAGAAACCGTTATGTAGAAAGGTGCTCATCTCTAATGGTTAATGCTAACCGTGGTTAATGGAGTTAACGCAGTAGCGCTGTGAAAAAGCAATACATTCCAAAGTACTCTGTGATATTCTCCATGTCCGAGACTCACCAAGAACACGTAAGTAGCTCCGCCGCCCCCTCCGCCTCCGTCCGAGACCGTTGTGTTGCGGATCTCGTGGGCTTTGCTCGTGAAGGACATTGACGAAGTCCACTGGCGACGGGAACACTCTGGGCTCTCTTGCGCTGATAGAGTCTAGGGGCAAAATAGCTTATGAAATCATTTAAAAATCTGAGAGGCAGCATTTTTTACCCTTGCCATAATCTGCTACTTTGAATGCGCAGATGGCGTAGTGACTAAAATACCTAATACTCATACAGTGTCGTACTTACCATTCTTTGTGTGATCCACAAATAATTGTTATGAGTCTGAATGTTCTTTGTGTCTGTCAAACCTACTAACGTCCCATTGATTGATATAGTCGACATAAGACATAGCATCATGCCTGTATTCCCCGAAGGAGTAGGCAGCGGTGTATTTATTACACACCAACGGTTCGCCACCTATGCTTCCCACGTAATAGGGTGCGAGCCGGGCACATTTCCAAACTCCGGGCTGCTACTAAGAATTTTTCTTTAATAATACTGCCTGACCCGGGGATTGAATCCGAGACCTCATGATCAGCCGTCGCACACACTACCGCTGCACCATAGAGTCATCTGATATAGCCGGTCTCTTCTTAATTATAGGTGTAGGATTCTCTATGGAACAGTAGTGGAACCACGCAGCAGTCGCTTGAACTTTGGCTTACTTGCTATTAGTAGCTCCATGATTTTTGTTCGATATTTGGATTACCAATAAGGGGCCGTTCAAAAGATACGTTCTTAAACTAAAGTGGTTCGCTTTGTGTTACCAAATGTGACGGAGACGGGCTCAGGAAACTTGATGTCGCAATTACTTGACGTAATATTTTAAGAGGGTTGTAAAAATTGTGATGGACAGTGTGACGATAGAAGGGCGGACAGGCGGGGGTCCAAGAGATCAGAATTTAGCGTGACGTAATTATCAATGACCTCTGGCGACGGTGGACGTTTAGGTTTTTTTTTTGAAGTGAAACTTCTATGTAGACGGTATTAGGATTTTTTTCTGTCAGGAAAAAGCGTTACATCCGCTCTGTTGGTATTCTCCGGGGTGTGTAAGTACATATATTATATATTTAGTGTTAACATAATGTTTAGAATTTCAAACTTTCATGGTCACTTATAATTCTAAACGTTTTTACGGGATTTATACCATGTAAATTTTTACTTACGAGTTTCCGATATTTCGGCACTGTTGCAAGCGCCATGATCACGGAACAACAGGTTGTTCCGTGATCATGGTCTGGGTGTTTTCTATCTATTATATGTATGTATTAACAAAAAAAAAGTAGTATATGTATTATATCCGTAATGTGGTACCCATAGCACAAGCGTTAAGCTTAGTTTGGAACCAGAGGACGTTGTGTGAAAATGTCCGTGAAAATTTTCTTTATTATTTATTTATTTAATATATGATTTTTCACATATCAGATCACACAATCTAAACGCCCTGGCGCTAAAGCACAAGACCAGAAAAGAAAAAGAAAAATTTGAAATGTGTGCCGGGACACATATTAGAAGTGAAACTACAACGGACAAATAGATATTACAAAGAAAAATATATATAAAAAAAAGTTAAACAACATTATGTTAATTCTAAACGTTTTTACGGGATTTATACCATGTAAATTTTTACTTACGAGTTTCCGATATTTCGGCACTGTTGCAAGCGCCATGATCACGGAACAACAGGTTGTTCCGTGATCATGGCGCTTGCAACAGTGCCGAAATATCGGAAACACCCAGACGCACTACAAATATGTGTTCATCACACAAATGAGTCCTGAGCGGGAATCGAACGACACGGTAGTCAGTTACACTACCGACAACGCCACGAGGCCCGTAAAAATGAAAATGTAAATCCTGGAACACGATCGCGGTGCATCAAACTGTGAAACTAAATCTAAACCATAAACTTTTGTGTTTTAGAGAGTAAGAGATAGCTTCAACTCACCTTTCTACAGGCGTTAAGTCCTTCTTGTCCTATCAGCATATAGATTCTCTCGGACTTGTGGAGTTCTATCAGAACTCGGACACTCGCCGCGTGAGATACTCCTGCCCAGGAGGAGCCCAGCCCTCCACTCGCTCCTATTGCTATTATCCTGACAAACAAGTTTAGTCTATGACAACACAGTTCTGACACGGGACAATGTTATCTAAAGCAACCAGTAGTATTAAGTACAAAAGCAAGTTCTCTGAGATACATCTCTCTGGTCGAATACTACAAAAGTCAGTAAAAATGTTAACCTTGTCTACACGTGTGATCACAAAACAAAATGTTAACATTTTAAACGCCTCGAGCGTGATTTGTGGGTAGGAGTGCTTTAGAAACTTGATATTATCAATCTTTATTTATATCCATGCCTCGGTATTGTCGTGACTCTGGATACCCTGCTGTAAAGTATTCTTAACGATAGTTATGTAGTATCCATCCCATCCATCCATCAGCCTTTTAACGTCCACTGCTGGACATAGGCCTCCCCAAGAATGGGGGATAGTGCCGTAATCGCCACGCTTGACAGGCGGGTTGACGATCGCAGTAGATGTTGTTAATACTCAAAGGAGTGCTGCTGTCCACTCCCCCGGTATTCCCTCAGTCGGCTCCTCTGACTCCCATTACAATTCTAAAGCCGGCCCCACACGGCACGCGCGGTATGTAGTATACCCACCCATAAAACGCGGGAAATTAATTCCTAATTAATCTGTAACAGAAGTGGTTAAGAACTCTATACTTACGTATATAATCCCTCAGCCGGCACCTCCCAGACCTGTATCCCCTGGTAGGGAGGGCTTTGTACAACGGTGACGGAGACGGGAGTGTTGTTGTACGCGATATCACACATCGTCTGGTTCGGCCCGAAGCGACCTGTCGCTCCACACGTTGTGAAGCGGTAATCTACAACATGAGATAATATTTTTAATATTGCTAGCAATTATGTCCACGAATATATTTACAATGTCTCATCCATAAACTATACCACTCTTGGTTGTACTTTCAGGGTGAGAGGTATTAGGCTGCGCCTGATGCCGCCCCAACTGAGGCAGCGGGTGTACCGGAGAACGTTTGCCACCCTCAAGGCCTCGCGCGAAGTTGTGACGCCCCGTTTCATGCGTCACTCAGGAGCACAGAACATTTTTACTCTACGAGAAGAATGACGGCTTCATACATTTTTTTTGAGGACATTTTTTCTTACCGGCCGATCGAGCGAAACGAACAGCAGGTTCGTGCAAACTGTCCACGCGGTCGGGTTGACCTACTTCAAGGCCCGTCGCGTCAGTAGGACTCGTAAACTCTCGGACCATACTCTCAAACTCATAGAGAAGAAGTGACAGTCCAGTCCTCAGCCGATTGGTCCTGCCTAAGGCGGTTAAACAGACAGATCTCCAAGGCTGTGCGACACGATATTCGCCAATTTAATACAACCCCTATTAAAGAGGCGATAGAGCGGAACCAAGGCTCGAAAATTTTCGCAAGAGATCTGTCTGTTGGTCAAAGCCAGTTGACTAAACTGAGGACCAACGACGGCACTGTCATTTCATCTAGAGATGAGATCTTGAGAGAGGTCCAGCAGTTCTATGGACAGTTGTACAGATCCCAGAGCCCTGCTGTTGGTTAGGTCCAAGACCCCAGATCCAAGCTAACTCAGCACTTTACCGAAGATATCCCGGATGTCAGCCTGTACGAGATCACAATGGCTCTCAAACAGCTAAAGGACGGAAAGGCAGAGGGTGACGACGGTATTACTATAGAGCTTCTGAAAGCAGGCGGAAAGCCGGTCCTCAAAGCCCTCCAGAGGCTATTCAATTCCGTCGTTCTTGGAGGCGACGTTCCAGAGTCGTGGACCAGGAGCATGGTGGTGCTGTTCTTCAAAAAAAGTGACAGAACCGTCTTGAAGAATTATAGAACCATCTCGCTCTTGAGCCACGTCTATAAGTTGTTCTCGAGGGTCATTACAAATCGACTCGCGCGCAGACTTGACGACTTCCACGGCAGAATCGCTGGAGGACCTTGGCACCATGCTCAAAGATCTCAGCAGGGTTTCCCGACTAGTGGGTCTTAAAATGAACATGGACAAGACGAAAGTCATGTCTAATGTCCATGTCATTTCAGCACCGGTCCTATTCGGGAGTGCGCTTCTCGAAGTTGTCGACCACTATGTCTACCTGGGACAAACAGTCCAGTTAGGTAGACACAACATCGAGAAAGAGAACGAATCCAACTCGGCTGGGCAGCGTTCGGGGAGCTAAGGAAGATCTTCTCCTCCAATATTCCGCAGTGTCAGAAAACGAAGGTCTACGACCAGTGTGTGTTACCAGTGATGACATATGGAACAGAGACGTGGTCTCTGAATGTTGGCCTCGTATCAAGGCTCAATCTAATTCGCTCAGCGGGCCATGAATTGACAAAGCATCTGGGACTGTATACCAGGAGATGCAGGTTCAAATCCTGCTCGTGACTGTTATTTTCGATTTCATATTTTCAGACTTTGTGTTAAATTATATGGCTAAGTATATCGAATGTTTAAAAAATATATAAAAATATAAATATGACAATATATACTCACATGTTCTATTATCAAACGCCTCATGAGCAGTGGTCTTCTCCTCAAAGACTGGATCATAATAGTTATAATCACCAAGTTCTTCAGGGTCGATGTTTAACCCGAAGCATTCCGGTGCCAAAGAAAAGTCATCTATAGCTGAATCCGAGTATATGCGCATGCCACGGCGAGTTTTGAATTCTAAGAAATATCTGGAAAAAATATTTCAAAGCAGTCATGAGGACTGCCGACAGAAGTGAAAACTTAAAACTATAAACAAACAGTTGTTATTTTTGGATATCCAAATCAATGTTTTGATCTTAAATTAAAACATGTAAATCCAAATTATTCATATATTCGTTGAAAAAAATATTATTCATTTCTTCATTGACAGCTGGCTTAGCGCAATAAGTTATACTAATAGGAACAGATATAGTGTTATTATTAACACCTCACCTGACCATGTCGATGACGACACATGAACTCCCTATCCAAACCTTCCTATAAAAGTTTTTACTTCAAAAACAAAGTTATACCATCCGAACGTAACAACAAAATCTTTATTAATTTAAATCTGTAAGTGACACAAAACTTACCTTCTAGTGACATTAGGAAGGATAATGGATGCCCTGTACCAGTTCTCCCCTTTATCCTTGGTGGAGAACCAGAGTGAAGTGGTGATGTTCCCTCTGTTGGTCAGTTCCACCACGCTTAGGCTTAGGGAGCCGTAATTGCGACCATTTTGCTGGTAATAGAAACGTATCTGTGGATTGTATTGAAGATAAGTTACATACATAAAAAAAAAACATGCGGTGCAGTCTTTGGGGACTGCCGATAGAAGTGAAAACTAAGTAACTAAGTATTGTTAACGACTAATTAATTGGTAATTAACACTTCTTACTTACAAACCAAAAATAATTATCTAATAACTCGACGATACAATTCAGAAGGTACTTAGTTTTCACTTCTATCAGAGCGTTCGGTGACGATGACGCGTGTTCCATGATTTTTGTTCACCCAAAAAGATTGAGAGCACTTTTAGCTCCTAAAGAAGTTTTCACTTCAAAAACTAGACACATTTCAGTGTACAGAACGGCTGGTAACGCTATTAGTCCTTTGGCCTGACTTTTATCCGGGCGTATTAATGTATGACATGCTCGTATAGTCGCGGAGTCCTGATTTCAGTTGGATGGGTGGGCTTGACTGATAAAGTACCACCCTCTTAAGGAACAACGGTATAAAGCACTTAATGCTGCACTACTACATATCCTACGCAGATCATTTCATGCCTGAGCGATGACCTGACGATATGTGCAGTGTACCAAGTTACCAACCCACAGGCCAGTATGACGGACCATGTACTGTATCCTCGTCATAACGGAGTGGTTTAGATATCGGGAGGCCCGAGCTTTTTGGGTTCGATTCCCTCACATAACGGCTCTTTGTGTGATCCACAAGTGGTTGTTCTGAGTCTGGGTGTACGTTGTGTCCGGGAAATTGTATGTTTGCAAAATCCGCCGCCATATTGGGATTACTTATTCCTTATATCAGTGTTATCTTGTGTTTACTCCGATATTGGTCAAGATAATAACGGGTAATTTAATGCAAACCTGAATACGGTAGCCTTATGTTATGTTAGATTTTTTTTATTGCCAACGGTATCAGACAAACTAGTTCCCCGCATGATAGTAGGTATTAACCGCCGCTCATGGACTTTGGCAACAGTATGGGCACCGCTAATCACTCGTAATTAAAATGGTAAGTATTCAAATATGTGCTCCGTAATTAAAATGATAAGTACGCAAATATGTGCTCCATAATTAAAATGATAAGTACGCAAATATGTGCTCCGTAATTAAAATGGTAAGTATGCAAATATGTGCTCCGTAATTAAAATGGTAAGTATGCAAATATGTGCTCCGTAATTAAAATGGTAAGTATGCAAATATGTGCTCCGTAATTAAAATGGTAAGTATGCAAATATGTGCTCCGTAATTAAAATGGTAAGTATGCAAATATGTGCTCCGTAATTAAAATGGTAAGTATGCAAATATGTGCTCCGCTCCGTGGTGTTCTTTATTCCCGAACACGTACGTATCTAGTAAAAAGACCGCTGAAAACGGTTAAAAAGAAATAAGGCATATAATAAATTTTACTTACTACACAACAGTTGTAGTATCTTGAAGTGATATTCCCATGGACTTTGGGAGGCGGGTTGAAGATCACCGTTCTCATCGCAGCTGTTGACGCGAAATCCGGCTTTTGCTGGTTCGGTCCCGTCATATTCATGTTCACGAAGAAGTAGTAGCCGACGCAATGGGTTATAGAGTAGTTCAAATGAGCAGGGAATAGTGGAGGGACCATGAAGGTGGGATGTGGAATATCGGGACCGCAAGTGTGGTCGTAATTTGGACCAGTATTGTCAGTCGGCGTCGGGCCGCTGTGACGGGACCATTTCAGGATTGATCTGGAGAAATAATTATACTTATAATATTTTTTTAAACAACATGCTTGGGTGTCTTTTAACGCAGCAGACTTTTAGAATCTTACGTTAAAGTTTAATGATTAAATGATGCAAACTTAAAACAAATATCGCATAAACATTTGGCCTATGTGGAATTTGTACTCATAAAATCGGTGTTATTAGTCGGTATACTCGGAATATTCCATCCATCCATCCATCAGCCTTTCAAAGTCCACTGCTGGACATAGGCCTCCCCAAAAGAACGCCACTAGATGTGTTTCGCTCATATGGGGGATAGTGCCGTAATCGCCACGCTTGGCAGGCGGGTTAGCGATCGCAGTGGATGTTGTTAATATTCGAAGGAGTGCTGCTGCCCACTCCTTAGTCGGTTCTTACGACTCCCATGGGTGGAGTGGGGTGGGACAATTCTAAAGCCGGCCCCACACGGCAAACTCGGTATATACAGCAGTATACTACCGACACGGAAAAACCAACTTCATTGTGCTGATCGTACACATATATCTTCTAGCTATGTTGTGTTTGTACCCGCTGTTTCAATCGCGTGTTTTATTCCCGTAAAAATTGTTATTTCTGATAAATTTATAAGGATTTCTTCCTCGTTGTCTGCCTTACTTGTTTAGCTACAATATGCGCAAATATTTTTTCGAATCTAACCGATACTTCCAGGACTGGAAATTTTAGTTGCTGAGAATGAATGCATAAAAGAACTTACTGATATTCAAAGACGTTTTCGAAGCCACACGAGTCCAGTTCGAAGTTGCAGTAGGAACCATACGGCATTTTGTCTGTGAAAGAAATATATTAAAAAACCCTTATAAGACGAGATTAAATTCTCTAATACGCTATCGAACGTCACGATCGCCTGTCGCTGTTACGATCGCTAAATGTTTTTCACCATTATAGAAGTTTTATATTGTTCTATACCATAATAAAACAGGCCGATGTCTGTATTTTTGAGATATTTATGAAATTTTTTTTTGTCCTATAACTGCAAGAGAAGCCACGATAATCACTTTTAGAATTTTTATTTGTCTGTCTGTTTCTTTACGCATTACACAAATACTACCAGCAGTGGACGGTAGAAAACAATGGTAAAAACTCCAGAAACAGTGTTTTGAGAGAGAATCGATGGTATGCCCAGTTTGAGCTGAAGACCTCGTGACGTGCCTTTATATCTTTTATCTATAAGTAGCCTTTGCCTGCGGCCCCACCGCAGCCAAAAGCTAGTTTTTGGGTTATATCTCAGGTTCCCGGTATAGTAGCGAGATAAAATTTATACCAGTTTTTAAGTCTAACAAAGGCCTTTCAAATAAAAAGAGTTGCATCAAAATCCGTCCAGTAGTTTTAGCGTGATGCGCGAACAAACAAACAGACAAACAGGTAAAAAAATGTTTTGAGTTTAGACTCGTCTATATAGCCTATTACAGCCATTTTTCTCAAATATCTTCAATGTACAGACACAGCTATGTTACAGTTTTATAATAGTATTGATATACTATCTGCCTCTGAGGTGCAGCGGTAGTGTAAGTGACTGCTGATCATGAAGTCTCGGGTTCGTTCCCCGGGTCGGCCAGTATTATTGAGATTTTTCGTAAAAAAAAAATAAGAAAAATTCTCAGTAGCATCCCGGAGTTTGGAAATGTGCCCGGTAGACGTCAATAGGCTCGCCCCCTATTACGTGGGACTTAAACATAGCTGGCGAGTCGTGGGTGTGTAATACACCTCTGCCTACCCCTTCGGGGAATACAGGCGTGATGCTATGTTTTATACAAATGAGTCCCTATTTGCCTTAGTCACGCCATAACTTGAGAGCTACTTTATAAGGTTTTCATTAATTTTTAGTTTTCAGTTTTCTAATCACTTGTAAGTAATTTGTAAGCTGTAACAGAGCTGTGTCTGTACGTTTAAGATATTTGATAAATAATGCCTGTATTAGGCTATAGGACAGGCACAAAACAATTATTTTTATATTTTTTGTCTTTTTATCTGTTTGTTCGTTTGCGCATAACTTAAAATCTACTGAACGGATTTTAATGCAACTTTTTTATTTGATAGTCCTTGATTAGACTAAAAAATTGGTAGGTGTACATTTACCACCACTATATTGGGGACCTGAAATATAACGTAAATACCAGCTATTGGCTGCGGCGAAGCCACGCGTAAAAGCTAGTATAGTATAAAGCTACAGAGCTATCTTAGTATCTTAGAGTAAATAATGTATTAGGCTATTTCATTTTCTCTGAATACAAAACAATTGTTTTAGAATTTTTGTCTGTTTTTTGTTCGGGATTGGCGCAAAAACTACTAAACGGATTTTGATAAAACTTATTCTTTTAATAGCCCTTGATAAGACTTCCAAACTGGTTAACATTTTATCTGGCTACAATATGGGACACCTCAGATATACCAATTTTTATTTCATAGCTCTTAATTAAACTTAAAAACTGGTATACATTTTATCCCGCTACTACAACGGGAACTTGAGATATAACCTAAAAACTAGCTTTTGATTAAGCTGTTGGTAAAGGCTAGTTGTTCCATAAACTTATTTGATTTTTCGAGTTTCGTGTTGGATGGTTTTGCAGTCAAGAACTACAGTACTGCAGTACGGACTGCACAGATGGCGAAGTTGGTTTAGAGTACTCGTCCGAGTGTTGTGGGCTCGATTCCCATACAGGACAACTCTTTGTGTGATCCGTAAATGATTGTTCTGAGGCTTGGTGTACTTTGTGTCCGTGAAATTGTATGTTTGTAAAGTCCCCCGCAATACAAGGATTATTCCTTAGCGCAAGATGTTGTATTTAAAAAAACTATTATTATGGCTGTCTGTAAAGTCGGTTTACGGACGATAATTTTACGTGATAACGTCATATTATATGTTTTTGGAGAGTTTCACAAACAAATGCATCGGTCGCTATACATTTTTCGGAGCGTGACACTTTTTCTTGCGTGCAGCCGGCGTTCATCGATTTATAAGACGTTATAACGTCAAAATAAGTAAAAAAAAAATAAAAGTACAGCTCCCTTAGAATGAAAAACGAAATGTTAGACGAACTTTCGTTTCGCTTCATTGTGATTGGTCGCTTGAATCACGCTTCGAAATCTGGACTAATTAGGAATCACTCGTCGGACTGTTGATCAATCACAATGACTCGAAACGAAAGTTAGTCTAACGTTTCGTTTTTCATTCTAAGGGGGCAGGCTTTCGCTTGATTGAAGTGAAACATCTACTTACCGCAGTTTTGAGTCTCGTCAAAATTATCATCACAATCTTTCACCAGATCGCAAACTTGTTGCAGCTTTATACAGGCATTCCTCTGAAAATAAATGGAATTTTAAATACTAATGTCCTTATCCTAAACTTAATCTTAAACTCTTGTTTATTCAAGCATGAATGGGCCGACTCGATCAGGGAAGTACCACCCTCTCACAGAAGACCAGCGTGAAACAAAGGCAGGTACTCTTACCGTTGTATTTCATATGGTGAGTGAGACTGCCGGAGGCCCAAGCCCCTTCCTATCCTCTTCCATTATCCTTTCTTATACTCTCTTTAGTATCCTATCTATCATTTCCTTTATATCTTTCCTATCCATCTCCTATACTTTTCCTTGGATATGGCGACGTGCGAGTGATGCTTCTGGCGTTGCTAGCATCTATAGGCTACGGTAACCGCTTATTATCAGGTGGGCCGTATGCTTGCTTGCCAACTACGTAATATAAATAATAAAAAAATATCTTCAGAGGCCTTGGGCACTGGGAAAATAAGGGTCCCTATTATTGTACTACGTGTGAGGTCCCATAGAGCTGAAGAGGTTTATCTGAAGGTGTTATTATAAAGATGTAACAGAGACTGTAGACATGTTTGTACATCTTCTACATTAATAAAAATGAATCGCCGAAATATATGTATGCGCAAAACTTGCGCACAACTGCACGAAATTGGATAATTCTTTTTGTTATTGTGTTCGCTATTGCCAGGACAAGGTTAAAAAATGAAAAAGAATTTTTCACGCTTCATAAGCGAAGCGTTGAGGTGGGTATTACTCTCGATTTACGCAGAACAACTGATTTTTCAAACTTAAAATGTCTCTATTTATCATATATAGCACTTGTAAAATAATATATACACACATATCAAGAAAAAACACTATTTTTAACACTCATAATATTTTTGATGCCATTTTTGTTATTTAAACTAGTTAAAATTGTTTAAAAAAGTTCTGTCTTGGACGTCCGTGTGTTGTAGGTATGTTTGGATAAAGTATGTTAACACGATAACCACCGAAATACTTTACTAATCGAGTCTTTTCTTTTCTCTTACGGTTCAGTATAGTTACGAATAGAGCCCTATCACTTTTCAGGGTCTGATTCGATGTGGTTTAATTGTTATTAAATAAACAAAAACATTAGTGAGTATATTTTACGCTCGACTAGATGGCACAGTGGTACACTAAAACCAGCGCTATAGCCTATACCTTATTTCCTGAGAACTACTTCTATAGATTAATATAGTAGTACTTCTTAAAATTAGCGCTAGATGGCGTATCAGACATGAGAACATTAGTCGATACATTTTGAAATTAGCGCTATCTATGTGATTTATTGAAAACTACTTAGTAAGACCAATACATTATTAGTTACTGATCAAATAATAAATTTTATTGTGAAAAATGAAGATTATGAGGCGTGCACTTTTGGATTTTCCAAAGTATTTTTAAAATCTCATATTATAAAAAGTGTAGTGAATGAGATATAAGACTGAGTTCCTTTCGATACATCAAACGTGTCTGGAATTATTAATAATCTGACTGTTTTGAATTAACAGGAAGTGTTACATTTCTTTAGTCCGAGACTATACACCACCTGTGTGAAGCCGAGGCGGGCATAAATAGCATAACACGATTTTCAGGATTTTAGAAAATAATCACGTATAAGAAAATATAGTGGTACGAAGTTCGCCGGGTGAGCTAATTTAAGGTATTGTAGCTATTTAGGCATAGTAGAAACAGTGGGTCTATAAACAAAAAACAATTTTTCAGAACTTTAATACGCACATTTTTTTTTTATTATTGCTTATAGTGGCAGATGAGCAACGTCCCATCTATTGGTAAAGGGACATGGACTCAACTATAGGTACCGAGTATTGACAAGCCGCTGTCACCATTTCATTTCACATAAGAAATGAAAGAATAAACGGCTCCTGCTACAACCAACCCGCTAGGGCCCGATAAGTTTTAAATTAAAGTTCAAGAACCATTTATTGATCAGGCACAAGGAAATTTCTTGAGGCAGAGCAGAGTTTTGGGCGTTGGTGTCATTTAGTATAATTCGTTTTCGTTAGCGTGCAAATTATATTCCTTCTTTCCTCCATTTTAATATGGCATAGTCTTGTTGGCTTCAGTGAATACTACAGCCGTTACGGAGATTATGAGCATAGACTTCACTTTGATTTGGCAAAGGCTGTTATTTGAACATCGCAGGAAGACGCTTCAATCTAATTTATATGCATCAAGTATTCTAAAGCTTCAACTTATCATTATCTATTTTGTTACTATAACTACAAATTATACTTAATTTTAAATATTCCTATCGTATATACATGTGTATATGTATGTAGGTGTGTATGTATATGTTATTGCCATAATTCACGGTATGTATGTACCTATACGTATTTTACAATCTGTCGTGGCCGCCCGTGGCCTCACTGTTAAAGGTTGCATCTGAAAACCAGCGCTGCATCACTCTGGTACAGCTTTTGCTGAGATGGAACCGTTTTGCCTCTATCGGATTCTCTTGTATCTTAAAAGTATTTCATACTGTATTTGTTAATTTTGATGTTACCTGATACGAGACCAAATAAATCATTTTTTTTTCTTTCTTTCTTTCGATAACACGTGAATACACTTGGTACCTACCACCAGTAACTATTACAATGTGTGATAAATGGTTACAACATTCCTCCTTCTCGTATGACACCTACGGGAAAGAATGGGGTAGTGACATATGTATTTTTAGTCCGTCACTACCTTGCTTATGTATTGCTTTTCTGAATTATTGTCCGGTAGAAATTGTAAAGATTTTAATATTTTAATAATTTTTATTACGTTAAGAAAGATTATTAATTATTTTTAACACGTACAAACACATATATATTATGAAATTATATATTATTATATATTTTAGAAAAGCGCCATCTATATTTTTCAAATCGCAAGCCAGTTTAATATGGTATCTGATGTTGACGTTTATTTAATTAGTTTTTTACTTTTCCTCGATCCCTTGGGGGCATTGCGTGATGTTTCCAGCATTCCAGAGATTAGCGAGATTCAATAAACAGAGCTTTCAGCTTTATTATATTACAATAGATAGATAAGTACCCGTGAGGTCCAACTGCATAAATGATTTAGGAGTTCAAATGAATAGCTTTTTTTTCAACACTCTTTTATTAACTTGCTTGTATCTCTTTGAACGTGATTTTGACCCACTTAGAAATGTCGGTTTTTTTCCATTCTAGGTAATAATTACTGAAACTTTACAATTAATATCCAAATAATCGTTTGCTATCAGTGATCTCTTGTTTCATTGCGAGATTTAATTCAATCGGCTTTAGTTTTAGTTAAATAAATAAATATTCATGGACATTTTTCACACAACGTCCTCTGGTTCCAAACTAAGCTTAACGCTTGTGCTATGGGTACCAGATTACGGATATAATACATATACTACTCTTTTTTTGTAAATACATACATATAATAGATAGAAAACACCCAGACGCAGTACAAATATCTGTGTTCATCACACAAATAATTGTCCTGAGTGGGAATCGAACCCACGACCTCGTGCACGGAAGTCGGTTACACTACCGACTACGCCACGAGAAGAGAGATGGTGCGCAGCGGCTTGTCAATACTCTTGGTATAGTTAAGTCCATGAGCGACGGTTACCACTTGCCACCAGGTGGGGTGGCTCGTCTGCCACATTACTCTGTAAGAGAAAATAAAGAAGAAAATAAGAACAAGACTTACATTCATAATCTTGCATTTCAACTGCCCAGGGACACACTCTCCGTTGAATACTGGTGGTTCGGGCACACATTCTATCATGCGTATGTTGTCCAAGGCGATATGGGGCAAGGTTTGTTCCAGGTTGATGGAAGCTGGACGCGATATCTCAATGATGATACGGACTTCCTGCAGCACCTTCCCGATCATGAAGCGCATTGGATGCCAGCTGAAAAGACAATAGCATATTAATATCTATCAGAACTTTCCACGATTTTGTTACGTAGTTTACGGAACGTTATCAATATTTGGTAAGGTATTTTGATACTTTTATGTATTTTTTGAGCATGGATTTGAACCTGCATCTCCTGAAATACCGTCCCAGATGCTATGCCAATTCAGCCATCATAACACAACACAACATTGCTCGGGACTGCGATTTTGACGGGCGTAGTCGGTAGTGTAACCGACTCCCCAGCACGAGGTCGTGGGTTCGATTCCCACTCAGGACAATTATTTGTGTAATGAACATAGATATTTGTACTGCGTCTGGGTGTTTTCTATCTATTATATGTATGTATTTACAAAAAAAAGGAGTATAAATATGTATTATATCCGTAATCTGGTACCCATAGCACAAGCGTTAATCTTAGTTTGGGACCAGAGGACGTTGTGTGAAAAATGTCCGTGAATATTTACCTGTTTAATTTTGATAACACATTCATTCTTAATGTTTTGGGTGACGCTTGCACCATCTGTCGGAAGTACCTAATTGCATACATTATTCCGACAAGGTAAACTTAATTTTACAATTATGATTTATTCCAAATAATGACGCAGCCCTATAAATTTTACACATTTTCGTACTTTGTGTTGATCCGTTCAATAACTACGGCACAAAATCTCAACATACAAAAAGAAATACTTTATAAATATAATATTATTAAGGATTATGATAAAACTAGATAGATATAGCCTTGCTTGTCCTAGTATGAATGCACCAGCTCGACCTGGGATGTGCCAACATCTTACCGAAAATCAGCGTGAAACAATCGCAGGTACTCCTCTACTCTTGTTTGCTATGTTGAGGAAGGTTTACTGGTGCCCTAAGCCCCTCCTCAACCTCTCCAGATTACCCATCCTACCTTTTAACCCTTTTCTTGGAGTTGGCGACAGGCGGGTGACGCCTCAGGGGGGTTAGACGGAATCTCATATCTCACAATCGACATCGTATCGTCTCGCTTTGATTGGTAGAGAAAACTGACGCGTGATGTCGCAATAATCCATTGGCGCAATCACGGTGATCTCTCAACCAATCACAGTGTTGGTGTTGCTAACGTCTGTAGGCTACGGTAACTTACCATCTGGTGGCCGTATGCTTGTTTGCTACCCTCGATAGTATATAAAACAATTAACCCACGAGCCGTGGTAGCCAATTACCATCATGCGAGTCGTAATTATCTCGTTTTTTGTTGAGGCGGTAAAAAATGTACCTAACCGCACACCCCGTCGTTTGGGGCAATGAACAGGGCAGTGTGGGACCCTCACCCACTAAATAAACCCACCGTGTGCCGTCTCTTCGCCTGTACTGGCGCGCCAATGGAACTGTGTTACAGTACTTCAATGGTTCGTAAATGCCCCCAAAATTTTGGCAATAGGTACCATCAGCCTTTCGACGTCCACTGCTGGACATAGGCCAAGAGAACGCCACAACGAGCGGTCATGTGCGCTCATATGAGGGGATAGTGCCGTAATCGCCACGCTTGGCAGGGGGATTGGCGATCGCAGTGGATGTTGTTAATACTCGAGGGAGTGCTGCTGCCCACTCCCCGGGTATTCCCTCAGTCGGCTCTTATGACTCCAATGGGTAGAATGGGTGGAGAGGGATGGGACAATTCTAAAGCCGGCCCCACACGGCCAAGTCAGTAGGTAGGTAAGGTTATAAGGTTTTACATCCTATTGTTTAGGTCAAGGAACAGAGTAGTGGGGTAGCCTCACGCACTACATAAGCACACCGTGTGCTGTCTCTCGCCTGTGTTAATGGACCACTGGAACAGGTCAATTGGCCTCCTATATGGGAAGCTGACGTATGGATACTGTAGCTAAATACTCACATTCCGAAGTTGTTCCCGGTCACTTCTTGGAGTATCCACTGAACTCCTGACATGGTGGACTCGGAGATCAGACGGATGCTAGCGTTCTGCATCTTGCTTTGATGGAGATTCACCTCGAACTGTCACATATTTGATTAGTTAAGCAATCGGTTAAGGCATAAATGCTTAAAATGTAAATAAATGTTAATTACTCAATCGCGAAATGAAACTGTGAGCAGCAGCTTGACATTGCTCTTAGTATTTTGATCTGTATTTTAGCACTTGACATGCTCAGCTACTTTAAAGAACAAATTGGTTTTAAAAGTGGAAAAAGAGATCATTACTGCAAGCGGGATTCGAACCTGCGTCTCTTCCAATCCGGAGAAGTGCTCTATACCGCTAAGCCATCGCAGTCGTAATTTCCAATCTCCACTTCACAATTGCTTTTAGATGTCTTTCTCATGTCAATGCATCGGATAGGTGGCGTGAGTTGTAAAGGCGGGCAGTTTCCCACTGTTGGATACGTATCTCATCTCAAGGTTAGAAGATTTAAGGCTCCACGCTGGCTCAGTGAGTGTTGACAGACTTCACAAATTATCAAGAAAATCTCTCGGGTATGCAAGTGTCCTCACAATGTTTTCATTCACTGATCTGTGATAATTTGTAAACCTATACAGATATGAGTATGTGAATAAATAAATAAAAATGTCAGAGGTGTGTGCCGTGCGGGGACCTCGGACTGGGAGACTAACTCAATACCGCTGTCTTTGCAGCCTTATTTTTAACATTAGGTTATCAGTACTTCACGTGCGGTCAAGAAAATAGCTCGTGCGTGCCGGTTTCCCCGCGATGTGTCCCTTGACCGCGCACTTTTGTACAATTACACCATTAATCTATTAATTAAGGATACATAATTGTGTATAGAAATCGAGGCAAAAGTTGTATATATAATCTTACTTAAATGTAAAGCATTAATTTCATAAAATAGCAACAACATTTAACTGCGTGCGTGAGTGTAATGCTCGGTGTAATGACACTATTCAGAAATACTTTGGAAAATCCAATACTGCTCGCCTCATAATCTTCATTTTTCACAATAAAATTGATTATTTGATGAGTAACTAATAATGTATTGGTCTTACTAAGTAGTTTCCAATAAATCACATAGATAGCGCTAATTTAAAAAAGTACTAATGTGGGTTTCATGTCTTATACGCCATCTAGAGCTAATTTTAAGAAGTACTTCTATATTGGTCTATAGAAATAGTTCTCATGAAAGGCGCTGGTTTTAGTGTCGCGTCGAGCGTAAATATTCAGTATTTTTTTGTTTATTTAATAATAATTAAACCATATCGAATCAGACCGTGAAAAGTACTATTCGTAGTAATACTCAACTTAAAAAGAAAAAAAAGGCTCGATTAGTAAAGTATTTCGGTTGTTATCGTGTTAACATACATTACCTACAACAAACGGACGTCCAAGCCAGAAATCTTTTAAACAGTTTTTTTACTAGTTTAAATAACAAATACTTTGAAAAATCCAATACTGCACGCCTCATAATATTCATTTTTCACAATAAAATTGATTATTTGATAAATAACTAATAATGTATTGGTCTTACTAAGAAGTTTTCAATAAATCACATAGATAGCGCTAATTTCAAAAAGTACTAATGTGGGTTTCACGTCTTATAAGCCATCTAGCGCTAATTTCATGAAGTACTTTTATACTGGTCTACCTCTCAGTTCCGGGCCGCGCGCACGCCAAGTACTTTAGTACACTACTAGTCTGTGACGCCAAGGCCACGCAAAAAAAAGGGCCCCCGCGCCGCTAAAAATATTCCGTTGGTGTGTTATTATTTACGTGTCTTCAGTGTTTTTAATTATTGTTATGGATAAAATAGTTATTATACTTGACAAATATCATCAGTTCGTCAAGCAAAGGTAAGAACTATCTTTTAACAACAAACAATGTACCGGTCGGGCGAACGGCGTTCTGTTGACGATAGTAAAACCACCGGTGGTTATGCGTAGATACGTAAAAAGGTAGTTCTCATGAATGGCACTGGTTTTAGTGTCGCGTCGAGCGTAATATTCAGTATTTTTTTTGTTTATTTAATAACAATTAAACCACACTGAATCAGACCGTGAAAAGTAATAGGACCCTATTCCTAATCATAATAATTCGTAAACGAAAAAAAAAGACTCGATTAGTAAAGTATTTTGGTCGTTATCGTCTTAACATACATTACCTACAACTCACGGACGTCCAAGCCAGATTCTTTTCAAACAGTTTTTTAACTAGTTTAAATAACAAAAATGGCATCAAAAACATCATGAGTGTTAAAAATAGTGTTTGTTCTTTATATGCGTGTGTAGATATTATTTTAAAAGTGCAATATATGATAAATAGAGACATTTTAAGTTTGAAAAATCAGTTGTTCCGTGTAAAACGGGAATAGTACCCACCTCAACGCTTCGCTTATAAGGCGTGCAATAACGAGAGAAAAAGAGAGTCAATGAGTTTTTCAAAAGAGATTTTAATAATATGAGGCATGTTGTTACGTTGAGGGCGTTGCGGCTGCTCGCCGGTCTAAACAATACTAAACGAAATTAATACAGGAAAGCGTAATCTGCACTCATTTATAGTGGACATTTTTAGTGCCTAATTGTGGATTTTCTCTTTTATAAATGTCGATCACACATAATTTTGAAAAGTCAGAACCTTGCGAGATCTCGACCTTGGACTAGGGATTGTACTCGATCTCACTCTATGTGCAGTCCTTGGTCGTAATTGAAAACAGAATTTCAAATTCAACAAGATTTAAATACCCTACATTATTTTCCCCTAAAATATCGTGAGATTCGAGCCTATTCTCATCCGGTTGGCAAATTAACCACTTTATATTTACGAATCTTGAGTATGAATCTAAACCGAATGAGAGCACAATCGTTCTCACAACAATAATCACATTTGAATCCGTTCAATGGTCCTCGAGATTAACCCGGCCTTGCGGAGTAGAAGGTACAGGCGCTCCGAGACTTCCTTTTATATATTTATTTACTGTGTGTGACAATAACTACCTATGTTGTAGTTTTTTATCATCATTGGAGGGCAAATCCTTGAGGTTAGGATGTCAGATTTAAAGGGCGGCAAAACTAGGAATGTGCATCATTGTATCATACACTAACCCGCCTTATTAGCTGTACATAATTGAGTTCTGATTCGCTTAAGAGGTGTGTGTATCCAAAAACTATTTTTTTTTATTTGACAAAACCTCTGCATACACCATGAAAACAAGCTGACATATCTGTTCAAAATACAAATTAATCTAATATCTATACATATAATAAAAACGAAGTGTCTGTTTGTAATGTCTAATTAACAGCTTTTTACTTATAAGACATTATATACGCTACCTATAACAAAATACTTTTTTTTTTTTTTAAATGTTTTTGTCTGTTTGTTTGTTCCGGCTGATCTCCGGAACGGCTGGACCGATTTACACGGGACTTTCACTAGCATATAGCTGCTGTTACAGGGCATAACTTAGGCTACTTTATTTTTGAAAAATAATTAGGGTTCCGTGTAAAAAAAGAAAATAAATAAATTCCACACCGACGAAGTTATCAGCTAGTAGATAGATAATAAAAAACAGACTGCGTAAAAAGTAAACTAAACAAAACGGAACTCATAAGACAGAAACAAGAAGTAAAGATTCAATTTACAGTCGGAGGCATAAAGTCCATGTGCAATACATATTTTGACAACTTGGTACTTGGCATTTTGATCTATATTTTAGCACCTGACATGCTCAGCTACTCTTAAAGTACACAGTTTTCCTTTTTCATAAATTATAATTTGTACTTTGGTGCGACATGTCTCCGACTGCATTTTGTAATTCACAGTTTTCTTCTAATTTTTTTCTATATTAGCTTCTGTTCATCGCGCATCGAATCACCGATTAAAAAATAAAATAAATAAACACAAAAAAAATATGTTGCAATGTCAAAATAATCTTACAATTTGTGGCAGAAAATGGCGCCAAAAAATTAACAGACTATATTTGCGAAATGTGTGAGAAGGTCATAGCCTAGTTGCACCTTTGCAGTTCGAACGATTGGCAAGGTTAAGACACTTTCGCTAGCATCAGATCATCCATCCATCCATCAGCCGCTCAACGTCTACTGCTGGATATAGGCCTCCCCAAGAAAACGCCACAAGGAGCGGTCCTGCGCCAAACGCCTCCAACGGCTCATCATCATCGGTCCTGTTTTTTTGTTGCGTGCTCATTATGGGGCATAGTGCCGTAATCGCCACGCTTGGCGGGCAGGTTGGCGATCGCAATGGACGTTGTTAATACTCGAGGGAGTGCTACTGCCCACTCCCCCGGTATTCCCTGAGTCGGCTTATGACTCCCGTGGGTAGAGAGGGGTGAGACAATTCTAAAGCCGGGCCCACACGGCATATCAGATGGGTGACCAAAACCTGACCTCTTTGCTATAGAAGGCATGTTAAGCAGTGTATCGTAGCTGTCAATTAACATAACTGGCATTCGTTATAGGTTCTCGGAGTCCTGAATAAAAATCTGAATCTGGTATTGTTCTAAGGTCACCCCCTACCACCCACAGTTATCCCTTAATGTGGTCGTGAAGGATAGGTCAGATAGGGAGTCGCACCGTGGAAAAACTGGTGGGTCAGCTAAAACCACGCAGATTGGGAGCCGACCCCAAAAAAGTTCTCTAATGGTAGAGCCTTGTTTATCCCAGCATGAATAGCCGGCTCGATCGAGGAAGTACCACCCTCTCACAGAAGATCACCGTGAAACAACGTTATATACTACTTCCGTTGTATTTCGTATGGTCAGTGAGAGCACCGGAGGCCCAAATTATCCTCTCTATCCTCTCCTTAGTATCCCTGTCCTTATTATTCTCTGCCTATCCACCTCCTGTCGTTTTTCCTTGGAGATAATAAATAAATAAATATTCATTGACATTTTCACACAACGTCCTCTGGTCTCAAACTAAGCTTAACGCTTGTGCTATGGGTACCAGATTGCGGATATAATACATATACTACTTTTTTTTGTAAATACATACATATAATAGATAGAAAACACCCAGACGCAGTACAAATATCAGTGTTCATCACACAAATAATTGTCCTGAGTGGGAATCGAACAAATAGATGACGACGCGCGAGTGATGCCTCTGGTGTTGCTAGCGTCTATAGGCTACGGTAACCGCTTACCACCAGGTGGGCCGTATGCTTGTTTCCCACCTACGTTGTATAAAAATGGGGTAAGACTAGGGAGATGATTATTTAGAAAATGTGCAAATCTGCCTCTGTGAATAAACCATATTGTATGAAGGCTTGTGCATTGCAACTTCGGATGCGTGATTTTTCGGCTTATTTCTGGCATAAACCGAAGAATCCCGTCCCGTTCGTTGTTTTGGCAAATTCTCTTAGCTTTTAACCAGACTGTGACATATGGATTTAACGAGAAAAATATTGGTAGAACAAATTATATGTGAAAGTGGATAAAGAGAGTCTTACTGCGAGAAGGATTCGAAAGTCGTGTGCTAAAATAAAGATCAAAATGTATAATAATAAAGCTGTAATAGAACTATGTCTGTACATTCAAGATATTTGAGAAAAATATACTATATTAGGCTATATAGGCGTGCCTAAGCACAAAACTATTTTGATGTGAAACATCTAATGCGGAAGGAGGGTAAAATCGGCTGTTAGCGTGGCGACGCTTTTATTTTACTTGTCCCGTTCAAATCTTGGAAGTTAAATTTGACACACTTCCCGGTTTCGATTGAACTGAAATTTTAAATGCATATGTATATCACGTGACAATGCAATATTATGATGACATGGAGCTGATCTGATGATGGAGCTGGAAGGTGGCCATGCGAAACTCTGTAATTAAATGGCACGACTCCATCGAATTAGGGCTCGTTTCAAATGTCTTAACTACTACTTTAGTATTCCAGACATAGATGATATCCAGGGTCTGATGTTAAAGCTGGAAGGTGGCCACAGTAACTCTGTAATCAAATGACGCAACCCCATCGAGTTTGGAATCGTTTAATTCATCTTGACGAGTACTTTGTTTTTAGATGGTATCCAAGGTCTGATGATGGAGCTAGAAGGTGGTCATAGGAACTCCGTTATGAAACGACAAAGCTCCATCGAGTTTGGGCTCGTATGGTTCGTCTTAACGAGTACTTTGTCTCTAGATGGTATCCAGGGTCTGTTCATGCAGCTGAAAGGTAGCCACCGTAATTCTGTAATGAAAAGACCCAAACCCATCGAGTTTATAATCGTTAGATTCATCTTAAGGAGTACTTTGTCAAGTTATGATTATTTTAATTCTACAAAATAATTTCGATGTTTTCACATCTGGTAGACGTCCCGTGACGTCTAGTTTTTCTTTTTTTTTTAGAATGTTTGTCTTAAATACATCTAAAAACAAATGTTATGTGGAGATTTGGGTGTTACCATTGGTGACTGCGATAGCTTAGTGGTTCAGAGCACTTCCCCGGTTTGGATGGGACGCAGGTTAGAATACTGCTCGCAGTAAAGCTTTGTTTTTCCTCTTTAACAAAAAAATTGTTTTACTAATAATTTTCACGTTAAATCCATGTCACAGTCTGGTTATAAGCTAAGAGAATTTCGATGGTTTTGGCCACGCCCGCTTTTTCACCGGTAAAAAAGACAAAATAATGTATTGTTTAAAAATAAATTGAGTAACCGAAAAATAAATACAACCAAGTTCTGTATTTACATTTGTTATAGTATTGTTATTAGCTATACCAACGTACGTTGATAAATAATGCAGATTTTGATGTGAAAACATCTAACGAAGGGAGGGTAAGACTGGCTGTCTTGCGATGTTGCCACGCTAATTTAATTAATTATTTTTATCGCCATCTCTTGAAAAAAGTATTTATCTAGGAAACATAACGTCAATCAATAAATCAATAATAGTTTTAATTCGTCTATGAAGAATGATGTGAGACTGAAACAATATTCTCATTTATTATATAATATATTATAGAACGAGAGTGACCGACATAGTCCGCCGGGTTGCCATGCTGAAGTGGCAATGGGCATATCGCTCGACGAACCGACAACCGTTGGGGAAGAAAGGTTCTCGAGTGGCGACCACGTATCACTATCGGACGGTGCAGCGTAGGACGGCCCAGATGGACCGACGATCTGGTCAAAGCCGCGGAGAGTCGTTGGATGCGATCCGCACAGGACCGCTCGTTGTGGCGTTCTCTTGGGGAGGCCTATGTCCAGCAGTGGACGTTGAAAGGCTGGATGGATGAATGGATATATTATAATACTTAATAGGATACATTCACACTTACTTATAAGTTCATTGCCTTTGTGTCCATTTCTACTATGTTACACATGTCATAATTTTATACAAGCACACATTGAAAAAGTTATGATAATTTTATTTTTACTCATTATTTGTACAAGATAATTTCGATGTTTTTACATCTGCCAGACTTCCCGATACGTCTATTTTATTTTGTTAGAAGCAAATTTTAAGTGGTTATTTCACCTTTATTTTGTATAGGGAATATATTTTCTAAAACGTACTTTGGAAACAACAGCGTTGTTAGAAATATGTTCAAGATTGATATATTATTCTCACTGCCCCAAATTGTATATAGATATAATTGTTTCAAAAAGCGTAATTGGCTCTTGTCAGCCTCTTAACATTATATCTTCTTATCATATAACATAGCCTCTTATCATATGTAAGATAGACGTTCATTCCATTTTTATATATTTTTTTTTACCGCGCCTAGTACCTGCTCTTCAAGTCTCTTCACTCGAGAGAAATTAGAACAATTGGCTACCATTCCCAACAACAGTAAATTTCTTATTATACCTGTGTAAAGAAGTGAACACATTATAACTATATTCAGCTGTATTGGCGTTTTTCTTAGAAAACAGCCATTTTTTATGGAAAGGCATACGCGCTCAGCTTTCAGCCTTCGTTATATTTTCACGAGATAAACTGGCTTAAGACATATCTTAACTTCATATTAATAAATACTATCTATTATAAAACTGTAACAGAGCTATGTCTGAGGTACATTTAAGATATTTAATAAAAAATACTGTGTTAGCCTACATAGGCGTGACCACTGAAGGAATGTAACATAGTTCCAGTGGCCCGACAATAAAAGCGGAGAGACGGCACACGGCGGGTTTATTTAGGGGGTGAGGGCCCCACACTACCCTGTTCGTTGCTCCGAGGACGGAGTGTGCGGTTAGAAACAGTTTTTCCCGCCTTAACGAAAAAAAAAAGTAAAAGGCTAAATAGGCGTGTCTAAACACAAAATATTTTTTATGTTGTCTGTTTGTTCGTTCGCACATCACGCAAAAACTACTGAACGGATTTTGATGCCACTTTTTTTTTATTTGATAGCTTTTGCTTAGACTTATGAACTGTTATACATATTATACTATATCTAGCTATACTACATTCAGTCAAGAAAGTATTGGGAATATGGTTCCAAATTCAAATTTTGTTTTTTTTATTGTTGTTAGATTGGCACAACTGTTATCCATTTTGGCGCAGAGTTTGAGTTGCATTTGTTATTTATCTATATCTATACTATTATAAAGCTGTAACAGAGTTGTGCCTGTACATTTAAGATATTTGAGAAAAAATGACGGCATGTCTAAACACAAAACAATTTTTTTTAGAATTTTTGTCTGTTTATCTGTTTGATTGTTCGCGCATCACACAAAAACTACTGAACGGATTATGATGCAACTTTTTTTATTTGAAAGGCCTTGATTTGACTTAAAACCTGGTATAAATTTTATCCCGCTGGCAAAGGCTAGTATTAAATACAGTGCTGTTTTTAGTTATATCATATCTAGTGTGTATTGCGAATTTCATAATGGACAAAAACATCGAACAAAGAGTTTGTCTTAAATTTTGCATCGCCAATGGAATTTCGTGTTCGGAGTCACTGAAAATGTTACAGAAAGCTTACGGTTGAGTCCATTTTATCAAAAACACTTGCTTATGAGTGGTACAAAGCGTTTAAAAGCGGTCGAGATGTGATGGAAGATTTGCCCCGCTCTGGTAGGCCATCAACGTCTGCGACTGAAGTTTACATTGCAAAAGTGAAGGAAATAGTAACTGAAAATCCTCATTCAAGTTTGAGAGAGATAGCCGCCGATCTTTCTGTCTCACGAGTCGATCCGTACCATTTTAAATAATCACTGAAACATGTTTCCGCTCGGCTAGTCCCAAAATACCTGAATTTTCTCCAAAAACTCAATCGCATGAGAGTCGCTGAGGACATGCTAGAACGAGTAAATTCCGACCCATAATTCATGAAACGCATTGTTACTAGTGACGAGACGTGGGTTTACGAGTTTGACATGCAAACTTAATCAACAAGCTTCGGAGTGGCGACTTCCAACTGAACCGAAACCGGAAAAACCACGCCAAAGTCGATCAAAAGTCAATGTCATGTTGACTGTTTTCTTTGACTATCGCAGTGTTGTGCACTCGGAATTCTTGCCAGAAGGTCAAACGGTAAATAAAGAATATTACTAGAGCGTTATGCGTCGTTTAAGAGAGCAAATTCGATGAAAAAGGCCAGATTTGTGGAAAGAAAATTCTTGGATTTTGCACCACGATAATGCACCTTCGCACAAGGCCATCATTGTGAATGATTTTTTGTCCAAACACTCAACAAATACCATCGAGCAACCACCATATTCACCAGATATGGCTCCAGCCAACTTCTTTCTTTTTCCTAAACTCAAATTACCTTCCACCACTCGTTTTCAATCGGTAGAAGACATAAAGGAGAATTCGTGGCGAGAGCTGAACTCAATTCCGGAAACAGCGTTTAAAAAATGTTTTGATGATTGGATTATTTGTTGGCGTAAGTCTATCGTTTCTGAAGGAGCATACTTTGAAGGTGATAAAATAAATTTGGATGAATAACAAAAATTTTGTGTATTATTGATCTTTTCCCGGTACTTTCTTGACAGAGTATACTATCGGGAGATATAAACTAAAACCTACTTACCTCTACAGAGGTGTATTTTTGATATTTCTTTACAAGCATTATATCTATGGATTAACGGGGAATTGAGATTTTTTCTATTTTTTGATCGAGGCTTCAGTCAGCACTAGGCGACTATGCCAGCCTCATGGGTTGATGTAGAAGTTTTGTCACATGATTGTCAAGTATGCATGGAAGCTCCTATCGCGTTTTCATACATATCTGGCAAAATCTATATAGCTTTTTTGCTAATACTTTCTGATATTTATCTACGCGAATGTTACACATTTTGAAATAAAACTACGTTTACGGATTCTATCGCGTTTACTGGATTTTATACTATCCCGACGTTTCGAATATTTTACAGCATTCATGATCACGGGTGGACTTAGATGATAGACGTCCAAGGCTGATATTCATATATCATTAAAATCAAGTAAACACGATAGAATCCGTAAACGTAGCTTTTTTGCTTTTTACGAAAGCGGATCTGTAAGCATGACATTAACTTGACTTCCATATAAGCTATTTATGAATATTTTTGTCCTAAGATCCGTATTAGTCCGGTCAATTTAGACATAAAAATAGTGGTCAAATAACAAAAATTCCCGGAGAGCCAAATATTGATGGAGAGCTGGGGTTTACCATTACAAATAAAGTTTTAAAAATCCCCATCGATCCTGTGTGCTACATAAATTATTCGGTGTTAAAGGTCAACATTTGAGGTTTTTTGGATTTTTCTCGAAAACGGTAAGTTTTATCAAAATAAACCTTAAACCAAAGTTGTAGATCTTAAAATTCTCTACAAAATTAGTATTCATGATTTTTTTCCTAAGATTCACCATTCCTGATATATCGCGATTCTAAGAGTCACATTATACATGACATGCACACATTTGCACGCCACCTGTGAGGTAGTGTACTCGGCGCGTTTTTTTTACCATGGTTTCCCCTGTAGGCCTACTGCACTAATTGTCATGACAATTTTAGGATAAATTAAGGGATCAATACGCGTCAAGTTCTAGATATTACCTTATTATTGATATTGCTATTGATTAATATTGGGTTAACTATTGTTTTGATTTCTTTAGATATTTTTATCAGATTCATACTCTTGAAAGTCTACTTCAACAGTCATGTCTTCTTCGATTTCTTCTTCTTCCTCTTCCTCTTGCTGGATGTTCATAAATTGTTCAGATATGGCTGAATTGTTGGTCTCTTCGTTAAAATCACAGGAATCTTCCTCTATTGTACTTAACTGGACATTTGAGCAAGACTGACCTTGGCAATTGGTACACGCTGGAGAACACAGCAACCCGACTTCATCTTCTCCATTTCATTTCATTCTTCTCCATCGCAGAGTTTACAGTTCCATCTTGTGGACGATCAATTTTACCACCAGTATTAGGTTTTAAGAAAGATTTTTTGTAACAACTATCATGATATTTTGCATCAGCAGCGACTAAATCATACTCAAAATTAATACGTTCAAGAACAGCCTTTGAAACATCATCAGAACGATCTTTAGCTAATTTCAACAGGGATTCTTTGAATTTTAGTGTAGTCCCGTTATAATTTTTTTTTTAAAGATGCTGTGCTTTTTTTTCTCAGTTTCTTCATTGGCTTCATTGCCACAAAATAAACAGTATTTTTTAAAAGTAAAAAATGATTCACTTACTCGCGTTCTAGTACGAGGTGGACTTATTTTTGAAGTACTAGCCTGTTCCTCCTCACGTTGTCTTTTTACTGCAGCGATTGAAGTTTTCCGGGTGTATGATTTTCTGCAATCCACGTGTATTGTAACGAATTTTTGAGTTCTTAAATACTCAGTAAACTCATCACCACCCGCGACACTAGCCTCGATTAAAGTTGGCATTCCATGATCAACCACAACTGTTTCATCTTCAGTTAAAAGTTTATTGCAAATAAAGCAAAACCAAAATTGCCATGACAATTAGTGAAGTAGGCGCCTACAGGGGAAACCACGGTAAAAAGAAACGCGCCGAGTAAACTACCTCACAGGTGGCGTGGAAATGTGTGCATATCATGTATAATACGACTCTTAGAATCGCGATATCTCAGGAATGGTAACTTTTAGGAAAAAATCATAAAACCAATTTTTGTAGAGAATTATAAGATCTACAACTTTGGTTTAAGATTTATTTTGATTAAACTTACCGTTTTCGAGAAAAATCCAAATAACCTCAAATTTTTACCTTTGACCCCGAATAACTTTTGTATCACACATAGGATCGATGGGGATTTTTAAAACTTTATTTGTAATTGTAAACCCCAGCTCCACTAAAATTTGGCTCTCCAGGAATTTTTGTTATTTTAAATGTCTATATTGACCGGACTATACACTTTCTACACTCAACTAATAAATGAAACAGATCATCTTTAGTTTTGCAACGTAAGCACAAAGGAGAAGATGTTTTGCCCATGAGATGATAAAAAGCATTTAATGGAATATGTCCTAATCGTATACGCAGTGCAGAGATTATACAAGCCCGAAGGAATCGAGTTAAATATAACATTGACTCACTAAAATGGACAATACAATAATGCTCGGTACGCCCGGTAGTATAGGGGCTAATACGATTGAGTACAAGCCGTCATCCAGAAATCTACGCTTCCTTTTTTAATCGCACTTGAAAAACGGAACAGATATTTCCAAATTGTTATATTGGATCGAATCGGTGGAACCATAGGCGTTATCATCGAATTTTGTATATGTCGAGTCGAGTTATTTTAAAGAACAAATTATTTGTGAAAGTGGAAAAATAAAGAGCAGGATTTGAACCTGCGACTACCCTACTCTACCCTGCTCTCGAGCATCTCAATCTCAAGTGCTAAAATAAAAATCACAAAGATGTCGAGTTATTATTTGAGTATTCGACATAATCAGTTAATCAGCCACCATAGAAACAAAAAAATCACAAACGATTCATACCCAACTGCCTCGGTGGTGCAGCGGTAGTGTGTGCGATTGCTAATCATGAGGTCTCGGGTTCGATCCCCCGGTCAGGCAATGTTATTGAGTATTTTCGTAAAAAGAAAAATTCTCAGCAGCCCGGAGTTTGAAAATGTGACCGGTAGACGGCAATAGGCTCGCCTCCTATTACGTGGGACTTATTCCCTTCGGGGCGTGATGCTATGTTTTTATGTTTTTGTGTTTTATTCATACCCACAAATTTTTGAAAATCCGTACCCAATACTGCTCTGCCATTTAAACTTTGAACTATAACCATGTGTTTGAATTATCATCTCTCTAGATTTATCCCAGTCTGTCGAGGTCGGCTTTCTATCTATTGGCTTTTAGCTGATCCACATTGCACGGAGCGACTGCTTGCTGATCTCTACGACCCAACTTAGAACAAGACCGAAGTTAGTTTCCAACCGACTTCAAAGGCTTCAAGGAGGAGGTTCTCTATTCGACTGTATATACCCGTAAATATATATATATATATTGATGTTTGTTACGCGATTATTCCGCTAATTATGTTACGTCCGAGAGTGAGGGAATAGAGAGTCCACTTGTGTTGCACACACACTCGTCCACTAAACATCTCCTGAGTATTGGTTTGTGTCCGTTGACACTGGCCACGGCGACCGATCGATCTGATCATCAGTACGTACCTTACAAAAATCCCATAATCCTTGGAATGGTGGTGATTTAATGACCATGTTTTCCATCGCAGGATCCACAGCCAAGTACAGGAAATGACCTGAAATAAAATTAAATCGCATTAATGTCGTAAATACAACTGCACGGATGGCGGAGTAGTTTAAATATCGGCCTTCCGTTTGAATGTTTTGGGTTCGATTCCCACACAGGGTAAATCTTTGTGTCTTCCACAAATGGCTGTTCTGAGTCTGGGTGTACTTGTGTCCCGCGATACAAAAATTATTCCTTAGTGCAGGTTGTAGTCTATGAACCACTGAAGTAATCCAACATAGTACACGGCGGGTTTGTTTAGTGGGTGATCCCACACTACCCTGTCCGTTGCCCCGAACGACGGGGTGTGCGGATAGGTACATTTTTTTCCGCCTAAACAAATAAAAAATGGTAGTCTAAGAAAAAAAAATACACTAGTATTTTTTTATTATTGCGATTGGTGGCAGATGTGCCACGGCCCACCTGATGGTAACCGTTGCTAATGGACTCAACCATACCGGGAGAACTGTCAACCTAATCACCATTTCATTTCACAGATACGAAATGAAAGAATAAACGGTTATCTACTGCTACAACCAAAACACACCGACGTGCCTTACAGCAGGTCACACGGGAGATGGTGGTACCAACCCGCTCGGGCCCGATACCAAGTGAGTACTCCCACTTGGTACCCAGCCCTACCACCGTAATGAGTGATAATTGCTTACTACCCTTAGTTAGCTGAGCATGTCAAGTGCTAAATTTAAAGATTAAATATTTTCAAAAAAAAATAAGCAAAAATAACTTGTCTCTAAATAGACTGCGTTCAAAGAGATGATTTGAAAGCAATTGTATATTTTACATGCTCACGGCTTGCTGTGCCCGCGTGGGCGGGTGGTTATTTCAATACTACAAAATAACATTGTACAGATACAATTAAGAAGTATAAATTTGATTTGCTTTTAAACTGAAGCTCAGACTAAGTAAAAAATAAAGACACCGCATTGTTAACTAAAAATCGACCAAGTGCGAGTCGGACTCCGTCGGACGAAGGGCTCCGTACCATTGACTAGTTAAACAACATTACACTATTGTAACTCTCTGTAACCATGGTGTTTGGCTGTTACCAAATTTTACAAGTAAAATTTGACTCATTTCGTGGTTTTTAACTTAGATGCGCATAACGAAACAGTTTTAAATGTAAGGAATTATGTTACCTACCATTAGGGTCATTCGAGGTAACTGTGCGCAGTGAGTAAGCGTGTACAATCCCATATATTTAGGACTAAATTGAATGGGTTTGCGCACTTTTACCCACTGCGCACATTTGGCACGAAATTATTTATTTTTAAAGTGAATATTTAGGGTGATCATAGTCCGGAGCGTGCTCGTCGCGATCCCTGCCAGCCTGTAATCCACAGGCTACAATCCGGCTCGAATGCGTACTGTAGTGCGGGTTAGGGCGTGCGCCAGAGGCGACGCGTACCAACCCGCCCCCGTCGGTACGAACAACGGCAGATGCGGCGATGGGGGCCGCCACCCATGGTGGTGTGGAAGATAAGTTACACGAGCTGGTAACCGTCATGTCGGACAGACAGCTTGATGTGCTCTGTGTAACAGAGACCAAGCGAAAGGGTAGCGACGCCTGTGATCTTCCTGGTGGCGGGTTAGCTCTGTGGTCTGGTGTACCGCAGAGCGATCGGGCCAGCATGGGAGTAGGGGTGTTGTTGTCCGTTCGCTTGGCCTCAGGTGTGAAAGACTACGGAATGTTTGATCCTAGACTTCTATGGGTCCGAATAAAACTAGGTGTCACCAGGGTCTTCATGGTCGCAGCTTATGCTCCCGTAGGCTCTTCGGTGGCATCGGATCTAGAGAAGTTCTGGGATAATGTTAGGGAAGTTCTGGATTTGGCAGAAGCTAGTGAACGAGTGATCGTATGCGGAGACTTGAATGGATGGGTTGGGACCAAGCGTCCAGACTTCGAGGATGTGCTTGGTTCATTTGGTGATAAGAGAGTGAATGATGCAGATAGGCTAATTGCGGATGTATGTATGGAGAGAAACCTTATTGTGTCAAACACATTTTTTCAACATAAGGACATCCATATGTATACATGGAGAAGGAATGAACAGAGAAGTATGATAGATTTAATTCTGGTAGACAGTCGCCTCCGAAGTAAAATTCTGGATACAAGAGCCTACAGGGGTCCCACTGTCGACACGGACCACTATCTCGTTATTGCGAGATTTAGTGGTCTGTTCAGAAAAGGAGACACTGGCGAGAGCGTGTCCACTTCGGAGGGCTTGAAAGAGTAAAGATTGAAAAGTTGCAAGAAGACAGTGTAAGAGCAAAGTATGTAGAGGGTGTCCGTGAACTGCTGACAATGGCAAGTCAGCCGGGATCTGACATAGAAGAATGCTGGAGAGTATTGAAAGATAGTATGGTAGATACAGCGAAAGAAGTATGTGGATGCTCAAAGAAGCATAGGAAAGTGAAAGGTGATGCATGGTGGGATACGGAAGTAGCAGCTTCCGTAGACCAAAAGAAGAAGGCGTGGCTGGACTATGTATCTTCTTTGAACCTGAGTGCAAGTATGAAAGAACAGAAGAAAGAAATATACCGGCAACGTAAGAATGACCCCAAAGCCTTAGTGAAAGAGAAGCGTGATAGAGCAAATATGATTGCAGAAGAAAGGCTGACCAAAAGCAACGCCAAACTTTTCTGGAGGGTGGTTTGGTGGAGGGTGAAGAAATCTGGGAGTGGTTGGTCAGCTTTCAGAATGAATAAAATAAGGTCTAAAGGTGGAGAAATTCTTAAGCAAACACAAGATGTGTTAAGCCGATGGAGTGAATATTTTGGAGATATGTATGCGGATGTTCAGGGTGATGCTGGTGCCACATGTGATCTAACAGATCAGCATTCGGTACCGGCATCCTCTGATGACATTAGTGTGGATGAAGTTGAATGGGCGATAAGAAGTTTGAAAAATAGTAAGGTAGCGGGTATTGATATGGTGTCTGCTGAGATTATCAAGCTTGGAGGCTCATGAGACTGGGAATCCTTCCTGATGCTTCTCAATTTATGCTGGAGCTCAGGAATGGTTCCCAAGGACTGGAGAAGTGCAGTCATCGTGCCCTTATTTAAAAACAAGGGTTCACGTTATGATTGTGCAAACTACAGAGCCATAAGCTTGACCAGTTTGGCAGCCAAAGTGTATCGTAAGATTGTTGAAAGGAGAATGAGGATGGTGTCTGATGAATTTTTGTGTGAGGCACAAGGAGGTTTCAGGTGTAGACGAGGATACATGGATCAAGTGTTTTCTCTGCGCAACATTGTGGAGAAGCATCTGGCTGTAGGCCAGAGGGTTTTCTGTAGTTTTGTGGATTTGGAGAAAGCATTTGAAACTGTTGTACGAAAGGAACTTTGGGACATTTTGCCGGAGTATGGTATTAGCGGTAGACTGCTACAAGCGGTGCAGTCTAACTACATGGACTGCAGAGCTTGTGTGCGGCTGGATGATGGAATGTCACCCTGGTTTGATGTCAATATCGGCGTTAAACCGGGCTGCGTTCTATCAGCCAGACTGTTTATTATATATCTGGATAAATGTCTACAAAGGTTGAATGAAATGAATGTGGGAGTTCAGATGGGCGACTCAGTGGTTAACTCGCTGCTATATGCAGACGATGCGGTCCTATTAGCGCAGTCTGCGACTGACCTGCAAACCCTAGTCGACGTAATGGCAGAAGATTGTAAGAAAAGGGGCCTACGTGTGAATGTAAGCAAAACCAAAGTAATGGTTTTTGAAAGAGAAGAAGCCAGAACAGATGTTAGAGTAGCAATAGGAAATGGTGTGCTAGAACAAGTGGATGAATTTGTATATCTTGGATGTGGATTCAGTCGGGATGGAAGGTACACTACTGATGTAGAAAGAAGAGTGAATGCGGGAAATAGAGTGAACGGAGCATTGGGACAACTTCTCGGCAGCCATCACCTCAGCCAGAAGGCATGTGTCGCAATACACAACGCAGTACTTGTCCCAACGTTATTATATGGAAGCGAGAGTTGGGTATGTAAAAAGGAGCATGAGAGCAAAATCAATGCGGTCGAAATGCGATCTCTGCGGAGAATCTGTGGAGTGAGGCTGACTGACCGCATTCGTAACAATGACGTAAGAGAGCGAGTAGGTATGAAAGAGAGTATTGGTGTAAAGATGCGAAAGGGAATGCTCCGATGGTTCAGACATGTGGAAAGAATGCCGGACGAGCGACTGGCTAAGAAGATATACTATGCGAAAGTGGAAGGATGTAGGTACAGGGGGAGACCGAGACTTACCTACCTAGACCAAATTGGTCATGTGTTGAAGGAAGGTGGAGTCAGGAGTCTCCGAAACCGGCGAGCGTGTATGAAGAGAGTTATGAATGTTGAGGAAACGAGAGGTGTATGCAAGAATAGAACCTCTTGGTACTCTGTTCTCTCTGCCTACCCCGCAAGGGAAATGGCGTGATTATAAGTAAGTAAAGTGAATATAGGTATAACTAAATATTCTGTGAATATTTCAAGCGTTTAACTGTTGCCGTTATCAATATCGAGCAAAAACGAGTAAAAAAATCACGTTTGTTGTATGGGACCATCCCACCTTAAATAATTATTTTATTTTCATTTAATAATTTATTTTTAAAGTTAATATATAACTAAATATTCTGTAAACATTTCAAGCATCTACCTGTTGCCGTTATCAATAACGAGCAAAAAAGGACAATGAAAACACGTTTGTTGTACGGGAGCCCCCCTTAAATATTTTTTTATTTTATTTTTAGTATTTGTTGTTATAGCGGCAACAGAAATACATCATTTGTGAAAATTTCAACTGTCTAGCTATCGCCGTTCTTAAGATACAGCCTGGTGACAGACGGACGGACAGACAGACAGCGAAGTCTTAGTAATAGGGTCCCGTTTTGACCCTTCGGGTACGGAACCTTAAAAGGTTAAGCCACTTTTTGAAAGATGTGTGCGTGAAAGTGTTGTCACCGGAAATAAATAATCTCTATCATTTGAGTATTTTTTTTAAAGTATTATGTTTAAAAGACATAAAGGAAGTAAAAGTATAAAAAATGTTTACATCAAATCATAATAATATGGAATATTATGGCGTTGACGACGTATTCATGTACGTAACGTAACGTATGTACGAAATCGTCGAGTCATTTGGGATAATTTTAAGTCATACTCTGATAACACTCGTGGTGTATGACACTTCCTTTGGCATGGTTTTGTTTGTGTATTTGTTTGCGTGAGCGCATGTAATTACAAGTTTGGCATGGTACTTTATATGGCTTCACTGGATTATTCGTAATGCTCTTGTCTATATTTTATAGTTAGTCTGAGGGCTGGAGTTACAATTTTATGGTTATCTTGATTCTGTCCGTGATACCGTTCGTGTGTAGGTACATCAGTATTATAAAAAGGTCACACTAATTATTCATATGCATAAAGAGCTACGCCATAGCCTCTATTTTCATAGGTTAAACAAATAGCCGGTGGTCCGCCAATAAAGGCGGAGAGATGGCACACGGCGGGTTTCTTTAGAGGGTGAGGGCCCCACACTACCCTGTTTGTTGCCCCAAACGACGGGGTGTGCGGTTAGGAACATAAACAAATAGCCTATGTCCTCCTCTGTGCTATTGAATTAGCTTACATAATTATGTAATCCAATTCAATAGCGATTTCGTTAACATTTTATAACGAAACTAGCCATTGTCCTTTGCATTTTTGTTTAGGTTATATGTATATATTATGCCCGATATAGTAGCGGGATTAAATGTATACCAGTTTTTAAGTCTCATCCATGCATCCATCAGCCTGCACAACATGTGTTTCGCTCATATGGGGGATAGTGCCGTAATCGCCACGCTTGGCAGGCGGATTGACGATCGCGGTGGATATTATTAATACTCGAGGGAGTGCTGCTACCCACTCCCCTGGTATTCCCTCAGTCGGCTCTTACGACTCCCATGGGTGGAGAGGGGTGGGACAAACTCTAAAGCCAGCCCTACACGGCACTGGCTCTCCGGCGGGGAATCGAACCCAGGTCTCCCGCGTGATAGGCGGGGACTGACCACTATACTACCGAAGAAGAGCTCATCAAGAGCTATAAAAAAAAAGTAGCATCAAAATCCGTTCAGTAGTTTTTGCGTTGATGCGCGAACGATCAAACAGACAACAGACAAAATATATTAAAAAAATTGTTTTGCGTTTAGACATACAATAATTTGCATAAACAAAATGAGCAGACTCTCGTAACTTGAACCAAGAAAATGAGTAAAAGTCTAAAAGTAATATTGCTAGTAAAGTCTGCCTCTGTGGTGCAGCGGCAGTGTAAGCGACTGCTGATCATGAGGTCTCGGGTTCGATCCCCGGGTCGGGCAGTGTTACTGAGAATTTTCGTAAAAAAAAAAGAAAAAATTGTCAGTAGCAGCCCGGAGTTTGGAAATGTGCCCAGTAGACGTCAATAGGCTCAATAATTTGCTAACAAATTTTTGTTTACAATTTATCACTGCTCGGTGAAGGAAAACATCGTGAGGTAACCTGCACGCGTGAGTCTCGACGGCATGTGAAGTCTGCCAACCCGCATTGGGCCAGTGTGGTGCACTCTGAGAGGAGACCCATGCTCAATAGTGGGACAGAAAAAGGGTTGTAAAAAATATTTACTACATAAACTACTTTCTCCCTCAGCTAAATGGATATTTATTTTTTATTGCTTATGGTGGCAGACGAGCCACGGCCCACCTGATGGTAAATGGTAACCATCGCTCATGGACTCAACTATACCGAGAGTATTGTCAAGCTGCTGCTCACCATTTCCTTTCACAGATACGAAATGAAAGAATAAACGGCTATCTCCTGCTACAACCAAAACACGCCGATGTGCTTCATGGCCGGTCTCACAGGAGATGGTGGTGCCAACCCGGTTGGGCCCGATAGCAAGTGAGTACTCCCACTTGGTACCTAGCTCTACCACCAGTAATGCAATGGGTGATAGTTGCTTACTTCCCTTAGTCACCTCGTACGACACCCGTGGGAAAGACCCACCTTAGTCACCCCATGGTGATGACAATTGTATTCTTAGTCCGTCACCACACGGACAAAAGGATAGCAATCTTTGTATCATTAACGTGTCGTAGTTAATAATATTACTAAGGCTAATAATTGGAACAGTCTATATATCTATTATAACTGAACCAAATATTTGCAAAACATATTTACTTAACCTACTGCTTTATTTCTGCGCTACGGGACATCTGGCAGGTAGTCGGTCTGTAAGCGATCAATTTAGAGTACCTAATAAGACACAAATTGGCCGAGTTTGCGTTAATTGAAACATGATCATTGAAGAAATAGGATAACAGCAGGCGTGTGTTCGTTACAATCATGGTTTAGAGCAGGGGTCTCCAAATTACGGCCCGCGGGCCAAATCCGGCCCGCCAGTGCCATCAATCCGGCCCGCGACAGCTTAAGACTAGTGCAATAAATCTGGCCCACGACAGCCAATGTCTTATTGTTGACTATTGCTGTGATAAGTTGAAGAAGAAAACACAGAATGATAATTACTCGGTATTTACTTGCAAGGTAAAACTTAACGCCGGAAATGATGACGCAGAAAACTTAACTTAAGTATCTAAGCTTAGCATATTAATTAAAAACAAATAATAGAAATTAATCCAAAAAAACCCTAATGAGATTTATGTAAATGTGTTTTGGCCCTTGGAACATACTGAAAAAATCATTATGGCCCTAAGGCTTCAAAGTTTGGAGACCCCTGATTTGGAGTAACAATGACGTCCATTTGTATTAGTTTACGAAGTATTAGTGATTTCAGTGATAGTTCAAGTGTTAAATATTGCCAAGATAAAGGTATGGAGTTTGATGTTCAATCTTGTTTATTTTTTTATTGCTAACAGTGGCAGACAAGCAAACGGCCCACCTGGTAAATGGTAACCGCCGCTCATGGACTTTGGCAACACCAGACGCACAGCCAAGCCGCCGCATACCGTGAGTAAAGTGCTATCCCAGCAGGAAATTCCACCGCAGCAGGAAGTTCATTCGAGATCTTACACGTACGTGATGGAAAGGAACGCTGAAAACGAACCTTGGACGAGATAGTCTCCAGGTGGTATGGTTGAATCCTAGTACGGCGTGTCGTGGTCCGGTGGTAAAACGGCGATGTTGTTACCACCTCAAACAGTGTGTGTCAAGATATCACTCGATTTTCTAGTGATAGAACCCTGTTCATCCCAGCATGAATGGGCTGGCTTGATCGGGGGAGGAACAACCCTCTCACAGAAGATTAGCGTGAACCAACGATAGTTACTACCGTTGTGTTTCGTATGGCGAGTGAGAGCGCCAAAGGCCCAAATACTCTCCCTATTCTCTTCTTATTATCCTTATTTTCTACCTCCTATCCCTTTCCTTGGAGATAGCGACGTGCAAGTGATGCCTCTGGTGTTGCTAGCGTCTATAGGCTACGGTAACCGCTTACCATCAGGTGGGCCATATGCTTGTTCGCCACCCACATAGTATATAAAATAAGATTTTATATTTATTTACGAATGGACTGCCTCGGTGGTGTAGCGGTAGTGTATGCGACTGCTATTCATGAGGTCTCTGGTTCGATCCCCGGGTTGGGCAATGTTATTGAGCTTTTTCCTACAAAGAAAAATTCTCAGTAACAGTCCGGAGTTTGGAAATGTGCCCGGTAGACGTCAATAGGCTCGCCCCCTATTACGTGGGACTTAAACATAGCTGGTGAGTCGTGGGTGTGTAATACACCTCTGCCTACCCCTTAGGGGAATATAGGCGTATGTTACGAATGGAATGCCCCTTGAAAGTATACAATGTGAGGAAATCTGTATCCATCCATCAGTCTCTCAACACCCACTGCTGAACATAGGCATCCCCACAATATAGTCAATTTCGACGGGCCTCGTGGCGTAGTCGGTTGTGTAACCGACTTCCGTGCCGACGGTCATTGGTTCGATTCCCACTTAGGACAATTATTTGTGTGATGAACACAGATATTTGTACTGCGTCTGGGTGTTTTCTATATATTTATATATATATATGTATTTACAAAAAAAAGTAATACATATAAATGTATTATATCCGTAATCTGGTACCCATAGCACAAGCGTTAAGCTTAGTTTGGGACCAGAGGACGTTGTGTGGAAATGTCCGTGAAAATTTATTAATTATTTATTTATTTTGGATGTTTTGCCGTGATTGCCACGTTTGTGTGGTGGATTGGAAATCGCAATAGTTCTTAGTGGTTACTCGAGGGAGCGCTTCTAATCGCGTAATTCCCTCAGCCGGCTCGTACAACTCCCGCGAGTACAGTTGGGCTGGAATTATTCTAACCCCCAATTCTACACGGCATAAAAAATGAGCCGTCACGGGACGTCTCGCAGTTGTGAAAATATCGATTTTCTTTCTTCGAGTCTTATATAATTCTTGGTAAGCGCCCTCTCGTTATCCATAGACGAATTAAAACTGTTATTGGTTTATTGATTGACATTATACTTCCTAGTTAAATGCTTTTGTCAACAGAAGGCGTTAAAATTAATAAAAAAAATAGCCGGTTTTACCCTCCCTCCGTATTTTAGATGTTTTCACATCAAAATATATGTATGCCTGAGAGGTTATAGGGTTTGTATAGTCTGCCAACCGGTATTAGACCAGCATGCTGGACCACAGCTTAAATCTCTTTCACTCTGATCGGAAACCTGTGTCTAATATTAAGACAGTAATAGATCGTCTCTCAACAAATGCAATTTATTTTCGCCATGTTTTCAGCTATTTGAACACAGCGACAATTTGCGTCCGTACGTCTAGCACTTTCTATTTATAACATGAACTCGCGGTTACTTTTAGATTGAATATTATTTGAATATAATTAACGCAGTGTGAAAATGTGAAATCGAAAATATGAAATAGCCATAGCGGTGTTCTAGGAGATACGGGGTCAATCCTATTCGAAGCATGTCAAATTCTTAAACACTTTACTCGAAAGTTAGCACTTTAAAACTTAATATATACTGTGACTGTTATTTTCGATTTCACATTTTTCACTTTGTGTTTAATGTATGTTGCATTACTTCAGTGGTCCGCCGGCGGCCCGAGTACCTATCCTAAAAAGTTGTTTTTAAGATTTTATTTTGTAATTTTTTCGGCGTAGCTAATATATATATAGTACACCTATACACCAATGTCAGCATTCTAGTACTAAGTCTCTGAGCTAAGCTGCCCGCAGACAGACACGGCGAATCTATTCCTTGTTGACCACCTTAAAAAACTGCCATCTGATCTACGTAGCCCAGTGATATAATAGTTTGAAGCTGTCTAACGCTTGCTACAACACGCATAAAAGCAAGCTCATTATTATTTCATAACATAGCATCACACCTGTAGTCCCCGAAAGGATAGGCAGAGGTGTATTACACACCCACGATTCTCCAAGTAATAGGGGGCGAGTCTATTGTCGTCTACCGGGCACATTTCCAAACTAAGAATTTTTCCCGGGGATCGAACCCGAGACCTTATGATCAGCAGTCGCTTACACTACCGCTGCACCACAGACGCAGTTATTATTTCGTTATTATATTTCGAGTAGGTAAATCTAGCAGAGCAGTTTAAAACATACACATACAGTAATTTATATTTGTAACTAGCGTTTGCAGTTTAAATATCACCACTTAAATAAAGCTAAAATTAACTACAGAAACATTTTCTGCTGATCCTTTCACAAACAAAACGCTTTAAGCGTAGACAAGAACCCTTCTGCATCTACGCTTTAAATGGCAGATATTTTTAGATTTCCTTTGTTTTAGCTTAATTATCACGGAGAGCTTTAAAATTGTAATTATGTAGAGAAGTTAGCTATTTATATACATTGTACAGATTTTAATACAATCTATATTACTATTATAAAGCTGTAACTAAGCTATGTCTGTAAAGGAGAATGCCATTTTTCGCCCTGTACGGTAGCATCGGGGCTATGATAATTATTAGTATTTTTTATAATACAAAATGTATATTTTGATTTAACACGGACTAGCTCCCATGTCATAATGAAGAAAAAAAATTATTCGAAGGGACTATTTGTACATCCGCCATGTTTACCTGAAGTCAATACAATCGTTTTTTTTTTATAGCAAACATTAGGTTATTTTTAAATCTGAATTACACTTTTGGAATTGATTTAGAAATTGTGTGTATTTTACACACAATGAAAAATCAAGATCATTTCTAATATTATAAGTTACATATTACTCTGTCAAAAAAGTACCGGGAAAAGATCGATAATACACAAAATTTTTATTATTCATCCAAATTTACTTTATCATCTTCAAAGTATGCTCCTTCAGAAACGATAGACTTACGCCAACGAATAATCCAATCATCAAATTAATCATTTTTTAAACGCTGTTTCCGGAATTGAGTTCGGCTCTCGCCACAAATTCTCCTTTATGTCTTCTACCGATTGATAACGGGTGCCACAAAGTGGTAATTTGGGTTTAGGAAAAAGAAAGAAGTCGGCTGGAGCCATATCTGGTGAATATGGTGGTTGCTCGATGGTATTTGTTGAGTGTTTGGACAAAAATTCATTCACAATGATGGCCTTGTGCGCGGAGCGCATTATCGTGGTGCAAAATCCAAGAATTTTCTTTCAACATATCTGGCCTTTTTCGCCGAATTTGCACTCTTAAACGCCGCATAACGCTCAAATAATATTCTTTATTTACCGTTTGACCTTCTGGCAAGAATTCCGAGTGCACAACACCGCGATAGTCAAAGAAAACAGTCAACATGACTTTGACTTTTGATCGACTTTGGCGTGGTTTTTTCAGTTTCGGTTCAGTTGGAAGTCGCCACTCCAAAGCTTGTTGACTAATTTTTTTAAACTATTTATACACATAATATTTTAACTTAAATGAACTTATCTTCTAATGCGTAAGCTATGTGTATTGGTGTACGTGCGTGCGCGCGGCGCGTGTGCGTGTGTGTGTTAGTTCGTTTGTGTATGTGTGTGTGTGAGTGTGTGTGAATTTATTTAATAACTATGTTCTCAGTTTCTCCATAGCTATGTTCATTTAGCCATTTCTTTATAGAACATTTAAACTCATACATTTTCTTAGTTTTACTATTTTTGTGTATGCATTATATTATAGATTTTTGGAGCTATATAGTTAAAGTGTCTTTGTGCTAACGTAGTGTTCACTCGTGGTAGAGGACATCGATCGATCCGTTTAGCATTGACAGGTAAATTTGGTACCGTTTGTTTGTGATATCTTTTTAAGATTTCATATAAGAAAAGTTTCCTAACAGTAAGTACTCCTGCTTTTTATATACGTCTTCTGTGGGATGTTTATATGTTAAGTGTAATAGCACTTTTAATAAAGCCCGCTGTGCCCTTTCGACAACGATCAAATTCGTTTTTCCAGTGCCACCCCAGGCGCAAATACAGTACCTGACTAGACATTCACATAATGCACGGTATGTACTGATTAGGGTTTTAAGATCTGCCACATCGCGTAGCTTTTTAAAGATGTAGATTGTTTTTCTTATTCTGGTGGCCAATAAGTCTGTGTGAGCGCTCCAGTCTAGTCTTCCATCTATCATTACACCTAGGTATTTTATAGACGTCACCCGCGTTAACATCGTGCACTAACATTTTCCACCGCTATGTATTCTATTACACGGGTATTTATGACTTTTAATAGCAAAATTTTGCCCCGGCGCTGTCAGGTGTGATCTGTTAAAACAAATATATTTGGTTTTGGAAGTGTTTAGTGAGAGTAGACTAGACTATTTCTAGCCACTCTGTAACGCTAGCTAAGCCCCTCTCAGTGACCTTACAGATCTTGTCCCATGACTCATCATAGCATATAAGCACGGCATTGTCCGCAAACATAAAAAGCTTAACGTTATGCAACTTTACTTTAAGCAGATCATTGATATATACTAGGAACAAAGTCGGTGATAATGTACTCCCTTGGGGAATACTAAAAGTGCTCGTTATAATAGTATCGCTGATATGCTGGTCAAGCCGCACACATTGCACTCGCTTAGACAGATAATCAGTAAACCATTCCAGCATTATTCCTCGAACACCCATGTTCTCGAGTCTCTTTATAAGTATATTTCTAGAGACTGTATCGAAAGCTTTTTGTAGGTCTAGAAACACCCCAAGGCATCTTTCTCCTTTATCAAGATGTGTAGTTACCAATGTCGTCAGTTTAAGAACAGCATCTTCGGTAGCCTGATTCTTTCGAAATCCATATTGGTTTTTACTTATTTGTTCATTTTTTTCCAGGTAACTAATCAATCTTCGGTTCATAAGTTTTTCTAAGATTTTTGTTAACGCCGAGAGAAGAGTAATGGGTCTGTAATTTGTAGGATTTTCCTTATCTCCAGCTTTATATATGGGACAGATTACTGACTTTTTAAATATGCAAGGGAATTTTCCCTTTTCAAGCTAAGGGATTTGCTACTGATATAATATTTTGTTTCAGGATTTCAGTTGTGATTTTATCCCAACCAGGTGCAGTGTTAGATCTCAAACCAAGCACAACTTGTTTCACTTCTTGGGGATCTGTTGGTATTAATTGCATAGATTCTCTGGGTGACGTATTTGTATTTGCTATGCGTACCAGGTCTTGTTCATCCTTGTTCATTTTATGCATCATGTCTTTCCCTATAGTCTCTTCTATGGATGTAAAATATCTGTTCACAACATTGAGTGACTCCGTCGGTGCCTTTTTTATTTTTAGAAGATTGTGAGGTATTCCTATTTTAGTATTAATATCACATATTTCTTTTATAGTCTTCCAAGTCTCTTTTATGTTCTTTTCACTAGCTGCTAATTTCTTTTGATAATATTGTTTTTTGAGGTTTTTAATTATATTATTACATGAGTTTCTATAATTTAGGTAATTAAGCTTATGTATCTCACTATCCGGAAACCTTTTCCATTGCAAATGTAATTTGTATCTTTTCGTAATAGATCTAACCATCCCTTTAGAAATCCAAGGCTTTAATGGTTTAAGCCAATTTGTAAACCTTATGATCTGTGTGTTGTCTTCAATAATCGATATGAGTCTATTTGTTAGGACTTCTGCAGCGACGTCAACATCTCCAGTCTCATAAATCTCATTCCATGACTGGTCTGAAATAGCTTCCTTTATATTCACATAGTTTAGTATAGTTTTATTATAAATAGGTTTTTCTTTATTAATTGAGGTACTATAAGCATACAGTAGTATAGGGGAATGATCAGTTATCTGTTGTTCAAACACTATTGTTTTTCAAGAGTTTCCTAATTTTACCATAAAATGATCTAGACAAGCGTTTTGTCTGGTAGGAACTGTGATACCCTGTTGTAATCCATGCATCGCTAGTAAATTTAAGTACTCAGGTGTTTGTCCTCCATTTACATCAAGAGTATTTATGTTAATATATCCATCTAAATCTATTTCTGTTTCAATTAATTTATTGCAAGGATCGAATTATAAAAGTTAGGTTTATAATTTATTAACCTGACACTAGCTAGGTCTAACTTAGGTTTAGCACCAGTAAAGAAACACATCAACCACAAAGCTACCTACATCCATATAATTATATAATTATTTCTAATATATAACAAACACACTATATTTCTATATCTATTACATAGTTTACATCCATTATATTCGGTATTTCTATTTTTCTTCTCTGTTATCATTAAATAAGGCAGTATAAACATTTGTGAACTAACATTTATATTATGTATCATAATTGTGGTGACACTATATTGATAAAACAATTGTCTATTTATACACTGTTTTAGGTAAAATGTAATAAAGTAAGAAATGCTTTGCATATAGTTTGCATACTCAGCAAGTAGTGCGCTTAAACAGAATATATTAAGCAGTGTTATTTTATTTAGATTAAAAAAGCAGTACCCAACTGCCCAGTATATCCTCTTTGCAACTGACAGGGACATATTTTTGTAATATTTTGAGCTGACAATTGTATTTTGTGTATTTAACTGCAATATAAGTTTAAACATAGTAAAACAAAATAATACATTCTTTCTAGTTTTATAGGTTTTACACAATCGTTTATTTATTTTAATAATAAATCGTGATATATGTATTGAGCATGTAAAAGTTATAGTAATCTGTATATCTGCTACAGGAAATTACAATTTGGGGCTTATTTTTGTTTTCTATTGAAATGGATATTGTGTTGTATTTAATGAATGTTTTGTGTAATTGTAATACATATAAAGGGGTTGTAAAATAAATACTCATTTTTGTTTTATAAATTTTTGGTAATATTAGATTATTTATTTTAATATTATTCTATGTATTTTGTATGTAACATATAAGCTAGTTGGATTAGGTACCTGCTGTATTTTTAGTTTTTGATTTGTATTGTAATGTACTGTAATATTGAATCAGATGAATAGTGTATTTACATTGTATAACACATATATCATATAAAATAGTATATATGAACACACAGAGAACAACAAGCAAATAACCGTATTCATAGTACATATATAGTCACTTTTTATCTGCTATATCACGTAGCGATTGCTCTGATTTTATAATAATTTGTTTGGCTCCTACCTCCTTTCGAATAAAAATGTTACCATTTTTTGTCCAACAAAATTTATAATTATTTGTTTTGGAATATTCTCTTGCCTTGAAAAACAGCTTCCTAGTGCTCAAGGGGAGGTATTCAGTAATAAATATTGCCCGTCGCTCCCCACTTAGTCCAATAGTGTGGGTGTTCATGTTCTCTTCTCTAGTATGTTTTTTATTGAAATCGCGAGCTGCTATTATTATTTGGGATTTAGTCTGGAGAACTCCGCCACAATGGGCCTAGGTACACCTGGCTTGGCAGGGAGACGATATATATCACGTATATCCAATTCGACTACTGGTATTTTGACAGCTATACCAACTTCCTTAATAATGGTCTTTAAGTCAGTGTAGGTTTCATTCTCCTTTGCCGGGATATTTTTAAGTTCCACACAAGATGATCTGGAAGCCAATTGGAGATCATTTAATTTGGATTCCAATTCACATATACGCAGTAAATAGTATTTCTTTTCGTTTTTTACTTCTTGAATTTGTTTTCATGTCTTCATATTGGTCCTTCAGGAAAGAAATCGTTTTTTTCAAAATCGAGATTAGTTTTTTGTATGGATGAGTTTTGTATTTTAATATCCGCCAGCTCCGACATTAACTTGGTTAAAATTGTAGTTTGTTTATTGTATAAGGTATTATGATATTCTTCTTGTTCCGACTTCCACATTTCCAACATATTTTTCATTTCTTGTTTAAAATCGAATAGGTCTCTGTTTGGAGAAAAATTTGGACATGGTCTTTTTGATCGCACCTTACTTACAGTGTTATTATCGCAACTTATCGCCTGCGAGATATCTGAATCAGATGCCGTATGCGCTGATAGTTTAGAGGTACCCTCAGTTGGCGGGGTATGTTGAATTCTGGGCATTTTGTAGTTGCGATTCGTTTAAACTTGTGTACTAATATGTATATTTGTAAAACACTATTAATGATTATTTATATTCTCTAATACACTCGGCACTAACAGTAGTAGTTTGCATGTCAAACTCGTAAACCCACGTCTCGTCACCAGTAACAATGCGTTTCATGAATGTTGGGTCGGAATTTACTCGTTCTAGCATGTCCTCAGCGACTCTCATGTGATTGAGTTTGTGAAAAAAGTTCAGGTCTTTTGGGACTAGCCGAGCGGAAACATGTTTCATACCCAAGTGATTATTTAAAATGGTACGGATCGACTCGTGAGATACAGAAAGTTCGGCGGCTATCTCTCTCAAAGTTGAATGAGGATTTTCAGTCACTATTTCCCTCACTTTTGCAATGCTAACTTCAGTTGCAGACGTTGATGGCCTACCAGAGCGAGGCAAATCTTCCATCACATCTCAACCGCTTTTAAACGCTTTGTACCACTCATAAGCACGTGTTTTTGATAAAGTCGATTCACCGTAAGCCTTTTGTAACATTTTCAGTGACTCCGAACACGAAATTCCATTGGCGATGCAAAATTTAAGACATACTCTTTGTTCGATGTTTTTGTCCATTATGAAAAACTATTACAAGAGGTAGTGAAACACCAATCTACTGTCATACGTAAACTGATCCATTTACATTCAAGCTTCATTGTTATAAGTTTACGCTCAGCTCAACCTCAAAATCAGACAGTATTTGTAATATGTAGTATGATTTTCCAGCTAGTCCGCTATTAAATGATAATTCTATGGGAATTCAGTAATATGTTTTAATACAACACATAATTTAATTTTGAGGTTTTTTCAGGGCAAACTATGCATGGACGCAGAGAATTGTCCTTTAAGATATTTGGTAAATAATTACGTTAACGAACAAATTATTTGTGAAAGTAAAAAAAGGGAACTTTACTACAAGCAGGAAAATACAGATAAAAATATTTAAAAATATCTATATAATCTCCAAATAGTATGAATTTTAATTGTAAAAGTAAGCTCACTATATTCGAATAATGTATGTAAATACATCCGATGGGTGGCGTGGGTCCTAAAGACAAAGGTGAAATGGAGATTTGGAATCTTTGTTAGCGACTGCAATAAGTAGCTGAGCATGTCAAATGCTAAAATACAGATCAAAATAAATAATTACGTGTTATAAAAAGTGAGAAAATGTGAAATCTAAAATTACAGTCACGAGTAGGATTTGAACCTGCATCTCCTGGAATACCGTCCCAGACGCTTTGCCAATTCAGCCATCGTGTAAATTGCTCGGGATTGCGAATTTCGTTAACACATTCCTTCTTAATGTCATTGAGTGACGAATTACTGGGCAATTAAGGCGTCTCTGAAGATATATATATATTTTTTAATTTTTGTGTGTCTGTGTTTGTTTGCGTATCACGTATTTTTTTTTTTTATTTAAACTGATAACGTCTGATTGGACTTGATAACTAGTAAACGCTTTATTCTGCTCTGTATCGTAAACCTGCGATATAATCTGAAAACTAGCTTTAGCAAAGGCTAATTTATTAAAGCAGTTATAGCTTAGTGGTGATTGATTTACTGCTAGAGAGATGTCGAGTTCAGTCGCTAGTCCAAGGTTCAAACTTCGCTGAGAACATGAAGAAGAGGGCCCGAACGGGTTGGTACTACCATCTCCCGTGTGACCGGCCATAAAGCCATCGTTGCGTTTTGACTGTAGCAGGCCGTTAATTCCTTCATTTCATATATTATATATATATATATATGTGAAATGAAATGGTGAGCAGCGGCTTGACAATACTCTCGGTATAGTTAAATCCATGAGCGACGGTTACCAAATAAAAAAGCCGGATATGACTTAATGTAGACGCATCAGGTGCCAATGGGTGCTAGTCGACCTCCGGCCCCCATAGGCGCTGGTCAGAGGGTGACAGACCAAGAGTAGTCCGCCACCCAAGCAGTTGCAGGCCTAAGAAGACACGTGTTCCGTGAGCGCCTCCCGACGAGGGAGGGCTAGGCTCCAAACCAGACGGGACTACCAGCATTGGAGGCCCAGACCTGTCAGTTGTGAAGGAAGTCATGCGTAGAGCGTATACCTCGCCCCTGGTCAAACACATCGGGGCTTTAGCAGGTATACCGGTTGTGAAATTGGAAGTCCGGCCTCTCTTCCGGGGATAACCTCTTTGCCTGCCTGGCAGGGGGTATCCATAAAGGATTTCCTCGCGAAAAAAAATCCTTTTAAGTAATGTCATATATGTCCAGTGGCCGGACAGTACAAGTGGAAAGATGGTAGGTACAATTTTTTTTTAATCTACTCTTTGGACGGTACATTTTAGTGGATGATATACACTATACTGTTCGTCGCTCCAAACGACGGACAATTTAAAACAAAAGGGGCGCACTGAGAATGCTCAAATAAATATCCATTCTAAAGTACTCTTTCGCCGTACTAGCTGTTTTATTAATCTTTGTATTTGTGTTACCGAAATAAAAAAAGATGTGAGCAACCGCGGGCTATAACTAGTATCTCAAAAAAATATATAATTAATATAAGCAACTCGTGTAGACACAAAAGATTACTGGAACCAAAAAGAAATACACAAAATAATCGCCCTCTAGCCGTCGATCTATCAAATATGTCAAAGGTCACAGGTTATATAACGCAACAGTTGATATTATTGCCATGGTAACGGTGGGGGCTGGCAAGTGCTTCCACTCTTGTGTAATGGCGTCGTTCCACAACGCCATTACACAAGCGCGTACGCCATAAATTAAAAACGTATATTTTAAAATCATCAATATGTATGAACCGCCATTAAAAAAATGATTTTGGGGCGGCTCGTAGAAAGAAAATTATTTTAATTTCGCAGTCTCAATATACAAAAAAAAATATACAGCATCACACCTGTAAGCCCCGAAGGGGTAGGCAGAGGTGTATTACACACCCACGGTTCGCCAGCTTTGTTTTGTATATCTTCATAACCGGTCGCTCGTCCGGCATTATTTCCACGTTGTCCGAAACATCGAAGCATTTCCTTTCGCATCTTTACACCAATACTCTCTTTCATACCTCGCTTTTCTTACGTCGTCGTTACGAATGCCGTCAGTCAGCCTCACTCCACATATAAGATTTATGGAGGGCACTCACAGTAGACAACGCTTTGGCTGTGACCCTGATATTGTTAATATCACGAGGTTAACACTCTCAGCTTAGGCCATAAAGTACAAATTATTTGTGAATGTGTAAAAAGAGAACTTTAGTGCGAGCTGGATACGAACCTGCATCCCTTTCAATCCGGGAAAGTTCTCTAAGCCGCTAAGCTATCGCATTGACCAACGGCCATACCCAATCTCCATTTGTCTTTACTACCCACGCCACCTATCGGATGCATTTACATACATTAATCCAATATAACAATTAAAATTCATACTAATTGATGGCGCGATTTAAAAAAAAAAATATCTGTATTTTAGCACTTGACATGCTCAGCTCGGCCGTGTGGGGCAGGCTTTAGAATTGTCCCACCCCTCTCTACCCACGGGAGTCGTAAGAGCCGACTGAGGGCATACCGAGAACTCCCCCCCATATGCCCTCAGCCCCACTCACTCCCTCGAGTATTAACAACATCCACTGCGATCGCCAAACCGCCTGCCAAGCGTGGCGATTACGGCATTATCCCCCATAACGGGACCGCTCATTGTGGCGTTCACTTGGGGAGGCCTATGTCCAGCAGTGGACGATGAAAGGCTGATGGATGCTCAGCTGCTTGAAAATACAAATTATTTGTGAATGTGGAAAAAGATAATCACGCTCGCACTAAAGTTCTCTTTTTCCACATTCACAAATATTTTTTAGGTACTTTAAGTAGCTGAGCATGTCAAGTGCTAAAATACAGATCAAAACTCTCAGGTCATACTCATCAAATGAGCAGAAGCGCATCCGCCTGTTACATTTATTATCATATTACTAGCCGTATCCCAAGGTTTCTCTGTTCTTTTGATCTGTTCAGTTTTAATTGATCCATCAATATCTGAAGTCCACGATCTAGATACGAGGACAACTGGCGACATAAGATCAAGACTGAAGTCAGACTCTTTTATTAAGGCCTCTGACAACCTGTAGGTACTGATTGCCAGGATGTCTTCGGACAGCTGGGATCTATTGGTTAGCGTTCCTTCAGAAGCATAGAGGTCTGGTATCCACAATTAGATGTCACTTTTGGTTCAGCCATCTGATGTCGACACAATTAAGCTACATTAATCTACTATTCACAAATTATTTTTTCTTTGTTCATATCTTACGTGCTGGCATACCGTTCATCCTATCATTGTGAAACTTTACATACCTACATAAAATCCGGTCTATAAAAAAGGATATAGCCTAAAAGCGCAATAGATAAACAAATAGAGCACAGCGTCTCGGAGAGTCTTCCAAAGATCGTGAAGAAAGTTTCGCCATAAGCCATTGATATTAAACCAATAAGCGCACTGATTCAATGAGACAGCGAGGTTCCAAAATAAACGAAAAAGTGTCATCGATGTATATAATTTTTAGACTTTTGTAGATTTTTTAAAAACTGCTGCACCGATTTTGATAAAATTTAAATGGGACGATGGTGATGGAATGTCACCCTGGTTTGATGTCAATATCGGCGTTAAACAGGGCTGCGCTCTATCAGCCAGACTGTTTATCATATATCTGGATAAATGTCTACAAAGGTTGAATGAAATTAATGTGGGAGTTCAGATGGGCGAGTCAGTGGTTAACTCGCTGCTATATGCAGACGATGCGGTCCTATTAGCGCAGTCTGCGACTGACCTGCAAACCCTAGTCGACGTAATGGCAGAAGATTGTAAGAAAAGGGGCCTATGTGTGAATGTGAGCAAAATAAAAATAATGGTTTTTGAAAGAGAAGAAGCCAGAACAGATGTTAGAGTAGCAATAGGAAATGGTGTGCTAGAACAAGTGGATGAATTTGAATATCTTGGATGTGGATGGAAGGTATACCATTGATGTAGAAAGAAGAGTGAATGCGGGAAATAGAGTGAACGGAGCATTGGGACAACTTCTCGGCAGCCACCACCTCAGCCAGAAGGCACGTGTCGCAATACACAACGCAGTGCTTGTCCCAACGTTATTATATGGAACCGACAGTTGGGTATGTAAAAAGGAGCATGAGAGCAAAATCAATGCGGTCAAAATGCGATCTCTGCGGAGAATCTGTGGAGTGAGGCTGACTGACCGCATTCGTAACAATGACGTAAGAGAGCGAGTAGGTATGAAAGAGAGTATTGGTGTAAAGATGCGAAAGTGGAAGGATGTAGGTACCGGGGGAGATCGAGACTCACCTACCTAGACCAAATCAGTCATGTATTGAAGGAAGGTAAAGTCAGGAGTCTCCGAAACCGGCGAGCGTGTATGTAGAGAGTTATGAATGTTTAGGAAGCGAGAGATGTATGCAAGAATAGAGCCTCTTGGCACTCTGTTCTCTCTGCCTACCCCGCAAGGGAAATGGCGTGATGATAAGTTAGTTAGTTAGATATATATTATATTATGTTAGAGTTTATGTTCCTTGATTTATGTATTTCCAATTGCTCGTAATGCAAATTAATTATAAAGAACGAATGACATGACAGTAGCCCTCTTTTTATATACAATATCATTGACAGTAGCTGTCACTATGTCGTCTGTTAGCCAAATAGGTACAAAATCAAATTTTGAATTTTTCTACTTTTTTTATAGGGTTCTCCATTTTTTTTACTTCAAACACCTCTGTGTCAGAGCGAACAAAACTCAAATCGGTCAAGCCAGTTTTGAGTTTTAGCGAGACCAACGAACAGCAATTGATTTTTATATAGTATAAGACTAGCGGCCCGTCCCGGCTGTGGACATTTAATTTTTAAACATTGGGTTAAACGTATAGTAAATGTATCATTATGCAGGACATTAGTAGTTTGTTTATTTAAATTACTATTTTTAGTACCTAATAAATATCTATTTAGTAATAAATATCTATGTTCATTTGTTTACTTACATTACAAAAATACAAATATTTCCTTTTTATAATATTAGTAATAAATATAGCCTATGTTACTCAGGAATAATGCAGCATTCTAATGGTGACAGAATTTTTTAAATCGGACAAGTAGTTTTTGAGTTTATGCGTTACAAACATACAAAAATACAAATCTTTCCTCTTTTGTAATATTATTATAGATATTCGGGAATAATTTGAAGAAATAAGATATTTCCCATAATGGTTACTTATTGCATCAGTGATTGTGATGTTACTACCGAAATGATTTAGAGAAATATTCATTTCATAGCCAAAATTAATTTTATTGTTAATTTTCGTCGTCTTTATTTTAAACAAATTAATATTACAGACAGTAAATACGAAATGATAACAATGAAAATGCAATTCTTACATTATTAGGAAAATCTAGTCATTTATATAGGTAAAAGCACTGCCCACATTGCTTGCAAATTTGCTGAAATCAAAGAGAAAGTTGACCGTCGTACTAGTAAATCTACTGAGGAGAACCCCAAATCCATCAAATCTGGTGATGCTGCCATTGTTAACCTAGTACCATCCAAGCCTCCGTGTGTTGAATCCTTCCAAGAGTTCCCTCCCCTTGGTCGTTTTGCCGTCCGTGATATGAGGCAGACAGTTGCTGTAGGTGTCATTAAGGCTGTAAACTTCAAGGATGCCTCAGGTGGCAAGACCACCAAAGCCGCCGAAAAGGCCGCCAAAGGCAAAAAGTAGCTAGCGTTGATTGCAGCACAATTCTTCATTCAACTGCGATACTTCATACACCGGAAGGTGTTCAGAAGGAAAGAAAGGTTACAAAATCATTCCTTTTCTATATTTTTTACAAGGCTTATATTGTAACATTATTTTATAATTTTTATAAGGTTATATCTGAACTATTTTGTTATAACTGCAAACTAAACGTGTAAATTCATAGAATAAAGGTAGTCTCCATGAAAATGAAATCACTAGCCTTTGCCTGCGGCTCCGCCGCAGTCAAAAGCTAATAATGGATGTTGTTAATACTCAAGGGAGTGCTGCTGCCCATTCCTCCGGTATTCCCTCAGTCGGCTCTTACGACTCCCGTGGGTGGAGAGGGGTGGGATAATTCTAAAGCCGGCCCCACACGACATATTTTTTATATATATGGCTGTTTTGGTACAGCCATATAAATAATTTGCTTAAAAAATATATTTAAAAAAAATATTATAGAAGCTTATAGCTAATTGAAAAAAAACAATGATAGATATGCACAGATTCAAAATGCCCACTCAACGCCCACTTATAAAACGGGATCATAAGTTTATTATTAGCTAAAGGTCTTATAAATTGCCCGGGCAATTTGAGACCCGACGAAAAATCTTTACAAAGGCGTCATGCCATGGTAGGTGAATCTCTTAGGATTGTTTATTGTTGGACAATAAACAGCCTAAGTCGAGATGTTCATTCTTAGGGCACCTTTAATGCAATAATATCAGTGGTCCGCCAATACAAGCGACATCCCTTTTTCTGTTCCACTATAGTCACGGGTCTCTTTCTCTTATAGTGAGAGTGATTAGGCCATAGTCCACCACGCTGGCCAAGTGCATGGCAGACTTCACATCCATCAGCCTTTCGACGTCCACTACTGGACATAGGCCTCCCCAAATTGGGGGGGTATAGTGCCGTAATGGCCACGCTTGGCAGGCGGGTTGGCGATCGCAGTGGATGTTGTTAATACTCGAGGGAGTGCTGCTACCCACTCCCTCCAGTATTCCCTCAGTCGGCTTTTATGACTCCCATTGGTGGAGAGGGAGTGGGACAATTCTAAAGCCGGCCATACACGGCCAGACTTTACAAGCCGTCTAGAATATCCATCAGGCATACAGGTTTGGTTCCTCACGATGTTTTTCTTCGTCGAGCAGTGATAAATTATAAACACATACACACATAATTTCGTAAAATTTCGAAAAGTCAGAGGTGTGTGCTGTGCGTGGTCGTGACTATGGACTGCGGTTCGATCTCGATGCCACTGTCTTTGAAGTTAGTGGTTTTACCGCTAGGCTACAATATTTTTTTTTTTTGTCGGGATACTTTTTATATGCATCCCCCCACCGGGGCAGACAGGGAGATTATGTCGGACTCCGGACGCGGCGATTGACCTATGGAAAAGCCTAGTGCAATGCCACGCCGTATACCGACTAAAACCTGACAGTGTTCCTTCAGACTACCTCTCGCCCAGGGAGGAGGGTCACACTCATCGTATTCCTCATTCGTCCCCGGGCAGGTCTTAGCCGCCTTGTTCCATTACTAGGCGGCCCCGCCTGTTTTGGAGGGCCTAACCCTCCCTCCTTTGAGAGGCGCGCTCGGAACACGGGCGCGCCGCCGTCTCAGGCCTGCTTCTGCTAGGGCAGCGGACGGCCCTACGTCCGTTGCCCTCAGACCAGCGCTCATGGGGGCCGGAGATCGTTCAGCGCCCTTCGGCGCCCGGTGCGTCTTCTGTGAGTCGAGAGGCTGGTAGTCGCCTCCCGTTCCCTTTCCGCCGCCTCTTTGGCGTACATCACTTCCTCGCAAAATGAGGCGGCGGACACCCATGCACTCTCATTCCGCACCATGGACAGGACCAAGGTCGGTAGCGAGAGCACTCCCACGTCTGTTGCCGCGATCAGATCACGGCGCTCCGTTGCCCACGCTGGGCACTCCACCAATGTATGCAGGGCCGTGTCCTCCGGGCAACTCCCGCAGTGATGGCACCGGGCCGATTCCTCCCTCCCAATCCGACACAGGTACTTTCCGAAACAACCATGTCCGGTCAGCACCTGCGTCAGCCGGTATGAAAGGGCGCCATGACGCCTCTCCAGCCATTCTCCCGTGATGGGACTTACCGCCGCTATCGTGGCGTGCCCTACCGCTAGGCTATAACTGCGCTAAGTTAGTTTAACGTTAGGTTGTTGGGTGATGACCGGATGGCCCCACAGCCACAATATCCTGGGCCCTGATCTGAACGATAGGCTGTGCGGTTAGGTACATTTTTTCCGTCCTTAACAGAAAGCCCTTATAGTAAGGCTGCTGTAGCATGACTGATGCGAGGTAAAAGAAAATAGTAATTAATCTATAATTACGAGTATGAATAAAGCTGAAGATTATTACTTGCTTATCTGTGGAACTGCACAGATGGCGGAGTGGTTAAGATACCAGCCTCTCGCCCGAGTGTTTCGGGTTCGGTTCCCACACATGACAATTCTTTATGTGATCCACAAATGGTTGTTCTAGTGTATTACGTGTCCGTGAAATTGAATGTATATAAAGTCCCCCGCGATGCAAGTATTATTCCATAGTGCAGGGCGTTGCCTTTAAAAATTACTGGCTGACTGACTGTATTTAGGAAGAACCAGTCAGATTAAAAAAGATTTTATATGAAATTCTCTTTGTTAAGAAACGCTCGAGCTATCTAACGTGGTAACCGTTAGCTATGGCTGCAATCGGCAAGAAAACGTGATTGGGCCAAAAAAAAAAAACGCCAAACAATGGATTTTCTGTCAGTGATTCCAAGGTAATAGTGGTAGAGTTTTGCTTTCCCTAGCATGAATGGGCCAGCTCCAGGTAGTAGTACCATCCTCTCACAGAAGATCAGCGTTAAACAACGGTAAGTATTTCTACTGTTGTGTCTTTGCACGGAGAGGGAGAGCGCCGGAAGCCCCTTTCAATCTCCTTTTTATCTTTCCTTGTCTCTTTTCTTGGAGTTGGCGACGTGCGAATAATGAGGGAGTGATTAGGCTAAATTGACAGTAACCGCTTACCATCAAACCAGCTGGGGTTGCTTCTATAAAAAAAAACTATATGGTTGTCTGTAAAGTCGGTTTACCGACGATAATTTTACGTGATAACGTCATATATATGTTTCACAAATAATGCATCGGTCGCCATACATTTTTCGGAACGAGACACTTTTTCGTGCGTGCAGCCGGCGTTTATCGATTAATATAATGTGTGTAATGTATCCAAACGCACTTAAGGGTCGCGCAAGCAGATTGGCGCGATATCTAAGGCCCTGACAATATCACCAACTGCCCTTTGGGGTCGGCGCAATATGTAATTTTTCTTCCTATTAGCCGTCGTTTCAACATATACATTCTTCCTCGACATATTATTCTTCAAACAATCCATCTTCTCTCAGAAATTCTATCCCAGCACAATTATATTGTGTATTGAGCTGAAAACCCGCGCCATTACAAGTGTAATGAGCGTTACCAATATTGAGTTTTGGTCTTGCATTTTCGGTACTAACATTAGTCTTGTTTTTGCTACTGTTAATAATGCGCACTAATAGTAGTCGATTTCTAAACCGCTACTATTTTTTAAACATCATAAGAAATATTTAGATATTTTTATATATATTATTAGCATTTAACATGCTTAGCAACATACATTAAACACAAAGTGAAAAATGTGAATTCGATGGCTGAATTGGCAAAGCATCTGGACGGTATCCAGGAGATGCGGGTTCGAATCCTGCTCGTGACTGTTAATTTCGATTTTCACATTTTTCACTTTGTGTTTAATGTATGTTGCTAAGCATGTCAAATGCTAAAAATATATATAAAAATATCTAAATATTTATAGGGTATGCGTCATTATTAGGTAAAATCTTAATTGTAAAATTAAGTTTACCTGGTCGGTATAATGTATGAAAATACTTCCGACAGATGGTGCAGGCGTCACCCAAAGACGTTAAGTATGAATGTGTTATCGAGATTAGCAGTCAGGAGCAAGGCTCACGATGGCTGAATTGGCAAAGCATATAGACGGTATCCAGGAGATGCAGGTTCGAATCCTGCTCGTTACTTTCATTTTCGATTTTCCAGTGCCGGTTTGTATTTTTTGCCTATTATTTCGAGATAAATATTTTTTTTTAATATCGTGTGAGAAAGAGAAACCCATATTATGTATTTGACGCTTTACTCTTCAAATCAGTCTCCAGATCACTCGCGTTCTACGAGAATGCGAGTGATACAAGACTCGTGTTACCACTGTATATCAGGACCTGCGGAAACATACATACAAACAAGCATACAATATAATACAGAAACCTACCTCCTACGTGTCCATCTGCATCAGTAGTCGGACCGGTAAACTTCAAGCCCCTGGTAGTTTGGTTAAGCGCCACTAAATCAGCGGTGTTCATGATACGGAACCCCAACCCGTGGCTCGATACTGTAGTGTTCCACTGCCACATACAAATATCCCCAACGTCAGGTCCACTTTCAAAATCACACGAAACTCCAGCTGCTTGCGACTCACTGCCGTGTTTGAAAACGGTTTCATACATAGGGACGTTTGGGCGCAGACTCTTGATTTTATCCGTCAGAGATATTGTTTCGTTGTCTTTCTTTTGATTCACTGCGACAGACCCCTGGTTATCATTCATCATGTCATTATAAATCTTATTTACACGAAATACCTTCCCAACATTAGATTTTTGACCTTTTTTCCGATTTATTCTGTTCTCCGTCAGGTTCATCATTGCAGACAATTCTTGGAATGCTCCTCGGTGTTTCCCCGGATTTGGACTCCTAAACTTCTGTGCCTTCTCCGGCGCCATGGCTTTCTTCTTTTTATCTTCTTTTTGGACTTCATGGCCGCCAAACACAATGGCAACCACGAACAGTATAATCATTAATTTACCAAGCGCCATTTAATAAACAGATTAAATTTTTAGGTGATCTAGCCGCGAGTGGCGGGTTCGTTTTTCGGTTGCATTATCGTTTGCGTCGTATACACACATAACAATAATAGGTAACAACAATGTTCAATGCGAAATAGATACGCGATTATCTTGTTAAGTGTACGTATACAGCGCGAATGTCATTTTGGGATACCGCCAGTCGTGCTCGCGGTCGATACACTCCCGAACGAATACAATATGTTGTTATTACACTCATTGTATCTACGATTGCAACAAATTCAGAATGACACTCCGGAATTTTTGCATTTATATACCGCACACTCCCACAACCCTGAAAATACGACGGCTAATGGATGACAACGAATTGCGTATATCTCGCAGAACCACACTATAGAACAACTCTCATCTATATTTGAACTTATTATAGCAATATTATAAATTCATTGTTCACTCATATAAAAATTAATGTGCAATTTATCAATTTACTACGTTTTAAAGTCCATTATATTGAGGCATCTACGCCGCGGTCTGACTCCCGTGTGCGGTCCCGCTTTGGCGGGAGTATGCAGAACTAATCGCCCGCGGACAGAAATAATCATTACTTTTCGTGAGATGTGATCTTGGAGCAGCGTCTAAGGGGATGCTGCGCAGGTGTAGTCCCGCCGCGGACCGTTCCCGGGTTTTTCGCGCAGGATGTAGTCGCATCGCTCACCGGATATTGTATTGGTTAAATTAGGAATACAACTCGCATAAAATACCTCTCATTGGCTGTATCTTCATGTGCTTCTCTGTTATTGGTTGCTAGTGAAAATACCGCGAAAAGTCACCAATGATGAACATACCGGATATATTAAGAAAATTTCCTCAGAACAGAAATTTGTTTACGCGAACAGCAATCGGCCGTCGATTTTTTACTGAATGCGGATATTAGATTGGTGTTTTTTATCGGCTTCATGACTATTCGTTTACCTGATCATTGCTATGATCCGTGCGGAGGGATTGGCGGAAATTTATATTATAAACGCGTTAGCAACTCGTTCCATGCAAAAGTGATCGATAAAACACTGGTATTGTTTGTCTATTGAATTAAAAATAAATTGTCTGGATTATGGAGTGCAAGGTGGATCTTATTTGTGTAATAATAAAAACTCCGTTGTTGGTAAAGGTAGGTGGATAGTTTATTATACCTAACTGAAACAATAGTACACTTCCATACTTTGCAATGATATAAACATCAGCCTAATATTACAGGAATCTCTTCTGATAAATACTGTCATATACTTACCTACATTTAGCCAACAAGAAATCTTATTTCGTAAGATGAAAATGTACCTGCCTAATGCTATTTATAGATAGGTATTTATTTACTAGCTGTTATCAGTCCATGTAGATTTCCTTTTCATTTTCTGCGCGTAAGCCTTTATTATTTTGCTTAAAAAAGTAGCCTAAGATACTCCTTATATCATCAGGTACCTATCTGGCAGTGAAATAAAAATTCGTCCAGCCGTTACGGAGCTTAGTCTGAACAACGATATAGACACAAAAAAAAAATTAAAAACAGTTTTGGTTATTAAGAATAATTTACTTATATAGTTACTTAAACGTTTATACTTTCAAATACATTTAAAAAGCTGTTATTTGTATTTGTTTTACAAATAGACATTTCCAACTTTATATAAATTTATACAAATATTGACAGCACAAAAATAGGTATAGGTACCTACATACACATATCAATACATTTGCTAATTCGATTTTATGGTATTCGATACTAATACTGCGAATAAGAAGGTAACAGTACTGACTACATTGAATGGAGTACATAAGTAAAATATTACTTAGTATAATAGTAGGTATGTCAGAGATGGTTATGTCAGAGACTCACATTTCTACAGTGACTGAACCAAAACTCGATGACGCCTTCTTGTAACGATTACCGACAGTATCACAGTACTGGGAATATACCGGTCTCCTTCCAGCCCGTCCTTGGACTCATTTATAAGCTCTCTCGATACGCTGCTGCTCACCATGAAAAATAGGGCATGTCTAATGGTAGCCGGTGATCTAAATATCGACATCAACAACGACAGTCAAACAACCAACTCTCTGACTATTTGTGTCTCATGGCCTCTCACAGCCTCGTATCTGCGATTACTAAACCAACAAGAGGCTCGGTCTGCTTGGACCACATCTTCGTAACATCGCAAGGTAAATCAACGGGCTTGGTCTGCGAATCGTCTATTACGGATCACTACATAGTTTTGACTGGGCTCTCACTATCCAAACATAGCGTGTCACCCAAACGACGTTGGCGACTGAAGACAGATACAAATGCTGTCGCTGCAGAGTTATCACAGATGGACTGGTCTTTAGTAACCAACGACACTGACATTAATAACTCTGTCTCATCTTTTTACGCACTTGTAAATGGGAGTATAGATAAACACACAAAAAGGGTTCAAATTGGTCGTAAAATGGTGTGCATCAAGCCTTGGATAACACCAGGCCTAATCAGGTGCACACGACATCGTGACAAGCTTCATCAAGACTGTAAATTCCACCCTAATGATGCCATCCGGCGGAAAGTTTACACCAGGTACAGAAACTACTGTAATAAACTGTTGCGTAAATTGAGGGCCCAGTATACAGGTCAGCTGATAGACGATAGTAAAGATGATCCAAAAAAACTCTGGAAATGTATTAAAAGGATCTGTCAAGCCTCAAGTCGGAATAACGATGCCTCAGAGTTACTTAAATCCTGTCATAACGCGAATGCATCACTCGACTCTTGTAATCGTTACTTTGTTTCAGTGGGAAAAAAACTTGCCGACAATACTTTGTATAGGTTGATGGAGACGGAAGAATCTCTGACTCTATCACACAGATCTCGTAGTTCAACTGCACACTCCCTGTTCCTCTACCCTACTGACTCAACCGAAATTACAAAAGTTATCTAAAAACTTAAACAGGAAAGCGCTCCTGGTCTGGACAACCTAGCAGTTTCTTTAATCAGAGGATCCATGCCCTCCATTGTTGTTCATCTCACTCACATTTTCAATCTGAGTATACAATCAGGAATCTTCTCCGAACACTGGAAGTCCGCAGCGGTCTCACCGATCTTTAAAAGTGGCTCCAAATGTCTTCCAGACAACTGCAGGCCTATATATTTACTAAGTATAGTCTCAAAAATCTTAGAAAAAATTATTAATAATCGATTGGTGTCATTTCTAGAAAAAAATAACCTTATCTCCGAAAGGCAATTTGGCTTCAGAAAGAGCAAATCAACCGAGGACGCTGTAACACTTCTTGCCAATCTCGTATCCTTACATATCGAAAAAGGTGAACGTTGCCGGGCTATTTTTCCGCAACTCGACGTCGTATGTGCGCCTATTTTGCGTGACGGGTTGCTGGCCCTACTCCTGCCAACCCAGCATCACCAGAAAGCCTAGCAGACCCTTAACGTTGCCGACGACTTCTGGGAACGACCTCGGAGAGCCGAGGTATAGTGCCCGGTATTCCGCCACCCCCGGACATTCAAGGATGACGTGGGCGGCCGTTTCGTCTGCCTCCATGCAAGCTCTGCAAAGAGGACTATCAGTAACACCTAGAGTAAATAAGTGTTTATTCCATAAAGCATGTCCAGTAATGGCTCCCATTAGGAGTCGGAGCTGAGGCCTCTTCAAACGCCGCGGCTTTAGTGACAATCCGGGGTAGATTGTCGGAAGGGCCTCTCTGGCTTGCCTGCATGTACCTAAGTTAGACCAGTATTCTTGGTGTTCTACCTTGGTGTTTCGTCGTAGTGTGTTTCGGAGCCAAGCGAACGGCAGGGGTAGAATGGGCTCAGGTCCTTCCACTATCATCTCCGAACCCCCCTTGCCAATTCATCGGCAGCGTCATTACCGCGTGAGTTGCTGTGTCCTTTGATCAACTGTAGGGTTATATCGTTGTCGATACATACCTGTGACAGGGCTCGATGGCACCCGTATATAAGACCCGAGGTTATAGTATACCTTTGAAGGGCCTGTAGGACTGATCGGCTATCAGAGAGTATACGGATTTGTTGGTTCTTTACCTTTCTAGAGTCGATTGCATACGCTGCCATTAAGATGCCCACACTTTCTGCCTGGAAGACCGTGTTATGAGCTCCTAATGGTGTAGATATCTGAATGTTCAGGTCCTCGGAGAATACACCCACACCAGTACCTGACCTTGTTTTAGATCCATCTGTGAAGATACTCATCTCTCTTGGGATAAGACCTTCACCCGGTTGTTCTTGCAATTGTATCTTATACTTCTTGTCAAATACAAACTGCTTGGGTATCTTGTCGGTCACCGCTCCAATGAGCGGCTCCTTACCTTTTACCTCACTGAGGATTTCGGTGTGCGGTACCCTTGCTAGTCTCCAGAGACTCAAGTTTTTAAGCCTTACCGCTGTAGCTGCTGCCTCTTGTTTTATGAACAGATGCAGTGGCGGCAGGCCAAGAATAGCTTCCAGAGCAGCAGTTGGAGTTGTCCTCATGCATCCCGTGGCCGCCATACAGGCCAATCTCTGGAGTCGTTGTAGTTTAGCTATGACAGTGGATAATTCGGTCCGTGGCCACCACACCACCGCACCGTAGCTAATCATTGGTCGGATTTTATATTTCTTTTATTTTTAGTTTTAGTATTCTCTCCTTGTTCAGTTGTCCCTACTTTTTTTTTTTCTTTAAAATATTCGATAAAGTAACCAGCAATATTGCCTACATCTTGTACAACTAACAAATTTCTGTTAACCTCACTTTAGAAGCCCAAAATACAAGTTTCATGCTTAGTTTGGGTTTCGCTGTGAATCTCATAATTTTTTTTAAACCTAGTTAATGTAACCTAACAGTAAAGATGTATTTTTCCTTTCTGGTAATAAACTATTTTGATATTTGATTTTTTTTTTGAGGTAGAATACCTAAGCTCATGTTTAATTACAATCAGATTCTAATCGAATTTATTTATATTATATCAAATCGTTTGTCTTCGAAGATTGTTTCCACTACTTTCATCATCACTGTTTTGTCACCATAGCCAAGGTTATATAAATATTTCATATTTCAACCTGGTTCACTTAGAATAAATGGTTACTTGTACCTTCTAATAATCGATTGTGGCTACTTGATAAATTACAAATGTTTTAATCGAGTGTCTCTCATTACGCTAATATCAGTCGGTAGGCTGCCAGACTGTCAGTACTGTCAGTAGTGTCAGTGTAGTACAACGAACCACTCCTTCTTGCTCTGTTTTTGTAGACTATTTTGATCTCACCATTTTAAAATAAAACAGAATAGTAAAAACAAGAACATCAATAATTATTACTGAGCTTTTAATAAGTAAACTGTTAAAAATGTTTAATATTGGCAAAGTTAGGTGCCTGTTATAAATGAAATTTATTGTTTATTTAAACGGTAAGTCATAAATTACCTTTTCATAATTTGAAAAAAAAACATACACTAAGTATTAGTAAGATCTTTCATTTCTTTATGTAGTGTTATGATGATTAAGATAATATAAGTAAAATATAGATATGGATTCTCTGATATGTTAAAATTCTATTTGATACAATTTTATATTAGTTAAAGGAAATAAAGAGCCTACTTTAGTAGTGTAGGTATGATTCATATAGAAACCGTTGTTTGTGTGGTCTTATCACAAAATTTACAGTATCGGAATATTGGCATCATACATCATACAGCTGCCAGTTTCGAGTGAAAAGAAGAAAGTTTACTCACACTATTTCTTTCTCTGAAAAAAAAAAATGTTCATTCATAATTTCTAGTTTAGTTTTTGTTTACTTACCTTTTTTAGAAATCGTATTTAGTCATTGTTTTCTACAGTTTTATTGTTTTAATTTATTTGTGTTATCCACTTGCATAATTTTGAATTCCGAGCAAAATTATATTTTTTGAAACTGAGGTATTCTGAATTTGAATTTTTATAAATAATTTAGTTGACAATTTACCTAATAGTCCAAAAGACTCAATGACGGAGTTTTTGGCGGGAACATGAAAAAAATTGCGATCATGTCGTCTCTGCATTATTTTCCTAAACTTGTGTTATTTTAAGTATTAATGTGTAAAAGTGGTGGCCTTTTGCTTATTAACTACTTGTGTATGTGCTTATGTGTTGGCAAGTGATGTAGTTTATTTATAATGATCCAACTAAACCTAATTCCCTTTTTAATTTATTTGCATTTATAATATTTGTAAGGATTCAACCGAACTCAATCACCTTTTTAAATGTAACATTTACCAGGTTTTTATTTTCTAATTTAGTAGAATCATTTTGTCTGTCAAATTGCAGTCTGGAATCTGAAAAAATCTTGCCTGCAGCCGAAATATGGCACCGAAATTGACTAACATATTAATGTTACCTTAAAATGGATAATAATTAATAAAGCAAATACAATAAGTTTCAAATAATTTTTTAACTTGAATATAATGTGGTCTCTATTTTCTTATGTTAAGTGGAGTCCATCCATCAGCCTTTCGTCGTCCACTGCTGGACATAGGCCTCCTCAAATTGAGGGTATAGTGCCGTAGTCGCCACGCTTGGCAGGCGGGTTGGCGATCGCAGTGGAAGTTGTTAATGCTGGAGGGATTGCTGCTGCCCACTCCCCCCGGTATTCTCTCAGTCGGCTCTTACGACTCCCATGGGTGGAGAGGGGTGGGACAATTCTAAAGCCGGCCCCACACGGCCAGTATGTACATCAAAATATTTTTTTAATTCACAGATGAACTGAAAAATGTCAGGCGGCAACTCAAAGAACAAGGGTCGGAGCAAGAAGCAAGAAGGATGGGAGGAAGCTGGAGGAGAGTTCTACCAGGAGTTATATCCTGGCGGAGAGCAGGAACTGTTCGACAACCTCCAAAGAGCTGATGCAGCTAAACTTGCAACACTACTGCCATCAAAACAAGCAAGAAATAGTAAGTAAAGCTCCTTATAGATGGTAGAAGTGGAGTAGAAATAAATTAACATGTGTACAATGAATGGTAGCTTAATAATAATAGAAGCATTAGAAATTATTCTACAGATTTAAATTTATTTCTTCAGTCTATTGTTTAAATTTACCGCATCCATCCATCCATTAGCCTTTTAAAGTCCACTGCTAGATATAGGCCTCCCCAAGAATGGGGGATAGTGCCGTAATTGCCACGCTTGGCAGGCGGGTTGGCGATTGCAGTGGATGTTGTTAATACTCGAAGGAGTGCTGCTGCCGACTCCCTCGGTTATCCCTCAGTCGGCTATTACGACTCCCATGTCTGGAGGGGGGTGAGAAAATTCTAAAGCCGGCCCCATACGGCATCAAATATACATTGTATATATATTACATATTTTATTCCTTATATATTGTATATTATTACATACCTTATTCCTTAAACAGGGGCTGTCGTAAATAATGGATAACCCGTTAATTGAAGGTAGTGTTACTGATATCAAGTTGCAAGAAAATCGACTTTTTATTTTAGGGTTGTCAACGGTGTGAAAATAGTAAACATAATTGTATTTCTTTTTTTATTAATTTTACTTCTTTGCTCATTCATTCATATTCATTCATATAGATTCTTTAGTGGGTGCAGGCCCCACACTACCCTGTTCGTTGCCCCAAACGACGGAGTGTGCGGTTAGTAACATTATTTCCCGCCTAAACAAAAAAAAAAGGGCTACACCCTGAACCAATGTTCAGGGTGTGTCGTAAATAATGTTTAACAATTTCAATAAATTGATTAGGATACGGGATTGTTACATATACTCCTCAGTGTAAATATTGGCTGGGTTAAGTGGGATCCGCACTTTAAGCAAGATGTAAGCAAGCCTTTAAGCAAGGTGCCCTTGTTGGGACACCAGCGGTTTGTGTTTCGGATACACGGTTTTAAACAAGATGGTCCTTGCTTTATGCCCCCGATGTTGCCAGAAAAAACTTGGATGTTATTATCTAAATTGCTTATCGCCTTCAAATTAATGTGACATATAAAAAAAAACCCAGGTATTAATCATTTATCTTATCACAAATTATAGATCTATTATCGTTTATTAACACTAATCGTATTTATTTGTTGATATCTATACTATGTGTAGGCCGTGTGGGGCCGGCTTTAGAATTGTCCCACCCCTCTCCACCCATGGGAGTCGTAAGAGCCGACTGAGGAAATCCTGGGGGGAGTGGGCAGCAGCACTTCCTCGAGTAAGGTATTAACAACATCAACTGCGATCGCCAACCCGCCTGCCAACTGCGATCGCCAACCCGCCTGCCAAGCGTGGCGATTACGGCACTATACCCCCAATTTGGGGAGGCCTATGTCCAGCAGTGGACGTCGAAAGGCTGATGGATGGATGGATATCTATACTATTATAAAGCTGTAACAGAGCTGTGTCTGTATATTTAAGACATTTGAGAAAAAAATACTGTAGGCTTAGGCTACATCGGCGTGTCTAAACACAAAATGTTTTTTTTTAGATTTTGTGTCATTTGTCTGTTTGCGCACCACGCAAAAACTACTGAACGGATTTTGATACAACTTTTTTATTTGATAGCTCTCGATTATACTTAAAAACTGGTATACATTTTATCACGCTACTATATCAGGAACCTGAGATATAACCCAAAAACTGGCTTTTGGCTACGGCGGAGCCGCGGGCAAAGGCTAGTTTACTTATAAATTTATAACATACAAAACTTTGGCTGAGGGAATATAGCATAGTCACCATAGAGATATTTTATACGTAGAGCAGACGAATCATGGAGCTCCGGATAATGGGAAACGCCGTTAATTATCGCGATAATGCGTCCATCACTTCAGTGGGCCTAGCCAAGTTGCATTCTATGATCGCTAACGCTAATAGAAAACTATTTAAATGTATGGGAATTTGACATCTTTAACCATAGATAAAGAACCTATATTTATCTAAGTCTTTAACAATATCTATAACGCTAAGTCACGTGACTTAACGTTAGAGATGTCAAATTCCCATACATTTTAATAGTTTTCTATTAGCGCTAGCGATCATAGAATGCAACTTGGCTAGACCCACAGGTTTTTGAAGGCTTGTGAAGTTCGCCAACATGTATTGAACAATTGTCATCGCTGAAGTTCCTCTTACTCTGATAGGAGTCCAACAATGCGTTATAAAAAGTCTTGTCTAAATAGCTGAAGTCCAGCGGAGAAAAACCAGTTTTCCCATATTTATTTTATTTAACATAACATACATCTATCATTACAGGTTAAACCCAATGCGATAGCGTGCTTATCCTATTACCTATATATAATATGAAGTACCTTATATATTATGTATAAATAATTTACCTAAATTATGTTGATTACATTTTGTAACAGATTACAAACAATGCATTTTTTGTGAATTCACTCAGAGAGCTACTGAATAGGTCCAACTCACTAGCTATGATTATTAATTATGTAGGTAATTATTACTAAAACATTTAGCAAAAGTGGTTCTACTGTTGGTGTAGCCACGAGTTATCGCGAGAATTCGATAACTGCATTTAGGTTGCCGTTTGACGTTAGGCGATAACTCCAGTGGCGGTACATCAAACAGATTAAACGTTCAAGTTCGGCCACCCAATTTATAGCGTTAACGCAATAATAATCGCATGATGGGCATTGACGTTGTCCATTAGTGTAGCCCCGAGCATAAGAGCGCTTGCAAGTGAAAATGCCCCGTTGATAGAAAGAGAAAGAACAACAATTTTGTATACGTGTTGCTCTTTAAGGAAACTACTGGCATGGCATAATATAGAATTGATTATAGCAATTTATTTCCTTAATCTGCTGATTCGCCTCTCGAGACCCCCTTCTTTAGACATCGTCGGCGTTGCTTATTTAAGTGCTTATAAAAGGCGTAGTAATTGTCTAAGAAAACATAAAGAACAAATTATTTGTGAAAGTATAAATTGGGAAATTTACTGCAAGCAGTATTCGAACCTGCGTCCCTTCCAATCAGGGGAAGTGCTCTAGACTGCTAAGCTATTGCAGTCGCCCAACGACGATTCCAAATCTCCACTTCATGATTGAATGGAACGCAGGTTCGAATCCTGCGAAGCCTCCTTCGAAGTTCCCTTTTTCCAATTTCACAAATAATTTGTTCTTTAAAGTAGCTTAGCATATCAAGTGCTAAAATAGAGATCAAAAATATAATTAGACATATCCAGTAGATTTTTGTGATGCGCGCACAGAGGCAGTCCTCTATTAAATATATATAAATAAAAATGTGTGAAATGTATATACGCGCATAACATTTTTTTTTATTATTGCTTTTAGTGGCAGACGAGCCACGGCCCATCTGATGGTAAATGGTAACCGTCGCTCATGGACTCAACTATACCAAGAGCATTGTCAAGCCGCTGCTCACCATTTCATTTCACCGATATGAAATGAAAGAATAAACGGCTATCTCCTGCTACAGCCAAAACGCAACGATGTGCTTCATGGCCGGTTACACGGGCCCGATATAAAGTGAGTACTCCCACTTGGTACCCGGCCCTACCACCAGTCCTGCAATGGATGAAAATACACCCGTGGGAAAGAATGGGGTGGTGTTACTTGTATTCTTAGTCCGTCACCACACGGACAAAATTACTTCCGAACGACTGCACCAATTAACGTGTGGGGCCGGCACCAAGAATAGCTCCACCCCGTCTCTTCCTATGGGAGTCGTAAAAGCCGACTAAGGACCGGACCGGGCAGCAGCGTTCCCCTGTGTACTAAAAACATCTACTGCGATCGCCAACCCGCCTGCCAAACGTGGCGATTATGGTAAAACCCCCATTTTGGGGAGGCCTATGTCCAGCAGTGGACGATGAAAGGCTGATGGATGGATGCTGCACCAAATTGGATAATTCCTTTTATTTGTGTTCGTTATTGCCAGGACAAGGTTTGTTTAAAAGGAAATTTAAAAAATCGATACATCAAACTTGTCTGGAATTATCTACAATCCGACTAATTTTAATTTCCCGGAAATGTTACATTCCCTTAGTCCGACACTGTACACCACCCGTGTGAAGCCGAGGCAAGCATAAATAGTATAACACGTCTTTCAGGACTATAGAAAATATTCACGAAATAAACAATATGGCGGGCGGTACGAAATTCGCCGGGCCAGCTAGTATATAATATTTTATTTATATAGATAACAATAATCCTTCAATAATAGTTAAAAGCTAGGAAGAGGTTCACTGCACCTCCTTGCCTCGGAAAACACGAAAAGCCAGGCCTGACCTGCGCTTGATCTCCCTTCGACCGTGTCGGAATGCCGCCTATCAGTCAAGAGTGCACTTGCACTCGTGCACTGTATTATATCTCTTGTAGTTAGCTAGTACCCTTTGACACTGGCCACCGTGACTAAAATTGGTCCGGAAATCATCATACAAGTATATGGTCCGCTTACCATCGGATAAGCACAACACTGCTAACCTCAGGGATGACAGAGAAGAAGACAGGAGAAGACGAGTTTAGGGTATCAGAGATATACGAGGGGTGATCCAAAAGTAATGATAATTGGTTACTTCAGGTCCACATAAAAATCCAAAAAAAATTTTTTTCGCTAGCCTATACACTCACTACGTCAGCCTAAAAAAATCATATAAATAGGTCAGGATTTCCGGGAGATACATTCATTTGAATACGAACTGTCGAAGAGATAACATCAACATGGAGAAAAACGAAATTAGAGCTGTGATCAAGTACCTCTGTTTGAAAAAAATGTCTACAAAAGACATACACTGTGACTTGGTGGAAACATTGGGGGACTCTGCTCCTCCATATTCTACAGTTGCACGCTGGGCTAAGGAGTTTAAGCTGGGCAGAACATCCACTGCAGATGAACATCGCGAAGGACGCCCATCCACGTCCCTCACAGAAGACAACGTGAAAAAAGTCGAAGATGTTGTGTTGGCAGATCGAAGAGTGACCATCAGGCATGTAGCTGAGGTCACAGGGATCTCATATGGAAGCGTTCAAAGAATCATTTCGAACGAGTTGCATATGAAAAAGGTCTCTGCGCGTTGGGTTCCCAGAATGTTAACCGACGAGCAAAAGAAAAAACGAGTTGACATTTCGAGGGTCAATCTCGAAAAGTTCCAAGCAGATAAAGAAAATTTTTTGTTGCGTTTTGTGACTATGGACGAGACCTGGATCCACCATTTTGATCCTGAAACAAAAAAACAATCGATGACTTGGAAGCGAGCCTCCTCACCGACGCCAAAGAAATTCAAAGTCTCAAGTTCGGCGGGAAAGGTTATGGCGTCTGTTTTTTGGGACGCTAAAGGAATAATTTTGGTGGAATATTTGGAAAAGGGAGCCACTATTACGGGCTCTTACTACGCAGACCAAATAAGAAGATTACGGGAGGCCATTAAGGAAAAAAGACGCGGCAAACTGCGAGCTGGAGTGCTGTTTCACCAAGACAACGCACCGGCTCACAAAGCCGCAGTTGCGATGGCTGCCATTCAAGAAACGGGATTCGAACTGGTCGAACACCCTCCCTATTCGCCAGATCTGGCTCCTAGTGACTTTTACCTCCTTCCTGGCCTCAAGGAACACCTCCGAGGCAAGAAATTTGAAGACAATAGCGAAGTTATGGCCGCTGTTGAGGCGTTTTGGGAGGGTCAAGAAAAGGAATTTTTTTCAAAGGGAATCCTGGGTTTAGAAAAAAGATGGACTAAATGTATTGATTTGTTAGGAGACTATGTAGAAAAATAAATTATTATTTTAACTTTAATTACCGTGTTTTATTTTCATTATCATTACTTTTGGATCACCCCTCGTACCACTGAAGGAATGTAATATGGTTCCGGTGCCAATAAAGGCGGAGAGACGGCACACAGCGGGTTTCTTTAGTGGGTGAAGGCCCCACACTACACTGTTCGTTGCCCCGAACGGCGGGGTGTGGTACATTTTTTCCCGCCAAAACAAAAAAACATAAAGGGTTTCAGAGATATGCCATGTGCTTTTGTATATAAAACTTCCACCTAGTCTACAGTAGTCATAACGGATCTTTGTGTCTATGAAGTTGGCTGCAAGATTCTTCGAAGTAGCTATTTTTGTGTCGCATTGGATGTGCGTCTTCTACACTTTACATTAATCGAAAAATGTTCGATTATAATTTAACAATTGTAATCGATAATCATATTATCTATCGATCGTACTAAAATATGTGGACTCTTCTATATCTAGATTAAAGCTTATTCAGTCAAATCGCTCGTATACTTTTTATTGGATATAAAAATAATAAATAGAACCTAAACAATTAGATATAAAAACATTACGATCTCATTTGATTGTTTTGTTAATAGAGTAATACATTTGAATTGGTCAGCACTAATCGTATGATTCCGTCACAATCCCCACTTCTTGCTCTGTGCCTAACTTCAGAGACAAAGATCCGTTGTGACTACTACTAGTCTGTTCTTTAAAAACGTTTTTAAAGAATAATTTTGTCCACAGCTACTACAGTGAAACGTGCCAGGTCACAGAATGAACGTCGACAGTCTACCTACGCCAGGACGACACAGAGCAGAGACATACATCTCTCCATGTTACCTGATCTCTCAGGTATGTGCAATCTATTCAAGACCACCGAGGTGATGGCGGGTTTTTGTTTATTGCATATGGTGGCAGACGACCCACCTGATGGTAAATGGTAACCATCGCTCATGGACTCAACTATATGGGGAGTATTGTCAAACCGCTGCCCACCGTTTGAGCGGTTAGACGTTAGCAATACCAGAGGCATCACTTGCGCTTCACTAACTGCAAGGAAAGGGATTGGTGGATAAGGAGGGGTTTAGCTTCCGGTACTCTCGCTCACTATAAAAAGCAGAATTGTAGGATTACCCTCCGTTAGAGTGTGATTCTTCCCCACTAATATTGATCTTACATTCCTGTAACCGAGCAATAGTGTGTTTATTACAATCCTTTAGCCTAACAACGGTATATTAATTGCAATCCTCTAACCTAGCAACTGTATGTTTATTACAATCCTGTAACCTAGCAACGGTATGTTTATTACAATCCTGTAACCTAGCAACGGTATGTTTATTACAATCCTGTAATCTAATAACGGTATGTTAATTGAAGTATCTCTGAAATCTTGATATACCCACGATTTAAATTTAAGATACATATTTACTACCTTTGCTTTCTGACTTCGTCTGGTGTAGCTGAGACAAAAACTCTTAAAAAAAAATGTTAAGTGTTCAGGCACGCCGGCTTTCCTAAATAATCTAATACAGTATTTGTTTCTCAAATATCTTATGTGTGCAGATATAGCTTTGTTACAGCTTTATAGTAGTTAGAAAGAGAAATAATTTTCAAAGCCCCGAAAAACACATTTGAGAATATACGAGTATACATGGACTTAGTACTTTGTAAAGTCTGTACTTACATTTCCCGTGGCTTCGCTCGCTTCATATGTGATAAATCCACTTTGGATAGGATATGCGTAAAATTCCTTAGTGCTCACCTATATCGTAGTCTCAAAAACCCATGTTAATTTTAACGACTAGGACCCAGGAGTTTCGGCCGTACGTTGATATGTTCCCCCCAAATACATATCATTAATCCTTCGAGCTGTTTCTGTGGCGTTGGTGCCACGGTGGAACTCGTATTCTTAAATAACTAGATGTTTTAAGTTTTCCATAAGAGTATATACAATATCTATGTTCTGAACAGAACGATGTCAAAGAAAAATCAAATGGCGCGAAAACAAATGAATCGCTAAATTGGAAACAAAAATACACAAGCCTAAATTTGATGTTGGAATTCCTAACCAAACGCCAGATATTTGTGATCAAAGTGGCCAGTTTGAAAAAACGCCAATTTCAGTGTAAGGACTTAATATATAAGAATGACTTAATCATCAAACAATGTTCAGTTAATTTGTAATAACATATTTTCCCAGCATTGTTTGAATGTTCGAGCTAAATAATTAATGTGAGTTCATTCCCATATTCCCATTACTTCTTATAACCACGTTTTTAGACAAATTGTGTCTACTCATCAATTCATCATTATTATTTGCACATATAGTAGTGATAATCTAGCTGTCATGGACCATGTGGACATGCTGCCTTCCGTCCGTAATCAATTCAGTACATCTTTCCCGCGAGGGTCGTACAAGGCGACTAAGGGAAATAAGCAATTATTACAAATTGCATTACCGTGGTAGGGGTCAAGTGGGAGTACTCACTTGTTATCTGACCCGAGCGGGTCGGTATCCCCGTCTTCCGTGTGACCGAGCGTGGCCACACTTGCACTTCGTAGTGTTTTGGTTGTGAATCCATGAGAAACAAAAAAAAAAAGCACAAAATATTTTTTTTTTACTAACTAATTGCTGTTAAAATTTCTAATTGTTGGCAGTTAGAAATACGGAAAACGAAAGCCATATTTCAAAATAATTTTGAAACAGCGGGTTAGTGTTTTAATTAAGGTCGAATTAGACCGCTCAGGAAACACTCTTTAAGTTTAACTGATCGGTATAATGTATGTAGATGCATCCTATAGCTGACGTGGGCGTGGCATAATATATGATCAAAAAGATTTGATATAGAAATTTATAACATCAGTACTTCATTTGATAGTTTATCCATAAGGCTACTGGCACAGTATACTGTAAATCGCCGATTAGAATATGGCATTTTATTAGAATATAATTTATATCAAATTATATTCTTCCTGCGACTTCGTCCATGATTGAATGGATTTTAACACACTAACGGTCTCCATCCATCCATCAGCCTTTCGAAGTCCACTGCTGGACATAGGCCTCGCCACAACATGTGTTTCGCTCATATGGGGGATAGTGCCGTAATCGCCACGCTTGGCAGGCGGGTTGGCGATCGCAGTGGATTTTGTTAATACTCGAGCGAGTGCTGCTGCCCACTCCCCCGGTATTACCTCAGTCGGCTCTTACGACTCCCATGGGTGGAGAGGGTTGATACTATTCTAAAGCCGGCCCCAAACGGCAGACTAACGGTCTATATGCCAAAATTGCTGGCCCGCAGGAACCATAAAATTTTCAGAGCTAAAAAGTCTGGTATAAGCCGATCTCCTACTCTGAGATATGGCCTATAGGTATGCTAAATGTCATGATGTTCGGTTAAGTAGTTACAACGTGAAAGCGTAGCAAAGAAACAAATGCAATTTCTCATTTACGATATTACTAATAATAGACTGTTATTATTATTAAACTAGTCGCTAACCGGGACTTGTCTTTTTGTCCGGGACAAAATAAAAGTCGCCCAAGTTTCTCCTTCAAGTTTCAGCTATCTGTCCAGCCGTTTCGGATATCTTCTTCTAATATATAAAATTATTTTATTCTTCTAATATACGAGGGGGGCTAAAAGTTCGTGGAATGAAGGGGATACAGTGGGGATAGGGGCGCTCGCTTAGTGTCGATCTATCAATGATTTATAAGTGGCATGGTCTTTTTAAACATGGTCGAAAGTTGATTGAAGACGACCCCCGCTCAGGACGGCCAGTTGAGGTCACCACATTAGAGATCGTCGAAAAAGTGGATAAAATTGTACTGGAGGACACGCATTTGAAGAAAAAACAGTTATCTGCATTAGTTGGAGTATCAGATACCACCATTTTGCGAATCCTACATGATCACCTTGGTATGACAAAACTCAGCGCAAGATGGGTACCGATAATGCTCACGCCGCTTCAGAAACAGCAGGGCGTCGATGCGTCAAAATAACTTTTGGAGTTGTGTGAAGACGAACCCGGGGGTTAGGCAGAATGTCATATTTCACGTGTCGATCGTATCGTCTCGCTTGTACGATCACCGTGATTGGCCAACGGATTATTGTGACATCACGCGTCGGTTTCTCAACCAATCACAGTGATCTCGATAGGGTCGACACGTGAAATATGACATTCTGCCTCAGGGGGCTGCACAGATTTTGGATCGGATTATTACCGGAGATAAAACATGCGTTCATCGCTTTGAAGCTGATCCCAAACAGGAGTCTATGCAATGGCATAGAAAGGGGACACTAACACCAAAGAAAATCAATGTGTCGGAGTCGGCTGGCAAGTTGATGGCTACTGTTTTTTGGGATTGTGAGGAGATAATACTCATTGATTACAAAGAAACGGGAAGGACCATAACCGGAGAATACTACGCAACGATACTAGAAAAATTAAAAGAAGCCATCAAGGAAAAACGTCGAGACAAAATTGAGCAAGGGCAACGCGCCGGTTCATAAGAGCAGAGTTTCAATGGCTGCTCTGCACACATGTGGCTTCGAACCCACCCTACAGTACAGATCTGGCCCCTAGTGCCTTTTATTTGTTCCACAATTTAAAAAAAGACTTAAGGGGAAGGAATTTTTTCGGCGACAATGAGATAAATGAGGCAATTTTGCCTCATTTTGAGGCGAAAGATAAAAAATAGTTTTTACGATGGTTTAGGAAAAATAATTCATATATCTAATAAATGTATTCAGCTTAAGGGTGATTATATTGAAAAGGAAAAATAGATTTATTGTTAAACACAAAGTGAAAAATGTGAAATCGAAAATAACAGTCACGAGTAGGATTTGAACCTGCATCTCCTGGATACCGTCCAGATGCTTTGCCAATTCAGCCATCGTGACGGGTGACGTGGCGTCACCCAAAGACGTTTAGTATGAATGTGTTATCGAAATTAGCAGTCAGGAGCAATCGTCACGATGGCTGAATTGGCAAAGCATCTGGACGGTATCCAGGAGATGCAGGTTCAAATCATGCTCGTGACTGTTATTTTCAATTTCACATTTTTCACTTTGTGTTTAATGTATAGTGCTAAGCATGTAAAATGCTAAAAATATATATAAAAATATCTAAATAGATTTATTGTTTCATTTTATTTAGAACCCTGTCATTCCACGAACTTTTGGACCTCTACTCGTATTTATTTTTTAGCAAAATTGTTTATTTAATTTTTTTTATGATTCGGCATTAAAAAAATACATACAACCCTAAATTTTCACCCTTCTAATGCCAACCCATATTTTTTAATAGCGATATTAGTATTGTTATTTTTATAATCCGTCATCGTTCACAGCGCTCCATGCTCTTTTACTCATATAACACATCCTCACACACGCACAATAAGTTAGTTATTTTTTTCTACAGTAAAAATTCCCGAAATTCCCTAAAAATCTTCTTGAATTGCAAAGCAATGTTTGCTGGGTCAGCTAGTATTAATATACAATTTCAAATACTCACGAAATTCTATAATAAGTCGATTTCAAATACTCACGAAATTCTATAATAAGTCGATGTCTTTAAATATTTCCGGTCAACAATAACAAATTATGCCTAGTGTTGTTTTTTGCTTTAATAATTTATTTTATTGTAATTTACAGAAAACTTGTCCAATGAGGAAAGGACTTGGGAAGAGATCATGCAGATAAAGGCGATGCCAGTACCCATGAACCAGAAGAGAGAGCTTAAGGCTAGACTGCAGGTATAACTTCATAATATTTTTTAAATATTTTGATCTGTATTCAGCACTTGACATGCTCAGCTACTTTAAAGAACAAATTATATGTGAAAGTGGAAAAAGGGAGCTATACTGCGCGCAGGATTCGAACCTGAGTCCCATCCAATCTGGGAAAGTGTTCTCGACCGCTAAGCTATCGCAGTCAAATGTCAAAAAATATGTGGAATCTCGAATCGCCTCCTTGCATATAAAGGTCTCGACCGGGTCAGCTATGTGACAGTCGCGCGCTGAATGTACTGAACTCGCGCCTGTCGAGCGTGAAGGCTCTTTGTGTGGCGATGTCTATATTCATTAGTACTATTGTAATTGCTGAATGTACTAAATCGTCCTCCCCTCTTGCAGTTTGACGAAGCCATTAGCACATATTGTAAAATTTTACAATTCTGCTTGTTCCGTAACTCAAGACTAATTAAAAAATAAAGTCAACTAAAAGTTGAAAGATGTTTGCGTGAAAGTGTTGTCGCTGGAAAGAAATAATCTCTTTAATTTTTATGTTTTATGTTTAAAACATACAGGAAGTAAAAGTATAATGATCAAAATTACTTCACAATTGCCGAACCATCATAATATTAGGTACCATCGCTCATATTCTTTCTTCAAGGATGATCCCTATCAAGCAGTTTCGGTTCTGGAGTCCAACTCATTAATATTAGAGTTGTACTCTTGTATGTAAAGAGGTCTTTTGATTCAAAGATTCATCAGACACTTTGTCAGGTTGTATGTTTGGTCGTTGGTTAGTGGATGAATGCATGTGAGACAGTAACTGGCTGTTCCAGCCTTCTGAGGCGCTGTTGCCCTAACTTACTCATTGGTGGATAGTTTATTGTTCTAGAACTTTTCCTATCCATACGCTTGCGATTGGAGTAGCCATAGAACGTTCTCGAACCCTGGCGTACTCTGCTCGCATCCGAGATCGCATGCTGGCCGTATATGGTAATAATATTTGATTCTGGCCTTTGTGGGAGTGGATTCATGCGATCCATTTAGGTATTTTAAATTTGCGGATATGGTATCCGGTATCGGTTGAATATGCAACTTTATAATTTATTTAGTAATTTGTTCGGTTACATCGTAATATCATATAGGGAATAATAGGGCGCTGACGACGTATTAATGTATGTAACGTACGTACAAAATCTTCGAGTCATTTGGGGTAATTTTAAATCATACTCTGGTATATTTGACGGGCCTCGTGGCGTAGTCGGTAGTGTAACTTCCGTACACGAGGTCGTGGGTTCGATTCCCACTTTGAGAAGCCCACCTTGCAACAGTGGAATACGGCGGAGCAGACTCTCCTAATGTTGCCTCCAAATAGCAATGAATCTCTTGCGTCATTAACTTTTTTAAACAGAGGTATTTAAAGGACAAATATTTGTGTGATGAACACAGATATTTGTACTGCGTCTGGGTGTTTTCTATCTATTATATGTATGTATTTACAAAAAAAAAAGTAATATATGTATTAAGTCATTATGTATCAGTAGGTAAGTCCTACCGACTTGCCTGTTCGAACCGCTCCATTCTTGCTGAAACAAGCAAAACTACTAATTTCCCGAGACATGGCTGTCTTGCCCGGGGCTATATTCTTATAAGGATCAAGATGGTATGATGTGTAAAAAATGAGCTATAACCAATTATGCAATAGACCCTTTATAGTAGTTTGTTTGTCGTTCGCAATAAAAATTAGCATTATTTGCTTTTATTACAGAACGCTACAAAGCTCCGTCTCCAAGGCTTGGAGCAATTTCAATGGCGACAACGAAAAGTGTGGCATCGCTTCAGGACCAGACTCTCCGAAGTGGTCGGCAAGTTTGAGCTGTGGCAATCTCCTATTAGGGAAATCGAAGGAAAATTCGGTACGGGAGTAGTCTCGTACTTTGTATTCTTAAGATGGTTGCTACTCCTCAACATAGCTATATCGTTCCTCATCATAATCTTCATGGTGGTACCAGAAATTGTGCTGACAGAAACGGAGCATCATTGTGAAAACGATCACAATTCCACCGTATGCTGTTCCAAGTATTACTTAACCAAAAATGTAACATACAGCAATATTGCACTTGATATCATCCAGGGGACTGGATGGATGGAACGGACGATACTGTTCTACGGAGTATACTCCGACCAAATATACTCATATAACGTACCAAAGTTATTGGATAGCGAGCTTTATTACAATAACCCTATGGCTTATATTCTTGTAGCCATATCTTGGGTGTTGCTATCTTTAGTTGCCATAGTAAAAACTGCTGCTAAGGGTTTTAAGGAACGGCTCGTTGAGAGTGAAGGACAGTTTTATATGTACTGCAATTTGGTATTTGGTGGTTGGGATTTTTGCATCCACAATGACAGATCCTCTAAAATCAAACACAAAGCTTTGTACAATGAAATTAAAGGGTGTCTTGAAGAAGAGAGATTTAAAGAAGAAAAACAGTTAAGAAGCAGGGAGACGCAAATTTTATTGCATTTGAAGCGGTTATTCATTAATCTGATTGTATTCATCATTTTGATTGCATCAGGAGTATTTATTTATGTCACTTTTAATTATTCAACGGGCAGATTGAACCCGGATACTGATGATTCCGAAACGGGTACTAGTTTTAGTGATATAGTTAATATTACTAACGAACCGTTGATCTCCGGGTTGTATCGGGACATGTCTTTTAGTCAACTAGAAAGTATGGTCCTAGAGTTCCTCCCTTTCATAACCATTGTCGCTTTAAACATGATAGTACCAGAAATTTTCAGTCAATTAGTCAAATTCGAGAGTTATACACCTCCTAATGTAGTAATTATATTATTATTAAGAACAGTATTGTTAAGACTTTCATCGCTAGCAGTCTTATTGAGTCAAATGTATATGCGTGTTAAGTCAAACGGCTTTGTCTGTTCTTATAATAACGAGGATCGATCGAAACTTGAATGTTGGGAGACGTATATTGGACAACAGCTTTATAAATTGATTTTAACCGATTTCGCTGTGCAATTCATGATGACGTTCCTCATCAATCTACCTAGAGCGTGCCTCGCGAGGCACTCAAACAGTCGCTGCATAAAAATTATTGGAGAACAAGACTTTTATTTACCTAAACATGTTCTAGATATAGTTTATATCCAAACTATAATATGGATGGGTTCGTTTTTTTGTCCGTTCCTCCCCATAATTGGTACTATATTTTATTTTTTAATGTTTTATATTAAAAAATTTGCTTGTCTTATCAATTGTACGCCTTCACCGGTTGTATATAAGGCATCAAAATCGAAATCTTTGTTCATGTCCGTGTTGCTGTTTGGATTTGTAGTATCAATTGCGCCAGTCGCTTATTCGATTGCCGAGATATTCCCATCAATAAATTGTGGGCCTTATAGAGGCTATGACACTGTTTGGGATTTTGTCGTGAAAACTTTTGAGGGATTCCCCTATTTTATAAGAGAGATAATTTTTCTTATAGGAACGTCTAATTTTGCAATACCAGCATTTGCCACATTGTTGCTGTTTTTGTATTACTACTGGGCTGTAGCGACTGCCAACCGGCACATGGTGACTGTTCTCAAAAATCAGCTGGTTCTGGAAGGTCATGATAAACAGTTTTTGCTGAATAGGTTGAGTGCGTTTATAAGGCAACATCAGAAACGGTGTGAGAGGAGGAACAGGGCTAGTTTTGAAGATGACGATTCTGATATTAGACAGAGTTCTAGGTAAAATCATAAAGTTTTATTAATGCCGAATGGTGGATCAGATTTGGATGATCTTTATAGTAAAATCATTTTTAAGCATTTATTAGACCATAGTTTTATCATTAACAATTTTTTTTTTAAAACATCGTTTCGAAAACTCGCTGTTTTATCAAATCGCCACTTTAATAAAAAATAATATCTTTTTTAAATTGTTTATTGGCCCTGGGATATAAGTAATTTAGTCGTAATTGTATCTTACTAGTGGTGTGTTGCCATTAATGAAAACATATTTAGTCATAATTTTGTGTAAATACATTTTAATGTAAGATCTAATATATATTTTATTACCGTGCTCAAATAATGATAATCAAATTTTCTTTTTTTATATTCTGATTTACTTATCAAACAGCTATTAGTTCCTCAGTTTAGTTAGTGCTAGTGAACTAAAACTTTCTGTGTCCAATATTGTGACTAATTTTCCTAAAAAGTTGGACTCATTATAAACCAACTAGTTTTTGAACGACTGGATTAATTTCCTTTACTATATTAGTAATTAAAAGTATTTTAATATCTGACAAAACATGTTTGCCTCAAACTCGTTGGACCAGTATTTTTTTTACTTGTATTTATGCTTACATTCCTCTTGTTTCGCTAAATTTAACATCCACATTTCAAGACCTCCTAGTATGAATATGTTTAGAGTTGTGAGAGTATCAAATATGTTTTTTTTTATATAGTATAATATATTATGACATATGATGACCTATACTTTTCATAGTTCCAACATATGTACAGAAAAATCTTGCCACTTTTATCTAAATATCTATCTGATCAATTCACTTTCCATTTTGTTTAAATTGATCACTGCGCAAACAGATCATTATTTAAGTTATAAAAAAAACAGCATCATGCCTGTATTCCCCGAAGAGGTAGACAGAGGTGTATTACACACCTACGACTCGCCAGCTATGTTTAAGTCCACGTAATAGGAGGCGAGCCTATTGACGTCTACCGGGCACATTTCCAAACTCCGAGCTGTTACTGAGAAATTTTCTTTTTTCTTGAACCCGAGACCTCATGATTAGCAGTCGCATACATTACCGCTACACCATCGAGGCAGTTAAGTTATAAACTCTTACTTATTTTAAAAGCTCTTCCCATAGCGCTAATAATTATAACAAAATAATTAAAACCAAATTAGACCTTAATCGTTATTGAAACTTTGTACAAACCATAGATAAATTTGCAATTTCTGTTATATGTTTTTCAACGTTTTCCTTTTTTTTTTATTGACAACGCTAAAGCTCGTCAATTATTATTTAAAAAAACATTTAGAAAACAGAAGAAAAATGTACTGAAAAGAATTGTCTTTACTTATTTACAAATATACTTTAATTCGTATATTTACCTTTCTATATAAGACTATTAATATTTAAAAACGTATTTCGCTCAAAATAAGTTCTAAGAGAATTACATTTTTTAGATAATTTTACAGTTTTTACTATACGCCATTATAGAGTATAAATAGCATTTAATTTTACTGCAGCATTTAATTTAAAGACGCGATGAATGAAGTCAATAAAAATAAAACATCATGCCAAATTAAATCAAGAGAAAAAAACCTAATCGAGACGCCTGCGTAGTACCTACACCTTCAAAAAAAGTAAGCGAGGCAAAGGTAACTGACTCATACAGGCTTACAATGGAAGTGTCAAACAAAGTTTGACTAATGTCCTATTTTTTTATTGTTATGTTCGACAAAACATTGCCAAGTTTAGGTTGTTTCTTAATCTTCTTACGCAAAGCCCATTCAAACGTCTTCGTTTCAATTGTTAATTTTATTACAAGTATAAATTTGCCACGTAATAAAACCTTTGTTCTAATTCATTAAAAAAATATTCTTAGAATTATTATATTATAATATATTTTAAAAAGTGGCTATTTTAACCACGCCTTTATTTCAAGGACAAAATATTGATGGGCCACAAAATCTGCTTCTATTGTAAGCAATATTTTTTTTAATACGATCGCGTCGTTTCGTTGCTTGTTGGTTAACGTTGCAACGTAAACTCATACGTACGACGACCATGCTTGTTGAACTATTGACGTCACTTGTTACGCCATACCTGCACCGTCTCTATAATTATAAGATCCGTAATGAAGTTTCATGTTATCTTCCCTCACCCTTCTTACACTTTGTCAAAATTAAGTGTTGTATCTGACAACAATTAAAAATGTAACATCGGTCTTCCATCAACTTTTTTAGTGCTCGCTTATGGAATAAAATAAATACTAAGTATTCAGAATTATATAACACGATTTATTATTTGTATTATTCTTTATACGATAGATTTAAATTCGAGATTATTGTTATTAATTGGCAACCCTACAAACGAGACTCTTATGTAAGTTTGTAAATAATAACTAGAAGCATTTATTAGTCTATAAGTAGATACGTTAGCGATCTCAATCTATGCATTTTTAACTAAAGTTGCAGCCTGAATGTACTCTTCCAAGTTTTATTAAATTCTATTAATAGGTTGTTTTTTATACTCTATTAATATTCCTACGGAGTGGTTATCGAGTTCGAAAGGTATCGATAGTCTTCAACTATGCTTTATTGAGTTCTCAGAACATTTCATTCTTCGTCTTTCTTACATTAATGGGATATCTCCACCTGATGCTCTTTTCTATTACTTAATACTCTTTTTATATCCCTTTTGGCGCAATTCGAATTCTTCTGATTATGATGATATTCAAATTTCAAATTCTTTTCTATTCTATATTGATAGCAATTTATTATTTTTAATTTTGAAAACCGAATACATTTATGATAAATTGTTATTCACTTGCTTCTGTGACATTGAGGTTTCGCCAGTAGTCCACCATCACGCCCTAGTCTGGTGGCAGCATTCACAAGCATTTATTACTGCAATATTTACATGCTATTATTTAATATCCATTGTTATTAGCGCTGAAATGTAAATGAATTTGTAACTCATATTCTTGACGTAATCTAGTCAATGACATACCTTTTAACTTTGTATTTTTTTATGTCTGTTTAGCATAATTATTATTTATTTATGTAGATTACGGGACAAGATTTCGTCTTCCGCAAATATGTTTTACTTCTTTATCGTATTTTGTGTATCAAAAATTATTCACGTGTTATTTGTATTTTAAATTGTTGATAGAAATCATAAATATTTAGTAAGTATATCATTTATTAAGAAAATTGAGGCAAATGCCGTATTATCATATCTGTAGATCTAATTAATTAGCATAAAAAAATACTTTTTTTATTTAATTTAGTGTAATTTTTATTTTATTCTTTAGTTTTTCAGGTTATTATTATGAAAAGTGTAGAAACGGCAGTGAGAGCACTTAAGTGCGTCAAACACAAGTAAACTCCTAACTAGAGATAATTCCTTTTTTATCGTGTACTAACTGTACTTACCCCGCAGTTTCACCTGCCATAAGAAATCTGTTTATAAATAATTTGTTTTTAGAACAATGCCATCTATCTTTTAGAAAACGCAGGTGTTTAATTTTGTGACGTGATTTGTCGAGAGACCGTCGCGTGATAAACGCGACCAATAATATTGAAGTGAAAGAAAATTATTCTATCGTTTTGTTTTGGATAATGCTGGGGCTACACTAACGGGAAACGTCAATGCCTGCCATCGTGATAATTATTGCGGTAACGCGATGATAGGTTGAGTGGCTACACTTGAATGTTGCGCCACTAGAAAATCGATCGCCTAACGTCAAACGGCAGTGCGAATGCTGTTGTCGAATTATCTTACTAAGTCGTGGTTACACCAACGTTAAACATCCGACATCGTGATAATTAACAGCGTTTCCCATTAGCGTGGCCCAAGCATAACGACAAATTTACTTCTGTAGCGATGGTTCCATGTTTATTAGACTTACGAACCCGTGGCATATTATCATGAGATTATATACACAATGTATTCTAGAACACCTTCTCACGGATTCCAGTAAATTGGAAATTAAACGTAATATTAATAGGCACAAAATATAAGTTATATCTCTTTATAAATGTCTGTAACCTAATTGTATATGGATAGAATAAATCACAATTGTTACACCAGACAGTCGACACGAGCGGCAGTCACAACTTACCATCGGTAAGCTGTTCACCTGCCACCATAGACAATAAAATAAATATTAGATATAAACTCCTTAACATAACAATTTGCTATCGATGGTTTCTTTAAATTATTGTTTAGTATAGTTAATTTTTAAGTTTATATACCCCATACTACATAAATCCACAATCTATAAATAATTAGCTAATTATTTAAATATTAAGATTGTAAAAAAATTAATATTTGTCCCAGTATCAGAAAGAAAAATATCTCTGGATTCGTATGTAGCAAATATAGTAAGCAACATTATGAAATAAAACTACTTTTAAGGATTTTATCGCGTATTTTTATTTCATTTTACGGAATTTATCGCGTAATTTTATTTCATAATGTGTAGAATTCACGTAAACATCACATAATTGATATTTACAACTAACTTACCACGATATTCACTGCCATAACTGATTTACTGTAAACTATATTCTAAGTATAACAATAAATAATTGTACACTTTACTGTGTGGTTTTAATTCAATGAAATTCATTAACAATACGAGCGTAAAACTAGTTTCTCACAATTTATTTTTTATTGCATTGGTGAGTTCGGATTGTGACAGGGATTTAGTATATTCCAGTACAATGACCCAATTTCGAGCCTTAAGCCGGCGAGAACAACTCAGGCATGCGATTTTTTTCACTATATTTAACCAGAGCTCAATATATACATGTAGGTATATACTTCCACTGATAAAACCAGGGTCTGCGAAAATAGTGGTATCTAGATCGATCTCAGTCGGTCCAGACTTGGCAAGCACCTGTCTTTTTGAAATGATGTGTATTTATTAACATAATCACTGCTCGGTGAAGAAAAACATCGTGAGGAAACCTGCATGGCTTGTGAAATCTGCCAACCGGCACTCCAGCGTGGTAGACAGGGCTAAATACTTACCAACATTGGAATTTTGTCCGTGCGGTGACGGATTAAGAAAACAAGTGTCACCACCCCATTCTTTCCCACGGGTGTCGTATGAGGCGACTAAGGGAAGTAAGCAATTATCATCCATTGCATGACTGGTGGTAGGGCTGGGTACCAAGTGGAAGTACTCACTTGGTATCGGGCCCGAGCGGGTTGGTACCACCATCTCCCGTGTGACTAGCCATGAAGCACATCGTTGCGTTTTGGCTGTAGCAGGAGATAGCCGTTAATATTTCATTTCATCTGTGAAATGAAGTGGTGAGCAGCCGCTTGACAATACTCTCGGTATAGTCGAGTCCATGGGCGACGGTTACCATTTACCATCAGATGGACCGTGGCTCGTCTGCCACTACATGCAATAAAAAAAAAAGTAACGGTTTGGAAAAAATTACTTTACAAACATCAGAGGTTCCAGCCGTAGTATTGGCTCCAAACTGAAGATCGAAGTCGATACCTGTCTGTGTAGTCTTCGGTATTACGAGTAACCACTAGGCTATGTAGGATTGTAGATTCACTTCCACTTCGCTCATACATTCATTAGTTTCTACGGGAAACTGTATAGTCCGAGACGTACGTTTTTTCGTCGACAGAAGGATATAGGTAATTCGGTTTTTGTACATCACCAATATTTAAATGAAGTGTAAAAATCTTACCTCATTAAGACGAGGTTCTCTGCAACACAACTAGTTTAAAAATTCATAGATATTTTTGAAGTGAAAACTTCTTTTAGCGCGGTACGAATATTTGTAGAGGAGATAAAATCTCTGGACTTGCGACACCGTTACGAGACGAAGCTATAGTGTGTGCATTGGAAATTAAATTTGACAACTTCCCGGTTTTTGATTGATCTGAAATTTTACACCCATATGTTAATCACGTGACAATGCAATATTATGATGATATGGAGCTGATCTGATGATGGATCTGGAAGGTGGACCTGGGAACTCTATAATGAAACGGCGCAACCCCATCGAGTTTGGGCTTGTATGATTCGTCTTGACGAGTACTTTGTCTCTAGATGGAATCCAGGGTCTGAGGATGAAGCTAGAAGGTGGCCACAGTAACTCTTATAATGAAATGACGCAACCCCATCGAGTTTGGACTCGTTTGATTCGTCTTGATGAGTACTTTGTGTTTAGTTGGTATCCAGAGTCTGATGATGGAGCTGGAAGGTGGCCATGCGAAAGTGTAATTAAATGGCGCAACTCCATCGAGTTCGGCCTGTTTGAAGTGTCTTGACTGGTACTCCAGTCCTAGATGATATCCAGGATCTGATGATGGAACAGGAAGGTGGCCACAGTAACTCTGTAATGAAATGACGCAACCCCATCGAGTTTGGAATCGTTTGATTCGTCTTGACGAGTACTTTGTCTTTAGATGGTATCCAGGGTCTGATGGTCTGATGATGGGAGCTAGAAGGTGGCCATAGGAACTCCGTTATAAAACGACATAACACCATCGAGTTTGGGCTTGTATGATTCGTCTTGACGAGTACTTTGTCTCTAGATGATATCCAGGGTCTGATATGGAGCTGGAAGGAGGACACAGTAACTATGTAATGAAACGACCCGAATCCATCAAGTTTATATTCGTTTAATTCGTCTTAAGGAGTACTTTGTAAAGTTATGGTCATTTTTTTTTAATGCCTGTATGAATAATTTTGATTTACAAGTTTTAATTTAAGATCGAACAATTAAATTGGATATCTAAAAATAGCAACTGATTCTTTATAGTTTTAAGTTTTCACTTCTGTCGGCAGTCCTTAAACTGCTTTTTTTATATATTTTTTTTTGCATTTGACATGAATGAAATGTGAAATCCAAAATATTGTATAGTCCTACTCGTGGCCGTTATGTTTGATTTCACATTTCCGCACTTTGTTTTAGTGGCAACCTCAGAACAAGTTGGGAGTTCGGAGTCAAAATTTTATTCAGGACTAGCTGACCCGGCGAACTTCAAGATCATGAAAATCAGCCGAGCTGTTCTAGAGTTATGGTGTAACTCAAGGAGTAGAATAATCTAAAAAAATAAATGTGTAACTAACCCGACTGTTTATTATGTATATTGACTGAGACGACTTGTAACAACTGACATTGGTATTTGACAGCTGGTACCTACAGGGCTTAGATAAAGTCTAACCTACAGGGCTTTCCGAAGTACGGCGATCAGGTGTTCACAAATAGTCATATCTGATGACGGCCGGGTGGAAATGACTGAAACTTTTTTTTTTGTTAAGGCGGGAAAAAATGTACCTAGCTTTGCTGTTAACACCAGCTTTGGTGTTGGTGTATAGTTAGTTTGTTAGTCACCACCTTGGTTATGGTAAGTGACCGCTGGTGAATATAAATGAGAGATTACCATAGAAGATAACCATTACTTCAGTGGTCCGCCGGAAAATTACTTAACCTTGGCAAAAAATACTTTGCGAATATTAATAATTAATATTCCCGCGGCAACAAGTAGTCAGGCTATGAGGCTACAAAATGGATAGCAATCATACCACTATTTGACCACTCAGAACATTTCACAGGGTTTTTTATCGATTTTGCCTAATGAAATGGGGTGTGTAATAATATCAGATAGTAGAAGTAGGTTTCTATACTTAGTTCATGTAATTATAGATAGTGCCATTCACGAAGACGCGCCCCACTAATTTTTGTCAAGGGGGCCGCGGGGTGTGGGACGATTGAGCCAAGTGTCAGTCGCGAACTCGCGAGCCGTCAGCGGCTCGATGTGCATGGATAGTATAGTTTACGTTGCTTAAATCCAGACTTGGAACGAAAGTTGCTCTCTTCAATAAAAAAAAAATGTCTAGAAAATCAAAATGTACCATTCGATTTCTATCAGTATTACATTTTGTGAAACTTTCAGAAAACATATATGACGTTGTCACGTAAAATTAACGTCCGTAAGCCTTTACAAACAACCATATACTAGTTTTAATTATACTATTAAAGTTTATAATTGCTCCCTTAACATGGTAATATTACACTGTATTAACTAATAATGACATACAATACCCACACTGAACGACAACATAAAATATTAATTATTTTTAAATAAAAAACCGCCTTCAAAAGACACCCCGGAACTAAAAAGTAAAAAATAATTAGTCGACTTCAAACACATCAGTAGGTAACTAACGCGGATATCGTAATTTAATTTTTCTTTTTAGTGTTTTTTTCTATAAAATAGGTCAGAGTAGGTGGTACACGAGGGGAGGCATTCCTTGGGTGCATCTCGTATGAGAAAGCATCGAGCACAGGAGCGCAGTAGAGAAAGAAATAAAGCACAGCAAAAAAAACCCATACAGTTGAATTGAGAGCCTCCTCCCTTTTGAAGTCGGTTAATAATATTAAAGTAGAGCATCTTCCTAGTTGACCGTATCGCTCTGTCGTGATTTTGTTTATTCTCGATGTGTGCGATCGTAATAGGCACTTCGGTGAAACGATACACACTTGCATTGTAGGTAATTAGCAAAAAGAGTGGGGCGCGTCTTCGTGGATGGCACTATCTATATAGACTACCACTAGATGGCGCTGTATTGTAACACGGTCACAATAAAACCAAGTTTTTTAACATAACTTTTATTATCTGCAGTACACAAAGTACAAAACTAAATTATCCTATTCTTTATAATTTCTGTATATCTATAACTAAAGATACTAATTATATTATTGGGGCTTATTTTTTATAATAGTAAAAGTATAATGTATGACTTTTCGTCAAATTCAACCAAATATGATAAGGCACTTGTATTTTCACTGAAAAAAAATATAACAAATTGCTCAGATACCGAGGCTGCCTAGGCAAATATGTTGACGAAACCTTGTTTCTCTCAGCTTTACCGGGAAAGTACATCCATCTTATAGAATAAAAAGTGTATTAACTATTGTTATCAATGTTGTATAAAGGTAATTTATAGAAAAATAATATTTGGTAGTAAAATTTACAAATTATGTCGTCGCGTTGTTCCGAAATTTTAAAACATTTTGGACATAATAATTTCAAAACCTATATAATCCAATGTTCACCAATAATATTTCTACCATTAATGTACCTACAATGAATTTAATTCTTGTATAATGATTTTGAAGGAATTCAATCACAACATGGCCATAGATCAACTTCCATAAAATTGCAAAATCAATTGTGACTTTTGATGTCTGTCAAATTTGACATCTGTCAACTTTAAATTGATGTTTAATTTTGATGAAGCTAACGCAGAAGAGTATCCAAATCTAGAGCACCTTCGCTTTTATAATTATACCCTGTCGCATTAACAATACACGCTTAACTAATAACAAACACTACAGAATATTAAAATTATTAGACGACTATGTAACTTGTCAAAATTCACGTAGCTATACTATACCTGAGAACAAAAAACTTTATTAAATTAAAATTACAATTAACTGTTGTTTTATTTTATAAGCGCGCCAAAATCTATACAAATAAATAAAATTTATATGTCTGTAATGTCAAAATACTGGTGAGGGTTGGGTACCAAGTGAGAGTACTCACTTGCTATCAGGCCCGAACGGGTCGGTACCACCATCTCCTGTGTGACCGGACATGAAGCACATTGTTTTGGCTGTAGCAGAAGATAGCCGTTTATTCTTTCATTTCGTATCTGAGAAATGAAATGGTACACAGCGGCTTGAAATTAGGTACTCTTGGTATACTTGAGTCCATGAGCGACGATTACCACTTACCATCAGGTGGGCCGTGGCTCATCTGCCATCAATAGCAATAAAAAAAAACCGGCCAAGTGCGAGTCGGACTCGCGCACGAAGGGTTCCGTACCATTGACTAGGTAAACAACATAACACTATTGTAACTCTCTGTAACCATGGTGTTTGGCTGTTACCAAATTTTGCAAGTAAAATTTGACTCATTTCGTGGTTTTCCACTTAGACTTAGATGCGCAACGAGTAAAGAAACACGTTTGTGTATGGGAGCCCCCCTTAAATATTTGTCTTATTTAAATTTAATTATTTATTTTTAAAGTGAATATATAACTAAATATTCTGTGAATATTTCAAGCGTCTACCTGTTACCGTTATCAATAGCGAGCAAAAAAGGGCAAACAAAAATCACGTTTGTTGTATGGGAGCCCCCCTTCAATATTGTTTTTGTTTTGTTTTTAGTATTTGCAACAGCTATATTGGCAACAGAAATACATCATTTGTGAAAATTTCAACTGTCTAGCTATCGCCGTTCTTGAGATACAGCCTGGTGACAGACGGACGGACAGACAGACGTTGTATGGGAGCCCCCCTTAAATATCATTATTGTTTTGTTGGAACGAAGTTCCTTATTTATTATTTGTTGTTATAGCGGCAAAAGAAATACATCATTTGTGAAAATTTCAACTGTCTAGCTATCGCCGTTCTTGAGATACAGCCTGGTGACAGACGGACGGACAGACAGACAGCGAAGTCTTATTAATAGGGTCCCGTTTTGACCCGGGTACGGAACCCTAAAAACAGCTTTCTATAACAAAATATAGATTGCTAGATTTTTTGTCTGTTTGTTTCGGCTTGTCTCCGAAGCGGCTAGACTGATTTGGTTTAAATGGCAGACAGCTGATGATATAGGCTATATTTACTGTACAAAAATAATTAGGGTTCCACATAAGTCGTGGGTAGTAGCTAAATTAAAATAATATGGCAAGCCAACACATTTTTTTTTAATCTACCATAACTAGGCAAAAGTAATGCTAGTTTGACAGCCGATATCTTTTTTATTATATAGTGAAAGGCCAATGCCGAGCTGATAATTACAACAAGCTGATCGATTTAATAACAATAAAAACGCGGTTTACTCAAGGTTGTGAGTGATATACCATCAGGTGGGCCGTGGCTCTTCTGCCACCATAGGCAAAAAAAAGAGTATACAAAATTGCTGTAGTTACCGTGATCAATTGATAGTGGCGGAATGTGTGAAGTCCCCCTTGTCTAGATGTCGCTGCGGTGCTTTTGGTTCATAAATCAACATGGACATGCGTTCCGGACTTGTCTTGTTACGTTGCATGTCTGCAACAAACGATTATGTCTCAAATTATGGCAATTTAATAAAACGTGGCCATTGAGTTTCTTGCCGGGTTTTTCTCATAAATTGCTACGAAATCTGGCTGCTTGTGGGATTACAATCGCCACACGGAACTAAGAATACAAGTGTCACCACCCCATTCTTTCCCACGGGTGTCGTATGAGGCGACGAAGGGAAGTAAGCAATTATCATCCATTGTATGACTGGTGGTAGGGCTGGGTACCAAGTGTGAGTATTCACTTATGTGTGTATGAGTATTGATACTCCCGGTATAGTTGAGTCCATGGGCGACGGTTACCATTTACCATCAGATGGACCGTGGCTCGTCTGCCACTAAATGCAATAAAAAAAATGTTGTGTATGCTTCAGGCGCTCGTGTTAGTTATTAGTGGATTCTTGACGATTTTAAGTGCTTTATAGGCCTTTGAAATAAATAAATATATTTTATTATTATAAAGTTGTAACAGAGCTGTTTATGATATTTGAGAAAAAATGACTGAATTAGGCTATACATATTTTAGATTTTTTGTCTGTTTGTTTGTTCGCGCATCACGCAAAAACTACTGAACGGATTTTGATGCAACTTTTTTTGTTTGATAGCTATTGATTAGACTTAACAACTGGTACACATTTTATCCCGCTATTATACCGGGAACCTGAGATATAACCGAAAAACTAGCTTTTGGATGCGGCGAAGCCGCGGGCCAAGGCTACTTTTTTTCACTTACATGTGTCTTATCAAGATTTTATAGTATATACTAGCGATGTGACTAATGTTAGTTTATAAGTATGCGGATACGAATGTTTCCCTCTAACATTCGCGAATGCGAATTTTGATTTTCAAATAAGCGCTCGCAAAATATTATACGGGTTTGACATCTAGTGTCACTGCCATATATTGCTGCAGGTTGCTGAATTGGCAAAGCATCTGGGACGGTATTACAGGAGGTGCAGATTCAAATCCTGCTCGTGACTGTTACTTTATTAACATAATATACTCACATCTAAGACTGAGACGGCGTTTGTGTTGAGAGCACAGTTCCAATTGTCTCCGCACCAGTTGAGAGGCGGAAGCTGGCCGAGGACTCAAAGGTAATGTCGCCGCCTGCAGGGTCACCTCTGAGCATGCCGTCTTATTGTTGTAATCTGTTGATAAAATTGGAATATCTTCGTCATACTTCTTAAATAATTTATTTTTACTTGCTAGCTTACCCACGAATGAATGAATGCATGAATTAATGAATCTATACTTTATTGTACACCAAAATACATGAAAAGAAAGACTATAATGCACAATGGGCGGTCTTATTGCTAATAGTAATTTCTCCCAGGCCGAATTCGAATTCGCATGGAATTTAGATATTTTCTTTTTTGTGCGGAACCCTAATTATTTTTCCAGAGTAAAAGCAGCCAATCTCGAGATTAGCCCGAACAAACAGACAGACAAAATCTTTAAAAATTAATATGTTGTCCTTTTTTTTTAAACATAACACCCTCTTTTTTTTAAAGAATGTACCTAACCGCACACCCCGTTATTCGAGGCAACGAACAGGGTAGTGTGGACCTCACTCACCTTCACCCATTAAAGAAACCGGCCGTGTGCCGTCACTCCGTCTGTGTTAGCGGGCCACTGGTACTATGTTGCATTACTTCAGTGGTAAAAGACAACTTCCTGCACTAAGGAATAATCCTTGTATCGCAGGTACTTTACAAACATACCATTTCACGGACTCAAAATACACCCAGACTCAGAATAACCATTTGTGAATCACACAATCTAAACCACTCCGCCATTATTTAGACATTAGAAACAGGCACTTTAATTTTATTTGTACTGATGGTGGCAGACGAGCCACTGTCCACCAGATAGTAAACGGTGATCAGTCTTATCAATACTAAGAATACAGCCAAGCTGCTGCTCACCATTTCATTTCAAGAATTAGGATTTAATGTATGGACGGCTGTATCGAGGTACCACCAAATCGCACCAAGATGCTTCAAGGACAGTCACATTGTAATGAGCTGCTCAAGGTCGTAAAAATGTAATGTGGAGATAGGGTACGGTCGTCGGTCACAGTGATGGCGTAGCGGTCAAGAGAACTTCCCCGGATTGGAAGGTACGCAGGTTCGAATCCCACTCGCAGTAAAATCTCTTTTTCCTCATTTTCAAAAATATTTTTTTCTTTAGGGCTGCTCAAGTCAGATTACAAGTGAGTAATTTCTTAGGCATGCAGGTTGCCCCACGATGTTTTCTTAAGTCAGAGGTTTGTGCCGTGACCTTGACTGGGGATCGAACTATATACCATTGTCTTTGCAGTCCTTGGTTTTACCACTAGACTATAACTGCATGACCACTAATGTAATGTAAAACAGTTCCAGTGGTCCACCAATACAGGCGGAGAGATAGCACACGGTATGTTTTTTTAGTGTTCGTTCGTTGCCCCGAACGACGGGGTGTACGGTTCAAAGGCTATCACTGCACATCCCATGCTAGGTCATTATACAAAATTTTGCATTAAAAATTTTCTGTTTATAAATATTATAATTAATTATTATACTACTGCAGCTATAAATACTTTTGTAAAAACTCATTCAAGTCATTATGTTTCTGAAACACTTACCTCTCTCGGTCAAAACGATCTCTCTGTGCATCTTGGACAGTTCAGCATCATTCACGAACACGGTATGGTTCTTCTCGGCACCCTCCCACGTCAGGTTCCTGTCGCCATTGTACGTCAGATCACCAGCAGGTTTCACGTCTTCCTCTTGAAGAGACGAGCTGTTACTTTGCGGTTCAATCTAAACATATAAGCATTATATTACTATTCATTTATTTTTAAGCACTTCAACTCTTATCTCAGATTGCAGCTAAATAAAATCTATAGCAGTTTTTATGTCAAATCATGAGCTATTAAACAAAAAGGTATCATCAAAATTCGTTCAGTTAGTTTCTGCGTGACGTGCGAACAAGCAAACAGACAAAAAGACAAAGAAAAAAATTTAAAAAATTGTTTTGTATTTAGTACAGTCATTATTTCTCAATACACAGCTCAGTTACAGATTTATAATAGTACCGATTAAGAACTATCAGACAAAAAAGCTTCATGCTTGAACGGGAACGCCTTGTCATCGTTTTTATGTATATAGCTCCCTATTTTATTCCTGAAACTGGCAACGCGGATTTATAATGCCTCTGGTGTTGCTAGCGTCTATATGCTGCAGTAACAGCTTAATATTAGACGAGCCTCGTAGTAAAAAAACTATATATAGAGGATGTTACCTTAATACGTTTCTTAAATGTAGGACTCGATTGCGGTCTATTTTTGAAATCGATATGCTGATTCGCGCCACTCTTGTTCCGCACTATCGGCGACAATTTCCTGAACTCATTTCTCGGCTCCAGCTCAATTCTAACAGACTCAGCTGTAGAATTACTGGCCCTACCAAACAGTGGCGACAATTTCGGCTTCGCAACACTAGTCTCGTCAGATTCATCGACACTTTCGATTGTAATAGTCGATTCTATACTATTATTCTTGTGCGTAACCGGTTTAACGATTATTACACCGTGCTCGATGTCATCGTTATCGGTTTTTGTTGATTTATCTAGATCGTAATTGGGGTTTTCAAAGCCTGTTTGGGTGGCGATCTCGTCACTGATTGCTGTAAATGTCTGCAGCGTGGTGTTCGATGCTTTATTCAGCATACGTTTGCGTCTTTCCAAGTCGGCGTGTATGTCTGTTTGTACGCGTAAATTAATATCTCCGTAACGCCGTATTATATAGTTTAGCAGCCAGTGGTAGCCTTTGCGCAATCCTGGATCAATTTTTACTTTTTTGGATTTAGGTTTTTCGGTGTATGCACTGTAGGATTCAACTAACGTTGGACATCGATACCTGAAAAATACTTACAATCTTAAGAATCTGTTGGACATAGGCCTGTACCAATTAACGCCACAACGTCGATTGCCAGCATACAGCATTCAGTCTATTAAAAATACACTGTATAGATTCAGTGGGACTTTTGCAAATTCGTGGTAATTTATATAGAAAATATACCGTTCTTCTTTTATTGCTTTTGGTGGCAGACGAGCCACGGCCCATCTGATGGTGAATGATAACCGTCGCTCATGGACTCAACTATACCAAGAGTATTGTCAAGCCGCTGCTCACCATTTCATTTCACCGTTATGAAATGAAAGAATAAACGGCTCGTGACAATTTCTCCTGACTGATCTTAAAGTAATGTATGAAAATACTTCCGACAGATGGCGCAGGCGTCTCCCAAAGACGTTAAGTATGAATGTGTATCGAGATTAGCAGTCAGCAGCAATTATCACGATGGCTGAATTGGCAAAGCATCTGGACGGTATCCAGGAGATGCAGGTTCAAATCCTGCTCGTGACTGTTATTTACGATTTCACATTTTTCACTTTGTGTTTAATGTATAGTGCTAAGCATGTCAAATGCTAAAAATATATATAAAAATATTTAAATATTAAAAGTTATTTTCAAAATGTTAATAAGCCCTAGAAAAGAGGTTGTTGATGAAAGATATAAACAACATACAATCGCACAAATCGTTAAAAAGAGCGCAGTTGCATTTAGCATGGATTAAGATCACGATTATACCATCAGCCTTTGGTAACACAGTTTTCAGGGAGTCACGAGTCGGCCGATAGAACTTGTGGCATCATTTTACTGGTTGTAGGGCTGGGTAGCAAGTGGAAGTGCTCACTTGCTATCGGGCCCGATCGGGTTAGTACCACCATCTTGTGTGACCGGCCATAAAGCACATCTGTGTGATTTGGTTGTAGCAGATCTCAGATAACCGTTAATTTTTTAATTTCATATTTGAAATGAAATGGTGAGCAGCGGCTTAACAATGCTCCCGATATAGTTGAGTCCATGAGCGACGGTTACCATTTACCATCAGCGTGGCTAGTCTGCCACCGAACGCAATAAAAAAAATTAACAAAATTGGGACGTGAATATCAAAAGTAAATTTCGCGAGTACTCACTTATTGACCAGAGGCTCAATGTTAAGCTTGTCAACCACGTCGATATCGTCCAACGCCCCATTCTTGTCCTGCTTGTTCGCCAACACGAGTACCGGTTTACCTGGGCAAAAATTGCCTGCTTGATTTATTTCCATAATTTACATGTAGGACATTGGTCGTAATTGTAAGCCTTACTTCTATACTATTATAAAACTGTAACAGAGCTGTGTTTGTACATTTAAGATATTCGAGAAAAAATGACTGTAATAGGCTATATAGGCGTGTCTGAACACCAAAAGATTTTTTTTAGATGTTTTGTCTGTTTATCTGTTTATTTGTTCGCGTATCACGCAAAAACTACTGAACGGATTTTGATGCAACTTTTTTGTTTGATAGCTCTTGATTAGACTTAACAACTGGTACCATTTTATCCCGCTACTATATCGGGAACCTGAGATATAGCCTAAAAACTAGCTTTTGGCTGCGGCGAAGCAGCGGGCAAAGGCTAGTACTTTATAAATGTAAGTGTGAGTTTGTTTGTTACGATTTCATCATGACTAATTAATTATATATGCACATACAATAGTCTGAACGCCAGAAAGGGAGAGATTACTTTTATTTAAAAAAAATGGGCAAATAATGAATGTATCATAAAGAGTACGTATTTATATCAGGTATCCTTAAATAAATACAAATAAAAAATTTCTATTTTAGCACTTGACATGCTCAGCTACTGTAAAGAACAAAATTATATGTGAATGATAACTTTACTGGGAGCGGTGTATTGACTAATGTGATGTGGAGATTGGGAATGGCAGTCAGTTGCGATGGCTCAGCGGTCTAGAGCACTCCGGATTGGAAGGGACGCAGGTTTGTATCCCGCTCGCAGTAAAGTTCTCTTTTTTCACGTTCACAAATAATTTGTTATTTTCAGTTATCCTTACTTAATATACGAAAGTGAGATTGGTTGTTCGTTACGCTTTCACGCCGTGACGACTGAACCAATCGTCATGAAATTATTTTATTGACTATAAAATCTGTTTCAAAAGTAAACCTTTCGTTAGCGATAACTTTAATTTTTAGTACTAAGACATACCAAAACAAAAAATACGTGTTTATTAAAATTTGCTTAAGTTTATTTTCTCAAAATTTGCGCACTAATTAAAAAATTACCCTGTATATGCTACTGTTTATCCCAAAAAATGGAGGGTTAGTGTGGGATGGCTAAGTTTGAGCCAGAGGGAATATAATAGTAATCCTATTCAGTCTTGAATATTGAGTCACCAAACCATCACAGTTTATAATAAAACAAACTATTATGTCATCCAGGAAGGTTATGCGACAATCACATTCAACCCATCCCTTCAGAAATAGCCATTTATTACACTATCATTGTCTTAAGTAGCAGTTTAACGAGGTCGCTGAAAGGTCTTAGGGTAAGGAAGTAGGGTATAGCGCTGGTTATAGAAGCTTATAAACAGATAAATACTCCATAAGCAGACTCTTCAACAATCTTGGCAATGTCAACTTTATATTATACCACGCTCAAATAAGAAATTTCATACTAGTACGATATGTTATTGACATATTAAAACTGCATTAACGTTTTATGTTTTTCTTCTTCCATAATAGTCTATCTCATCCATCCATCCATCAGCCTTTAACGTCCACTGCTGGACATAGGCCTCCCCAAGAGAACGCCACAACGAGCGGTCCCGTCAAGGGGGATAATGCCGTAATCGCCACGCTTGGCAGGCGGGTTGGCGCAGTGATGTTGTTAATACTCGAGGGTGTGCTGCTGCCCACTCCCCCGGAATTCCCTCAGTCGGCTCTTGCGTTGTAATGTTATTTTCAAGTCGCATTATTTTTATATAAATTGTTTTTTTTTGTTGATGATATACGTTTAGAGTTTTAGCTCTGAATTTTCAGTTATTAAATTTTATTGTCGAAATACACTAAATCGCGTAAATAATTTTATTTTAATCAATACTACAAGCCCGGGCGCTTAGGTGCGCGTGTGACAGTCTTGTGCACAGAACATTTTTACTCTACGAGGTCTTGTGTCGGTTGTACCGTGGTCGGTACGCGAAGCGGTAGGCATTTAACTCGGGGCCTTGAACGAGTGATGTACGCCTGCTTTAGCGTTAAAAAAACTAATAGTATCACAGATAGTAGCTACTCTTTTCTCTTTCTAGCCGTAGATGGAAAGTCTGAATACAGAGTGCACCTGACGGTCTTGCGTATCTCTATGGCTGGCATAACAACGATCGATATGATTAAAATCCACTAATACCACTAAAATTATTAAACTTGATAAAATAATCACTAAATTCCCCAAATCAAGCGTGTGTTTGTAGACACGGGTGGAATTTCAAGTTTTTTGGTGTATGATTTACTGATTGCAGTATGTGTGGGCCGACTCGATCAGTGATGTAAGTACCACACACACAAACAACGGTAGGTACTTTAAATAACAGATTCGAACCTGCGTCCCGTCCCGCTCCCAGTAAAGCTCTCTTTTTCCACTTTCACAAATAATGTGTTCTTTAAAGTAGCTGAGAATCCATCCATCCATCCATCCATCAGCCCTTCATCGCCCACTGCTGGACACAGGCCTCCCCAAAACGGGGGTTTTACCATAATCGCCACGCTTGGCAGGCGGGTTGGCGATCGCAGTGGATGTTTTTAGTACACAGGGGAACGCTGCTGCCCGGTCCCCCGGTAACCCTTAGTCGGCTTTTACGACTCCCATAGGAAGAGACGGGGTGGAGCTATTCTTGTGCCGACCCCATACGGCAAGCTGAGAATATCAAATACAAATCAAAACGATAGGTACTGCTACGTTCAATGTTGGAACCAGTGGGCCTCGATAGTTCTCATGATAAAGTGGTCATCGTTTACACCAGGAACAGAGGCATGGGGGCCGTGAGATGAGACGGCTTATAACAGAAGGCTGGAAAACAATGAAAAATAATGTTTTCATTAATCAGTTTTAATATGTCAATAACATACCGGACTATTTTAATGAAATTTGTTATCTGAGCGTGGCATTAGCAATGGGGAATAAATTGGTTTTATCGGAGCGAATAGCACACTGCGACTGTAAGTTATTGATAATATGTACCGTTTCTAGTGGTTGAGGCTTGCTTATCCCAGCATAAATGGGCAAACTCGATCGGGGAAGTACCACCCTCTCACTAAAGATAAGCGTGTAACAACGTTAGCATAATAGAAACAGTGGGAGGTAGGTTATCTTCATTCAAATGCACCGCGCGTAGCTTGTATGTGTGCGCCATAGTATCGTACCCACACTCTAACAAAATCTCGACCCGTTTCTCAGTACGCCAGTCGGGGCTAACGCCGCACAAAGTTCGCGCGTCACAGCTTTTCGGCACCGCTAAATAAATGAAAAATGTGTGATAATCGCAGGAGAACTTATTGCTGTGTGTTTGACTGTCTAAATGTCATGTCATGTCATGTCGATTTCTCAGTATTGTAGGTATAGTGACTAAGTAATAATCGTAAGCAAAAATCGTAAGTTAAAATAATCTGTGTTGTGTCGTCTGGGTTCAGGGTTAGTGAGGTCGGTTTTACCTAAACAATTACAAGTAAAAAATACAACTTCCCGGCCCTTGCCAATTTCTAGGCACTGAATTAAAATTTAGCTAAAAGTGACAACCCTGAGACAGGCAAGTATGGTAGGTAATTATACGCGGAATGGGCCGGAGATAGCCTACTTCCCCACTCTTTGTACTATGACGTTAGGAGACCGTTATGTTTCTGTCTTTCCTCTCCTTATAATCCTCTTTATCCCTTTTCTTGGAGATGGCAACGCACGAATGAAAATCTGAAGTCGACCAGACACTAATGTGTGTTCTAATTCATCACTGCTGGGTAAAGGAAAACATCGCGAGGAAACCGGCATGGCTGAGAGATTTTCTCGATGGCTTGCGGAAGTCAACTGGCACTGGACCAGCGTGGTGGACCATGGCCTTAACTTCTCTGATTTTGAGAAACCCCGTGCCGAAATATAGGACAGTAATAGCAAATTTTTTAAGAACACCTTGCATTACGGCTCGTGCCACACTACTTAATGGGAAATGCACTTAATTATAATCGATGATGGACGTTTAACGTTGGTGTAGCCACGACTTATCACGCGAATTAGACAACGGGATTTGTCCCGTGTGGGAATCGAACCCATAACACTTGGATGGGTGGTCAGTATCTAAACCACTCCGCCATCTGTGGGGTCAAAAACATTATAACCAGCCATCTGGTATGTCAGCGTGTGAACACATAAGCGTAAATTTTTTACTAATAACTTTTGTATCGAGATATTGACGTTAGTTGATTGACTTCCAACTTCCACATCCTCCATCTGCAGTGAATTAGGACTAAAGGTTTACAGTAATTTTCGTTGTTACACGGTAGTAGGAATAGTAGAATATAGCAGCGACATCCTGGCAGTAATATTAAGAACTGCAAAGCGACTCCAAAACTCGCGAGACATAAACCGTTGATTTTTTTATACCACGCGGGTGACAGACTACCATGCGGCTCACCTGATAGTAAGCGGTCACCGTAGACGCTAGCAATATCACAGGCTTCACTCGTGTGTCGCTAACTCCAAGGAAAGGGATATGAGGGGAATAGAAAGGATAATAAGAGAGGATGAGAAGGTTTGGGCCTCTGGCGTTCTCACTCACCATACGAAACACAATAGTAGGAGTACTTTACGTTGTTTAATACTGATATTCTGTGAGAGAGGGGTGTGATTTTGGTTTCATGCTGGGACACGTAAAGCTCTACGACTAGCACCTACGAGCACTTCACAAATCTTTCTAAATTGTGCTGTTTAGAGAAGAAAAACATCATTGATCGTGAGGAAAGCTGCAGCAAGATTTTGTCGACTGTTTGTGAAGTCTGCCAACCTGTACTGAAATAGGACAAGTTCAAGGTAGGCTAGTCACCGCAAATTTATCACGATGATCTATAAATAAGATTCTTTTTAGATAACAAGCACGAGATGTTTTATACGGATACTTTTATGTGTTTGTCAATCCACACAGAAATACGGGTCGCGTGTTAAATCTGATAAATGTATAATATTATGGTGTTTCCGTTTTAACGTTGTAATATAACTATACGAATACCCTTGTTAAGTTATTTAAGTACAAGAATGTTTCGTTGCTAAACCACACAGAATTTTTGTGCGATTTCATACAAGAGAAACCTTTCTTTTTTTTTTTGTTAAGGCGGGAATAAATGTTCCTAACCGCACACCCCCTCGTTCGGGGCAACGAACAGGGTAGTGTGGGGCCTTCACCCACTAAAGAAACCCGCCGTGTGCCGTCTCTCCGCCTTTACTGGCGGGCCACCGGAACTATATTACATTCCTTCAGTGTTATACAAGAGAATCCTAGAGGAAAAAGAGTATTTCTTGGTTGTTCTTTTTTGCGAAAGGTGGCAAACGAGCCACGGCCCACCTAGGGTAAATGGTAACCGTCGCTCATGGACTCAATGTCCGAGAGTATTGTCAAACCGCTGCTCACCATTTCTTTTCACAGATATGACATGAAAGAATAAACGGCTGTCTCCTGCTACAACCAAAACACACCGACGAGCTACATAGCCGGTAGCACGGGAGATGGTGGTACCGACGTACCGGGCCGACCCGATAGCAAGTGAGTAGATACTCCTACTTGGTACCCAGCCCTACCACCAGTAACGCAATGGGTGATATTTACTTACTTCCCTTAGTCGCCTCGTACGTAACTCGTGGGGAAGAATAGTGTGGGGTGTGCTGACACTTGTAATGTATTGTTCATTGCTTTCGTTGATCCTTAATTTGCGCCCTTTTAGCTTCCTGTGCTCCTCCTCATCTCTTCTTTATCATCCGAGGTCCAAGCAGGACAATAACACCTGTCGCGGCAAACCGTGACACCGTGTGACTCGCCAGGTGCAATCGACCAGTGAGCCAGACTAATTTAGTGCAGGGTCGAATAAAAATTAAAACTCATGAGACAAGCTCGTCAGTTTTTGACGCACCTCCCGAAGCGATCCTAACTAGGTAAGTATATACCAAGTTCTAGACTGGAATCCTCAAGGTAAACGCAAAACGAGCCCTCCAAAACAGACCTGGCAGCGGACTATCATTGACGAAGCGAAGGCCATTGGAATGACATGGAGCTAAATCAAACGCGAAGCTGAAGACCGAAAGGGATACAGCACTGTGAATGCCCTTTGCCTTATCTAGGGGACACAGGAATTATGTCAGGATCGTAGTAAGATCATAGATGTTTACATGAACTTCGGGCTTCAGAAGGCACCTGACCAATGAATCCTCTCAAATAATATTCTAGCAATCGTTACAGGTTGTCAGAGGCCTTATTAATAATAAAATCTGACTGCGGACTTTGTTCTAAGATCGCCTCGCCAGTCGCTCATTTGCGAGTTGATCAGATAAATAACGAACCGATCGGGACCCCAGCAAAGATTAGGATAAAGAAGGAAGGAAAGAAGATGAGATGAAAGCACGAGTAAATTTTTACTTTGATTTCATTTTATGCAAGTTTCAGTAAGTACCTACCTAACAAAACTGAACCACATTACAAAGAGTTTTCTTTCCTCGCATGGCTATAAATTAATAGACAGGTTACCATGACGATACTTATAGCAAAATACATAAAAATAACATACCTGATATTTTATCATGCGATAAAACCTCTTCAAGTACAACTCTACACTCGTCCAACCGTGAAAAATCGCTTGAATCGATAACAAAAACCACACCGTGCACTTCGCTGTAATATTGCGGCCATATTTGTCGAAAATGAGGGCCTCCACCTAAATCGTATATCGTCACAGGGGTATCTTTATGCACAAGATTTACCGCTTTAAAACCCACAGTTGGTAAAACTTTATCATCTTTTTCACCAGCTAAATTATTCACAGTTTTCGTTTTTCCCGCGTTATCTAAACCTATCAATATTAATACAATGTGACGACGTTGTTTACGACGGCGAAAAACACTTCCCCAACAATTTCCCATTGTAAACACTTCTTACACCACTATATTATATCTAAAAAATCACTATTCATATCACAAATACGTGTTTCAAATTTGAATTTGTCACCAGAGGCCATTTGTAAATAAAAACTTTTGTTGACACAACGGTTACCAATAGCGATCGAGCTGCAAGTGGCCAGTATTATCATCATCAGTATGTTCTCTTTACCCTGTTTTCATTTAAATTTAAAAAGTGAATAAAAATTTATGGACTATTGTTGTTCAGGAAACATCCTTTTACATACTAGAGAGCATAGAGAGATAGCTTAGTATTGTACTCGTATAAGTCATTAACCACAAGGTCAATATTTTTATTTAATTTTTTTATTCCTCGTGTGAACACTCAATTTTACGTATTTTTGAGCACAACAGATTAATGGTACAAAAAGTGATGGAAAATTGATTATATACTATAAATAATCCGTAGTTAGAGGCACTACCTATTATTTCAAGAACATCTGTATTTACACAACAATTTCACACCTATCTATACAAATAAATATAATTTAATTGTCTGTTATGTCAAAATAACAACTTTTTATATAATGTATACAAGAGTATATAGGTACACTACCCTTATCATATTACCAACTTTTAAAGATTTTGTCTCTTTGTTCCGGCTAATCTCCAGAACGGCTGGACCGATTTGAATGGGGCTTTCACTAGCAGATAGCTGTTGTTACAAGGAGTAACTTAGGCTACTTTCTACTTATTTTTATTTTGGAAAAATAATAAGGGTTAAAAAAAATATAACCCATGAAATTGTGAAAGAATGCAACTGCGGAACGGCTCGACCGATTGGGATGGGACTTTCACTAGCAGATAAAAAGAAAGAAAAGATCCTTATTTGTTGTCTTATAATTTTCATACAATTCATTTTCCTTTTTATATTTAATTTCCTTTCCTTTTTTTATTTATGACCCACATCTCTGAAATGTTTAAATTGAATGGAATTTTATGTGATTTTCACGGGTAGATAGAACTTAACTTGGTTGTGTGCCTGATAGCCTTATAATTAAAAAAAAAACAGATATCAGAAAAAAGTTATCCTCATTTACAGTTATTTTAAGTTAAAACTTTAATCCACGCACAAGAAAACGCCAGCAACAGCTAGTAATAATTATAATGAAAGTTAAAGGTCACAGCTGTTCATCACGTATTGTAGTACCTATACTGTGACGTAACGTGGCTATTATTTTAATTTTTATAGTATTAAAACTCAGAGTAGTATTGTAACTCAATATAATGTGGATTATATGCCTCGAAAACGTTGTCTAGTCTAGAATAGTCTACTGCCTAGGTGGTGTAGCGGTAGTGTATGCGACTGCTAATCATGAGGTCTCGGGTTCGATCCCCGGGTTGAACAATGTTATTGAGCTTTTTCCTAAAAAGAAAATTTCTCAGTAACAGCCCGGAGTTTGGAAATGTGCCCGGTAGACATCAATAGGCTCGCCCCCTATTACGTGGGACTTAAACATAGCTGGCGAGTCGTGGGTGTGTAATACACCTCTGCCTACCCCTTCTGGAAATACAGGCGTGATGCTATGCTATGTTTATAGTATTAAAACTCATAGTATTGTAGCTCAATATAATGTGGATTATAAGCCTCGAAAACAAGTCAAGTCTAGATGGTTGAAAAAAAAATGTATTAGGCTATTTAGGAGTCTGAACACAAAAAATTTTTTCGTTTGTTTATTCGGGCTTCACGCAAAAACTACAACCGATTTTGATGATTTTTTGTTTGTTTGATAGCTCTTCATTAGACTTAAAAAAATGGTATACATTATATCCCACTACTATATCGGGAACCTAATATATAACCTAAAAACCAGCTTTTGGCTGCGGAGCCGCTGGCAGAGCCTAGTTTGCGTAAAATTTATTAGTGTTTAAAAAAACAGTAATGTATAATAGTATAACATAGTCTGTCAATAATGGTGATTGATTTTGTTCTGGAAAACCTGCCAATAGCACAATAGGTAATCATTATAGTGATTGAAAATAATAAGAAAGTTGATAAAATAGTAGTCAGGAGTTTTTCTGTCACATAATAAAAAAAACTTTTATTTTTAACTCGTGAAATAAAACACACCTTTAAAAATACATAGTGGAACATTTATTTTGAGGAAAATAATATTCACGATAAATACAGGTACAATTTCGACATAACATTATTTACAAAGCTCTATATTGTTTTAGAAACGAATAATTTAAAATGTGCGCCAATCAAAGTCAACGGCCATCTTACTCTGTGTTGCCAAGACCGGCCAGTAAAATTACCTGAATTTCACAAGAATTGTGTCACCGTTCTTGATTGAAAAATAGCAGAGTTCTTTCATGACATTATCTAGCCATATTTCTGCGCCGTCCATTTGATCGTCCAGTAAGTATAAGGTAGGTATGCCGGTGTGGCCAAACTTTGTGAACAGTCTTTGTGCCAATGTTACCAGTTTCTGGACTAACATGGTCGATGGGAATTTCTTTTTGAATGATTTTCCGTTTTCATCACATAGCGTTATCTCTAGTAGTTGGGATGTGAGTGTCGTCGTTTTTGGTTGTTTTACTAGAAGGCTATCCTCTGGAATGCCGTATTCTGAAATAAAATTTAATTTGTTAACATCCTTGCCAACCCAGCCTTTTTTATACTATACTAAAAAAACAGTATCTCATCTAAAGTACAAATTATTTGTGAATAAAGAAAAAGGGATTTTTAGTAGGGGCGGGAATCGAACCACGCATCTTTTCCAATCCGGGGAAGTGCTCTAAGCCACTGAGCTACCCTACTGACCTTTCGATCATCCCAGATTCTTAATCAAATTTGTCTTACGACTAACGCCATCTACCGGCAAGCATTACATGCATCCAATATAGTAAGTTACTATTACTACTAAAAATCTCTTTTTCTTTATTCACAAATAATTTGTACTTTAAAAACTAGCGGAGCATGTCAATTGCTGAAAGAAATAGATCTAAAAAGTATCTCATCTATCTGTGTATCTTAAAAATTTCATCCAAATCCATTCGGTTGTTTACACGTGGTTGACAAACATATAAACAAACTTTTGTATTATAATTTTGGTAGGGTTCTTGTATAACCAATGAAGAAATGTAATATGGTTCCGGTGGCCCGCCAATAAAGGCGGAGAGACTACACGCGGCGGGTTTCTTTAATGGGTGAGTGCCCCACACTACCCTGTTCGTTGCCCCGAAGGACGGGGTGTGCGGTTAGGAACATTTTTTCCCGCCTTAACAAAAAAAAAAGGGTTCTTGTATAAACCACTGAAGTACTGTGACATAGTTCCAGTGGTTTGCCAATACAGGCGGAAAGACGGGGCACACAGCGGGTTTATTTAGTGGGCGTTGACCCGAACGACGGGGTGTGCGGTTAGGTACATTTTATCCCACCTTAACAAAAAAAGGATTCTTGAATAAAACTTCTAATTAATTGTTGCAAATCATAAGCATAAGCTAAAGATCATTCATTAGAACTTTCAGAATTTCCTTACCCCAATGGCAAGAGATATTTAACAGTTAAACTTTCACCTTCTATAAATCGGCGAAATACGGAAGTGCCAACTTAATGGCAAGACATTAAAAAAAATACTTTAGTGGTATATATAGCCTTGCTTGTCCCAGCTCAATCTGGGAAGAACCACCCTCGAGCGGTCCCGTCATGGGGGATAATGCCGTAATCGCCACGCTTGGCAGGCGGGTTGGCGATCGCAGTTGATGTTGTTAATACTCGAGGGAGTGCTGCTGCCCACTTCCCGGATATTCCCTCAGTCAGCTCTTACGACTCCCGTGTGTAGAGAGGGGTGGGACAATTCTAAAGTCGGCTCCACACGGCCCCTCCCTTATCCTTTCGTAAAAAATAAGGTGCTTACTATCAATCAGCTGTGTGAATCTACAATGTTCGAGGTTAAACGCATGTTGTAAAGTAGAGTCGTTCTGAGCCAGTTTCCACTCGGCGCCGTAACGCTTCATATAGTCGTACTCCGCCCCGCGGCGAAGCTCCCGTGTGATCGTTGACCCGTTCAGTTCCTGTTTGACAAAAAAACAGCTGTCAGATGTGAAATTTAATAAATTATTTTATTATTGTACATACTCATCACGCCTGTAACCCCGAAGGGATAGGCAGAGGTGTATTACACACCCACGGTTCGCCAACTATGTTTAAGTCCAAAGTAATAGAGGGCGAGCCGGGGTCTGGGCTGCCACTGAGATTTTTTCTTTTTACGACAAAACTCATTAGGACAGTCGTTCAACGATAAAAATTTCGATGACACAATGACTACAAATAGTCCTTATACTTGAACAGCTAGGGATGATAGTCGTCCAACGATGAATTTATCGTCAAGACTTAGTGCGAACGCGTCCTTAGACTGGGCAACTCGATACCAGTGTGTTTGGAGTCATTGGAATAAGCATTTAATAAATTATTAATATAGTGATTTGTTTCTCCGAGTACGAACGTGCCGGCTCATCCGGAAAAGTACTACCCACTTACAGAAAATCAGCGTCAGACAACGGATACTCGTATTGTTTTGTATGGTGAGTTAAAATGGAGACATCATCCTTTTGACGACACGCGAATGATGCCTCTGGTGTTGCCTAGTGTCTATAGGCTACTGCTTCGATCAAAAATGTATCGCATCGGCCCAAAAAATCCGTCTCGGTAAATAAGATTACACTTGAGAAGTGAGCTCTTATTTTGTTTATTTTAAAAAGTACTTTATTTGTTGCTATTTAAGCATGATTTTACAGTAAATTTTATTTGTCTTTTCACTTTTAAGTGGCAGTAATAAATTATTGTTTTGCTTGTTTTTTGTGACGTAAATGTAAGATAATATTTTAAAGATTTTTGACTTTATTACTAAGTGCCAGGATTGTAATTAGGTTGAACTTAAAACTGTTTTAAAACCTTTGTCTCAGTTCGTTATTAAACAGATGTAACTGTATAAGTATACACTCATGCGGACAGTTTTTAGCTTGATTTTGTTCGTGACACTATATCTTGTTGGTATTGATGATCGAAGGGCTACTGTAAGTTCTTACCATCAGGTGGGCCGTATGTTTCACGGTATCTAATAGTTGTTATTATAGGAATCTTTACCTGCAATGTATTTATCTTGGCAATAATAAGTTGTGATCCGGTATCGTAGTCCTCGGTATGTTGTACTGGATTCTTTAGGAAGTACAGCTTCTTTAGACGTCGCAATTTGTTCAGTTCGCTCAGCGATCGCCACTGAAATGTTAATATTTTACACTATATTAAAGCTGTTATGAGCTAAGCAATACATCTATATACCTATGTAAAAATCGATGTGCGTACGTTCTAAATGGTCTCCAAAAACAGTTAAACCGATTTGGATGAAATTGTCTAGCAAGGCGAAATTAGTAATCAAGAGAACGCCACAACGAGCGGTCCCGTCATGGGGGATAATGCCGTAATCGCCACGCTTGGCTGGCGGGTTGGCGATCGCAATGGATGTTGTTAATACTCGAGGGAGTGCTGCTGCCCACTCCCCCGGTATTCCCTCAGTCGGCTCTTACGACTCCCGTGGGTAGAGAGGGGAGGGACAATTCTAAAGCCGGCACCACACGGCCTAATCTAAGTATAATACCTAAGTATAAAACCTGTGTACCTATGTGTATGTGTGTGTATGTTCTCTATGGCCTCCAAAACAGCTAAACCGATTTTGATTAAATTCGGTGGGACGCTAATGAAAAAGTTGGACCTTAATTAGCTTTAATGGTCAAAGTAACCTTAATTCTTTTTAAAATAATTAATCACATAGACAACCAAATAAAGAAGAAAAAACTTTACTACTATGGTACCTAGTATTTGAGCATGTTTATAAGTTCGGGCATTTTTGTAATTCTCGAGAAAATCGACCTCGAGATGTTTTCCTTACCGCCTCCTTGGAAGAGATCGCTCTAACCGACAAGGCCGCCAATTGAGACACTTATACAGTTAAGCTTTTATACTCACTTTTTTTTATTGCTAATGATGGCAGACGGGCCACGGCCCACCTGATGGTAAGTAGTAACCGTCGCTCATGGACTCAACTATACCAAGAGTATTGTCAAGCCGCTGCTCACCATTTCATTTCATAGATATGAAATGAAAGAATAAACGGCTATCTCCTGCTACATCCAAAACACACTGACGTGCTTCATGACCGGTCACACAGGAGACGGTGGTACCGACCCGTTCGGGCCCGATAGCAAGTTAGTACTCTCACTTAGAACCCAGCCCTACCACCGGTAATGCAATGGGTGATAATTGCTTACTTCCCTTAGTCGCCGTGTACGACACCCGCGGGAAAGGATGGGGTGGTGACACTTGTGTTCTTAGTCCGTCACCACACGGAGAGCATTCTTTTAAGTTTACAATAAAGAGTTATCTATATATCTATCTTTTGTAACGAGGCGGTGGACCGTGAGTTTGTATCGCCTCAAGAAGGGAAGTACTATTATAGATGAATTAGGTTTCAACAGTCAGCTAGAACTTAAAAAACACAATGTGATACTTACATCATTAATCCTGTTCCTATTTAAAAACAACACTTCAAGATTCTCAAACACATCAACCTTCTCATTAGGATTATCATTGAACTTGATTTCAGCAATTTGACAATCATTCAGGCTGAGTATTTTCAGATTCTTCAGTTCACCGAGATTCATGACTTCGTACCAAGACTCCAACGGATTACCATCCAGCCATATAGTGGTCAATGTTCTCAGAGTAACCAACGGTGGAGTTATATTTTTAATTCTGTTGTAAGCGGCAATGATTTCGTTGATTTTCGGCCATAAGTGAGAGAGACATAGAATGTCGGCCCATTCGTAATCACAGACGGATATGTTAAGCTTCTCAAGGCTGGAGAAGTTGATGGAAAGTTGGGCGAGCGTTTCTTCTGGCATGTCGATTGCCATGCGGTTCTTGCTGGAAGAGTTAGGTGTCATGGATAAGTAAAGAAATTCTTTTTTTTTTTACTGTCGCAGACGAGCCACGGCCCACCTGATGGTAAATGGTAGCCGTCGCTCATGGACTCAACTATACCGAGAGTATTGTCAAGCCGCTGCTCACCATTTCATTTCACACATATAAAATGAAAGAATTAACTCTCCTGCTACAACCAAAATACACCGATGTGCTTCATGGCCGGTCACACAGGAGATGGTGGTACCAACCCGCTCGGGTCCGATAGCAAGTGAGTTCTCCCACTTGGTACCCAGCCCTACCACCAGTAATGCAATGAATGATAATTGCTTACTTCCCTTAGTCGCCTCGTACGACACCCGTGAGAAAGAATGGGGTGGTGACACTTGTATTATTAGTCCATCACCACACGGACAATTCTATCCAATTAGTAATACATGAGCAAGCTACATTATTTTTTCAAGCAAGCCTATACGACACAAGCACGAGCCAGCCCATTCATGCTGGGTCATGCAAGGCTTACAACTAGAATTTTCATTACTTGGGAAATTTTTGACGGCATATACATAGCTTTTTTATATCACACAAATAACTACTTCTAGTTGGTCAAGTGATAGAATCTAAGACGCAGTTGCATGAGCAACTCGCGGTCAGCGAGGTCTCTCGTTCGACTCTTGGAATAGAAATAGTTGGTACTGGCTTTTTCCTCTAGGGCATTGATTCCCAAAGTACTTACTAGCCTAGATTTAAGAAAAGAACTTGTGTACAAACTCTTATTGGTGAAATAAACATTATTATTATTTTTTTATGTATACTTTGTCTCGAAAAATTAAGTTTTTCGGTGTTTTCTGAGACTCACGGGCTTATATGCCAAGTGAGAATCATCATTTGAGAATATTGAACAGTCATCTAGTAGGAATTTTCGAATAATTCGCAGCTTTTTGCATAGTGATGTATGTATTTTCGGTTAGGTCTAAAACTTTGAGGGAGTTTAGTAAGTAAGCATTTGGGTATTACACCTGTGCTGGAGACCACCAACGGCACAAAATAAACCTTATTACATTTCCAGATTCGTGTTACTTCTTCTTTTAATTCTGTATATTTATTGATTTTTTTTGTTATTGTTATTTGTAAATTATGGGTGTTAGGCACGGCTATATCTATTATATATGCAGTTTTATTAATTTTGTTTAATAGTGTAATGTCCGGTCTATTATTGTGAATAGTTTTATCAGTCAGTATCGCTCTGTCAAAATATATTTTATGGTTGGTGTTCCCCACTACGGGTTTAGCTTTGTATTGATAGTAAGGTTCTACTGTTCCTGTAATTAAATTATGTTTTAGTGATAGTTTCTAGTGAACATAATGTGCTATTTGATTGTGCCTATGAGTGTAGTCTGTCTGGGTTAAAGTTGGGCATTATTATTATAAAGTAGTCTATATCCACCGATAATACAAGGGGTTAACCTACAAGGGGACCCCAAAAAAATATTTGGGAATCTATGAGATGTAAATGACAATGCCACCATTTTACACTACAGCTATCAGTCAATAATAAGTTTTCAGGTTTATTATTTTGCAATATCCATCATCATCCATCCATCAGCCTTTTAACGTCCGCTGCTGGACACAGGCCTCCCCAAGAATGGGGAATAGTGCCGTAATCGCCACGCTTGGCAGGCGGGTTGGCGATCGCAGTGGATGTTGTTAATACTCGAAGGAGTGCTGCTGCCTACTCCCCCGGTATTCCCTCAGTCGGCTCTTACGACTCCCAGGGGTGGAGAGGGGTGGGACAATTCTAAAGCTGGCCCCACACGGCGCATTTAGCAACAATGCTATATATTCTTGGCTTAGTTAGGCAGATGACCTACCACCATTGAAGTAATTTCTACCAGTTCCAGTGGTCCGCCATTACAGGCGGAGAGATGGCACATGGCGGGTTTATTTAGTGGGTGAGGGGCTCACACTACCCCATTTGTTGCCCGAACGACGGGGTGGCTGTTACGTTTTTAATATTTTCCCGCCTTAACGAAAACAAAAAGAAACGAGTGTGCTTTAGACCACACGACTTAAGTAAAACCTAATAATAAATATATAAATAAATAAATATTCACGGACATTTTTCACACAGCGTCCTCTGGTCCCAAAATAAGCTTAACGCTTGTGCTATGGGTACCAGCTCACGGATATAATACATATATTATTATTTTTTTGTAAATACATACATATAATAGATAGAAAACACCCAGACGCAGTACGGATATCTGTGTTCATCACACAAATAATTGTCCTGAGCGGGAATCGAACCCACGACCTCGTGCACGGAAGTCGGTTACACTACCGACTATGCCACGAGGCCCGTCCGTATTAATAATGTTAATATCTATTAATAATGAGATAGAGAGAAAGAAAATGTGTGCTCGCACCTGTCTCTCTTGCCTACAGTAATATACGAAACGTAACGTTCGCCTCGCCCGATCACACTTTTCGTAACGCTCACGTCACCCAATCACACTTTTCGAAACGCTCACGTTACGCATTCACCAGCTTAGTCCCCAAATCAAGCGTGCGTAAAGAAATATTTACTTCAAAAAGGTCTCACCTAACATCCAACTCCCTTAAATCTGGTAGCTGAGCGGACAGCTGGATAACTTCACGCCAATTGGAGAACAGGTTGCGAGAAACATCGAGACTTTTTACGTTGGGACAAAGACTTGCCACATCACCCGCCTTAACTACGTTTTGGTCGTGCACACACACTTCTAGAAGGCGGTCGAATTTTCTGGAAATACAAAATATCATGTTTTAGGCATTGATATATAAAGAGAAGATCCACAATGAGAGGGTCCGTGTGGTGACGGACTATGAATACACGTGTTACCACCCCATTCTTTCCCACGGGTGTCGTACAAGGCGACTAACTTTTTTTATTGCTTATGATGGCAGACGAGCCACGGCCCACCTGATGGTAAGTGGTAACCGTCGCTCATGGACTCAACTATACCGAGTGTATTATAGTCAAGCCGCTGCGCACCATTTCATTTCTCAGATGTGAAATGAAAGAATAAAAGGCTATCTTCTGCTACAGCCAAAACACACTGACGTGCTTCATGACCGGTCACACAGCAGACGGTGGTACCGAGCCGTTCGGGCCCGATAGCAAGTGAGTACTCTCACTTAGTACCCAGCCCAGCCCTACCACCAGTAATGCAATGAGTGATAATTGCTTACTTCCCTTAGTCACCTCATAAGAAGCAATTATTATTACCCATTGCATGACTGGTGGTAGGGCTGGGCGCCAAGTGGGAGTACTCACTTGGTGTCGGGCCTGAGCATGTTGGTACCACCATCACCCGTGTGACCGGCCATGAAGTACATCGTTGCGTTTTGGCTGTAGCAAGAGATAGCCGTTTTTTTTATTTTATTATTGCATATAGTGGCAGACGAGCCACGGCCCATCTGATGGTAAATGGTAACCGTCGCTCATGGACTCATCTATACTGAGAATATTGTCAAGCCGCTGCTCACCATTTCATTTCACCGATATGAGCGACGGACGAATTGAGTCCATGAGCGACGGTTACCATTTACCATCAGATGGACCGTGGCTCGTCTGCCACTATATGCAATAAAAAAAGGCACTAAAAGTGTTCACTATAAAATGAGTGCAGATTACGCTTTCCTGCACTCATTTTTTGTTTTTTTCCAACGCGCGAGCAACTACAACGCCCGCAACGTATCAACATGCTTAATAATACTAAAATCTGTTTTCAAAAACTCATTCACTGTCTGTCTCTTTTTCTCGTTCTTTCTCAATAGTGTCGTTACACTCACATACGCAATTATAAGTTGTTACTATTTTATGAAATTAATGCGAAACTAATGCTGTACTTAAGTAAGATTATATAAACCAATCTGCAGAAGGTCTAGATTAAGCAAATCAGTGGGATAGGGCGGGCGTCTAGTTCGACTAGTAATAGATTTTTTTATATACAGATGGTAAATGTTCCCGGTAGACGGCTACGGGGCACATTTCCAAACTCGGGCTGCTACTGAGAATTTTCTGTTTTCTTTTTACAAAAAAGCTCAATAAGTAGCATATATATATTGAACATTAAATATGCATTGTAAGATAAGTATTGTTGACAAAGTTTATTTATATAATTGAGAACAAGGCTCTCTAGATACGCCTGCAAGTTATTGTTAGACCTCGATTTATAATATCATTGAAAAATAGTATAGGTTTTTCTTTATCGTCATTTTCTACAAACATAATATATGTACTTCTTTACTTCCCTCAGTCGCCTTGTACGACACCAGTAGGATGATTGGCTGGTCACACCTGTATTCTTAGTCCGTCACCACACGGACAACAAACACAAAGCCCGCGGCTCCCCAGCAGCCAAAAGCCAGTTTTTAGGTTATATCTCAGGTTCCGGATATTGTATCGGGATAAAATGTATACCAGTTTTTTAAGTCTAATCAAGAGCTATCCAACAAAAAAAGCTGCATCAAAATCTATTCAGTAGTTTTTGCCTAATGCGCAAACAAACAGAAAAACCAACAAACAGACAAAAAATCTTAACAAAAACTGTTTTGTGTTCAGTCATATAGTTTGTATTACAGTAATTTTTTCTCAAATTTTTTTTTTTTTATTGCCATCGGTGGCAGACGAGCAAGCTGATGGTAAGTGGTAACCGCCGCTCATGGACTTTAGCAACACCAGGGGCACAGCCAAGCCGCCGCCTACCGCAACTTAAGTGCTCCTTTCAAACCTCGTTTAAAGAGGGACATGTCGTAGCACCGGGGAAACACCGTAGCAGGTAGTTCATTCCAGAGCTTACACGTACGTGGTAGAAAAGAGCGCTGAAAACGAACTGTCTTTGATGAAATCGTTTCCAGGTAGTGTGGATGAACCCTACCGCGACGTCTCGTGGTTTGGTGGTAAAATGGTGATCTTGGTAACACCTCAAACAGCTCCTCCTCAAATAGCTTAAATGTATAGACACAGCTCTGTTACATAACATCACGCCTGTATTCCCCGAAGGGGTAGGCAGAGGTGTATTACACACCCACGACTCACCAGCTATGTTTAAGTCCCACGTAATAGGGGGCGAGACTATTGACGTCTACCGGGCACATTTCCACACTCCGGGCTGCTACTGAGAATTTTTAGGAAAAAGCTCAATAACATTGCCCGGCCTGGGGATCGAACCTGAGACCTCATGATTAGCAGTCGCATACTATACACTACTGCTACACCACCGAGGCAGTTTAAGTTTTCGCTCTGTTACAGTTTTATAATATTCAGTATGTAATGTAGGCAATCCTTAAATAAATAAAATAAAAAATTAACTCCTGAACTAATGAACTGATGAATACTAAACAATAGTGAAATTCTGGATGGTGGCAAATCAAGAGTAGGTATTATCTGCGGGAGAGAAATGTGTGACTTATTGTAATTTAACACAATATGGACATAAGTACTCACTGTTTCTGATGAATCTTCTCAAAGCCAACCATTTCAATGAATGGAGCTCCCATCTCTCTCTTCCATTCGTTTATAACAGTCCTGCGGTGGGCTGCTACAGTTTCATCCTGAAATCAAGAACAATCATATGTATATACATACATATGTACATATATACAGACTCATGCCTGTTTGCAGTGCAGACAGCATATGACCACATAAATAATATTCTTCCCTTACCAACATTTCGCCCCTTTGAGAACAAGATATTTAAGAATTTGAAATGGTAATTGTATTATGTTACACATACCAAGATTTTTGACTCAACTTTATTCCATTCCTACTCGACAGCAGTCTTATGACTCCTATACGTTTATGAGTTAGGAAAGCAAATAATTAATATATTGCAAGTAATGGAATTGTTTTTCCTTTACAGTTAGTGTAAAATATGTCACTCTCTAGGTGAATTGTAATACCTTTACTATTTGAAGATGTAGAGAATGTACCAGCAAATATGTTTTGCTAATTTACGTGTATCTAAGAGCAAATCTTGATTAAACTATTAAGCCTGCTCACCTGTCATATTATGATGACAATCTCGGTGCACTTTGTGTTTGTGAAATTGTATGTTCGTAAAGTCCCCGTAATACAAGGATTTTTCCTTATTGCAGGCTTTAGTTTTTTAAAATAAAATTTTCATCAAGCAGCAGTATTAATTGCTTCCCTTTAACAGAACACGAAGTGTGGAAATTTGAAATTAATTTTAGTCTTATAGTTAACGTTTGGCACTCATACTGTGTATGAGATAGTGTAAATAATGTCCTTAATCATTCACCACAAGGGTTATAAACTTTTTTTATACCAATTTCCAGTAGTTTTTAATATAATCTGAGTTTAAATGATATATTCATGTGTTAGCAGAAAAGTAGTATTGATATATTAACAATCAGAAGATCTCATCTCCTGAAATGTCACTAAAGGTGCACCCAAGCATAAAGAAAATAGAAAAAGAAAAGATCTTCCAACATAAAACAATTTTATTAAAATTGTTAATTAACAAAACTGCATATACTATATGTAGATACTTTGGTATAGATCAGGTCATTACTAATAAAAATTGATGAAATAAATAATTCCAAGTGCTTCAAAGAGAGCAGTACAAACCATCATACCAAACAAAAAGAAACTTTGACTCAACAAATGAATAAATAGATACACCCACACAATAACTTGTTTTTTTAAATTATTAGCCTGCAGTGTAGGTGGTATGACCTAATACCCCTAACTTTTTTTTAAATATTTAGTTACTTATATTATAATACAAACTCACTTCACGATCTCCATAGTATATTCTGATAGCTTCAGCGCAAGTCCTAAAAGGGCATATTTTGTTTGGACGAACAAACGAACCAGCACCAGGTTTTGAAGTCTTAAAATATTGAACATCATCCAAGGATCCATCATGTTTTCCCCTGCCAGGATCGTCCCATTCAACTCCGTACCAAACACCTTTGTATCCCTGCACTTCGCCGATATATTTTACGGTACCAAAATCATCGTTACACTTTACACGACTACCAATATGAACTTGAATTTCACTTTCATCAGTACCATTGTGACTGCCCATGGTACCGTTGCAAAATTTTGGTATTAAATTAACAGGCATTGCGCCCACCATTATTTTTATGTATTCGAAAATGGAACTGTTTATCAAAAGAAAAACAGGCTCACTTCTCTTCCCGAAAACTGTTGTCAATTTTTAGATTTGTCATACACTCTTGTGTCAAAAAATATAAATAGAGCTATTATAGAGTAGTGCCACACAGATAATCAAGTAAGTTTAACGATTATCGATTTCATAATACCGTGTCTATATTTAAATGTCTGAAAATAAATATAAGAAAAATAATAAACTATAATGTATTATTATTGCATAGTAAATTATTTAGTTAAATTATCACCATAGCTGATTTTGTGATGAAGCAATTTATGCTATTACTCAAAAGATGGCGATATCTGAATATAATATTAGATTCTTTCAAACTGAAATAAACCGTTTAATACCTACACAATGACATCAAGTATTTTTGACTACCTATGTAAATTAAGCTATTGCTTAATTTACTAGGTACTAATCTATGACTAATCTCCAAAATCTATCTCTCTCTATCACAGTATCGGTCCAGCTGGGACAGATACTGTGATTACTGTCCAGCTGGGACAGATACTGTGATAGGAACACAACAGTTTTGTATTTACAGAGCTCAGGCTAGGCGCTACTTTAAACCTTCCTCGCATTGGTCTAAAATTTTTTCTTGGGCCACCACTGCTGTAGGGCCTGTATTATTATTATTATTTTTTATTGCCAACGTTTGCGGTCGAGCAAGCGGCCCACCTGATGGTAAGTGGTAACCACCGCTCATGGACTTTAGCAACACCAGGGGCACAGCCAAGCCGCCGCCTACCGCACGTTAAGTGCTCCTTTCAAACCTCGTTTAAAGAGGGACATGTCGTAGCACCGGGAAAACACCGTAGCAGGTAGGTCATTCCAGAGCTTACACGTACGTGGTAGAAAAGAACGCTGAAAACGAACTGTCTTTGACGAAATCGTTTCCAGGTGGTGTGGATGAACCCTACCGCGACGTCTCGTGGTTCGGTGGTAAAATGGTGATGTCGGTACCACCTCAAACAGCTCCTCCGAGCACTCCTCATTGTAGAGCCAGTAGAGCACACAGAGGGACCCGAAGTCTCTCCACCACTCCAACGACTCCAGACCCTCCGTTAGATTGGGATCATCGACAATTCGAATAGCACGCCTTTACAGGGAGTCAAGTGGGTCGAGTTGGTACTTAGGCGCACCTGCCCAGAGATGTGAGCAGTAATCCATATGAGGGCGGACCTGTGCTTTATATAGCACAAGTCATTGCCTCGGTGTGAAGTACCGCTTGGTTCTGTTGGACGCCTAGTTTTTTACTCGCTAATTTGGCTTTGTCCTCCAAATGACTCCCGAACTGGACTTTGCTAGAGATTTCGATGCCAAGGATCCCAATGCTCTTGGAGACCGGGAGCGTTACCCCTTGGAACTGGGGCGCCCCGACAAATGCGTCTTTCTTTGCAGTGAATGCGCAAACCTGTGTCTTCGTGGGATTGAATTGAACCATGTTCTTATCACCCCACTCCGAGGCCCACCCAAGAGAGTGCTCGACTGCAGACACAAGTTCGATCCACCTCTCCTCCAGCATATTCCGAGGGACTTTCTGACGGCGTGTATATCGCGCATCACCCGTACTGTCATCCGCATAGCAATGTATATTCTCTATTGAGAGCAAGTCATTGATATGCAGGATGAACAGTGTTGGGGACAGCACCGAACCTTGTGGTACGCCAGCATTAACCATGTGTATCGGAGCAGGAGCCATCTACTACGACTTTGATGCTCCGACCACCTAGGAAGCTGGCGATCCATTTGCTGAGTCCCTCGGGGATCCCATAAGATGGTAACTTCGATAGAAGGGCCCTATGCCAGACCCTGTTGAACGCCTTCGCAATGTTCAGGCTGAATGCCAAAGCTTCACATCAACCCTCCAAGGCCTCCGCCCAACGGTGGGTAAGATACACGAGAAGATCATCAGCAGACCAACCGTGACGAAAGCCGTATTGGCGATCATTGGCGAGCTGGTGATCCTCTAGATACTGTAAAATTCGGCGGTTTATGACTTTTTTCATAACCTTGGAGAGCAGAGATGTCATCGCGATTGGCCTGTAATTTGACGGGTCTGACCGATCACCCCTTTTGGGAATCGGATGAACATGGGCTACCTTCCACGAAGTAGGAACCTCGCCGGTACTGTATCAGAGACGGTACAGGTGCGTTAGGACGAGGGTCAACTCAGGGGCGCACGTTCGAAGAACCACTGCAGGGATGCCATTCGGCCCGCTCGACTTATGAACGTCCAGCAGCCGTAGCTCCCTCCTGACCGCACATTGCGTAATGCGGATTTCAGGTAAGGAGCTTTCACACCGCGGGATGGTAGGCGGTGTGGCTGCCTCGGCGTCCAAAGTCAAGTTCGAGGTAAAGAGTTGGCCCAAAAGATCGACCTTCTCCTTGGCACTGTGGGCTAAATTGCCATCCTGTTTCGGCAGAAGTTGCGCTGTGCTGCCTTGGCGAGCGACCAGAAAGCACGACTCCCGGTGGGATAGTTTCCGAGCCGCTCGCCTTAATTAGAATACCTACTATGTTTAACAATGATATATTATTTCATTTTGACGGAGAAGCTGATGTTAATTCCAAGCATAGTCTGATGAAACATAATGAATTGTACATCACTACATTATAAATCAAGATTTGCGATTGTTCGGTTCAATCGGGTTCAATGTTTTATTCTAATCATTCGTTGTCTGACGCCTTAGACGAAGAATAATATCTGCCGCAGTGTGGCTGCGGCGCTAGCGTCGCGTTCCGTATAGTCTCGTTCACTCAATTCATTTCATAGTTTTCTGAAATCTGGGATTGTGGGACGTAAAAAGTGTTTTTTGACAAAAATGGCTACCAAAGTTGTCCCAGCCGTATACACCAGTCGATAATACGGAAATGTTCATTTGTGTCAGTGAAAATATGCAGTTTATTAGTGAACAATTGTTTCGTGTTGTGCAGTAGTGCATACGGATTTGTCACGACAAAGGATAAGAGCGTCAAAATGAGGTATGTACGTTAAAAGTTCATCGCTCTAGAGCTTTTGTTAGCAAAACAAATAAATAATTCGAAATATAATATTTCACGCGGCGATTTATTTACGTCTTTCTAAGGAGTACACAGTACATTACTGATCTTCTGTTTTCTTCCTGAGATGTTCTTTTCTCACATAATAAACGTAAACACTGGACGGGCGTGCGTACGGTTGATCGATTATTTGATTACAATCGTAATTACGCACGTTTATGAATGATATCGTAAATGAAAGCTCTAAAAAAATAAAAGCATTCTTCCGAATTCCGTTCCTTTCACAAAATGTTAAAAGAGTGAATCGTGTACGTACCTATATTGATTTTTCTTTTGAATTTTGAAATGGGCCCCACACCATGCTATTTTTTTTAACGTTACTGTTATTTTTAACTTCAAAAGTTAACGTGAATTTATTTAATAAAGTTACATTAACGTAGCGTTTACGCCAAATTGGGTGTTTGGACCCCCAGGAAGGGTTTTCTAAGTACTTACATAGGGCTAATAAAAACACTCGCTATACTTTCTATTGATAACATGTTTATGGAATAATAAATTACCTTATATTCACTTATAATTTTTATCACTGTAATATTTTTTTCCCTGTAAGTATAAGTATATAAGAATGAGGAATACATAGATTTATTTGAGTCATAACATTACAATGTTATGTGTGATTTATGACATATTGAAATTGTTGGAAACAGATTGGAATGTGCAATTCTATTAAAATATTATAAATAGAATGTCATGGGCATATATTTATGATGTAAGTAAAGGAGTTCCATTTTTAAAAGAATCCACCACTTAAATATCTTTTGAAGTTTAAGTTTAGTACTAAATAATATACCAATACTTTTAAAAAACAGAAATACTCTAATCATTTAGTATATCAACCTGACATAGGTACTTTTATATATTATGACCTAATCTATAAGTTATAGTAAATTTACATGGGTTCATATCCATAATAAAATATTTTTCTTTTCTTTCTTTCTTTCTATGTGGTAGGTACTAAATCATAATATCTATTGCAGTTGTATGCCCATGAGCATAGAAGTCAGATGACTATGCAGGTGATAACTGTGCGAAGTTGAGATTTTATAATGTGGTTCACTGGTATTTGAATTAAAATATAAAATCACAAATATTAAATTCTAAAGTAAATTAATGTATTGCATATTATTTTTTATATATTAATGCATTATAGTGTATTAAGTATAATAAGTTATGTTAAATCATGTCAAAAAATAGTTTATTTACCAGCAAAATAACTTTTCTATTCACATATAACTTAAGTAATAATACATTCCAAGTTTAAATTATAAAATAAATTTAGTTACCTACCTACTTACTTACTTCATAATAAAACTTGCAGAAACCTTGGCACAAATAAATTAATTACTGAAGTAACCAAATGATTTTAAAGACTGTGACATACAATATTCTGCCTATTTTGTGCAATATTTTAAATGACTCATACATTACTTAGTAGGGACAGTCAAACTGTTTGGTGAGTCATCAAGTTTTTTTAATTTATTAGCTAGGTTAACCAGGTTTAGGTAAGATAATATTTTTTCCACATAGCAGTCGCTACCTGACCTTGGAAACAAAAAGGTTTACTATTTAGATATTAGAATATTCTGAATTTCAGACATATTTTTTGGATTTTTCGTACTACTGACTCACCATATAAACTATTAACAACATTTAGTACATAAGGACCAAGGATTTTCAGTATTCCAATGTCTATCTAACTCATTTTAAAAATAGTTTTTGTGCCGCATTCCATGACGCGTATATTTTTTTCATTAGAATGGCATAACGCGTGGCACAGGCGCGGCGCCGAAGAATTTGCACCCTAAATGTCAGTTAGTCTATTTTTTCAATCATAATCAGAAATAATTAATGCATGACAACTCTTGCATCATACATTTATAAGTGCATATATTATTTAAACTCATGTCTGTTTCCAGGAGGGGTAGGCAGGCTATGATTTTATGGTTGCTACGAGCGAAACATTTTTATCCCGTTCGTAGTTTATGTGACTGTGGGTCATGAGGACTCAGGTTGGAATCCCAGGCCAACAAAAAGTTTTTGGTGTATCCCGTCAAGAACTTTTCAATAGCGGTTCGGAGTTAGGAAGTTAACGGTGTTTTACCCCGTGCCTCGGAAAGCATGTAAAACCGTTGGTCCTGCGCCTTATATCTCTCCAGGGGGGTTAGGCATAATCTCATATCTCACATGTCGATCGTATCGTGAGCACTGTGATTGGTTGAGAAACCGACGCGTGTTGTCGCTTTAATCCCTCGGCCAATCACGGTGATCTCTCAACCAATCACAATGACACGATCGAGTGAGATACATTTTAGAATGTATCTCACTCGATCATATCGACCGATCGACCCCGACCCCACCGTCCGCAGCCTCGGCTAGGGCGGCATCAGGCGCACGTAAGCGTGCGCACGCAGCCTCGTGGGCCGGCGGCGAATTGGGTCCGCGAAGGAGGATTCCTCCCGGGCCCTCTACGCCGCCTCCTTCCGCGAGATGACAGCCTCGCAGAAGACGGCGACCGCGATCCAGGCCCTGTCACTGCCTACCATCGCTCGCGCAACGGCCGGCAGCGACAGGTCCACGCCTATGACTGCAGCGAGTTCCCGGCGCTGCACACCCCAGGCCGGGCACGACTCGAGCGTGTGCTCCGCCGAGTCCTCGCCGCAGTCGCAGTGGTGACAGCCTGGGGTCGTCTCCCTCCTAGCGATCGTGTGCAGGTATTCCCCCCACCCGCGCCGTCGACGCCGGCCGATAAACGTCGGCGAGCACTTCCGCCTCCAGATCCCACGGGGGGGTTCCGGCCAACGCGCAGGCTGCATCGCACGAGACCGTGCGGTACCCGCGTATTGCCCTGACCGCTACGACCCTCTGTGGACGCCACAGAAGGGCCCTATTGCGAGCGGCCAGGGACTCCGCCCACACGCGCGCGCTGTACAGTGCTATTGACCGTACTACCCCCGCGTAGAGTCGTCGACACGCGAGACTTGGTCCGCCCAAATTCGGCATCAGTCGCCTGACGCCCTCAGGTCGTGCCGACAAGCTTTGGCGCAAGCCGGCGGAAGTGCTCGTCAAAGTGCCACCGTCCATCCAATACCAGGCCCAGATATTTGATGTGGGCCTGTATTGGAAAGCCCACACCGTTGACCGTTATCGAGGAGCTGGCGGGTGGGCCACGTCGGGGCCCATGGAAGAGTAGGGCCTCCGACTTTTCAAGGGCCACTCTTCATCTGCGTAAGCATGCCGCGAATGCGGCCAGCCTCGGCGCTCACGTCTTCAGTCAGGGGGGGGGAGGCAGCCAAGATTGAAAAATGGCCGCCTTCATCAGCAGCTCCCGTTTGAGCCTACCCACAGCCCATCGCGGAAAAACGGGAGTTCTGTCCGCCGCGTGACCCCTGCTGGCGCCCTGAAGGGTCCGGGAGACCTCTATCTGAATGTATCTGTGGTCAGATAGGGTCTCGACCTCCTCCAGGACTCCTTACGCGTGCGGCGACACCGGGGCTAGCGAACGAAAGGTCCACTATCGACCCGCCCCCGCGCCGCACGCACGTTAGGGCTGACCCTCGGTTTAGCAACACGGGGTCCGCCGCTTACGCCTACTCTTGGACCGCCGCACCTCGGGCGTCCGTCCTGGGGGACCGCCACGCTGTTCGTTAAAGTCCCCCAGCATCAGCACATAGCTCGGTGCCATACGCCGTATCGAGGTCTCCAGGCTGTGCAGGAAGACCTCGAAAGCCAGCAGACTACGATTGGGGGAGAAGTACACGCCATACAACGTGACCCCTCCCATTCAGCCGCCACATATCCCGTGCCCTTGTCTGACTGACAAGGGCGGGGAATGCGGCGCCGCCGACCCGACGACCGCCACGGAGCCATCCCCGCTACCCGCCCAATTGGGGCGATCGGGGACTATGTAGGGCTCCGCGGCTACGGCACACAAGACAACCCCCTGCACTAACACCAGTATATAAACCGATCCGCGATCTGTGTAAAGGCAGTCATTACATTCTCAGCGGACAATAATCTCGGTATTTTTGAGTCTATGTGGTTACCATTATTCAGGTGGGCCGTGGCTCGTCTGCCATCATTATCAATAAAAAAAGAAGTTAAAATGTCGAGTACTATATTTTATTGCATCAGAAACTAAATAGCTTATTGAACAGAAAGATGGCCTCAGTTGGCATACAGATAGCGTAATTGTAATAAATAAATCATCGGCAATGCTCGTATTTACAAACAAACTCGTATATTTTATTTTTGCAGTTTTGCCAAGGTATATGTCTCAGGTGCCCTATTGTAGCGAGATAAAACGTGTAGTAGTATCTACCAAATAAGTAATAATAAAATGTAATTAGTCTATAATAATATAAAGTTGTAACAAAGCTATGTCTGTACATTTAAGATATTTAAGAAAAAAATAGGCTAATTAGGCGTGTCTGAACACAAAACAATTCATTTAGAAGAAGAAATATCAATTCAGCCATCGTGACATCTGTTCGGAACTATGAATTTTAGTTAAGTAATACTTAAGGAATTTTATTTCACATTGTTTCCTCATTTTTGATATTTTTATGCAAAGCACTGGACATGTTCTGCAGAACACAAAGTGTGAAAATGCGAAATCTGGAATGGGTTTTCCCGCCTTCCAATCCTCTCCTTATTATCATCCCTCTCCACCTCCTATACCTTTCCTTGGAGATAGCGACACGTGAGTGATGCCTCTGGTTGCTAGCGTCTCTAGGCTACGGTACCCACTTACCATCAGGTAGGCCGTATGATTGTTTGTCACCTACGTACGTAGTTTAAAAAAAGGACAGGTTCAAATCCTGCTCCTGACTATTATTTTCGATTTCAAATTTCCCCATTTTGTGTTTTCATAGTTATTCTTTTAATGTAGACACCCACGAAGACGGACTGAACAAATCCGATCCGAAACTACAGTGATTTTTAATGTAAATAACTATCTAAAGTAGTCATGTACTGTTTTAGATTAAATCGTGACAAGGTCATCCATTGATAACACAGCTCACTATATCATAACAAACATCCCGAATTATACCAAATAAAGAGACTTCCCGTGCAAACGGACACACAATTACCTTCAATTAAACTATTTTACGTACTGTAAGGTAACTTTAGATATAGTATGCGGAAGATATAGGGATATCCCGTTTTTTTTAATATACGAGGCATGGGGTGAACACCGCCAACTTCCTAATTCAGAGCTGTTATTGAGAATTTCTTGAAGGATAAACTAAATAACTTTTTGCAGGCTTGACCTGGGGGGTTAGGCAGAATGACATATTTCACGTGTCGATCGTATCGTCTCGCTTGTACGATCACCGTGATCGGCTAACGGATTATTGTGACATCACGCGTCGGTTTCTCAATCACAGTGATCTCGATACGGTCGACACGTGAAATATGACAGTCTGCCTCAGGGGGCTAATTCGAATCTGAAACATCAGCAGTCGCATACAATCTCGCTAAACCACCATAGACAAAATAGGGAATATAATTATGCGTTTCTAAAGTTAGGTATCATTGTTAAACATAATATTATTGTAATGTATTGAAAACATTATTAACTATCGTAAAATACATCATGTTATCAAATATGCAGATTGTTATTCCTAACACAGGTGCAAGATTCTGTATTATCTCGAACCACGTTAACTAAGTATATTTACAGAAGGATTACTGTTCCACTAAAATCTTCAATCGTAAATGTAAATTTGAAAGAAGAGCTATGCCGTATCCTCATGCTTTGTTGATGGACATGGACCATTAAAAATGAACGTCGGATCTAGTACAAAATTCACGAAAAAAGTGTCTCTAGCCAACCTATAGAAACGTAGGTACATTAATACATACAAACTACAACATTCTAATTTGAAACCTTGTACTATTATATTAGTGTTGAGTTTCTTTGCAAAGACTGGCGCTATTGTATCTCTTTTGGCGTTTTGTATACAATATATCTTTTGGTTCGGAGACATCCTTTTTGGTTCCTCTAATGGTTCCCGCGGATATAGGTACACGGAGCTTTCGATACGATGTCCAATTAATGTAATGCAAGGTATCGCGTTTTCGATGACATCACACATCAACCCCTTAGACGACACCACCACAACAAGAAGAACAGATTAACCACCACCCCAGATCAGATGATCAGCAATTATCGGCTTTGGTGGGTAACTGAATAATTCAAGAGAACATCGCAATATTGTGGTATTTTTTTCCACTTTTGAGCTTCAATAATAATACAATAATGAGTAACGGTAAAGTTGTATGCTGTTTAAATATCACGCTCAAAAATAGATAAAAGCTAAACTACGAACAATATTTTTTTTTATCCAGCTATCCTTTTTTTTTCTTTATGCGGGAAAAAATGTACCTAACCGCACACCCTGTTCTTAGGGGCAACGAACAGGGTAGTGTGGGGCGCGCATCCAGTAAATAAACCCGCTGTGTGCCGTCTCTTCGCCTGTATAGGCGGACCACTGGCGCTATGACGTTCCGTGGTCCGCCGGTGGCTTACCCTTTCGGGTATCCTGACCGTCGCTTCCGCACATCAAAGCGTCGCACCTTCAAGCTCTCCTACCCTGATAATATGCTCTTGGAGAAAGAAAACATAAAACCCAATTTGGCCAGCGTGTTTTCCCTATTAAAGTTCCGTGTGTTGACTTGTTGAGCCCGAGTGGCGAGCGGGTTGGTACCATGGACTTATCTACATATGACTGAAATACCTTGGTGTGTTTTGTGTGTAGCGGGATAATTCATTCATTACTCTCCTGTTCGTGAAATGAAACGGTGAACTTGGCAGTATTCTTAGGGTGCGTTTCCACTGACGCGGCGCTGGGCCGAGTGGAGCGGAGCGGACCGTGAATTGGCGATTCACAGTAATAATAATAATAATAGTTTATTCACTTCTCACAAGACTTGGAATATACATATTGCTCGTTTAGAATTTTCTTTTTTCTTTTTTTATATACACTTCTTGTGAGAGTCTGGAGTCAACTAGGTCGAAACCTGTGCTACAGAGCTTCTGACTCTCTCCGAAATATAAAACTAGGTTTAAAAGCAATAAGCGATAAATTATTGTACATTGTGTTAAATAAACTTAGAACTACTACTATTAAAATAATTGCGCGTGTATAAAATGGTGTTTGTGGTGAGTGCGTAGGTGTGTATGAGTGTATGTATGAATGTGTGTGTGTGTGTGTCCAACAGTGCTCGAAATCTCACTGCACATCAGTGGAAACAGTGTAAGCCGAGCAGAGCGGACTTTCAAATAAAATATATGAACGGCGGCCCCGAGCCGAACAGAACGGACTCGAGCGGAGGGCACGAAAGCGGAGGGTAGCGGGATGGTGTATTCAGCTCCACTCCGCCCAGCTTCGCGTCAGTGGTAAGGCACCCTTTCATCCATCAGCCTTTCAATGTCCACTGCTGGACATAGGCCTCCCCAAGAGAACGCCACAACGAGCGATCCCGTCATGGGGGATAATGCCCTAATCGCCACGCTTGGCAGGCGGGTTGGCGATCGCAGTGGATGTTGTTAATACTCGAGGGATTGCTGCTGCCCACTCCCGCGGTATTACGGCTCTCGGCTTTTACGACTCCCGTGGGTAGAGAGGGGTGGGACAATTCTAAAGCCGGCCCCACACGGCCAAAAGCACCCTTAGTATTGCATAATATACCAGTTACCATCAGATGAGCCCTAGCTGCTCTGCCATTGTAAGCAACAAAAAAAACTAGGCTTATGATCAGTGGTGGTGTGAACTGCTGTAAAAAATCTCAATGCCATTCAATAATTCAAATCATTTACGTGTGTAACTTTTTTTACTATAAATCGTTCATTCATTACGTATTAAACATGTAAATGTATGTATGTGAATCGTGGGAAATTAAAAAGTAAAACTGCCATTCACGGCCGATTCGAACTTAATTGTTAATTGTTAATTCCGACTCGTAATCGGTTTGTAAACTTTGAAAGAACAATAACAATAAAACATGTTATAAATTTGTTAATCTAATTATTCTAATTTAACGTAGTACTTTTTTGTAGCCTTTGCCTGCCGCGGAGCACGTTTTTTTTTATATAGCTGGTTCCTGATTGTGAGATCAAATTGACCGTTCATGCATCTATCAGCCTTTTGACATCAGCTAGACATAGAACTCCTCAAGAAAGCGTCACAATGAGCGGACCTATAAAGGCTGCATCAACAGCTCCCCAATAATATCTATATTTAATAGATTTTAGTATAAAAACTAGTTTTTAGGTTATATCTCAGATCAGTAATGCGTTAGTGTTGTTGGTTGGTATGGACCAAGCTAGTCCGCAGTACTAAGTTATAGCGCCGTCTTCATTTTATTTATGGAACTATTTCTACAGGTGTCTGTGGAGATTATGTAGTTTTGAACGCAGATTCCGGTAATGATAATAAGTCATTTTGGAATTATTTTGAGTTGCGCGAGTCTTTAACTAGGTGTGCGAAATAATCAATTTTATTGTGAAAAATGAAGATTATGAGGCGTGCAGTTTTGGATTTTCCAATGTATTTATCATATATTGCACTTGTAAAATGATATCTACACACATATATAAAGAACAAACACTAATTTGAAGACTCATGGTATTTTTGATACCATTTTTGTTATTTAAACTAGTTAAAAAACTGTTTGAAAACGATCTGGCTTGGACGTCCGTGAGTTGTAGGTAATGTATGTTAACACGATAACGACCAAAATACTTTACTAATCGAGTCTTTTTTTTTTCGTTTACGAATTATTATGATTAGGAATATTACTTTTCACGGTCTGATTCGATGTGGTTTAATTGTTATTAAATAAACAAAAAAATACTGAATATTTACGCCCGACGCGACACTAAAAAACACTAAACCAGCGCCTTTCGTGAGAACTACCTTTTTACGTACGCATACGCATAGCCACCGGTAGTTTTACTATCGTCAACAGAACGCCGTTCGCCCGGCCGGTACATTGTTTTTTGTTAAAAGAAAGTTCTTACCTTTGCTTGACGAACTTATGATATTTGTCAAGTATAATAGCTATTTTATCCATAACAATAATTAAAAACACTAAACACACGTAAATAATAACACACCAACGGAATATTTTTAGCGGCGCGGGGGCCCTTTTTTTTTGCTTGGCCTTGGCGTGCGTGCGCGCGGCCCAGAACTGAGAGGTAGACCAATATAGAAGTACTTCTTAAAATTAGCGCTAGATGGCGTATAAGACATAAAACCCACATTAGTACTTTTTGAAATTAGCGCTATCTATGTGATTTATTGAAAACTACTTTGTAAGACCATTAGTTACTTATCAAATAATCAATTTTAGGACATTATTAGTTACTTATCAAATAATCAATTTTATTGTGAAAAATTAAGATTATGAGGCGTGCAGTTTTGGATTTTCCAAAGTATTTTAATTGTTCTGTTTACCTGCTACCCAGGTATGTAGTTTATACTATAAGTACGGATTACTTGACCAGTCATGTTAAATATCGTGAGCGTTTCTCAGAGGACTTCTACACCGTAGCTCATTATAAATAACATAACATAGCATCACGCCTGTATTCCCCGAAGGGGTACGCAGAGGTGTATTACACACTCACGGTTCGCCAGCTATGTTTATTAAGTCCCACGCAATAGGGGGTTAGGCCTATTGCCGGCTACCAGGCACATTTCCAAACTCCGGGCTGATACTGAGAATTTGTCTTTTTACGAAAAGGTCAATAACCTTGCCCGGTCCGGGGATCGAACCCGAGACCTCATAATCAGCAGTCGCTCATACTACCGTTGCACCACAGAGGCAGTTAGTTCATTATAGGTGTCAAGGTTACTAATTAATGCTATTTCTAACGAACTTAATAGTTCACAAGATTGTATGCCACGTTACAACCATTTAGCAGAAGTTTTAAGCACCATTGGAAGTACTTCGTACGTGATAATGCAGGCACGTCCGCAGCGGTGCGTCAGATCCGGCGCGAGAGTTAAAAAATACTTCGAATTTAGCACCTACACAGATCGACGCGTACTCTGTTAGCTCTGTGATTGTCTATACCAGGGGTCTCGTAATTTTGAAGCCTTAGGGCCATAATGATTTTTTCAGTATGTTCCAAGAGCCAGTGTTTTTTGTTTTACTGTGATTAGTAGGATTCATATCAATTAAGTATTTGTTAGTTATTAATATGCTTAAGCTTAGATACTTAAGTTTTCTGCGTCATCATTTCTGTCGTTAAGTTTTACTTTGCAAGTTAATAAAACCGAGTAATTATCATACTGTGTTTTCTTCTTCAACTTATCACAGCAATAGTAACAACAATAAGACATTGGCTGTCGCGGGCCAGATTGATGTCACTAGTCTTAAGCTGTCGCGGGCCGGACTGATCGCACTGGCGGGCCGGATTTGGCTCACGGGCCGTAGTTTAGAGACCCCTGGTCTATATAATTTACTCAGATTAGTTGTACTTCATTTATATTTTTTCACAACCCCTGTCCCGCTATTGAACACGGGTCTTCTCTCAGAATAAGAATCATAAGGGTGCGTTTCTATTAACGCGGACTGGGTGGGGAGGAGCGGACCGCGAACTAGGCAATGACAGTGCTCGAAATATTCACTCCACATCAGTGGAAACAGTGTAAGTGGAGCGAAGCTAATCGGACTTTCAAATAAAATATATGAAAATGTGGCCGTGAGCCGGTCAGAACGGAGTCGAGAGGAGGCCATGAAATGGAGGGTAACGGAGACAGGGCTCTTGCATAGTAGAAAGAGTGGGAAGTAGATTATCTTCATACAAACGCACTGCGCGTGGCTTGTATTTGTGCGCCATAGTATCGTACGCACACTAACAAAATCTCGACCCGTTTCTCAGTACGCCAGTCGGTACCACTGTCTTTGCAGTCCTTTGTTTTACCGCCAGGCTATAACTAGCTACTACCACTGAAGTAATGTCTTGCAGTGGTCAGCTAGTACCGATGGAGAGATACACGGAGTTGGTTTATTTACTGTGTTCGTTGCCCCCAACGGCGGGGTGTGTGGTTGGCAGCCGCCTTTTTTTTGTAAAAAGGCCAATAAAGTGCTAACTGGCATTCATTTGGTTATTGTACGCCTCATAAGCGAAGCGTTGAGGTGGGTATTGCTCTCGTTTCATGCAGAACAGATTTTTCAAACTTAAAATGTCTCTATTTATCATAATTTCCAATCCAATCCATCAGCCTTTTAAAGTCCACTGCTGTACGTAAGCCTCCCCAAGAATGGGGGATAGTGCCGTAATCGCCACGCTTGGCAGGCGGGTTGACGATCGCAGTGGATGTTGTTAATACGCGAAGGAGTGCTGCTGCCCACTCCCTCGGTATTCCCTCAGTCGGCTTTTACGACTCCCATGGGTGGAGAGGGGTGGGACAATTCTAATCCGGCATTTTTTTGATCTATAATTTTTTTTTATGCTTTTTACAAAAAATACCTCAGACCAATCTTGTAGATGGTCTTTTGAGGAAACTTTTTCTCTATATGTTTTTTTTAATTTCTGTAATTTAAAACGCTGTTAAGCTGTAGCGCTCCAAAGTTGACCGGGTTTGTCAATGCTCATGAGAATCCGTTCAAAACGAAATGTTTAACTTAGTTTTATGATCTTATTTTTTATTGTAAATACATTCTTAAAATTTTTTTGTTAAATACGTAGAACATTACATATTCATTAAAAAAAAATATAAAAATTTTCTCACTTTTTTGCTTATAACTTCTTTAATTTTAAATTTAGGGCAAAAAGTTATAGGAACATATTTGTAGGCAAAGCAATTTACTACAAATTATGTCTACGAATTTTTGTAGGACGCATAGTTTCCGAGATATCGCGAAAAAAGTGTTATCCAAGATGGCGGCCGGGGGACAAGGGTGGCAACCCCACAAACTTGGGGTTAAGCTTCTATTGACCCACATACCCCAAAAATAAAATTGCGTCCTCTAAAAAATGTAAAGCTCATGTAACATTTCAATGGACTAATGAGAAACACATTAGTATTTTTTGAAATAAGCGCTATCTATGTGATTTATTGAAAACTACTTATTAAGACCATAAAAATCTAATTGTCAGTCCAATGTAAGACCACTAAACACGCACTGTCGTCGCAGGTAGGTAGGTTTAAAGAACTTGGCTTTTCCGAGCGAGCGGAATATAGGTTTTATTGATGTGAAACATCTAATGCGGAAGGTGGGTAAAATCGGCTGTTAGCGTGGCGACGCTTTTATTTTACTTGTCCCGTTCAAATCTTGCAAGTAAAATTTGACACACTTCCCGGTTTCCGATTGAGCTGAAATTTTACACGCATATCCAATATTATAATAACATGGAGCTGATCTGATGATGGATCTAGAAGGTGGACATAGGAACTCTATAGTGAAACGGCGCAACCCCATCGAGTTTGGGCTCGTATGATTCGTCTTGCCGAGTACTTTGTGTCTAGATGGTATCCAGGGGCTGATGATGAAGCTGGAAGGTGGCCACAGGAACTCTATAATGAAGCGACGCAACCCCGTCGAGTTACTCATCAAGACGAATCAAACGTATCCACGTTTGATTCGTCTTGATGTCTTTAGATGGTATCCAGGGTCTGATGATCGAGCTGGAAGGTGGCCATGTGAAACTCTGTACCTAATTAAATGGTGCAACTCCATCGAGTTAGGGCTCGTTTGAAATGTCTTGACTAGAACTTTAGTCCTAGATGATATCCAGGGTCTGGATTTATGATTTGTCTTGACGAGTACTTTGTCTCTAGATGGTATCCAGAGTCTGACGATGGAGCTGGAAGGTGGCCACAGTAACTCTGTAATGAAACAATGCAATCCTATCGAGCTTATACTCGTTTGATTCGTCTTGAGGAGTACTTTGTCAAGTTATAATCATTTTATTTCTACAAAATAATTTCGCTGTTTTCACATCTGCTAGACGTCCCGCGACGTCTAGTTTTTTTTTTACATAATCAGATGTTAAAATTATTCTCATAAAAAGGGCGGCTAGTATTAATAAATATTATTGTTACTTCTATCTTTTCATGATAGAATTGATGAAAAAACTTTAGATGTTTGACTGGGCCGTTCGCTCAAAACTTTTTCGACATTAAATTCCATCTTCTCGTGAGCCGCTATAATATTATGAATTCTGTGGAAAGTGGAGCACGGTGCACGCAATCGGGAAGTTGTTAAATCCCTTTTATATCTGAAGGAATCAACATAAAGTTCGTCACACACGTAGCTATAGGTAATATTATATACTAGCCTTTGCCAGCGGCTTCGCCGCAGCCAAAAGCTAGTTTTTCGGTTATATCTCAGGTTCCCGATATAGTAGCGGGATAAAATGACTACCAGTTTTGAAATCAAATCAAGACCTTGCAAATAAAAAAGGTTGCATCAAAATCCATCTAGTAATTCTTTTAAATAAATTCTAAAAAAAAATCTAGTTTAAATAATTTTCTAATTTTTCGGTTATATCTCAGGTTCCCGATATAGTAGCGAGATAAAATGTATACCAGTTTTTAAGTCTAATCAAGGCCTTTCAAATAAAAAAAGTTGAATCAAAATCCGTTCAGTAGCTTTTGTGTGATGCGCGAACAAACAAGCAGATAAACACACTAAAATTCTAAAAAAAATTGTTTTGTGCTTAGACACGCCTATATATATATATATATATATATATATATATATATAGCCTATTACAGTCATTATTTTCTCAAATCTCTTAAATGTACAGACACAGCTCTGTTACAGCTTTATAATAGTATACGAGTAGATTAACTAGCTGACCCGGCGAACTTCGTACCGCGATATTTTCTTTTTGTGAATATTTTGCAATTAATTAATAAAAATACGTGATAAAACCTATCCTAAGGCACGCCAGCAAAACCCACATTAAAAAAAAAAACGTGAAATTTGGCTAGATAGTATCTGAGTTCATTGTGAGCAACAACGTGACACGAGAATTATTGTATAAAATTACTGTAATATAAAATACGGTACAAGTTCGTAACGTTATAGAAATTTATTATAGCTGCATGTGCTGCTGATCATGAGGTCTCGGGTTCGATCCCCGGGTTGGGCGGTGTTATTTAGTTTCTCCATAAAAAAAAAACTCAGTAGTAGCCCGGAGTTTGGAAATGTGCCCGGTAGACGGCAATAGGCTCGCCCCCTATTACGCGGGACTCAAACATAGCTGGCGAATCGTGGGTGCGTAAATACCCACGACCCACGATACCTCTGCCTACCTCTTCGGGGAATACACGCGTGATGCTATGTTTTTTTAGCGTAATTTATTTTAATATCTATATATTATAGCTAAGTGTATGACGGACTTAATGGTGAAAATAATGTTAATACATTCCTTACGTGCGTTACAAATACGTCACATAGTGTACTCAAAGTTCGTGAAGTAACCAGCATGCGTCAGTCTGAATCAGTTCAGTAGGTCTTGAGATTACCCCCTACAAACAAACCTTACCTCTTTGTTATATTAGTAGGTAACTATAGATTTATTTAAACTTCGCGGCTCAATATCGAAATATCTCGTGCATATTGAAGAGCGAAGGGCTTGATCACCGGTGCTTGTTATATGTCAAGGTGACAAATGAACAATTGAACGATTTCTAATGAACTTATTGCTTCATATGTCACAGAACAGTTGATAGCAGAAGTATTAGTTATTGTTATTAACTGTTTTTTGAAGTTATACTTCTTTTTTTATTGCGTATGGTGGCAGACGAGCCACAGCCCACATGATGGTAAATGGTAACGCTTCGCTCATGGACTCGACTATATCAAGAGTATTGTTAAGCCGCTGCTCACCATTTCTTTTCACATAATTATATGAAATCTAGACATGCGGTAGCGTGTCAAGCCAAGAGTTCAAGCTAAAGAATTGGCGAGCAGTAGGTAGTTTAGCCGTTTTTCGTCCATTTAGCGGAGTTGCCAACTTAAGGGCTTAAAAATTATATGTGCTACTTACCCAGCTCTAATAACACAACGTTGCGTTTTGGCTGTAGCACGAAATAGTCGTTTATTCTGTCATTTCATATCGGTGAATTGAAATGGTGAGCAACGGCTTGACAATACTCTCGGTATAGTTGAGTCCATGAGCGACAGTTACCATTTACCATCAGATGGGCCGTGGCTCATCTGCCACTATATGGCATAAAAAAAAAACTGAAAAAGGGTTGACCCTAAAGGCCATCCCTACAACTTCCCGCTAATTTGATACTTAAGCGCTCAAAATTGCACTTATTACGTTTTTAAGCTCTTCGAGCTCAAAAACGACTCTTGAGCTCTTCGAGCTTAAAAGTACAATTTTCGTGTCATTTTGAGCTCTCCGAGCTCAAAGAGATATAACTGTTCTATGCTTTTGAGCTCTTCGTGCTCAAAAGTCTGAAGACATTTCATTTAAACACTATTCGTTGAATTTTCAAATCGCAATAACTTTTGAATGATCGAACCGATTTTCTCGTAGTTTACGGCATTCAACGCATTTGTTTGAACTCTTTGAAGAATCTTAAAGCCCGAACTGGTCAGGCTGAAAATTTCATAGAAATTCTGAAAAAATTTTTTTTCGATATCTCACGAACAAATCAACCTATTTTGACCGGACTGGCTGCGATCGACTTGGTTTTTTGATGTTAAGAGCTGTTTAGTTTTTGGAATCGATCGGTAAAACCGTTTAAAAGTTATTAAAAAAAAACAAATTTGAAAAAAATAATTGTAGTTGTTTTGAGATTTCTCAAGATCTACCGGTTCGAATCGGTCATTCTAAATCTAAGTTTGTTCAAGTCCTTTCGAATGACGCCAACTCCGATGAAATCGGTCAAGCCGTTCAAAAGTTATGGGAGGTTTACATACGGCCACACACACGCGGCGCGCACACACACACACACACACACACACACACACACACACACACACACACACCACACACAAACACATACAGACATCATCGCGGAAACATTCGGGGAAACTTCCTAGGACCTCAAAACGTCAACATCCGTTGAAAACTCAATTTTCGAAAAACAGGGTAAAACCAATAACTTCCCAACTTTTGAAAATTTTCAATTTACTTAGCGGGAAGTTAAAAAATCCATGTACTCTTATAGTAGGATTATTAATGTTTTTTATTTCAACAAAATTGTGTTCCATTATCAATAATGCAACTATTTTCATAATATAATTAAATTACTGCCTCGTAACTCTTTTGTAACGATTTGCCGAAATCTCATTAACGAAATAATAAGTGATAATGGTTGTATCGTTACATTTGTATAAGGTAAGTATATTTTAATTATAATTACGTGACGTTTTTATACGTAGATTGCCATCAAAATTTTTTATTAGATATTAAATGTGAGTTGACGCGTACGCGTGCGTATAATGAAAATAACAAATTATTTGTGAATTTAACTTTAATGCGCTGACCTATCGCAGTGACCGACGACCATTCCCAATCCCCACCAACCACATCACATTTGAAGTTTCGAATCCCTGGTCGAGCAAACGAAAACTTATTGGCTTTTTTATTCAACAAAATTCTCTGGCTGTCATCTCGCGGAAGGAGGCGGCGGTGAGGGCCCGGGAGGAATCCTCCTTCGCGGACCCGATTCGCCGACGGCGCGCGGGGCGGCGTGCGCGCGCTCACCTGCGCCTGATGCCGCCCTAGCCGAGGCTGCGGACGGTGGGGTCGGGGAGTACCCTGCCGTCCGCGGAAGCCTACCGCGAAGATGTGACGCCCAAGTGCGCGGGGCGTCGCACAAGAGAGGGTGCCCGAAGGGGGCTGCTGCCTGCGGATCGCGGTGAAACGACGCGGTTCCCGTGATCCGCCGTAACAAGGGCGGGTGAGGGCGCACGGTGGATTTTTAGTGGGTGAGAGCCCCACACTACCCCGTTGTCTCCCCGGGCAGCAGGGTGTGCGGTAGGACTATTTGCCCACCTAAAATAAAAAAGGTGTGCCTAGTACTGGCGGCAAGACGGATGATTTTGTGAGTGAGGGCACACAGTACCTTTGTCCCTTGGATAACGGAGTGTGGGATCAGGTATTTTTCTCTCGCCTAACAATAAGATGGCATGTTAACGTATCAGCTGTTGCTTTAAACACCACTACTGGATAGCTAGCCAGGTCTTCCTGTGACTGCGGATCCAGACGTTTTGTCCGTGTGGTGACGGACTAAGAATACTAGTGCCACCACCCCATCCTTTCCCGCGGGTGTCGTACAAGGCGACTAAGGGATGTAAGCAACTATCACCCATTGTATTACTGGTGGTAGGGCTGGGTACCAAGTGAGAGTACTCACTTGCTATTGGGCCTGAACGGGTCGGTACCACCGTCTGCTGCGTAACCAGTCATGAAGCACGTCAATGTGTTTCGGCTGTAGCAGAAGATTTATTTTTTCATTAATATAAGAGATCGTTTATTTTTTCATTTCTATGTATGTCTATGAGCGACGGTTACCACTTACCATCAGTTGGGCCGTGGCTACTGCCATCTTTAGCAATAAAAAAAATTTACTCGTTAATATTCATAAAAACTGTTTCAATTAGTAAATAGGTTTGAAATTGATACACGAATTACCTAAATAATGTGTAGGTCGCTAACATGACCTATAATTGTACAAACAGTTCCCTCGAAGGATTACTTTGGGTATTAAAGTTATATCCAATTATTGGATTATATTAGCGCTTACACTCGTAACTGCCTCAGTGGTGCAGCAATAGTGTGAGCGACTGCAAATCATGAGGTCTCGGATTCGATCCCCAGGTCGGGTGTGATATTGACCTTTTTCGCAAAAAAAAAAATTGTCAGTAGCAGCCCGGACTTTGAAATTTTGCCCGGTAGATGGCAATAGGAATAGAAACATAGCTGGCGAACCGTGGGTGTGTAATACACCTCTGCCTACCCCTTCGGGGAATACAGGCGTGGTGCTACATTTTATTAGTCTCTTATCAGTAGTGATAGCCTTTTTTTGTTAAGGCGGTAAAAAATATGTCCATCCATCCATCCATCAGCCTTTCGAAGTCCACTGCTGGACATAGGCCTCCCCAAGAGAACGCCACAACATGTGTTTCGCTCATATGGGGGATAGTGCCATAATCGCCACGCTTGGCAGGCGGGTTGGCGATCGCAGTGGATGTTGTTAATACTCGAGGGAGTGCTGCTGCCCACTCCCCCGGTATTCCCTCAGTCGGCTCCTACGACTCCCATGGGTGGAGAGGGGTGGGACAATTCTAAAGCCGGCCCCACACGGCGAAGCCGGCCCCACACGGCAAAAAAATATGTACCTAACCATAAATCCGCTGTGTGCAGTCTTTCCGCCAGTATTGGCAGACCACTGGAACTATATGAAATTACTTCAGTAGACTCTTCAGTGGATTGTCTACTTATTATCTGTGTTTGAAATCAATTTTGGAACAAAACTCGTACATCTGGACAGTAAATTTTCCCTCATTGCACGCGAGGCACAAGCTCAAAAATTAGGACGCATACGGGTTGATTCTTATCAATAAAGCAACAGGAGGTAAAACTGGTAAATCCTGCTTGTCCCAGCATGAACCGGCGAATACGATCGGGGAAACACCCTACGTGAAACAACGTTAGATACTCCAACTGTTGTTTCGTATGGTGAGTATGAACGCCCTTGGCCCAGACCCTTCTTAACCTCTCATTGTTATCTTTCCTCTCCACCTTCTGCCCCTTTCCTTAGATTTGGCGATGCGCGAGTGACGCTGCTGGTGTTGCTAGCGTTTATAGACTATGGTAACTAGTTACTATCTGCAGGCTTACTACGAACTCTTATTGCGATCCAGTTTAGGACCCAAACAGAACTGAATCGCAATTTCGTACCATGACGTATCAAAGACGCAATCTTTTGTTTTTTGCCGAATCAGTACATAATCTGAATCGCAAACATGACATCTTTGTATTGAAATTCGTACCATGAACTTACTTGACAATCTAAACAAGGGGGGTTAGGCAGAATGTCATATTTCACGTGTCGACCGTATCGAGATCACTGTGATTGGTTGAGAAACCGACGCGTGATGTCACAATAATCCGTTGGCCAATCACGGTGATCGTACAAGCGAGACGATACGATCGACATGTGAGATATGAGATTCTGCCTAATCCCCCTGATCGCTCAATTAGACATCATGGTACGAAATACAACAACACACCTATTTTGAATTGCGTCGGAATTGAATCGCTAGCTAAGAGTTCATGGTAGGCCTGGTGTGCCGTATGCTTGTTTGCCACTTGTGTAGTATAGAAATAAAAGCTGTAGGTTTTCCGAGAAAGAAATGTATTACTCATACAATGTCATCGGGGTCAATTCTTAAAATATACCACTCAAGGGATTACTTAGTACAATAGGTAACAAATATTACACTGGAGGGTAGTTTAAATAATTGTTGGCATATTACACAGATCGATAGTAATCTATATTGTTGTTGCATGACTTCTATCTATCTATTTAGATATTTTTATACTCGTATATATTTTTAGCATTTGACATGCTTAGCCATATACATTAAACACAAAGTGGAAAATGTGAAATCAAAAATAACAGTCACGAGCAGGATTTGAACCTGCATCTCCTGGACACCGTCCAGCCTCCTTAGAATGAAAAAAGAAACGTTAGATGAACTTTCATTTCGCTTCTTTGTGATTGGTCGCCTGAATCACGCGTCGAAATCTTGAATAATCGGGAATCACTCGTCGGACTGTTGATCAATCACAATGAAGCGAAACAAAAGTTCGTCTAACGTTTCGTTTTTCATTCTAAGGGGCCAGATGCTTTGCCAATTGCGCAATTGCTCGTGGCTGTTATTTTCGATTTCATATTTTCCACTTTGTGTTTAATTCTATCTATCTGTTTTCTATACTATTATAAAGCTGTAACAGAGCTGTGTCTGTACATTTAAGTAAGATATTTGAGAAAAATGACTGTAATATGCTATGGTATAGGCGTGTCTATACACAAAACATTTTTTTTTAGATTTTTTGTGTTTATCTGTTTGTTTGTTCGCGCATCACGCAAAAACTACTGAACGGATTTTGATACAACTTTTTTATTTGATAGCTCTTGATTAGACTTAAAAATTGGTATACATTTTATCTGTTTGCTATATCGGGAACCTGAGATATAAACTAAAAACCATCCTTAGGCTGCGGCGGAGCCGCGGGCAAGAGCTAGTCATAACTAAAATTATCTATGGATTTTAATTGAGAAAAATATCATCACGTTTGGGATTCGACCCGGCGATTGCAATCGCCACTTTGTTCCGTAGTAAAGCCTTTCATAAGAAGAACCCGGCAAGAAACTCATCGGTAATTTAATCCGCTAATTTATTACAGTTTAATATATTTCAAATAACTAAAATATCATGTAAAAATGCTGCAACTTGTGGATACACGAGGCTATATGAATAAGAAGCGCGTATACATCTATTAGATGTGTTATAATGGCCACTCTCTACTTACCCTCGCCCCGCTTCCCGCTTGCACTAGTTCCCTTTTTCCACATTCATAAATTTGTACTTTACTTCTCTATCGTTTAGAAACGAGATTTAACTTATCTATAGTTCGAAGCCCCGTCCGTCATTCCAGCCGGAATATCTAAAAGTAACAAACTACATTAAAAAGCTCTAAAAAGGTCCAATTCCCAGAATCTTCAAAAATCTTTTAGTGGTAGAACCTTGCTAATAAAACACTTGACTTTTCAAGAATATGTATGTATTTGTTTGTCAATTATGACTGCTCGTGGAAGAAAAACATCGTGAGGAAACCTGCATGCCTGAGAGATTCTCTCGACGGCTTGTGAAGTCTTCTATCACGCACTGAGCCAGCATGGTGTACGGCCTGAATTCCACGCATGTGAAGTTAGCCCCCCTATGTAAAAAAAATAAAAAACTATGGTGAGTTCTAGTTGCCCCCCACATAGTTCTGAAGTTCTTTGTACTTTTTGGAAATAGTTCTGTTGTTTACATAGCCCAAAAATGGTTTTGAAAATAATGGGGGGCTAACTTCTCAAATGGTATTTTTTGCGGGCTTGCACCGAGAAAAGTATTGGTCGGATCGAAAAATGTCATTAGGATAATATGTAGAACTCTTTGGGGGGCAAACAGAACTCAAGCCAAAAATCCGATTTCTCAAAAAAAAATTTTTTTATTTTTTTTTGTCTAGGCATAAGTACATTAAATTTTCACAGTATCAAAATCAGTTGTAGGGAACATTTGTAGAACTCTTTGGGAGGCAACTGGAACTCTTTTTAGAAATCACATTTTCCAAAAAGATTAATATTTTTAATCATTAATTTATTTTTGCCTACGTCTAGTACATTCATTTCTCACCGTTTCAAAATAAGTTGTAGGGAACATTTGTAGAACTCTTTGGGGGACAACTAGAACTCTTTTTAGAAATCACATTTTCCAAAAAAATCAATATTTTTAATGATTAATTTAATTTTGCCTACGTCTAGTACATTCATTTTTCACCGCATCGAAATAAGTTGTAGGGAACATTAGTAGAACTCTGTGGGGGCAACGAGAACTCGATTTAAAAATCACATTTTCCAAAAAAACGTGTTTCATTGTTAATTTATTTTTGTCTACGCCTTGTACATTGATTTTTTACTGTATCGGAATAAGTTGTAGGAAACATTTGGAGAACTCTTTGGGGGGCAACTAGAACACTTTTTAGAAATCACATTTTCCAAAAAAATAAATATTTTCAATGATTAATTTATTTGTGCCTACGTCTAGTTCATTCATTTTTCACCGTGTCGAAATAAGTTGTAGGGAACACTAGTAGAACTATTTGGGGGGCAACGAGAACTCTTTTTAGAAATCACATTTTCCAAAAAAATAAATATTTTCAATGATTAATTTATTTTTGCCTACGTCTAGTTCATTCATTTTTCACCGTGTCGAAATAAGTTGTAGGGAACATTAGTAGAACTATTTGGGGGGCAACGAGAACTCTTTTTAAAAATCACATTTTCCAAAAAAATAAATATTTTCAATGATTAATTTATTTTTGCCTACGTCTAGTTCATTCATTTTTCACCGTGTCGAAATAAGTTGTAGGGAATATTAGTAGAACTATTTGGGGGGCAACGAGAACTCTTTTTAAAAATCACATTTTCCATAAATAAATGTATCATTGTTAATTTATTTTTGTCTACGCCTTGTACATTGATTTTTTACTGTATCGGAATAATTTGTAGGGAACATTTGGAGAACTCTTTGGGGGGCAACTAGAACACTTTTTAGAAATCACATTTTCCAAAAAAATAAATATTTTCAATGATTAATTTATTTTTGCCTACGTCTAGTTCATTCATTTTTCACCGTGTCGAAATAAGTTGTAGGGAACACTAGTTGAACTATTTGGGGGGCAACGAGAACTCTTTTTAGAAATCACATTTTCCAAAAAAATAAATATTTTCAATGATTAATTTATTTTTGCCTACGTCTAGTTCATTCATTTTTCACCGTGTCGAAATAAGTTGTAGGGAACATTAGTAGAACTATTTGGGGGGCAACGAGAACTCTTTTTAAAAATCACATTTTCCAAAAAAATAAATATTTTCAATGATTAATTTATTTTTGCCTACGTCTAGTTCATTCATTTTTCACCGTGTCGAAATAAGTTGTAGGGAATATTAGTAGAACTATTTGGGGGGCAACGAGAACTCTTTTTAAAAATCACATTTTCCAAAAATAAATGTATCATTGTTAATTTATTTTTGTCTGCGCCTTGTACATTGATTTTTTACTGTATCGGAATAATTTGTAGGGAACATTTGGAGAACTCTTTGGGGGGCAACTAGAACTCTTTTTAGAAATCACATTTTCCAAAAAAATAAAAATTTTAATGATAAATTTATTTTTGCCTACGTCTAGTTCATTCATTTTTTACCGTATCGAAATAAGTTCTAGGGAACATTTGGAGAACTCTTTGGGGGGCAACTAATTATCAACTTATAATATATATAACCACAAAAATAAATTAACAATGATACATTTTTTTTGGAAAATGTGATATTTAAAAAGAGTTCTCGTTGCCCCCCAAATAGTTCTACTAATGTTCCCTACAACTTATTTCGATACGGTGAATAATGAATGTACTAGACGTAGGCAAAAATAAATTAATCATTGAAAATATTTATTTTTTTGGAAAATGTGATTTCTAAAAAGAGTTCTAGTTGCCCCCCAAAGAGTTCTCCAAATGTTCCCTACAACTTATTTCGATACGGTGAAAAATGAATGTACTAGACGTAGGCAAAAATAAGTTGATAAATAAAAATATAAATTTTTTTGGAAAATGTGATTTTTAAAAAGAGTTTGCCCCCCAATGAGTTCTCCAAATATTCCCTACAACTTATCTCGATACGGTGAAAAATGAATGAACTAGACGTAGGCAAAAATAAATTTATCATTAAAAATTTTTTTTTTTGGAAAATGTGATTTCTAAAAAGAGTTCTAGTTGCCCCCCAAAGAGTTCTCCAAATATTCCCTACAAATTATTCCGATACAGTAAAAAATCAATGTACAAGGCGTAGACAAAAATAAATTAACAGTGATACATATTTTTTTGGCAAATGTGATTTTTAAAAAGAGTTCTCGTTGCCCCCCAAATAGTTCTCCAAATGTTCCCTACAAATTATTCAAATACAGTAAAAAATCAATGTACAAGGCGTAGACAAAAATAAATTAACAATGATACATTTTTTTTTGGAAAATGTGATATTTAAAAAGAGTTCTCGTTGCCCCCCAAATAGTTCTACTAATGTTCCCTACAACTTATTTCGATACGGTGAATAATGAATGTACTAGACGTAGGCAAAAATAAATTAATCATTGAAAATATTTATTTTTTTGGAAAATGTGATTTCTAAAAAGAGTTCTAGTTGCCCCCCAAAGAGTTCTCCAAATGTTCCCTACAACTTATTTCGACACGGTGAAAAATGAATGAACTAGACGTAGGCAAAAATAAATTAATCATTGAAAATATTTATTTTTTTGGAAAATGTGATTTTTAAAAAGAGTTCTCGTTGCCCCCCAAATAGTTCTACTAATGTTCCCTACAACTTATTTCGACACGGTGAAAAATGAATGAACTAGACGTAGGCAAAAATAAATTAATCATTGAAAATATTTATTTTTTTGGAAAATGTGATTTCTAAAAAGAGTTCTCGTTGCCCCCCAAATAGTTCAACTAGTGTTCCCTACAACTTATTTCGACACGGTGAAAAATGAATGAACTAGACGTAGGCAAAAATAAATTAATCATTGAAAATATTTATTTTTTTGGAAAATGTGATTTCTAAAAAGTGTTCTAGTTGCCCCCCAAAGAGTTCTCCAAATGTTCCCTACAAATTATTCCGATACAGTAAAAAATCAATGTACAAGGCGTAGACAAAAATAAATTAACAATGATACATTTATTTTTGGAAAATGTGATTTTTAAAAAGAGTTCTCGTTGCCCCCCAAATAGTTCTACTAATATTCCCTACAACTTATTTCGACACGGTGAAAAATGAATGAACTAGACGTAGGCAAAAATAAATTAATCATTGAAAATATTTATTTTTTTGGAAAATGTGATTTTTAAAAAGAGTTCTCGTTGCCCCCCAAATAGTTCTACTAATGTTCCCTACAACTTATTTCGACACGGTGAAAAATGAATGAACTAGACGTAGGCAAAAATAAATTAATCATTAAAAATATTTATTTTTTTGGAAAATGTGATTTCTAAAAAGAGTTCTCGTTGCCCCCCAAATAGTTCTACTAGTGTTCCCTACAACTTATTTCGACACGGTGAAAAATGAATGAACTAGACGTAGGGAAAAATAAATTAATCATTGAAAATATTTATTTTTTTGGAAAATGAGATTTCTAAAAAGACTTCTAGTTGCCCCCCAAAGAGTTCTCCAAATGTTTCCTACAACTTATTCCGATACAGTAAAAAATCAATGTACAAGGCGTAGACAAAAATAAATTAACAATGAAACTTTTTTTTGGAAAATGTGATTTTTAAATCGAGTTCTCGTTGCCCCCACAGAGTTCTCTAATGTTCCCAACAACTTATTTCGATACGGTGAAAAATGAATGAACTAGACGTAGGCAAAAATAAATTTATCATTAAAAATTTTTTTTTTTGGAAAATGTGATTTCTAAAAAGAGTTCTAGTTGCCCCCCAAAGAGTTCTCCAAATATTCCCTACAAATTATTCCGATACAGTAAAAAATCAATGTACAAGGCGTAGACAAAAATAAATTAACAGTGATACATATTTTTTTGGCAAATGTGATTTTTAAAAAGAGTTCTCGTTGCCCCCCAAATAGTTCTACTAATGTTCCCTACAACTTATTTCGACACGGTGAAAAATGAATGAACTAGACGTAGGCAAAAATAAATTAATCATTGAAAATATTTATTTTTTTGGAAAATGTGATTTTTAAAGAGTTCTCGTTGCCCCCCAAATAGTTCTACTAATATTCCCTACAACTTATTTCGACACGGTGAAAAATGAATGAACTAGACGTAGGCAAAAATAAATTAATCATTGAAAATATTTATTTTTTTGGAAAATGTGATTTCTAAAAAGAGTTCTCGTTGCCCCCCAAATAGTTCTACTAGTGTTCCCTACAACTTATTTCGACACGGTGAAAAATGAATGAACTAGACGTAGGCACAAATAAATTAATCATTGAAAATATTTATTTTTTTGGAAAATGTGATTTCTAAAAAGTGTTCTAGTTGCCCCCCAAAGAGTTCTCCAAATGTTTCCTACATCTTATTCCGATACAGTAAAAAATCAATGTACAAGGCGTAGACAAAAATAAATTAACAATGAAACACGTTTTTTTGGAAAATGTGATTTTTAAATCGAGTTCTCGTTGCCCCCACAGAGTTCTACTAATGTTCCCAACAACTTATTTCGATACGGTGAAAAATGAATGTACTAGACGTAGGCAAAATTAAATTAATCATTAAAAATATTGATTTTTTTGGAAAATGTGATTTCTAAAAAGAGTTCTAGTTGTCCCCCAAAGAGTTCTACAAATGTTCCCTACAACTTATTTTGAAACGGTGAGAAATGAATGTACTAGACGTAGGAAAAAATAAATTAATCATTAAAAATATTAATCTTTTTGGAAAATGTGATTTCTAAAAAGAGTTCCAGTTGCCTTCCAAAGAGTTCTACAAATGTTCCCTACAACTGATTTTGATACTGTGAAAATTTAATGTCCTAGCCTAGACAAAAAAAAAATAATTTTTTTTTTGAGAAATCGGATTTTTGGCTTGAGTTCTGTTTGCCCCCCAAAGAGTTCTACATATTATCCTAATGACATTTTTCGATCCGACCAATACTTTTCTCGGTGCAAGCCCGCAAAAAATACCATTTGAGAAGTTAGCCCCCCATTATTTTCAAAACCATTTTTGGGCTATGTAAACAACAGAACTATTTCCAAAAAGTACAAAGAACTTCAGAACTATGTGGGGGGCAACTAGAACTCACCATATTTTTTTATTTTTTTTACATAGGGGGGCTAACTTCACATGCGTCTGAATTCCTCTCGCTATGAGTGGAGACCAGCAGGCCTACCATGAACTCTTAGCTAGCGATTCAATTCCGACGCAATTCAAAATAGGTGTGTTGTTGTATTTCGTACCATGATGTCTAATTGAGCGATCTTGTTTAGGTTGTCAAGTAAGTTCATGGTACGAATTTCAATACAAAGTGAGATTCAGATTATGTGCTGAGGGGTTAGGCAGAATCTCATATCTCACATGTCGATCGTATCGTGATCACTGTGATTGGTTGAGAAACCGACGCGTGATGTTGCAATAATCCGTTGGCCAATCACAGTGATCTCTCAACCGATCACAGTGATCACGATACGATCGACATGTGAGATATGAGATTCTGCCTAACCCCCCTAATTCGGCAAAAAACAAAAGATTGCGTCTTTGACGCGTCATGGTACGAAATTGCGATTCAGTTCAGTGTGGGTCCTAAACTGGATCGCAATAAGAGGTCGTGGTAAGCCTGCTGTACTCAATAGTAGGACAGTAGAACGGGCCGAAAAAAATATTTGCTCTCCTGGAAAACTGTCCGTTGTAAAATTAAGTTTACCTGGTCGGTATAATGTATGCAAATACTTCCGACAGATGGCGCAGGAGTCACCCAAGACCTTAAGAATGAATGTGTTATTGCGCTTTTCCGTAAAAAGAAAACTTTTCAGTAGCAGCCCGGAGTTTGGGAATGTGCCCGGTAGACGGCAATAGGCTCGCCCCCTATTACGTGAAACTCGAACATAGCTGGCGAATCGTGGGTGTATAATACACCTCTGCCTACCCCTTCGGAGAATACAGGCGTAATGCTATATAGAAATTCGCAGTCCCGAGCATTTGTCGCGATTGCTGAATTAGCAAAGCATCTGGGACGGTTTGCCAGGATATGTAGATTCAAATCCTGCTCGTGACTGTTATTTTCGATTTCACATTTTGACACCTTATGTTACACTTTGCTACATAAAGCAGAAAATTGTGTATTAAGTTTAGGGACAATAATGATTCCCTAATATACCTACATCCATCCATATTAAGAACATAATCGTACGATCTGATGCTCAAGTTATTTCCGTCCAGAGCTTTCGATTTGGCGCCTTTTATAACGACGATGCGTCACTCCATTCGTTATTTTGCATTCCTTTGCAATGAAATGTGCCCATGGCATTCGTGCTTAAGTTAATTATGGAATATGACCAATATATTATATTATCCATCATTCTATATACCATTTATTTTAAAGTATTTCATGACGGATGTAGAGCTCTTTTTAGGGTTCCGTAGCCAAATGGCAAAAAACGGAACCCTTATGGATTCGTCATGCATGTCTGTCTGTCTGTCCGTCCGTATGTCACAGCCACTTTTTTTCGAAACTATAAAAACTATGCTGTTGAAACTTGGTAAGTAGGATGTATTCTGTGAACGGCATTAAGATTTTCACACAAAAATAGAAACAAACAATAAATTTTGGGGGTTCCCCATACTTACAACTGAAACTATTTTTTTTTCATCATGTGAGGTATCTATAGATCATCGAAAATGATATTGAGGTTTCTAATACTTATACTTTTTTTCTAAACTGAATAGTTTGCGCGAGAGACACTTCCAAAGTGGTAAGATGTGTGTCCCTCCCCTCTGTAACTTCTAAAATAAGCGAATGATAAAACTAAAAAAATATATGATATTATATATTACAATGTAAACTTCCACCGAAAATTGGTTTGAACGAGATCTAGTTATTAGTTTTTTTTTAATACGTCATAAATCGTAAACCGCAGTTTACCTTTCATACACCATTATTAAAACATCGATCAAAGTCACAACGAGCTACAAGAAATTTAATATTATGTTACTTGCTGTTACGGAACCCTTCATGGACGAGTCCGACTCGCACTTGTTGTAATTTTTTTATACTACGTGCGCGGTAAACATGCGGCCAAGCAACACGAGAGGCATCATCACTCAGGCATCGGCAACTCCAAGGAGAAAGAAAGGAGGTGGAGAGGAATGATAGCGACGCTCTAACTCCCCATATAATACAAAAATGGTAGTACCAAGGCTCTACCTCTAAAGCTCTTTAAAATAACGTCACAACGGTCATTTTATTGTTGCTCATAGTTGCGCCCTCTTGATTGCCAATGTTCATGAACTCGGTTATACTAAGTATAAGTACTGCTACGGTACTCAGCATTTCATTTCGTAGATGTGAAATTAAATAATGAAATCTCCTGCTACAAACAAAAGGTAGTGCTGCCCACGGGAACGATAACAAGCGAGTACTCCCACTTGACACCCAACCCTACCAGTTATGCAATGGGACATAATTACTTAACCCGCCACTGGTGACATTAATTTGACTGACATCATTGGTGACCATAGACGAACCGGGATTTTTTAATAAAAAAAAATTCGGACTTTTTTTTACTTTTTATGTATTTTATTAATTAGTTTACAATACACAAACATATTTCACCGATCACAATTCATTTATTTCACTTTTAATTAGCATTAAACAACTTTTCTTATCACATTACAAATTACTTTATAGATTTACAATTTACACAACAAAATTTTTGGGTTATATCTCAGGTTCCCGATATAGTAGCGGGATAAAATGTATAGCAGTTTTAAGTCTAATCAAGAGCTATCAAATGAAAAGTTGTATCAAAACCCGTTTAGTAGTTTTTGCGTGATGCGCGAACAAACAAACAGATAAACAGACAAAAATCTAAAAAAAATCGTTTTGTATTTAGACACGCCTCATATAGCCTATTGCAGTATTTTTTTCTCAAATATCTTAAATGTACAGACACAGCTGTTGCAGCTTTATAATAGTATAGAAGAGTATAGACAACTTTTTCAAAATTTAAGAATAGGCAACTATTCTATTTTGTTTCTTATTAATAGTACGTGGGAAAGAATAGGGTGGTGACAATTTTATTGTATTCTTAATCCATCATACCACACGAACATAAGCCCTTTAAGCCGATCCTAGTTTTAATTCCCGTAGGTCCAGTCCTCATAGTATACTTCCTCTCCATCCGAGTCAAGCTGTTCTTTCAAGAATTAAGATTATGTAGAAGGGCATGCCATCCGGCTACCATAAGTCGATGACATTAAACTGCAGCGTGTGTAAAAATATACGCGTCCACATTTGAATACTATATGAAAACAATATTACATCTATTTTAAGTACAGCCTATACCATAAAGGATGACAATACGTTTGCATAGGCAATTGTGACAGGAAACGATGTGTGTATAGATACATGTATTGTTCTCGTAACGGATGTGGTATACCTATCAGCTGTGATGACGTCATATTAAAAGTAACATAAACAGGTCTTTTTTCGCGTATAAATTAGGTGAAATTTTTAACTACCTTCGCCCGACGTTTCAACTGCGTGACAGCTGTCCCGTGGCCACGGCTGCTGCAAGGCAGTTGAAACTTCGGGCTAAAGGTAGTTTAAAATTTCACATGAAAGAAGAAAAGAAAGAAAGAAAGGAAACTAAGTTTTATTGTCACGAATCTCAATTAGAATAACATTACAAATTAGGTAAAGCTAAACCCCGGCTGTACACACGTCTATTTGTCTCGCGAACCTCTCGTCCACTCTCGTCTCGTAGAGCCTTGACACGAGAGCGCACCATGTACACACTCGTTGTATCAATTGAACTTCGGATGCCCGTCGCGATGGACGTGGAAAAACAATTGCGGCGTTTATTTTTTTTATTAGTAATTGTAATTTTTAATCATTTACCATAAAACAAATATATTAAACCATGGCGAAAAAGAACTTTTTAACTATTCAACGGGAATATAATTTTTTTTTAAATCTTCAACTGGGATATCAAATTCGTTGCTTATCCGCAACCAAGGTGTAATAGTTGCTTATCCTTGTGCCTGACATTCTTAGGATTCCATAATAGTGCTTGCCTTTGGTAGGCTTCTAAAAAGCGTTAGACCACATCGTTGTCGCACGCAGAAAGCACGTCTTTACGCGAACGCAGTTGGCGGGCAACTAAGCTATATTGAACTAAGCAAACGAGTGTGTACAGGCGCGCTCTCGTTTTGATCGCGAGACACCGAGACCCTTTGACTCGTGCACAAAAAACCGACACTCTTCCAAAACATAGCGAGAGCCGCGAGACGAGACGAGGCTACCATGTACACACTCGCCCTCGGCCTGTCTCGTTGTGTCTCGACGAGTGTGTACAGCCGCAGTAACACAACTACATGACAGTAAGGCTACCATTCAGCAATATTGCTGCAGTGTAACGTAAATTACACTGCAACGCTGATTTTCACGCTACATAATTTAAAATAATTGTCAATAATCACTATTCGAGCTTGCAACCATTAATATAAGCGATTTACCACTCACTGACTCATCACGATATCTCTAAAACCAAACCATCCGTCCGATTGAATTGAAATTTTGCATAGATGCTCCTTTCACGACGTAGACGCTCACTAAGAAATGATTTTACGAAACTCCTACCCAAAATATATATTTTTATCTGATATCGTATTCAGACATTTACACTCATTATCACAACAACACAAAATACATGTCATAATACATGTCAACAGTTGCTATGGTAACCATTGATGTGGTTATTAAAGTACAATAACATCATGCTAAAAGTTGATTTTTAACAAAATAATTTTATTTAGATATTTTTATATATATTTTTAGCATTTGACATGCTTAGCAACATACATTAAACACAAAGTGAAAAATGTGAAATCGAAAATAACAGTCACGAGCAGGATTCGAACCTGCATCTCCTGGATACCGTCCAGATGCTTTGCCAATTCAGCAATAGTGACCCTTGCTCCTGACTGCTAATCTCGATAACACATTCATACTTAACGTCTTTGGGTGACGCCTGCACCATCTGTCGAAAGTATTTTCATATATTATACCGACCAGGTAAACTTAATTTTACAATTAAGATTTTACCTAATAATGACGCAAACCCTATAAATATTTAGATATTTTTATATATATTTTTAGCATTTGACATGCTTAGCAACATACATTAAACACAAAGTGAAAAATGTGAAATCGAAAATAACAGTCACGAGCAGGATTCGAACCTGCATCTCCTGGATACCGTCCATTCAGCATGAATTGGCCATGAATTGGCAAAGCATCTGGACGGTATCCAGGAGATGCAGGTTTCTAATCCTGCTCGTGACTGTTATTTTCGATTTCACATTTTTCACTTTGTGTTTAAAATAATTTTAGTTATGCTTATGAGTTAAAGAGTATTTGGCATTAGTTTAATAGCTTTTTTAAAGACTTATTTTAGATATTCCGATTTCTATAATATTTCAATTTGCATTAGTTTAATAGTTTTTTAGAGACTTATAATTTAGGTTACAAATTATTTGTGAATGTGGAAAAAGAGAACTTTAGTGCGAGCGGGATTCGAACTGCGTCTCTTCCAATCCGGGGAAGTGCTCTAAGTCGCTAAGCTATCGCACTGACCCGAGGCCATACCCAATTTCCACATCACAATTGTCTTTACGATCCACTCCACCTATCGGATGCAACGTATTTTGACCAGATCGGAGACGTTCTTAAGGAAGGCCAGGTTAAGAGTACTCGAAACCAACGAGCATGCATAAAAGCGCTGATGAAAGAAGATAAAGGGAAAGATGCGTGTCAGGATCGTAGCAAGTGGAGAGAAATGGTCTCTGCCTACCCCTACGGGAAAAAGACGTGACAATATGTATGTATGATTTTATAAAATAATAATAACTTACTCCGTGCTTGAGCTTAATGACACTATTCAGAAAGAACGAGAGAAAAAGAGACAGTCAACGAGCTTTTCAAAAGAGATTTTGGTATTATTGGGCATATTAATACGTTATTTAAAGTAACATAAAACACATAGCATCACGCCTGTATTCCCCGAAGGAATAGGCAGAGGTGTATTACACACCCACGACTCGTCAGCTATGTTTAAGTACCACGTAATAGGGGGCGAGCCTATTGACGTCTACCGGGCACATTTCCAAACTCCGGGCTGCTACTGAGAATTTTTCTTTTTAGGAAAAAGCTCAATAACAATGCCCGACCCGGGGATCGAACCCGAGACCTCATGATTAGCAGTCGCATACACTACCGCTACACCACCGAGGCACCCTACCTACCAATACCGTATAGACCAAAGGCAACCTTCGCGAGTAATCCACCCCAAGAAAAGCTATAGGACATGAAGAGGAATGATGATATAGAAGAGATGAGGAAGTGGCCAGTTAAATAATAGAAAGGGAAGGAGGGGGTGGTTTGGTAGCTTTCTAATTTAGAGATAGAAACATACACATATTTAGACTTTTGAATTAAGAATGTTAAATTTAATTTTATATTTGACATAGGATTCACATGCATTTCAATGATTTTATAAAATCGCGGGTAAATTATAATGTCGAATTTAGAAAGTAAATCATTAACGCTGACAAAGTCGCGGGTATCAGCTAGTATAATATATATACCATCAAGCTATGGTCACTCATCCAAACATAAGTATATAAATATATGTATAGTCGTATTAGTCGTATCAAGTATTCATATATTTTTTTCTTCTTTATAAATATTTATGTATTGTTTGTGTAATAATTATATGTATGTATATAGGTGTAGTTTATTTGTACAGAGGTTTATGTATTTGCATGTTAGTGTATGTATTATATTTTTTTTCTTGTCTATATAGGTAGGGTTTATTGTGAAAAATGAAGATTATGAGACGTGCACTTTTGGATTTTCCAAAGTATTTTTTAGTTAATCTGAGTAGTTTATAATATTAGCAAAGATTATAAAGGCAGTTCACGACAAAAAGCAAAGTCGTTACAAGGTACAACAAAGACATGGTTGTTAACCTTCCTAGGTAGTTTCAGCAGGAAATTTCCATTTTCCTGTTGCCCTTTGAGGTGAACCACAGACTTACAAATACAGCTCGGCTTTTAGTTGGTTTCCTTTTAAGTCTTGATGCTCAACTCTATAATTTATTTGGCTCTGTAAAAAGATTTTAAGTCGTGTTTCTCGACATAAGTATACCAGTTTTTAAGTCTAATCAAGAGCTCTTACAAAAATGTTTCATATTTCGGTCATTATTGTTTACGTGATGTGCGCATAAATAGGCAAAAATTCTAAATAAATATGGTTTTGACTTTAGATCAGACGCCATTTTTATTATCAAACTAGCCTTTGTCCGCGCCTCCGCCGCAGTCAAAAGCTAGTTTTTAGCTTATATCTCGGGTTCCCGTGGCGGGATAAAAGGTATACCAGTTTTTAACTCTAATCAAAAGTTCTCAAATAAAAAAAGTTGCATCAAAATCGGTTCAGTAGTTTTGGCGTGATGCACGAACAAACAGACAAAAATTCTAAAAAAATTGTTTTGTTTTAGACACGCCTATAAAGCCTACTAGCCTTTGCCCGCAGCTTCACCGCAGCCAAAAGCTAGTTTTCCGGTTATATCTCAGGTTCCCGATATAGTAGCGGGATAAAATGTATACCAGTTGTGAAGTGTAATCAAGAACTGTGAAACAAAAAAAGTTGCTTGAAAATCCGTTCAGTAGTTTTTGCGGGATGCGCGAACAAACAAACAGACAAAATATCTAAAAAAAGTCGTTTTGTGTTTAGACACGCATATATAGTCTAATTCGGTAATTTTTTCTCAAATATCTTCAATGTACAGACACAGTTCTGTTACAGCTTTATAATAATATAGACTAGATGACCCGGTGAACTTCCTATGACCTATTTACATTTTATTTTATCAGCTATTAATTCTAATCAATCTGCATCGTTTAAGATTTGGATTTTGATACTAATTGATTGTAATGCAAATGAATTAGAGAGAATGACAATAGCTGTCATTTGGTCGTCTGTTAGTCAAATACCCATACAAAGTTACCAATATTGAATTTTTCAACTTTTTTATATAGGGGGGAACCTTTTTATTACCTATGCCACCACTGAATTAGTCAAGCCAGTTTTGAGTTTTAAGTTTAGAGCGAGACAACGAACAAATTAGAAAGCATTTGTTTTTTTACATATATATACATAAATATATGTATTAGATATCTTGGCTTTGTTATAGTTTTATTGTTTTTAGGTTATGTGTCCGGGGCCCGATATATTAGCGAGATAAAACATAACCACTAGTTTTACAGTCTTATCAAGAGCTATCAAACATAAAAAAATCATCGTAATTCGTTCAGTAGTTTTTGCGTGATATGCGAACAAATCCGCGAGTTATGGCTAGTACAATTTATATAATAATAAGACAGTTCATAGACAACCGAGATAGTTTTTAAAAGCCGCCTTCAACAGTTTCGCTGTCAAAGAAAGCTTTTTTTCTTTTGTCTGAGTGTCTGATTTATGAACTTACTGGTCAAATGGGGTACATGCCATACCATAATATATAAATGGTTGTAGGTATATGTGGTTCTTTTCGTGACTTACTTTCTAAAATATGACAGGGCTATTTGACAAAGTCGCTTGGTAATAGTTATAGACAAGTAGTCTATTTTTTATTCGTCTAATTGTCTGAAAAGATTATTTTAGCAGCGTTTATATTCGTTTGTCATAATAGATTGAGAGCCCAGACCCCGTAGAATGAAACTCACTAAATCGTATCGTCATCGTATCGTCCCGCTTGTGATTGGTAGAGAAACCGACGCGTGATGTCGCAATTATCCCTCGGCCAATCACGGTGATCTCTCAACCAATCACAATGACACGATGTCATGTCTATATGATGGAGTGAGATACATTCTAACCCCCCCAGGGCTCCCAGACGTACTTTATTTCCCTAAAGGCAAAATATGCGGCATCAAGTACTGTTTATCTGCACATATGAATGCCATACATCCAGCTAATTAAAAATTTTGATGCAACTTTTTTATTTGAAAGGCCTTGATTAGACTTAAAAACTGGTATACATTTTATCCCGCTATTATATCGGGAACCTGAGATATAACGGAAAAACTAGCTTCTGGCTGCGGCGAAGCCGCTGGCAAAGGCTAGTATTTAATAAATTATCATCACATATTAGGAAAGAAAATCAACTTACACGCTAATACAAACCTCAAGGAATATTTATTAAAGAATTGTTTTACTCAATAAAGGCATAATTATTTAGAAAATAAATTACGGAAAATAAAATACTTAAATATACACAAATAAAACATTAGATTCAAAATATTTTATAATATATGCACATTGTTGTTACTATTTCTGTCTTGTAGTTTTTTGTTATATATAAATCATAAATTATACCAAATTATGAGATAATATTAGTGGCGATCTACTCATATAAAATAGCTATTTTTACTTATAATAAAAATAATAATGATAAATTACAAGTAAAACATTTTGTTTGTTTTTCTCGAATAAATTATATCTATAACTCGAGAAATTATATAAAATTCGGTAGCCCTCCAAATTTGCTGCGCCTGGAAAAGGCCTAACTAAGTGGCTCATTAATTAATTTAAGTTTAACATCTTTTGTAATTAACTTAGTTAAGTACGCAAATAAAGATTTTAAGTTTGAGGAAAAAAGACATGTACAAATTTCATGATGATAGATTGAATAGTTATGTATAAAAGCTCGTAAGAATTTCGTTCCAATAAAGGCAACCACTGACTTCCTTGACGGAGGAATTCCTGCAACCTTGCAGCCGTAGTAACCGGTCGTCTACAATCATCAGTCATGTCAACCGACAAGCTCATACGTTATGTGTTAATGTGAGATTTGAGATAATGTGGACATTGTATTTTGGAAACTCAGGACGGTAGTTTCTCGTCTGATACCTGATAACACTTGTAAATAATAGAAAGAAAGCCGCCGCAGCCAAAAGCTAGTTTTTAGATAATATCTCAGGTACCGATATACAGGGATAGAATGTATAACAGTTTTTAAGTCTAATCAAAAGCTATCAAAACTGCCTCGGTAATGCAGCGGTAGTGTAAGCGACGACTGATCACGAGGTCTCGGGTTCGATCCCCATCGGGCAGTGTTATTGAGGTTTTTCGTAAAAAGTAAAATTCTTAGTAGCAGCCCGGAGTTTGGAAATGTACCCGGTAGACGGCAATATGCTCGCCCCCTATTGGGCCGTGGGACTTAACATAGCTGGCGAATCGTGGATGTGTAATACGCCTCTGCCTACCCCTTCGGGGAATACTTGCGTGATGCTATGTTTATCAAATAAACAAATTTGCATCAAAATCCGTTCAGTAGTTTATGAGTGATGTACGAACAAACAGACAAAAATTAAAAAAAAAACGTTAATGTTCAGATACGCTTAAATAGCCTATTACATTATTTTTTTCTCAAATACTTTAAATGTAGCATAGCTGTGTTACTTACTACATTATAAAATTTCTAGTTTTATAAATATAGTAACTTAGATATTTGTAAAACTAATAACGCGGTAATGTAGCACTTGTGTCACGGTTGGCTAACGTTTATCTGCCACCGTTCAATGCTCGCAACTGAATGATTAATTGTGGTCCAATTGTTAAGTGACAGCGTCAGGAAAAACAATTTGAAACAAACCCTTTCGATAAACATACTACTCTGTCAAGAAAGTACCGGAAAAAGATCAATAATACACAAAATTTTTGTTATTCATCCAAATTTATTTTATCACCTTCAAAGTATGCTCCTTCAGAAACGATAGACTTACGCCAACGAATAATCCAATCATCAAAACATTTTTTAAACGCTGTTTCCGGAATTGAGTTCAGTTCTCGCCGCGAATTTTCCTTTATGTCTTCTACCGATTGAAAACGGGTGCCACGAAGTGGTAATTTGAGTTTAGGAAAAAGAAAGAAGTCGGCTGGAGCCATATCTGGTGAATATGGTGGTTGCTCGATGGTATTTGTTGAGTGTTTGGACAAAAATTCATTCACAATGATGGCCTTGTGCGCATTATCGTGGTGCAAAATCCAAGAATCTTCGTTCCACAAATCTGACCTTTTTCGTCGAATTTGCTCTCTTAAACGCCTCATAATGCTGAAATAATATTCATTATTTACCGTTTGACCTTATGGCAAGAATTCCTAGTGCACAACACCGCGATAGTCAAAGAAAACAGTCAACATGACTGACTTTTGATCGACATTGGCGTGGTTTTTTCGGTTTCGGTTCAGTTGGAAGTCGCCACTCCGAAGCTCGTTGACTAGTTTGCATGTCAAACTCGTAAACCCACGTCTCGTCACCAGTAACAATGCGTTTCATGAATGATGGGTCGGAATTGACTCGTTCTAGCATGTCCTCAGCGACTCTCATGCGATTGAGTTTTTGGAGTAAATTAAGGTCTTTTGGGACTAGCCTAGCGGAAACATGTTTCATACCCAAGTGATTATTTAAAATGGTACGGATCGACTCGTGAGACCAAGAAAGTTCGGCAGCTATCGCTCTCAAAGTTGATTGAAGATTTTCAGTCACTATTTCCTTCACTTTTGCAATGTTAACTTCTGTTGCAGACGTTGATGGCCTACCAGAGCGAGGCAAATCTTCCATCACATCTCGACCGCTTTTAGACGCTTTGTACCACTCATAAGCACGTGTTTTTAATAAAGTCGATTCACCGTAAGCCTTCTGTAACATTTTCAGTGACTCCGAACACGAAATTCCATTGGCAATGCAAAATTTAAGACAAACTCTTAGTTCGATGTTTTTGTCCATTATGAAATTCGCAATACACACTAGATATGATATAACTAAAAACAGCACTGTATTTAATATAAATATCAGATACAACTCAAACTCCGCGCTAAAATGGATAACAGTTGTGCCAATCTAACAACAACAAAAAAAAATCGAAAATTAGAACTTGGAACCATAAACTAATCATCCATTCCCAATACTTTCTTGACTGAATGTATTATCCCGGTCTATGTAAGTTTGTTAGAATATAGATTTCTACACGAAGCGACAGCCATCTCAATTCCTTAACCAAAATTATTTTATTTTTCTTTTATTATTGGTCCATCTATTCATTGTTGATGACTTTCTTTCGAAGACAAAGAAAAAGAAACGCATAAATAATATTCGTTCGAGGAACTGATATAACATCAATAATAATAAATATTATAATATTAAAATACATGTGCCAGGTCTATGCGAGGCCGTGTGTGGCAGGCTTTAGAATTGTCCCACCCCTCTCCATCCATGGGAGTTGTAAGAGCCGACTGAGGGAATACCGGTGGAGTGGGCAGCAGCACTCCTTCGAGTATTAACAACATCCACTGCGATCGCCAAACCGCCTGCCAAGCGTGGCGATTACGGCACTATCCGTCCATCCGTGTATCCGTGAAATAATATGGCAAACAGCAGTTTAGCAGTATTGTTAGTAAAGTCCATGAGCGGACACAATAATAATAAAAAAATGCATGATTTCATACGATCGTTCGGACTCGGTATTAAATTCAGTTTCGATGATCTGGTTAAACCCACAGAGAGCCGTTGGATGCAGTTAGCACAGACAATCGTTGTGGCGCTCTCTTGAGGAGGCTTATGTCCAGCAGTGGATCAAAATAATGAGAAATAGATGGATAAATTCCAGTTATAAGCATGCTCTGCGTAATGTCGCTGTCTCTTATACACTTGAACCATGCATTTACAGTTAGGGCCCCTGGCCACGTATGACTTAATAGTCTCATCCGTCCGGACGTTGGTGTGCCACATTTTGGTATAAGCCGAACAAATTAAACACGTAGTTCGCATGCTTAGTTAAATTCTTCATTATGATCACTTACATTTTGCCGCGGTATACACGCAATGAAATGAGTCGCTAATTATTGCTTTATTATTGTTTATATGTTATTGTATGGCTTGGCAAAATAAAATAAGTTTTTTTTTTGTATATCTTCAAATTGTGACGTACGAAAAATACAAAAATGTTGTTATCCCAGTGACATTATTTGTATTCTTTCCCCCGGGTGTCGCAGTAAGCGACTGAAGTAAGAAATTGTCACCCATCGCATTACTGGTGGTAGGGTTGGGTACCAAGTGAGAGTACTCACTTGTTATCGTACTGAGCGGGTCAGTACCTTTGTAGGCCATTTGACCGACTGAAGATCCCTCATTATGTTTTGGTTAAAGTTTGAGATAGCCTTCTATTAATTTATATTTCTTACCCGCGATTCTTTTCGCGGGTAAGAAATATGAATGAGTAGTGGCAGTATTCTTAATATCGTTGAGTCCATGAGCTGCAGTAGTTCTTTTTATACATACCATGGATGGCAAACAAGCATTTTTTTTTAATTGAATTTAGTGGCCGACGAGCCATGGCCCACCTGATGGTAAGTGGTAACCGTCGCTCGTAGACTCAACTCATCCATCCATTCATCCATCAGCCTTTCAACGTCCACTGCTGGACATAGGCCTCCCCAAGAGAACGCCACAACTAGCAGTCCCGTCATGGGGGATAATGCCGTAATCGCCACGCTTGGCAGGCGGGTCGCAGGCGGGGCGATTGCAGTAGATGTTGTTAATACTCGAGGGAGTGCTGCTGCCCACTTCCCCTGGTATTCTTCAGTCGGCTCTTACGACTCCCGTGGGTAGAGAGGGGTGGGATAATTCTAAAGCCGGCCCCACACGGCCAACTATATCAAGAGTATTGTCACCATTTCATTTCTGAGATATGAAATGAATGAACACTCTGCTACAGCCAAAACACACTGACGTGCTTCATGACCGGTCACACAGGAGACAGTGGTACCGACCCGTTCGGGCTCGATAGCAAGTGAGTACTCTCGCTTGGTACCCAGCCCTATCGCCAGTAATGCAATGGATAAGCAATTATTTCTGGACAAATAAAGGAAAAAATATTTACAAGCGAGTAGCCACGCCGACACCTGTCCCTTGAAACCTGATCGTACACCATATGACGTGTAATGGTGTGTAAAAGTGAAGCCATATGCAACCGCCGATGAGCAGTCCGGAGCATTCGTGTTAACCTGTTTTAAAACATATTCCTGAGGAATTAGAGGACGGGACGCAGGTTAGAATCCTGCGCGCAGTAAGCCTTAGCACGCACTGCAAATTTTGTTGGCGCGACTTTTTCTAGCGCTGTTTAATCCGCGTTCTAACAACCGCGGAACATAATTTGAGAGATTTTTTTCGCAAGTGCGTGCAGCTTCATACAATTTCCTAAGTCACACAATTTTGCGGAAAAAAATCGCGCGAATAAAATTTACAGTGCGTGTTAAGCTTAATACTCTCTTCTTCCTTCCACTTTCACAAATAATTTGTTCTTTAAAGTAGCTGAGCGGCACCGCCGGGTTTCTTTATTGGGTGAAGGCCCCAAACTACTCCGTTCGTTGCCCCGAGCGACGGGGTGTGTGGTTAGGTACACTTTCTCCCGCCTAAGCAAAAAAAGAAAGGTCTGCCCGCGACTACACTCACGTGGACTTCAGAATCTAAAAACGTCAACTCTACATCGCACTGGTGATCTCGGATACAAAAGTCGCTATCCCAGGGGAATTATCTATTTTTCCCGGATAAAAAGTACCTTAACTGCCTCGGTGGTGTAGCGGTAGTGTATGCGACTGCTAATCATGAGATCTCGGGTTCGATCCCCGGGTCGGGCATTGTTAACGATCTTTTTCCTAAAAAGTAAAATTCTCAGTAGCAGCCCGGAGTTTGGAAATGTGCCCGGTAGACGTCAATAGGCTCGCCCCCTATTACGTGGGACTTAAACATAGCTGGCGAATCGTGGGTGTGTATATACCTCTGCCTACCCCTTCGGGGAATACAGGCGTGACGCTATGTTATTTCTGTGTTTTCGTGAATATTGTTTCAGTAGTCAAGGCGTGAAAGCTTAACAAACAAACTCACATTCGCATTTATAAGTAAGGATTGGCATGTGATACATATCAATATTAATAACTCTATGTCGGTGTGGTGACGGACTAAGAATACAAGTGTCACTACTCCATTCTTTCCCACGGGTGTCGTATGAGGCGACTAAGGGAAGTAAGCAATTATCATCCATTACATGACTGGTGGTAGGACTGGTGAGTACTCCTCACTTGGTATCGGGCCCGAGCGGGTTGGTATCACCATCTCCTGTGTGACCGGCCATGAAGCACATCGTTGCGTTTTGGCTGTAGCAGGAGATAGCCGTTTATTCTTTCATTTCATAGCTGTGAAATGAGATGGTGAGCAGCGGCTTGACCATACTCTCGGTATAGTTGAGTTCATGAGCGACGGTTACCATTTACCATCAAGTGGGCCGTGGCTACCGTGTCTACCACCATACGCAATAAAAAAAAATTTTTTTCGACACATGTATTGATCCAAATGTGTTCGCCGATAAACTGATACATGTTATTACGATGACATTTCACACAGCTCTAAAGTACTTTTGAAGTAACAACAATTCCATGAGGAATCTGTTTATTATCCTTAGCGAAAGATATTTATCCGGATGGTCCCAGATTTAATATTATCGTCGGGTTCCGGACGCAATATCCGGTGTTTACAATGTTGTACAACGTTAATTATGCCTTTATTTGTTTTGACATGGATTAAATTTTGTTCTGGAATATTTTGGAGTAAACTTATATGTTTCTTTTTATATTATGCTTGTGGCGACTTAGCTGTCAGCCCACCCGATGGTAAGTGGTTACCGAAGCGTTCAGACGCTAGCAAAACCAAAGGCATCACTCGCGTGTCGCCAATTCTAAGGAAAGGGATAGGTGTAGAGAAACGATAATAAGGAGATATGGAGGATCGAAAGTATTTTTTTTTATTTCGGTCTGTTTGTTTGTTCGGCCATCACGCAAACACTACTGAACGGATTTTGATGAAACTTATTGATAGCTCTTGATTAGACTTAAAATCTGGTATACATTTTATCTTGTTACTACCTGAGATAACCTAAAAACTAGGCGTCGCCCAAGGCGTTAATAATGAATGTGTTATCGAAATTCACAGTCCCGAGCAATTGTCACGATGGCTGAATTGGCGAAGCATCTGGAACGGTATTCCAGGAGATGCAGGTTCAAATCTTGCTCGTGACTGTTATTTTTGACTTCACATTTTCACACTTTGTGTTAATAAAAACTAGCTTTTGCCTGTGGTGGCAAAGGTTTTTTTTTATACTAGTTAAGTAATAACATCGGTTCGGTTGCCGACTCAAGCGCGCTTCATCTCAAGTGGGGCCGAGTAACGATTCAGCGTCACTGACCCGAGCTTGACGCTTGATATTTGCACTACTCGAAAGATTTTACTAAAAATACTTTCTTTTTTACATTTCAATATTTACTTTTGGGCATAAACCATGAGTTAAGCAAATTTTATTAATTATAATGGCCGAGTACTTTCTTGAACGGCATGTGATGTCTACCATAATGTATTGAACCAGTAAACTGAAAGCTAAATACCGTAAAGTGCGAAAATGTGAAATCGAAAAAAATACTCACGAGCAGGGCACGACCTTTTTTTTGTTAGGGCGGGAAAAATGTTCCTAACCGCACACCCCGTTGTTCGCGGCAACGAATAGTTTAGTGGGCCCTCAGGCCCTCACCCGCTAAATAAACCGCCGTCTCTCCCACTGCGTTGGCGGGCCACTGGAACTATGTTACATTACTTCAGTAGTAGGATTTGAACCTGCATCTCCTGCCTTAGGTGACGCATTAAGAAGGAATGTGTTATCAAAATTAGTAGTCCCTAGTGGATGTCACGACCGTGGCCTTTAGCCGTATGGGGCCGGCTTTAGAATTTTCCCACCCCTCTCCACCCATGGGAGTCGTAAGAGCCGACTGAGGGAATACTAGAGGAGTGGGCAGCAGCACTCTTTCGAGTATTAACAACATCCACTGCGATCGCTAACCCGCCTGCCAAGCGTGGCGATTACGGCACTATCCCCCCATTCTTGGGGAGGCCTATGTCCGGCAGTGGACTTTGAAAGGCTGATGGATAGTGGATGTCACGATGGGTGAATTGGCAAAGCATCTGAAAGGGCTTTCCTTGGAGATGCAGGTTTAAAATCTGCTCGCGACTATTATTTACGCATTTTTTGTTCTAGGAAATGGCCGAGCATGTCCATTGCTGAAAATATACAAAAAAATATCAAACTACAAATTATTTATTTTGGTATTTTTTGAGTATTTGATATGCTTACCTATATAAATTATGGCCAATTCAGCAATCTGGGACGGTATTCCAGAAGACGCAGGCTCAAATCCTGCTTGTGAGTCTTTTCACATTTTCGCACTTTGCGTTAATTACAAATTATTTGTGAATGTGGATAAAGGGAAATTTATTGCAAGCTGAATTCGAACCTGCGTCCCATTCAATCCGGGGATGTGCTCTAGACCGCTAAGCTATTGCAGTCGCCCTAAGACGATTCTAAATCTCCACTTCACGTAGGCTATAGGCACAAATAATTTGTTTGTTGTGCCAATTTTAAGAAGTTCTTCTATATTGGTCTATAGAAATAGTTCAAGAAGTTCTCACGAAATAAGGTATAGGGTAGCGCTGGTTTTAGTGTCGAGTCGAGCGTAAACATGCACTATTTTTTTGTTTATTTAATAACAATTAAACCACATCGATCAGACCGTGAAAAGTGATAGGGCTCTATTCGTAATCATACTAATTCGTATAAGAAAAAAAAGACTCGATTAGTAAAGTATTTTGGTCGTTATCGTGTTAACATACGAGTACATTACCTACAACAAACGGACGTCCAAGACAGAACTTTTTCAAATAGTTTTTTAACTAATTTAAATAACAAAAATGACATCAAAAATATGAATGAGTGTTAAAAATAGTGTTTTTTCTTGATATGTGTGTTATATATTATACACAAGTAGTGCAATATATGATAGAGACATTTTAAGTTAGAAAAATCAATTTTTCTTCGTGAAGCGAGAATAGTACACACCTCAACGCTTCGCTTATGAGGCGTGCAATATTAAAGTAATTAAACGTCATTTTAAATCCAATCACCAGTAGTGCGACAGTGAGTTCAAAATGCATCGTTGCGTTAAAAACACTGTAAAGTAAACCATATAAAAGATAGATTAAATCTCTGTAAGGGTGATGTAATCTGGGACAGCTGCCGGGTCGCTCCAGTTTTGCCCCCATGCTGGCTTTAATTTCCGCCCCCTGCTATGGGTATTTAATGCCTCGTGCAGTTTGGTTATATCTCAGGTTCCCGAAATAGTAGCGGGATAAAATGTAGGTATACCATTCTAATAGAATGATGAATACTTTGGAAAATCCAAAACTCCTCTATTCTTAATCTTCATTTTTCACCATAAAATTGATTATTTGATAAGTAACTAATAATGTATTGGTCTTACTAAGTAGTTTAAATCACATAGATAGCGCTAATTTAAAGTGGGTTTCATATCTTATACGCCATCTAGCGCTAATTTTAAGAAGTACTTCTATATTGGTATATAGGAATAGTTCTCATGAAAGGCGCTGGTTTTAGTGTCGCGTCGAGCGTAAATATTCAGTATTTTTTTGTTTATTTAATAACAATTAAACGATTCGATTCGATGTGCGAATCAGCCCTGCTATTCTGTAAAAAACATTCCCAAACTCGAATTCACATGTTGAATTCACTGTCACTTCGACTGTCACTTTCTGTGCGAAAAATTTGGTATTCTGACACAACGTCGAGTGAAGTGAAACTGACCATCGAAATCTCTGGTAAGATCGTCTGATGACACTAGTGTCGGTCTCTCTAAGTTACGGTTTTGATCAACATTTACGATTGTATTTTTCTAATATTTACAACAAGGTAAAATTTTGTTTATTGGTATTTTAAGCAATACTCAACACACTCATTATTATAAATTTATTTTAAGCAATTTTAAGTTAATATTAAAGTTATCATAAATAAATTTAGGCTAAATACAGCATACCTTAGCCTATTTCGATGTTTGTTCTAAAAAGATTTACGTGGTGTAACCATAACAACCTAAGAAACATTATTGGTTGTCAGCGGAATACTTCAATATTATCTTATTATTATATTAACATTCCTTACATATTTTTGTAATTTATATTATGCTCAGTATTTCCCTACGTGATCGAATCCGTAATACAGAGATCCGTAGGAGAACAGGAGTGACCGACATAACCCGCCGCGTTGGCATGCTGAAGTGGCAATGGGCAGGCCACATCGCTCGACAAACCGACAACCGTTGGAGAAGAAAAGTTTACGCGTTCACGAGTGGCGACCACGTATCGGACGGCGCAGCGTAGGACGGCCCCCCACTAGATGGACCGACGATCTAATCAAAGTCGCAGGGAGCCGTTGTGGCGTTCTCTTGGAGAGACCTATGTCCAGCAGTGGACGTTGAAAGGCTGATGAATGGATGATTTTTATAATTTTCAGTAAATAAATAAATTTACTGGAGTATGTGACAGGATTTCAACCGCTCGCCATGACGTCCCGCCAAAAACCCATGACGACCTCAGAAGTGCTATCCAAAACAAACTTTGTTTGTTTTCGTTTGTTTGTGTTTGTTCGCCAGTTATTCTTCGTTATGTGACTATAGAAATATACCCTGAATAATAGTTACAAAGGAATAAGTGTTCTATTAATTTCTTGTTGACTTATGACGTAAAAATACGTGGAATAAGGAATTTTATTTTAAATAAATATTGCGAATTCGTAATAGATTTATTTTATTATACCTAATATTATCTAGGTACCTTTATAACAATTTACAAGCAATAGAGCAAGCTTTGTGGTATTTAAGTGCCTGCTAATCTAAATACCATGCACCTTATTGTAAGCCCTCTCCTCTGCCGTTTATTTGTTGCTAACAAAGTACTTAGTTCATTATCCATATCTTGAATCAAGTTTTCCATAATTATATAAATATTGAAGAATTCGTCACTGGGACTGGTAAATTTCTTATAATTTGAGCTTATCGACGACTACTATTCTTTTTTTTTATTGCTAGTATTATATGCTCTTTGTTGCTAATGATGGCAGACGAGCCACAGCCCACCTGATGGTAAGCGGTAATCGTCGCTCATAGACTCAACAATACCGACAGTATTGTCAAGCCGCTGGCACAATTTCATTTCTCAGATGTAAATTGAAAGAATAAACGGCTATCCTCTGCTACGGCCAAAACATACTAACGTGCTTCATGACCACTCACACAGAATACGGTGGTACCGACCCGTTCGGGACCGACAGCAAGTGAGTACTCACACTTGGTACACAGCCCTACCACCAGTAATGCAATGGGTAATAATTGCTTACTTCCCTTAGTGGCCTTTAAATCCGCGGAAAAGGATAGGGTGGTGACACCTATATTCTTAGTCTGTCACCACACGGATAAATTCACTTTCTAATCGTGGTCTATTTCAGTATACCTAACAAAATAAATGACCTAGCCATCTACAAATGAAGATGATTTTAACTGAAGTATAATAAAGGATATATAAAATTCATTTTAAACGTAACTTCTCAGGAAGATACTTCTTTATTGCAAAATCCATTCAGTAGTTTTTGCGTGATGCACGAACAAACAAACAAATAAACAGACAAAAAATCTAAAAAAAATAGTTTTTTGTTTGTCTGACACGCCTATATAGCATATTACAGTAATTTTTTCTCTAATATATATATACAATTTTATTGTGAAAAATGAAGATTATGAGGCGTGCACTTTTGGATTTTCCAAATTTTTATTGCTTATTGTGGTAGATGAGCTACGCCCCTCCTGATGGTAAGTGATAGCTGCTACTCATGTACTCAGTAATACTGAGATTACTGCTAAGCAACTTCTCATCATTCATTTCGCGGAAATGCATGAATTAGAATGGACTGCTATCTCCAGCTACCGCTATAACCAAAATACACAGGGGTATTCCACGATCGTCAACACGGTAGACAGGTGTACCCACCCGCTCTAACCCGATAACAAGTAAGCACTCCCATTTGGTACCCAACCAGTATTGCAAGGTGATAATTTTTGGTCGCCTCTTACGACGCCCACAAGAAAGAATGGGGTGTTGACACATATTCGTATATCCTAGTAGGTATTCACCACACGGATGATTTAAAGCGAGGTCTCGTAGCATGAGTCTGCGTGACACCATTTTAAAAATGCAGCTAGTTTAAAGTAGTTGATTTTAAATATTTCAAAGAGGTTCTCCGGTAATCGCGAACGTAGGCAGCTCTAGCGAGGCACAAATTAATTCTTTATAAACCACTTCTATTGTAATGTCAACAGATCAATTTACGAATAATTTAGTTTATTTCAAACAAACAGAAAAAATATGTGGAGAAATGTATTTTAGCAATTTAAAAAAAATATATATTTGTGTACCTAATTATATGTATGTGTGTTTAGACAACATCCAGCTATCAATTTTTAAATAATATACACTCATTTTAGGTATTTGGATATAGTAGATTTATCTAAAAATAAGAAAGTAGGTAGCAAAGATCTGCTATCTTCTTTAAAGAGGCAAAAGTTTAAATGGTTATTACAGCGCCATCTATTACCACGTTCTAAAAATACAAATCATTCGTTCGTGTGTTTAGTTAGTAGTTAGCACGTATTTTGATGGATGGCGCTTTGGTCAATTTGTACAATATTTTAAATTCTGACGAAGAAGTTGAGTATAAAATAGTATTACCAGAGCCACAAAATATACAGATACCGGAGCCAAGCTGATAGCCTTAACTCCATGATGTTTGTGTCCAATACCTAATGAAGGACAAGATCCCTTCCTATAAATTGGTAGGCAGCCGCTACAAGAGACGAGACACCTCAAGACAACTTCTTATACAAGTTTTTTTATTATTTCTTAAGCTAGTTTAGTGTTGAGTGCGGTAGGTAATTATAGCCTAATAACAAAATCAATGACTGCAAAGACAGTAGTGTCGAGTTAAGTCCCAGTACGAGATCTTGTCACGACGCTTACTCATCTCTGACTTTTAGAAGTTATGTGTTTACAAATTATCACAGTGGGTTGAAGAAACTGGCTTAAAATTGTATTTAGAGCACATTCGACAATAAGAACAAAATTCTGCTTTGTGCTAAATTGAGATTCTTACTTTTTGACGTGAAACATCTAATGCGGAGGGAGGGTAAAATCGGCTGTTAGCGTGGCGACGCTTTATTTTACTTGTCCCGTTCAAATCTTGCAAGTTAAATTTGACACACTTCCCGGTTTCCGATTGAGCTGAAATTTTACAAGCATATGTATATCGCGTGACAATGCAATATTATGATATGATTACATGGAGCTGATCTGATGATGGAGCTGTAAGGTGGACATAGGAACTTCATAATGAAACGGCGCAATCCTATCGAGTTTGGACTCGTTTGATTCGTCTTGACGAGTACTTTGTCTTTAGATGGTATCCAGGGTCTGATGATGGAGCTAGAAGGTAGCCATAGGAACTCCATTATAAAACGACGTAACCCCACCGAGTTTGGGCTCGTATGATTCGTCTTGACGAGTAATTTGTCTCTATATGGTATCCGGGGTCTGATGATGGAGCTGGAAGGTGGTCACAGTAACTCTGTAATGAAACGACGCAACCCTATCGAGTTTATACTCGTTTAATTCATTCTTTGTCAAGTTATGATAATTTTATTTCTACAAAATAATTTCGATGTTTTCACATCTGGTAGACGTCCCGCGACGTCTAGTTTTTTTGAAAAATGTTCCTTTCCGCACACCCCGAACCGGGTAGTGTGAGCCGCTCAACCACTAAATAAAACCACCGTGTGCCGTCTTTCCGCTTGTGCTGGCGGGCCACTGGAAGACATTATTTCATTGATCTCCCTGAGCTATTATTATATCCAGTTATATTTCTGCGTATCTACTACGGCAATTTATCTCAATACATCTCATACCAAAACAAATGCCCAATTTGGTAATTTTCCGTCACTCATCGTTTTTCCCTAACACAATTTTTCCTCATTTTATACATTCACGTCTTATCGTGATTGACTGATCGTATAAGTAAGTACTAATAAATGTTAATATTGTATACAAGACAAATACGTAATATACATGTTTTATTTAAATTTATTTATCGATACTATTATAAAGCTGTAACAGAGCTGTGTCTGTACATTTAAGATATTTAAAAAATACTGTATTATCCTATATCCATCCATCCATCCATCCATCAGCCTCTTAACGTCCACTGCTGGACATAGGCCTCCCCAAGAATGGGGGATAGTGCCGTAATCGTCACGCTTGGCAGGCGGGTTGGCGATTGCAGTGGATTTTGTTAATACTCGAAGGAGTGCTGCTGCCCACTCCTCCGGTATTCCCTCAGTCGGCTCTTACGACTCACATTACAATTCTAAAGCCGGCCCCACACGGCAATTTAACCTATATATAGGCATGTCTAAACAAAAAGTGTTTTTTAGATTTTTTTATCTGTTTATCTGTTTGCTCGTTCGCGCATCATGCAAAAGCTAAGGAACGGATTTTGATGAAAATTTTATTTGATAGCTCTTGATTAGACTTAAAAACTGTTATAAATTTTATCTCACAACTATATCAGGAAGCTGAGAAATAACCTAAAAACTACCTTTTGGCTGCGGCGGAGCCGCGGGCAAAGGCTAGTAACGTATAAAAAACATGTTTTATTTATCGTCCTGTTATTCTCATAAATCAAAAAGTTCACGGAACGATTAATTTATTTCTATAGCTTATTCACGATTAAAGCACTTTTTTACAGCTCGTCTAAGCATGAAAAGGCCAGTTTTACCGGGAAAGTATCACCCTCTCACAGGAGCTCAGCGTGAAGTGTTTCGTATAGTGAGTGAGAGTGTGGAAGGCCTAAACCCCCTCCTCTTTCTCTCCTTATTATCCTTCTTCTCCGTCTCTTAGACCGTCGAGATAATCTCTCGGGCATGTAGGTCCCCTCACAATGCTTTCCTTCACCGAGCAGTGCTTTTGTAAAACACACATATTCTCGAAAATTCAGAGATGTGTGCCGTGAGACTGAGAATCGAACTCGATACCATTGTCTTTTACCACTAGACTATCACTGCTTAGCGTGTGCTAACGTCTATAGGTAACCATTTACCATCAGTTGGGTCGTAAGATGTTTAGCCACCACTTGTAGTATATAAAAAAAGGAATTGCTATTTATTATTATATTTTTATAACTCGTTTTTATGTTTCAGGTATGTGGACCTGTTTTTGTAACTGCGTTAGTAAGTATAAGTAACAATTTGGATAATCCTCATAATTAAATTTTTCATTGAATTAACTAATAATGTATTGGTCTTACTAAGTAGTTTTCAATAAATCACATAGATAGCGCTAATTTCAAAACGTACTTATATCGTTCTCATGTCTTATATAGATGGCGCTAATTTTAAGAAGTACTATAATATTGGTTCTATAGAAGTAGTTCTCACTAAATAAGGTAGATAGTGCTGGTTTTAGTGTATGATCGAATCGATCATACATAATCAAACTATTTTTGTTTATTTTATAACAATTAAACCACATCGAATCAGACCGTGAAAAGTGATAGGGTTCTATTCGTAATTATACTGAAGCATAAGAGAAAAAATAAACGATTAGTAAAGTATTTCGGTCGTTATCGTGATAACTACAGGATTCTAAAATACGCGCACTATTTTTTGTCCCGACTTTTATTCGAATTTACATATTTAATAGATAATAATAATAATAATTTATTTCTTTTAATTTATTTTAGGAAGCTTTAATATTTAAGCTTTATTATCTATACTATTATAAAACTGTAACATAGCTGTGTCTGTACATTCAAAATATTTGAGAAAAAAATGTCTAATAGGCTATTAGGCGTGTCTAAACACAAAACCATTTTTTTTAGAATTTTTGTCTGTCTGTTTATCTGTTTGTTCGTTCGCGCATCATGAAAAAACTACTGAACGGATTTTGATGTAGCTTTTTTTTATTTGAAAGGCCCTGATTAGACTTAAAAACTGGTACATACATTTTATCCCGCTACTATATCGGGAACCTGAGATATAACTGAAAAACTAGCCTTTGGCTGCGGCGGAGCCGCGGACAAGGCTATTATAAGATAAAACCGTTCAACTTTTTATAAGTAGATAAGATTTTTAATGATTTTAAAGCTTTGCCTGCGGTGGAATGAAAATTGTTATAACAGGAATGCTAGTTTTTTTGGTGCTATATCCTTTGGTATATAAGCTTCATCAAAATCCGATTACTGGTTTTGACGTGATGCACGTACAAACAGACAAAAATTAAAAACAAAAGTTTTGGTTTCTGAAACGCCCAAATAACTTTCTCCTTTTCAAAAATCTGTAATGTGCAACTGCGTGGGTCTTTCATAAAATAGGTATGTATTTTAGTTTTATTTGGAACGATTGCTAAAATAATGAAAGTGCTGTAGTGTGAAGTGTGGTACCAACTGTACAAATCGTCTTCTCCGTTTTAAGGAGCCTAGCCGTAGTGAAGCCGTTTTAGTTGTAAAGAAAGATGGCCGTTCCATATCCTTTCCTATCAAACTTGTTGATTAAACTTCAAGGTGGGCAGCGGTTGGATTGTGCGTAGTATTGAGATACATGAGCGAGGTGGTATCACCTAACATCATAATATATGGCTCGTGATTTGTCCGTCAAGGCAACTTAATACAAGTGTAGCATGTCGCTCTAACTGCCACTAATAATCGGATTACTTTCACTGCAGACATTGTTTATTTCAAATCTGGAACAACTTGGCGTAAAAGCGCTGAAGGTCAATTTGTATAACAGCGCCATCTGTGATTCGAACTTGATAGCTTTCGAGTTATCTATACTATTATAAAGCTGAAACAGAGCATTGTCTGTACATTTAATAAGACTAAAAAAAAACAGCATCACTCCTGTATTCCCGAAGGGGTGGGCAGAGGTGCATTACACACCCACGGTTCGCCAGCTATGTTTAAGTCCCACGTAATAGGGGGCGAGCCTATTGACGTCTACCGGGCACATTTCCAAACTCCGGGCTGCTACTGAGAAATCTTCCTTTTTTTTTTTTTACGATATATCTCAATAATAAAAAAATGACTATTAGGCTAAATAGGCGTGTCTAAACACAAAACGTTTTTTTTTATATTTTTTGTAAGTTTAACTGTTTGTTTGTACGCGCATCACGCAAAAACTACTGAACGAATTTTGATGCAATTTTTTTTATTTAGTAGCTCTTTATTAGACTTAATAACTGGTAAACATTTTATCCCGCTACTATATCGGGAACCTGAGATATAGCCAAAAACTAGCTAGTCTATGGAATAAAATTGATTCTATTCTAACGCAGAACTCTAACATTATTCAGATTTCTGTTATATGATATAGATATTTTTTTTATTGCATTTAGTGGCAGACAAGCCACGGTCCATCTGATGGTAAATGGTAACCGTCGCCCATGGACTCGACTATTCCGAGAGTATTTTCAAGCCGCTGCTCACTAATTCATTTCACAGATATGAAATGAAATATAAACGGCTATCTCCTGCTACAGCCAAAACGCAACGATGTGCTTGATGGCCGGTCACACGGGAGATGGTGGTACCAACCCGCTCGGGCCCGATACCAAGTGGACTCCCACTTGGTATCCAGCCCTACCACCAGTCATGCAATGGATGACAATTGCTTACTTCCCTTAGTCGCCTCATACGACACCCGTGGGAAAGAATGGGGTGGTGACACTTGTATTCTTAGTCTGTCACCACACGGACAAAATATATGTATAGACATATGGTATAAATTTGCTACGTCTTTCTCACTCTCCGTTTTCTTATTTTAAAGTCGCGCCGGATTTCGAAAAACTATCCTTTAAATCAGTGCTTTTCAATCCGTGGGTCGCGACTCTTCGGGGAGTCGCGAAGCCTTACTCGGGTTTCCCGACGAAAGCAAAAGGGCAATGTTAAGGTTCTACACTACAATAAAAACACAATTTCTGTGAGAAGGAAGGTCTTCATAATGAATATCATCGTATCTAAACAGAGAATCATAAACGCAGTATTTTAAATTACTATACTTGTCTATCTATGGCCTAAAGGGGTCGCCAGATTAAATTATTTTTAACCTGTAATCATCCATCCATCCATCCATCAGCCTTTTAAAGTCCACTGCTGGACATAGGCCTCCCCAAGAATGAGGGAGTGCCGTAATCGCTACGCTTGGCAGGCGGGTTGGCGATTGAAGTGGATGTTGTTAATATTCGAAGGAGTGCTGCTGTTTTTTTTTTTAGGTTTTTTGTCTGTTTGTGTTTATCTGTTTGTTTGTTCGCGTATCACGCAAAAACTACTGAACGGATTTTGATACTTTTATTTGATAGCTCTTGATTAGACTTAACTATTGATATAAATTTTATCTCGCTACTATATCGGGATTCTGAGATATAACCTAAAAACTAGCTAGTCTATTGAATAAAACTGATTCTATTCTAACGCAGAACTCTAATATTATTCATATTTCTGTTATATGATATCTATACATGATATATTATAGTATAAATTTGCTATCCGCGTCTTTCTCCCTCTCCGTTTTATTCTTTCAAAGTCGCGCAGGCTAGTAATTAATCTGTTAATCTTAAATAGTCCTACAAAAAAGCCCGCGACAGCATATATCTATATTTTATGTGTAAGTCATTATCGCCAAAATAGTGAACCATTAATAATAAAGTCTATGCGGACGGAGTCGCAGGCAGAATGTAGTTACAACTACATTAGGCGGTAACCCCAGGATATGGAACGTAAATTAATTCTCTAAACAAACAAGGTGTTACAACAACTGTTGATTCCTGGCCGCATCCTCTCACAGAGACACAGATTCATACTCATCTCGATGTACGGAGCGGTGTCAACGTGTGACGTTGATTACGCTAGGCAGATGTGACTCTGTTTAACGATCGAGTTTTGTGCCTATTTCACTGACATCTATTTAAACAACTTGTAATTTGTTTTAGAATATCAAACTGAGACGATATTTTATCGCTGTAGATCGATATTTGTATTTAAGGAACTAAAACTAGTGAAATCTAATTTCTGTATCCATCCATCCATCCATCAGCCTTTTAACGTCCACTGCTGGACATAGGCCTTCCCAAGAATGGGAGCTAGTGCTGTAATCGCCACGCTTGGCAGGCGCGTTAGCGATCGCAGTGGATGTTGTTAATACTCGAAGGAGTGCTGCTGCCCACTCCCCCGATATTCTCTCAGTCGGCTCTTACGACACCATGGGTGGAGAGGGGTAGGACAATTCTAAAGCCGGCCCCACACGGCTCAATTTCTGTATACAATTTACAAAAAACGTATTTGTCGTTCTTAAATCAAAAATTTAAACCCTAACTGTATTATAAATTGATGTGAAATATTATTATTGTTTTGCCAACCCGCCTGCCAAGCGTGGCGATTACGGCACTATCCCCCATTCTTGGGGAGGCCTATGTCCAGCAGTGGACGTTAAAAGGCTGATGGATGGATGGATGATTATTGTTTGTGAAAGTGGAAAAACAGAGCTTAGCATTTTTACAAAAAAGTTGTTCTTAAAAGTAGCTGAGCCTAATACGATCTGTATTATATATAAAATAGTTAAATATTATCTTAAAATAAATAAAAGTAAAGATACAAATTATTAGACAAAGTAATTCTGAACAACTTATATTTTAACTGCCTCGGTGGTGTATGTGACTGCTGATCATGAGGTCTCGGGTTCGATCCCCGGGTCGGGCAATGTTATTGAGCTCTTTCCTAAAAAGAAAACTTCTCAGTAGCAGCCCGGAGTTTGGAAATATACCCGGTAGACGTCAATAGGCTCGCCCCCTATTACGTAGGACTTAAACATAGCTGGCGAATCGTGGGTGTGTAATACACCTCTGCCTACCCCTTCGGGGAATACAGGCGTGACGCTATGTTTTTTTTATATATATTTTAAGCAGCGACGAGGTCGAAGCCTAGCTGTATCTTGCAGTTCGAGTAGCAAAGTTAAACAGCTTTCGCTCGGCTGGCAATCAGATGGGTGACCAAAAAGTGACACATATTTGTGAATATCTGAATATCCGTGCTTCGGCATATCTACAAAATCTGACTGCGGTCTTGTTCTAAGGTCGCCAGTTGTCCCTTAGTTGGGTCGTGATGTTCAGCAGCAGTCGCTCTTGTGTAGATTCTGGTAGACCAGCTAAAACCGAACAGTTGGGATGCCGACGCCAAGGAAGGTGTGTGTTAAGATCATAAGACTGGGAAGATTATGATGATATTTAAGCAGCCTAGTAACTTTTAGTGACGTTCAAATCTAGACTTTATTCGGCCGGTAGACTGCGTGTCAACAGTTCAACTAATTTAATCGTTCGTCAGTTTAGTTTCTGTTTCTCGATTTATATAAACCTGCATTAATTTAATTATGCATTATTTATTTTTATTATATATGTAAATCGAATAACGTGTAAATATTTTTTAATTTTAATATAATGCAATTTTTTTTTTGTGCCGAGTTAATGAATCAGTAAATTTTTTCCTCGATGTTTATGTTGTGCTTAAGCTTGGAGATATTGTTAATTTTATAACTCAACAATTCCGATTACTTACTATTTTCAAATGATGCAGTGGTACTGCCATGTTTGTATTTCATTCTTGCGTTTCATATCTGTGAAATGAAATGGCGAGCAGCGGCCTTGACAATACTCCCGGTATAGTTGAGTCCATGAGCGATGGTCTAATCACTTAACATCAGGTGGGCCGTTACTGTAGGTACTCTTACTGATGTACTTCGTACGCTGGCCTAATTCATCCTTATTATTCTTACAATTCACCTCGTCAATACCTATTTATTATCCTTCCTCCCCGCCTCCTATACCTTTGCCAACCCAAGTTGGCAATGCGCGATTGATGGCTCTGACGTTCCTAGCGTCTATTGCCTATAGTGATTGATGGCTTAGAATCATAAATACAATGAGAATTTTACTAAAATTGATCATATTTTTACTAAAGTTTCTCACGGAGTTGACTTCGTCCTAGGCATAATACGTTTTTATAAATGTCCAGTCTTATTAATTATTCTACACCAAATTACAAACATGACGTAGACATGGCATAAACAAATCTCTACCTATCCTTATCTCCCGCCATACATCCATCTCCCTCCGCCACCATGTTTACAAATTTCCAGTGAACTCACTTGAGTCTTACTGTCAGTCGCGCCTTCTCGTTGCGCCGGCGCAGTATAATTTAATCGATACTTAAACATTCGTGCGCGTTTTATTGACAAATTAAGATTTATGTTTATTGAGATTAGTACTTTGACTATAACAAATGTGGTGATCTTAATATATAATTAGTTCTGTGTATAATTTAGTGCAAATTAAATAGAATTTTCTTTATTATTGTTTATACTTTGTAAAGTATCTGACACTTTTGGAACGGACTTGTCGATGAATGCATTATTCTGTGCGATGTGATAGTACAATTAGTTTTTGTACATATGTGATAAGCTTTTGTAAGAATTTGAAGTGATATTTGCCTTTACTTTGAATGACAATAACTTTTTAATATATGTTTCTGATCACTCAAATTATTATGATAATACAGGTATATTATTAAATTTTTTCACACGCAACACATAATCGAGTTGAGGAAATAATAAAAACTTTCTCATATATTATTGAAGCCACGATCCACTTTATATTTTAATGTTGTTTTTATTTCAGTAATTATGTTGCTGTTGTTTCGTACTTGCGGTGTTATATTGGATTTAAATTACTTTAACGTATTGGAACACTATATTGACATAGCGCTTTTTATAAGGTTTGATTCTGTGCCTAATTTATTATTTCTATAATCTTTAAAACGCCAATATTCCACTCGATGGCTAGTGTTGAGAAGTGTACGTAAGTTTCTATAAAACTCATTCATCGTAGCAACTATCTTAAATTAATGACGTATTAATCAAACTCGTTGTCGGTTTTTGTGTTTCAATACCAAGGTACCCTACCTTCAAATACTTATCATCATCATACCATCTCCCTTGCGTCATACAACCCTGGCTTCATCAACTTTCATAATTCTCTTTATACACGCTCGCCGGTTTCGGAGACTCATGACTCCATCTTCTTTCAATACATGATCGAATTGGTCTAGGTAGGTCAGTCTCGATATCACTCTGTACCTACATCCTTACACTTTCGCATTGTATATCTTCTTTCGTCTAGTCGCTCGTCCGGCATTGACAAAGAAGTGCCTTCAAATAAAGAGTTATAACTAATTTTACGGAATCGTATAACGTTTGATAGTGATTTTATGCTCTACGACTCTTCGAATAACTCAGATTATCTGTGGTCGTGTACTCTATGCACATGGATGTGTATAACGTAATAGATATTTTTTTAAAGACAAAACTCGTACGTGTTAGGAAATAATCCCCGAATTGAAAGGGACCTTTACAACAATAATGTACACCCACACCCAGAACAGCCATTTGTGGATCAAATAAATAATAGTCCTGGGAATCGAATCCACTGCACAGATGGCGGAGTGCTTTAGATACCGGCCCCCGCCTGAGTCTTGTGGGTTCGATTCCCACACACTCTTTGTGTGAACCACTAAGATTGTTCTGAGTCTGGGTGTACTTTGAGTCTCCGCGATACAAGGATTATACCTTAGTCCAGGGTGTTTAAAAAAACACAGTCATGAGTGTTCGGAATTTAATATTCCCTAAAAAATATTTTATCCAGTAAGGCGCCAATCATGGCAAAGGAATAATTTAAATTCGGGTACACAGCGAAGTGCCGATATTATTAAGTCCTTCAACACGTACCATGTGCCACCACTAATTAAAATTATATATTATTATGTGATATCGACAATTCATATATATTGGCTGGAGCTATTAATAACTTATTTATTGCGGTTTATAAACAAAGCAGCGCTGTTGTACGTAATTAACAGACATACTTACACGCCTACATGTATGTAAACAGAACATTCTTGATTCCTCTATAGCGGATGAATTTAATAATATTTTATCTATATTAGTATAATCTATACTATTATGAAGCTGTAACAGAGCTGTGTCTGTACATTTAAGATACTTAAGGAAAAATGACTGTATTAAGCTTTTTTTAAGGCGTATCTGAACACAAAACAATATTTTTTAAGATTTTTTTGTCTGTTTGTTCGTTCGCGCATCGTGCAGAATCTACTAAACGGATTTTGATGCAACTTTTTATTTTATTTGATCGTGCTTGATTAGACTTAACAACTGGTATACATTTTACTCCGCTACCTATATCAGGAACCTGAGATATGACCAGACTAGCTTTTGGTTGCGGCAGAGCCGCGGGCAAAGGCTGTGTCCTGTAGTGGACGTGAAAAAGCTGATGGCTGGATTACCTCTAAAAGCACGTAAAAACGATAATTCTGCGCCTTTAAGAGCAGTTCTCTTGGGATGTGTCGGAATGTCATCGTGTTTGCAGGAACACTACAGGCAACAACGTTGTAAACATGGAAGAATAGAAAAATAATTCGTTAAAAAAAAAATATTTGTATGATTGTACTTAAACACGTACTCCCGTACTATTGAACGTTGTATAATCACTGAAAAGTTATTCAGTATTTTGTCTTTGTCACTAATATGACAGTTTGACGTTGACAGAACGGAACAAAACAATTCCGTGGAGCTTAAAGAATTTTATTAGTCATGGGGGTTAAAATATAACCTAATTTGATGCACTTCATTAGCGTTTTTTCTCGAAAATCCAGCGAAATATAGGTATTATTTGTGATTGTATTTAAGCTTAAACCGCTATAAATTAAGGTTTATTAATGCACAACATGATATAATATGAAACTAAAACCCATACATTTGTGGGCATTCTCCTTTAAACAAATAGAAAAAAATAAATCAGAAGATCAGCAGAGCAGCCCCTGAGGCAGAATGTCATATTTCACGTGTCGACCGTATCGAGATCACTGTGATTGGTTGAGAAACCGACGCGTGATGTCACAATAATCTGTTGGCCAATCACGGTGATCGTACAAGCGAGACGATACGATCGACATGTGAGATAAGAGATTCTGCCTAACCCCCCTGAGCTGTGATCCCTACGATGTCTGCATCTTGGACTGGGAATCTAACTCGATACGATATCATTTTTGAACAAAGTCCTTGGTTTTACCGCTAGGCTATCACTGCTAATTCTCAATACCACTGTTCTTAAAGTCCTTGACCACTGGACTGTCACATGTCTGTTAATTAGGTATGTACATACGTGCTTTCTATTAAAAACAAGCAATTATCGACAAGAACAATTCTTAATAATTTTTAGGAGTAAATATTATGTATGCCTATTTTTTTTATATAAGTATATAAACTGCAGTCTACATTTTTACGCCCATTGTCCATAAATTATCATAGCTATGTCAAAATGTACTGACTGCATAAATTTGATTATTTTAAGTAAATATGACGTTTTATTCTAAACATAGTCATACATGTAGAATTGTAGATTCATAGATAAATAACTATTATGTGGGCCTAGCCAAGTTGCATTCTATGATCGCTAACGCTAATAGAAAACTATTTAAATGTATGGAAATTTGACATCTTTAACCATAGATAAAGAACCTATATTTATCTAAGTCTTTAACAATACCTATAACGCTAAGTCACGTGACAACGTTAGAGATGTCAAATTCCCATACATTTAAATAGTTTTCTATTAGCGTTAGCGATCATAGAATGCAACTTGGCTAGACCCACCGGTGTAGATTGGTTCAGACCACCGAGGTAATGTCACATAGTTTCAGTGGTCCGCCAGTGCTGGCGGAAAGACCGCACACGGCGGGTTTATTTAGTGAGGACCCCACACCCTTTTCGTTCCCCTGAACGACGGGGTGTGCGGTTACGTATATTTTTTCCGCCTTAACAAACAAAAAACAAGCTTTGGTTCATATGTCTTTATGTCAAACTAGTTGACCCGGATTCATACCGCCATATTTTTTCTTGAATATTTTCAAAATCCTGAATAATAGAAAAAAAAAACATAGCATCACGTCTGTATTCCCCGAAGGGGTAGGCAGAGGTGTATTACACACCCACGATTCGCCAGCTATGTTTAAGTCCCACGTAATAGGGGGCGAGCCTATTGACGTATACTGGGCACATTTCCAAACTCCGGGCTGCTACTGAGAATTTTTCTTTTTAGGAAAAAGCTCAATAACATTGATTGAACCCGAGACCTTTTATTGAATTAATGTCAATCTATCCATACTGTCAATATTTTTGAAGCTATCAACTGCTGGCTTATGAACAACTGAATGTCAATACTTACCGAGTATGTCAATGTTTTGTCAATATATTGAAGATCACTCACAGTCTTCTGTCTCATTCACTATTCATATTATGAGTTAATCTCATCAAAGAAAATGTTGATCGTTTTTTTATACAAACCTTGTCCTGACAATAACGAACATAAAATAAAAAGAATTATCCAATTTGGTGCAGTCGTTCGCAAGTTAATGCGCGTACATACATTTTACAGATTCATTTTTATTTATATACTTAAATGTAAATCTTGGGCTTTTTCTCTTAATGTACCACTTATTGGTCAATTTCATACCACTAACCTCGTTTTTGAATATTTTGTTGGTTTATTTTGGCATAACTGAGTCCGAATGGAAGTTATTTTAAATATTTGTATTTCAACTAGACTCGAATCCGGCACATAAATCACGTATTGTTTAGGTAGGAACTACAATTACTAAAATTACAATACTTTCGCCGAGATATCACGGCCTTCTTTTGTTCAAAGGTGAATGGTGCCGATAATGTCCGATTCGATTCGGATAAAAGTATCGATTTGAAAGTTTTCAGCCATATTTGTATAAAGGGTATAATCATATCGTGTCTTGTGGTTACACCATAGCGTTTTATCACTAGTTTCAACCAGTTTGATGATGTAATGAGCAAGATAATTCTGTATCGATGTCTTCTAGTAAAAAGCTAAGTATATCAAAGCTAAAATATTATAATGCACAAAGTTGTATCAAAAATCGCACCTCCACTTAATATGATTCTTAATTGTAATAATTAAGCTGACTAAAAGGGGTAGACAGAGGTGTATTACACACCCACTTTTCGCCAGGTATGTTTAAGTCCCACGTAATAGGGGGCAGTCCGCGTCATCACTGGTGCTCCGGTCAGCCGCAACTGCGCGTCGCGGCCGCACGCTGTAGTGTCACGCTGCTTGGAATCATTTTCATAGACTTACCTACTTACATATCGTCACGCCATCCCTCTTGCGGGGCAGGCAGAGTGCCAAACGGCTCTATTCTTGCATACATCTCTCATAATTTTCATAGAAATCAATAGTGTCGATTGCAGTTAGCGGTTGCAGTCCGTCTCGGACTTGTACCTTAATATGGCTGTCGCCAAAACGTGAACATAGAATCATTATAGAATTATTTCTTTTGTTATCCTTTTCTAACCTTAGTAAGACTATTCATTGTATGGAATTCTTTATAACCAGTACTTTTACCATAAAAGTAATAAACCATGACGAGGTCAGCACGACTCTAAGCGCATTCCTGCAGTCGTTTTTATGTATGTGAAGAATTTCTGTGATCATTTATCAATTATCGTGCTGTGTCTTCAAAAATGTTGTTAACTACTGGAGTTCTAAATTCAAATCCATTATTCGTTATAATAATATCTATTTTGTTTATTTATCTTTATAATACCAAATTTTGTTCAAATCCATTTTGTGTTTAGGTCTATATGAGACAAATAGCTGTCCTTCGGAAACTGGTAATTATATGACATAAAAAATTTTAAAGCAGTCATGAGGACTGCCGACAGAAGTGAAAACTTAAAACTACTATAAACAAACAGTTGTTATTTTTGGATATTCAAATGAATTGTTTGATCTTAAATTAAAACTTGTAAATCAAAATGATTCATTCATTCATAAAAAATAATAATATTATAATTATCATTTCTTCATTCACAGCTGGCCCAGCGGAAAAAGTTATAGAACAGATTTAGTGTTACCATTAACACGTCACGTGACCATGTCGATGACGACTTACATGAATACCAAACCTTACTATAGAAGTTTTCACTTCAAAATACCCTATAATAGATTCAGCCCGTGTAGACCTCAGTCCTCAGTACATAAAAACATCACACTACGGCAACACTAATTAATCTCTTTGCAAAAATAGGTATCCCATTGGAACAATACGTTTGTCGGGGCAAAAACTAGCCCATGTTCTTTTCTGCGCTTCAGACGATGCGTGTGGGAAGCGGTGGTCGTAAGGCAAATGTGATTAAGAAATTGAGATGATCGAAAGATCAGTAGGATAGCTTAGTGGCTTAAAGCAGTTCCCGCTCCTACTAAAAATCTCTTTTTCTTTATTCACAAATAATTTGTACTTTAAAAAGTAGCGGAGCATGTCAATTGCTAAAAGAAATTGATCTAAAATGTTTAAATTGTTTTGTGTTCAGAGATGGCTATATAGCCTGATACAGTATTTTTTTCTCAAATATCTTAAATGTACAGCTCTGTTACAGCTTTATATAGTATAGACTAGCTACTACAGGCGTCTTCGTCCGCATGGAATTTAGTTATTTTATTTTTAATTTGGGAATAAATTTTCTAAAAGTATGGCCTAACAGTAACACACAGAATTGATGCAAGATTTAGGTACTCATCGCCCTGATTTAATTATATTTATGTGTATTGTAAGAGTAAAGTTTTCTTTAACGGAGTAATTTTATTGTATAATAAAACTTTAAATTTAGCGCCTTATTTGCTCTCATTAAAATTTTAATATGACCTCAAAATGTTTACATACGTTAAACATTTTTAATGAAGGATATAAATGTTACTTGTCACTGATTTTTATACAAATAAATAAAATTTAAGTGACTTGAGAACTTTAGTGCGAGGGTGATTTGGACCTGCGTCCCTTCCAATCCGGTGAAGTGATCTAGGCCGCTAGGCTATCGCACTGACCAACGGCTGTACACAATCTCCACATCACATTTGTCTTTACTTAATAGTACTAAAATATGGAAATATATTTAAGTGTCTGTTTTCTAATATCTAAATAACAGCTTACTTACTTATCATCACGCCATGTCCCTTGCGGGGTAGGCAGAGAGAACAGAGTGCCAAAAAGCTCTATTCTTGCATACATCGCTCGCTTCCTCAACATTCATAAATCTCTTCATACACGCCGTCTAGTACTTTACCACTTAAGTAATGTAGCATAGTTCCAGTGGCCTGCCAATAAAGGCGGAGAGATGGCACACGGCGGGTTTATTTAGTGGGTGAGGGCCCCACACTACGCTGTTCATTGCCCCGAACGACGGTGTGTGCGGTTAGAAACATTTTTTGCCGCCTTAACAAAAAAAAAGGATTTAGTACTTTGTATTATTTCGTAGTATACGGCCGTTCACCTTCCGGCGAACATATTTCAATCTCAGCCCTAATGATGTAATAACATAACAGCCGTATCAGTATCTTCACGGTCGACTGCGGGTAAGCAGAACAATGCTGCTCGTATTCTCACGGCTTTTTTTTTTGTTAATTACTTTTATGGTGCATTAAGGAGGTTACAGATGAATTTAAAGATTGGTTATTAGTAATGATTTCTGCTGTGATAAACTTTTTCTGTTTTTTTCGGGGCCACGAACAGGTATGTGTGGGGCCCTCACCCACTAAAGAAACCCGCTGTGTGCCGTCTCTCCGCCTGTGTTGGTGGGCCACTGGTACTATGTTGCATTACTTCAGTGGTTCTAACATTGACACCTGGTATTACAGATCTGTGTAATTGTTATCAAATTATAAATGTCCGGTTAAGATTTTTTCGATGACTTGTAAAGTATTCTACTATCCACGACGTTTCGAATATTTTACAGCATTCATTGCAACTCGGTCCGGGTTGGTAGAAAATCAAGTAAATGCGCTAGATTGCGTAAAGTTAGTTTTATTTTATAATGTGTAATTCGCTTATCTATAAGAAAACATTATGTTAATCTTCCTCATTAATCACTTTACCTAAACTTATTGGTGAAAGCCGTATACACATATGTTCGGTAGTTTTTGGGTTTATTGAGTTCAGACAGACAGACGGGGCGGGTCTTTGTGTTATAATATAGGTATGAATAAACAGTACACATAAAAACTATTATAGGCGTGTTCAAAATGAAACGCAAAATTAATCTAGTTATCTAATAAACTAGCCTTAATTCAGGTATATCTCAGGTTCCCGAAAATCCTCTTAGTAGCGGGATAAAACGCTATACCATTTTTTAAATCTAATAATCAGCAGTTTTGAAACAAAAAATGTGCGGCGAATAAACAAACCATCAAACAGTTCGACAAAAAGACTTAAATCTATATAAATTGTTTTGTTTTGTTCAGAGACGCCAAAATAACAGTAGTATTTTTTTCTCAAATATCTTAAATGTATGTATACACAGCTTCATACATTACATACATAGCTTCGTTACAGCTTTAAATAAACAGATTCCAGTTACTAATATTGTCTTTTCAAGTTGTTGAAGTGAGTTTAATTAGAGCGATTTTCTTACGGTAGGATGTGGCACCGCTGTGTTCCTGGTAATATTAAAGTCATTTTCGTGTGGTGACGGACTAAGAATACAAGTGTCACCACCCCATTCTGTCCCACGGGTGTCGTATGAGGCGACTAAGGCAAGTAAGCAATTATCATCCATTGCATGACTGGTGGTAGGGCTGGGTGCCAAGTGGGAGTACTTACTTGGTATCGGGCCCGAGCAGGTTGGTACCACCATCTCCCGTGTGACCGGCCATGAAGCACATCGTTGCGTTTTGGCTCTAGCAGGATATATACATGTTTATTCTTTCATTTCATATCGGTGAAATGAAATGGTGAGCAACCGCTGTACTGTCGGTATAGTTGAGTCCAGGAGCGACGGTTACATTTACCATCAGATGGGCCGTGGCTAGTCTGCCACAACATGTAATAAATAAAAAATACTATGTATGCGCAGCTTTAAGACTAGCTCTCTCTCCTGGTAATGCTAAAGTCCAGCGACGGTTCCCATTGCGTCAGGTGGTCGGCTGTCTACCACCTTCGGTAATAAAAAAATAAAATATCATCTACATACGTGCAGCTTTATGACTAGTTTTACCTCTTTCAAGATAAAGCGTCTGCGTATAGCTACGGGTCAACTGGCAGGTGCGAACAGTTTATGGGCCTCCTCCGATTAAGAAATAGTCGCTTGTTTCGATGTTTATCTTCTATTTTATTTTAATTAATATCATTTAATATATGGTGATGAGTTCTTCCCCGTATTGGTCAATTTTGTCAAAGGTGTTCCCAGGTCCATACATCATGGCTGCTATTATGAAATAACTGGGTTGATGACTTTTAAAAAGCTACTTCTTGATTCAACTGCCTCTGTGGTGCAGCGGTAGTGTGAGTGACTACTGATCATGAGGTCTCCGGTTCGATCCCCGGGTCAGGCAGTGCTAATGAGCTTTTTTGTAAAAAAATGTTTTCAGTAATAGCCCGGAGTTTGTATATGCGCCCGGTAGACGGCAATAGGCTCGCCCACTGTTACGTGGGACTTAAACATAGCTGGCAAACCGTGGGTGTGTAATACACCTGTGCCTACCCCTTGGGGGAATACAGACGTGATGCTATGTTATGTTACTTTTTGATTATTCTTCACCTGGTCATGGTTTGCAATTACAGTTCTAGTGGTAGCCCTAACACCGTCCTCATACGTTTTCTACATGCTCTTCATTTTATGCCCGTTTCCCTATGATTGGCAACGCACCTGTGATTCTCCTGGGGTTGCCAGCGTCTGAAGATTACACAGAGTCACGCACGCACGTCACAAAGAGCCTCTTTTTGTTTGCTACCCTTACTGATGACGTTTGAGCGTCGGAGTTTTATGTGTAGGTATCACCTAGTATCTAAATGCGATCAGCAAAAACTTAACGGCATTTTGAATTAAGTAAATCGTTCATTGAACTGTTTACAAACCCATAACTAATTGGAACATTAAATACCCAAAACAGACGCGTATGGCGCTAAATTGCGCCTACACATACATATTTTGTTTATTTAATGCGGGTAGATCGACTTTTTCGAACGCGAAGTTTAATACAGAGCCCATATTTGTGGCTAGTCTTGCGTTGGCGTTCGATGTGAATGGACGCCTTGTATAGTTTTGTGAAATAATAATTATGTATGGACAGACATGATAATTCTAATTTATTATGTTTTAACGGTAGATCTTTGCTATTAAGTCCGTTATTAGCATTTTTATGTTTATGTAGTAAATATATGTGATGTATGTATATCTAATATTTGTCCTACACTAAGTAATAATTAATAATACAGTAGTCATTATTAAGAGTGTTCGCAACGGCTATTTATTAAAAACGTTAAATAACGATGTGCTATTTTTAAAACGCATATTATTTTTTACGCTTTAATATATTAGCGATATCTTTTGATTATCGTCACATCGTGCGCTATTTGAGGTTACGTTATTTAATATAGCTATGTAAGTGCGTTGAGCAGTTAACAATCTTAACAATAGATTACTGTCTACTAAGTCAATTGAAATTGTGATCTAAGATATATGTATTTAGATTCTGCCCACAGCTTCGTCTGCGTGGACTTCAGAATTGGTTCAATCCTTACTAATACACTTTATACACTAAAATGTCCATAACTACTGACCCAATGACATTTTTGATTAAATTTAAGTAGACTTTTAAAGATATTATCTAACTGAAAATTATTTACACTATACTACAACCAAATTTTATTTACAGTTTTATAATACACTAAAAAATAGACACAACAAACCAACACCACGAATAATTTAAAAGCAAAAACTATAAGTACATCTAAACAAATAACGCGCGGCAATCGCTCAAAAACTCAGGATAATCATACGTTATTCCAGCTTAAGCGAGTTATCCGTACTGATTGATTATATCATCGTTCAAAAATATAACGAAATAAAATCAAATAACCAAACGATGTTTTAGATACTTAGATTATTTTGCACATTATTTTTTATAATTGACAGAAATATAGTTCATAATTGGTAATGTTAGAGCATAATTTCGCATGTGACAATGATACGAACGTGTCAGGGTCATTCCGCTTGTCCCTTTCTTTCGCGGTATGACTGACTGAAGTGACTGACTGTTCAAGTGTGCATATGACTGTGATGTTTTGTTAATGTAGTGTGTCGTCGACGTCGTGGCATAGCGGTTGTGGTAGCGCTTATATAATAAAAATAATTGAAAATAACGCTTGCCTGGTGAAATAAATAACGGGGCTACGGATTATTTATAAATAGCAAGTGATTTTATTAGTTATTTAATATAACGAACACTCCTAGTCATTATAGCGCTAACAGGTAAGACAGTGGTATCAAGTTCGATCCCCAATCGTAAGTCCAGACCAAGATTTTCGAAATTGTTGGTGTAGTTGTTTACAAATCATTACTGTTCGGTGAAAGAAAACTTCGTGAAGAAACCTACATGCCCGAGAGATTTTCGCGACGGCTAATAATAATGATTTTTTAGATATTTTTATATATATTTTTAGCATTTGACACGCTTAGCACTATACATTAAACACAAAGTGAAAAATGTGAAATCGAAAATAACAGTCACGAGCAGGATTTGAACCTGCATCTCCTGGATACCGTCCAGATGCTTTGCCAATTCAGCCATCGTGGCAATTGCTCCTGACTGCTAATTTCGATAACACATTCCATACTTAACGTATTTGGGTGACGCCTGCGCCATCTGTCGGAAGTATTTGGTATAATGTATGAAAATCACATTTTTCACTTTGTGTTTAATAATAATGATTATGAAATATTTATCTTTTCATTTTTCACTACTGTCGCCAGTCCTCATGACTACCTATGTTAATTTTCATATGATTTTGTGTGTACTTTGTTTATAAAGTCCGCGATACAAGAATTATTCCTTAGTGCAGGGTTGCTGTCTTTAAATTATATCCTTATTGGATATAATAAATATAGCTTTTATAAGGAGCACGTATTATAGATATGTTATCCGCATTCCATAAATAAAAGAAATACTTGAATATAATAAAAAAACGAGTGTGCTTTAGACCACACGATTGAAGTAAAACAACAATAAATATGTATATTATTAATAATGGTAATATATCTATTAATAACGAGAAAGAGAGAAATAAATGTGTGCTCGCACCTCTCTCTTGCCCCTACAGTGATATAGGAAACGTAACTCTCTCTCTTTCTATCTTCACTATCACACTTTTCGTAACGCTCACGTCACGCATTCACCGGCTTACTCCCCAACTCAAGCGTGCGTAAAGAAGTATTTACTTCAAAAACAATTATATTATACTAGCTGTTTCCCGCGGCTTCGCTCGCGTAAATAATCCTTTCATACATCTCTCCCTTCGTCAACATTCATAATTCTCTTTATACACACATAGCTGTTACCCGCGACTTCGTCCGTGAGTAATTTCATAAAAATAAATAAAGCAACCCTTGAAATTGTCGGTAATACAGTGCAACGGTATTACAGTACTCGGGGTTGAAACTTCATTACTGAAATGCTAGATGGCGTTGAAGTTGCTAGATTTTGAGATTTTGTGACAAACAATTTTTTTTATTTTTCGTATTTTTTTTAATAAAAAGTATCCTATGTTACTTCTAATACCTCCGAGAATATGTGTACAAATTTTCATGATGATCGGTTAAGTAGTTTTCACGTGAAAGCGTAACAAACAAACTTACATTCACATTTATAATATTAGTATGATAATTGATTGAATGAGGCGACACTTGGCGGAAGTCCATTGTTACTATTATAGAATGGATATTTAGGAGGAGCCAATTTATTATAATAAAAGTGTTTGTGTACCAATTTATTATAATAAACAATGTTTTTTTATGGAAGATAATATTTTCCTTACTAATATTATAAACTACATAGCGTAAGAAATTATGAATGTCAAAAAATGCTTTCGTGCGTTTGTTTTGTTGCGCATACATGCCCGTAACTACTTTATTGATTATCATGAAATTTTGTGATGATAATCCAAAGTCCAGAAAAGGAAGGCTAGTTATCCCGGCAAAAGATACGGTTTCTGTGGGATATTGGCATAAAGAGAGTTAAAGTACTGTAGTAGTAACTTAAGTCGTGGCAGGCAGAATCTATTAGTGATATAATCGACGTTTCAGTCATGAAAAACTATTCAGTCTCATTATTCACTCAATGTTATATGTTATATTTCGAAACTAGTGTGGAAATTGAAACAGTTTCCTTGAATCATATATTATGTTTTAGATCTATTTCTTTTTAGCAATTGACATGCTCCGCTACTTTTTAAAGTACAAATTATTTGTGAATAAAGAAAAAGAGATTTTTAGTAGGGGCGGGAATCGAGCCACGCATCTTTTCCAATCCGGGGAAGTGCTCTAAACCACTAAGCTATCCTACTGATCTTTCGATCATACCAAATTCTAAATCACATTTGTCTTACGACTAACGCCATCTATCGGCAAGCATTACATGCATCCAATATAGTAAGTTTAATTTTGCAATTAAAATTCATACAATTTGAATGGCGCGATTTTTTAAAAAATTTTAGATCTATTTCTTTTTAGCAATTGACATGCTCCGCTACTTTTTAAAGTACAAATTATTTGTGAATAAAGAAAAAGAGATTTTTAGTAGGAGCGGGAATCGAGCCACGCATCTTTTCCAATCCGGGGAAGTGCTCTAAACCACTAAGCTATCCTACTGATCTTTCGATCATCCCAAATTCTTAATCATATATTATGATTAGAAATTCAAATATAAATCAAGATGTCGTCATGGAACAATACTTGCACTATGTTCTATAGCCATATGCGTATTGTCGTTCGTGTGGCAACAGACTCGAGAACAATAACTGATTGAAAGGTCATTTGTTATGACCGAGATCAAAGATGCTTTTGATTGATTTGTGGTACATACTGTCCATTCTGTTAACGGTTTGTATTTTGTGGATATACCAAAAATATCATGCATGTGCATACTGTCATTGCACATTGGGAGTTCCTCCTACAGTTAAAAAAATCTTCGGTAAATCATAACCATGTGAACTATTGCGACTGCACAGATGGCGGAGTGGTTTAGATACCGGCCTCCCGCCCGAGTGTTGTGCGTTCGATTCCCACACAGGACAACACTTTGTGTGACCCACGAATGGTTGTTCTGAGTTTGGGTGTACTTTGTGAAAGTAAACTTTGTTTGTAGGGGTTAATCTCCAGAACTAATGAATTGATTCTTAAAATCCTTTATTTAATAGAAAGGTTCATGATTCCAGATGGATTCTGGAAGAAATAGTCCTATTTCAAATATTTTGATTTGTACACTTGACATTCTCGGCTACTTTATAGAACAAATTATTTGTGTAAGTTTCCTGGTTATTAACGGATCCTAATTTTTATTTTAAATTTGAAACATTTGGTTGTAAAATATTTTCATTACCATCTCGAGATAATACACACACACACACACACATTTCATAAAAATCAGTGCACCTGTTTTAGATTTTTTTGTGAGACTAATGCACGGCAATAGATATATGTATAGAAAAAGTGCGCTGTGTTAGGTTGGCTTTCGAATGGTCCCACCCCTTCTCCACCCATGGCAGTCGTAAGAGCCGACTAAGGGAATACCGAGGGAGTGGGCAGCAGCACTCCCTCGAGTATTAACAACATCCACTGCGATCGCCAACCCGCCTGCCAAGCGTGGCGATTACGGCATTATAAACACATGTTGTGGCGTTGTCTTGGGAAGGCTTATGTCCAGCAGTGGACGTCGAAAGGCTGATGGACGGATGGATAGAAAAAGTATTTCGAAAATATCTCTAAAGCCCTTCTCACCCTTTTTTGTTGTAGGAAAAATACTGATGTAAATAATTTTATTGAAGTGCCAAAATAATCTTTTAATTGGAATGTCATAGAACAAAATATGGCTACTACCTATATCAATAAGTTCTACATCTACAACATGTATTTTTTGTACAAGGCAACCACAGGGTAAACGTTAACGCCAAACGAGATGATGATTTGCTTAGGAAACAGTGATTTCGGATGTTTTAACTTTCGTACAAATTCCTAATGTAGTTAGAAAGTTCAACAGCATCAGATATTTGATCCAATTCAGTAACAATTCCCTTACAAAAGCGACCTTGGAAAACATTTTCTATGGGTATCTTCGACGCGATTAAAATAAGATAAGTCCCGCAATATAGACTCTTATGTATTTGTAATAAGATAGCAAGGTAATGTTGTTTGCCGAACATCGTTGGTGTACCACGGCTCTTGTTCTTGGTGCAGTGATCCGGAAAGTAATTGAGCCGTTGAATGGTTTTTGATTAGAAAACGAGCGTTAGCGAGAACGATGTTGGTATAAGATCTTCGATGGGATTCCAAATGTTTCGGTCATCGAATTTTAATTATTACGACTGATTTGTTTCTTGATTGAGTAGATAGAATGACAGACTTTAATCCAGATAAAATTGAGAAGAGGTTTTCAGAAGGATTTTATTTTATCATTTGATTTGAAAACAGTACATAATAGACCTTTCCACTACGTACGTACATACGTACGTATAGAGAATACATATTCTGATGTGGATTCAGTCGGGATGGAAGGTACACCACTGGTGTAGAGAGAAGAGTGAATGTCGGAAATAGAGTGAACGGAGCATTAGGACAACTTCTTGGCAGTCATCACCTCATCCAGAGGGCACGTGTCGCAATACACAACGCAGTGCTTGTCCCAACGTTACTATATAGAAGCGAGAGTTGGGTATGCAAAAAGGAGCATGAGAGTAAAATCAATGCGGTCGAAATGCGATCTCTGCGCAGAATTTGTGGAGTGAGGCTCACTGACCACATTCGTAACGATGACGTAAGAGAGCGAGTAGGTATGAAAGAGAGTATTGGTTCGGACATGTGGAAAGAATGCCGGACGAGCGACTGGTTAAGAAGTTATACAATGCGAAAGTGGAAGGATGTAGGTACCGGAGACCGAGACTCACCTACCTAGACCCAATCGGCCATGTATTGAAAGAAGGTGGAGTCAGAAGTCTCCGAAACCGGAGCTTGTATGAAAAGAAATATGAACGTTGAGGAAGCGAGAGATGTATGCAAGAATAGAGCATCTTAAGATGCTGGTCTCACAATTTCGTTGACTCAGTTTTCGATAAATGGGGTAGAGTCACTAATATATTCAAAGGTCGTGATGTTTTCTGAACATTAGTATCGTGACTTTATTTGTTTAAATACTAATAAGGCATTTGTAACTGTTCATTCAAGAACGCTGAATAGGTGTGGTGTATATTTTGGCAATGCTAGTGGCAAGTTTAATTTCGGCATAAAACTTATTTTGATCTGGCTACAACAGATGGGCTATTGCCACTCAAATTCAGGTAGATTTTCAGGAGTTATCTATTTCAAAGACGCACTCAAACTGGTACATTAACTGAAGATCCACTATTCTCAATAGAGCTGGGGGTACAGCATCTTTAGGTGATGGCTTACTACTAGTTCCGTTATTAATCAGCTTTTTATTAAGTCTGCTAGTTGGTAGAAGAAACTCATTGTGGTGGTAAACCTCTGGCTTGTTACCAGACCACTGAAGTAAGGTGATACAGGTCTATTGATTCGCCTATACAGGTGGAGGGACGGTATACTTTACTTAGTGAATATGAATACCACACTACCCTCCTCTTTGCCCCAAAAGACTGCCTTAACAGAAAAATAAGGATAAATATACAAATTATTTGTGAATAAGGAAAAAGAGGTTTTTTGTACGAGCAGGAAACGAGCCCGCGTCTTTTCCAATCCGGGGAAGTGTTCTAAACCACTGAGCTATCGTACAGACCTATTTGGTCAACCCAATTTCCTCATCACGTTTGTCTTTACGACCAACGCCATCTATCGGAATGCATTTACATGCATCAATCCAAAAAAAACTCTTTTTCCTTATTCACAAATAATTTGTACTTTAAAGAGTAGCGGAGCATGTCAAATGCTAAAAAATATAGATCAAAAAAGGATAAATATAATCCTATCCTCTCCTTATTATCCTTCCTATCCATCTCCTATTCCTTACCTTGGAAATGGCGACGCGCGAGTGATGCCTCTGGTGTTGCTAGCGTCTATAGGCTACGGTAACCGCTTACCATGAGGTGGGCCGTATGCCTGTTCGCCACCCTTGTACTATAAAGAAAAAAAAAGGGAGTTTGATGATGGGAGATGGATGACTCTTCTGCTACAGTAACAATAGTTCATCGATAGATAATTCTAATAAACAGTTATTGCTTATAGCTAACGACTATTTTAAAGGGAATTTTTAGGCTTTGGAATTGTCCCACCCCTCCACCCATGGGAGTCGTAAGAGTCGACTGAGGGAATACCGGGGGAGTGGGCAGCAGCACTCCTTCGAGTATTAACAACATCCACTGCGATTGCCAATCCGCCTGCCAAGCGTGGCGATTACGGCACTATCCCCCGTTCTTGGGGAGGCCTATGTCCAGCAGTGGACGTTAAAAGGCTGATGGATGGATGGATGAACGACTATTGTTATTTAAGATTCAAAGATCTCGCAGGTCAAACGGGATGTGTACGCGTGTTTTTATGCTCATTTCAATACGTTAATCGCAATTAAACACCGGATGTGCGTTAACAGGAAGAAGACAATCATGGACCCCATTGGATGACAATTAGTAGTGCACTGACTGCGTTTCGTGATATCGGGCCTCGTGGCGTAGTCGGTAGTGTTACCGACTTCTGTACGGGGGTTCGATTCCCACTCAGGATTGTCCTGAGTGTATTTGTGTGATGAACACAGATATTTGTACTGCGTCTGGGTGTTTTCTATATATTATTGTATGTATTTACAAAAAAAAAGTAATATGTATTATATCCGTAATCTGGTACCCATAGCACAAGCGTTAAGCTTAGTTTGGAACCAGACAAAGTTGTGTGAAAATGTCCGTGAATATTTACTCTTCTTCTTCTTTGTCTCCACCTTATCCCACTCAGGTGGGGTTGGCACAGCGAATTTTTCTCATCCACTCTCCTCTATCAGCCGTCATCTCAACACACACTCCTTTTTTTTCCATATCATCATTCACACATGTCTTTTTCGGTCGACCTCTTCCCCTTCTACCTTGCACTGCCATTTCCATACATCTTCTAGACACATGTTACTACTATCGACGTATCAAACGTCAAAAAAAAAATTTTTTTGACCAAAAAGTCAACATCTTTTTTGTTGCCCCGGTCCGGGAATCGAGCACTATTAGACCTCGTCGTTATCTGCAGTTGCTTATACGACTACCTTAATTTTTCATACAGCATAAGCGATAACACGGTTAGATTATTTTCATAATTTGTTTCATCACACAGTTTTCAATTATCTAAACTCAATCTAAAAGATCGCACAAACAAAGCCGCGGGCAAGAGCTTGTAATTTAATAATACAAATGATCGTATTGCAGATCTTAAAGCAAGTAGGTGTGACAGGAAGACAGCAATTGCTTACTCTCATTGACCGACAATTAACGGACGGACATCTTGACTGTAATGAGCACAAGATACGGCTATCTGAACGGACCTTTTTGTGATAACTAGTTTCGTAGTAATTTCTTCTTTTCATATTTGCCATGAGTTGGCAATTTTAGGCCATATTGCACCATGCTGGCCAATTGTTTGTTAAAAACTTCACAAGACGTCAGTATAATGACGAGACTCACCTACCTAAACATCATTTTTGTCCGTGTGGTGACGGACTAAAAATACAAGTGTCACCACCCCATTCTTTCCCGCGGGTGTCGTACGAGGCGACTAAGGGAAGTGGGCAATTATCATCTACAGCATGACTGGTGGTAGGGCCAAGTGGGAGTGGCCTGATACCAAGCGAGTACGCTTGGTATCAGGCCCGAGCGGGTTGGTACCACCATCTCCCGTGTGACCGGCCATGAAGCACATCGTTGCGTTTTGGCTGTAGCAGGAGATAGCCGTTTATATTTCATTTCATATGTGTGAAATGAATTGGTGAGCAGCGGCTTGACAATACTCTCGGTATATTCGAGTCCATGGGCGACGGTTACCATTTACCATCAGATGGACCGTGGCTCGTCTGCAAATACATGCAATAAAAAAAAAAACATCTATCATGTATTGAGGGAAGGTGAATTCATGAGTCTCCGAAACCGGCGACCGTGTATGAAGAGAATTATTAATATTGAGGAAGCGAGCAATGTATGCAAGAAAAGAGCCTTTTGGCGGCACTCTGTTCTCTCTGCCTACCTCGCAAGGAAGATGGCGTGATGATAAGTAAGTATATAAAACCAATATACTTACTTATCATCACGCCATCTTCCTTGCGAGGTAGGTTGTAGCGGTAGTGTATGCGACTGCTAATCATGAGGTCTCGGGTTCGATCCCCGGGTCGGGCAATGTTATTGAGATTTTTCCTAAAAAGAAAAATTCTCAGCAGCAGCCCGAAGTTTGGAAATGTGCCCGGTAGACATCAATAGGCTCGCCCCCTATTACGTGGGACTTAAACATAGCTGGCGAGTCGTGGGTGTGTTATACACCTCTGCCTACCCCTTCGGGGAATACAGGCGTGATGCTATGTATGTATATAACACCAATAATAATCACGCGGGCTTGAGAAAAACTTACCCAACTTTCATTACCATCAATTGAATAATAAGTACCGTTTGTGAAGTGCATGCCATTCATTGCTTGTGACCCATTTGGCACGCACCTTAATTCCAAAGAAAACAATCGACCACTGTTCAACAAAAACAATAATACTGCCATTTGTTTTGACGTCAGTAGGAAGCAGTTTTGTATCCTGCAGACGAGGAATAGGATTAATGATTGGTTTTTATACTACTGCAACTGGGGTGACAATCGAATAGATATATTAATAATAAGTATATTTATTTTTCTTCCACAAAGGTAACTCATTAGCCAATAGTTGTAGGATAATATTAATTGAGTAGTAGCCTTTGTGGGAGACTGGTATCCGCACTAGGGTATCCTATCACGCAGATAACCAGAACTTTACTGGCGGGCCACCGGAACTATATTACATTTCAGTGGTAGCGCGAAACAACCTGGATCTAGATAGGTACTTCCTGCTGTTGTATTTCGTATGGCGAGTGCTGGAGGACCAACCGCCCCCTCTTTTTTCTCTTTATTCTCCTTCCTATTTTCTTTCTATTATCATTCCATTTATCAGCCCCCCGACGTCCACTGCTGGACATAGGCCTCCCCAAATTATAATTATAGTGCCGTAATCGCCACGCTTGGCAGGCGGGTTGGCGATCGCAGTGGATGTTATTAATACTCGAGGGAGTACTGCTGCCCACTCCCCCGGTATTGCCTCAGTTGGCTCTTAAGACTCCCTTGGTTGGAGAGGGATAGGACCACTCTAAAGCCCGCCCCACACGTCCTTCATCATTCCTATCCTCTCCTTATTATCCTTCATCTACACCTATTCCTCCTTAGAGATACCAACGTGCCAGCTACACGCTAATGATGCCTCTGGTATTGCTAGCATCTATAGGCGACGGTAACCACTTACCAACAGGTGGACCCGCATGCTTGTTTGCCACTTACGTGGTATAAAAGAATAGCGAAATATAATTCTGTGACCGCAATTAACAGGCAAGTTCACATACGGCAAAAAACGTTTGCTAGGTTCAAGTATTCTCGCATTTAATAGTTCCTAAGAATCTGGCAGTTCGAAGCAGTTACGACCGATTGATTCATGTTGCGACTGCACAGTGAACTACAATTTTCTTTGATACACGAGACCGTTTAAACAATCGTGTTTACGGTTAATAATGTCACACAGCTCCAGTGGTTAAATATGCAGAGAGGGTATTTTTGGTGAGCAAGGGACCCTGAAGGACTGGGGGGTATCATCTCTTAGTCTGCTCAAAGATTTTGTATTGTCACCTGCTCCAAACGTTGAGAGTAACTTGGTTAAATTATCAATGATTTCTACGATATTATAATGCTGTAGAACTAGGCTTATATATGTATAGTTAAGACATATGTTTTTTTTCTTTTTATAATTGATTATCTGTTTGTTAGTCGGATGACTAATACTCGACTACTAATCGGATTTTTATTTGATAGCTCTTGATTACATTTAAGAACTGGTATACATTTTATCCCGCTACTATATCGGAAACCTGAGTTATAACCCGAAAACTAGCTGTTGCGGAGTTACGGGGCGCTGCGCAAATACACGAATGTGTGATATTGTAAGTGTAATTTCAACTTGCACTACCCGTAGGGCAATTTTTTTTCATATTAATACTTTGACAGAGTATAATTTCTGTCATAATTAAGTATATAAAATGCTCACCACAAATTGTTATCGATATTGCGACACATGCTTCCGCTGTTAGTGCAGTGTTCTCGTTGTGATAACGTTATTATATTCGTATTTTTTTTATTTCAATGTTTTAAAAACGTCAGATATTATAAACGTGTAAGCGTCTTACGCGTTTTGACCACAAATAGACTTGTGCCTTGTGCCCCCTTGAATTTTCTTAATTATTTTTCTTGAATAGTCTTTAAAGGAACAGGGGGTCTATTAATGTTTTATTTATTACAGGTATTAGGTCATAGTCCACCACGCTGGCTTAATCCGGGTTGGCAGACATCACAAGCCGTCGAGAAAAAATTTCAGGTTTCCTCACGATGTTTTCCTTCACCGAGCAATGATAAATTGTAGACAAATACACATGTCATGACATTTCGATAAACCTCGAAAAGTCAGAGGTGTCCGTACGAGGTCTCGACCTTGAACTGGATATCGAACTTGATAGCACTGTCTTTACAGTGCTTGGTTTTACCACTAGGCTAACACTTATAAAAAATCTCATTCGTTAAAAAAATTGCCACCCCACCAGTTTTACGTGATAAAAGTACTTAGCTTTTATCATTTTCCGGATTGTGAACTATATGTATACAAAATTTCACGATAATCGAATGAGTAGTTATGGCGTAATAGCGTAACAAACAAACGCACTTTTTCAATTATAATATTAGTAAGGATAGTAAGTATGTACTACTCTGTCAAGAAAGTACCGGGAAAAGATCAATAATACACAAAATTTTTGTTATTCATCCAAATTTATTTTATCACTTTCAAAGTATGCTCCTTCAGAAACGATAGACTTACGCAAACGAATAATCCAATAATCAAAACATTTTTTAAACGCTGTTTCCGGAATTGAGTTCAGTTCTTGCCGCGAATTCTCCTTTATGTCTTCTACCGATTGAAAACGGGTGCCACGAAGTGGTAATTTGAGTTTAGGAAAAAGAAAGAAGTCGGCTGGAGCCATATCTGGTGAATATGGTGGTTGCTCGATGGATTTGTTGAGTGTTTGGACAAAAATTCATTCGCAAAGATGGCCTTGTGCGAAGGCGGGTGGCACGCTAATTCTCGAAAGTAAATCAGTCAAGATTTTCAAATTTATTCCACTTTTTTTAAATTTTTTTATGGCAATTTTTCGATATTTTCGAAATATCCTTTGGTCCACGTGCCCTAACAAGACAAGCCCTAGACATAACTATATACCGTAATATAGTTATATTAGCCTTTGCCCGCGGCTTCGCCGCAGTCAAAAGCGAGTTTTTGGGGTTTGAGATATAACCCAGTTCCAGGTTCCCGGTATAGTAGCGGGATAAAATGTATACCAGTTTTTAAGACTAATCGAGAGCTATCAAATAAAAAAGTTGCATCAAAATACGTTCAGTAGTTTGTGCGTGATGTGCCAACAAACAGACAAAAAATCTAAAAAAAAAAACGTTTTGTGTTTAGATACGCCTATTTAAGCTATTACAGTAATTTTTTCTCATATATCTTAAATGTATACAGACATAGCTATGTTACAACTTTATAATAGTATAGATGAAAGCGCTGTTCAACAATCGCTTTTCTTTTGATGCAACTTTTTTTATTTGAAAGGCCTTGATTAGACTTAAAAACTGGTAGACATTTTATCCTGCTACTATATCGGGAATCTGAGATATAACCGAAAAATTAGCTTTTGGATGCGGTGAAGCCGCTGGCAAAGGCTACTTACGGTATATAGTTATATCCCTGGCTATAACCATCTTACTGCGACATATAGACAAATATTCGATAATTAAGTGGAAAAATAACAAGTCCGTTCAAACAAAGTTTTAGTATTACATTTATCACCTGACCGGGTAAGCAGTGTTCTAGATACATTATCTATGCTCAAACAAACGATGTCGGTATGTTTAACGCATTCTGGACTACTTGTTTCCTTTATCTCTGTCAAGTTATTAGTTAATTAGCGTCCAAGATAAACGTAATGTCCACAATGGAATAGTTAGAAAGTCATTTGTTGAGGTTAAGATGGGTGTTAACGGCTTATGAGAAGCCATTAGTAATTACTATACTTATATTGCATTCTCAGACTAACTAAAAATACAGACGGAGCATTACGAACAATCCAGTGAAGCCATATAAAACCATGTCAAACTCGTAATTACACACGCTCACGCACACAAATACAAACAAAACCATGCCAAAACGAAGTGTCATAAACCACGAGTGTTAACAAAGTATGATTTAAAATTACCCCAAATTACTTGACGATGTCGCACGTACGTTACATACATGAATACGTCGTCAGAGCCATAATATTCCTGATTTGATGTAAACTTACTTTATAATTTTACTTCCTTTATGTTTTAAACATAAAACTTTTAAAAATTTACCCAAATTATAGAGATTATTTCTTTCCGGTGACAACACTTTCACGCACAAATCTTTTAAAAAGTGGCTTCACTTTTTAGTTGACAATGCAGTGTCTTTCTTTGTTAGTCTGAGATTGCATCATTCTCGTAACACTGACCGTTTTGGGGCTTAATGAACCAGCAGAACCCCTGTTTTAATAGAGCGTTGCTACTCTCAACATGAATCGGCCGGCTCGATCGGGGAAGTACCACCCTCTCACAGAAGAACAGCATGAAACAACGGTAGGTACTCCTACTGTTGTGTTAGGTATGGTGAGTGAGACTCAACTTCTCTTTAATTCTCTCCTTATTATCCTTTCTCTATATCTCGTATCCTTTTCATTGGAGTTGGTGACGCGTGAGTGATGCATCTGATGTAGTGGTGTATAATAGCGTCTATAGGCTACGGTTACCCCTTACCATCAGGTCATGTGCTTGTTTGCCAATAAAAATATATATTCTTGAAGGAGTATGTTGTGACATCGTGGCAGAAGAGCTAGGTGGAATTACTGTGTTCATAGTTTCTTTCCATGCAGACTAGATTATTCAAAAATGGAAGACTTTCCATTCAACAGTTAAGATCCTCTATGGGATATATGCCTCTCCAAGAACGCGTTATAATGAACTCTCTAGTGACGTCTCCAACCCCTGGAGGCTTTGATTATGTCGTCAGTTCACTTATTGGGTGGCCCTCCAGCGTGGCGTCGTCCGATGCATGATTACAATTCGAAACTCTTTCTTCCCCAACGGTTATTCGCAAGCATGGTGGCCTGTCCGTTGCTACTTCAGCATGTTGAATTCGGGATATGTCAATTACGTTAGGTAGGGGACCACATCGAATTTGTTCGGTTTTTAGCTGATCCACCAGTCCTCGCGACGCGAATGCCTGTCTGAGCTGCACGACTCATCTAAAGGGACAACTGATGACCTTAGAACAAGACCTCAGTCAGATTTTTATTCAGGATTGACTACATATAACATCTACTATTATGTTATTTGACAGCCGGGAGCCACTGCATAACGTGCCTCCCGAAGCACGGAGGAGGACAGGTGTCGCATTTTGATCACTTTTTGGATTGCCAGCCGAGCAAAAGCTCTTTAAACTTGCCGATCACTCGAACAGCACAAGTGCACAACTAAACTACGAGAAAATGGCTGGCATATATTCGTTACAAAATGGCTGACGCATTATATATAAACTCTTCACAACGTGGTTTCTAGTTACATATGCCTTCTTCTTTTTGTACAGTGAGTTGTTATATCTATATATTGTGCTGTGACGTGGCGTTGTTTTACATTATTATTTATGAATCACTTCCTATCAGAGTCGGCAATAATATGACTTATTTCAATAGGTTTAATCTCATTTTGTCCAAAAATAAATACTTTGGAAAATCCAAAAGTGCACGCCTCATAATCTTCATTTTTCACAATAAAATTGATTATTTGATAAGTAACTAATAATGTATTGGTCTTACTAAGTAGTTTTCAATAAATCACATAGATAGCGCTAATTTCAAAAAGTACTAATGAGGTTTTCATGTCTTATACGCCATCTAGCGCATATTTTAAGAACTACTGTATATTGGTCTATAGAAATAGTTCAAGTAGTTCTCACGAAATCACGAAAAATAAGTGAGTTTGTCACTATTTTACTGATACAATCATAATTAAATATTGTATACTATAGTTTGAAGCTTAGAAAATGACAGGACATATTTATCCCGGAAATGGGTGGTTTGTGGGATAGCTATTTTTGCATAAAGGCAATTAATAGTTACCGTAGAGTCGCATATTTATATTTTGAAGTCCATGCGGACAAACTCACGGACAGAGTCTAGTATTTTATATATATAATACCAGGAATGTTCTGGATATGACATTTTGGATCTGATTACGGATATAGGAATAATATTTTACCGGTTTCGGATAAGTTTTTTTTAGGATTATCCGCTACTTTCGGACAGTTTCAGTTACGGATATTATAAAAGTAAAATACAAAATCTCGTAAATGTTAAATTGTAATGTAAATACTAACTAGTAAAATAAAAATAATGTAGGGAACGCACAGGTCAGCTTAGCCGGACAAAAACAAAAACCTATCATAATACGTATCATTTAGACTCCGCCCCGATCTGAAATTATTCGAAACATATCGGTTATGGTTGCGGATATTTTTTTATTTGGAATATCCGGTAGTTTACGGTTTTCGCTTACGGAGCTCCATAACATCTCTGATTAAGATAATTAATTGAATGATGCGACACTCGGCGGAAGTCCATTGTTATTATTATAGAATGGATATTTTAAAAGGAGAGCCCACCACTCACCCACGGTTAATCAAACCCGGTTATCTTTGGACACACACAAAATAACCTAAGATTGCCAATCCACACTCTCGCAGATAGAGGAGAATGTGATAATAGCAAAGTAGCATGCACAATAATGACAAAAAATTTCACCAATGCGATGCGGCAGGAATCTCAGAAATACAACGTGGCAATATTCCGCAGAACTTCGATCACAAATCGACACGTGTTTTGCCTCTACACGAGGCATCCTCAGGTCTGCTCGACACCAAATTAGCTAATTTTCCTGCCGTATCGCATAGCAATTTACTATTATCACATTCTTCTCTATCTGTGAGATTGCGGATTGGCGTGTCCATAGATATCCGGGATTAACAATCCGTTGGTGAGTGGTGGTAAAATATCCATTCTATAATAATATCCCTGATTAATACTAACGTAAGCTTTCGTAGCAGTGACAGATCGTAAGTCTCAATTTATTACAATTCTCATATGATTGAGTTCTTAACTAATGTTCGTCTATTGCTCTCATTAAAACGAGATGCAATTAGATAAACCTGTTAACAATAAAGGTCGGTGCGCATTGCCAGATCCGAAGCATTATCAGAAATGTAATTAATTTGATTGGAAAGACGCAGGCTTATTTTTAATGATGTTTGGTTGAAGACTGGTTGATCCTTGCTGTTTTCAGCTGAGCTCAACGGAGAAGTTCAACCCTCTCACAGAATATTGACCTGTAAGCGATATGTTGGACCGATTCTTACTGTTACGCTGAAGACCTGTTGCATTCTCTTCACCTCTAATCCCGCTCCCTGGGGTTTTGCAAAGTGTGGTGGTGCTCCTGGTATTGCTAAAGTCTTACCATCAATTAGGCCGTATGTGTTTTTTTGCTGTCCATATAGTACCTCTCCATTTTTTGCTAAATTTTGTATTAAGCATTATGTCAAATGTTCTGTTACTTTACTTAAACTAATTATTTGTAAAATTGGCAAAATATACTGCGAGTAGGAATCGAATCAGCATCCGTCTTTCCGAGGAAGTGCTCTGCACCGCTAAGCTATCGCAGCCACCGTAATGGTGACTCCCAATCTCCATTGCACATTCGTTTTTAGCTGACCACGCCACTGCTATACATTTTATTCCAATATAGTAACCTTAATTATTACAGTACAAATTATTATTTGTGAATGAGGAAAAAGAGAACTTTAGTACGAGCGGGAATGCTTGTAAATGCGTTCCGATAGATGGCGTTGGTCGTTAAGACAAATGTGATGAGGAAATTGGGTATGACCACCAGTTAGTACCGTAGCTCAGTGGATTAGAGCACTTCCCGGGATAGGAAGGGACGCAGGTTCGATTCCCGCTCGTACTAAAGTTCTCTTTTTCCTCCTTCACAAATAATAATTTGTACTCTAAAAGTAGCTGAGCATGTCAAGTGATAGATCAAAATACTTAATTATTACAATTAAGAATCAAACTAAGTGATGGTGCTATTTTTTATGTTAGCATTTTTTAAATATAGCTGTCCTACTTCGATTTTTACGTGCTTTGAAGACATAAATGTGTATTACTAAACGTTATTTGTTTCATTAAAACTATAACCAAAAAACAGGAACTCTCTCAAGACTTAGATAATATGATTTGCTTATTAAAAATTCAATTAAACCGGTCGTATGAGAGACCCTATCGCTCGGCATTCTTCCCCGCCAGGTGTATAGCGACAACCGGCGGAATAACATCTTATCCTTTCTTAGATAAACGCAACAGTGTTTATATAAATAATTACATAATCTACTGTTAGAACTACATATTTATATGGAATATGCATATCTAATATGGAATACCTATACATTATTATATATAGAAGCGAGAGTTGGGCCAAAAGGAGCATGAGATTAAAATCAATGCTGTCTTCAATGTAATGTGTCAATAGTACTTTCACAAATAATTTGTTCTAAAAATCAGATTTTCAGAGCTGCATAAGTATTTGTTAGTCGAATGCCCGGTCGACCCGCCTGTCATAGTAGAAAGAGTGGTAAGTAGGCTATCTCCGGCCCATTCCGCGATATAATTACCTACCATACTTGCCTGTCTCAGGGTTATCACTTTTAGCTAAATTTTAATTCAGTGCCTAGAAATTGGCAAGGGCCGGGAAGTTGTATTTTTTACTTGTAATTGTTTAGGTAATACCGACCTCACTAACACTGAACCCAAACGACACAACACAGATTATTTTTACTTACGATTATTACTTAGTCACTATTATACCTACAATACTGAGAAATCGACATAACATGACATTTAGACAGCCAAACACACAGCAATAAGTTCTCCTGTGATTATCACACATTTTTCACTTACTAAATAAATGGTGCCGAAAAGCCGTGACGCGCGAACCTTGTGCGGCGTTAGCCCCGACTGGCGTACTGAGAAACGGGTCGAGATTTTGTTAGTGTGCGTACGATACTATGGCGCACACATACAAGCCGCGCGCGGTGCGTTTGTATAAAGATAACCTACTTTCCACTCTTTCTACTATGCGCCTATGGTTAATAAGCTTTGATAGTTATGTCTATATGGATTCATAACTGAAGTCTATACCACACCAAGTACTAAAGTTTACCATGGATTGTCACTACATATTTCTGACTAACTGGTTTTAAACCTTTATAAGTCATAGTGTGATGATATATAGGTACCTTATTTTACTTCCGGATAACGTAAATGTTTAATAGTACATATTATATTTTCTTAAAATTGGTTTAATTAATATTTAGATATTTTTATATATATTTTTAGCATTTGACATGCTTAGCAACATACATTAAACACATTCACATTCACATTTTTCACTTTGTGTTTAATGGTTCAGTAATTTTAAAGCTTATTGATTACGAAAAAACAAACAAATTGTTCCTTTATAGACTAGCCTTTACCCGCGGCTCCGCCGCAGCCAAAGCTAGTTTTTAGATTATTCGGGTTACCACCGAAGGAATGTACCACAGTTCCAGTGGCCCGCCAATAAAGGCGGAGAGATGGCACACGCCGGGTTTCTTTAGTGGGTGCAGACCCAACACTACCCCCTGTTCGTTGCCCCAAACGACGGGATGTGTGGTTAGGAACATTTTTTCCCGCCTTACCAAAAAATAAATAAAAAAAAAAAGGTTATTCGGGTTCCCGATATAGTAGCGGAATAAAAAGTATACCAGTTTTTAAGTCTAATCAAGAGCTATCAAATAAAAATTTGCATCAAAATCCGTTCAGTAGTTTTTGTGTGATGCGCAGACAAACAGACAAAAAATAAAAAAAAATATTGTTTTGTGTTCAGACACCCTTATATGTCTTAATACAGTTATTTTTTAAACATCTTTGATCTATATTTTTTAGCATTTGACATACTCAGCTATTTTTAAAGCTAAGCTTTACTTTAAAATCGCGCTGTCAAATAGTATGAATTTTGATTGCAAAATTAAGCTTACTATTTATATTGGATTAATGCATGTAAATGCATTCCGATAGATGGCGTTGGTCGTAAAGACAAATGTGATGAGGAGATGGGGATGACCGATAGGTCGGTACGGTAGCTCAGTGGCTAGAGCACTTCCCCGGATTGAAAGGGACGCGGGTTCGATTCCCGCTCGTACTAAAAATCTCTTTTTCGTCATTCACAAATAATTTAAACAGTTATTTTTTTGTCAAATATCTTAAATGTACACACACAGCTCTGTTACAGCTTTATAACAGTAGGTAATAGATGAATCCAGCACCATAATTGCTTGCGGAAATCCGAGCTGCTGTAAACAGCACGCACTACAGTGCGTACTTGTTCTTATTACAAGTGAAATGATGTCACTGTATCGGTTGTAATTCTATTGTTATGCTATATATACATTTTACTTAGGGTTGATAGTCACCACTGAAGTAACTCGGAATGCGGAAGTAACACGGTTCCAGTGGTCCCCCAATAAAGGCGGAAAGACGGCACACGGCGAACACAAATAAGTGTAGGTACAATTTTCCCGCGTTAAACAAAAAGTGGTTAATAATCAACTGAATATAAGTTGTTATTTATAAATAACTAATATAAGTATTTATTAAACACAAAGTGAAAAATGTGAAATCGAAAATAACAGTCACGAACAGGATTTCACATTTTTCACTTTGTGTTTAATGTATGTTGCTAAGCATGTCTAATGCTAAAAATATATATAAAAATATCTAAATATATATATATATATATATATATATATATATATATATAATATAAGTATGTTACTTTGAATTACATGCAACGACGTCCGATGCCCATTCACTTCAGATTCCGTGCCCAATAGTGGTATTATGCCTTGTGAACAAAATAAAAACCTTAAAAACAAATTATTTGTGTGAAAAAGAGAAATTTAGTGCGAGCGGGAATTGAACCTGCGTCCCTTTTTCTATCCGGGGAAGTGCTCTAACCGCTATGCCATCGCACTGACTAACGGCCATTCCCAATCTCCACATCACATATTTGTCTTTACGACCCACGCCACGCTATCGGATGCATTTACATGCATTTATCTAATATAGTACCTAAGTTTAATTTTGCAATTAAAATTCATACTAGGTATTTGATGGCGCGATTTTTTAAACATTTTGATGTGTAAGGACTTGACATGCTCAGCTACTTTAAAGAACAACTTATTGTGAAATGTGGAAAAAGAGAACTTTTGTGCGAGCGGGAATCGAACCTGCGTCCCTTCCAATCCGGGGTAGTGCTCCTTTCACTTCGGTAAATCCACTTATTATTCTTTGTTTCAATAAAGAGCTGCTAGTATATTGCTGGGAACCCGCACTCCTAAGCCAATTGAAGTTTACTAAGCAATGTTTAATATTATTAGTTTATTCTCATAATACAATTGCTATTAAAGATATACGTAACATCCGATATACGATCACTCGATTACAATCGATCGTATTGTTGAAATATCGAGATAATAGCGCCGTCGACAGTATTTTTTTATATTGCTGCTGGACGAGCCACGGCCCACCTGATGATCGCTCATGGACTCAACTAGGTATACAGAGAGTTCTGCCAAGCCGCTGCTCACCATTTCATTTCACATATATGAAATAGACAAATTAACGGCTATCTCCTGCTACAACCAAAACACACCAATGTGCTTCATAGCCGGTCGCACAGGAGATGGTGGTACCAACCCGCTCGGGCCTGACAGCAAGTGAGTACTCCCACCTGGTACCCAATAACCCAACCCTACCACCAGTAACGCAATGGATGATAATTGCTTACTTCCCTTAGTCGCCTCGTACGACACCCGTGAGAAAGAATGCTCTTAAAGGCCTAGGAAACTACACCTATAAAGTCGTAGGGCTTAAAGATAGGTAATGATGCAGTATAGCTTTGACCACGTGGAAAAAAGTAGGTAGGAATCTTTGATCTTCTGTGAGAGGGTGGTACTACCCCGATCGAGCTGGCCCATTCATGCTGGGATAAACAAAGCTCTATCAATCAGTCGAATAAACTCATTTACTTTGTGGGTGAGCGCCCCACACTACCCTGTTACACCCGAACGACGGGGTGTGCGGTTAGATACATTTTTTCCCACCTTAACAAAAAAAAAGTAGTATGGTGGCGCTGCGCGCTTACCGCCCTCTGTCTCAAAGATGGTTGAGCGTATGTTAGGTAACAGTGTAACAGTTGAGGAATGTGACATAGTTCCAGTGGCCCGCCAATAAAGGCGGAGAGACGGCACACGGCGGGTTTCTTTAGTGGGTAAAGGCCCCACATTACCCTGCTCGTTGCTCCGAACGACGGGGTGTGCGGTCAGGAACATTTTTTCCCGCCTTAACCAAAAAAGAAAGGGCTGCGCTATGTGCAACCTTTTTGTTTGAGTATCTTCATCAGTCCGTCAGATATAGGTATATGAATGTATGTACTCGTTTTATGCTTATTACTTCTAGACAACTAACGAAATTTAACGACGCACTGTGCTAGCAACTGGACCAGATGTTGGTTTATATCTTCTAATAATGAAATACTCGTGTCACAGTGTTTGTCGCCATTCTCCTCCAAAACGGCAGGACCAATTCTTATGAAATTTTGTGTGTATATTCAGTAGGTCTGAGAATAGGATGTAAACTATTTTTCATAACCCTAAGTGATAAGGGTGGTCCACACCAAGAATTTATTTTTTATTTTTTGACCAAAATATTTTATTTTAATTTTTTTATGATTCGGCATTAAAAATATAACCCTAAATTTTCACCCTTTTACGCCTTTTTTTTTTTGTTTAGGCGGGAAAAAATGTTCCTAACCGCATACCCCGTCGCCCGGGACAACGAACAGGATAGTGTGGGACCTTCACCCACTAAAGAAACCCGCCGTGTGCCGTCTCTCCGCCTTTATTGGCGGGTCACTGGAACTATGTTACATTCCTTCGGTGGTGCCCTTTTACGCCTACCCCTATTTTTTAATAACGATATTAGTATTGTTATTTTTATAATCCGTATATCATATACCACATCTTCACACACTTACAATAAGTTAGTTATTTTTTTCTACAGTAGATATGCCCTAAAAGTCCTCTAGAAATAATTTATACGGCAAAACAAAGTTTGCCGTCAGCTAGTGTAATATAAAAAAAAATGGTTTACTGAACGGTCCCCGACTACAATACAACTTGTTTTGTTTTTTACTTTTAATTCAACAAAATCTATTACTGCACTAAAACTTTTAGGTACTCTTGGGCATGGGTCTCTAAGAGTGAAAAGCATTTACGCCGTGGGCGGATGCTGGTTTCCCCGCAACGTTTTCTTTTACTTAGATAACAAAAATATGTATGTAGTCTTTATCGTTTTAAATTCCAGTATACTCAGATAATACTTACCTATATACGACATATTATTATTCTCAGTTAAATATAAAATATGTACGTAATATTTGGATATCTATCTCCTTGAATCTGAGCAAAAAAAAAGGAAGGAAGGAGGATGAGAGCAAAATCAATGCGGTCGAAATGCGATCTCTGCGGTGAATCTGTGGAGTGAGGCTGACTGACCGCATTCGTAACAATTACGTAAGAGAGCGAGTAGCATACCTACTAAAGAGAGTATTGGTGTAAAGATGCGAAAGGGAATACTCCGATGGTTCGGACATGTGGAAAGAATGCCGGACGAGCGACTGGCTAAGAAGATATACAATGCGAAAGTGGAAGGATGTAGGTACAGGGGGAGACCGAGACTTACTTACCTAGACCAAATTGGTCATGTATTGAAGGAAGGTGGAGTCAGGAGTCTCCGAAACCGGCGAGCGTGTATGAAGAGAGTTATGAATGTTGAGGAAGCGAGAGATGTATGCAAGAATAGAGCCTCTTGGCACTCTGTTCTCTCTGCCTACCCCGCAAGGGAAATGGCGTGATGATAAGTTGAATCTGTGTAATAAATTACCCAATAAAAGTGTGATTGTTCAAGGGACAATCGTCTTAAAAGCCTACCATTACGTCTGCAATTCCCCCTACCTAAACTATAATAAATAATACATCAATTTTTGTATTACAATAGACATTTTTCAATAGAAAAGGACGTCAACGATAGACAAGACATAATATGCGGATAGAACTTAGACAAAGGATATTATAGACAAGCTATGAGCGTATGCAGTGTCGAGATTCTCGAGATAGCAATAGTTTGACATATGTTAAGCAGAGTAATTTTAAAAGATAACTGTGATTACAACTTTTTTGACTAAAAATGTACTACCTGTTTTAGCAGGATACAAGAATGGCAGGATAAAAGAAATTGCATTAATGCTTATATATATATTTTGCTTAAAATGTATTAGAACGTGTAACATTAGTGATTAATGAATGTTTTTTACGTAAAATTATACAAAAACATGCTTACATACCGATGATGGGGACGGTTGGCCACCTTATTTTTGGGACCCAGTAGATTGGGTCCAAATAAAAATAATGCATACGCGAAAAGCATAAAATACTTATACACGCGTCACTCTTGTTAAAACCTAATATGTGCATCCTTTTCTTCATCCATAGTGTCAAAATAGTAGCGAGTCTATAATATACTTAGTAAAGGGATAGAATTACACCTAGTAACACTGGCAACCAAGGCCTACACACTAAAAATATAGAATTATCAAGCTTATGACGCTGTAATAAAAATATTCACAGAACAACGAATCAATCAATGTTCCTGATAGGGCTCGCTCTTATTAATATAGGAATATGGTCGTAATATGGCTTAGTTATCGGGTGTCAAGATAACGGATGAAGTTCAGTTATAGCCTTGCTTTTGTGTAGTTTAGTTTGACATCTGTGTCAGTCCTCCGTTGCGCGCCTGCGTGTGCGCACGCTTCAGTTGTTCAGTTGTTACTGAGTGTTTTATCAAGACTAACCTCTTTAGATGTTTAGATGTAAACAATAATTTTGAGGAAAATATTTCTGTTTAAGTTATAGTTGCGTGTGAAAAAATATTGAAATGAACATGTGTTTTTACGTGTAAACTATTTAAAATTGTGCGTTTAGTGATATTGTGAAAAAACTGCGATAAATATACATTCCAAAATGCGCCGCACAAGGATGATAATAGACCCTGACTTGGGAGATTTGGAAGAAATGCTGGCTCAAGTTCAAACTCAATTAGAACACGAAATAGACTTGGAGAAAGAGAGGGAAACCAAACTGCCTTCTATTATCAACGTGCAGGAATCACCAAAGATGGTGAAAAGGTTTAATAGATCTGAGAGTTTTGATTATCGAAGGAATGCTACCAAGCCACCTCCTGCTAGATCAGATTCTTGCAGTGTACTACAGCTAAACGGGAATTATGGACAATGCGGCAATGTTGATGAGTACAAAAACGAAGAGTATAGCCAACCAGAATCTAATGGAAAATTCAAAGGATCCCAAACGAGTTTGAAGTCGGACGAGGGATCTTTGAGTTCCTTTCAATCTTTCCGCTCCGAGCCGACTCAGAGGCACTCTGTGTTAAGTCTTCGGGAGGAGAAACGCGGTTCTTATGCCTCTCTGAATGGGCGATCCAAGACTGCTACGTTGCCCAGAGGATATGGATCGACGAGGGAGAAAAATTGGGAGGAGTATTGGTCACAGTGAGTATTTAAATTACCTAAGCCTTATGTATGTTTCAATCAATTAATGCAATTGTTTGTAATTATAAAATCGACTTAAGGCTCCACGATTTCTATCCGAACTTACACATCTTATTTTAGATCGACGATCGTGGTTGAGATTCGTTTTTCATATACCTAGCAGTAATTATCAACCAAATTTTGCATCCATATATATGCCATATAGTCTTCAAAGTTGGGTAATGTTCTCTGCATTCTTAGTCACAATTTATCATTAATTATGACGCGGTTTTTTTACAGTTTTTCTAAGAAATTCATTACTAAGGAGTGTCTTTAATATTATTTCATTATACGATTTTAAGTACCATGATTACTTCACTATGAAGTAAGTCTCATTATAATTTATACCCGTACTCATAGGCCTATAAACGTGAACCAGTATTTATTTTGCTTAAACTTGTTTTTTCCACGTGGTAATTTTCAATAGAAACAGTTTTTATATGGCTTTGTTTTCTTTAAGGAATAAAGATCTATTGTTGGCTGTTTACGGTCGTTTCCATTGCCTGCATTGCTTGAACCTTAAGATAATTTTATTATTTGGATGTAATATTTGTCGTGACGGTCCTTTCTCGTATTCTTATAAAAGTATGGAATGAAATTTTGTATAAGTACCTTTGCACCAAGCTTTTGAATATCTCAGGCATGCAGGTATCTTCGTGTCAACCAGTCATAATTTATAATTAACTAGATACTGCCTGGAACTTCGTGCGCATGGACTTCAGAATTGGGTCAATGTAATAGAAATGCATCACTCTACGCATATTTAATCATCTATATGCGAAAATAACTATCCCATGGGAGCCAATAATCCATTTTTTTCTCTAGGCTTTGGATTATCACCACCGAAGGAATGTAACCCAGTTCCAGTGGCCCGCCAATAAAGGCGGAGAGACGGCACACGGCGGGTTTCTTTAGTGGGTGCAGGCCCCACACTACCCTGTTCGTTGCCCCGAACGATGGGATGTGCGGTTAGGAACATTTTTTCCCGTCTTAACAAAAAAAAATGGCTGGATTTTCAATTAGTTACGGCGTGAGTGTTACAAACTCACTTTCAAATTTTTAATTTTGTTAAGAATTAGCGCATAAATTTTTGTCCGTGTGGTGACGGACTAAGAATACAAGTGTCGTATGAGGCGACTAAGGGAAGTAAGCCATTATCATCCAGCATTGCATGACTGGTGGTAGGGCTGGGTACCAAGTGGGAGTACTCACTTGGTAGCGGGCCCGAGCGGGTTGGTACCGCCATCTTCCGTGTGACCGCCCATGAAGCACATCGTTGCGTTTTGGCTGTAGCAGGAGATAGCTGTTTATATTTCATTTCATAGTTGTGCAATGAATTGGTGAGCAGCGGCTTGACAATACTCTTGGTATAGTCAAGTTCATGGGCGACGGTTACCATTTACCATCAGATGGACCATGGCTCGTCTGCAACTACGTGCAATAAAAAAAAATAAAAACGAAATGTAAGATTTATTAATAACATATCATATTTTCGTTAGTTGGTCAGCAGTAGCCACATTTCGGGGGTTGTGCTTGTGGCCGTTGTGGGGTGCGAGGATGAGTTGCAATCAAATTAATTGTTGTTAATCAAAATCAAATTATATAAGAAAACACGCTAGCAATTGATGTTACATATGTCATACGCAATTTCCGTTTTTACAAGGAACTATATATTCAAACACGTCGATCCAAGGATTACAGAAGGAAGTCAAAGAGAAATACGCTTGTTAGTCTTTTAGTAGGACAAGGTTGGTATTCGTTCTCATAATAATGTAATCTTCGACATATTTCTGTTCCATCGTTCATCAAGTTAATACTCTAACTCATGTCTATTTGGACTCTGTCAGGTCAAAACTATATACACACATAACAGCCTTAAATTTTTGCGATAGAGAAATAACTAACCTTGATAATTTTGTTTTTAACTGTGTATGCGACTGCTAATCATGAGGTCTCGGGTTCGATCCCCGGGTCGGGCAATGTTATTGAACATTTTCCTAAAAATAAAAATTCTCAGTAGCAGACCGGAGTTTGGAAATGTGCCCGGTAGACGTCAATAGGGGGCGACGTGGGACTGAAACATAGCTGGCGAATCGTGGGTGTGTAATACACCTCTGCCTACCCCTTCGGGGAATACAGGCGTGATGCTATGTTTTTTTTGATAATTTTGTTCTTGGAATGCATAGTCGTTCTTTTAAACAGTCTTTTCTCTTCCAAAATAACTTCTACGCTAGCAGTTTGTGGGTCTCACGCACACGCGCAGTATGGTGAGGGCAGGGCATCAGGGATGTTCGTGGAGTGGGGTGTCAATTGTTTTTACGTGACGATATGGAAGCGATGTGCATTGGTAGGCAGGGTACACCATCCTGAGAGCGCTCTCAGAAAGTTTTGACTGTCAACACTTGAATTATTGTCAGATTGTTCATGTACACTAATCAATGATAACAAGTACATTAATAAATTGATTATATAATATATTGATTTGATGAACAATATAGTATGTATGAAAATTTTATTATTTTATATTTGATTTTAATTTTGGATATAAATATTTCAAGTTTTATTAGTAAATATAAAGTAAAAAAAATTATATGAATAATGGTTAATAATAATAAACCCGTTTGCCGTGTGGGGCCGGCACCAAGAATAGCTCCACCCCGTCTCTTCCTATGGGAGTCGTAAAAGCTGACTAAGGGATTAACGGGGGACCGGGCAGCAGCGTTTCCCTGTGTACTAAACACATTCACTGCGATCGCCAACCCGCCAAGCCAAGCGTGGCGGTTATGGTAAAACCCCCATTTTGGGAAGGCCTATGTCTAGCTGTGGACGAGGAAAGGCCGATGGTGGATTATGATGGATGAATAATAAATTACTCAATTTGAACACATTTATTTATATTTTTGTCTTGTTTCCTGCTTAAGATTGATGGATAACCAAAATTCAACGTAAAAATAATTGAAATAATAGGTACATAAACAAAAAAATCCTGAGACAAATATAAAGATTAGGTACCTACTTAATAATGAAGATCTTCTGTCTTGAAGTACCTCACATATTATTTTTGCAATCAAATTAATACGGCGGAAGATGATAACAATTTTGATTACCTAATTGTAAAATTCTTTATATTCCAAATAAATTGTAAAATTCTAGCAACCTTTAATTACCGTACGAATAATAACTAAATAAACAGGAAATTATTACAATAAAATATTGTTATTACATATTAATTTAATGTGAAACAGATATAATCACAATATCACATACACTGTGCAGGAAAACATCGTGTGGCACCTTCGGAAATTACGTGGTACGTCATACATGACGGGTCATACATATATACATACGTCATACATCCCAAAATTAGATTAATAGAGCAAAGGTAAGACATATTGAAACGTTTTAAACCATTTAGATCATATTATATTTAAGAAATGATTTGAAGAAAATATGTGTATCGTGTTTAAGGAAGTGTAAGCACAGGAAGTATGGAAGAATATGCTGTACCAACCCAAGATGATAGTGTAGACCAGTGGTTCCCAAACTTGTTGGGCTCCGACCCACCTAGCAAAAACTACCAAATTCGGAACCCACCTCTTGGCCATCTTAAGTTTGTCTCAAAGTACCTACGTACTTTTTTCATGACATTATCATAACCGACAACATATATTATTTATATTGTAATTTAGTAATTTTAGTTAGCTCATAAACAATGGAAATTTAAGCGTCACCAATAAGGACAAAGGACTATTATTATAAATATGGCATATAAAAAACATAAAATAGATTTTTTTAATACTTTAGTACGGGGCCCCCCAGTGGCCGTTCGGCTGTTAGCCCGATCGGTCGGGTAATCTTATGTTTCAGGGCCCACTCAATATTTGCTAGCGACCCACCAGTGGGTCGCGACCCACACTTTAGGTACTCCTGGTTTAGACTATTTTAGCCATTCAAAGGTAGAGTGCTGAGCGGGTTGTTTTAGCTAATATATTTATTGATATTATGCAATTGCTAGCGAAATATCTTTAATATAACATTTAAATATATCTAATTTAGTTGTGCAGTTTGTGGTCTGGGCCCGTAAAACGTAACTCACTAAATCGTATCAACATCGTATCGTTTCGCTTGTGAGTTGTGAGAAACCGACGCGTGATGTCGCGATTATTGCGACATCACGCGTCGGTTCTCGGCGGGGTCTCGGACAATCATGGTGATCTCTCAACCAATCACAATGAAACGATGCGATGTCGCTACGATTTAGTGAGATACATTGTAACCCCCGTGATCACTAGTTGTGTGAACTGATCACAACCACCCACGCAATCACATGCATCTGACATTTCGATATTTTTCGAAATTTTGTGTGTATTTGTTTACAATTTATCACTGCTCCGTGAAGGAAAACCTGTATGCCTGAGAGATTTTCTCGACGGCTTGTGAAGTCTGCCAATCCAAATTTGGCCAGCCAGGTGGATTATGGCTTAATCCCCCTCAACATGAGAGGAGACCCGTGCTCTATAGTGGTACAGACAAAGGGTTGAGAAAATACACAGTAAGCAGTGATAGCCTAATGGGAAAAAATCAAGGACTGCGAAAACAGTGGTATCGAATTTGATGCAGTCCGATGTCTTTGCACGGTTACACCGCTAGCTTTCCAAGATTTTTCGAAATTATCTGCGTATTTGCTTACAAATCATCACTGCTCAGTGAAGAAAATTATTATGCGAAATTTGCCAACCCGCACTGAGCAAGCGTGGTGGACGTAAATCCTTCTCATTCTGAGAGGAAGAAGATACAGCCCAACAGCGGGGACATTAATGTGATGGAAAAAAGTAGTTTGGAGTAGAGGAAAGGACATAGTACTTTTGGACCAGAAAATGGAGGGTTTTTGTACATATATTATTATGCCAGATAATGACGTATTGATACATATAATACGTGAGTCAATTAATTAAGGGATGACTGGAGAGATGTAATATTAGCTGATCATTATCCGAAAAATAATCTTGTTATTTCCTAACTATTTCGAAACGGATGGCAACATATTTATTCAGGATCTGATTACGGGGCCAATGAACAACAAAAAAAATATCGTCCGGTTGTAAAGAATAATATCCGTATGTAATATATCTTCTGCTACGCATTTTTCCCGTGTCAGGAATACAAGTGTCACCATCCCATTATTTCTCGTAAGTGTCTTTAAAGGCGACTAAGGCGAGTAATTAAATATCACCCATTGCATTACTGATTGGGTGCTAAGTGGAAATGTTAATTTGTTATCTGGTCCATGCGGGTCAGTACCAGAAAGAAAGAAAAACAACATTTATCTGGCGGAAATAAATAAAAACCAAGCAATAATAACGTAAACAAACAACTTCCATCAGTCTTTCATGGTCCACTACTGGACATAGGCCTACCCAAGAGAACGCCATAGTGGACGGGCCATAACAGTCTGTGTCGCCTGGATCCAACGATTTCCTGCGACTTTGACCAGTTTCATTGGTCCACCTGGTGGGAGGCTGTCCTACACTGCGCCGGCCGATACTTGGTCGTCACTCGAGAACCTTTCTTCCCCGACGGTTGTCGGTTCGTTGAGCGATATGGCCTGCCCATTGCCACTAGAGCATGTCTAGAGATGTGTTCCGTACGAGGTATAGGCACTGGACGGGGGATCGAAGTCGATAACATTGCTTTTGCAGTCCTTGGTTTTACCACTAAGTTATAGCACGGTATGTGTTAATTATAAGCGTAATCAGCGTCATAGCTAGAGGAGGAAATAGGTTTGCGTAATATTTTAAACGAGAAAAGAGGTCAATTTTGGTTCATTTGGGGTTTTGCATTTTAATCAATCAACTGATGCATGCGCCGTGCTCGTTTCTGCACCTTGTCTATCTCCCTTACCGAACGTAGTGTTATATGCTCTTTGTCCCTTACAGGTTCGCCCCGGATATCATAGGCAATAGTCGTGTCGCGGCGGCCATGATTGATTTCAATCTTTAGTATATATGTATTATAAATACTCTTTGGATTTCAAGTGATATTCATATTTGACAATGATTTCTATAGTGCAATGCACCTCTTTTTAAATGTGCGTTTTTGTGTTCATCACATAAAATTTTAATTTAGCCTAATTCCGCCTAATTCAGTATCTTTTTTTACTTTTGTAATGTAAAGTGGTACGCATATAATATGACCTTTTTGCGTAAGTAGAACAAAATGGCGCGCATTTTTTTTTTAAATATCTTATCAGTGTGATCGTGTTTTGAACTGTTTTGTTGTGCGTCCTACATTTGGTGAACGTCTTTCATCGCGAGATACTTTTGCGAACCTGTTGCTTAACAACGCCGGGACCGTGAAAGCTTCGAACAATAATCGCGGAATGGTATGAACTTCTTCTATGTAGAAATGTACTCTGTGGTATTATGAACTATCTTTTATATATTTTGTGATATTATAATAGCTATGATTGCAAATTCGAAAATGTTGCTAAAAAGAGATAATTATGACAGTGTTTTTCTCAATGACTTAATATTCTCTTTTCTTAAAATAGAAGTACCTACCTACCACCCTCTCACAGCAGATGGGCGTGAAGCAACGATTGGTGTTCCTATTGTTGTTTCGTAGGGCAAGGTGCTAGAGGCACAAACCCGCTCTTAACCCCTCTATTACCCTCCACCTCGTAATCCTTCCTTCCTCCGGTTCCTCTTCTTATCATACTTCCTCTCCACTCTTTCTTCCTTCGTAGTTCTAGTGGTTTCTATCGTAAACTTTTTTGATTTTACGACTTTTAGTACGTTTCCCAGTAGAACAGCCTAGCTTCCTGCTTCGTGGGGCTAATAGTTTAGTATGCAAAATGTGGGTATATTGAATAAAGGCTTGGAAAATAAAATCGTCGGACTGTAGCAAATAAATTCCTTACAAAGGAAAATATCTAAAAATAACATGCTCGGAAAACCAGGCAACGCATGCGCAGTTACATACTCTTTGTTCGTGGCTGTATGTATTAAAAAAAAAACAAATATTTAAACAAATTCCGAAATAATTCTAAAATTAAATAACGATGACCATATTGTGTTTTCCTGTTTGATCTAGCGGTTTTTAAGTTGCTAGTGAAGCGCGGCCGGAATGCCCGGGCAGGATACCCGGGAATTCCGGCACTCCGGCAGTCTTCGTCGGTTTTTCGACTAAATATGTCGTATTGCGCGCTCATACAAATCGCGGCTAATTTAATGCAAAATGTCTTGTCAGGATCCATATTCTTTGGGATTATATACTCCATTATATTATTTTAAATTATCTTTAAATTTATTTTAGAGGGATAAGGACATTTTTATTTCGCTTCTTGGCGAAAGTGACTTCCTCAGTGCGCACGAGCTTCTAACAAAGCATATGCTATAAGGCTATAATACTTTCTTTAATTATACGAATTGATTTGTGAAATATTATGAATAAAGACTAGTATTTATAATGTAAAGTGAATAAAAATTTAACGAAATATTTTTTAATCCCGTGGGAACTGGAGATTATAGTAACAATCATACGAATGATGGCGATGTGGCCTACCACTCGTCTAGTCTCATTCCCACGGGAGGAAAACTGGGTCGCGGAAGACAGTTTTGTGACAAGTAGCAATCCGTTGCCTGTGCCTACCCCTGTTGAAAATAAGCGTGAGTATATGTATGTATATAATTTTTGGGAGCTTTTACTGAATTTTTCAGTTTTCAGTTGCATAAGGCTTTGTTGGTCATATAATAATATGCAGTACCCATGCGATACGAATTTATCGGATCGTCGGATCCGAGTCGGTTAATCTAAAAAAATGTAGTTAATAATTATAATAACAAATAGGCATAGATCCAATAGGCATAGATCCAATCAATAGAATCATCAATAGCTAGATCTCATGAACATCACGGCAAAATGGCGACAAGTTTTTTACTTCAACGCTGCATGCGTTGCTTATCCACAACCAAACGTCGCGTAAAGCCGGCTGTACACACTCGTCGAGACACAACGAGACAGGCCGAGGGCGAGTCGTCTCGCTGCTCTCGCCATGTCTCGGAAGCGTGTCGGTTTTTTGAGCACGAGTCAAAGGGTCTCGGTGAGTCTCGTGATGAAAACGAGAGCGCGCCTGTACACACTCGTTTGCTTAGTTGCCCGCCAACTGCGTTCGCGTAAAGACGTGCTTTCTGCGTGCGACAACGATGTGGTTTAACGCTTTTTAGAAGCATACCAAAGGCAAGCACTATTATGGAATCCTAAGAATGTCGGGCACAAGGATAAGCAACTATTATACAACGCTTGGTTGCGGATAACCAACGAATTTGATATCCCCGTTGAAGAGTTAAAAAAATATATTCCCGTTGAATAGTTAAAAAGTTATTTTTCGCAATGTTTTAACATATTTTTTATGGTGAATGATTAAAAAATTACAATAACTAAAAAAAAAAATATAATAAATGCCGCAATTGTTTTTTCCACGTCCATCGAGACGGGCATCCGAAGTTCAATTGATACAACGAGTGTGTACATGGTGTGCTCTCGTGTCGAGCCTCTACGAGACGACAGTGGACGAGAGGTTTGCGAGACAAATAGACGAGTGTGTATAGCCGGGGTAACAGTTGCTTATTCTTGTGCCTGACATTTTTAGGATTCCATAATAGCGCTTGCCTTTGGTAGGCTTCTAAAAAGCGTCAGACCACATCGTTATCGCACGCAGTAAGCACGTCTTTACGCGAACGGAGTTAGCGAGAAAGCGAGCAACTAAACGAGACGAACTAGTGTGTACAGCCCCCTTAGAATGAAAAACGAAACGTTAGACGAACTTTCGTTTCGAGTAATTGTAATAGATCAACACTCCGACGCGTGATTCCTGATTAGTCAAGATTTCGACGCATGATTCAGGCGACCAATCACAATGAAGCGAAACGAAGGTTCGTCTAACGTTTCTTTTATCATTCTAAGGAAGCAGGTGCGCTCTCATTTTTATCGCACGACCCCGAGACCCTTTGCCTCGTGCACATAAAAACCGACACGCTTCCGAGAGCGAACGAGAGCCGCGAGACGAGACGAGGGTGCCATGTACACACTCGTCCTCGGCCTGTCTCGTTTTGTCTCGATGAGCGTGTACAGCCGGGGTAAGTTGAAGTCTTTGATCAAATAGATTACATAACCTATGTTTCTAAATAGATCAAAAAACATACAGGAAATCTTCATGTTTGTGATATTTTCTCAACGATTTATGAAGTCTGCCCAGCCGCTTTGTGTCAATATGGGCCAAGGCTCCCTCCTCTAACTGAAGGAGGCCCTTGCCCCATAGTGAAACTGTAGAGTTATGAAAATATTGAACTTATTGTTGCGTGATTTTTAGTGAAATGTTGAAATTATATCAACATGCTCGTAAGGGCGCCTAAACTAGGGCCCATGAAAAATGGCGGCCTGAACAGAATCAGTTCCGTTTAACGCATGCGCTTGGAAGATGCTCAGTCTCAGTAAGTTTTAGTGTTAAGTAATTCGCGGTGACAAGGACACGCAAATCAATTCCGAAAAATTACAAGGTGAAAATTTTCAGAATTGGTGATTATATTTTACCAACGACTACTACGAGGCTTGCTGTGAGTCCTTTGTACGTTACTTCGGTTTTTTTTATGATTGTCTAGTAAACCATCATGGTTGCTAGTTTGCTCTATTTATTTTTTCTTGGTGGTATTAATTTCTCTAATGTTGTATTTTATGCATGCTCTGGTAATATGCATGCTCTGGTAATTGGATCTTTTCGTTTTTTTAAAGTATAAAAAAAATCTTTCCCGCCCAAAAGTAATTCGTGAGCAAATTCTTGCTTGGGATGGGCCACGTCAGACATGCTTTTAGGAGCTCCTTTAACGCATGCGTAGTAAACCTCTATAGTAAAATGGAGATTTGTGACGCAATAGCATAAAGTTCTGGAAAATTCCATACAATTTCTTAGTTACAACGAAAGTTTATAATTTAAATAAGAGATTGTAATAAAATGGTGTAGTTTATGAAAACTTTGCTGTGTGATTGGGTTGGTTTGTTTGGTAAGGGGCTCGGTCGGTGGGTCGGCTTCAACTTCAACATTCGTGGTTGGTTAGTTGGCGAGTGAGGTCGCGTCGCACATTCGCTCTGAACACAGTGTTCATTTGTTTAAATTATTTTAAATCATATTCCAATTTCCTTTTGTCCTTAATCTCAGTATGTGAACATTGAAAAGTTTCGTAATGGTGACTACAAGATTCTTTGTTTGCCTTAGCCTTATTTATGTAACAAAAACACTCATAGCACAGAAAAACCTTTTTTGACTTTTCTTTTAATAAGGTTTTAAGTGTTAGTGAGTTTTTTGATTTATATTTTTTAGCATTTGACATGCTCCGCCACTTTTTAAAGTAGTACAAATTATTCACAAACAAGAAGATAAGATTTTCACAAATAATTTGTACTTTAAAAATCTCTTTTTCTTTATTCACAAATAATTTGTGAGTTGTTAATTTTTATAAATTATTTTAATATTTGAACGAATTCTAGAAAATCCTAAAGCCATAAAAAAAGGTTTTTCTATGCCTATGAGTGTTTTTGTTACATAAATAAGGTTTCTTCAGAGACCAATCGTCAATTCGCTTTTAGATATTTTAGCATTGTTTACCCTGTTGGTCATTGATTAACAGTCCCTTTGTTGTTACTGTTAGCAGTTAGCTAATTTAAAAAACATCTGTGATTTTTCCAAGTTTTTATTATATTCAGGCCAAATCTTCCAACTGAATCGTAAGTAGGAATTTTGCATACACATTTAGGTTGGATAACAAGGCATGGTTAGCTAAGTGATGTCATTCTAAATCCAATATGGCTGCCAGCCCAAGATGGCGGACTAGCTAGTTTTTGTGTAATTCTAATTTCTCCCATGATTAGGGTGTCAAATGAAGGGATTTGCTCGGAAGAATACGAAAAATAAAATTATCAAACATCACTCTTGTATGTCAAGTACTTGTAAAAATATATATAAATAACAGCATACTTAATTTAAAATATCAAAATCAAGTGAGCTGGCTAATATCTTGAACAAGCCGGTCCCCGAAAAGTCTACGTCATACGATGCGCCTTATTTTACATAAGACTGAAGACTGAATAATATAATTTTACTCTTGTGTCTAGATTTTGGGGGCTATGCGAAAGCCTATCTGAAGTTGATTTCTCCGAAATATGGGGCGGTGCTGCAGTCCCTATAGCGGGGCCATAAATACTGTTACAATAATAAAACAATAATATTACATTCAAATTTGGAACCTGACATACTTAAATGAATATTCATTGTTTTCTCAGTTTCCCGTTAATCTGTGTTAAATATTCATGTGATATTAAAATGAAATGGGGTGATAAAGAGGAGTTGCTGTTATAGCTTGTAGGTAATTGAGCCAGATCCAATTTTTGAATCTCGCCAGCGTCTTAGTAGGTTTAGTCGCATATTTGAGTACCAGGCTATTGATAGATACAATGAAACGTCCTCTTTTTGAGAAAAGAGAAAATGATCTGGTCGTCGACGTAGTATTCGTGCTAAGAAGGCGATCATAGCAATTAATGAAAGAATTCGAAGACTGCGGCTGTCCGAAAGCAAACGATTTTAACCATGTCGCGTATTTCAAAATATAACTTATAATTTTCAGCTTATTTAACCAATAATTTAAAAATGAATAGGGTGGTAAAATCAAAATGACTTCTTAAACGGCGTACTGTTTAAGGGAAGAAACATTTTATTTACTGACGAGAAAATTATATTATCGAGCAGCATTTTAAGAACGACGAGAAAATTTTATTATCGAGCAGCATTTAACAAGCGACGAGATTTTTTTTTAGCGAGCAGCATTTTTAACAAGCTTCGAGAAAATTTTATTATGAAGCAGCATTTTAACTAGGAGAATAACCGAGTTTGTGCTCAATGCTCTGTCTTATAGAAACTTGTCAATTAGTCACAGTGTGCAACGTGGGCATTATCCGACGTCAGTGATGGTTTGGTGGGGTACTAGCTATCAAGAAGTGAGTTGAGCCATATTTATGTGGAAAATGTCTCGAAACATTGGATCAGGTGTATCAAGATACGATTCTTGAGAAGGTGGTTAAGCCTCTTAACAAAGCCATGTTTCAAAACCAAGAATGGTACGTTTCAGCAAGACTCAGCATCGGGTCGCAAGCATGTTGGAAACAAACGTTTCTGACTTCACCAGAGTTGAAAACTGGTTGTCATTTAGTCTCAAACTTAATCTGGGGGGTTACTATGTATCTCACTCGATCATTATCGACATGACATCGTGTCATTGTGATTGGTTGAGAGACCACCGAGATTGGCCGAGGGATTATTGCGACATCACGCGTCGGTTTCTCTACCAATTACAAGCAAGACGATACGATTTAGTGAGTTACATTCTAGGGGCCCTGCTGGATTATGACATGTTCAGTTTTATTGAGAGTAATTTATAATATATAAGATTGGCAGTGAAGAATTTTGCCTTGGATAGCAACGTTTAAAGGATTGTATTAAGAACAATGGAGATTATTTCGAATGAGCTGCATACATTTTCTTTTTTGCTATTTAATGTATAAGTTAACGCACACTACAGTAATAAATGTTTAATCCAATATAAAAAAAGATCTTTTCTTTTGAGATAATCAGCGATGACTTATAGAACAAGACGTGCCAGGTACTGTTAAACCACTGAAGTAATGCAACATAGTACCAGTGGCCCGCCAACACAGGCGGAGTAACGGCACACGGCGGGTTTATTTAGTGGGTGAGGGCCACTAGCCTGTTCGTTGCCCCGAACGACGGGGTGTGCGGTTAGGGACACTTTTTTCCGCCCTAGAAAAAAAAAGGTACTGTTAAAGTTAAACCTACCAATATTAGATGCAGCGAAATGCTTGTTACAGTATATAAGTCGACGCTAGTTAGCATCATGTAAAAGTTTTTTTCGCTAACGGGACTGACATGTACACTATTGTATAAAAGTTCCAAAAATAAATATAAAAATCTGGAAAACGGTTGACCCTAAACGCCATTACTGCAACTTCCCGCTAATTTGATACTTAAGTGCTCAAAATTGCACTTATTACGTTTTTGAGCTCTTCGAGCTTAAAAGTATAATTTTCGTGAAATTTTGAGCTCTCCAAGCTCAAAGAGATAACTGTTCTATGCTTTTCAACTCATCGAGCTCAAAAGTCTGATAGAGATTTAATAAAACAATATTCGTTGAATTTTCAAATCGCAATAACTTTTAAATGAATGAACCGATTTCAGAATGCAATATCTGAGTTTCTGGAAATTTACCCAAGGTAGTCGAGCTCGAATGTTTGATTATTAAACAGCATTTTTTGAATATTTAAATTTAAATATCTTGTATATTAGAGCGTCCCAGGTCCAGGTTGGACCACATAATCTTCAGTTTTGTCTGTCTTGATGGGCCAAGAATACAAGTGTCACCACCCCATTCTTTCCCACGGGTGTCGTATGAGGTGACTAAGGGAAGTAAGCAATTATCATCCATTGCATGACTGGTGGTAGGGCTGGGCACCAAGGGGGAGTACTCACTTGGTATCGGGCCTGAGCGGGTTGGTACCACCATCTCCCGTGTGACCGGCCATGAAGCACATCGTAGCGTTTTGGCTGTAGCAGGAGATAGTCGTTTATTCTTTCATTTCATATCAGTGAAATGAAATGGTGAGCAGTGGCTTGACAATACTCTCGGTATGGTTGAGTCCATGACCGACCGTTACCATTTACCATCAAATGGGCCCTGGCTAATCTGCCACTACATGCAATAAAAAAAAAATTGCTTATAATGGAAGATATGCCACGTCCATCTGATGGCTAGTGGTAACCGCCGGACATGGTATCAAAGCCTGCTAACTATTTAATTTTGCTAATTGGAAATGAATTAGTTTACGGCTTCCTTCTGCAACATTTTAAATGCTGAATGTAACAATAATCAAATATTTTTTTTTTATTTAGAATGGCATAGCTTTCGCGTGAAAAAAGTTTCTGGAATCTTTACACTATGTAAGTTTTTTTTTTTCGAAATGGTCAGGGCGATGGAACGGAAATTTTTACGGGGTAAAAGTAGCTAATGTCGCTTTATGGGCTTAGGACTGCCCATTCTAAGTCATGATGGTCGGGTTAATAAGTAGTTAGCGCGAAAAAATGTAACAATCTAATAAACAAGCTCGCTTACACATTTATACTATTAGGTTAGGTGTATGTTGGTATTTGTTTAATGTCGTGATGTCGTTATCAGCCCACGTTGTATACAACGATTGTCAGCTCAATATCAGCTCTTTGATGTTATGTAAGTGTTCTCTCCCATATATTCTATAAGGACCAATTAGAAGTGACTCAACATGTTTTAAGTACTACCCACCGGTTAAACTCAATCGTCTATAAAAAGGCGTTCAGTTACCAATATGACCTTCTGTGGTAATCCCGACCCACGTCCGTTCTCCGCTGCGGTCGTTACGTAACAGACGACATTTATCACGATAATAGAGTGTATGATGTTGCTACAGCTTCGATCATCAATACCAACAAGATGCAGTGTCACGAACAAAATTAAGTTAAAAACTGTCTGTGTGAATATATACTTATACAGCTACATCTGTTTAACGAACTGAGACAAAGGTTTTAAAACAGTTTTAAGTTCAACCTAATTACAATCATGTCATTTAGTAATAAAGACACAAATCTTTAAAATATTATTTTACATTTACGATCATCCGTCACAAAACCGAACAAAGCAATAGTTTACTACTGCCATTTAAAAGTGAAAAGACAACTAACATTTACTGTGAAATCAAGCTTAAAAAGCAAAATACTTTTTGAACTAAGCAAAATAAGACTTAACTTCTCAAGTGCGCTGTTATTTACCGAGACGGTGGACTTACTGGTGGTAGGGCTGGGTACCAAGCGAGAGTACTCACTTGCTATCGGGCCTGAACGGGTCGGTACCACCGTCTCCTGTGTGACCGGTCATGAAGCACGTCAGTGTGTTTTGGCTGTAGCAGAAGATAGCCGTTTATTATTTCATTTCATATCTGAGAAATGAACGGGTGCGCAGCGACTTGACAATAGTTGAGTCTATGGGCGGCGGTTACCACTTACCATCAGGTGGGCCGTGGCTCGTCTCTTGGCTTATAAGTTGGTCTCCTCTTCTGAAAGTTCTTACCCCGGGGAATGCACACCTTTTATTTCTTCCTAAGAGTAATCGGTTTCGGTTAACAGATGGCGTTTTGTTTAAATTTTCGTAGTTCATTTTTGAATTCGTTAAGAATATTTAGTTACCCTTTTGACCCTAGAATCAAAAAAGTGATTCAGGCATTCCTAAAGTCGCGGGTTCGATCACTTAATTTACACGATTTGTTATTAAAATTTATGAAATTTGTTTTCATGAAATATCAATAAATTACTATTGCTGAATTTCTTGATTTTATCGGAACACTTTTTGTGATTAAACATAAATTGAGAACAATTTACCATATCTCTCTGCGTTTTCGATACTTTACATGAGGAAGAATAATCCATCCATCTATCAGTCTTTTGACGTCCACTGCTGGACATAGGCCTCCCCAAGGGGGATAGTGCCGTAATTGCCACGCTTGGCAGGTGGGTTGGCGATCGCAGTGGATGTTGTTAATACTCGAGGGAGTGCTGCTGCCCACTCCCGCGGTATTCCCTCAGTCGGCTCTTACGACTCTCATGGGTGGAGAGGGGTGGGACAATTCTAAAGCCGGCCCCACACGGCATAATAAAATAGGAATAATACTATACATTATTAAATATTAACATAAATACTGGGGGTTTTTAAGATAGTTAACTAACGTTTGTGGATAGAAACTACTCACAAAACAGCCTTTTCGTTATACAAAGATAATAACCGGGTTAGACACACACACGCCTACTAACTTTTCTTACGTAAAGTTAATTTCAATTATATTGCAAAATGAATGGCTTTTCATGTACTGATTAAAAATGCGTAGGACATGTGTAGGACGGCGAACGTTTGCGTAACGATTTATTACATAATATAAATGGGAAATCGTGAAGGATTATATCGTTCGAATAATATTTAGTTTATGGCTTAGTCGGTAATAACAAAGACGTATTATGAAGTCGAAAAGAAATCCGTATTTATCGTTACGTAAGATAACAAAGCTATCTTGTTTACTGAAAATCTTTGGATTCGTGATATGATATATTTCTTATTGATAGAAACAAACGACGCAGGTTCGAATCCCGCTCGCACTGAAGTTCTCTTTATCCACATTCACAAATAATAGTGTGACCAATTTTACATTTAAGAGTTTGCAAAAAACATTTTAAAGCTAGTAGGTCCTCGCGTTCTCTTTAATACATTATACAGTAATGTCCCGCCAATAGTGGCGGTATACACACGGCGGGATTATTTAGTGGGTGAGGGCCCCACACTACACTATTCGTTACTCTGAACGACGGGGTGTGCGATTAGGTGCGTTCTTTCACGTCTTCACAGAAAACCTACTCATGTTATCTTAAAGTTTGATAAAATATCAAAAATTGTTGATTAATTGGCGCGATGATGTGACTACTATTATTTATTTAATGATTTCTATGTATACCTACGTGTCGTGAGTCTTTTTATAGTTCCCATTATTCATGTTTTTGTTTCTTTTTTAGTGAACAATCAATAAGCAGCGCGCGGGCGTCTGTGATGGTATACGACGATGGACTCAAGCGCTGGGTGCCGTCCGGTTCCAGCTCTGGACTCTCTAAAGTCCATATATACCATCACACACAGCACAACACTTTTCGGGTCGTAGGGAGGAAACTTAATGATCATGAGGTAAGAATTTCGAGATTTTTTATGGGAACAAAGGTACACATATTATATTAGATGTGTATCTAACAAGCAGATAGATTATCAACAGTTTTGAGTAAAGGTCAAGGATTGATGTACAGCTGCTACTGGATTCAAGAATTAAGGTATAAGTCAGAGACGGACTGCAACCGCAAACTGGAAGTGACACTGCTGGTTTCTATGAAAATGATTCCGAGCAGCGCGACACTGAAGCGGTGCTGCCGCGGCGCGTAGCTGCAGCTGGCCGCAGCACCAGTAGTGACGCGGATTGCAGAGCTCTACTACTAACTTACACATGTCGTGAACGAAGTTATTGAAACTACTGAGGCCTACAGCCACGACCTATGTGGTCTGCAGTCTGTCTCGGAATAGAAAAGGCCACGACCGCAGGGAACAATGCGGTTGACTGTAGCTGCAGGCCGCAATGCCAGCCGCGACCCGTTTCGCACTTGAGCTTTAAAGTTTACTAATATAATATGTCTCGTCAGATTGTATGCGTTAATTGCTTGTCACGTTAAAGCTGTACGTACGTCCATTCGAGTTCTCAGTTAATAAACCAAGCCCTATTCATTTCCAAACCAAATATTAAAACAGTCTGTCACCGAGCCTCAAACACTGAATACGCAACTTTCTTTGCCCAAACCTTCTCATTTATACCAATCAGCGGTCACTTACCATAACCAAGGTGGTGACTAACAAATTAACAATACACCAGCCAAAAAAAAATCGATTATAGATCAAAATTGACAGTATCTGCTTGACAAAACTTATCGCTCAAGATAATGTCATAAAATCTTCGAAACTTATTTTGAGATACGGCCATGAAAATGACACATGACAAGTAGTTATTAGAATGTAAAATAACACAGATAACAGTGATAGGGTGAAGGAGTTTTAGGCGTTCCACAAGGAACGTTTATAGGCCCGTTTCTTAGAATGTATGATCAAAGTGAAGCATTTGATCTGTTTGTTACTGTAGGTATATAGTCTTAAATACCTAAGCATACAATTGCGATATATTTATTTCGTATAGTGCATGACATGAGAACAAAGCGTAATTGTTTGTAAAGGTTTCCACAAGGTTTAATTTTAGGCCATATAGAATTTAGATTACATTTAAACATTTGAGTTCTTTATTAGTGTTACATAATTTTTATTATGGAATAATTAATGTTTTCTTATTCTTAGTAATAAGTATTGGAAAGTGTAAAAACCGTTTTTTTCATAGGTGGTAATAAACTGCGGCATTGTACGCGGTCTAAAGTACAACCAAGCGACGGCGACGTTCCACCAGTGGCGAGATGCTCGCCACGTTTACGGCCTCAATTTCTCCTGTCGGGAGGATGCCGACAGTTTCGCCAGAGCCATGATGCATACACTTGAGGTAATTTAGTTTTTTCAAGCATTTCAGGTCACCAGCGCATAAGAGGCAATACTTTTTCCAATACTTTCTTTTTTAAGTAATTCTGTTGCTTTTCAATGTCACGAATGCGTGGATGGTCGAGCATGAGTTGATGTGATCTATTCATTTGTGCATATAAACTAGTTACACATGGCTAGCACAGATCCCGGAGTGGTTTATATACAGACCTTCCGTTCGAGTTTTATGGGTTCGATTCCTACACAACACTATTTGTGATCCACAAATTGTTTTTGCTGAGTCTATACTTTGTGTCCATGAAATTGTAGATTTGTAAAGTCCCTTGCGATACAAAGATTAGTATTTAGTGCGACGTGTTGTCTTAAAAAAATGTCTAGCAAAAGTTCTTACGTTCTTTCGTAGCTAGTCTGCACGTAGCTTACGTGCCTGCACGTAGCTTACGTGCAGGCTAGCTACGAATTAACTAAGTGCAGGTAACCTTACGTTATTTCCACTAATCACTTGCATGTAAATCTTGGTCCAGCCGCTTGCAAGCAACTCAGAACCATTAGGCAAACCTTGAAGTAGTAGCTTACAGATAATCTTTGAACTATCAAGGTCTGCAAACCTAGACTCATTCTACACTTGCGCTGGCGGCCTGAAATATGTTTTTTTTTTCTATTCACACAAAGGCTAATCACGTAAATAATTGACAGATCCTCGCTAACAAACCTAGTGGTAACTCAGCGCCACCTCCACCTCAGCCCCCAAACCCTCCTGTGCCATACAACGGACATAATAACGCGCACAACTATGATGAGGATATGGGATACAGGTCAGTAGTAGTTTAAGAGCAATATTTAGAGACTCCAGCTCAACAAATATTGATATGATTCATGTGGTATTCAAATTACGTACGCTCATTAAATACACTTTGTTTTGGTGGTTTTGGTATCAAATGGATGTTACCAACGTCTACTTCATTTGTTTTAAACAGGCGTGAAACATATCCATGTGATTCCGTTTAAGAACAAAACTGCCGATCAAATCGCCACTACCGTGGTATTTGATTTTCACGGTGTGCATGGATGAGCTGCTACTGTTGTTGAGATAGCCGTAAGCAATTATAGAATATGTTCCATTCAAAGCATTATAGCATCTCCTATGGTGAAAGGAATCCGAATCTATCTGCACTTTTCTTTTCACTTCTGAGCGTACTGATGGACCCTGGTCCAAACTTCTTAGTTCTTGGGCGATGAGTATCACTTATCATTAAACGGGCAAAAAAAACTTGAAATGTGTGGTAATGTGGGGTTGCCGTGGTGCAGAACGATGACCCGCGAGGACGCCGCCATCTTCCAACAGCCGCAGTACCAGCACCACCACCATCCCGCGCCCCAACCTAGCCAGTACCACGCGCCTCACCAGCACCACCAGGTATGCACTATAATCATACATTCATCCATTAGCTTTTGATCGCCCTCATAATCTTTCCAAACCTCAACCGACTGTTCCGTTTGGATCCAATACTTTCTTGAGATTTTCGCGGTTTTACGTGGTCACGTTTCATGCAGAGGACTGTAGGACTCTCTCATTAGGTAAAACGTCAACTCCATAGAGAACCGTTGGTTGCAGGCGGTATAATACGATTAGTTGTGGCATTCTCTTAGAGAGAGCCAGATCCACTAGTTGACGACAAAATGCTAAGCAATGTAGGTATATAGAATAGTTACAACGTATCAACATCGTTCTTTTATTTCCAATTGCACTGGGTGGACAGACTCTTCTAACTCAATACGGCACATCATTAGTTTTCTCAGCACGTGTTATCTGACTTTTAAACACATTGACCTAATAAAAATGGACGTCGGGTCTAATACGAAATTTATGAAAAAAGTGTCTCTAGTCAACCTATATAAACGTAAGTAGTTATGTTAATACAACTTTAACATTCTAATTTAAAACCTTGTACAATTAAAATAGTGTGAAGTTTTCTTTGCAGTAATTTATTGGCTTACGTAGCTTCTTCCAATATGGCCGCACCATGATCACCTTATGCAGCTTCTAGTTAGTTGATGATTTATTTTTACAAATATTCAAAATTTTAATAAATTCTTTGTTTTAAATAAACTCTACTGCAAATATGATACACCATTTTCGTTTTCACTTTATTTGAGTAGTTTATATACGTTTTCACAATACATTACGGGCATATGTAAGGTATAGTCAAATCGGTCGACCAAATGAAGATTGGCGCGCAATTGTGTCTCTTTTGGAGTTTTGTATCTCTTTTGGTTTGGACGCTTGAGCGCGAACACGAGGTCTATTTGTTGGTAGGTCAATGTTTAAAACATAAATATGTTTGTAATTATTTGTATGTAATTATTATTTCTAAAGTTAGATCAAATGTCACGATTATTGAATAACATTCCCCACTTTGACTATACATCATACAAATTCAAAGCGGGTTTCATCACGTGCTTCTTCATAACTAGTGACTTAGAGGATATCAATTTTCGAATCGAAATATGTATATGTGCATAAGAATCGACTTTGTGACCTCTCTGTTTCAATCACTTATTCCACAATATCCTACATGGAAGGGTATAATTATCATGATTACGACAGCCACAGCAGTCGAACGCTCCAGCGCCGCCGCCTCATGGCGTCCATCACACCCTGCCGCACCAGCCCAGCCAGCCAGTCGTACATCAGACACCGGGGCACCACCGTACTAACAGGTTAGATATTTCTATTAAAATGGACAGAAAAAGCTTGCACCCATCTATATCAGGACAATTCAGAAAGTAATGTTAGAAGTAACCAGTTCTTCTTTGTGGAGAACAGTAATAGCGTAGTTGTAAAGCAAAGGACTTCAAATACCATAGAGTATCGAGTTTGATACCCAGTCCAAAAACTCGCACGACACACCTCTGAATTTTCGAGATTATTGGATAATATGTGTGCATTTGACTGGTGAAGGAAAACATCCTGAGGAAACCTGCATGCCTTTTTTTTTTGTTAAGGCGGGAAAAATGTTCCTAACTGCGCACCCCGTCGCTCGGGGCAACGAAAACAGGGTAGTGTGGGGCCTTCACCCACTAAAGAAACCCACCGTGTGCCGTCTCCGAGAAAACCTGCATGCCTGAGAGATATTCTCGATGGTTTGTGAAGTCTGTCAACCCGCATTGGAGCTCTTACTATAAGACGACACCTGTGTCCAATAATGGAACACTTAAAGGGTTAAAAGACGCTTAAAAAAACTGTATTACATCGTTATGCGATTGGGCCTCCGGCGCTCTCACTCGCCATGCGAAACACAACAGTACCTACCGTTGTTTTTCAAGCTGATCTTCTGTCAGAGGGTGGTACTTCCCCGAACGAGCCGGGCGATTCATGTTGGAACAAGTATCTTCAGTGTCGAGAAGTAACATTGAGGATTAGACTTTGTTAGGGGATTTTAACCGTTTAGTTACGCGCTCTCCATAAATCCTATGTCTTAGAGTGAATGATCTAAATCTCTAGTGTTACTCGCTTTAAATATTAATTCTACATTTTCTACGGGATTGTGGTAAACCTATACCGTTAAACACAAAGTGAAAAATGTGAAATCGAAAATAACAGTCACGAGCAGGATTTGAACCTGCATCTCCTGGATACCGTCCAGATGCTTTGCCAATTCAGCAATCGTGACAATTGCTCCTGCTCCTGACTGCTAATTTCGATAACACATTCATACTTAACGTCTTAGGGTGACGCCAGCATCTGGACGGTATCCAGGAGATGCAGGTTCAAATGCTGCTCTTGACTGTTATTTTCGATTTCACATTTTTCACTTTGTGTTTAATGTATCGTGCTAAGCATGTCAAATGCTAAAAATATATATAAAAATATCTAAAAACCTATACCGTGCCGTCATGTTGCGTAGTGCTCCGATGCCGCCCAACATGTCCCTGTCTGCCGCCAGCGGAGCACCCGCGCCGCCGCCCGTGCCTCCCCACCAGAACTTACCACCGCCGGCCAATGTACGTATTCAATACTTTTTTCATGGTAGTATTTTGTAACTTATTATATTGTACTACAAATATGTGTTGCGTATTTAAGTAATATTAGTAATATTGTTCTCTAGGGGCCCTTAGCACCACCTACGCCACCGGCCGCGCCTCAACCACCACCAATGGTAAGTTTTAGTTACGAATATTAATAACTACTTCTATTTTCAACGTAGCACCATGTCTGTATGCCCCAAAGGGATAGGTAGAGGTATATTACATTACACACACACGGTTCGTCAGCTATGTTTAAGTCCCACGTAATAGGGGGCGAGCCTATTGCCGTCTACCGGGCACATTTCCAAACTCTGGCCTGCTACTGAGAATTTTTCTTTTACGAAAAAGCTTACTGCCCGACCCAGGGATCGAACCCGAGACCTCATGATCAGCAGTCGCTCACACTACCGCTATTTTCATAAATTATTATCGTAGTATAACGGATTATCGGTATAGGTATATATATATATATATATATATAAATAAATATAATAATATGCAGAATTTATACTGTCACTTGTAGCATTTGATCCGGGTCTTTAGATGTATGAAGCCCAAAGCGTTGAGTTTGAATACTGGTCTCTGACTCCAAGTCAATATCCGACTTCGTAAATGATCTTCACTTATTTCATCGCCGTAAATGACTACGAAATTTAAAAAAAAAAAACATTAGAGGTGGATAACATAACCACGACAGACAAACTCGAATCATAACCTTATCTCACCTCTTTGCAGGTGTGGCAAGTGGTAAGTTTTATAGGCCAAATTGAGGACCTCCCACTGAATATAAAGCTCGGGACTAACGTCAAGCCAAAAGAAAAAAAACATTTAACCTTTTTTGAAATTAGTGTGTGTTTATTAAAACTTAAGGACATTTATGGAGTGTATTTTCAAAGCAGCGTATATTGTCAAAAATCGTTAAAAATGTATTTAACGCAAATTAAACTTAAAAACAATGTGAAGTTAGTCTTGTTTTTCGTGAAACAGAATGCTTTTTTGAGTTGATTTTCTAGATAAAATAAGCTGTTCTAAATTAGCATAATGTTATTAACAAAGATAGACAATTTACCGAATTGCATAAAAAAGTTTTTTCCGAAAGAAGAGGGGAGAAGAGCCCTTTCGAAAAGGCACTTCTCATTCGATAACAGAGAAATGAACAACAATTATTAGGTCTCTACTCTAGGTACTAGTATTATTATCCACATTTCATTTGCATTGCTATAGATTTCAAAGATTCGACGGGGATATACTCATTTGGCTTATTTCAGTTTTTCATATTAATTCAAGTACGCTAGTCTATTAAAAAAAAGTTACGAGTATCTATTTCCCTTAAAATTGGTGTGCCCTTTCAAAGTGAGGTTCTAAGCTGTACTTTCTTTGGTAGATGGTGCAGCAACAGGTAGTGGCGGCCGCGCCCGCTGCTCCTCCACCGGCGGCGGCGGCGGGTCCTCCGCCACCCCCTCCTCCGCCGTCCGGGGCACCCCCGGCACCTGCGGCGGCTGTTACGTCACCTCCGCCTCCACCTCCACCTCCCGCGCCTGCGCCTCCTCCAGATGCTACAGGATTAGCTGCACAATTGCAACAAGCTAGATTAAAGAGACAGGCCAAGGTAAGGTTTTATCATTTACTTATTTCCAGATTTCACATACTTTCTGGGGCTTTTTACTAAGCGGAGAAAATGAGAATTTTGTCTCTTTCATCCGTATACCGATGATTTTGTTTTGCGAGCTACCTTGGAATTATGACTTTCCGTTGAAAAGGCCTTTTACGTTTCCAATAGTCCTTTCTATGGTTCCAAAATGCTTTCGCTACCGGCTCCGACAATAACTTGTTATATTTTTTTTATGAGCCTTTAGGTGCCAACTGCTCATATGTATGTACAGGACCAGGAAAGCAGTACAAAATTTGGACGCACTTTTCAAAAATATAAATTGATGGCTTTAGCCATCAATTTATATTTTTGGAATGATACAAGGCACACAAGTATACGGTCCGCTTGCCATGGTAAATGTACGTGTTAGCGTTGCTAATTCCAGGAAATTCCTATTCCTTGGGATTCCTTCCTGGTGGAGAGGAAGGATGATAGACAGATGAGGAGTTAAATATAACTGTAGGGATACTTTAAGGCATCCAGCACTTTCATTTACCGAACGTAACGCAGTAGAAGTAATACCGTTTCATGGTGTCAATATTGTTTAAGAGGAAGCTACTTCTTTGGTAAAGTTGGTCCATTGGTGCTGTTATCAGCAAGACTACCACTATAACAGAGCAGGTGGATGAGTTAACCAACCGCCATTCGGTCCAGCAGCAGCAGAGCAACGGTCCACCGGCGGAGGCGGCGTCGCCCCCGGGCGGCGCGGGGGCGGAGCACTCGGGCTCGTCGTCGTCTTCGTCGTCGTCGGCGGCGCGCGGCACGCTGTCGTGTATGATGAACGAGATGCAGCGCACTCTCGCTCGCCGCCGTGCGCATCTCGACCGCGCCGAGGTAAGCACCGCTTGTCCCCTGCGGCTGTAGGCACTCCGCTGCAGGCACATAACTATAGGCACTCCACTGTAGGCACTCCACTGTAGGCACTCCACTGCAGGCACTCCACTGTAGACATATAGCTTTAGGCACTCAGCTGTAGGTGTTAAACTTTGAGCACTCAGATGTAGGCACTCAATTGTAGGCATTTAACTGTATATAATCAGCTGTCGGCATTGAGCTGTAGATACTTAGATGTCGGCATTGACTAAAGACACTCATCTGTAGGCAGTCAACTGTAGGCAGTCAATTCTAGGCACTCGGCTGTAGGCACTCAGCTGTAGGCACTCGACTGTAGGCACTCAACTATAGGCACTTAACTGTAGGCACTCAGATTTAGGCATTCAACAAACGGGAGCAGGATTTGAACCTGCATCTTCTGGATACCGTCCGGATGCTTTACCAATTCAGCCATCCTGTTATTTTCGATTTCACATTTTTCACTTTGTATTTAATGTATAGTGCTAAGCATGTCAAATGCTAAAAATATATATAAAAATATCTAAATATATGATTGACCTTAGAAAAAAATAATTGACATGTGCTGTTAATATTCATAGGTAATGTCATTAGTCCTAATAATTGGACACAAATTTCAACGTAATGGGAATTGAATATAAAATGTTCGTCTACGTCATACGCTATCTATAAGGAGCTGCGGTGCCACGCGTTGTGTAAATTATATTTAATGAAATATTTAAAATTGCGTTGTCTCGAGTGTCCTGTGAATTGTTTATTTCCGTAATGACATTTTGAATACCTCTAACCTCGTGATGTCGCGTGCAGGAGTCTTCAACGGACAACTCGGTGACAAGTACCCCTATGAAGACGTGGGAGCGGTCCGCAACACTACCGCACCGACTGTCTAACAACGCCGCTTGCAATGGGAACGTCTGTGAGTCGCACACCATATTTACAAGTACTTTTTTTTGTGAAAGTGGCAATGGAGACTATGAGCAGGCGTCCATCCCTATCCGGGGGTATTCTAGACTGCTTCGTAGAAACCTACTTGCAATTCAATCCACCGCCCATTTTGTCTCATAAAATGTTTTTTTTTATGTAAACCTAGGTAGTATATTCTTTTTTAATAAAAAAATTCTAATCTTCATACTTTAAAAATGTTGCTTTCAGGTGATTTTGTTAGTATTTAAATTAAAACTAGACGATAATGAGGACACAAAATGTGAATATGATTATGGTTAACGTTGATCACGTCTTCAAAATAGTTAACATTTAATATATCCACAACATTTGTGTCACGCAATACAGTACTTACTGTTAAAAAACATCTTCAAGCCGTACTAATCGTGGCATTACGACAGCGAACTCGGACTCACCGCAACAAGTGCCGCAGTCGCCGCGCTCCGTTCGCAAGAGGTTCGGTTCCGCCAGCGAAGAGACTATACTCAAGGTAAGAGATTCTCTTACTCTTTCTATTTAAACATGACTTGCTTTGCCGTAATCCCCGCTAGGGACATAAGGGGTACCGCCCTTGCATTGCCTACCCTAGGAAAGGATTAGAGGGGAGAGATTTTTGTTGGTGTGTTAATAGACTAAAATAAGTGTCACCACCCCCATTTTAGCAAAGAGTTTTAGCAGCGATCATAGAATGCAACTTGGCTAGGCCCATAGCTTAGGCTAAAGACGTCGGTCAATGAATGATGGCTTTTCTTTCTTCCATATAATTGCCTGTTGTTTCCCAGAGGTGCAAGCAACGTATTACCAATAGTCATAAAACGGCCCTTCGCTGCTCACTCTTAGCCCTTGATGTGACGGGTGGCGAAACGCAGATATTAAAATAGACTTTGTTTACCATTAGCAGGTAAATGGCGGCAATGAAGGGGGCTGCATGACCGCGGCGGAGATGGAGGCGTTCAAACAAGAGATGCTGCGAGAAATGAGACAGCAGTTCAACCAGATGAAAAAGGAACTACTAGATGGTGAGAGATAAACCTTGGCTTCAGTGCATTTATGACTATTGTCCTTCATTTTCGTGGTGCAAAAAGTTTCTTGAGTAGCAACCCCGGACCACGCAGCATAGGACAACCTTCCATGAGGCTTTGTCTGTGTGGTGACGGACTAAGAATACAAGTGTGACCACCCCATTCTTTCCCACGGTCATACGAGGCGTCTAATAGCAGTAAGCAATTATCATTCATTGTATGACTGGTGGTAGGACTGGATACCAAGTGGGAGTACTCACTTGGTATTGGGCCCGAGCGGGTTGGTACCACCATCTCCCGTGTGACCGGCCATGAAGCACATCGTTGCGTTTTTGGTTGTAGTAGGAGATCCGTTTATCCTTTAATTTCATATCTGTGAAATGAAGTGGTGAGTAGAACGGCTAGACGATACTCTCGGTATAGTTGAGTCCATGAGCGAGGGTTACCATTTACCATCAGATGAGCCGTGGCTCGTCTGCCACTATATGCAATAAAAAAAGGTGGCCTACTGAGGACTTATTCAATCATGCTGGAAGCCATTCGGTATGGGGGATTTATGCGAGGTCTATTCATGATAAATGGTACTGGTCACCTTCAATCTGTCAGTAATATGTTTTTAATTGACCTCCTGGATGAGAAAAGGTGTAACCGCACAGAAGTATCTACGACGAAAGTCGCTCCGTCTTGTCTTGACTGTGCTTTCATTAACAAATCATCAACAATCAACTCTTCGCGTGTTCTTTTATTTAAATTTCTATTCCAATTACATATACGAGTATAAAAATATTGTTTTACAGCAATGAAGGCGGAGTTCGCGCGCAGGTAAGGTCGCGGAATACGCCAAGCGATGCTAGTCGACACTTCACACGCGTATTTGAACATATATCTTATTGTATATCCTATTTGTATACAACAACTATATACTGTCGGAGAGGAGACTGCTATTTGAAATATATAAAACTGTGTTTAAACATTTTACCTACGTAATATTTGCTACTTTTACAGATTTCATCACGTTTAATTTGTATTTTGCTATAGCAATGTTTTTATTTTTATTAATGCCTATATAATGAAGCCTGCTTCGCAAAGGGGTAGGCGGTGACAATGGATTGCCTTGTCATAAAACAGCTTTCCACCTCTATAACCTCTGGGAACGTAAAAAACACGTCATTTATCAGGTATTGATTTCCTGTTAGTTATAGATGTTCCCAATAGCCTAAAGAACGACTTCATGTAATTTCCAAGGAAAACGCGATATAATCTGTAAAAATATTTATACGTATTTTTAAACTTTAATACGTAATATTGTTTTTAGCTAAAGAGAAGCATAGTAAATATGGCCAAACCATCTTGTAATAAGCCTTTTGGCCAATCCAACTTTTAGGTTGGAATAGTCTAAAATATAAATTTAAGAGAGAGACAGAGATATATTACGTGAATTTCGGAATTAATAGACCAGCATTCTTGGTACCTAGTCGATGATTGAGTGACTTACATATTCTGATTGTGTTTGGTTATTACAAAATATATCCATCAAAAATCAAAATCAAAAATATATTTATTTCGTAGGTAGAAAGCTATACTTGAAATAATTCAGTATTTTTACATTACCGCTCGTTCATAAGGCAGGTTCCCCTGAGAAGAACGAGCAAGAAACTGAAGGGTCACTTTACACATCAAAACTTATCCATCGACTTTTGGACTGATTAGAGCAGTTCGTTCTCAACTATGGGATCCATATGAATTTTAAAGTGCTAGTACCAAGTGGGAGTACTCAATTATTACCAAGCGGCCAATCTTGGTCCCTCGTGTGACCGATCGTTAGTTAGGATATGTCGATAGGTAGTAGCGGAAGATAGACGTATTTTTTTTCATTTCATATCCGCGAATTGAGTCCATGAGTGGCAGTTACCGCTTACCATTAATTGAGCCGGTGCTCGTCTGCCACCATAAGCAATAAAGTGGTATTAAGCCACGCAATTTTAACCATTGAAGTTATGTGCGTGTTTGGGGAATTATCTCAACAGCATGTCTAGTCTGCCAACTCTCATTTGACTACTAGTAAATTTTGTGAAACAGGATCGTTTGTCACGTCATACATCTAAAAAATATGTAATGATTTTAATACTTTATGTCGATTATGCTTCTCGTTAGCTATATCATGGTCTAATAAAATTATAGTACGCCTGCTTTTTTTTACAAAATGGAGCCTAAAATCTGCCATTTTAATAACCAAATATATTCGATTAACACAAAACAGTATTTAATCGTGACGTATTACGATGCTTTTCTATTTATATAGGAACTATGTATTTAGGAGTTTTTTGTAAGCTTCAATGTATATGAAGATTTTTTGTGATATATTAATAATTTTTATACTATTGCAACTTTCTCTTGTATATATACTTTTGCGATAAATATATAATAAATAAAATATATGTTCATGTATGTAGACGCGTATAATTGTGATGAAATTACGTATAATAAGGTTGCCCGCCTAGGGTAATGGAAAAGTTAAAAGAGCAACGATAAACGGCAAAAAATTTTTATTCAGTGTTGCCAGTTGTAATCGGTCTATATCGATATTATTCGTGGTGTTATCGATTAAAAATGTTATAAAAATAAATCGATAATCGTCATCGTAAAAGAAGACTTAACGCACGAATATCGAAACCATAAAAGTTGTGTTTTTTAATTTTATACTTAAATATTTATTCGGATACGTATAAGTAAGGTCTTGGATATATCGATGCAGCACGATGCGGAGTTTTACTTTTTTATACGAAAACAACCTAACCAATAAAAAAAATGTACAATTTGGAAAAAAGAGTTCCCATAGAAGTACAGAAATTTATAATCAAATTTATGTGAAAATTATTCTCGTATAAAAAGTAAAATTCAAGATCGTGAGTTTTTAGATAAAAATATATAATTGTAATATTCAATTAGTGTCAGGTTACATTAGTATTACTCTACAGGTTGTGTTTTAAGCGTGTAATTTATTTCAATCTGGTTAATAAGCTAGCATTATGATTTTACTGCTTTCTGAAGGGTTTGATTAAACACATTATTGCTCCTTGTTGGCCGTTGTAAAATACGTTGTGTCAGTGGTAGAGCCATCCATGTCCAAACCGGCTCGCTCGGGGAAGTACCACACTCTCATAGAAGATCAGCGTGAAACAACGGTGGGTAATCCTGTAGGTGTGTTTCGTATGGTGAGTGAGAGCGCCGGAGGCCCTAACCCCTTTCCTTATCCTCCATCCTCTCCTACTTCTTCTCCATCTCCTATCCTTTATTTACTTCAATTTAATCAATCGCAATGGAATTTCATTTTTGTTCAAAAGCAGAAATTTTATTAACGTAATTTATGAAAGGCCCCTTGGATATTACTACTTCGTATTAAGATTAATTTAGTTTTGATAATTTTATACTATGTACTCATATGAGTACCTACACCTATTTTTCTAAAGATGGAATGAAGTTACACGCATTAAAAACAGCCTGTATATTTATTGACTTATGCGTAATAACGCTTAGTATATGATAAGGATAAATATTATATATGATGAAATATGGGTAAAATATTAATAAATATGTTTTACTAAACGACTTACGTAATGAGCAGCCAATAAAAACATGTAATCGACTAAATAATTCGTGAAAGTACAACACTAGTGTTGACGGAAAGAAGTTTTCTAATCTATAGCTTAAAAGTGACGTTTTTGACATAAATAGAAAAGATCATTCGGGTGGGTTTATTGTCGATATTTTTTTTTATTGTTGTATGATATTGTGTATAGTAATTGTTCATTACTTAAACAACAATCTCAGTAATTCTGGGTTAATATATTTGCACAGGACACCCTTCTATCATCTTCACTTAGAATGTCTTCCATAGTACATAAGAATCGATTGAATTCAGTTTTGCGTGTTGGCATCCTCGACACTTAAAATTGCCATACTTACACTTACACGAACAAACATTCCCTAAGACGATATTATAATGCTTTTAACTTTGACTGAACTACTATCATTCCTACGAAAAAAAATTGTAACTCGTCGTTGCGTTCATAATTTTTCGTTTATTTTTAATGTAACAGTTTTACATGATGCCCCTTTTAGTTAATCTAGAAATATCACCACCATTGAGAATAACATAAAAAATATAGACGCTGTAATATTTAATCCGCTCTTACGAAACAAGAACCGTGTTTGCATCGGTCCTGCAATTAAACGACAGCTAATTGTAGGTATCGTGTCTTTTACCGCGATGTTCACTAATATACTATTTACATTTTTGTATTGAAGTAGAAAATAATTTAAAACATGGGATGTTTTCTGGAGCATTGATGGTATAGTTGCTAAGACCAAGGGCTTCGAAGATGGTAGTAATGAGTTTAATACCCAGTCTGATGTGGAGATATGACAAGGCATACCACTGATTTTTCGAAATTATTTATTCGCAAATTATTACTGGCAATATATATTATCATGAGCAAACCTGCATACCTGGCTTGTGAAGTCTGCTAAATCCCGTTGGGCCGACCAGCAAGAAATACGTATTATGTAACACGTAAATTCTGTTATAAAAATATATTTTGAACGCGACTAATTTTAGTACTTCGAATAGCCGTATTGGTCTACAGCGCCAAAATGGCGAATATATTTTGCTTTTATTATTTTTGAGGGTTATTTCAACGCAACTCGTGATAGTTTAAACATGAACGTGGTTGATTCGTTTTAAAAGTTTATCTACTTTGCAGTTTAAAGTTGGCGTCACCTTTTTTTTAAATAAACTACTTTACTTAAATAAAAAAAAAAGAAAAATAAAATACTTAATACTTGTTTCTCAGGTAATATTCCCGGATTTCCTCTTCGGATATAAAAATCTCAAGTTAATTTTTCCATTTAAAAAAATAAAAAATCGGGATAAAGTCTTTTAAGTTGGAACGAATTACACATTTTGAAAAAAAAATCGTTTAAATCGTATAAGTAGTTTAGGAGTTTACGCAGCCGTGACAGGGAATTATTATTATTATTTAGGTATAGAAAGCGACGTGATCTTTGAAATTTACCTCTGTGATTCCCGAGTCAGAGGGATCACCGTGGTGTGGTATATCCATATATCTTCTACGAATCTCATAATGGTAATATTAGGTATCATATTATAATAAAGTAGACCTATATTTCTTAATTTGTAATCAAACATCACCATTTTGTATTACGTAACAATATTAATACATAAATAGAGGAAAGATTACAAAGGAGTAAGAATAATTATATATTATACTAGCTAGCCTTTGCCTACAACGCAGGTAATAGCTGGCTTCTATATTATATATCAGGTTTCCGATATAGTAGCTGGATAAAATATATATTAGTTATTAAGTCTAATTAATTTAATCAAAACCCATTCAATAGTTTTAAACAGACAAAAATTTATTAAACGAAGATTACGCAATTATTTTTTTTATATAACTGTCTTAGACATAAAAATAAATTGAAATCTATCCATTAGGTAGGTTTACTGTGATGAGCGCCCAGCGGCAGTTCTCAAACATTTTGTCTTGCTCTGTTACAGTTTAATAATAGTATAGGCATCTGTCATATTAGTAACTTATATTGAATACACAATTTATATTGGTTTTAATTTGAATCAATAACTTCTAACAGAAGGGAAAAAAACGTTTTATTATTTCTCTATTATGTTTATTTTTATATTATATTCATTTACCCATACAGGATGGGACGACATTCACAAATAATTTGTTCTTTAAAATAACTGAGCATGCCAAGTGCTAAAATATAGATCAAAATATGTTCTGACTCGTTGCAAATTAATATATTCTTTTTTTAATTCTTATAGTGGTCGTCCATAGACTAAAAATTAATAAAAGGAAAACCTATCAAATCTATTCCCTATTCCTCTCCTTATTATCCTTCCTATCCTCTCCTTATTATCCTTCGTATCCTCTCCTTATTATCATTCATATCATCTCATTATCCTTCCTATCCTGTCCTTGTTATCTTTCTTCTCCACTTATCTTCCCTTGGAGATGGCGACGCACGAGTGATGACTCTGGTGTTGCTGGCGTCTATAGGTTATGGTAACCTTTTAGTCGTTCGTTTGGGCCGTATGCTTGTTAGCCACCCACGTTGTATAACAACCTCACACAGTCACGTCATCAATTTCATACGTCAAATGTGGATTTTGATGGCTTTTTTGTGTTCTTTTAACTTATTATATTGGTGTTTTGCTCACCTTACAGTACATACATTTTATAAAATTGGCAATACTTTAATTATAAAGCAAAATGGGCATAAAAAACCCTAGAGTAAGTTTTACGGAACTAACAATGCTATAATTCTATACATGGGCACTCTGTTTATTACGATAGAATAATCGTAATAAACAGAATAAGTACAGGAAAAAAAACCGGTAATATCAAAATAAAAATGTTTTCAATTATATATACTAGTGCAATCTGTATGATTTTTCCGGAACTGACACATTATAGTGCTGTTAAATTAAAGATATATAGTATTTAACAAAACAATTTTTTTTTAAATTAAATATGTTTTTTTTTGCTGTTTCATATTGCCCATCCATCCATCCATCCATCAGCCTTTCAACGTCCACTGCTGGACATAGGCCTCCCCAAGAGAACGCCACAACGAGCGGTCCCGTCATGGGGGATAATGCCGTAATCGCCACGCTTGGCAGGCGGGTTGGCGATCGCAGTGGATATTGTTAATACTCGAGGGAGTGCTGCTGCCTACTCCTCCGGTATTCCCTCAGTCGGCTCTTATGACTTCCGTGGGTAGAGAGGGGTGGGACAATTCTAAAGCCGGCCCCACGGCCCCATATTGCCCAAGAAAGATAAATAGAAAAATTTCAATGTTACTCTCATAATAGACTTATCTTTTAGCGACGTTTTCCGTAGCATCTAATATTTCAAATATGTTTTCCTAGCTTATAATGAATAGATATTAATAAAAAAAAAAAAAATAGAAAAAAAATGAAAAATAAAAAAAAAATATTGCCTCAAGTATCTCATGAAATTTTATACTGTTCTTTATTTAGGCGTAATATCTGCGTGTTACTTCGTACGTTAAAAACGTAAATAACTAGAAGTTATCCATGGTATGCCAAGGCAATATTACCAAAAAAGTAATTAAATACGTAGCACGTTTAGAAATTAAAACTGAAAACATAAAAGTAAATTAACAGGCCAATAATTAATGTAGAAAGCTGAAGTTTACACTGATTAATTGAATTTTATTTTAATAAATAAAAGTTTCTATTTCTTTAAATTTTTTTTTTAAATAGTTTTTACTAGTTCTTAAAAAAAATATTAAGTATAAATAAACTAGAACAAACTATAGCTAGGTATATAGAATTTACTTAACCTCTGTGTTTCCCGTTCATGAGGGAACACCGTGGTGATAGTTGGAAAAACTCCTAATTATAATATAGGTATTATTATAATATTTGATCGTAAAACAACACTACGCAAATGTTAAGTGCACAGATACCATATAGTAGTGTTTCTAGCTGCCAAAATATCAAGTATAAATACGCTTTAACTAAGTATGGGTAGGTATATAGAATTTATTTAACCTCTGTGTTTCCCGTTCATGAGGAAACACCGTGGTGTTTGATGAAGAACTTGAAGTAGTTGAGTTTTAGATAACTATTTTTTTTATTAATATGGACAATACTCAATACAAAATACAACGGCCACTATAAGTACACAAAAAAAATTAAAAGCAGTCATGAGGACTGCCGACAAAAGTGAAAACTTAAAACTATAAACAAACAGTTGTTATTTTGGATATCCAAATTAATTCTTTGATCTTAAATTACAACTTGTAAACCAAAATTATTCATTCATTCATTAAAAAAAATATTATTTAAAATTATTAATTTCTTCATTCACAGCTACGCAATAAATTATACATAGAAACAGATTTAGTGTTATCGTTAACACGTCACGTTGATGACGACTTATATGAATTTACTCCCTATCCTAACCTTCCAAAAGAAGTTTTAACTCCAAAAATTCACGGTAGGGCTGATTATATTTTATAGAAGATTAAAAATGTACATGTCTTATTTAAAGTAACATATAAAGGGGTCTTTTTTCGCGTATAAATTAGGTGAAATTTTAACTACATTTAGCTCGACGCTTCAACTGCGTTGCAGCACCCGCGGTCACGGGGTGGTCCCGTTACCACAACTGCTGCAAAAAAAAAACACAAAAATATCGTTTATGTTATTTGAAATAGGACTGTAAAAGCTAAATAATGTGTAGTAATTGAACTTTGATAGATTATCTATGTTAGACCTATGACCTATGTCACGATACAGGCAAATTTCTTAAGGCTTATTAGTATTCTTTGTAGACTAGCTTAACTTCGTAACCTATCATAGCTTAGCCTAAGCAGTAAGGGTCAACAGATGATTTGATTCCTAAAATGGCGCCAATTTTAGGTTTAATTATTATATAATAATATCAACCTCTGTGATTCCCGTTTGAGGGATCACCGTGGTGATTTCCATTCGCTGTTTAATAGTGTTTAAGTGAAGTAAACGTCTTATTACTATTAAGTAAGACTGATTAATGTTAAGTTAAGCGTCATAAGGAATCTCTAATGTAGACTGAAATAGATTCACTTCCAATCAGTACTGCCCGTGTGGTAACAAACTAAGAATACAAGTGTCACCACCCCATTTTTTCCCACGGGTGTCGTACGAGGCGACTAAAGGAATTAGGCAATTATCAACAATTGCACGACTGGTGGTAGGGCTGGGTACTAAGTAGGAGTACTCAATTGCTATCAGGCCCGAACGGGTTGTTTTGGTTGTAGCAGGAGATAGCCGTTTATTCTTTCATTTCATATCGGTGAAATGAAATGGTGAGCAGCGGCTTGACAATACTCGCGGTATAGTTGAGTCCATGAGCGACGGTTACCACTTACCATCAGCGGCGGCTCGTCTGCCACCTGTACGCAATAAAAAAAAGTTACATTAATTGCTAATATTACAGGATTTTTTAGTTTAATATTAACAATAATAACCTCTGTAATCCCCGTTTATGAGGGTTTATAAATTTTGAGCATCATTACTAGGTAAAGGTACAGGTATCTAGGTGTAAATAGTGATTAGTTTACCTCTGTGATTCCCGAATAAGAGGAGGATCATCGTGGTGTTTAAAGATCAGTAAATATTTCTAAGGGGGTGTTATGTCGGGATAGTGATCACAAAAATTGAAAGTATTTTCATCTCAGGATTTTGAAATTGTTGAGTGATTTAAATGAGTTGATACGATTAGGCAGGTATTTCGGTTTAACACCCTTACAAAATATATGAATATAGAAATTCCACCAAAATTTAACTAACCTACGTTATTTAATTATATTTTATAGAATACGGTAAAAAATGTACAAAGATGCAATGATCATGTTTCTTAATTATTACTCTAAGGCCGACTAAACACTCCATGGAGATATTTTTAATAAGTATTGAACTTGCTATACGTAGAATTCGAACAATTTTGTTATAAGATATAGGTTTTAAGTTGACCTCTGTGATTCCCGAATAAGAGGGATCACCGTGGTGTTATAATGGCAAACAAATTTTAAATGATGATAAATATTATATGATAATTAGATGAACTAAAATCTAAAATATTTCAGTACAGCTAGCTATAGTATTGCAATGTTAGTAATGTATATAGTATAGATATGTATTGCAATGTTAGTAATGTATATAGTATAGATATATAGAGAGCTATATATATAGATACATTCGCTACCTGCGAATTGCGGGGTAGAAATCCAGATGGCGCTTCAAAATGAGCTTCAAATTTATCCGTAAGTGGGCTTTTCCTTTAGTATTACTTTACTCTTTGATTATCTCATGTCATGTTATCTCTCTATCTCTTCTGTATTAGTTTTGATCGCGTGTTGTTGCTTTATGAATTTCTAGTTATGCTGTAAGCTAATATAATGTATGTATTTTCGTTTGTTAATATTTTGTCATAAAAATATGTGAAAAATACACGTTTAGGAATTAAAACTGAAAACATCAAAAATAAATAGGCCAATGTAATATTGAAAGGTTCAGGTTACCCTGGTGGAATTTATTTAATTTTGACATAAACATTTTTGGGTATAAATGTTCTGGTTCTTAAAATTTATTTCATGTTTTTATACTTCGATCATCAATACCAACAAGATACAGGGTCACGAACAAAATTAAGCTAAAAACTGTCCGTGTGAATATATACTTATACAGCTACATCTTTTTACTGACGAACTGAGACAAAGGTTTTAAAACAGTTTTAAGTTCAACCTAATTACAATCATGAGACTTAAGAATAAAGTCACAAATCTTTAAAATATTATCTTTCATTTACGATCATTCGTCACAAAAAACAAGCAAAGCAATAATTTACTACTGCCACTTAAAAGTGAAAAGACAAATAATCATCCATCCATCCATCAGCCTTTTAACGTCCACTGTTGGACATAGGCCTCCCCAAGAGAACGCCACAACGAGCGGTTGCGTCATGAGGGATAATGCCGTAATCGCTACGCTTGGCAGGCGGGTTGGCGATCGCAGTGGATGTTGTTAATACTCGAGGGAGTGCTGCTGCCCACTCCCCCGGCATTCCGTCAGTCGGCTCTTATGACTCCCGTGGGTAGAGAGGGGTGGGACAATTCTAAAGCCGGCCCCACACGGCCAAGCAAAGCCGGCAAGACAAATAATATGTACTATGAAATCAAGCTTAAATAGCAATAAATAAAGTACTCTTAGAACTAAACAAAATGAGAGCTCACTTCTCAAGTGCGCTGTTATTTACCGAGACGGATTTTTGGCCGACGTGATATCTATTGCATTATTGATCGAAGTTTTTACAATTTAATTATTATAACATTTGATCGTTGGCTAACCCACCCAAAAATGAAATGCAGTTATTTGCATAGAGCAGTTGAGCAACTGTTTATGCCCAATTTTTATGTGTTTCGTGCCACAATATTAAGTGTACCTACCTAATTAAGGTATAACTAAGTATGTATATAGAATTTAGGTAACGTCTGTGTTTCCTGTTCATGAGGGAACACCGTGGTGATGAACCGCAAGCACTAGTAAATATAAGTATAGTAATAATATTTGCAGTACTAAATATAAAACAACGGTCGCATAAAGCCAAACATTTAAAAAGATTTTTTTTTTTTTAACAACCTATTTGATTATTCACTTAACATAAAAAGTAAAAATACGAATTTAGAACTCGGACCAAGAAAAAAATATAGACGGAGCATTACGAACAATCCAGTGGAGCCATATAAAACCATGCCAAAGTTGTAATTACACGCACACAAATACAAACAAAACCATGCCAAAACGAAGTGACATAAACCACGAGTGTTACCAGAGTATGATTTAAAATTACCCCAAATGACTCGACGATTTCGTACGTACGTTACTACTATTCCCTATATGATTTGCTGTAAACTTACTTTATACTTTTATTTCCTTTATGTTTAACATAAAACTTTTAATAATTTACTCAAATTATAGTTTTTTTTAAACAACACATTCACGCAGACATCTTTAAAAAAGTGGATTCACTTTTTCGTTGATTTGGTGGCTTTTAATGCGGTGTCTTTATTTTTTTGTTAGTTTGAGATATTAAAATAAAAATAAGGTTCAAAATCAAGTTAGGGAACGCTGTCCCCATCAAACAACATCTTACTGGCATTTACTTACAATTTTAACACTTGAGATAGGGATGATAATAATTTATAGAAGACTGTCAAGCTGCAGATTGTGTGATAATTTAATTTAAGGTATCCGTGTAGGTGGGACTTTGTGCACGGGTAACTAGGTGTAAATATGCATTAATTTGACCTCTGTGATTCCCAAATAAGAGGGGTCACCGTGGTGTTTGCTCATTATTAGCGATATAATATAGCATACATATATTTGTACTGTATAATATAGTATACATATATTTGTACTTTTTGATAAATAAATTAAAATTAAAATAAAAAAGGTATATATCCCGTAATTTTAAGCTGTCGGATGACACAGATGATTTTACAGATGCTTGACTGTTTATGAATAAATTAATCTAATTTTATCACACGCCATCTAGCATTCAGTAGAGTAGTTTAGAGAATCAGGATTCACACAACTATTTCGCAGCATCATTACCGGCACGGCAGCTTGTGTTTAATATCTTGCTATATCTATTCACGAAACAGGCAGAATTCTTGACAGGTTCATTAGCATTTTGGGTACGCCAGAGAATCAACAGCAGCCCCCTAGCCAAGTGTCATAAACGTTGTAGAATAGAAATGGAATAGAATAATCAATATATGGGATTGACAGTCGGCTACGAGTACGTTGTCGTTACCTTATGTCAATCATGAGATTGGCATAAGGTTACTACAACGACATTTAAATTAATGTATGAACATTGATTTGATTGAAAATAGAATACTATTTTATTCTTTTTTTATTCAACTTAAGGGTATTAAGGGCCAATATTCATTTATCTTCATTACTAATATTGCGGGATTTTCTAGTTTTAATATTAATAATATTAATAAGTAACCTCTGTGATCCCCGTATTTTGAGGGTTCACCGTGGTGTTGGACATTTGAAGTTCACTAAACTGAAGAGAATATAAAAATACTGTTAAGTAAAGTGTCTTTAGAAATGTTCAAGTCAGCATAATAAGCCAACGTAAGTCTAAATGTAGATATATTTTGTTTAAAGAGCTTAAGAGTGATATGACTGCGTAAGTAATACTTAGTTTTATTATAGTAAAAAAAACATCGACAATGGCCAATTAGTTATCTTAATTATTGTTACCTTCATAGCTAACGCTGCGGGATTTTTTAGCTTTATAAACATTGACCTAATAAAAATGGACGTTGGGTCTAGTACAATATTCACGTAAACGTCATAAACGTAGGTATATTAATACATACAAACTTCAACATGATGAAACCTTGTACCATTATGATAGTGTTGAGTTTTCTTTGCAATAATTTATTAGCTTATGTAGCTTCTACCAATAGTCACCATGATCCTTATGCGGCCTCTAGTGAGTTGATGATTTATTTTTACAATTATTCAAAATTTAAATAAAGTCCTTTGTTTTTAAGCAAAATAATACTTGCATGTGATAAAACAATAGTTTACTTATTAAAAATATGGTACACCATCTTCTATTTTCACTTTATTTGAATAGTTTTTACACGTTTTCACAATACAGTACGGCATATTGAACGTACGTATAGTAAAGTCAGTTGATCAAACGAAGGCTGGCGTGAAATTGTTTCTCTTTTGGAGTTTGGTATCTCTTTTGGATCGGACACTTTTGAGCGCGGTCACACGAGGTGCATTTGTTGATAGGTCAATGTTTAAAAATCTTATTATCGAATAACCTCTGTAATCCCCGTTCTTGAGGGATTACCGTGGTGTGGAATCTTTAAACGCTTCCAGAGAAACGTACCAAAATTAGGATTTTAGGCTAAACGAAATTAAAAATTGACGTTTAGAAAGCTTTAAAGTGATATGACTCCTTAAATAGTACATAGTTTTATGTTTGCTGCAAAAAAAAACTGGAAAACGGTTGATCCTAAAGGCCATCCCTGCAACTTCCCGCTAATTTGATACTTAAGCGCTCAAAATTGCATTTATTACGTTTTTGAGCTCTTCGACCTCAATAATCTGGAAAACTCTGGAGGAATCTGGAGCTCTCCGAGCTCAAAAGTAAAATTTTCATGTCATTTTGAGCTCTCCGAGCTCAAAGAGATAACTGTTCTATGCTTTTGAGCTCTTCGAGCTTAAAAGTCTGATAGAGAGTTAATAAAACACTATTCGTTGAATTTTCAAATCGCAATAACTTTTGAATAAATGATCCGATTTTCTCGTAGTTGTCGGCATTCAACGCAGCTTTATGAGCTCTTTGAAGAATCTTAAAGCTCGAAATCGTTTAAAAGGTATTAAAAAAAAACACATTTGAAAAAAAAATATTTCTTTTTTAGATTTCTCAAGATGTACCGGTTCGAATCGGCCCTAATTGTATTCAAAATCTAAGTTTGGTCAAGTTCTTTCAAATGACGCCAACCCCGATGAAATCGGTCAAGCCGTTCAAAAGTTATGAGAGGTTTACACACACACACACACACACACACACACACACACACACACACACAGACACATACATACAGACATCATCGTGGAAACATTCGGGGAAGCTTCCTAGGGCCTCAAAACGTCAACATCCGTTGAAAAATTGATTTTCGAAAAACGGGGTAAAACCAATAACTTCCCAACTTTTGATGAAGTTAAAAGCATTATTAGTTATATGCTGTATTTAATCACCAGGCACATAGTTTATTTATAATATAAAATCAATAAATTATCGGTTATTACCGGTTTTCTTGAATTAATCTTCAGAGGAGGATGACGATGTATTTTAATTTTTGTTCTAAAGATTTAGTTTGCCGGCTAAACACGCATTTCAATATATTTGTAATATGTTGCAAAATTAGCTACACGTAATTTTTTAGCAATTTTGGTATTTAAACTTTTAATTATATATAGACTAGCTACCTAGGAGTAAATATGATTTAAAATGACCTCTGTGATTCCCAATAAAGAGGAATCTCCGTGGTGTTTGAGACATTTAAACAATAGATACCAGATCGTAGAAGGTTTGTATTCATTTATTCTATTCTATTCATGACCTTTTTTATTTGGATTTCGAAATTGTCGAATGATAAGGCGTGCGGGGCCCCTCGAGTTTACTATGTGAATAGGTTTGCTCATAACGCATACAAAACTGGGTCGGAGTCGCTCTAAGCTTTAAACAATATATTCCACAAAAGTTTTGTTACAGTCTGAGGAATTCGTACGTGTGTTATGGGACTGAGAATACAAGTGTCACCTTTTTATTGCTGGTGGTAGAATTGGTTGTCAAATGGCGATACACTCTCGTTATCTAGTTCAAGCGGCTTAGTACCACCGTCTTCCGTTTAACTGACCGTTAACACCTCGCATGTGTTTTGGTATCCATTCATTAAATTTCTATCCGTATAATGTAATTATGAGCAAATGCTTGGCATTATTCTCGGTATACCCAAGTCCATGAGCGGCCATTACTATTGACCATCAGGTGTATACTATCTCCCATGTTTTTTTTATCTATTGCAATATTAGCAATAGAAACAAAAACAACATAGTAGATAGATCTTATAAAATAATATAGGAATTTTATACACATTTTATTTCTATGAGAATTCATTTTAAGCTAAAAAGCAACAATAAAAATGTTAAAAAAAAAAACAAAATTAGGCCAGTAAATTCAGAGGCTGTCTCCGTATTTTTTTTTCACCATTGCATTACCTGCACATTATCAAATGCTTGCTCAGTTCACGCACGGACAATATTCTTGACAGGTTCAATATCTCGGCCAGAGTTCGGCTAGTTCTCCTCAAACTTAAGAGTGCCCCGCATTCAATTTTGTACCGCGGTACGAGCACATCTACCCACATTACGTTCGAGGGGTACAGCAATTTCGTTATCTACTATAAGATAAGCAGTAAGCACCTATTCATTTCTAAAATGGTGGGTTATTTTAGGTTTTAAAATAATAATAATAGAACCTCTGTGACTCCCGACTTTGAGGGTTCACCGTGGTGTTGACACCTTCAGATTCATAATGTTGTAGAGTGTCTTGAGGTACCTTTATATAAGTTAGCATTTTGGGATACACGATAGTCATAATATACAAAGCCTTTGAAATCAATGACTTCATAAGTATTAGGTAATTGATTTCTATAAAAAACCGCATTTCGACCACCAGGCAAGCACTATTTATCGTTAAATTAACTATCGATTATTTTACCTGTTTTACTGGACAGTACTCTACGAATAGGCAGATGTTTATCTTAATTTCTATCCTAAAGATTTCGGTTTTTCGATTAAACATGCTCTATTTCCATATTTCTCAGATGTATTTAACTTGCTTAGCGTGGTAATTGAGCATTTTATTTTATTTAACGGTTACACATGAAGCTAGGTGTCAATATGCTTTAAGTTCGCCACTGTGATTTTAAATTAAGATAGATCACCGTGTGGTTTGATAAATCGTCAATATAGATCAAGAGAGAAGGTAGATCTGTGTTAAGAACCACAAAAATGGTAATAGACCGCAAATAATATTTACCTTCAGTATAAATACCTTAAAGAACAAATTATTTGTGAAAGTGGAAAAAAAGAACGGCGAAGTGAACTGCGAGTGGGATTCGAACCTGCGTCACTTGCAATCGGGGAAAGTGCTCTAGACCGCTTCTTCTTCTTTCTCTCGCTTTTCTATAGCTCTCTTTTTCCACTTCCACAAATACCTTGTTTTTTAAAGTAGCTGAGCATGTCAAGTGCTAAAATACAGATATAAAAAATATTAAAAAAACCTTTATAATAGTATGTGCAGTATCGATTACAAAACGCAACAACTATAAAAAAAAAAGAATCCATCCATCCATCCATCAGCCTTACAACGTCCACTGCTGGACATAGGCCTCCCCCAAGAGAACGCCATAACGAGCGTTCCAGTCATGGGTATAATGCCGTAGTCGCCACGCTTAGCAGGCGGGTTGGCGATCGCAGTGGATGTTGTTAATACTCGAGGGAGTGCTGCTGCCCACTCCCTCGGTATTCCCTCAGTCGGCTCTTACGGCTCCCGTGGGTAGAGAGGGGTGAGACAATTCTAAAGCCGGCCCCACACGGCCTAAAAAAAGTAATGTGTTTTTAAATTACTAGATTCAACTACAAAGCCACTACGTATGCGTAGAGTTCAGTCTATAAATACGTCATAAATACGATTTCCTCAATATAAAAATTGCTATAAGTACCACAAGATCCATTTTATATATAACACCTATATTTTATCGCTATATGTTATATATAAAATGGATCCCTTTTCTGAACATTCAACACAAAGTAAAAAATGTATAGTGCTAAGCATGTCAAATGCTAAAAATATCTAAATAATTCTTTTCTGAAATACATGTATGCTAAATTTCGTGACTGTTCAGCAGTTATGGCTTGCAAGTTTAAGAAACTAACAAAGGCACTTTGATTTATTGTATTAGTAAGGAATGTACCTATCTATATGAGAATTTACTTAACCCAAAAAATAAGAATATCTTAGCCATAGCAAATTTTCTCTTTATAACAAAATTAGATTTTTAAACACAGTCCCCATCTCTGTTAAGATTTACACATAAAATATTGGAATATTTAGAATTTATTCAACACTGAATAATTAATCAGACGATGGTCTAATATGACTGCTTCGAGGATCAGAATTCAACCAATTATTGATAGCATCAGTACACGGCATCTCATGATCAATGTCTTTTACGAGCTCAGTCAACGAAACTGTATTCTTAATAGACTCTCCATAGCAACTCCATAGATCCACACCATACGATACACAGTAATAACCTTAACAGCCAATGACCAAATAGATTAAGTTACTTATATTGTTTATAGTAATATTTTAGCTTTAGAAATAAAACCTCTACATAATATATAACCCTAACTTAATAAATAACCCGCACGTAATATATAACCCGAACATAGTATATAACCCTAACTTAATATTTAATATGTTAGCATTTTACTCACTCTGTCACAGTCTCAGTAAGTAGTACTTAGCTTATCTATGTTCTCTATAAAGAAGTCAATATTGATTACAGTAGAAATTCGATCACCGGGTGAGCAAATCATCGATTATTTTATCGGTTTACTGGACAACAATCATGTACAAAAGTGCAGATAATTATGTATCTGCATTTTAATCTTAAAGTTTCGTGAAATTTGGTTTCGTGGCTAAACTAGTGGTAGAACCTTGCTTATCCCAGCATGAATGGGCCGGCTCGATCGGGGAAGTACCATCCTCTCACAAAAGATCCGTGTGTAACAACGGTAGTTACTACTTCCGTCGTGTTTCGTATGAAGAGTAAAGAGTGTCGGAGACCCAAACCCACCCTATCCTCTCCTTATTATCTCCTTGGAGATGGCGATGCGCGAGTAATGCCTCTGGTGTTGCAAGCGTCTATAGGCTACGGTAACCGCTTACCATCAGGTGGCACGTATGCCTGTTCGCCACCCATGTAGTATAAACTAAACGTTTACGAGTATGTACACATAAGTAGGTGTAATTATACATTAGGTGCAGCTCTGTGATCGATAGACAGGTAGGTAGTGTAAATATGATTTAAGTGTGACCTCTGTGATTCCCAACTAGAGGAATCACCGTGGTGTTTGATGCGCGTTACACATAACATTAATATTATAATACCGTAGTGGGTTTATTTGGTAGGTAAGTATATTATTATAGATTTAACACCAAAGTTAAAATTTAACTTTGATGTTAAATCTATATATTTTTGGGAAGTCAGCGCGAATAATAAAAACACAAACAATTCAACAAACAGTAGTTTTAAATTTAATATCAAGAAGGTTTTAATTTACAACTATCAGAATAATGAAATTAATAATCCATCCATCCATCCATCCATCAGCCTTTCACCGTCCACTGCTGGACATAGGCCTCCCCAAAATGGGGGTTTTACCATAATCGCCACGATTGGCAGGCGGGTTGGCGATCGCAGTGATGTTTTTAGTACACAGGGGAACGCTGTTGCCCGGTCCCCTGGTAATCCCTTAGTTGGCTTTTACGACTCCCATAGGAAGAGACGGGGTGGAGGTATTCTTGGTGCCGGCCCCACACGGCAAAAATTAATAATAACCGAAAATATTTAACTGATTAAACTTATTTTGTTGACAACTATGGTTACTCAAACGATCATAGGGAAGGGAATGTTGAGTAGCGTTCACTTGTAAAAGAGAAACCTATGTCCGTTTGCGTAACCATAGTTGTCAACTAAATTAAGTTATATGATAAAACTAAGCAATTAAATTATGACCTGGTCAAAGTCGCAGGTATTCGTTGGATGCAGGCGGCACAGGACCGCTCGCTGTGGCGTTCTCTGGACGGGCGGCCTATGTCCAGCAGTGGGCTGATGGATGGATGGATGAAATTAAATTAATCAGAGTTTAGTTATTTTCTGTTATTATTAATTTAATTAATGTCTGTATGTCATTGATACAGTTAGTGAGAACAAAATTAGCTTACTAAATGCAGTCCTTGTATCCAAAGACAGTTAGACACAGTGGGATTTACGAATCAATTTACCTTTACCTTCATACGCCAACCACACGGTCAGCATTGATGTTTTAAAGGAGTAAGACCATAGTTCACCCAACTAATTTGTAACATGCACTATACACATACACCTACGTAGCAGCTGCTGATCAAACGCTTGCTCAGTTCACGAAACAGTCCGAATCCTTGACAGGTTCAGAAATATCTTCACAGCAACTTTTTGATCTACCATATGAAGGAAGGGCCAATGTTCAATCTTATTCATCTTATTTTTTTTGCTTACGAGTTTCCGATATTTCGGCACTGTTGCAAGCGCCATGATCACGGAGCAACTGAAGTCCTTGCGGGTGGGAATAGTTTTTATTCGTGCCAAAATATCGGAAACTCGTAAGTAAAAATTTACATGGTATAAATCCCGTAAAAACGTTTAGAATTATAAGTGACCATGAAAGTTTGAAATTCTATACAATGTTCAATCAGCTATTATTAATAAAACTAGAAATTTTTATCTTAATCAATAACTATACTAACTAACCTCTGTGATCCCCAAACACGAGGGGTCACCGTGGTCTTGAGTGTGTAAGACGTATCTAATATATACCTACATCTTTGGTTTTTTAATATTATTTTCTGGATTCTGAACTATATGTATGATATATACAATTTCGTGACGATCTGTTCAGTAGTTATGGCGCGAAAGTTTAAGAAACTAACAAAGCCACTTTTATTTATTGTATTAGTAACGTGATCAATGTATTTTGCAAGCTCAGTCAACGTAACTGATACTTGATAGACTCGGCACTCTCAATAGCAACTCCGTAATACACCATACGATAGACAGTAATGAATTCAACAGCAATTACCAATTAGATTAAGTTAAGTTATATTGTTAATAATGCGGGATATTTTAGCTTTGGAAATAAAACCTCTGTGATCCCCGTTCGAGGGATCACCGTGGTGAAGTCCCTACGACTGTGTATAGCATATGTAAGTTATATATCAGGTTATAGGATCATAATTCATCCAACTATTTTGTAACAGCACACCTACATGGCAGCTTACGATCAAATTAAGTTCACGGAACAATAGAATCCTTGACAGGTTCAAAAATATCCTGCGTATGCCTCTTCAACAGCAACTTTTTAATCTACCATATAGCTATATGCAGTAAGGGCCAATATTTAATCAGGTATTATTAAGAAAACGGCAGCAATTTAAGCGTAATAAATAATTATACTAATTAACCTCTGTGATTCCCGTTTATGAGGGATCACCGTGGTGTTCTGGAAGATAATACAGTATTCCAAATGTAAACTGTCCTAAGATCATATACTATCCAAGTTAGCATTTTAGGCTAAACGAAATTCAAAATATACGTTTAGAAAGCCTTGAAGTGTTATGACTCCATATATAATTTAGTCGTCTCCGTTTATAATTATTGTTTGATGTCTCATTAATACCATTAAGTCGCATTACGACCACGGGGCAAACACTATTTATTATCATAAAAAATAATGTTTGCCGTTGTATTAGTAAATTATCGATTATTTTACCGGTTTTACTGAACAGTAATCATCGACAAAGAGGGAAGTGATTATGTAGTTTAATTTTTATCCCAAAGCACGTTCCATGGAGACATTTCAAAAAATTGTTAATTTGCTAAACGTAAATTTTGAACAATTTCGTCATAACGTATAAGTACCTATATAGTAACTAGGTGTAAATTATTAAATTTACCTCTGTGATTCCCAACTAAGAGGGATCACCGTGGTGTTTGATTAATATTCCAATTAATGTATTACGAATTAATATTTTAAGAAAATTACAATTTTCTTGTTATTTCGGAAAACATAATTTTGGTCATATCTCAAATTACATTTCAATATTTTATTCTCATGTCGAAACTGTGAAATAGAATAATGCTGATATTGACACTAGTTATAATGTCAAAATAATTAAATAATCCTGTTTGAAAATTATGTAAATCACACACATTATCACGTGACCACGAACGCCGTATGACGTCATGGGCCGTGTTTGCATGAAACTGACGAAAACAAATACTAGAGACCACGCACGCACGACTATTGAACAGCGGCTCGTGACGTAATTGAGCGTTTTAGCGGGAAATGTAAAAAATATTTTTGTTTATCAATTTATTCTGCAAATTTAATATTTAATTTATAAGTTATTATTTATTTTGTTTGTCATGGGTTTATCTACGAAATAAAAGCATAACCAAAAAATTGTTCAAATCCGAATGAACTCTTTCTTATAATAGTCGAAATGACAGAGTCTGCAATATGCACTGATAGTGACCCGCCCTCGATTCTCATGGGATCAATGATTTACTAAGATCTCTTAGGTTTTTCGAGAACTGCAATAGTACATTATTTTGACATATCTCAGATTTAGCCAGCATTTGTGTGTGTCCACATTATATGTATTGACATAATGCTGCGTCTCTGCTTTTACTTTCTTTGTATTTTTTACCATTATTACTATTTTTATTGACCATAGATACTATGTTACTATAGATTCTTCATGCGTTGACGATTTAAGAATAGTGACACCACCCTATTCCATCTTACACATATCGTATGTAAAAGTGAACCTCTGTGATCCCCATACACGAGGGGTCACCGTGGTGTTGAGTGTGTAAGACGTATATAATATATACATCTCTTAGTTTTAATGTCCATTCCATACAAAAAAAAAACAAAGTTCATATAAAAAGTCAGTGTATGCGCTGTGTGTATGTGTGAGTGAGTGAGTGTGTGTGTGTGGTGTGTGTGTGTGTGTGTGTGTGTTTATGCGTGTGTGTCCACATCATATTATATGTTGCGTCTTTTTAATTACTACTACTTTTTTGTAAATTTATAATAAATTCCATATACACATATAAACACTGCATTGTGCAGTGTTTATATGTGTTAATTTAATATGAAGATACCTATTTAATGATTTGATTAGTTGATAGATTCTCCATGTGGTTATTTTGACCTCTGTGATCTAAGAATAGTCACACAACCTTATTCCATCACACGCGTATCGTAATTAAAAGTGGACCTTTGAGATCCCCATACACAAGGGGTCACATACATAACACAACGTTCATATAAAAAGTTGAAATGTGGGTCTTCTGTTTGTGCACGGTGTGTGTTTGTGTGTGCGTGGGTGTTTGTGTGTGGGTGTGTGTCAACAATATTATAATAATAAAATAATAATGAATTATTTATTGCCTTTTAAAAGTTACAATAAGTTTAGATTGAAGCTAAAACATAATAAGCTAAAAAGCAAAGGGAAGTGACTCAGCTTTTGCTGTTTGAAACGAGTTTCATACAGCGCTGTTTTTCAGTCACCCCCGTTTCCTATGGTGTGATGGTCTCTTAGAGATGGTCTATTTACTGAAGTTTCGTTGAGGGACCATGTCACCACATAATAATATAAAGTTACAAAACACAAATTCACCTAAATGTTAAAATAATATTCGAGATAATATGAAATTGTAAAAATTATTAATCAAGCAATAGGAATGGTACCTTTTGTAAAACAGTCATAGAAATTAGAGACAATTCTTTTAAATTATGTTACTGTCATAAACCGTATAGTTAGGTAGTGTGTGTGTGTGTGTGTGTGTGTTTGTTTTCGTGTATGTGTGTTCTTGTGTGTGTATTTTTGATTATAAGTATACTATAGTTATTAGTTTAGGCATACAAACTGGTATATTACGTTTTAAACCGCTGCTATATCGGAGACCCGAGATAAAACCTAAAAAGTAGCTTTTGACTAACTAATATTTGATAAAGCTCTCCGTGTGGTGAAGGATTAAGAATACAAGTGTCACCGTCCCATTCTATCCCGTGGTTATCGTACGAGTCGTCTACGGTACGTAAGCAGTTATCACCCATTGCATTTTTAGGGTTGGTACTTAGGAGTACTTGGTATCGGGCCCTCGTGGGTTTCGGTACCTTCTTTCCGTGTGGTGACGGACTAAGAATACAAGTGTCACCACCCCATTTTTTCCCACGGGTGTCGTATGAGGCGACTAAGGGAAGTAAGCAATTATCATCCGTTGCAAGACTGGTGGTAGGGCTGGGTACCCAAGTGGGAGTACTGACTTGGTAGCGGGCCCGAGCGGGTTGGTACCACCATCTCTCGTGTGACCGACCATGAAGCACATCGTTGCGTTTTGGCTGTAGCAGGAGATAGCCGTTTATTTGGTGAGCAGCGGCTTGACAATACTCTCGGTATAGTTGAGTCCATGAGCGACGGTTACCATTTATCATCAGATAGGCCGTGGCTCGTCTGTCACTATATGCAATAAAAAAAAGCCACCATCTCCCGTGTGACCGACCGTGAAACGCCTTGGTGTATTTTGGCTGCAGTGGGAGATAGCCGTTCATCCATTAATTTCCCCATACGTGAAATGAAATGATGAGCAGCACCTTGGCAGTATTATTAGTACCTATTGTTAAGCGGAAGTTACTAATTACCATCTAGTGAGGTAAATTGCCGTGTGGGGCCGGCTTTAGAATTGTCCCACCCCTCTCCACCCATGGGAGTCGTAAGAGCCGACTGAGGGATACCGGAGGAGTGGGCAGCAGCACTCCTTCGAGTATTAACAACATCCAATGCGATCGCCAACCCGCCTGCCAAGCATGGCGATTACGGCACTATCCCCTATTCTTTGGGAGGCCTATGTCCAGCAGTGGACGTTAAAAGGCTGATGGATGGATGGAGGTAAAATACGATATATTAGCTATAAATATGTATATATGTTAACCTCTGTGATTCCCGTATTGAGGGATCACCGTGGTAATATCCTATTCTTTACTAAATATGTAGTAAATTTCAGATAATATTAGGAGATTGTGTCTAGAACCCAAATATGGTTAATTTGTAAGTTAATGTTCAAAGTATTTGTATTTTAAATTAAATTAGGTATTAGGTATCTCTGTTATTCCCGTAAAGGGGGTCGTCGTTAAACGAAAATTATTCGAAAATAAATATCAAAGCTGGTTTCTTAACATTTTCGTTTCATGCCAATCTGGGTCTGGATCTGGGGTATTGAGCGACTGCTGTTCAAAATACACTAATATAAAATAAAAAAATAAAACAATGGTAGGTACTCTATGGTATCTTTCCTTCGAGATGGCGACGCGTGAGTGATGCCTCTGGTGTCTATAGTCTACGGTAACCGCTTACCATCAGGTGGCCCGTATGCTTGATTGCCATTAAAAAAAAATACACAAATTGAACTTCGTTAATAATTAAATTGCTATTTTAAATACAAGTGACTAAGAATAGTGTCACCCTTTCCGTTCCCGCGGGTGTCGTATAAGGCGATTAAGGGAAATAAGCAATTATCACCCATTGCATGACTGGTGGTAGGGCTGCATACCAAGTGGGAGTACTCATCGGGCCCGAGCGGGTACGTACCACCATCTCCCGTGCGACATGCCATGAAGCATATTGGTGTGTTTTGGTTGTAGCGGAAGACAGATATTTATTCTTTCATTTTATATCTGTGACATGAAATGGTGAGCAGCGGCTTGACAATAGTCCCGAGACTATACCGATATAGTTGAGTCCACGAGCGAAGGTTACCATTTACCACCAGCCATCAGATGGGCCGTGGCTCGTCTACCACCATATGCAATAAAAATAATCACGCAATTTTAAATGATTTATTTTTTTATTGTAATATATTACAGCCCTATGAGGATTTGATAACGTTAAAATATCATAATAACTCGCCAATGAGACGGTCTTTTATGGCTTTTAAAAAAGGTTTTGAAAAACGTTTCATTTATTTATTTTTTGCAATTACTTAAGGAAACAAAAAACACAAGTTACGTAGCACACATAGCATAGCATCACTGTAGATTATTGTACATAATATATAATAGGTAAAATTCACAGCATTTCGTTAGTTCGTAATTCGTTCATGTGTATATAATATCCATTATGTTCATCAGATAATTGTTGCATGTTGTCATTCATTAAATCATTTCAACTCATTCGATCATAGCATTTTAAGGGATCTATCAGATCTGAGAAGTGAGCCTTTCAAAGTCATTCGCAACTTCTTCAAGCCTTTTTATATCATCCTAAAGCGCTGCGGATGTTACAGACTTCTCTTACTTCTCCGTGGGGGGACGGAATAGAATACAATTCCCCCCCGCCACCGGGTAAGCGGATCGTAAAAGGCGATCGTCCCGGCAGCTGGTCGGGTCTTCATAAAGCTCCTAGATTTAGGATCTGGTGAAAATCCGACTGGTCAAAACACCACCCTCTTGCTGGCGTGTGGATTAATCCCTGAGAGCAAGAGACGATTTGATGAAAAGCTTGATATATCTGGAGTTAATTGGCTCCGAATATATTTATGCGTTTCGTCAATCGTGCCAGGATTTTTTACACGATCGGCTTCAATACTATTATGCTGACTTCACACCACTTTTAATTACTTTTGTCATCTAAATACTAAAATAATCAAAAATAATTTATTGTTCAAGCTCCATAATGTTCTGAGTTGGGTACACCAAAAATGTTTATCACTATTAACTAAACACCGTTCTCTGGGCTTTCAATATCATCATTTGGATCTCCAAATCCCATTGATCCTCGATTGTCTTTATCAACTGTCATCGCTGATCCTGTCTGCTGACTGAAAAGTAGGCTACATGACTCACGCTCTTACCATCCATCTCGGGGCCCATTGAGAGCTAAGGTTCTTATGCAAATACCAGTACCACATTCATCAACAAGCGAAATATGTTTTGAAGACTGTGGACCTTTGGATTCTAGACACAAATTGATGCAATTCAATATTTCTTTTGGCAAACGGTGCCGTAATCATGAGGGCAATTCTGCCAATGACAAATGGTTTGTTGGAGGTACGTGTATATACAAATCACATCACGAATTTAGTAACTTATTTATTACACATACTGTGGCACAAATTGATATTTGGAGGCCTCATAAAAGAATTTTCAAAAATATAACCATTGATTTTAGATTATTGTCATTATATTAAAAACTAACTTTTTATGCAACGCAATGACGAGTTACATCTATGAAATCAGATAAATAAAAAAATCTGACATATAGCTAAAAAGAAATCCATATTTGTAGTTTATTGTATGTATTTTTAGTATTCCTAGGTATGAACGAGTTTTTTATAATTATTAAATCATCATATGTCATTAAAAAATTAACTAAACCTTTTATTTCATTAATAATTTAATTTTCTTTTTCATTTCAGAATATCGTTGAATTTCTATATGAACAATATAGGTACCTACCCAAAATACACTACACATTTTTTTTCTTTTTCAAGGGTGTTCCAATTTCTGTTATAGAGTTTTTCGTTCAAATGGCTACAAATATTAGTAATGAACACATACCACATGAAATAAAATTTAGATGAGTGGTATATTTTTAATAATGTTTAGTTATGATTTTTGATACACATATTAGGCGATAACGTTATACAAAGTTTCGATTGCAATTTTATTGACTTGCATTTTGTAAAAAATTACTCGGTTTACAATCGATTGATTAAACAATTTTCTTTTGGGGCTTCGAATTAAACTGGTCATAAAATAAGGCCTGTTGACATTATTTTCGTTTATGAGTCGTAATATTGTGACGATACACACAGGTCTCAAGCTGCCTTCGAGACCAAAAAGGTTCGTTTATATTATCAATGGAATGTTGCGTTTTTAAAAAGGTAAAGAGCGCTCAAAATTTCATATTTATTCCATTTTAGTTATCGACTGACTAAGATAATTTCTTAGAGATAGGGATTTTAATTTTTTCATAAATGTCCTTGCGTACATTATAACAAAATTTATAGTGATCTAATAAGTAACTATAAGTATTAATATGTTAAAATTAAACTAACCAAATTTTAGTTTGATTACTAATTAATTTAATTGTATCTATTATTGGTCTCAGTTATGTCAAAGATAAAAAATAATGTATGGCATGCAATATAGGGAAGTTGGAAAATATTGCGTCAACTCCATGTTATTCTGATAATATAAATATTATACTGGAGTGATGCGCTTAATTGATATTAATTTATAGTTCTTTAAGAACTTCTCGATTTTTGTTAGTCGATTATACCCGGAAAATATATATTTTTTTGTTAGTTGTGACCTTGTAAAGCACACATTATTGGTTTCTTTTGAAGAATATTGATATGTTAATTAAATCGAAAATCGATTATCGTAATAATTAATCCAGTATTTTTTTATTTAACTACTTGAATTCATATTTTTGTTAGTATTTTTTTGTGGTACGTTGATTTATGTAAGCAAATGTAGTTGAGAGGTGAGACATAAATATATCGCAAAATGAGGTTGTAATTCATTGTCTGTAACGAAACATTATCATTTGCTAATATATAATAAATATAATGAAGAATTATAAGGTAAGCCCGAGGGCGTATCATATACCCGTCCCAGGTACAAAATCTTTAGTTATAAAGATGAAGTGGAAAATTTTATAACTTTAGATAAAGTAATCAGTTCGCATTGAGAAGTTAAGTCAGTTTGAGAATATAAAAACTACTTTTAGTTACACAAGAATAAAGAACAATTAGTTGTAAAAATAATATATGATCGCTGATACATAAATGTCTCCACCTCACACAATATAAATTAAAATGATTTTATGTAATTTATTTATAAACTTCTCTTTTGTAATGTATTTAATATTGTCGCTAGGATAGGTTACCATAAACTGTCGTATCAATGTGTATTATTTCCAAGTCACATCGTGTAAATAGAATTTGCTATGGAATTATATCTTTTTTTTCTGATCATGTTTCTTTTCTTTTTAATTCCTTTTTAGTCGATTATTCGTTATAAACAGTTCGATTATAAACTCCTTGTAATTTATATCGATTAGACATGAAATAGCATCGGATATTATTTCAATTTTATCTGACAGTTTTTTTTATTACCTTTAGGTAAATCCCATATATGTGTGTCTATTGTTTGTCTATCGTGACATGTAAAAGTTTACTAGATAAGAGGAATGTGAGTGACAGCGGCGTATTGCATCGGAGTGTTAGCTTATCGTTGTAAATGTACATAATGCTGGCGTCAATAAACTGATAAATCAATTATTGTTTTTTTGTTTTATTTATGAGTATGTGTTGCCTGAAAAATCCCCAGATTGAACACCAATGGTCCATTCTATTGTTGTATTATGAGATCAAAGAGAAATAAAATCAATAGGTAAAGCTTTTTTTTGTTAAGGCGGGATAAAATGTTCCTAACCGCACACCCCGTCGTTCGGGGCAACGAACAGGGTAGTGTGGGGCCCTCACCCACTAAAGAAACCCGCCGTGTGCCGTCTCTCCGCCTTTATTGGCGGGCCATCGGAACCATATTACATTTCTTTAGTGGAGTAGGTAAGACCTAGCGTAATGTGTATAATTGGAATATATGGAAATCGGCCCTTCGTTGGATTATCCAGCAAATACAATGAGAAAAATCAGGTAATCGTCATTTGCTTACGTTCATCCCATAATTTAGAGTAGGTGAGCAACTAACGAATCCAGCAGCAGTTGTCTGAGGCAAACATAGACTTGTCTACGGCTAGTCGTCTCTATATATTTTTTTTCTATATTTTCATTTTCAATATTCTTAACCATCCAGAGGGACCCTCAAAAAAGAAACTAATCAAAATCCAGTTAGGAGTTCAGAGTTTAACTACACGCGTGCACTAGAATTGTATGTATAATGATAAAATAGACATGTTAAAAAAAGGCATTTTATTAAAAAAGAGGAAAAATAACATTACATAGAACACATTGCGCAACATTTATAAATAATTATAGATTATTTATTATACCGTTCCACATAAATATACATTATGCTTTAACAATCTTAGTTTACAAAACACATTTACAAATTGTCATGTAATATGAACCACTTCTATAATAACTTAAACATATTCGTGCTACAAATATTATGTACTAGGGAGTCATGGAACACACGAATGTAAATCGATTAATTAAAAATATCATCTCAAGTTAATCGCCATTATAATAGAACCTTACAATATAATCGATAAAATTAGTCGTAAATATTTAGGCACTGTTGTTAACCGACTAAGACGGTTTAAATTTCGAATGTCTTATTAGGTTATATTACGACGCTTAAGTTTAAGGTTTATGTTAATGGCCAGTACAGGCAGTAATCGCACAAAATATTTGTAGCAGTACATTCGCCAGCCATTCAACTAAAATCAACAATACACGTATCTACATAAAGAGAAGATTAAAAAATATTTTTGGGTATAGAAATTTTTGTATTAGAGAATCAAATTAGACTGTTTACGTTCATAATTAATCTTGTTTTTTCCGTACTTAGACTAGTATTTTGTATGTATAATTTATAATGATTCTTTAGCATCGATTGAAAATCTACGAGGTGGTCTCTGTCAAATTATGGCCAGTATTAATTTCTAAGAAAGTAAGTATAAATTTGAAAGCTCAAAGCGCGTGTTGTATTAAATATTAGACTTATTGCACACATGATATCTATAGATCACAATATTGTGCGAGAAAGCACATTTATTTATAACTAAAACTAAATTATTCGAGTTAACATTTATAAATAAACATTTAGTGTTGCCAACAAAAAAAATAGTGGTAACTTTTTTTTAAATAAATATCATCGCAGCTTTGTAGACATGAGGTAGAAACATCTATGTAGAGTCAATTTATTTTTACTGACGTTAAATTCAAGTTTATTTAATGTGTAATGAAATCTAATATTTTTGCTTTATAGGCTTTGATGGTGGGCTCTAGCGATACCTAAACTAATCCTACCATTTTAACGTAGGAAAAAAAACATTCTATTATTAGCAGTAGGACAAACACTTTCTTAATTATATTGCATCAAATATACGTTGTAAATCTTTATAGCAAACGTTATTTTACATATATTTCGTAACATTGACAGGAAAATTACGTTTAAGTAAATCCCATTCCTGGCAAAAGCCTTAATAATTTGAAATAGTCAGCGATGCTTAGATATATTATTTATCACTTTAACACTAGGTTTAAAACTTCATTATTTAATTTAAATATATGTAACAAAGCATACATTGTTTTATAGTATGTCAGCAGGGTATAATTATGTGTTGTACTTAAACATTATTCATTATAATGCTTTGTGCACATTGCAAGCTTTTCTCATGAGATAATCACAGCATCCTTATATTTTTGTCAGCATATGGCGACGCGATGTAAGTCCTGCAAAAGAAATATAAATTTATATTATAAGAAGTAATATCATAAATCTTTGGCGGTATAAAACTACACAAATTAAAAGTACAACGAAAAGTAATGCCTCATTTTCTCACTTTAATCTCATTTTTTCACTTTAATTGTACTACATAAAATACAAGTGTTATACTGGCAACACATAAAATAAAATACACTAAGCGGCATGCATACAAGTACTACATTAAGTATTTACATAGTTAAAATATCGTGTGATTTTATTAATAAAATAAATATAATAAACATATAGGTATATATATATATATATATATATATCGCTCTCAATTACTTAAACGAATATAAGATGGCGGCAAATTTCACGTTTTAGGTGTTTAGTTACTAATAATTCCATGCACTTTCAGACTACAATCATTTAAAAAAAGCGTAAAATGTTATAACGCAATAACGAAATCAACACTCTAAAAGCAAAACTAATATATATTGACGACTACAAACTTCAATAGTTTTAAAGAACCTGAGTGAAAATTGCTTGTTTTTTTTTTGTTTGTTTTTTTTATTTTTTTTTCTTGCAGTCTTCTCACATAGCTTGACTATTCATTTAACACAGGGAGCATGGATCTAGAAAAAGCAATACGTTTGTTATTCTCTTAAAATATTAAAAAAATAAATTTAAAAATTCTACCATATAAATTGAAATGTTATGTTATGTGCCAAAAGTACATTCAGTGCCAGATTATAAACCTAAAATTGGGAAAAATAAATTAACTTTTTGAAGTCTATGGGTACTTGAACCAGTTGTTTATTTTATAATTTTCTATTATGATGTGCATGTATAATATCCATAATTAATGAGTTTTTTTTTTATTTATGAACGTAAAAGCTGTGTGAAGGTGGTAATTAGATAATAAAACTGGTCATTTGAGGACTTTTAATAATGTATGAAAATAATATCAGCGCGACTGAATGCCAGCCAAAACACAATAAAATAATTTCAGACCCACAAACACATTTTTTGGGTGGCCATAAAAATGACGCTGAGAACAATAATGACTATACCCTATTCATTTTACCGTGACAACATGTACTACAAAACAACCAAACATAGATAATGGCTAATGGGCCTTACTAATAAACGTTGTATACCTCTGAAGAGTTGTTCAGTATTTTGTCTTTGTCACTACTACGACAGTTCAACGTTGAAAGAAAGGAACAACACACTGAATTACTATTCGGAGCTTAAACAATGTTTATTATTAAGGGGGGCTAGGTTCACTCATGTTATAAACCACGAAAACGTCAATATAAATAATAAATAAACACAACAACAATATAAGAAAACGTATATATGTAGATTTATTTATAGTAAAAATGGATATAACCCGATCGAAGATGAAAATAAATGTCTTTTCAATGTAAAACGTTAGCATTATCTGTACTGTAATTTCCATCCATCCATCCATCAGCCTTTCAACGTCCACTGCTGGACAGTGCTGCCCACTCCCCCGGAATTCCCTCAGTCAGCTCTTACGACTCCCGTTACAATTCTAAAGCCGGCCCCACACGGCCTACTGTAATTTAGTAGTACTGTAATTTAGTAGCATTTAAATTAGGGATGGGCCGAAGTTAGTTTTACATTCGGTTTAACCGAATTTCGGTGGCTTGAACAATTGATGACTTGAAAACCGAACTTCGGCATTGGGCCGAAGTTCGGTTTTAAACGCCGAACATTCGGTGTTGCGGTGTTTGTTACCAAACTCCTCCGAAACTGGCTGGACCGATTTGTATGAAATTTTGTGTGCATTACATTTACATTACATTGTGTGCATATCGGGTAGGTCTGAGAATCGGCCAACATCTATTTTTCATACCCCTAAATGATAAGGGTGACTCATCCCTAAATATTTTATTTTTATTTTTGGACAATTTATTTTAATTTTATTATGATTCGGCATTAAAAAATAAATACTTACAACGCTAAATTTTCACCCTTCTACTGCCGATGTAGAAATAATTTATGTGGCAAAACAACGTTTGCTTTCAGCTAGTAATTTTATAGAAATTAAAAATTTATGATAGATATTTCGATATTCAAATGCAAATCAACTTTGAAAAAAAACCTATGTAGTGTTTCACAAATAATACCATTTACAGTGAATTACTTCCACACTTATTTTCATTTAATATTTATAACTATAAAAGTATAAAATTGACATATAAAAGTAACCTTTTATGGGTTGTTTACATGTTGTGTTACGGTTTCCTGAATAGAGTATAGAAATAAATTAAAAAGTAAGTTTCCTGTAGACAATAATATTCTAGAATAACTATCCGTATTTTTAATGTGTTCATAAATCCTTTATGCAGAGAACTTTTAAATATACTCTGCATCATCTTAGTTTTGATCTGAAGCTTTACTAGCGATAAAATGTATGCGAAATATATGACGTTAGAGTACAGCGACTTATAATGTTTAATAAAAACATAAATAAAAAGCACACGCAAACCTTTACAATTATTATAGTACTTCCTAGGAGTGTACCACTGGTGGTAGGGTTGGGTACCAAGCAGGATTATCAACTTGTTATTGAGCAGGTCGATACCACTATCTGCCGTCTAACCGCCCATGGTTTATTTAACGGGTGAGGGCCCCACACTGCTTTGTTCGTTGTCCCCGAACGACGGGGTGTGCGGTTAGGTACACTTTTCCCCGCCTTGTCAGAGGGGCAGTAGCAGATTATAAATATGAAGTTCGAAGTTTGTGCAATTATAAAAAGTAAAAACTAAAAGAGTACCTTCCATTTCCAAAGCTATGGGAATGGGACCTTGGCAGCGATGAAAATAAAAATACATATAAGCAATATAGCATAAATGATAATACGAGTATCATACTATATGCCGACCAAAATGAACTTTCATAGTTCTGGATTGTGTAGTTACGGATTTTCTTAGCAATTTACCTAACACTCCGTAAAAAGCGACAGTTTTAATATTGTTTTGATTCCTGGAATTTCAAAATGGCCTTATTTTATATTATAATAAAAGGACTATCTTTTCAAAAGGGCTTATTTTTCGATTCGGATAGAAAGCTTTTTACACATCCCGTAATTTATACAAGCACACATTGAAAAAGTTACGATCTTTTTATTTCTACTCATTATTTCTACAAAATAATTTCGATGTTTTTACGTCTACCAGACGTCCCGAGACGTCTATTTTTTGAACGCAATTCGGTTCCAACGTGCTCGGTGATTATTTTGGTTTATAAGAGCTTATCTCCTCTAGAAAATTATCATGATAGCAATTTGTTTCGCGTCAAAGAGACAAATAAATAGTAGGTAGGCTCAATAACCTTAAATAAGTATCAAATAAAAAAAAAACAGTTCAATCCTTAGAAATATTCGTGACGAAATGAGCCCTTTTTAAAAGACACTATGTAGTTATTTTAAGTTCGCTTTGATCGGATTTATTTAACTTAATTGCGTGTGAATTGAATATTATGCATATTTTTTTTACTTTTATCAAAAATAATGCATTTTGTTATTCGCAATATTTAACAATTGTTTATTTATCAGAATATAAAACAAAATACTTTCTTCTTACGTGTCACTGTGTACTCGCACATCATATTATCTTTTTTGATATCATTTCTGATAAAAGTTTTGAAATTAAAATGATACTAAAGCTCTTTACAAATGTAAGTACTTCTCTACGGAGTATACTTATATTATATAGGTATATTGCGTTAGTTAGATAATAAAATACTTAGCATATGTTGTATTTAGATCTGAATAATGGTGTTTGTACATAAGGGCTTGTGTGTTATTTCGTTTTAATTTTAGAATAGAATAGAATATTTATTTATTTATTTCCACCATAAGTAATTGACATATTAATGGTTACAAAATATTGTTATTGTAGGGGTGGACTGGAGCCTAAACTAGGGAAACCCTGTATTTGAGGACTCCAGCCATTAGTTTATTTAATCAGACAGACTGATCTATTAAAGATCTTAGCAGAACAGCTTTTAAAATGGCAACCCTACTAATATTAGAAATGTGAACTTGATCAACCAATAACGGCTGATCAAGTCTATTACTAGGATTAACACATTGGATACTTGTTATCCTGGAAAAATGTTCCGAATGCGGAGCAGTGTCCATTATCACTGGTGCTCCAATCAACACACATTCATATAATATTGAATTTATAGAGACAGGTAGTTTTTTTGAACGAGCTCTTAATAGTAAATATTTGAGAAAAATTAGCGCGATGTTTTCATGAAATGAATAAGTTCTCTACTTATGAATTAATAAATAATTACTTTTTCGTTATTAATTTTTTACCTAAAAAAAAACAATATGTAACATGTCCTGTGTTACTGATAAGTGTGAATATGTATAATACATAAATAATGTTAAGTATATATAACAATTTTACTAAAATAGTAGAAATTTAAAAAAACTGATAACAAGATCATCATACAATTTATGTTTTTTTTTTTTTACTTAATCATCAGACATTTTCATAAGGCATCCAATTCATGTATGGAAATGTTTCGAAAGAAATGTGCTTCATCTTAATAATTCACACAGACACCTACACATATTTTTGAAATAGGTACAGGTTAGCAAAATAAAATTTACAATAATCTTACGAAGATGTCTGATCTGATGATCTGCATGCAAAATTATACTACTCGCTATAGTCTTACTGGTGGCGGGGTTGGGTACCAAGTTACCAACTCATTGGTTGTCGGCCTGAGCGGGTCGGAACCACAGTCTAACGTGTGACTGACCGTGGAGCACATCGCTGAGTTTTGGTTATTGCGGGAGATATTAAAAAAAATAGTAAAAGATGGCTTAACAGTAGGTACTCTCAGTATAGCGGCGTCCATAAACGACAGTTACCACTTACCTACCATCAGGTGGGCCGTGGCTCATATGTCAACAGTAAAAATAGTGTATTTTTTCTAGTTTGAACTGAGCATACCTATGTGGTAATTGTAGTTGGTTTTAAGTCGCAGTGTACTCGATTGCAGTTGAGCCAGTTTAGTTTGCACCAGATGAAAATTTTTGCTTTGTTTGTAAAGGATGAAAAACTTTGTTTTGTTGATATTTTGCGCAAAAAGTAGCATCTACTCACAGCTCCATATTGTGCACGGTGGACTTGGGGCACGTGGCAGTCACCCGCACGTGGCAGTGCTTGTGGCACTGGAGCAGACAGTCGCGACACTCGTAGCCCTGCTTGCCGAGCCGCCGCGCTATCGTCTTGTCGCACACCTGGCAGACCACTCCACTGGAATAGTGGAAATTCTACGTGAATTTATTATTGTACAATTGAAAAAGTTTTTCAAATTAGAACCAATTCGAACTGGCTTTAAATAGTTTCATGCCTAATTGCCTATACAATAAAAAAAGATGTCATGCGCCATGTAGAAGACTCAACTTTATACAGAACCGCAAAAAAAAATAGCATCATACCAAGCCAATAGCCATAGTAGAAAGAGTAGGGAAGTAGGCTATCTCCGGCCCATTCCGCGATATAATTACCTACCATACTTGCCTGTCTCAGGGTTGTCACTTTTAGCTAAATTTTAATTCAGCGCCTAGAAATTGGCAAGGGCCGGGAAGTTGTATTTTTTACTTGTAATCGTTTAGGTAAAACCGACCTCACTAACCCTGAACTCGGACGACACAACAGATCATTTTAACTTACAATTATTACTTAGTCACTATACCTACAATACTGAGAAATCGACATGACATGACATTTAGACAGCCAAACACACAGCAATAAGTTCTTCTGCGATTATCACACATTTTTCATTTATTTAGCGGTGCCGAAAAGCTGTGACGCGCGAACTTTGTGCGGCGTTAGCCCCGACTGGAGTACTGAGAAACGGGTCGAGGTTTGTTAGAGTGTGGGTACGATACTATGGCGCACACACAAGCCGCGCGCAGTACGTTTGTATGAAGATAACCTACTTCCCACTCATTCTACTATGCAATAGCGGTTGTTGACGACTGTTTTGTTTTCTTCACAGCGTAAAATGATAATAGCTCGAACTAAATATTAAACATACAAAATATTTGGTGGGCCATTTGTGACCTATAGGGAGCCCTGGACACACCGGTTTAGGGGGGCTCTATGATTATTATAAAGAAAAATTTACATGATACAGGCGTGCTATGTTTTTTGTGTATATTGTTGGTACTTCCCCGGGCAAGCCGGGGCCCATTCATGCTGGGACAAGCAAATCTCTACTTTTACGCCTATGATCCATATTATTTTCTTTGAAAATACCTTAAAAATAATAAATAAACATAATTAAAACAATTACTTACCCACTGAGATGTTTAGCAATAAAGGTATGTTCATTATAAATATGCAGTTTAATTCCCTTCCGTCGCCACTTGGACCTCTGGGCGATTGTGAGCGGCACCAGGTAGTGCTTTTTGATTCCAGCTTCGATGGTCTCCAAAACCAAGGTCGAAGCCTCGTGGATAAAGGTCCTGGCCGACGCTGTACTGAACCCGGATACTTCACTAAGAGATGACCTTTTGTTTCAATTTTAGTTCGCATTTTTAATATAATGTGTCCATAGAATGATTCATGCAAACATTTTTAAGTATGGCAACGCATGTTTTATGGTAGAAAAATTAAAAAAAAATACATTCAAGAATAGACCGAATTAAAATAATAAAATATATCAAAAAAATAGTGCACAAGCAAAGATTGTAACAATACATAACATATATGTATAAAATAAAGCGTTTTCATTCAAGCAAAGTAATATAATAGTTTAGTATGAAAAACCAGTGTTACCAGATTGCAGAGTGACATTAACCCCCAACGCAAGTGTTGACAAATGAAAAAAAGACAAAAATCATAGATTAGTTTTGTGACCCTTTTTATGTCTATTTTACTATGGCAAGACAGCATTATCTATAGTTAGCGGTGAAGTTAGATATTATTTTAAACAAGGTATGTATTTTAAAAATTAGTTAGGAATAATGTAATCTTGCCAAGCGACTACAAAAACATTAATAACAATGTTTTAATTTTAGTCGAAAATCCTAATATTTTTTATGTGAGCAAATCGTAGGTATTATTCATGATGCAAATTTAAACATCGCATAGTTGTAAATTAATTTGATTTCAGTCTAACCATATAATTTTTGTTAACTAAAAAGCAAATAAGTACAATTTAAATTTGATTCGTAGTGACTACCTACTCATTATTTAGTAACATTTAATTGATTGCTTAATTTCTTTTGTAGTTTAAGGAAAATGTTTTTTTTTATTTCGTTATAATATTATTTGGCAAATAATTCTGTCTATTTATATTCCGCTATTATATGACTGTACTAATATGAGTCTTATGGAGAGAAAATAATGATCAATGTGATAGGGTGATAATGTGGACAATACCTTCTCGAAGTTCTGGATTCATCCCCGGACTGCGCGGGGGAAGCGCCAGCTGAGTAAACGTTTCTATTGGGGATGGAAAGAGCCTTCTCTGTAAATTAATAAAATTATACGTTTTATTCCAAGCTTTACAAATCCACTATTGGGCACGGGTCTCCTCTCAATGTGAGAGGGATTCAGGCCGTAATCCACCACCCTTTTTTTTCGTTAAGGCGGGAAAAAATGTAAGTACCTAACCGCACACCCCGTCGTTCGGGGCAACGAACAGGGTAGTGTGTGGCCCTCACCCACTGAATAAACCCGCCTTGTGCCGTCTCCCCGCCTTTAATAGTGGACCACTGGAACTGTGTTACATGACTTTAGTGGTGATATTCCTGACGATTAAATGATTAATGACTGATGTGTTAAATAAGTTATACAATTTTTGCATTATTGCATAATTAAATAATTAATTTATCTCATCTAACATATAATTTAACGGAAATAATCTAGTGATAGAACCAAGGACTGCAAAAACAATGGTATCGAGTTCGATCCATTAATTAAAAACAAATTAAAATGCGTGTACGCGTGTGAGATTTTGTACGCGCGTGAGAAGTTAAAAAAAGTAATGATTAAATTCGTAACTATTATTCAAGTTGATTATTTTAGTTCGCATCACTGTAACACCAAAGTAACAGGTTGAAGCATGCTATGTTATCTTCGAACATGTCTTTAATTCATTTAACAGCGCCATCTATCAAACTGGTTAAGATAACATAGCATGCTTCAACCTATTACTTTTGTGTTACAGTGATGCGCGCGCATCTTATAATTTCACTCTCATAATTTTTTCAAAACGCGCCTAAAGAAGTATAACTTCAATAAAAGTGTCAGGAATATCGATAGAGATAGAGTTTGCCAGGTCCATAGCTTTACAAATATCACTACAGAATAAAGCTACTGCGGATGAAGAATAGATGAAATAAACCACTTACCATGATTGTTACGTTCAGCACTGACACTGCGGATGCGGTTCTGATTCTCCACTTCAGAGTCAGTGAGGTCCAGCGATTGGCCACGGAGCCGGGACCGGCCCAGTCTGAAGATGGCACAAACATCTTTGTCAGTGATATTAATAAGCGGAGAAATTTATGAAAAAAAAAAGTAAAATATACATAAAAATACGGTTTTTATTTTTAGTTGAAAGCTGAATGAAATATTCACATTATACTCGAAAAGTAATACCTGAACGATCAGTTGAAGCTTATTTGACGCGGTCGGACTTTAGATAGATAATTAAGTACTATTGTTTCTTCAACCGAATGTTTTTTTTCAATACTACCCACCGATTATAAGCGGTTACCGTAGCCTCTATACACTAGCAACATCAGAAGGATCACTCGCATGTCGCAAACTCCAAGGAAAGGGATAAGAGCTGGAGGGGAAGGATAATATGGTATGAGCCTCTGGTGCTCTCACTCTCCATACAAAACACAACAGTAGGAGTACCTAGCGTTGACCACTGAAGGAATGTAATATGGTTCCGGTAGCCCGCCAATAAAGACGCAGAGACGGCATACGACGGGTTTCTTTAATGGGTGAGGGCCCCACACTACCCTGTTCGTTGCCCCGAACGACGGGGTGTGCGGTTACGAACATTTTTTCCCGCCTTAACAAAAAAAAAACGGAGTGCCTAGCGTTATTTCACGCTGATCTTCTGTGAAATGGTGGTACTTCCCCGATCTAGCCGGCACATTCATACCGGGATAAGCAAGGCTCGACCACTAGCACGTCTTTGTGCAGAGAGCACGATCAACTCCAAAGTCCTTTCAACGTATAAGTACTTCTGGTTATAGCCTTTTTAAGAGAATCGTCACGACGAGTAGCCTCCATCTTGGTTTCTTGCGGATTTGACAAGATTGTCGTTCCACCTGGTAAGAGGCCGTAAGACTGTGCGACCTTCGTGTGTACAGCCATTGCTTTTTTTGTTTGAATTTAGTTAACAACTAAATTAAGAATAAACAAAATGAGCCGTCACGGGACGTCTCGCAGATGTGAAAACATCGATATTCTTTTTTATTCTTCATAGTTTCAGTTTTATATAATTCTTGGCAAACCTCTCGTTATCCATACACGAATTAAAACTGTTATTGCTTTATTCATTGACGTCATACTTCCTAGTTAGAGGCTTTTGTCAACAGATGGCGTTAAACACAAATAAATAAATTAGCGGCGACGTCGCCACGTTAACACTCTTTTTTTGGCTTTGCCCTCCTTCCGCATCAGATGTTTTCACATCAATAACTATCTCAGTGGGTTATAATTAGTAGAGGAAAATTGGCGATGTTATCTCCCATACGCCGTAATAGTGGGCTGATGAACGAATACCTTCGTGTTAGACAGCCTAGTTGCCACGGTCCTGGTGTTACTGAATCTATGAGCAATAGTTACCACCACGTGATAAAAAGGTTTGTAATACCTACCTTCTCTTGATAGTCCCAAAGAAGTCTCTTCTTTTCTTCTGCCTCGGCGCTGGCTCTGGGGGGACGTTGTCATTCGCAGGACGCACATAATCGCCTTGCTGTAATCATAAAATATATAATATAAATACTTAAGCGTTGCATAAAATGTAATCGTCGCCACATTAACAGAACTGTCACTTTAGTTTCAGCGACATCTATCACTAAAAAAGTTAAGTTTTTTTTTTGCCTTAGTTAAGTGCATAAAATACTAACATAGAAAATATCGAAATCAAATATTTCTTATTAATAATGATGTAAGTAGGTATACAAATATTAATATGAATAAAAAATATCAGGCATAAATTCTAATTTTAATAAATTTTATAGCTCTTTACATTAGAAAACATTTTTCTGCGAAAGTTACCTAAAATTATGTTTGGTAAGTATCAATATTAAATATCGTTCTAGATATAACTGTATAATTAAAAAAAGGCAGGTGCCTATGTAGTTTGCAGTAAGGGATTTTTAAAATCATTATCTAAGAAATAAAAAATCTCGCAAAAATACCTATAATAAAAGACACACAGCTACCCGCTTACTCGCCATAACGATTGTTTAGACGTGAGTATATTACTTTAAAAAAATGTGTGGAGTAATGTGAAATAAAATGCAAAAAATACTCAAATTCAAACTAGATTAATATTTTTAGTATCTAAAAACCAACAAACAAAAACTGTACCTCGGTGTCGCCATTGGTCTTCGCGCCATTTTCTTTAATTCTCACAGATTTCGCGGGCGATTGATTAGGGCTCGGAGTAACCGACTTTTTGTTCAAAGTCTCATCAATTTTAGCACTCTCTTGAGGTATTTCAGTTTCCGCTTCAGCTCTCTCCACTTCGATGAATTTCCCAGAGTCGGTTAGTTCAACCTTTTTTGGTAGATTGTTGAGGTGTTAGTTTGGTAACACAGCACACGATTGTTTTTGGTAGTTATTTTGTGACAGTAACTGGCAATTATTTTAAAATAAATTAAAAATTTAGTTAAATCTATAATCCCTTAGTTAGTTTTGTTCATTTTACAAGAATAGTTTTTGATATTTTATGAATTTATATGTGGCGTTTAAAATAAAAGACGATGTCATTATTATTTAGAGAGATAAGTGCGAAAAAACCTTAAAGAAATGAGGGAAATTGCGAATGCTGTTTCACGTCAAAAACATTTTTAAGCTTTAAGTTCCGGGAAATAATTAATAGAAAAGAAAAAACAATTTATTGTCACGAAATAGATACCAAAATAAACATGCATAAAATGATAAAACATATTTACAGATTGCTTTATCCTAAAGGTTTTAATTGCTTTTTAAACTACTCTGAGCGTTGTTATTTTTAATATAACGCTGAGCCTTAGTACTATTTAGATAACAATATTTTATATTATTATTATTAACTAGTATTTTAATATACGACAATATTTCTAGATTGTTTAATTGAGAAAAGACTAGCCAAGCTTTTTGTAAAGCATTTTCAGTTTGGAAGTGGTAAATGTGAAAATGCTATAATGCAGAAAGACTAACGTTTTTTACTACATCTGTTATTTCTTATAGAAAACTCACCTTTATGGATTTCTTCGGTTCCTGATTGTTATAACAGCACACGCACACGCAGGCAATGGAAAGGAAACCAAAACTTGTTAACAAAAACAGGGTCAAACTTTTTTTACAGGGAATGACAAGTTGTGGTGTTGCCAGGAAATTTTGGGAGAAAGAGTAGCAGGAAAATAGTAACAAAATTCTAAATTATGTTCAGGAGAATCTTTATCCGATTTATTACATATTCATTTGTTTTTATTGCCAAAAAAAAACCAACGTACTACGTGTATAGAAAAACACCTGAAACTAGCTGTCATAAACTGTTGGCTATGGAAGTTCAGCATTTACTTACTAATAGCAGTATATAGTTTATCTTTCTTCTTTCCCCCAAAAACATAACACACCTTATTACAGGGGCTGATAGTCAGGAACAATTAGAACGGGTGCACTTACCCTCTGCACAGAGTGTATGATGAGAGTGGACTTGTTGGCCGCACTCGTAGGACTCAGCTCCAATTCACGCAGCGCTGATTCCGTTAGTTGAGAGGCGTCGTGGCCTGAAAAATTGGATTAATAAAATAAATGTTGTGAAAACCTACAATGATATTTTCTTGTCGACAACAAATAATAAAATAAATTATAGTTTAAAAAAAAAAAAAACACGCTTTAATTGCTAGTTGAACTAAAAAGTAGTAAATAATATTATAATAAATAATGATTTTAAAAAAGCGTTGCTTTTTACTATATCAATGAACTATTTTTAACAACAATTAAGCTTAAATTTCACAAACGTATCCCTTAGTCGATAAATTGTTTTTACAAACCTACAATATTTTTGAAAGACCTATCCAAGCACACCCCGCACTATAGGTTAGACAAGACAAAAACATCCCACTTTACGTGTAGAGGGTAGCCATAGTTTTTTTATTTTTTTTTATCCTTTTGTCGTTGTCACTAATATGTAGGTATATCCATACCTACTTACAGCTTTCTATTAATGTCTTTGAGAGCTAAGTTGTAAACAGCGGACGGACAGACATGGCGAAACTATAAGTTAACTATAAGTTTAGTAAGTTGTTTAGTAAATAAATAAATATTCACGGACATTTTCACACAAAGTTCTCTGGTCCCAAATTAAGCTTAATGCTTGTGGTGTACGGATATAATACATAATTATACTACTTTTTTTTTTGTAAATACATACATATATATATAGAAATATATAGATAGAAAACACCCAGACGCAGTACAAATACAGCTATTTCATCACACAAATAATTGTCCTGAGTGGGAATCGAACCCACGACTATTAAGTAAGTTAATTAGTAAGGATTATCACGTGATGAACTGAAATTCTGCCGTTCGTGGTACTGATGTTCAAATAGACTGGTATTATTTAAAAAATCTCTTACCGTTTTGTTTAAATGTTGTCTTTGTTGTGGTGGTCAGGTGCCCATGGGGGGACACGGTACGTAAACTCTCCTTGATCTTCACTGGGCGAGAGCCTAGGTCTGGGATGTCAGCGCCTTCAATGAAGAGGAACTGCAGAGAAGTATCGAATCTTCATGTATTCACATGTTGTAACCCTTTTTTTTTTGTTAAGGCGAGAAAAAATGTTCGTAACCGCACACCCCGTCGTTCGGGGCAACAAACAGGGTAGTGTGGGGCCCTCACCCACTAAAGAAACCCGCCGTGCGCCGTCTCTCCGCCTTTATTGGCGGGCCACTGGAACTATGTTACATTCCTTCGGTGGTATATGTTGTAACCCTAACTATTACAAAACTGTAACAGAGCTGTGTCTGTACATTTAAGATATTTGAGACAAAATGACTGTATTAGGCTATACAGGCGTGTCTAAACACCAAACATTTTTATTTTTAGATTTTTGGCTGTGTCTGTTTGTTCGTTCGCGCACCACGCAAAAACTACTAAACTGATTTTGATGCAATGGTTTTTATTTGATAGCTCTTGATTAGACTTAAAAACTGGTATACATTTTATCTCGCTACTATAGCGAGAACCTGAGATATAACCTAAAAACTAGCTATTATCTGGCTATTTTAAGCGCTTGGCTTAAATTAATTAATATAATTTGACCTAATTTAATTTAATTTGATTTTATTTAAGTAAATTGTCATTTGATTTTATTTAATTTACTTAATGTGGATAACCATTCCAATGCACTTTTTGGATTACCGTTCCCGGTATTTGAGAAGACGCGGGTTCAAACTCCACTTGTGGCTATTATTTTCTATATTTAGATATTTTTATATATATTTTTAGCATTTGACATCCATAGCACTATACATTAAACACAAAGTGAAAAATGTGAAATCGAAAATAATCAAAAATATCCTGCTCGTGGCTGTTATTTTCGATTTCACATTTTTCACTTTGTGTTTAATATATTATTTTCTATTTCACATTTTCACAAAGGTGTTCTAATCTATTTCTACCCCCTAAACACAACAATCTCCCCAACGGAAACATGCCGTAAAGCAACATGGCGACCGCGCTCCCCAACATCATTTGTATGGTCTCGTTCGAATTATTTCTTCTATTTCAGTTCGCCTAGTGGAACAATACTTATATTTTCTTTCTCTAAAGATATAATTAAAAAAAAGAAGACGCATTCAGACAGTCTCTTTCAGGATAAGAGTGAAATTTCATTTTACCGTCGTCGCGTCTAAATAGTTTAATTTCAAACCATCAGTCTGGTGGTAAATGGTAATATGATGTAAGGTGGTAATTATTATGGTGTAGTTTATTTTGTATCGCTGAAAAATCAGAGGAGTAGATGGAGGAGATTTGTGGTCACAATGAGATATGTGGTACCTCGACAGTGAGCGTGCCGCTGACGTCGTGTTCCTCCATGGGTCGGGTCTGTAGAGCTATCTGCTGCCGCTGGGATGGTGCCGCTAACAGCTCGTCTATACCCACCAGACCCAAACCGAGGAACCTGAAGTATATACTCGTATATTTTAATTCAAATTCAAAAATATCTTTATTTCATAGGCTTATTATATTGCACTTAAATCGTCAAAGTTACTAATAACTAACACGGCCGCATTGAGGCAAGTGCATCCGCAATGTCGCGATTGCAATCGCTACAAGTGGATTTCATAGTAAGGCTTTTCATGAGAAGAACCCGGCAAGAAACTCATGAGCCGTGTGCAATATTTAAATTATCGAAAAATTTTGTTATTGATTCCTCGTGTGTTTTTTTTTATTGTACCATATATTAGTATCACAAAGGTCATATAGAATCTTTTAAAAAAAAACAATATACCCAGTGTCACTCGGGTTTATGTAAGGATTTTAACGATGCCGTGCAATAAAAGTTAAGCATCCTTGAGACCGCTATGCTAACGCAACCATACTGGCAGGGAGCTTCGAATCTCCTGCTACACATTTATTTTGGTGTCATCTATTGGTTGCATTTTTATTTACTTTAATTACTGCAAAAGAATTATACCAAAAGATAGCGCGATTTTTAATATAACCTTATCATTTTTATTTAAGACTAGCGGCAGGCTTACCACAAACTCTTATTGCGATTCAGTTTAGGACTCAAACTGAACTGAATCGCAATTTCGTACCGTAATGTGTCAAAGACGCAATCTTTTGTTTTTTGCCGATACAGCGTTGAAATTCGTACCATGAACTTACTTGACAACCTAAACAAGATCACTCAATTAGACATCATGGTACGAAATACAACAACACACCTATTTTGAATTGCGTCGGAATTTAATTGCTAGCTAAGAATCATGGTAGGCCTGCTGACAGACGCTATCCTAACTGAACGTTGGCTTGCGTGCTATTGGCACCCCATATTTATGTATATAGAAGATAAATATTTTGTTCTCTATTTTAGTACTCAACTTGACATGCTCAGCTACTTTTTAAATAACGAATTATTGTGAGCAAGATTCGAACCTGCCACCCATCCCATGAATCGTAAAGACGTTTAAAAACAATTGTGAAGATTGGGTGTCACCCTCGGTGACTGCGATAGCTTAGCGGTCTATATTGCTATACTAAAGATAACTGACCGATTCTGACCAGAACCGCCGCCGGGGGAGGGTGGGCCAGTCCGGTCGTAAACCTCGAACAGAAGTTCCGCGGTCTGCGGAGACAGATCACTGGAAAAAAAACAATTACATCAATATAGATTTTATTTCTTACAGTATGCGAGATTAAATTCAAAACCTTAATCTAAGGGAACTCTTTTAATTCCAAATATACTTATCATCACGCCGGGTTGCCAGAGAGAACAGAGTGCCAAAAGGCTTAATTCTCGCTTCCTCAACATTCATAATTCTCTTCATACACGCTCGCCGGTTCGGATACTCCTGCCTTTACCTTCCTTCAATACATGACTAATTTGGTCTAGGTAGGTGAGTCTCGGTCTCCCCCTGTACCTACACCCCTCCATTTTCGCATTGTATATCTTCTTAACCAATCGCTCGTCCGGCATTCTTTCACATGTCAACATTCCCTTTCGCATCTTTACACCAATACTCTCTTTCATACCTACTCGATCTCTTACGTCGTCGTTACGAATGCGGTCAGTCAGTATCACTCCGCAGATTTTCCGCAGAGATCGCATTTCGACCGCATTGATTTTACTCCCATGCTCCTTTTTGCATACCCAACTCTCAGTTCCATATAATAACATTGGGACAAGCACTGCATTGTGTATTGCGACACGTGCCTTCTGGCTGAGATGTTGGCTGCTGAGAAGTTGTCCCAATGCTCCGTTCACTCTAATTCCCGCATTTACTCTTATTTCTGTATTAGTGGTGTACCTTCCATCCCGATTGAATCCACATCCAAGATATACGTATCCATCCACTTGTTCTAGCACACATATAGTTTCTTTGAGATAGCTATTTTTGCCGTAGCATGGCGTATTTATGTACTGAAGTGAAACCATTGCAGGTTCTGGTCTATAGGAGCTATAATGGTATGTTTCGTGGGGTAAGTATCAAAATACCACTGTAATAAAGCTACTTACAATAAGAAGTGCTCCTCCCACTGTGGATTGGTGGTATTCTTCTTGAAGGCGGTCTGGTTTTTCTGGGGTGGTTCATCCATCTCCACAACGCAGTAAGGTGCTATGCAACCGGTTTTACCTGGCAATTCAATAAAAATGTAAAATAATATTTTATGATGTCAAGGATCCATTTTTTTTTCAGCACAACTGTGCGACAACTGCACTGGCCAAAACTAAATGAATGGTTGGGCCCATACGACGCATTTTTATAAGACACGCGTTTATTAGTGTTTACAAATACCAAACTTCTGTCAAAACATTGCTGCATGTGCCTCTTTTCAAAATGCAAAAATACTTCATAAAACGTTTGGTTGAATATAGAATGTTTATTTTCTACCAATTTGGTAGTTTCAGCTTGAGCTGGTAACTTTGTCAACTAATTTAATGGAACCACATATTGATTTTTATTGTGATCAGATACGACGTGTTGAACAATTTTCTTACCTCCCAAATCTTTGGCAGCCACGATCTTAACCAGCAACCTCTTCTCTCCTAGCATGGTCATACTGCCAGCAGTAGAGTTTGGAGTAGACGTGTAGAACTGGCGGTCATGCTGTAACTGAATAAGGCAGCCATTATTGTCTTCCTCCTGTATATCTCTAGCGGTAGCGACTTCCTTATCCCAGAACGAATGGGCCGGCTCGATCGGGGAACTACCTCACTCACAGAAGATCAGCGTTAAGCAAAGGTAGATACTCCTATTGTTGTGTTTCGTACGGTGAGTGAGAGCGCCGCAGGCCCAAACTACCTCCCTATTATCTCCTTATGATCCAGGGTAACTGTAATTTTATGCAATGTTTTGTAAACAAATTAGGTACATGTTTCATGGAGACGTGGGTCTTTAAAGATATCTAAAATAAATTTGAAGTGCAAATTGGGTGTCACCATTGCGACCACAGTTACTGCGATATCTTAGCGGTTCAGAACACTTTCCCGGATTGGATGAGATGCAGGGTCGAATCCTGCTCGCAGTAAAGCACTCTTTTTCCTTTTCACAAATAATTTGTTTTTTACTGTAGTGTAACGTTTGTAATATCTAAATAATAGCTTTTTACTAAATGCATATGGAACCTATATCAAAATTCTAATTTTTTTTTTTTTCAAGTTTTTGTCTGTCTGTCTGTTTGTTACAGCTAATCTCCGAAACGGCTGGACTACCATGAGTTGACAACTCAGGATACTTTTATTTTGGAAAAATTATTCGCGTCCAGCAAAAGTTAAAAACTCTAAAAATATTAAAATATTGGAAGTTATGAATTTGCCACTCGGACAAGCAATTTCCGCTAGGCTGGTGTCGGATTGGTGACCCAATGTGACTCACGCATCGCAACCTACTTCGTAAGGCATATTAAGCAGTCGAGGCTGTATAATAACGCTGGCATTTGTTACAGATTGCCAGACTGTATAAACTTTGACTCTGATCTTGTTCTGAAGTTCCCAGTGTCTCTCTTGGGTCGTGGAGGTCAGACAGTCACTCCGTGTAAGTACTGGTGGTCAGCTATAACCGCACAAATCAACAGTTTCGAAAAATGCTAGGGTGAATCAATGAGGGCTACTGAAGTAATGTAACATAGTAGAAACGGCACACGTTGGATTTATTTAGTGAGCCTCACCTCACACTACTCTGTTCGTTGCCCCGAACGACAGGGTGTACGGTTAGGATAGGTTGTACTTCAGAAAAGGGCTGTTCGTGCAATCTATAATCTGGGCCCGAGAGTTTCCCTTAGCCAGAAATAGAAATGAATATTCTAACTGTTGTGTCTCAATTTATATACGAAAATCTGTTGTATGTCAAGAAAAACATCGGATGTTTTGATAAGTATAGCGATGTTCATCACATTAATACTAGGAACAAAGGCAATCTTATTGCACACAGTACTCGTCTCCACAGAATTAGTAGATCTTTTATGGGGCAATGTATATGCTTTTACAATAAGATTCCTGAAAATGTCCGAAACATGCCACTAAATAAGTTTAAGAAAGCCATAAAAATTAGACTTTGTAATCAAGGTTATTACACTGTTTCGGATTATCTTGAGGACAAAACAAAATGGGCTTGAGCTGCTCCTCATTCACTAATTTTCAAAATTTTTTGTATTATATAATGTCATTTTAGTTATAAAGATTATATTAAATTGTAATAAATTGGCAATTTAAAAAAGTGGCCCATGAGTTTCTTGCCGGGTTCTTCTCATGAAAGGCTTTACTTCGGAATCCGGCCGCTTGTGGCGATTGCAATCGCCACTTTGTTATTGCGGATGCACTCGCCTCAGGCGCTCGTATTAATTATTAGTGTATTCTTGACGATTTTAAGTGCTATTTAATAGGCCTATGAAATAAAGATATTTTTGAATTTGAATTTATTTGCGTAAAAAAAACGTTAATTAATCACGTTATATACGGTAATATTACACGTCCTAATACATTTTAAACAAAATAAAAGCATAGCTGCAATTTATTTTGTAACAAAAAATACTACAAAGTTATAATCATAGTTATCTTTTAAAATTATTCCGGTTATCATATGTCAAACTATTGCTATCTCAACACTGCATACGCTGAGGACGTGTCTGTAATATCCTCTGTCTACGGTTATAAACATCAAACTTGATATTGTATTGGTGAATGTATATTCTTATTTGGTAATGCGTAGCTGTGGGGATATAGCTCAGTGGCAGAGCAATCGACTGCAGATCGATAGGTCCCCGGTTCAAATCCGGGTGTCCCCTGCTTTTTTTTATGAATATTAATATAGATTTTATTGGAAGATAGTTGCAAAACTCAACTTGTTCCACACAACGTCCTCTGGTCCCAAACTAAGCTTAATGCTTGTGCTATGGGTACCAGATTACGGATATACTCGTAATACACATTTTACTTTTTTTTGTAAATACATACATATAATAGATAGAAAACATCCAGACGCAGTACAAATATCTGTGTTCATCACACAAATAATTGTCCCCGACCCGGGGATCGAACAAAAACTACTTTGTATGAGGCAATATCGTTTGGCATCTTCAATCTAGCTGAACACAGGCAAAAACTATATCGAATGGAGCCGTTTGTAAAACTTACCATGGAATCATAGTGGAGGGGCAACCTAGGCGGGGCGGTCTCTACATATCTGCGCAGACGGGGGCACGTTGGGTACTGCGCCAAATTGAACTGCAGATTGGTACTGCGGAGGGCGCTCACTACTATGTCACTGCAATAGAACATTAAACTTTAATAACTATAACAGAAGAGGGATCATTCAAGTATTACGTAACGAATTTGGGGGAGGGGCGGGGTCTTGTAAAACGTTACGATGCGTTACAGGGGCGGGAGGAGGTGTTTGAACTACGCGTTATGAAACATTGTTTTTTTTTTAACCCCTCAGAACGGTCGCGTAGTGAGATTCTCTCACGTATTTTTTAAAACGTTTTTTTTTTCTCAAAACTTCAAATAGGATTGATTTTTTTTTACCTTCACAAAATTGCTAGCTTGCTTTACAGGATAGTGAATAATTTTCAACTGTAACTACAAATGTAAAGCAAAAAAATATTTATCAACAGCTGTGTGTAAAAATCTCCGAAAATTGCGTAATACTTGAACGCTCCCAGACACAGTTGTGGCTAGCAGCAGCTGATGTTCAACCGAGATCCTTCATATAAACAATTCAATTCATATAAAAATTATACCGAGATCCTTCATATAAACAATACTCTCTTTACCATCCTCTATACTAATATTATAACGAGGAAAGATTTGTATTTTTGTATGTTTGTAACAAAAAAACTCAAACTAGTGGACCGATTTCAAAAATACTTTTAACATTAGAATGCTACATTATTCCTGAGTAACATTGGATTATTTTTATTACTAATATTATAAAGAGGAAAGATTTGTATTTTTGTATTTATACAAATGATATATTTATTACTATAAATATTAGGTAATTTGAACTACTCTACTTTTATTTCAAAATGTTTAAAAACAAATGTCGTCAATGTAAAACGAGTTTGTTTATTTGTTACCCTTTTACGCGATAACTTCTGAACCAATCATCGTGAATTTTTTTTTCGTATAGTCTGTAGCCTTAAATAGGACATAGGCTACTTGTTATCCCTGAAATGGATGGTTCCTATAGAATATAAATAATAAGTGTTGTTTTTTAATGCTTATGATGGCAGACGGGCCACGGCCCACCTGATGGTAAGTGGTAACCGTCGCCCATGGACTCAACTATACGGAGAGTATTGTCAAGCCGCTGCACACATTTCATTTCTCAGATATGAAATGAAAGAATATTCATTTCTGAGATATGAAATGAAAGAATAAACGGCTATCTTCTGCTACAGCCAAAACAAACTGAGGTGCTTCATGACCGGTCACACTGGAGACGGTGGTACCGACCCGTTCGGGCCCGATAGCAAGTGAGCCCGCGGGAAAGGATGGGGTGGTGACACTTGTATTCTTAGTTCGTCACCGCACGGATAAGTGTGCCGTACGTTGGTACATAGGTATTTATGAATGTAACATAGTTCCAGTGGTCCGCCAATAAAGGCGGAGAGACGGCACACGGCGGGTTTCTTTAGTGGGTGAAGCCACACTACCTTGTTCGTTGCCCCGGAACATATTCCGCCTTAACAAAAAATAGGGTGACGTATTTATATAAGTACATATTTATATGCAAAAAGGGCACGATAGCTACTCAATAAATGGCACGATGGTAACAAACAAGCCATTGATCACCCATATGCTCGTAAGAGTACCTGATAGCATTCTGAAGATTACTCTCAGTGGCGTTAGGTCTTAAAGCTCCCACTGGCGCCAAAGCCACTTTGACCTCCGGCCACCCATCGCATTTCAGCTCGCCTGTTAATTTATCTGTCACACACACCACGTTTAAACGGGCGCGGAATCTGGAATGTATAAAAAATTATCTCTATATTATATTATACTGGTATATAAAAATCAGTTATCCTCGGCAATACCCGAAAATGGTTACACCGATTTTGATGAAATCTTAAGTGTGTATGTGGGTCCATCAAGGGATTTTGGTAGCAAAAATTGTAACGTGAGAAAAGAACATAATTTAACGTGGCATAATTTATGAACGCCCCCAAAATTACTTGTCGACCTCACCTGTTAACGTTGACTCTGTAGTGCGAGACATCCACCTTCTCCCCGCGCTGACTGAATGCTTTGAGCTGGAAGGCTGGCGTCGCTTCGCAATCACACGTGATGGTCTGGAATTAAAAAAAAAGACATGGTAGATACTTGTATAAATTGAGAAAGAATTGAGTTGTGAGAGAATGGAATGGGAAATAAACTTTTGGAACAAGCTAATAATTAAGGCTACCTGTGCCCCGCATTTTCATAAACATTTTTCTAATAATTATTAAGTAATTTTTTTTAGAAAAGCGCCATCTATTTTTAGATGTCGCAGTTTCAAGTTTGTTTTTCAGAGGGCGTATATTAAAATGTTGTTGTGTGATGTTAAAAAATGAAATCTGTGCCCATGTCTCCCGACTGCCCGTCCCTCCCCTAAGCCAGGGGATGGTTCAAATCCTGCTTCTGAATATTATTTTCAATATCACATTTTCACGCTGTGTCCAAGCATGCCAATTATTTAAAATATTCATAATAATATCAAAATAGTAATCCATCCATCCATTCAAATATCTTAAATGTACAGACACAGTTTAGTTAAAGCTTTTTAATAAATCAGAAAATGGGGTATGTGCTTAATTTAAATTAGGAACGTAAGTAGAGCATTTAGTTTTTAACGATGCGCACAAAAACACACCAACCCTCATGTGTTATGTAGTCAATAAAGGCATCACATGAGTAGAATACGGTACTCAGATTCATTTAAGAACAGAAAAATAGATTAGGTACCGAATAAAAAGCAAAATAGTGCCTCATTTTGCGACGACACGAAGCAAGCTCGAGACCGACCAGTCAGCACCAGCAGCAGACATTCATCAGCCTGACGCTTAACTCAGCCATCACCTCCTTTGCCATATTATATGAGGAAGGACTATGACTTGAGATAAAATCTAAAAACTAGGTATATCTGCAGCGGAGCCGCACTTTCATTCTTTCATTTCCTTATCTTTTTTAGTTGTGTGAACGACTGCTGATCATGAGGTATCGGGTTCGATCCCCGGGTTGGGCAATGTTATTGAGCTTTTTCGTAAAAAGAAAAATTTTCAGTAGCAGCCCGGAGTTTGGAAATGTGCCCGGTAGACGTCAATAGGCTCGCCCCCTATTACGTGGGACTTAAACATAGCTGGCGAAACGTGGGTGTGTAATACACCTCTGTCTACCCCTTCGAGGAATACAGACGTGATGCTATGGTTTTTTTTTGTTTTTATACTACGCCGGTGGCAAACAAGCATGCAGCCCACCTGATAATAAGCGGTTACCGTAGCCTATTAGATGCTAGTAACACCAGAGGCATCACTCGCGCGTCGCTGTCTCCTAGGAAAGAGACAGGAGATGGAGTGGAAGAATAATAGAGAGAGGAAGGGAAGGGGGTTTGGGCTTCTGGCGCCTCACTCACCATACGAAACTTTCACACCGAACTTCTGTGATAGGTTGGTACCTCTCCCATCGTGCCGGCTACTGGGATAAGCAAGGCTCTACTACTAGACAACCCTTTTTTTTTGTTAAGGGGGGAAAAAATGTTCCTAACCGCACACCCCGTCGTTCGGGGCAACGAACACGGTAGTGTAGTTCCCTCACCTACTAAAGAAACCCGCCGTGTGCCGTCTCTCCGCCTTTATTGGCGGGCCACCGGAACTATATATATATATAAACAAACAAAACATAGCATCACGCCTGTATTCCCCGAAGGGGTAGGCAGTGGTGTATTACACACCCACGACTCGCCAGCTATGTTTAAGTCCCACGTAATAGGGGGCGAGCCTATTGACGTCTACCGGGCACATTTCCAAACTCCGGACTGTTGCTGAGAATTTTTCTTTTTACGATAAAGCTCATTAACATTGCCCGACCCGGGGATCGTACCCGAGACCTCATGAATAGCAGTCGCATACACTACCGCTACACCACCGAGGCAGTTATACTATATATATTATTATATATATATACCTATACATTCCTTCAGTGGTCCGCCGGCGGACTACTAAACAAACCCTACTTCAACCTCCTTTGTCCGTGTGGTGACGGACTAAGAATACAAGTGTCACCACCCCATTCTTTCTCACGGGTGTCGTATGAGGCGACTCCCTTAGTCGTAAGTAAGCAATTATCATCAATTGCATGACTGGTGGTAGGGTTGGGTACCAAGTGGGAGTACTCACTTGGTATCGGGTCCGAGCGGGTTGGTACCACCATCTCCCGTGTGACCGGCCATGAAGCACATCATTGGGTTTTGACTGTAGCAGGAGATAGCCGTGTGAAATGAAATGGTGAGCAGCGGCTTGACAATACTCTCGGTATAGTTGAGTCCATGAGCGACGGTTACCATTTACCATCAGATGGCCGTGGCTCGTGTGCCACTACATGCAATAAAAAAAAAGGTAGATATCTATTCATTTATTGTTTCACATCTACCTATTGCTTACCTATACTTTGGTTACTTATTAATGCAAAATTAAGTGTGACTGTTTGTTTGTTCGACACCATAACTACTGTACTAATTATCATGAAATTTGTTTAGTGTGACGTAGTTATGTGACGAAATCCACGCGGGCCAAGTTTGCGGGCAGAAACTATTATGTGGTAAACGAATAAAAAAGAATTTGTTTTTTGACTCGTTTACTATACCACTATTCGGCACGGGTCTCTCATAGTAAGACGGTTTTAAGCCGAACTTCACCAACCGAGTGCAGGTTGGCAGACTTCAGAAACCGTTGAGAAAATCTCTTAGGCATACAGGTTTCCTTCCAATGTTTTCCTTCACAAAACAGTGATAATTTGTAAACAAAGATTTCGATAAATCTCGAAAGTTCTGAATTGTGTGCCGTGTGAAGTCTGGATCTGGGACTGGGGTTATACTGCTAGACTGACACTGCTTTATGTTTGTAAGCAAGAACATGTATCCAGGTAATTCCAGATATTCGCCTTCAACCAAACATAAAAACCAGCAAAAAAATTCATCTTTATTACATAGATACCATCCTTCCATCCATCAGCCTTTTAACGTCCACTGCTGGACATAGGCCTCCCCAAGAATGAGGGATAGTGGCGTAATCGCCACGCTTGGCAGGCGGGTTGGCGATCGCAGTGGATGTTGTTAATACTGGAAGGAGTGCTGCTGCCCACTCCCTCGATATTCCCTTAGTCGGCTCTTACGACTCCCATGGGTGGAGAAGGGTGGCTCAATTCTAAAGCCGGCCCCACACGGCTACGCAGTACATAGATACGCAGTACTGATATGAAGCTACAGGTAAAGGAAAAATGATTGAGCAATATCAGAAGTGGGAATTTCCGGCAGTGGGATATCTTTCTATTATATCTTATCGTACAGTTTCTGTAAGAAGATGACCATATGATAAACACCAAAAATAGCGCTTAGATTAGGCCGCTGGTAAGACTATCCAGACATACTAGATTCTTCCGGCGACTACGTTTGCATGGACTACAGAATACTTCACTCTATATTACATTAATTATACGTAAAAACAGCTATACCACGGGAAACATTACCATATTCGGGATAGAAAGTAAAGTACCCTATGTTATTTTCTGAGTTTCAGACTATATGTACGCAAATTTTCATTTTTTGAGTTACGGCATGAAACAATTAAACAAACAAACCAACTTTCTATAATATTAGCAAGGATTATACTTACTTATCATCACGCCATACTCTCAACATTCATAATACTCTTTATACACTCCTCAACCTCCTCAACATTCATAATACTCTTTAAACACTCGCCAGTTTCGGAGACTCCTGACTCCACCTTCCTTCAATGACTGACCGATTTGGTCTACATCATTCCACTTTTGCAAGGTTCCGTCTAAATAAAATCACTGATATAAGAACGCTTTCTTTAATACAGTGATGTTAGTAGCAATTTAAGAAGACAAAAGCGAGGCCAGGTCCAGGATTAAAGAAAGAAAGTCAGTTTCACAGTATTACAGTACCTACCGTGCCTCGGAAAGCACGTTAAGCAGTGAGTCTCTTAGTTGGACCGTGGAAGTCGAATAAGCATTCTCTCCGTGTAAATACTTTTGGTTAAAACCGAGCAGATCGAAGGCCGACCCCAACAAAGTTTGGAACAAGGCTGGAGATGGACAAGAATTAATTGTCTCAAGCAGCGTGAGGTCTCCCCCTATTGTTGCGACGAGTTTACGGCGCTGCTCGGCCCAGCCGGGCATGACTCGAGCGTGTCCTCGTCGCAGCCGCAGTGGTGACAGCCCGGAGTCGCTTCCCTACTTGCGACTATGTGCAGATATCTGCCGAAGCAACCGTGCCCCGATAGCACCTGCACCAGTCGGAGGGTAAGGACTCCGTGCTGACACCCTGCCCACTCCTCCAGCACAGGCTGGAGCAGTGATCGGCCAACGACGCCTCCAGCCGCGCCCTCCAACTAGCCATGACATCTCAGCGGGCCTCGCCCTGCCACAAGGCCACCTCGCTTGGCAGGGGGCAACCGCTCCTCGCCCACTCTTGCGACGCCTGCCAATACACCTCGGCGAGCACCTCCGCCTCCAAGTCTCACGGGCGAGTTCCGGCCAACGCGCAGGCTGCCTCGGTCGACACTGTGCGGTATTCACGTATGACCCTGGACGTGATGACTCTCTGGGGTCTCCACAGAAGAGCCCTGATCAGTGTGTCCAGGGACTCCGCGCCATGGACCGGATTACCTCTGCGTAAAGCCGTCGGCATGCAGCGTGGGGTCCGCCCATATTGGGCATGAGCCGTGCAAGGGCGAACGCCACGCCGAAGACTCTCAGGGACAGTTGGCGGAAGTGCTCGCGAAAGCGCCACCGTCCATCCAGCACCAGACCCAGATACTTAATCTGGGCCTGCACCCCTTCATGCCTAGCCTAGCCTTACCTAAATGTACAATGATATTCTCAATTGAGATTCATGACAATAAAACTTAGTTTTCTTTCTTTCTTTTACTATTTTGAACACTCGATACTACCCCAAATCTAATTTTCTTGCGGCAGCGATATAAAGTTGAAAAGTAAATTGTACGAGATTAATCTAAGTTTATCCAAGTACCGTACGTCTACAGCTATACATATTTCATATTTTATTTCATTCCAGAAAAAACAAATATAACTATTCGTTCTCCTAAAGCAAACAAGTTTATATCACTGTAATAACTTTTACAGATAAAGTGGTTCAATGATCGGCAAAATAACACATACATAACAACTTATATAAGAAGACCTCCCTAACTTAATTATAGCAAACAGACTTTAAACAAAGTAAGGGGTCTTGTATACATGGTAGTCATCCTACGCATTTTGTTTAGGTGTGATATTGTATAGCGCTATTTGGACTTCATCTAATGCGGGGATATAGCTCAGCGGCAGAGCAATCGACTGCAGATCGATAGGCCCCCGGTTCAAATCCGGGTGTCCCCTGATATCAAAAAACTTATTTTTTGTATTTTATCTATAGTTAATATTATTATGGCGTAATCGTACGTAATACGTTAGTGATATCTATACTATAAAGCTGTAACAGAGCGAGTCTGTACATTTAAGATATTTGTGAAAAAATGAGTGTAATATACTATATAGGCGTGTCTAAACACAAAACGATTATTTTTAGAATTTTTGTCTGTTTGTCTGTTTATCTGTTTGTTTGTTCGCACATCACGTAAAAATTACTGTACGGATTTTGATGCAACTTTTTTGTTTGAAAGGCCTTGATTGAACTTAAAAACTGTTATACATTTTATACCGCTACTATATCGGGAACCTCTCAATATAACTGAAAAACTAGAAATCTATTTTAACTAGATTTTTTTTTAGAATTTATTTAAAAGAACTACTAGATGGATTTTGATGAAACTTTTTTTATTTGAAAGGCCTTGATCTGACTTAAAAACTGGTAAACATTTTATCCCACTACTATATCAGGAACCTGAGATATAACCGAAAAACCAGCTTTTGGCTGCGGCGAAGCCGCTGGCAAAGGCTAGTTTAAAAATAAATGGTTTTTGTATTAAATGAAATTGTTTTTAATGTTTTTTAATAACCCTGTAGAATTTTATACTTGTAAACATAGCATCACGCCTGTATTCCCCGAAGGGGTAGGCAGAGGTGTATTACACACCCACGACTCGCCAGCTATGTTTATGTCCCACGTAATAGGGGGCGAGCCTATTGACGTCTACCGGCCACATTTCCAAACTCCGGGCTGCTACTGAGAATTTTTCTTTTTAAGAAAAAGCTCAATAACATTGCCCGACCCGGGGATCGAACCCGAGACCTCATGATTAGCAGTCGCATTCACTACCGCTACACCACCGAGGTTATAGAATATATTTATACTTGTATACTGGTGCATAATGCACTTGTCTATACCTATTATCTATAGATATTATATTTCCTGGTATCATGAACGAGTTGCACTTAATAATGGAAGCTGTTTAACTTGGAACAGCTATTTGGTTGGTTATGTCCACTTTTGGACATGAATCTCCGCCACAAAAAGGTCTTCAAAGACATCTAAAAATAAATGTGAAGTGTTCCGGCTTGCGATAAACGCAGGATCGAATCTTGCTCGAAGTAAATCTCTTAAATATCATCGATACGAGATCCCTCCCTGGGCTATAGGGACCCTTAACCCCTTCAAATATTCATCCTTCAGCCCCTCAACTAATTGTTGTTGGAATGTCACACACAAAATCGTATCGACATCGCATCGTTTCTTTGTGATTGTTTGAGAGATCACCGTGATTGGCTGAGGGATTGTTGCGACATCACGCGTCGGCTTCTCTACCAATAACAAGTGAGACGATACGATGTCGAAACGATTTAGTGAGTTACATTCTACGGCCCCAGTTCTTTCAATTGAGAGTTTGACATTATTTTTAGTCGATATCCACAATGCCATCTATCGTTAGAATAGTAAAAGAACTTACAACGTCATCCTTGGAGTCACACTCGCAGAACACGTTGGAGATGTTTGGCGGATGGCAGTCCAGTGCACGGACCAGTTCCACTCCAATACCTTGCTGAAACAAAATAGACACAATATTAAATCAGTCGGTCAGCCGTCGGCAACTGCGATGGCTTAGCGGTCTAGAGAACTTCCCTGAATTGAAAGGGACGCAGTTTTAAATCCCGCTCGCAGTAAAATTCTCTTTTTCCACATTTTCACAAATAATTTGTTCTTAAAAGTAGCTGAGCATGTCAAGTGCTAAAATATAGATCAAAATGTTTAAAAAATCACGCCATCAAATAGTATGTAAGTATGCGACATGCGTAGGATGAAAGCCGTTGGTCCTGTGCCTGATCGTTCTCCGCTCGCGATATATCATTTGTTTTGATCGCAGTAAGAGTCTTATTAGTTATTTTGCCACCGTTAGAAGAAAGGAGATAATATAACATAAAATACCTATAAAACCTCACAATAAATAGCAGCCATGTTGTGAGTACAATGCAAGAACGCAATTCAATTATAAGTCAATTTATTTATTGTTTTAAAGTAATTAAGAGTTACTTTTACGATTCAGTTTAATTAATTTAGAGGGTTATTGTACAAGATTGTGTTTCTGTGTATGTAATAAAATTATTTGGGCAATTTCTTTCTCTGTCGTCGTTAAAACGTTTCGCGCCTTCATCAGAAGCGTAGAGTACCTATAAGCCTTGGACTATTTATATACCTGTATCTAGTGAGCCACCATCATATCCAAGATCTTGTAGCTTCGAATCCCACCCAAAAGTGAATGATATTTTTTCTATTTACAATTAAATGTACTTTTAGATAGACTAGTTTTGTTTATAATCACTGGCCGGAGTGTAGTGACACTACGTAAGTACCTTTAATAATTGATTCTAAGTATATAAATATTATAAAATACAATCCCCGCATTGCATTTTTCTGTATGTCTGAACGAAATAAACTCCATAACTACCGTTCATATGGTTTTCACAAATAGATGAAATTTGTAGTTTGTGTAAATTAGCGATTATTGAAGATGTCATAAACGGTACCTATTGGCGTATACCACAGACATCATAGTCTGTGTGGTGCCGGACTAAGAGTACAAGTGTCATTACCCAATTCTTTTACGGGTTACACACGGTGACTAAAGATAGTAACGAATTATCACCCATTGCATTACTGGTGGTAGGGTTGGTACCAAGTGTGAGTACTAGCAATCTGCCGATCAGGTCGGTATCATGATCTTCTATGATGAAAGAACGTATTGGAGATGGCATGTCCCACTAGCGAAATGAATTAGCGATATAGAGTTCATAAGCTGTGGTTACTACTTAACACCAGGTGGGCTGTGCTTCCTATGACTTGCAATAAAAAATCAAACGTTAAGCAAAGTTTAAATACCTAGTAGGCAAAAAATCTCATTCTTCCAACCATATCACAACACAAGTTAATCCACTAGGAACTCTAAATGAGGTGGGCAATAAAAAAATCGAACGCTAAACAAAATTTAAAAAGTAGGCAAAGGAATCATATTCTGCCAAACAATATCACAACACAAATCAATCCATTAGGAACTATATAATCGATTGCCAATGCCAAATCTGTCACGATTTATAAAGTACCCTTGAAAGGGATAGCTACGTATTCATATAACGCTGTCTCTGTCTCAGGTAAAATGGCGTCATATAATTTGCGTGTGGTCTGATTTAATAGCGTTTCTGTTACCACTTTACTAGTTACCATGTTGGAAGTGGATGGTGTGGCAATACGCTCTTTCTTTGCAATAGTATACTAGTGTCTCATATTAACCTCCTTACTTCATCACACTGTGGTGGGTGTTATTTCGAGATTTCTTTCTGTGGCAGGAGTATCACTCTGACGATAGCGGCAGGAACTGGGCTGCGGTCGCAACCTCGTGTGAGGAAGTCATCTCGAAAAAAGGAAGTAGCTGAAAGGCTGCCGCCAGCGACTGGGGCGGCGCAGGCGCGAGTACCTATGTCTCATGGCGTCCTAACTGAGGCCGCGGGTGGTTGGACCGGAAAACGCCACCCGCAATGCCTCCCGCGAAGGTGTGACGCTCCGGTGCTTGGAAGCGTCACTCAAAGACGGTACCCGAAAGAGTAAGCCAAGCGTGGCTATTACAGCATTATCCCCCATGACGGGACCGCTCGTTGTTGCGTCCTCTTGGGAAGGCCTATGTCCAGCAGTGGACGTTGAAAGGCTGATGGATGGATGGATAAAAGAGTAAGCCACTGGCGGACCACCGAAGTGATGTGTTTCAGTTCCAGTAGTCAATACAGGCGGACACGGGGGGTTTATTTAGTAGGTGAGGGCCACCCACTACCCTGTTTGTTGCCCCGAACGATGGGGTGTGCAGTGAGGTAAATGTTTTCCCGCCTTAACATAAAAAAACGACTTTATACTATTGTGGTGACACTATATTATTCTCACAATTAATCAACTCGCAATAACCAAATCGACATTACAATATTATATCTACCTTTACTATGATAACTGTGTGTATGATAATGTCTGTACATTTAAGTTATGTGAGAAAAAACAGTATAATTTCCATCCTCCCATCCTCATAATAGTCGTCGCATCCAGGGTTATACGCGGATTCCGCATAGTATCGACCGACCCGGCTTGCCTGTTAATTGGAACACGGTTAGGAGAACCAGTTACATAAATGCTTGTATAAATAAACACAAAGTGTGAAAATGTGAAGTCGAGAATAACAGTCACGAGCAAAATTTGGACCTGCATCTCCTGGAATACCGTCCCAGATGCTTTGCCAATTCAGTCATCGTGACAATTGCTCGGGACTGTAAATTTCGATAACACATTCATTCTTTAATTTGAATTAGAAAAGCACCTGGGACGGTATTCCAGGAGATGCAGGTTTAAGTCCTGCTCGTGACTGTTATTTTCGATTTCACATTTTCACACTTTGTGTTAATTTATATGGCATTTTATATGGCTAAACATGTCAAATGCTATAAAAATATCAAAACAAGTACTTGTGCTGACAGAGGCGCACTATCTAGCTCTTCCCTCTCATAATCAGACAGAATTCCAACAAGGCCGAATAAGCTATTTCTTAACTCCAGGCTAATTGTGAGAACAGAAAAAAAGCCGGCCAAGTGAGAGTCTGACTCGCACATAAAGGGTTCCGTACCACCCGTTTTTTTTTTGTTAGTGTGGGAAAAATGTTCCTAACCGCACACCCCGTCGTTCGGGGCAACGAACAGGGTAGTGTGGGGCCTGCACCCACAAAAAAACCCACCGTGTGCCGTCTCTCCGCCTTTATTGGCGGCCCACTGGAACTATGTCACATTCCTTCGATGGTCCGCGGGCGGGTTCCGTACCACCCTAGAATATACTATAAAGAATAACGTCAAAAATATATAAATACGTATTTTTTGACGTTTTTTGCTATATGTTTTATAGCAAAAAACGTCAAAAAATATCTTGATCTTTTTTTTGTTGTAGCAGCAACGAAAATACACATTCTCAACAATTTCACTCTACCTGTTAAGGATCGTGAGACAGCTCGCTGACAGCGGATGGACGGAATATAGGGTTCCGTTGGCACCCTTTGGGTGCGGAACCCTAAAAACCTAGTGACGCTAATATAGTACCTGTATAAAACTTCTCCTATCATAATATATCTCTAAAAACTCACAGACGCGTTGTGTTAAACTCATTTTAAATAGTGGACTACCGTGACATTCGTGAGGTCAAGGTAAGACGACAAAAGGGCACATTGTTATAGACAAACAGATTGTTTCGTCGAAACACGTCTGAGGTTACAAGGTGACAATGTTGTTGATCCTAAATTATTGTTTACTGGCAAATATAACCCTTGTGCCTGTGATGTAAAAAATACCCATTGTGCCTGTGACGTAAAAATATAAAGATGGTTATGGATGCTATGGTTTATAACAGTAATTAATGAAGTACGAGGAGGGATCAAAAAGTAGTGAGAACGACATACTCCTTGGTAAAAAAAAAAATACTGGCTATGCCTAGCTCAGATACATATTTGTAATATTAATAAAGAAAAAAATTTTCGATTCTCTTTTGTTTTTTTCTGAATGTAGTCATTTGTTTGCTTCGTGTCAGAACGTGTTCTCGAAAATGGAGAAAACGAAGTGCGAGCCCTTATTAAATACCTCTGTTGAAAAAAGTTGACGACGCAAGAGATTCATTGCGATTTGGAGGCAACATTAGGAGAGTCTGCTCCGCTGTATTTCACTGTTGACGAACATCGTTGCGGCCGTCTATCGACGTCAGTCACCCAAGAAAATGTTGCGAAAGTCGAGAAAATTGTATTGAGCGATCGAAGAGTTACCATCCGATACCTAATTCAAAAAACGGGCATTTCATATGGAAGTATTCAATCCATATTGAAACAATCTTTGAATATGAGAAAAGTCTCCGCAAGATGGATGCCGAGAATGTTAACCGACAGTCAGAAACAAAATCGACTTGACATTTCGAAGATATTGTTGGACAAGTTTCAAGAAGATTCTGAAAACTTTTTGTCTCGTTTCGTAACAATGGACGAAACATGGGTCCATAATTTTGATCCCGAGACAAAACAGCAATCTTCGCAATGGAAACGGCCATCATCACCGACCCCGAAGAAGTTTCGTGCCGTGGCATCGGCTGGCAAGGTTATGGCCTTAATATTTTGGGACTCAGAAGGGATATTGTTGATTGATTACCTGGAGCGTGGAACCACTATTACAGGCCAATATTATGCAGCTTTAGTTCCCAAGTTGAGGAATGCCATCAAAGACAAAAGGAGAGGGAAACTTCGAAGGAGCGTGCTGCTTCATCACGACAACGCACCCGCGCACAGGTCGGTAGTTGCGATGGCTGCCATTCAGCGAGCAGGCTTCGAATTGGTTGCCCACCCCCCTTATTCACCAGATCTGGCGCCTAGCGATTTTTATCTGTTCCCCAAATTGAAAGAATACTTAAGGGGAAACAGGTACGAAGACGATAACGAGGTGATGGATGCCGTGGAGAGCTTTTTGCAGGACCAAGACAAAACTTTTTTTTTGAAAGGGATTGAAGCCTTGGAAAAGCGCTGGACTCGGTGTGTAGAGAGACTTGGAGACTATGTAGAAAAATAAATTATTAAGTTATCAATAGTCATTATATTCTATCTCATTCTCACTACTTTTTGATCCCTCCTCGTACTTACTTATCATCACGCCTACCCCGCAAAGGCAGGTAGGCATAGACAACAGAGTGCCAAAAGGCTCTTTTCTTGCATACATCTCTCGCCTCCTCAACATTCATTATTCTCTTTAAACACGCTCGCCGGTTTCGGAGACTCCTGGCGCCACCTTCATGACCGATTTGGTCTAGTTTATTAATGAAGAAATATTAATGAAGTTTAAAAATAATATATTAAATAATAATATAATATTAATGAAGTGTGAAAATAAATCTTAGATTAATACTATTGATGAGTTGTTCTTGTGCGAATAATTTTAAACTGTACGCCTGATTTTTTTTGATGTGAAAATATTTAATGCGGAAGGGGGGTAAAACCGGCTGTTGGCGTGGTGACGTCGCCACGCCAATTTATTTAATTGATTTTAACTGGGAAGTATAATGACAATCAATAAACTAATAACAGTTTTAATTCGTCTATGAATAACGAGAAGGCGCTTACCAAGAATTAAATGTATAAGACTCGAACAATATTTGAACAAAGAAAGAAAATCGATGTTTTCACATCTACAAGACGTGCCGTGACGGCAAATTTTTTTTTCTTTCGTCTGTGGATACATACTAGGATGTACGGCGGTGTCAATACGTGTATAGTTTCAATATTATATATTTAGCTCCTAAATCAGACGTGTACTTTATATACATGACATTGATTGACCATGGTATATAGACGTGTTTATATACATTATGTACAATTTGTCTCTGTTGCCAGTAGTCTGTCGTTTGGCAAGTTCTGTAACAGTCTGGCGAACTGCCAGGTGTCTATTGTTCTGTTAGATTCATATTCGAGAGAGTGGTTATGAGATCAGTTTGCCTATAAAATGAATTACCTACTAATGATACATAGCATCACGCCTGTATTCCCTGAAGGGGTAGGCAGAGGTGTATTACACACCCACGACTCGCCAGCTATGTTTAAGTCCCACGTAATAGGGGGCGAGCCTATTGACGTCTACCGGGCACAAAAAATAACATTAATAATACGCTATGTTTAAGTCCCACGTAATAGGGGGCGAGGCTATAGCCGTCTACCGGGCACATTTTACGAAAAAGTTCAATAGCACTGCCCGCTCCGGGGTTCTAATCCGAGACCTCATGATCAGCCGTCGCTCACACTACCGCTGCACCACAGAGGCAGTTAATATCTATTTTTATTCCGTCCCACTATTAGGCACAGGGAGGCTATAGTCCATCACGCTGGCCTGGTATGGGTTGGCAGACTTCACAAGCTGTCGAAAAAATCTCTAATGCATGCAGGATTCCTCACGATGTTTTCCCTTATCGAGCAGTGATAAATTATAAATAATAATAATACACACATAATTTTGAAAAATGTCTAAATGTCAAAGTTGTGTGCCGTATGAGGTCTGGTCTGGGGATCGAATTCGATACCACTGTTTTCGTAGTCCATGGTCTTACCGGTTGGCTACCACTGCAGTCAATGATGAATATGAAAATAAAAAATGCGTGTACTTATGTACGCGCGTGAGAAGTTATACTTCTTTGGCATCATTAATATATAAATTAATTAATTCGTAACTGCAAAACTTGACACAGTTATGTTTTTTTTTAAATACCTTGTTCGATAAAGTAATTATGTCTAATGTCACTAGATGGCGATAGTAAAATTTTGGAATTTCTTATAAGTCGATGTTAATAGTTTAGGTGTCTGATCATACCCCCTCCATGGTAGCGTTAAATGTTTAACGCAACCTTGTTGGAAGTCGTATTAGATGTATAACTTCAGTAACTTCAAAAAACAATTATCGAACATGTATACGGTGCGCCTACGTAAGCGACCATCGTAGCCTAAACGGAAGCAACACCGAAGGCATCACTCGATACTATCACTTCTTGTTTAGTTAAGGCGGAAAAAAATGTACCGCACACCGCGTCGTTCGACGCAACGAACAGGATAATGTGGGATGTGGGACCCTCATCCGCGAAACCTGCCGTGTGCCGTCTCTCCGCCGGTACTGACGGACCACTGCAACTGTGTGACATAACTTCAGTGGTCCGCCGCGGCTCCCCAATCGTGCCTACCCATTCATGCTGGAACAAGCATGGCTATACTACAGAATAGATACTAGTTCTACGGATATACCACTAACAAAGGATAGAGAAGACTCCGTATTACTACTACTTTTCAACAATCAAGGATTCTGTACGTGTGGTCACGGACTAGGAATACAAGTGTCGCCACCCCATTCTTTCTATCCCACGGGTGTCGTATGAGGCGACTGAGGGAAGTAAGCAATTATCATCCATTGCATGACTGGTGGTAGGGCTGGGTACCAAGTGGGAGTACTCACTTGGTATCGGGCCCGAGCGGGTTGGTACCACCATCTCCCGTGTGCCCGGCTATGAAGCACATCGTTGCGATTTGGCTGTAGCAGGAGATAGCCGTTTATTCTTTCATTTCATATCCGTGAAATGGAATGGTGAGCAGCGGCTTGACAATACTCTCGGTATAGTTGAGTCCATGAGCGACGGTTACCATTTGCCATCAGATGGGCCGTGGCTCGTCTGCAGCATGTAGTGACATGCAATAAAAAAAAATCGAACTTGGTTCTTGCGGTTAAAAGTTGAAAACTAGGCACCGAGGATTTATTGAAAAAAAAAGCAGCCATGCTTCGCATTTTTTATGTCATATTTAGAATTAAAAAAACATGCGAGGCTGTCTTTGGGGACTGCCGATAGAAGTGAAAACTAAGTAACTTGTGAATTGTATTATTGTGTCGTTTTTGGTTTGTTTTTCACCTCCCAATTCTAGTCTCTATTGGCGGGATAAAACCAAAAATAATACAAAAATAATAATCTAATAGCTCGATGACACAAGTTACTTAGTTTTCACTTCAATCGGAGCGTTCGGTGACGATGACGCGAGTTCCCTAATTTTTGTTCACCCAAAAAGTGCTCAACGCGCCTAAAGAAGTTTTCACTTAAAAAAAAAAACTATACCACCGAGATTATTTAAAAAAATGTATCACATGTTTGGAATTTAAAAAAAAAACCGTTCAGTCATTACAAATAATTGCGTACAAAGTAGTGTTTTTGTAGAAACAAGCTTGTAACATGGTATTACTTAAATCCTATCATTAAAACGCTTAGTCACTGTAGTATTTACACGTGTCTGTGTTGTGCTGGTTCTGCAGTAGAACGAATTGAGTAGCCACACAAAAAGGTGTTGACGCCAGTTATATTCAAGTAGAATAATAAAACAAGTAGTTGTATATTTCTTTTTTGTAGAATACAATGTGGTATTGGTCATTATGGGCACTATAAGATAATATCACTTTACTGACTGGAGCGGTAATGTTGGTTTCAAAACTAGAAAGTGCAAAATTTAATGATAATAAGCTCGCCCTCTATTACGTGGGTTAACATAGTTGGTGAACCGTGGGTGTGTAGTACACCTCTGCCTACCCCTTCAGGGATACAGCTATGATACTATGTTTATGTTATAAACTTAGATAGAAACCTCAAAAATATTGCGGTTTTTTCTCGCCAATAGAGACTGGAACCGCGCAAGTTGAAAAACCGCGGTTACCCTAGCCCATCGTTTCTCAACCATTTTAATGTCGCGACCCACGAAAAAGTCAAATAGTTAAGTAAAGTCTTGCGACCCCGTCACTATAATTTTATAATAAAATGTACATAGCGCGCTATCTTTATCAGCTATACGTTATGTTAGCCTTCACTGGTTTTAACCTGCGGTGTACTTGCATGAACTTGTCAAATAAGCCATTGAGTTATATGTTACTACTAGAGAAGCTATTCTAAAAAAACCGGTCAAGTACGAGTCGGACTCGCGCACGAAGGGTTCCGTACAAGTTTTTAGAAACACGTTTGAGTATGGGAGGCCCCCTTAAATATTTGTTTTATTTTAATTTAATTATTTATTTTTAAAGTGAATATACCTATAACTAAATATTCTGTCTGTTGCCGTTATCAATAGCGAGTAAAAAAGGGCAAAAAAAAAAATAACGATTGTTGTATGGGAGCCCCCCTTAAATATTGTTTTTTTTTTGTTTTTAGTATTTGTTGTTATAACGGCAACAAAAATACATCATTTGTGAAATTTGCAACTGTCTAGCTATCGTCGTTCTTGAGAAACAGCCTGGTGACAGACGGACGGACAGACAGACAGACAGACAGCGAAATCGTTAGTAATAGGGTCCCGTTTTGACCCTCGGGTACTGAACCCTAACAAAAAATGTGTCGCAACTTGCTTTCGCAGGGTGAGCGCGCAGTGGACTTAGCTTTTACAATGCTAAAGCATTAGTTATAATCGCATACGTCTAATCAAACTAAATGGAACTTAAAACATACAGCGCTAGAGCGCTTATAACATAAAGTTTCCTCAGTACCAAAACGTTATAATAAGTGTGTATGGAGTAGGGATCTCGGACCCCTCCACCGCAGAAGTGACACTTTTTTTACCTACAAGTATCTATTAGAATACTTTATTCCAATATTTGTGCATAGTAAAATGAAGAAGTAAAATAATGTGAATTTATATGCGTTTATGTAAGCTCAAAAACGTTATCTGTAGAAATAATACCAAATTAAATAAATAATCATAAAAGTAAATTAAAATAAACCTTTATTTAACAAAAACTACAACTAAACTCACATTATCTATCTTTGTTGAATAATGTATCTCAGGATATGTTTTAGCCTCGTGGTGTATCTTATTTTGACGTATTTTTCAATTACTGCTCTAATTAAATATGTTCTGTGATTTAGCGCCCCTGGCTGCTGTAAATAAAATTAATATAGAGAGTCATGTGACCTTATGCAGCTAGAAATGCACTCTTCACATTTAAGCTCATTTCGCATGTCGTCATATTTGCTTTGTCGAATAAGTATTAGTCCATATTAATCCATCCATCCATACATCGGCCTTTCGACGTCCTCCCCAAGAGAACGCCACAACGAGCGGTCCCGTCATGGGGGATAATGCCGTAATCACCACGCTTGGCAGGCGGGTTGGCGATCGCAGTGAATGTTGTTAATACTCGAGGGAGTGCTGCTGCCCACTCCGCCGGTATTCTCTCTGTCGGCTCTTACGACTCCCGTGGGTAGAGAGGGGTGGGACAATGCTAAAGCCGGCCCCACACGGCAGAAATGACGTATATTTTAGGCAATATCCTTAAAAATAATTCGCCAATACTCCCAGACACTTTCCGGCGGCCGAATTGCTTTGCAGACGCTTTAAAGCTTCCAAAATAATTACGTAACTTCACGTAAATTCTCCATGCTCCATTTTTATATATGTCCACCGGACAACTATTTTAAAACCTCTTACAAAAAGACAGACCGGTCCAAGGGGCCAATCATCCCCTAAATTCAATTTTAATATCTCTGTGGGTAAGAGCACGAGGGCATTATCCACGCGCATGAGACTGAGTGAGACATGTATTAGGATATATTGACTTCTCTGTCTCTCTATCTCTCTTTTACAGTTGAGTCAGTAGTATCTGGCAGCACTGCTCACATGAAAAGTATTCAGTGTTCTACTGTGTCCGTTGAGTGCAGCTGTGATTTCAGTAACAACGTGTGTGACAAAAATAAAAATATTTGCATTGTTTAAAAAAATATATTCTGTTTTTTGTAAATATTCTGATGTAAATTTAATACTTTTCACGGAAGAAACATTAAAAAAGTGTCGAGTAGTTTTAAAACATAGAATAGAACATAACCTTAAATTTAAAGACGTTGTTTTGCCGGGTGATTTATTCGAAAGTGGTTATCACAGACAATGTTTCATTTACAGGGTTAAATAAAAAATACGATTTACCACAAAATAAATCAATCGAGAAATCTACCTCAACAGAAATTAATTAAATATTGCTGAAAATTCATCTGTAGAATCTTCATTTCATTTTTTAGATTTGCTGGATGATGAATTATCTAAATTCAATGACGATGATAATGAACATTAGAGGCACTACACAGAAATGTTGAGAGATAAATATATTTATACTTTGTATTTTTTTTATAATTCATTCCCAATAAATAACTAAATAAAAAAAAAATGCTGTTATTCAATAAATTTGCTAACACTATTGAGTTTTTGACATTTCTTAAGAAAAAAATTGAAGTTTTTTTATATATAATTATATGTTATGATTCCTTCGATTTCGTAGAATTATCCATAATTATATATAATAATTCTTTCGGTTTCGTATAATTATATATAACTATACATAAATATATATAATCATTCTTTCGATTTCGTATAATTGTACATAATTATATATAATTATACATAAACATATATAATTATATATAATTATTCTTTCGGTTCGTATAATTATATATAACTAAACATAATTATATGTAATGATTCTTTCGATTTCGTAGAATTATCCATAATTATATGTAATGATTTTTTGCGATTTCGTACTCGTTTCACTGGTATAAATACATACAGGATAATTTTTTAACCAGGGCGCAAACTTTTATTGGGGGTTCTATATGAATAATAGAACACATTTCCATTTTTTTATTTTTTTATCCGACTTCAAATCAGTAAAATATGGACACCAATCTTACGAGCAGCTAGAAGCTTTATTTTCTGCATTTTGATGGTCCTAAGCCCATGAAAGTATAAAGGAAAAATTGGAACTACTCACAAATAACTTCGGGTCACGACCAAAACTTAAAAAGTTTATTTCGAACCTGATAAAATTAGCGGTCAGTAACCCGCCGTCGCGTAGGTATCTATATACCTACGCGACGGCGCATTGACCAAAGCGCCGATGTAGGTATACCTACGGAAGCGCGCGCGTAGTGTGACAATAAAATCTGTTTCAAAAGTAAAACCTTTCGTTAGCGATAACTTTATTTTTTAGTACTAAGACATATCAAAATAAAAAATACGTGTTTATTAAAATTTGCTTAAGTTTATTCTCTCAAAATTTGCGCACTGGTTAAAAAATTACCCAGTATATATATATATATATATATAATAAATATTCACGGACACTTTCACACAACGTCCTCTGGTCCCAAACTAAGCTTAAGCTATGGGTACCAGATTACGGATATAATACATATACTACGTTTTTTTTGTAAATACATACATATAATAGATAGAAAACACCCAGACGCAGTACAAATATCTGTGTTCATCACACAAATACTTGTCCTGAGTGGGAATCGAACCCACGACCTCGTGCACGGAAGTCGGTTACACTACCGACTACGCCACGAGGCGATTAATTATACGAAATCGAAAAAATCATTACATATAATTATATAGGGCCAATTTCCATATATAATTATATATATATTATTTTTGGTGGATAAAATTCAAGAATGATGGTAGCCAAATGAGCATTTTTTTACAAGTGAATTTTTAATTATTTACCTGATTATTTATTTTTTAACTGATTTTCTTTTAATATTAATAATTAATTGATATGAGTCAACTGTAAGAGAGAGATAGAGAGACAGAGAAGTCAATATATCCTAATACATGTCTCACTCAGTCTCATGCGCGTGGATAGTGCCCTCGCGCTCTTACCCACAGAGGTATTAAAATTGAATTTAGGGGATGATTGGCCCCTTGGATCGGTCTGTCTTTTTGTAAGAGGTTTTAAAATAGTTGTCTGGTGGACATATGTAAAAATGGAGCATCAGAATTTACGTGAAGTTACGTAATTATTTTGGGAGCTTTAAAGCGTTTGCAAAGCAATTCGGCCGATGGAAAGTGTCTGGGAGTATTGGCGACTTATTTTTAAGGATATTGCCTAAAATATACGTAAAAACCAGCCAAGTGCGAGTCGGACTCGCGTATGAAGGGTTCCGTACCATTGACTAGGTAAACAACATTACACTATTGTAACTCTCTGTAACCATGGTGTTTGGCTGTTATCAAATTTTGCAAGTAAAATTTGACTCATTTCGTGTTTTTCGACTTAGACTTAGATGCGCAACGAGTAAAGAAACACGTTTGTGTATGGGAGCCCCCCTTAAATATTTGTTTTATTTTAATTTAATTACTTTTTTTTAAAGTGAATATATACTTGACTAAATATTCTGTGAATATTTCAAGCGTTTAACTGTTGCCGTTATCAATATCCAGCAAAAACGAGTAAAAAAAAAATCACGTTTGTTGTATGTGAGCCCCCTTAAATATTATTTATTTTATTTTTAGTATTTGTTGTTATTGCGGCAACAGAAATACATCATTTGTGAACATTTCAACTGTCTAGCTATCACCATTCTTGAGATACAGCCTGGTGACAGACGGACGGACAGACAGAGCAAAAACGAGCATGGAAACACATTTGTGTATGGGAGGCCCCCTTAAATATTTGTTTTATTTTATTTTAATTATTTACGAAATCGAAAAAATCATTACATATAATTATATAGGGCCAATTTCCATATATAATTATATATATATTATTTTTACCCGGGTGGATAAAATTCAAGAATGATGGTAGCCAAATGAGCATTTTTTTACAAGTGAATTTTTAATTATTTACCTGATTATTTATTTTTTAACTGATTTTCTTTTAATATTAATAATTAATTGATATGAGTCAACTGTAAGAGAGAGATAGAGAGACAGAGAAGTCAATATATCCTAATACATGTCTCACTCAGTCTCATGCGCGTGGATAGTGCCCTCGCGCTCTTACCCACAGAGGTATTAAAATTGAATTTAGGGGATGATTGGCCCCTTGGATCGGTCTGTCTTTTTGTAAGAGGTTTTAAAATAGTTGTCTGGTGGACATATGTAAAAATGGAGCATCAGAATTTACGTGAAGTTACGTAATTATTTTGGGAGCTTTAAAGCGTTTGCAAAGCAATTCGGCCGATGGAAAGTGTCTGGGAGTATTGGCGACTTATTTTTAAGGATATTGCCTAAAATATACGTAAAAACCAGCCAAGTGCGAGTCGGACTCGCGTATGAAGGGTTCCGTACCATTGACTAGGTAAACAACATTACACTATTGTAACTCTCTGTAACCATGGTGTTTGGCTGTTATCAAATTTTGCAAGTAAAATTTGACTCATTTCGTGTTTTTCGACTTAGACTTAGATGCGCAACGAGTAAAGAAACACGTTTGTGTATGGGAGCCCCCCTTAAATATTTGTTTTATTTTAATTTAATTACTTTTTTTTAAAGTGAATATATACTTGACTAAATATTCTGTGAATATTTCAAGCGTTTAACTGTTGCCGTTATCAATATCCAGCAAAAACGAGTAAAAAAAAAATCACGTTTGTTGTATGTGAGCCCCCTTAAATATTATTTATTTTATTTTTAGTATTTGTTGTTATTGCGGCAACAGAAATACATCATTTGTGAACATTTCAACTGTCTAGCTATCACCATTCTTGAGATACAGCCTGGTGACAGACGGACGGACAGACAGAGCAAAAACGAGCATGGAAACACATTTGTGTATGGGAGGCCCCCTTAAATATTTGTTTTATTTTAATTTAATTATTTATTATTAAAGTGAATATATAACTAAATATGCTGTGAATATTTCAAGCGTCTACCTGTTGCCGTTATCAATAGCGAGCATAAAAGGGCAAATAAAAAAACACGTTTGTTGTATGGGAGCCCCCCTTAAATATTGTTTTTTGTTATTTTTAGTATTTGTTGTTATAGTGGCAACAGAAATACATCATTTGTGAAAATTTCAACTGTCTAGCTATCGCCGTTCTTGAGATACAGCCTGACGACAGATGGACGGTCAGACAGACGTTGTATGGGAGCCCCCCTTAAATATTTTTTTTTTTTTGTTTTTAGTATTTGTTGTTATAGCGGCAACAGAAATACATCATTTGTGAAAATTTCAACTGTCTAGCTATCGCCGTTCTTGAGATACAGCCTAGCGACAGATGGACGGACAGACAGACGTTGTATGGGAACCCCCCTTAAATATTATTATTTTTTTGTTTTCAGTATTTGTTGTTATAGCGGCAACAGAAATACATCATTTGTGAAAATTTCAACTGTCTAGCTATCGCCGTTCTTGAGATGCAGCCTGGCGACAGACGGACAGACAGACAGACAGCGAAGTCTTAGTAATAGGGTCCCGTTTTGACCCTTCGGGTACGGAACCCTAAAAATCAGCTTTGAGAATTTACGTAAGGTACGTAATGTTTTTATGTACCTTGATTACCTGATACCTGAAAATTGGCCGTCTAAGCAAGCTAGCAGGTAGGCATGCGTTCTTAGTACATACTAACACTACGCAATCGGCCACATTTCGTTCGTCAGGAAATACGTGACGTCTGGTGGCCCTGGGATCTTGGACTAGAAAGCCTAGTAACGGAAGCTTTGAAAACATTGATACCCTTTGCTACTTCTTGCTTATGCGAAAAAGGTTTCTCGTCTATGGTGGCTTTGTAAACTAAATACAGAAATCGTCTGTTATCACTCGAAAATCTTTTACTTATGAGTGTTTGCAAAGATGATCCACGTATAGAAAAACTTTTAAGTGAGCAACAATGCCAAATATCGCATTAATTCATTAATGTTCATGATAATCATTTTATTGTAATAAAGTAAGCTATAACTATATTTTTTCATGTTATTTATTACACCTTAATATTTAGTTTTATAATTCATTCCTTTAATAAATGAATCTTTTGTACCTATATGTAGCTTGTATTTATTATTTTTCAACAAACTGCGACCCCCTTTAAAAACACACTCGATCCCCCAAGGGTGGTGACCCTCCGCTTGAGAAACGATGCCGTAGCCTATAGACGCTAGGAATACCAGAGAGAGCGCGTCACCATTTCCAAGGAAATGTATAGGAGGTCGAGACGAAGGATAAAAAGGATAATAATGAGATGATAGGGAGGGGTCTGGGCCTCCGGCACTCTCACTCGCCATACGAAACATAACGGCAGGCTACCGCTGTTTTACGCTGATTTTCTGTGAGAGGGTGGTACTTCCCCGATCGAGCCAGCCCATTCATGCTGGGATAAGCATGGCTCTACCATTAGGTGGTTCATGAGGAATGAAAAAAAAATTGTAAAGAAAATAATTATTTCATCAATGTACTGGTGGTCAGAAAAGTGCACTCTTCAAAATTTTCCGTCTCCGTGAAATGTTCTTTGCTAGCAGCAACTAGCGAAATGAGAAATTTAATAATATTTGTGGCTTAGATATTAATAATACTTATAATATTTGTGGTAAATCAAAACACGTAGCGGGCCGCACAAAATCAAATATCAGCCGTACTTTGGACAGAATTGTAGTCTGTTAGATATCGTCCTGTCTAAATGGCCCCCTGAAAAATAACCGGGTAAAAATAACTTGTAGAATTAACATTGTTAATAAAAAAAACTATAAAACTGATATTAAATGAATTTTATTTTTCCTGCATATTAAAATACTTGCAGAGTTCGATGCACCTATTAAATTTTGTAAAAATGTCCGTCCTTCGGGAAACCGCGCCAATGTGGGTCGATTGACGAGATATTTTAAATTTAGAACACGGATCTGTTGCTGTGTGATGCTTTCTTGATTACTTTCATTCGAAACTTAAAAATATATTTTTTAATTATCTTTTTCTTTTCCCAGCTGAACTAGGAGCATAGATTGAAGACCAGTTTTGGCGCGTAACCAAACCAATATTAAATGCAATAAAGGTTACTTGATGAGAATCAAAATGTTGGATGTAGGTATTTATAAAATCTAAATATGTTGGAGTTTGAGGTGACTACAAATAACATCACAGTTATGATTGATGCAATAGTTTTAGGAAGTAGATTAGATAAAAGATAAGATTATAAAAATTTATTTATGCCACGATTGACTGCGTTCCTTTATATTTCAAGCAGCTTTCTTTTTACTTAGATGAGCGCTCATAAAATAGTTTTGCAGACTCCCGCTCCTGCGTGGTCTTAGCATAGCTGTGTTTCTTCCTCTTTCTTCAGATGGAAGAAGACCATCACATAATCGTTAAACCTCCGAAACTACTGAATAAAGACAACATATAAATAACTACTATCAGTAAATATGTAATTTATAAAAATAACACAAAAAAGCTACGACTTAGACCGTCAACGTAATTCCAGTAATAACTATAAAAGTGAAACAGTCATAAACATGACCAAAAGGCGGGGAAAGGTGACGTCATTGCTGTATAATCTGTGGTATCGCGTCTGTAATCTTCACTATAACAAAATGACAGTTAATGGCGTAGAATAAAGCAAGGTTTCTGAATATTTTGTGAACCAATTGTACCCCTCGCCCCTATAATACCTACCTTTTTTTGTTAAGGCGGGAAAAATGTACCGAACCGCACACCCCGTCACTCGGAGCAACGAACAGGGTAGTGTAGGTGAGGGACCCACTTAATGTGCCGTCTCTCTGCCTGTGTTGGCGAACCACTCGAACTATGTTACATTGCTTCAGGGGTCCGCCGGCGACTTACCCTTTCGGGTACCCTCTACGTCCCTATAATACCTAAGCTAATACTAACACACGTGCATAAAATCCTTTAAAACGGATATCGTCATTGTATTTGTTCCCAATACTTTTAGCAAGCGCTTGACTATGTTTGTATCCAATGTGATTAAGGGCTGATATAACCAGGAGTAATGAAAGGAGTTTTATTATACTACAAGTGTAACAAACAAGCGGCCCAAGAGATTAACTCGCGCGTTGTCAACCCCAGACAAAGGGTTAAGAAGTGAAACGGAGGTGTGATAAAGAACTGGAGAGAAATGAAGGTAAAAAAGGACGAGGAGTTGGAGATAAAATTTGATAGATTGGGGATCAGAATGTGATTTAAAATAATAATAGAGAGGAGACGTGGCACTCTCCTTCACGAAAAGAAATACAATAGTAGAATATCAACCGTTGCTTCTACCGTCTATTACTTGCGTGATTTTAAAAAATCTTGCTTAATATTATAAATGCGAAAATGAGTTTGTTTGTTTATTTATTACGCTTTCACGCTGTAACTACTGAACCGATCATCATGAATTTTACATACGTATCCATCCATCCATCCATCCATCAGCGTTTCGACGTCCACTGCTGGACATAGGCCTCCCCAAGAGAACGCCACAACGAGCGATCCTGTGCGCTCATATGGGGGGATAGTGCCGTAATCATCACGCTTGGCAGGCGGGTTGGCGATCGCAGTGGATGTTATTAATACTCGAGGGAGTGCTGCTGCCCACTCCCCCGGTATTCCTCAGTCGGCCCTTACGACTCCCATGGGTGGAGAGGAGTGGGACAATTCTAAAGCCGGCCCCACACTGCCTACATACATATAGTAAAATCACTTTGATTGAGTAAAAGTTTTATTTCTTATTTAGATTTAACTCTAAAAAGAACATGTGCTTATAGTCAAAGCATGATTAAAATTGATAATAACGCTTTTAATTGCATAATTAAAATTAATAAAACACCGAAAAGAAGCAAATTTAAAAGGTAAGTAAATCGTGCCCCCTCAATTGCCATCAACGGTGGCGTTGGGTGAAATAAATTTTGGGAATATCTGGTATAAAGTTAGTAAATCATTATATAAAACGCTCGATATTATAAAAACGCGCGACGTGCTTTTTTAATTTTCTTTGAGATTTTCGTAGTTCGCCAAATACTCTTGCCTGTCCTTTAACTGTTTTTTCAATATACGTCATGACATGACTCATGAATCACAAATGAGTAAGCCTGAGCTATGACCTAAGATACTAAAGATTCTGTGCCGTGTTCCATAATTAACTGAGCAAATGTTTCAACGTATTGTTTTGATACCAAATTTCACAAAAATGATGGCACCGTGGTGCTTCCCACCGATATGGTCCATGTGGTAAATGACAAATGACTAAAGCATAAGGAGTTTTTGGTGGGACGTCATGTCATGCTGAGCGGAAATCCTGGCACATGCTCCAATAAAAATATTAATTTACTCTAAATTACTGAAATTTTATGTTTAAATGCTTCCGATAGATGGCGTTGGTCGTAAAGACAAATGTGATAAGGAGATTGGGATGATCGAAAGATCTGTACTATAGCTCAGTGGCTTGGGCACTTCCCCGGATTGGAAAAGACGCGGGTTCGATTCCCGCTAGTACAAAAAAATCTCTTTTTCCTTATTCACAAATAATTTGTACTTTAAAATGTGGCGAAGCATGTCAAATGCTAAAAAATATAGATCAAAAATATTAGATACTTCTGAATATCATAGAATAGATTTTGAAAAACAGTCATCATGCCTATTAACGAAGGTTATTGATACTTTGACGCTATTATAATGCTCACATTCTTCCCGAACGAAGTACACGTCATGAATAATTCAGGTCACAACATGCCCCTCCTGACACATTTTATAATAATACATACAGACACGCATGACGTAATAATGAGGTCGATAGAGTTACGTCATATTTCCTTGATATTTAACATGGTGCCTTATTATTCTCAAATCTGGGGTAAGCCTTCTAACAGATTCGACAGAATATTATAATTATAAGAGGCGACTGTCTCCAGATAACAGGGAGTTTGGCACCTCTTCACCCACCACCTAAGCCACATGGTTCACGGTACCTACCAGTTCTTGCCAAAGCAGTATAATCCATCCATCCATCCATCAGCCTTTTAAAGCCCACTGCTGGACATAGGCCTCCCCAAGAATGGGGGATAGTGCCATAATCGCCACGCTTGGCAGGCGAGTTGGCGATCGCAATGGATGTTGTTAATACTCCCCCGGTATTCCCTCTGTCGGCTCTTACGACTCCCATTGTGGGACAATTCTAAAGCCGGCCCCACACGGCTATAATAAGCTAAACAAATTATTTGTGAAATCGGTAAAATAGAACTTTACTGCAAGCAGGATTAAAACCTGCGATCCATCCAATCCGGGGAAGTGCTCTGACCCGCTAAGCTATCGCAGTTACCTAATAGTGTACAATAATCTCCATTTCACATTTGTTATTAGATTTTTTGGTCTTTACGAGCCACCCCACCTATCGGATGCATTTACATACATTTAATTCCAATAAGGTACGTTTACTCGTATAATTGCGATTTTTTAAATATTTTTATCTGTATTTTAGCACTTGACATGCTCAGCTACTTTAAAGTACAAATTATTTTTAAAAGTGGAAAAAGAGAGCTTTACTGCGAGCGGGATTCGAACCTGCGTCCCATCCAACCCGGGCAAGTGCTCTGGACCACTAAGCTGTCGCAGTAGGATGTAAAATCTTGATATTATTTTCACTATGCCTCGCCTCGTGGTCTCGTAGCGTAGTCGGTAGTGTAACCGACTTCCGTGCACGAGGTCGTGGGTTCGATTCCCACTTAGGAGAATTATTTGTGTGATGAACAGAGATATTTGTACTGCGTCTGGGTATTTTCTATCTATTATAATTAATTATGTATGTATTTACAAAAAAAAGTAATACATATATGTATTATATCCGTAATCTGGTACCCATAGCACAAGCGTTAAGCTTAGTTTGGGACCAGAGGACGTTGAAATGTCCGCGAATATTTATTTATTATTTATTTACTATGATCAATATTTTTTCCCAGTCTTCCGCAGAGCACCACTGAAATAATGTAACATAGTTCCAGTGGTTCGCTAATACAAATACAAATTTATTTATTTATCTTCCACAAAGGTACTGCATATAAAAACATTGCATTGTGTGTTTTACAAACAAACCTCTGTGGGAGATTGGTATATTGAAATAGGTTGTCCTGTCATACAGATTACCAGATGACACAAATAAAAGGTACACAATTTAATAAATATAATAATTAAATTATACAATAAAATGGAAGTAAATAGTCTTACTATAGAATGAGATAAACTATAAGAAAATAATTAACAAAAATAGGTCTGTGTGTGTGTGTCTGTTTATGTGTTTGTGTGTGTATGCATTACATATATGCTACTCGTATATATTAGACATCGTTACTTTGGCACAATTAAAAGTTGTTCAACACTATTGTAGGTCTGATTCAAAAGCGAGTTTGTGACAACTTGTTTACATTTGTTCTTAGGTAGGGAATATATTTGCAGAATGGCGTTAATCTTATTATACACGTAGCTACCTAAGAAACAGTAAAAATGGTGGGACAAGCTGGTTCTAAATAAAGCTACTGTACAAACATTGCTTTTGTTGCGCTTATTACAGAACAATCCTGGGTTATAGTAAAGTTGTGAATACAGGCGGAGAGACGGCACACGGCGGGTTTATTTAGTGGGTGAGGGCCCCCACACTACCCTGTTCTTTGCTCCAAAGGACGGGGTGTGCGATTAGGTACATTTTTTTGTGTTACAAAAAAGGGTTCCGAAGAGCACACTTTGAGAAAGGCTAGTTTAATGTAGTATATCGTATAGACTGCTGTAGTAATTTACAAGGCATTATTTTTGCGAATAATCATTTGCTGGTAGTACAGGGAATATTATCTAACAGCCTCATTGGTCTACTGGTAGTGTAAGCAGTCGTTTCACACACTCACACGAGGTCTCAAGTTTCATTCCCGGGCAACAAAAAAGTTATTAGACTTTTTCATTAAGAAATGCACGTTAGGAGCTCGGAGTTAGAAAGTTAGTGGTGTTTCAACCCTGCGCATCGGAAAGCATGTAATGTTGATCCTGCACCAGGCCCCTTAGGATATGATTCTCAAAATCGTATCGAGATCGTGTCATCTTGTTTATGGTTGGTAGAGACAGACGCGTGATGTCGAAATAATCGCTCACCCAATCACGGTGGTCTCTCAACCAATGACAATGTCATCATGCGATGCCGATTCGATTTAATGAGTTACATTCTACGAGCCCTGATTTCGCTCCGGTGGTGTCAGAATGTCGTTCAATCGGACTAAGAGAGTGAGGTAACAGAGAGTGCACTTGTGTTTGCATACACAATCGTGCGCTGTAATATCTCCTGTGTATTCGGCTAGTGTATGTTAACACTGGCCGCCATGATCAAAATCGGACTTGATGTCATCATTTTTTGAAGTTATACTTCTAGTGCGACTTCCAACAAGGTTGCGTTAAACGTTTAACGCTACCATGGATGGGGTATGATCAGACACCTAAACTCTCATCGACTTCAAAATTTTACTAACGCCTTCTAGTGACATTAGACATAATTACTTTATCGAACAAGGTAGGTATTTAAAAACATAACTGTGACAAATTTTACAGTTACGAATTTAATAATTACTTTAATTATTAATGATGCCAAAGAAGTATAACTTCTCACGCGCGTACATAAGTACACGCATTTTTATTAAAAGCAACCTTCACTAAGGATCAATCTTTGTATCGCCAGGGACTCTTTACACTCGTATACAATTTCACGGACACAAAGTACACCCATACTCAGAACAACACGATTACACAAAGAGTTGCCCTATTTGGAAATCGAACCCACAACACTCGGGCGGAAGGCCGGTATCTAAACCGCTCCGCCATCTGTCGTCATCATCATTGTCTAACGCGTTTGGTAATAAATAAATCAGTTTAAACAAAGTTTCGAATCGCCATTGATATTCACTTCACAATGTTACATCACTAGTTATGGATCGTTTACGTTATATCGATACGCACCGTTTATATTGACCTACTTCCGTACAACACTATTCGATTTGTATATAAAACTCGTTTCTGTTTTACGAAACACGATGTTTTACGAAGTGAGGTTTATTTTGTATATAATTTTTTTTTATATATTCTACAGGATGTCAAATGTCAATCTGTTACTATTTGTGTACTTTTCATATTCTGACCATCACATAAATTTAGCAAAATAATCAAGAGAACATTGTCATTGGCGGAATTATCAGGATCGCCACAAGTCAATACAAGAACAAGTACTTTTCATAAACATAATTTAGATATATAAATGTTTGGATATGAATTTAGCTTCGATTGCACGGATAGCGGAGTCGTTTAGATGTCTTGATTCCCATGCCGAGTGTTGTGGGTTTAATGTCCACATAAGACAATTATTTGTGTGATCCACAAATGGTTGTCTAGGTGTATTTTATGTCCGAGAAATTTTAGGTTTGTAAACTTCGCTGGAATACAATGATTATACAGTGTATTTAAAAAAAATATATCTAGCTGTTCCGCAGACATATCTGTAACGCTGTATTTATCTTTTTATTTTTTTAATTATAGGTACTTATTTTTTAAAGTTTGGTTTTGGAATGATGCAAGAGTCGTAATACTTTTCTGGTCGGGGTTCTTCAAAAGCCTTACTACGGAATCCGTCTGATTGTGGCGATTGCAATCGCGAAATTGCGGATGCACTTGCCTGAAGCGCTTGTGTTAGTTATTAGTAACTTTGACGTGTTAGGTGCTATATGCTTAGGCTATATGTATATAATAAGCCCATGTAATAAAGATATTTTAAAATTTGATTTTTTTTGAATTTGATACATAGACCTGTTTCCCAAGGTGGTAGGCAGATACAACGGATTGCCACATGTTAAAAAGCATCCGCGAGGACAAGACGTGACGGGTGGAACCACGCCGGCCGCCGTCTTTCAGTTTCAAATGCTTGTTACTAAAAATCTCCATGACATTACCACGGTCAATACAATTATAATATAAATTGTGGTGTGTTGTATTATAATACGTAGTCAGCGGTCACTTTTTTTTTGTTAAGGGGGAAAAAATGTTCCTAACCGCACACCCCGTCGTTCGGGGCAACGAACAGGGTAGTGTGGGGCCTGCACCCACTAAACAAACCCGCCGTGTGCCGTCTCTCCGCCTTTATTGGCGGGCCACTGAAACTGTGTTACATTCCTACGGTGGTCCGCCGGCGGCAGCGGTCACTCTACTGCACTAAATTCGTAATAAGTATTTACGAGGAAGTTTTAAGATTGCCCTGATTGTTGAAAAAGTCGCAGAGCAGCACATAAGGTAGTATGGACACATTCAAAAGACATCCAGACAACGTTGTGAAACTAGCCCTTTACATCCTCATGTTCTAAGATTGCCCAGATCGTTAAAAAGGCGCAGGAACCGATTATGCATACCTTCAAAGACGCCCATACGATCAGATGGAGACCAGATCTGCTAACAACGATACGCTTACATGTAAGATTACATACCACTTGTCTGACGATGGTTCAAAACGACGTAAAGGAAGGAATGAAGAAGAAAATAAGGAAGCGCTGAATGGAGAAGACTGACAAGGAGGGCTGACGAAGTAAATGAGAAAAGGTTTTTTTTTTTCTTAAGGCCGTTAGGGGTCGTTAGGGGCAACTAATAGGGTAGTATGGATAATCCATCGAGCTCGTAATAAGGGGATAATCTCGCCGTGTGCGGTACGTCTCTCCGCCTGTATTGGCGGACCATTGAAACTGTGTGACATTAATTCGGTGGTAAATGGGAAAAGGCATTTTTTTTAGGCTGGAAAAAATGTACCTATCCGCACACCCCGTCGTTCGGGGCAACGCACAGGGTAGCGTAGGGTAGTTCACCCACTAAATAAACCCGCCGTGTGCCGTCTTTCCGCCTGTGTTGACGGGCCACTGGTACTGTGTTGGATTACTTCAGTGGTAAATGGGAAAAGGCCTAGATATAAAAATACATTATTGAAAGGAAACATCTAAGGTAATCAAATAGACTGGGAGTGAAATCGAAACCATCTCCTACTCATTTCTTTACAGTTCTGCCACTTGCTTTAAGACTACATCTTATCAATTCCTATATCATACTTTTTTTATGGAAATTGATTGATCTTGATGGTAAGCGGTTACCGTAGGCTATAGACGCGAGCAACACCAGAGGCATCACTCGCGCGTCGCCATCTCCAAGGAAAGGGATCGGAGGTGGAGAGCCTAAGGCAAGGGTTTCGGCTTCCGAGGCTATTAACGTATTCTTGGCTGTAGGTAGATGAAACCGTTGAAACAACATAACAGCCTTGGACGTCTACCATCTAAGTCCATCCGTGATCATGAATGCTGTAAAGTATTCAAAACGTCGGGATAGGTAGTATAAAATCAAGTAAACGCGATAGATTCCGTAAACGTAATTTTATCCCAACATTCGCGTAAATATCAGTAAGTATAATACTTCAGTTTACTTTATTTTATTTTATTTTATTATTTTAACCATGTTTCGTTTTTATTCTTTGCAATCATTTTCTAAAGTTTTTTAATTATAATCTGCAAAATATGGTAAGTATAGAGTTCGATGTCCAGTCGGAAGTTGTCACACGACACAAACGTCTACTTTTAGAAAATTTTCGAAATTAAATTTTGTTTGTTTACAAATGGTCCTGAGAGATTTTATTAACGGTTTGTAAGTTTACCAACCCGCACTGGACTAGCGTAGTGAACTACGGCTTAAATCCCTCTCACTCTAATAGGAGACCGTGCAAAGCCTCTCAGGCATGCAGGTTTTACTCATAATGTACCTTTTCCTTTACCGAGAAGTGATAAATTATTGTAAACAAATACACACATAATTTCGAAAAGTCAGAGGTGTATGCCGTTCCGAGGTCTGGGCCTTGGACTGAGAATCGAACTCAATACCACTGTCTTCACAGCCCTTGGTTTTACCGCTAGGCTATCACTGCGTTTAGTTATGAATAGAGCTTAGAATAATAACGCTAGAGATAAAAAATGTCCCGGAAGGTTAATGTTATTATTATACCTTAAAAAAATAAATGAATGACGTATTTTGCTACTTACTATGTTTTTGGGAGTCATTAGTGATCATGCATAATGTCGTTCAAAAGCTCTCGAAATTATTCCGTCATTTCATTACACTAAGATGCTCTATAACCCAATGGATTGCCAATTTTGAACGCAAATAAAATCGCGGGAACGCTTATTCTTATTGATCCTCCATGAAGTTATCATTACATATATTATTCTTATAACCATAAAAAAAAACAATTCTAAATTTAATTTTGGCGGTTAATTTCAAAGTTTTATCGCCCCTAAATCTAGGCCCATAACGTTCGTGCAGCACACGTCATACGGCCTTATGCCAAGGTCTTTGCAACTTTATTATTGTTTATACGCAGCTTGTAATTACGTTCTGAAATTAAGATTTTAAAATGACAGAAAAGTCATAACGAAGTTTTAGAAACATATTATTTTTACCGAATAACCGTTTAAGAACATCAAATAATTATTATAATAATATGACATAGAGCTGTGCCAAAATGCTTTAGTAGAATGCCAACAACTCTTAAAGATAATTTCTGTAAATAATGACCACAGATAAAAAAAACTTACCTCTTCGACGGATTTCTTGGAGAATTCATTCATGGACACAATCCATTGCTGCACGAGCTCATTCACAATAACTAGATCGTTATATAACCACGTCAATAGTTCGTTCACCCATTGCACACTTGGTTGATCAGGGCCAGTGCATGTTGGTACGTGGATACTTTGGTGTTTCTTGAGATTGAGTTGTTCAGGTCCGGGCGACATGCGTCCTAGTCGCCGCTTGTTCGGCGGAGTAGCCGGGACGAAACCCGTAGATTTGGGGGCTTTACTAGGGATAAACGAGGCACTTTTTACTTTAGCACTAGTAGCTAACACACTGTCTGCACTAGTAATAATTTCGTTCGAAGTTTTCTTCGTAATTTCATCGTTCGGCTTTTGTTTAGTATCGACCTCGGCAACTTTTTTAGCGAATCTCGCGTACGCCCATTTCGCTATGCCGAGGAGGACGATAGAGAATAATATCCAGATAAATATAAGCATGACTAGGTTGTCCATAGCTGTGTCCATATAATCGAAGCTACATATGAGGTCGTCAACTGCTTCGGCCAGGTCCGCCATAGTTTTCCATGGTGTATACCACCACCGAGCGGCGTCAACTCCCGCCGCTTCCTTTTCCGATACTGACTGCGAGCTAGACATTTTTTTTCTATTTTCGAACGCACTATTTTGGGATGCAGCTCTATCTCGCTGTTGCTGTCTCTTTCTATTTTTGGACGCGTTCTGAATTTAATTGCGATTATTGGCAATTCATATTTCGTTCGTTCGTTGTCGTAGTTTCAGTATCTCCCGTAAGTGGCGCCCTCTATTCATCTACAAGCATATTTTTGATAATCTGCAACAAATAGATAAGTCATAATTAGTTAGATCCATATAACATAACATTTTCCCTAACAATATTTTATTTTTTTAACAGAACACAAAATCGAAAAATAAAAAAATAGCTTAATATTACCTACAATCATGGAGTACGATGTTCCAGAACATACAGGATGTTTTTATATTAGTTTTTAATATTCATTTGACTGTACTGGGTAGGATCGAGATGTGACGGGTCCACATCGCGCTCATTCTGATGATTAAACTTAGAACTAAAAATCTCTATCATGCAATATCCCACAGGATAGTGTTTATTCAAAAAAATATAACCATATCAAAGGAAAAAAAAATCTTAATTCGAGTATGGTCTATATTAATTTTTTTTTTTCTGTAATATCTTTGGCGACTGCGATATAGTTATGCCTTTCATGCCGAAACGTTTAAAGCTAAGTGTGAATCGTTTTCGACTTACAGCACTTTGGAGGGCGCGGTCAAGGTTTTGTAGCAGAAATATTATTGATTAAGAACACAAAGTGCGAAAATGTGAAATAGAAAAATATACTATACATATAAATAATAACATAACATATAGAGAACTGCGTCATCATTTTTTAATCATTGTAATTGTTAAGCTTATTATTTATTATAGGAGTAATGTATGTAAGTACATCCATGTCCCTCTTTAAACGAGGTTTGAGAAGAGCACTTTACTCACGGTAGGCGGCGGCTTGGCTGTACCCCTGGTGTTGCCAAAGTCCATGAGCGACGGTTACCACTTACCATCAGGTGGGCCGTTTACTCGCCTGCCACCGTTGGCAAAAAAAAATGAAAAAAATGGCACGTGCGTTACCTAAGAAATTAAATTCTTATGGAAATGTATGACGGCCGGGTAGGTGTCACGATGGCTCGGTTGGCGTGAGTACATGAAAGCTATAATTTGGCATGAATATACATAATAGTTACGCCGACAACCTGATACGAACGAAAAACAATTTTTCGTTTAAGGGATCTGTTTGTGAAATATTAAGCTTAAAAGTGCAATTGTTTTAGAGTCAAGATTTCCATTTAATGTCACCGGAACCTTGAAAATTCTAAACTAGTTTTCAATACTAGTTTATATCGTAAAGTTGTCGTTCTGTATGTTATCAATATAAGGAGTATCTTTTCAAAAAGGGCTTATATCAAATTTAAAAATGTTTCAGTGCTATTGGGTCCCAGCCCCTATTATCTACCAAACAGCATTTTGTTCCGCTCCAGAGACTTCAGTATTTCTTATCGTTTCCGTCCGTTCAATGCACTTAAACATTCTTTACGAAAGAAGCTCTTTTCAAAAGACACTTCCTAATTCATCCATCTTATATCACATCCTATTTCTAATGGCATCCTAGTGAATGCTGTGATCTATTTATGTAGCGGTATCCTCTCCTCGTTTTACTGTAAAATATATTGTCAATCATTAAGGAGTTTCGTTAACGTGAAAGGATCCGGTTAGTAGTTTTATTTTATTTTCATAGAGCACCTACGGATCACATAGGAAACTGTTGGATTGTCATAAAGGGCATTCTCTCGTATGCGGGGATTATTTTACTTTCATACTCGACATAAGACATATTTGAAATGGCGAGGCGCGGTGACAACTGACAGCTAACTGTTAGTTCTAATTTTAAATATTTGGATGCGTTCACAATTAAAAATATAATATATATAATTCTAGTGTCACAGTGTTTATCGCCATTCTCCTCCGAAACGGCTTGACCGATTCTTATGAAATTTTGTGTATAGATTCAGTAGGTCTGAGAATAGGATGTAAACTATTTTTCGTACCGCTAAGTGATAAGGGTGGTTCAATCCAAACAAAAACATTTTTTTTTGATGTTTTGGCATTCAAAATTATATACAACCCTAAATTTTCACCCTTCTAATGCCAACCCATATTTTTTAATAGCGATATTAGTATTGTTATTTTTATAATCCGTCATCGTTCACAGCGCTCCATGCTCTTTTACTTATATACCACATCCTCACACTTACAATAAGTTAGTTATTTTTTTCTACGCTATAAATTCCCTAAAAATACTCTAGAAATAATTTATATGGCAAAACAATGTTTGCCGGGTCAGCTAGTAACTACGTAACTAGTCTGACCTGATCTCCTCCGTGCTTCGGAAGGCACGTTAAGCAGTCCCGGCTGTCAAATAAAATCTTGACAGTTGTTACAAGTTGTTCCTAAAGCAATTGTGAAGTGGAGATTGGGCGACACCGTTGGTGACTGCGATGGCTTAGGTCTAGAGCACTTCCCCGGATTGGAAGGGACGCAGGTTCGAATCCCGAATATAAGTATATACTTATTATATTTTCGATTTTGTAATTTTTATACCTATATATTTTAAGTACATGTAGAGTGCTTCTAAAATCTCACGTCATCTAAGACTGTAAAAATGTGAATTAGAAGCTTCGCCTGATTGTTGCAGAGCATTTTTCCAAACGAAGTAGGTTCAAATGCAGTTAGTTCTATTTTACAAAATTTGTTCTAGTAATTATTTTAGCAGCGGTTGTTAAGCGTTACTATAATTTCAACCCGTATTTCTCAAAGTTGGATCAGTGATCATAAGTGGTAACTGCAGCTCACGGACTCAGCAGCCTTTCCTGAATATCCTTACTAATATTATAAATGCGAAAGTGAGTTTGTTTCTTTTTAACGTTTTCACGCTGTAACTACTGAGCTAATCATCATGAAATTAAAACATAATTACCTGGACCTCCAAAAAGGTCATAGAACATTTTATCCCGGAAAAAAGGAATGTTCTCGTGGGATAGCTGTTTTTACATAGAGATAATTGTGTAGATTGATGTAATCATATTCCAAAGTCCCCGCGGAAGGAGTCGCGGGCAGTATCTAATTTAACTACAATGATCAACAATGGCAGTAGCTTAGAAGTATATAAGACAATTTAACAGTATTTCGCTTGAGAAATTCAATGGGAACAAGCGAAATGGCTATAAAAGTTTGAGAATCTTTACTGCAAACCCTGACAAATCAGTTTATTGCCGTACATTACGAAATTATTTACGAACACAATGTATATAAATATGTAGGTACAATGTTAGTCTTAAGATAAGTGTTACCATGTTGTGGGTTGGTACCATCATCTCCCGTGTGACCGGCCATGAAGCACATCAGTGTGTTTTGATTGTGACAGGAGATAGCCGTTTTTTTTTCATTTCGTATCTGATATGAAATGGTGAGCAGCTTGACAATACTCCCGGTATAGCTGAGTCCATGAGCGACGGTTACCATTTACCATCAGGTGGGCCGTGGCCTATGTCCAGCAGTGGACTTTAAAAGGCTGATGGATGGATTGATGGATGGGCCGTGGCTCCTCTGCTACAAAACGAGCGCCCCTACAGTCCAAAGACCGGCCCGGGGCGCCTCCAACCGTGCCCTCCATCTGACAATGGCAGCTCGGCGGGCGTCGCCCTGCCACCTGGCCACCTCCCTGAGTAAGGGGCGTCCGCCCCCCATATTTTACCGTCCTAACAAAAAAAAAGAACGGTATAATATGTACGTAACCGCACACCGCGTCGTTGGGGCAACAAATAGGGTAGTACGGGACCCTCACCCACGAAATAAACCCACCGTGTGGCGTCTCTCCGCCTGTACTGGGCGACCACTGGCACTGGAAGACATTATTTCAGTGGTCGCATGGTCACCCTAACCCATGACAACAATGGCGCTCTTATTGCCTATTGTTTCATGGCGGTAAAATACATATATCTATACTATTATAAAGCTATAACAGAGCTGTGTCTGTACATTTAAGATATTTGAGAAAAATTACTGTAATAAGTTATACATATAGGCGTGTCTAAACACAAAACAACATTTTCTAAATTTTTTGTCTGTTTATCTGTTCCTTCGTTCACGCATCACGCAAAAACTACTGAACGTATTTTGATGCGACTTTTTTTATTTGATAGCTCTTGATTAGACTTAAAAACTGGTATACATTTTATCCCTCGACTATATCGGAAACCTGAGATATAATGCAAAAAAATAAATATCTTAAATGTAAGTACAGACACTGCTCTGTTAGCTTTATAATAGTTACGATATAGACAGGTATTTTAAAATTTAACCTTTTTTTGTCGGTTTAACCAAAAAGTAAGGTTTAAAAAGGTTTACCTACAAGGTTAACCTCAAAACAAGTTCTAACTTACTGTAATTAACTGGCAGATATTACGTTTAGTTGTTACTAACAGATGTTAATTTAATTAGAGTTAAACCAATTATAGCTATTACGAAATTAGCTACTTGTTGGTAGTTTCAGGCTTACTGCAGAGCTGTGATTTGTTGGCAAATTTGCCACAACCTATATTTTAGACGACAAAGGGTCGACCTCATGGTAAGCGACTAGCGTCCCCTGTTAACATAGCATCACACCTGTATTCCCCAAAGGGGTATTTACACACCCACGACTCGCCAGCTATGTTTAAGTCCCACGTAATAGGGGGCGAGCCTATTGACGTCTACCGGGCACATGCGATCCTGAGGGGAATTCCGGTAAGGGAACCGGCAATTGTGAGGAAATACAGGCCCTGCAACGCTCTCACTCAGCGATTGAGACGCCGCAATAGTAACGCAGTTTTTGTTGATACGGGAAAATCTTTCTTTTTATACTACATGGATGGCGAACAAGCATACAGCCCACCTGATGGTAAGCGGTTACCGTAGGGGTATAGCCTATAGACGCGAACAACACCAGAGGTATCACTCGCGCGTCGCCATCTCCAAGAAAAGGGATAGGAGATGGATAGTTAGGATACTAAGGAGAGGAGGTTTGGGCCTCCGGCGCTCTCAATCACCATAGGAAACTTAACGGTAGGCGTAACTACCGTTGTTACACGCTGATTTTTTGTGAGAGGGTGGTACTTACCCACCACCGAAGGAATGTGACATAGTTCCAGTGGCCCGCCAAGAAAGGCGGAGAGATGGCACACGGCGGGTTTCTTTAGTGGGTGCAGGCCCCACAATACCATGTTCGCTGCGGGGTGTACGGTTAGAAACATTTTTTCCCGCCTTAACAAAAAAAAATGAAAAGGGTGGTACTTACCCGATCGAGCCGACCCATTCGTGTTGAGATAAGCAAGGCTACCACCAGAAAAAAAAACTGTTCCTAACTTAACACTCTGTCGTTCGGGGTAACGAGCAGGGTCAGGGTAGTAGGTCGTTTCTTTACGTAAAGAGTCTGAGAGGGTGTAGGTACTTCCCGATCAAATCAGTTCTGCAGAAATGAACCAGACTTTGTTAGATTTACCCAAATACTTAACTCAGAATATCATCAATCTTAAGTTTTAACATTGTAACAAGGTAAGTACATTTAATTGGTGAGCAGAGGGTCAAGTGTGTGCGATAGCTGCAATTAGGTCATCGTCTGGCCGAGATGTGTCGGCTTGAGTCAAGTTCATTTTATAAAAGCTGCTGTATACTCTGCATTGTATTTTTTGGTATCTCAATCATATTCGCTTCAGCCCTAAAGCGTAGGTATCCAAACCATGAGTTACGATTCGGCTTAAAGTTACAATCGTGTCTTAGTCAAACACTACCGACAACGATAACCGATTAGTGAGTAATACTGCTATTTAAAATAATAATAACCACTGCTATACAATCGCTACAATAATAATCACTACAATAACAATCGCTACAATAATAATCACTACAAAAATTTTCACTATAATGCTGTGTGCATTTTTTTGTAATTGTGTATTTGAGTGTGTGCTTATATAATCTTTTAAAAAATATATAAAAATATATGTTAAAAAATAAAGAGACATAATAAGCAAAAGGTAATCCAGTTGTAATAACAAAATATGCATATACAATGTTTTATGTTATCGCAAAAACATTTAATCCCATCAAAAACATAAATGTTAAATGAGAGCCAAGTTCAATATTATGATATTATGCCTTGGCTGTTGACTTCAGCGACAAAAGAAGTGAGAATATATTATCCTAAGTTATAAGAAGAAATTATATTTTAAATTGTTATAAAATATTTTATGTTGTTATAAATTTAGGATTAGGACGGACTATTGAACTTGGCACTCTACGGACTAGATCTCACTTCTTTTGTCGTTGAAGTCAACAACCAAAGCATATTATATCATAATATTGAACTTGGCTCTCATTATACATTTATGATTTTGATGGGATATCATTAGGTACTTTTTGAACAGAAATTATTAGTAGGTACCTATAAGTAAGTGTTCCTAATGGAATCATTTAATTGAAAAATTATAATAAAATTATAAAAATTTACTAGTTTCTGTTTTATTTCTTTTATTCACCCAACTACCTATCTGGACGTCAAATTTAAACTTTCTAGGTCATCTGGAACTGGGTTAGAGTTTTGATCTACAGGTCAGTCAGTGATAAAAATGACGATTTTTGGACTATAATATCTAAATAAGCGTTAGAGGTGTGTTTATGAAATTTGGAGCACATATGCATATCGCAAGTCTCAATATATGAGCCAAATTTGATATATCTATGTGAAATATTTTTTGAGGTATGAAGGGGTCAAAAGTGGCTCCTTGAACTTGTCTAGACACGCTGCCGCGTGTCTAAAAACTTATTTATTTATTATATACTTTATTGTACACCAATACTGCAGTAGAGAAGAACAGAAACAAATCTTACATTATGTGGTACAATGGGCGGCCTTATTACTAAAAGTAATTTCTACCAGGCAACCTTTGGATGGACACGATTGAGAGAGAGAGAGAGTGGTAGTTGTTGTTGGTGTAATAACTGTGAGAACGTTAAAATAAAATACATACCATATTCTGCCTGCAACTTCGTCCGTGTGGACATCACAGTAGGTACCTACTCCTACCGTTGTTTCGTATGGCGAGTGAGAGCACCGGCAGCTCAAACCCCCTCCCTATACTCTCATTATTATCCTTCCTATTCTCTCTTTAGTTATTCTATCTATCCCTTTCCTTGGAGATGGTGACGCACGAGTAATGCCTCTGGTGTTGCTAGCCTCTATATGCTACGGTAACCGCCTTACCATCAGGTGGGCCGTATGCTTGTTTGACGTACGTAGTACATATAAAAAAAAACACTAATCACGAGGGTTAATTTCTAGACAATCTGTGACTCAAACAAACTATTATATAGTCGTGACTCAGTTGTAGTGTCATTCAAGTGTTTAATTACGTATTGTACAATGGCATATTGGAGATAGTGCCTTTTAAAAGAAAGGTAACTCTATCAGGATATTCCTTTCCATACCACGGGTGGGGTAGGGGATGACTCGGGAAGTATTTTTTTGCATATTTGTGCGAAGATGCGAAAGGGAATGCTCCGATGGTTCAGACATATAGAAAAGAATGCCGGACGAGCGACTGGTAAAGAAGATATACAATGCGAAAGTGGAAGGATGTAGGTACAGGGGGAGACCGAGATTCACCTGCTTAGATCAAATTGGTTATATTATATTTAAGGAAGGTGGAGTCAGGAGTCTTCGGAACCCGCGAGCGTGTATGAAGAGAATTATAAGGAAACGAGAAATGTATGCAATGGCACTCTGTTCTCCCTGCCTACCCCGCAAGGGAGATGGCGTGATGATAAGTAAGTAGCAGACGAGCTACGGCCCACCTGATGGTAAATGGTAACCGTCGCTCATGGACTCAACTATACCGGGAGTATTGTCGAGCCGCTGCTTACCATTTCATTTCACAGATATGAAATGAAGGAATAAATAACTATCACTTGCTACAATCAAAACTCACCTCTGCTTCATGGCCAGTCATACGGGGATAGTGGTACCAACCCGCTCGGGACCGATAACAAGTGAGCACTCCCATTCGGTACCCAGCCCTACCACCAGTCATGCAATGAACGATAATTGCTTACTACCCTTAGTCGCCTCATACGACACCCGTGGGAAAGAATGGGGTGATGACACTTGTATTCTTAGTCCGTCACCACACGGAACAAGTACCCGATCGAGCCGGCCCATTCAACTGGCAAGCAAGGCTTTACAGTCTACTGGTGCAAAGTATATCCATGAAATATCGAATGATAATTAATAAAATTAGTTTCCATTGCTAATGTGTATATGTAATAGCGGTCAAATGGTCGATTGGGCCTTGTATGACATCATCTCGAGGTCATACTCTTAGATTAACAACAGAATTTTTAATCTATGCTCTATGAATTTTAATGTTGGTCTGATTAACTGTATAAATAGATGTATTCTATATTATTATTGCATATCTTCTTCTTATATATTATTTTTCTAGCCTGTTTATATGACGATCCGCGAGATCTTCCTTACTCCTTTATCAAATTCCATGAGTAGCGTACAGAAACTAGTATTTTTTGATGTGAAACATCTAATGCGGAGGGTGGGGAAAATCGGCTGTTAGCGTGGCGACGCTTTTATTCTACTTGTCCTTTTCAAATCTTGTAAGTTAAATTTGACACACTTCCCGGTTTCCGATTGAGCTGAAATTTTACACGCATATGTATATCGCGTGACAATGCAATATTATAATGACATGGAGCTGATCTGATGATGGAGCTGGAAGTTGGACATAGGAGCTCTATAATGAAACGGCGCAACCCCATCGAGTTTGGACTCGTTTGATTCATCTTGATGAGTACTTTGTCTCTAGGTGGTATCCAGGGTCTGATGATGAAGCTGGAAGGTGGCCATGCGAAACTCTGTTATTAAATGGCGCAACTCCATCGAGTTAGGGCTCGTGTAAAATGTCTTGACTAGTACTCCAGTTCTAGATGATATCCAGGGTCTGATGATGGAGCTGGAAAGTGGCCACAGTAACTCTTTGTAATGAAACAACGCAACCCTATCGAGTTTATACTCGTTTGATTCGTCTTGAGGAGTACTTTGTCAAGTTATGATCATTTTATTTCTATTGAAATTATCGTGAGATTGATACATATTAGATTTATTATAATACCGACAGTAACTCACGTTTAGGATCGATTACGTCGACCCGGGTTTCGAGCATATCCGATGCTCATCATCAGGACGAGTGCGCAGCGGAGTCTGCGGGCTCCCAGCGTGCACTAGTGCGTAATCGATCCTAACGTGAGTTACTGTCGGTATTATAATAAATCTAATTTTATTTCTACAAAATAATTTCGATGTTTCACATCTGGTAGACGTCCCACGACATCTAGTTTTTTTTTTTATTTGAATACGTGGCCGAGGTATCTCTTACTTATATCGTATTATTTTTTCAACCCTTTTTCTGTCCAACTATTGAGAGAACTATTGAGCGTGAGAGGAGTCTCATGGTGAGAGGATTTAGGGCATAGTTTATGACGGTGGCCTATCCCGGGTTGGCAGCCGTTGATAAAATGCAGATTACCTTACGATGTTTTCCTTCACCAAAAATGCAAATAATTGCAGAAATATAGTGCACACCTTGAAATCCCCATTCGACATTGCTATCTCTAGATATTTAAGTCCGTAAATAATATCGTTATCCTTACACATTATGCGGCAAAACAGAAATGACATCATGTTCAAACTTGAAGGTTACTGCAAATATGTTGAACAGCATCCTTTTATTTGTATTTAGCGCTGTAACTTCTAATTAGAACGAGTATGTACTTATTACCCGCGTACAGAAGGAAAATCGTTCAGTATTTTGTTTCAAGGACATCTGAAGTTCCGGGATGATTCGTTATTATTTATTGTTAAATTATCCGTGTGGTGACAGACTAAGAATACAAGTGTCACCACCATTGATGTATAAATATTTCCTGCGGGTGTCATACGAGGCGACTAAGAGAAGCAAACGATTATCAGTTGTCACCCAATGCATTACTGGTGATAGGGAACGCATTAATGGTGGTAGGGTTGGGTACCAAGTGGGATTACTCGCTTGTTATCGGACCTGAGCAGGACGGAAGACTGACGCTGAACCTCCTCTGAGTGTTTTGCAGCGGGAGACAGTCGTTCATTCTTTAATTTTATATCCGCAAAATGATATTTGGCTTGACAGTACTTTTGGTTAATTAATTTTATTGAATGAGGCGATACTGACGCGCAGACCTATTGTTATTAATATATAATGATGGATATTCGTACAGTCCTGTGGATGCCTCGTGTAGTGACGAAACTCGTGTCGCATTTGTTTTCAGTATATTGCGGAATATTGCAAGACTTTGTTTGTTCGATTACCATACAGGACAACTCTTTGTGTGATCCACAAATGGTTGTTCTGAGTCTGGGTGTACTTTGTGTCCGTGAAATTGTATATTTGTATAGTACCCCGCGATACAAGGATTATTCCTCAGCGCAGGGGGTTGTCTTTTCAACATTGCATGGTTGCATCGCAGATGTGTGCCACCTAAGGTCTGGACCTTTTTTTTTGTTAAGGCGGGAAAAAACGTTCCTAACCGCACATCCCGTCGTTCGGGGCAACGAACAGGGTAGTGTGGGGCCTTCACCCACTAAAGAACCCCGCCGTGTGCCGTCTCTCTGCCTTTATTGGCGAGCCACTGGAACTATGTTATATTCGTTGTCCCGAACGACGTGGTGTGCAATTAGGTACTTACATTTTTTCCAGCAATAACAACTTTAGTTTTGTTGAAGTTATATTTTGTAGTTATATTTAGGAAAAATTATGAGAGTAAATTTTTACGATGCGCGCGCACACCGTCACGTAAAACCGACACCCTGAAGTTAGACACCCTGAAGTTAGCTATAGTCAACATTTTAGTATTTTTGTGCTCTTTACTTAAATAGATAAAGAATAATAAGAAGTATAACTTCTAACGCGTGTGCATAAGTATACACACACTTTTTGTTTATTATCTATCTCTCTCTAAGTAATAATAAAAAAAATATAGGTAGGTACGTGTCAGTTACGTGTTCACACGAATGAGATCATAGATACAGGTCGCCATGGAACAAAATGTTAAACATCGCTTAACCGATTTCTGTGATAAGAAATAATGGTGCTGATAATAATGTCCACTGTTTTACTAAAACCACACATGTACTATACAAACGTACATACCGTGGTTTTACATGCTGACGCATATGGCGAAGTGGTTTAGATAAGAGTGTTGTGGGCTCAATTCCCACACAGGACAACTCTTTGTGTGATCCACAAATTGTTGTTCGAGTCTGGGTGTACTTTGTGTCCGTGAAATTATATGTTTGTAAAGTGCCTCGCAATACAAGGATTATATCTTAGTGCAAAGTTGTTTTTCCAAAAAAGAAAAGGAAATCAGACCTTATATTGAATCTTATTTGAAATTTCAAAAATCTACAGGCGTGTCTAAACTAAAAACGATTATTTTAGATTTTTTGTCTGTTTGTTTGTTCGCGCATCACGCAAAAATTACTGAACGGATTTTGATAAAACTTTTTTTATTTGATAGCTCTCGATTAGACTTAAAAACTGGTATATATTTACTATACTGCAATAGCTTAGCTGTCCAGAGCACTTACCCGGATTGGATGGGATGACGGTTCAAATCCTGCTTGAACTAAAATACCCTTTTTCCACTTTCACAAATAATTTGTTATGTACAGACATAGTTCTGTTATAGCTTTATAATTACTATAGATACATGGCTGGCAAAAAGTTATCCTTATTTTAAGATCTACGCAAACAAAGTCGCGGGTATCAGCTAGTAAAAGTTAAGATAACGATGTGGTTTGACATTGACCGCGTCCATATACCCTCCATATAATAGCTGGCACACAATTTATCCTAGTAAATAATTTAAATAATAATATGTTTGTGTAGGTATAATTGTACATGTTCATTAGCACCAACCACGGCTTTACTCGTGCCATGTCGATGAAAAATCCATTTATGATAGGATTTGCGTGACCACTGAAGTAATGCAACATAGTACCAGTCATAGATATAGTATAACGTATAGATCACCAAAGCGTGTGAGCGAGAAGAAAATCTTATACGGCAACATAGCAAGATGGAAGAGGAAAGCAAATCTAATGTCATTGTAACCCATTTGAATGACAGGTATTCTACGAAGACTGTTGAAATTTGCTTCGCGGTTTTTTGATTTATTTGTGTTATAAATCTTGTTTATTATATGATTATAACTATTAAATACAATGGTTGTTTGTTCCGTGAGTGCCTGTGGTGTAAATCATGCAAACAATCCTGATAATTGCATGTTTCACACGTAACTTCTCAGGATGTAATCACAACTTAAATGCTTTTATTTTAGGTCATAATTACTGATATTTTCTGTTTCAGTTACAGATTAATTTCAATTTCATTGTTACTGTTTATATTTTACATAGAAATATGTCGCATTGTTACATATTTGCAAGATTTTAGTAGAAAAGGTTTTAGGTACATACATAGTATATTATACACTAGGGCTTGACTTTATCGACAAGGTATATTGTCGATATTTAATTTTATCCTAAATATTTGGAACATTTTCTCCTAACACTTGATTGTCGATATTTATCCTAAATGTTTGGAACATTTTCTCCTAACACATTAATGGAAAAAATGCAATAAAAGTTCTATAGCAGATATTGTCAGTCAAGTCGATTTAGTTAATAAAAATTTTAAGTAGGTTTATCTCGCTAAAAGCTGAGTGTATAATTCCCTTATAAAATGCATAATAACGTTGACTGACGTTGCTGGTGAAATAAATAAAAACGAATTAATTATGTTAGTTTGAATTTATTATGTCTGTTTTGTTTCATTAGTTGAAGATGATTATTTGAATGAGCGAGTTCGTTAAAGAAACTGATTTGTTTTATTATTTTATCGATAGTTAGTCTAACTCTTAAAACTTACATGACCATCCAACGCACACATTGACAAATCAAAATTGGTTACGCGTTATCGAGCTGTCAGGTGACGTTACTATATTTATAGTACTAGCGGCGCCGTCTATGTTAGACGGAGAGACGACACACGGCGGGTTTCTTTAGTGGGTGAGGGCCCCACATTACCCTGTTCATTGCCCCGAACGACGGGGTGTGCGGTTAGGTACATTTTTCCCAGCCTTAACAAAAAAAAAGATGATTTGCGTAAAATCCTTTCTTACTGCTCACCTACAGTATCAAAGAAACCAATATTAAATGTTCACGGTCCTAGCCCCAGCACTTTAAGTGGTGGTTTTAACAGTCAGCTGGTGTGAATTTTAGTCTGTGGCTTTTGTGCTTTCCAAATAAATAAATAAATGTTCACGGACATTTCACACAACGTCCTCTGGTCCCAAACTAAGCTTAACGCTTGTGCTATGAGTACCAGATTACGGATATAATACATATGTATATTACTTTTCTTTTGTAAATACATACATAAATAATAGATAGAAAACACCCAGACGCAGTACAAAATATCTGTGTTCATCACACAAATAATTGTCCTGAGTGAGAATCGAACCCCACGACCTCGTGCACAGAAGTCGGTTGCACTACCGACTACACCACGAGGCCCGTCAAAAATCATCAAAATACATCATTGTCATAGAAAACAATTTCTTTACTTACTAACATAGCATCACGCCTGTATTCCCCGAAGGGGTAGGCAGATGTGTATTACACACCCACGACTCGCCAGCTATGTTTAAGTCCCACGTAATAGGGGGCGAGCCTATTGACGTCTACCGGGCACATTTCCAAACTCCGGACTGCTACTGAAAATTTTTCTTTTTAGGAAAAAGCTCAATATAATTGCCCGACCCGGGGATCGAACCCGACACCACATGATTAGCAATCGCATACTTACTAATATTATAAATTACAAAATGAGTTTGTTTTGTTACGCTTTCACGTCCTAACTAATCAGACAATGATGTATTTTGGTTGAAGACAATCAAGGACAGGAGAACACAGCCAATCCACTAGGTACCAAAAATGAAGAGTTAGCTTTACTCAGATGAGAAGTGCAGAAAAACAAGCCCTCTGCAGACCAAAACAGATTTAGGTGCTTCAGTCGTGAAGCTCTCCAAAAGAGCTCACCCACAGCAATGAACTCTACCAACATGTCAGCACTCTTCCACAAATATTTGTTTATGAAAACATTTTGCGCTCTATTTTGGTCACTTTAAATAACCGCAATTTAATTGTACTTTTTTAGCACAGCTATTAAGGGTTTTAGCTAAATATAACCTTTCTCAAAAATTGCAATATCAATTGCAAAAAGATTTCTTCAACATCCGCTTATATCCAGAAATAAGTGCGTTCAAATAAACTAACTTCAGCTTTATGTTAGTAAAGATATCATGCAAGTAACGATTAGTAGTATTTATATATGCTTACCTAAATTAACGTCATCGATTCCAATAAAACACAAAACAAATAAACACAAGCACTCGCGCCGACTCGCGTGGAGATACTGAGATACTGACTCATATGAAAACAACTTTTTTTAAACTTAACCTTATGCGATAAGGCATTAACGCATTCAGCCTTTTTAACGACACAGTCTTTACTAATATTGAAGGTCACATGCACATGCAGGCGTGCAACTGAATCGATAAAAATGGGCATTTATATTTATTGCAATTTAGATGGTCTCAACTTAGCTTTTTTTTTTCTTAAATTACTGACATCGGTGGCAAACAAGCATACGGCCTACCTGATTGATGGTAAGTGGTTACCGTAGCCTATAGACGCTAGCAACACCAGAGGTATCATCACTCACGCGTCGCCATCTCCAAGGAAAGGAATAGGAGGTGGATAGGAAGGATAATAAGGAGAGGATAGGGAGGTGATTTGAGTCTCCGGCGCTCTAACTCACCATACGAGACACATCGGTAGGCATAACTACCGCACGCTAATCTTTTGTAAGAGGGTGGTACTTCCCCGATCGAGCCAGCCCATTCGTGCTGGGATAAGCATGGCTCTAACGCAGACTAGCTTCAATAACAAATGAGAAATATTACAAATATGGAGAATGTCATGCAAATTTCCTTGCAGTTTTTCATGTTGTCGTTTTAAATACCTACACATACATAATTTGTAAAAGTTTTGTCGTAATTCGTTTCATGACTAACTATAAACTAGGAAAACCCCCTCCTTATTGTCTTTCCTTTCCATCTGCTATTCCTTTCCTAATAGTAATAACATCATTTACACCCTTATAATATTAGAAAGAGAAACCCTCCACAAGTAACGTTCCGATTAAAGGCCGGCGCTCACTTGATGGGATGGTGCGGGATGGCATGGAAAAGTATCATCGGAACGCCGAGGGACGCTTCGGCGTGCCGTGGTATCCTGTGGTATGCCAGAGGATGCCGAAGGATCCCGTGACAGGCTAAAAGATGCCACGGTACACATAAGGCGCTCAATTCATTGTGTATCCATTCGGTGTTCGAGTTGTTCAAGAGTTAGTTGTGTATTTAAAAATGATAAAACGGGATTTAGATGCCGCAAGATGTCGCAGCATCCGGCGGTATGCTCGGTCTGCTTGTAACGATATCAACGTAATTTGTGTGCCAATAGTATTATAATAAGATTCAAATTCATTTCCTCTTACAAAAACCCTTTGCCGTGTCATCCCGCGCCATCCCGTCAATGAGCGCCGGCCTTAAGGAAGTAAAATTAAGCAGGGACTTTTAAGGTCGAACTATCGTTTCGCTTCATTGTGATTGGTCGCCTGAATCACGCGTCGAAATTTCGACTAATCAGGAATCACTCGTTGGACCGTTGATCAATCACAATGACTCGAAACGAAAGTTCGTCTAACGTTTCGTTTTTCATTCTAAGGGGGCTGGCCTTTCTTAAGAACGTCTTCGATCTGGTCAAAATACGTTCGCCTAAGTCGTCCATACCTCTACCAACTTGCCCATTCACAGTCGCCTTGTATATCTGTTATATATCGCCTTGTAAAGATAATAATGTACCGTATAATTCTCAGTAGCAGCCCGGAGTTTGGAAATGTGCCCGGTAGACGTCAATAGGCTCGCCCCCTATTACGTGGGACTTAAACATAGCTGGCGAATCGTGGGTGTGTAATACACCTCTGCCTACCCCTTCGGGGAATACAGGCGTGATGCTATGTTTTTAGCGGCGTATTTATATTATTGAATCCAATTCTGAAGCCCAAGTGGACGAGGTCGCGCGTAGAATCTAGTACACATTATAATTTCGAATACCAGTGGTCTATGCCTAACGTGACCATTTATTTTTCCAATCAAAACGGGACGCCACCTAAAAGAAATCAATCTTAAAAACTGAAATCTGTAACTGGGTCTTTTCAGACGTCCACAATTTATTCATTAAAGAAAATATTCTTTCTACTGTAGCATTTGTAGCAGGCAGACTGGCAGACATAAAATACATATTTATATTCATTTTGATCCGTATTTTTAGCACTTGACATGCTCAGCTACTTTAAAGTACAAATTATTAATTTGTGAATGAAGCCACCTATCGGAACGCATTAACATGCATTAATCCAATATAGTAAGTTTAATTTTGCAATTAAAATTCATACTATTTGATGGCGGGTTTTTTTTATATTGGATTAATGCATGTAAATGCGTTCCTATGCGGATATTGGGTATGGCCGAAAGGTAATGCGGTAGCTCAGTGGATTAGAGTACTTCCGCGGATAGGAAGGGACGTAGGTTCGATTCCCGCTCGCACTAAAGTTCTCTTTTTCCCCATTCACAAAATAATAATTTGTACATATATTCAATTAAAATAGAAAAGTTTTCATGCTCAAGATTGTTGATGGGAAAGCGTTTGAATACTTCCACTCAATGAGTTTCTGTGGAAACATTTAAATTACATATCCCATTTTATAATTTATTGCAGTGATGTACTTAGAAATTAACGTCAATTTCTGAAAACGGGACTATTTCGCACCACGAAGCTTTGTTTGCGGACAACGGGACTGTTAAATGAATAAAGGGCTGGTCCCATTCAAAACAGGATGAATGGTCACTCTATCAATGCCCCGTGAAATCTTGTCTTAAAGTTGGGTATTGAAGTCGGTACCGCTATCTTACCACAATATTTCTTCTTAAACTGTATCTACATAGTTTCCAATATCCATCCATCCATCCATCAGCCTTTCATCGTCCACTGCTGGACATAGGCCTCCCCAAAATGGGGGTTTCACCATAATCGCCACGCTTGGCACGCGAGTTGGCGATCGCAGTGGATGTTTTTAGTACACAGGGGAACGCTGCTGCCCGGTCCCCCGGTAATCCCTTAGTCGGCTTTTACGACTCCCATAGGAAGAGACGGGGTGGAGCTATTCTAGTTTCCAATAACACGGGAGTTATCCTTATTCACAATTCTTGATGTACTATCGGCAGTGCCCTTGCATACCGATATGCTTCATCTATTTCCAATACATATTTTATTGCAGTGAAGTATCGATATGTTTTGTTTATAAACTAATTAGATCATGCCAGCAACTGCGGCCTCGTGGACTTCTGAATACAAATACGTCACTCCACGATACATTAATTTATCTTTATGCAAAAATAGCTATGCTCACGGGAATTCTACTTTTTTGAGGTAACAAGTAGCGCATTTTTATATACAACGTGGGTGGCAAATATGCATAAGGGCCACCTGGTGGAAAGTGGTTACCATAGCCTATAGATGCTAGCAACATCAGAGGTATCACTCGCGCGTCGCCATCTCCAAGGAAACAGTTAGAAGGTGGACAGGAATACAGGATAAGAAAGATAATAAGGAGAGGATTACGGAAGGGGTTTGGGCCTCCGGCGCTCTCACTCGCCATACAAAGCACACACCGGTCTTCTGTGGGCCGGCCATTCATGCTGGGATAAGCAAGTCCTTATGGTATGTTCGTTTCAGGGCATATAGCCCTGATAATTGGTTCAATAGTTACAGCATGAAAAAGTAACAAACAAAAAAGCAAACCCACTTTCCCATGAACAACATCCCAATTTCCTCATCACATTTGTCTTTACGACCAACGCCATCTATCGGAATGATTTTACATGCATCAATCCAATACAGTATCAAGAAAATAATTAATCTCGCAAAATAATAAACGCTTTAGTAAAAGTTCTTCAATTTTGTCGTTGAAAATGTCAGGTCGGATTTTAATGTTACTCTAAACAAGGCATTTTGTAAAAATTCAGCGCGGGTTCAGTGTGTTCGCTTTAAATGCACGCTCAAGAAAACGAACGCTGATTTTAATTAAATTATCAACACGCCGAAACATATTACATGTTCAAACTGCTTACGAGTGTTGATCAGGCCAAGGTCAACTCATTTAACAGCCAGAGCTCACCTTTTGTAAACACCGTGATTGTTATTTAATGTTAATTAATATGGCATTGTTAAAAGTTCATTTTAACACGAATTAGAGTATTATAGAGCAATCACTAAAATACAAATATGTAACACATAAGCACTAAAAACGCATACAATATTACTACAAGAGCTCTTAAAAGCCGTAGCTGTTAAGTATGTAGTCAATACGTACCTCCTTGTATTTCATGTTTACTGCATACTAAGTTTTATCGAAATAACATAACATAGCATCACGCCTGTATTCCCGGAGGGGTAAGCAGAAGTGGGGCGCCGTGTGAGGCCACCTTTAGAATTTTCCCATCCCTCTCCACCCATGGGAGTCGTAAAAGCCGACTGACAGAATACCGGGGGAGTGGGCAGCAGCAGTCCATACATCCTTCGAGTATTAACAACATCCACTGCGATCTCCAACCCGCCTGCTAAGCGTGGCGATTACGGTACTATCCCCCATTCTTGGGGAGGCCTATGTCCAGCAGTGGACGTTAAAAGGCTGATGGATGGATGATGGAAGCAGAAGTGTATTACACACCCACGGTTCGCCATTAATAGGGAGCAAGCCCATTGCCGTCTACTGAGCCCATTTCCAAACGCCAGGCTGCTACTGAGATTTTTTCTTTTTACGAAAAAGCTCACTAACACTGCCCGACCCGGGGATCGAAAACGAGACCTCATAATCGGCAGTCACTCATACTACCGCTGCACTACAAAGGCAGTTTTATCGAAATAGTTTCAGTGATTTAGCCACAAAAGTGTAACAACAGAATTACTTTCACATTTGATGTGTGGGGCCGGCTTTAGTATTGTCCCACCCCTCTCTACCCACGGGAGTCGTAAGAGCCGACTGAGGGAATACCGGGGGAGTGGGCAGCAGCACTCCCTCGAGTATTAACAACATCCACTGCGATCGCCAACCCGCCTGCCAAGCGTGGCGATTACGGCATTATCCCCCATGACAAGCACACAACATAAAATGGCCCCCAGACACGGCAGCTCCGCTATTCCGTGGCCTAACGGTAGCGGGCCCGGTAACGGCGGAGCGGGGAGTGCGAAGAATCTCCGGTCGCGGAAAAGCTACCACAAACAACGACCTCTGGGCCTGGTAACGCACAACATTCGGACACTTCGGACCGACGAGAGAATCACCGAGCTGGAAGAGGAATTGAGCAAGATCCGCTGGGACATTATAGGGTTGTCAGAAGTCCGAAGAGAGGGTGAGGGCACGACAATCCTCCAGTCCGGGAACTTGCTCTTCCACCGGGAGGGCGGCCACCAGTCCCAAGGAGGTGTCGGGTTTATCGTTCGCAGGGCTCTCGTAGGAAACGTGGAGAGGATTGAGAGTGTGTCGAGTAGGGTAGCGTACCTTATACTCAGAATAACCAAAAGGTATTCGTTGAAGGTCATACAGGTTTACGCGCCAACCTCGAAACACTCCGACGACGAGGTGGAGGCCCTATATGAGGATATCTCGAAAGCCATACACTCGTCTAAAACCTACTTCACGGTGGTTATGGGAGACTTTAACGCGAAACTAGGCAAAAGGACAGACGATGAGCTGAAAGCAGGGCACTATGGTTTCGGGCAAAGGAATCACAGGGGCCAGATGCTGGCTGATTTTCTGGAGAAGGAAGGCCTCTACATGATGAATTCCTTCTTCAGAAAACAGCCCCAGCGGAAATGGACCTGGATCAGCCCTGATGGTTCAGTAAAAAACGAGATTGCCGGATCAGCCCTGATGGTTCAGCAAAAAACGAGATTGACTTCAACTTGTCGGACAAACGACACATATTCAATGATGTCTCAGTGATCAGCAGGTTTAAAACTGGGAGTGATCACCGACTAGTCAGGGGCATCTTGAATATTAGCACGAAAGTCGAGAAGTCACGCTTGATGAAGTCTACGCTCCGACCAACACCTGCCCAATACCAGAACCCCGAGAGCTTTCAGCTCGAACTACAAAATCGCTTCCAATGTCTAGATGAGTGCGAATCAGCGAGCGATTTGAACAGCAGGTTCGTGCAAACTGTCCAAGCGGTCGGGTCGACGTACTTCAAGGCCCGTCGCGTTAGTAGGCCTCGTGAACTCTCGGACCATACTCTCAAACTCATGAAAAGGAGAAAAGAAATAATGACAGTCCAGTCTTCAGCCGATTGGTCCTGCCTGAGGCGGTTAAACAGACAGATCTCCAAGGCCGCGCTACATGATATTCGCCAATTTAATGCTGTCCGCATTAAAGAGGCGATAGAGCGGAACCAAGGCTCGAAAGTGTTCGCAAGAGATCTGTCTGTCGGCCAAAGCCAGTTGACTAAGCTGAGGAACAACGACGGCACTGTCATTTCATCCCGTGATGAGATCTTGAGAGAGGTCCACCAGTACTATGGACAGTTGTACAGATCCCAGAGTCCTGTTGTCGGCTTGGTCCAAGATCCCAGATCCAAGCTAACTCGGCACTTTACCGAAGACATCCCGGACGTCAGCCTGTACGAGATCTGAATGGCTCTCAAACAACTAAAGAACGGAAAGGCACCAGGAGACGACGGAATCACCACGGAGCTTCTGAGAGCAGGCGGAAAGCCGGTCTTAAAAGCTCTTCAGAGGCTGTTCAATTCCGTCGTTTTCCGGGGGCGATGTTCCAGAGTCGTGGACCAGAAGCGTGTTGGTGCTGTTCTTCAAGAAAGGTGACAGAACCCTCTTGAAGAACTATGGACCCATCTCGCTCTTGAGCCACGTCTATAAGTTGTTTTCGAGGGTCATTACACATCGACTCACGCGCAGGCTTGACGACTTCCAGCCTCCCGAACAAGCCGGTTTCCGAAAAGGCTATAGTATCATAGACCACATCCATACGCTACGCCAGATTATACAGAAAACTGAGGAATATAATCGGCCTCTGTGTCTGGCGTTTGTGGACTATGAGAAAGCCTTCGATTCGATCGAAACTTGGGCGGTGTTGCAGTCCCCTCAACGGTGCCAAATTGACTATCGGTACATCGAAGTACTGAAGTGCTTGTATAGAAACGCCACCATGTCAGTCCGTCTTCAAGACAGGAGTACGAAACCGATCCAACTGCAGAGAGATGTTAGACAGGGAGACGTTATGTCCCCGAAACTCTTCACCGCTGCATTGGAAGATGTCTTCAAGCTTTTGAACTGGATCGGATTCGGAATCAACATCAATGGCGAATACATCACTCACCTTCGATATGCCGACGACATCGTAGTCATGGCAGAATCGCTGGAGGACCTTGGCAACATGCTCAATGATCTCAGCAGGGTTTCCCGACTAGTGGGTCTCAGAATGAACATGGACAAGACGAAAGTTATGTCTAATGTCCATGTCATTTCAGCACCGGTCCTAGTCGGGAGTGCGCTTCTCGAAGTTGTCGACCACTATGTCTACCTGGGACAAACAGTCCAGTTAGGTAGGCACAACTTCGAGAAAGTGGTCAATCGACGAATCCAACTCGGCTGGACAGCGTTCGGGAAGCTAAGGAAGATCTTCTCGTCCAATATTCCGCAGTGTTTGAAAACGAAGGTCTACGACCAGTGTGTGTTACCAGTGATGACATACGGAACAGAGACGTGGTCTCTGAATGTTGGCCCCGTTTCAAGGCTCAAAGTCGCCATGGAGCGGGCTATGCTTGGTATTTCCCTACGTGATCGAATCCGTAATACGGAGATCCGTAGGAGAACGAGAGTGACCGACATAGCCCGCCGGGTTGCCATGCTGAAGTGCACATCGCTCGACGAACCGACAACCGTTGGGGAAGAAAGGTTCTCGAGTGGCGACCACGTATCGGACGGCGCAGCGTAGGACGGCCCCCCACCAGGTGGACCGACTATCTGGTCAAAGCCGCGGGGAGCCGTTGGATGCGGTCAGCACAGGACCGCTCATTGTGGCGTTCTCTTGGGGAGGCCTATGTCCAGCAGTGGACGTTGAAAGGCTGATGGATGGATGGATGGATTATTTGAAACATTTTTTGTCCGACTCTTTTTCTGACCCACTATTGGGCACGGGTCTCCTGTCATAGTGAGTGGAATTAGGCCATAGTCCACGCAGTTCCAGTGCGGGTTGGCAGACTTCACAAGCTGTCGAGAAAATCTCTCAGGCATGCAGGTTTCCTCACGATGTTTTCCTTCACCGAGCATTGTAAACACATATCATTTCGAAAAGTCAGTGTGCCATACGAGTTCTGTACCTTGGACGGGGATCGAACTCGATACCATTGTCATTGCAGTATTTTTACTGCTAGGCTATCATTACTGTAAGATACATAATAAACGATATACGACAGTGCATTCATTCATTTCCATTTAATTTTTTAGAGTAAACATCATGACCACACGCAGTCACAAACACCCATACACACACGCGAATGCACACGCAAACACGCGCGCGCGCACGCATACACGCGCGCGCGCACGCACCTGCATAGACACACACAAACAAAGAGATAAAGAGTATAGAATCATAGAAGTTTAAAATTGTATATTAGTAAATATTACTGAAATTCTAAAATAATTCTTTAGCCTAGGTTGGGATCCAGTTTCAGTCCCTATTGTACTATAATTATAAGACTTAGATTAAGCCCTGTTTGATGTAACTTCTTTGTGACCAATAAACATATTATTTTTATTTTCTTTTTTCGTTTCATAATTTCCGAGCAATGAAATAGTGAAAAGGGGCTTTGTAGTGTACTAAGTATTGCAGATTCCATGAGCGCCGGCTACCATTAAGCATCAGATGGGCAGAAATTGTTGACAGCAAAAATTTGATTTACTTATATGATGAAGTGGTAGATTGTTTGCTTGCTTATGCCAGCATGAATGGGCCTCCTATCCTACTCCTACCGTTGTTTCGTATGGTGAGTGAGAGCGCCGGAGGCCAAAATCCCTTTCCCTATGCTCTCTTTATTGTCATTCCTATTCACCTCCTATCCCTTTGTCCTCTGTATTGCTAGCGTCTATAGGCTACGGTAACCGCTATTACCATCAGGTGGGCCGTATGCTTGGTTGCCACCCACGTAGTATATAAAAAAATAGATTCGTGAAATATCGATGTTTAAGTGGTCGGAAACTATCTAAATGCTCTTAAGCATAGTGTTTCATGATAGGGAGCAGCTTGGCTCTCTTAAGACCTTGAGCGGTATTTACCACTTACCATCAGATGGACTGCCAATAAAGCCATAAATACTCCTGAGGCAGATATGCATCATTAATACTAGGGATGTGGATGCATCAATCTTCATCTCCGCTTCGATCCAGCCTTGCGTTTCAACTGAGCGTTTTTTAATGCTAATTAGCATTTACTCAGGGGCCATTTGCATTTAATAGATTGAAATCTCAAAGGTTTAATGATCGTTTGTATTGTAATAATGCTGATGTGCGTACTTGTATAATGAGTTACCTTAACGTTCTAAACCACAGACAACTATTTTTAACATAATTAAACTCGTTGTTGTAGAAATGTGAGGTTCATGAAGTGCTTGAAATCCGTAGACAGAGGATTTAATAGACTCGCTACTATTTTAATACTAAGGATGAAGAAAAGGATGCACATATTAGATCATAGCAAGAGTGAGCAAGACACGTGTATAAGTTTTCCTTTTCATGTATGGCATATTTGTGTGGCATTAAACAGGGCTGCGTTCTATCAGCCAGACTGTTTATCATATATCTGGATAAATGTCTACAAAGTTTGAATGAAATGAATGTGGGAGTTCAGATGGGCGACTCAGTGGTTAACTCACTGCTATATGCAGACAATGCGGTCTTATTAGCGCAGTCTGCGACTGACCTGCAAATCCTAGTCGACGTAATGGCAGAAGATTGTAAGAAAAGGGGCCTACGTGTGAATGTGAGCAAAACCAAAATAATGGTTTTTGAAAGAGAAGAAGCCAGAGCAGATGTTAGAGTAGCAATAGAAAATGGTGTGCTAGAACAAGTGGATGAATTTGTATATTTTGGATGTGGATTCAGTCGGGATGGAAGGTACACCACTGATGTAGAGAGAAGAGTGAATGCGGGAAATAGAGTGAACGGAGCATTGGGACAACTTCTTGGCAGCCACCACCTCGGCCAGAAGGCACGTGTCGCAATACACAACGCAGTGCTTGTCCCAACGTTATTATATGGAAGCGAGAGTTGGGTATGTAAAAAGGAGCATGAGAGTAAAATCAATGCGGTCGAAATGCGATCTCTGCGGAGAATCTGTGGAGTGAGGCTGACTGACCGCATTCGTAACAATGACGTAAGAGAGCGAGTAGGTATGAAATAGAGTATTGGTGTAAAGATGCGAAAGGGAATGCTCCGATGGTTCGGACATGTGGAAAGAATGCCGGACGAGCGACTGGCTAAGAAGATATACAATGCGAAAGTGGAAGGATGTAGGTACAGGGGGAGACCGAGACTTACCTACCTAGACCAAATTGGTCATGTATTGAAGGAAGGTGGAGTCAGGAGTCTCCGAAACCGGCGAGCGTGTATGAAGAGAGTTATGAATGTTGAGGAAGCGAGAGATGTATGCAAGAATAGAGCCTCTTGGCACTCTGTCTCTCTGCCTACCCCGCAAGGGAAATGGCGTGATGATAAGTAAGTAAGTTATTTTTGTTTGGACCTAATTCAAGTGGGTCCAAACAATAAGGTGGCCAACTGTCCCCATCATTAGTATGTAAGCTTGTTTTTGTATTTGCGTAAAGCAACGTTAATTAATCACTTTAAATAAGCTAACAAAATATGTATAAGCATAACTGCAATTTCTTTTGTAGCTATCCGGCTAAAACAGGTAGTACATATTTAGTCTACAAAGTTATAATCATACCTAGTTATCTTCTAAAATTGTTCCGGTTATCATATGTCAAACTATTGCTATCTCGACACTGCATATGCTGATAGCATGTCTATACTCGTAATATCCTCTGTCTACGTTGAAATCAGTTGGATTAGACAGTATTTTATACTATTACTAGCTGACTCGGCAAACGTTGTTTTGCCATATGTATTATTTCTAGGAAACATTTTTTTAGTTCAATACAAATAACTATCTACTATAAGTGTTTACTTATAATAGAAAGCGTTGTAGATAACTTTCTACAATAATAAAACAGGTATATTTATTGAACACGTCCATCTTTTTTGTTTTGATTTAAAACTATTTCCAAAAAATGAAGTACAATATATAGAGGTACGGTAATGGCCGTTGTTGGCGGGAGCTCAAAACACGTGTTTATTTACATGAGATCACTTAATTAAGTAATAGTTAAAACTGTCTTTATAAGTTATTAATAAATTGCGAATAAATAATTATTGCACTGGAAATTAATAATAAATTTACGATGAGAGTAAAATTAACATGAGAGTTGCACAGAAAAATTCAAATAATACTTATAACAGTCACTGCTACGATCGATACACAAATAAAACCAAAAAAAAAATGGTCGAAAACTGTATAGTGAGTAAGACAGGAGACCGGCTTCGTTCTCATCCTTACTCCGTGATGTTTGCTGGATGAAAGGTGACAACGGTAGACATCTAGCGGGGATAACTAATCGATTGATAGTTGATCAGTTATCGACCGGTGAAGGCGGAAGATCAAATTGAATTGAGAAAAAAATAATAATTAAAGGAAATTATTAAAAAAAAAAACGCGATGGAAAATAGGGGTTGATCGTAGAGGTGTGGAAAATCGAGAATAATATAAATTTTTTTATTCTAAGTCATGACAAAATAAGAATAAAAATCTTGCCAAGAAAAATAAATAAAAATAGGGGTTGATCGTAGAGGGGTGAAAAATTTAGAGTAATATAAAATTTAATATAATATTTTTTATTCTGTCATGACAAAATAAAAATCGAAATCTTGCCAAAAAAAAATAGTTTATAATTAACAAATAAAAAATAGGGGTTGATCGTAGAGGGGTGTAAAATTTAGAGTACCCAATACAAAATTTAATATAATATTTTTTGAAATAAAACTACGTTTACGAAATCTATCGCGTTTACTTGATTTTTATGCTATCCCGACGTTTCGAATACTTTACAGCATTCATGATCACGGGTGGACTTAGATGGTAGATGTCCAAAGCTGATATGTTGTTTCAACGGTTTCATCTACCCACAGTAATATGATTTTACAAATTTTTGGTTTATTTATTTCAACCCACATAATATTCGTTTAGAAACACAATTAAAAATATCTAATCTAAGTTTTATGCTTACAATGTATGAGGTTTTAAGCTAGTGTAATAAAATTAGCATAATACTCCTTTGAGTTTTAAAATTTTTGTTTATATTTAGTGCTTAAAAATTCTACCACAAACTAGCAATTAAAATTTTTAAGTAATCAAAAACTACCATTAAGAACGACAATATTGATTATTACTTTATATTATTAAATATATTGATTTTAATAGAAGCTAAGACTAAAAAGCTACCACCGGATCGGAACGCGGCCTGACTGAGAAAGATCCGGCCAGAAAACTCAGTAGGCAACAACTTGTTATGGAATATTAAATTTTTTGCGGAAAATACTAACTAATCACTACTGTGGGTTTTATCTACACAATAAGCGCTAACTGTGTCTTGCAATCTTGTGGTGTGCCTTCTTGTATTCTGTTTGGTGAGGCCTATCACAGGATTCCAGCTTGATGGCAAGACCCAGCCATCTTCTCTATTGAAATTGGGATGTTTGTTAGTTTCAATAGCCGCCGTCACAAAATGCAGACTTTTTATAGTGACGGTGCTTCACATCAGCTATATGTTCTTTGATCCGAGTTCTTATGGATCTCTTTGTTTGCCCAATGTAGGAGAGACCACAATCATAATCCAGCTTTTTTTAACGTCGGGATAGCATAAAAATCAAGTAAACGCGATAGATTCCGTAAATGTAGTTTTATTTCAAAATGTGTGAAATTCGCGTAAATGTTAGAAAGTATTATAATATTTTTTATTCAGTCATGACTAAATGAAAATAAAAATCTTGCCAAAAAAATTAAAATTTATAATTAACATATAAAAAATCGGGGTTGATCATAGAGGGTTGAAAATTTAGAGTTGTATGTATTGTTTAATGCTGAATCATGAAAAAATCAAAATTTATCTAAAAATTAAAAAAAAATTAGGGGTGGACTACCCTTAACATTTAGAAGGATGAAAAATAGATGTTGTCCGATTCTCAGACCTACCCAATATGCACACAAAATTTCATGAGAATCGGTTAAGCCGTTTCGGAAGAGTTCAACCACAAACACCGCGACACGAGAATTTTATATATTAGATAATATTATAATCCATAATAAAACTTACTTTATCTGTAGGATATAAAAACCAATAGCTGTTCGTTTAGTCTCACTACAACTCAAAACTGGCTTGACCGATTTGAATTTTTTTTTGTTCGTGATACAGGGCTGATTTAAAAAAAAGAGGAACCCTATAAAATACATTGTAAAACTCAATAGGTTGGTTCAAACTTCAATATGGGTCTTTGGCTAACAGACGACAAAATGGCAGCTACTGTTAATCTTCCTAATTCATTTCCATTACAAGCAAGTTTAATTTAATAACCTATCAAAATCCAAATCTTAAAGGACGCAGATTTATTAGGATTGATAATCGCTGATAAAATAAATTGCAGGTGATATGAAGTTCACCGGATCATTTAGTTGATAAATGTGAATGTGGCTATTTGTGAAAATGTTGGGTGAAAATGTACTTATCTCTATCTATATATATACATAAGTACATAGATTTACTTCTCCATAGGGGTAGGCAGAGGGGAGGATTTTTCACATCATAAAACAACCTTTCGCCGCCCACTTTCCGCCCCTGGGAATGAGACAAGACGGGTGGCGAGCCAAGTCGCCGCCATTGTGATGGTTGTTACTAAAATCTGCATTGCTTACTGATTATGGCTATTTTGGAGTCTGTGAAAAGAAACTTTTTTTTTGGTTATACTGTCAGTTTTATTCATACTTTTATGAAAATGATTTTGCTTGATAGCTCTTGATTAGACTTAAAATCTGGTACACATATTTTAATCTATATTTTAGCACTTGACATGCTGAGCTACTTTAAGGAAAAAAATATTTTTGAAAGTTGAATAAGAAAACTTTACTGCCTGCAGGATTCGAACCTGCTTCCCATCCAAACCGGCGAAGTGCTCTGGACCGCTAAGCTGTCGCAGTCACAGTGTAAATTGAGTGTCACCGTTGACACTCAATCTCAACTTCACATTTGCTTTTAGATGTCTTTTTCACACTGCCACAACAAGAGCCATTAAACAAGAAGAAGATTAGATGTCTTTACGACACGCGAATTATATTTATAACAAAAAAGCCATAATTTGCCTGCGATGGAACCGCAAGCAAAGGCGTTATTTTATAAATATTTCAAGAAACGTCCAAACTTATAGAAAAACACCCAAGAAATAAAGTATTGATTCCTGTAATCTACGAATTGAATAAAAATAGTGATGGGCAAAATCGGTCTTGTACCAGGACCGCATATTAGCCAAAATTGGTATCGAAAATGCAAACCAAGACTACATAAAACAAGACCGGCTCAGTATTTACCTTTGCCCGCGGCTCCGACGCCGACATTTTGCTTAATGTGCGAACAAACAAACAAACAAATATTCTAAAAAATATGTTTTCTGTTCCGAGACACCTACATAGCATAATACTTACACCCCTTTTTTATAGGCGGGAAAAAATTCTATCCGCACACCCCGTCGTTCGGAGCTACATACAGGGTAGTGTGGGGCCTTCACCCACTAAAGAAACCCGCTGTGTGCCGCGTCTCTGCCTTTATTAGCGGGCCACCGGAACCATATTACATTCCTTCAGTGGTATAATACCTCCATCATTTTTTTTTTGATAAGGCGGGAAAAAATTTTCCTAACCGCACACCCCGTCGTTTGGGGTAATGAACAGGGTAGTGTGGGGCTTTCACCCACTAAAGAAACCCGCCGTGTGCCATCTCTCCGCCTTTATTGGCGGGCCACCGGAACCATATTACAATCCCTCAGTGGTCCGCCGGTGGCATAATACCTCCACCCTGCAGTAACTTTTTCTCAAATGTCTTCAATGTACAGACACAGCTCTTATGACACAGAAATTATGTATTCGTTTCCAAATTATTCCTGCTCGGAAACACCATGAGGAAACCTGTGTGCCTATAACATTTTCAAGCCGGCTTGTGAAGTCTCCCAATCTGCACTGATCTGGGAGATCCATCTAGGAGACCCTGGAACTAGCAGTGAGACGCTAATGGGTTGATATAAAGGACCAACCCCTGGGTACCAATGTAAAACATCAACCAGCCACAAATTTTGGATTCCACAAAATAAAAATGAACAACCAAAGCAACGGCTTTTACGTTTACTTGAAGAGAGTCGTGGCACTCATAGCCGTGACAACTTCTCTGCCATCTGAGGGTGTTTTCCAGGTCGAGCTGTACCAGATGGTACATTTGAGGGTGTTTAAAATTACGTTCGCAAAGAAAAGGGGAGGGAATATCTATCAGTGAGACCAAATATGATAATTAGGCACGGGGAGATCTAAGGAAACTTGAAGTAAAGAACGTTTCTTAGTCGCAATCGCAACGTATGATACACAATGTAAGAAAGAGGGAGGCGGTCTATGTTTTGTGACGTAATATTTACAGGGGTGTCACAACATTTGTGACGCAGTGTGACAAGTTGTAAAAAAAGCTGAATTCAGTGTTAAGTAATTTATGAACGGAAACTTTCATAAGAGCAGGTGGTGAAATTTATCGAATTTGATTTATCCATTAAAAAGCTAATTTACCTAATTGATGACTTTTAAATTAAAACAGGTTTTTTTTTATAAAACTGCTGATCTAAATATCGGTAATAATATTTGCAACTGGTTGACATCACTACAGAATATTAATGTCGGTAAAAAATGAGGTATTTGAAAGGTTACGTCATTATGACAAGCATTAGCGTTAGGTAGGGTGATTACGTAACAACATGGCGGTCAGGTGAACAACCCGCATTAGAAGGTCACGCCAAATGATTTTTTAGTTTTAGGTATTTATAAGTGGCCATTTAAGTACATTCTACAAATTAATTTAATTAATAGATTTACACAAAATGCAGTGATTGTTGTAGTGTTACGACCAGGAACTGGGAAGACCGTAAGAAGTAGGCATCGAGTTCAATTGAGAGCTCGCCCGAGATCGCGGTTTTCATATTTATAAATTACTAGCCTTTGCACACGGCTTCGCCGCAGCCAAAAGCTAGTTTTTCGGTTATATCACAGGTTCCCGAAATAGTAGCGGGATAAATTGTATACCAGTTTTTAAGGCTAATCAAGGCCTTTCAAATAAAAAAAGTTGCATCAAAATCCGTTCAGTAGTTTTTGCGTGATGCGCGAACGAACAAACAGAATCTAAATAAAATGTTTTGTGACGTCTATATAGCCTATTACAGTCATTTTTTCTCAAATATCTTGAATGTACAGACACAGCTCTGTTACAGCTTTATTAGAGATGGACCGAATGTGATTTGAACCGAATACGAACTTCTTCCTTAGCTTCTTCATTAACCCCTGCAGGGTTCCTCCCAAAGCTATTTTTTGACTTTAAAAAAAACCAGGAGGAGGCTATACAGACTTTTGTACTTAACCACACACCCTGTCATTCAGGGCAATGAACAGGGTCGCCGCGTGCGATCTCTCCACCTGTAGGCTTTTTTTTTTATTACATGTAGTGGCAGGCGGACTACGGCCCATCTGATGGTAAATGGTAAACGTCGCTCATGGACTCAACTATACCGAGAGTATTGTTAAGCCGCTGCTCACCATTTCATTTCACAGATGAAATGAAAGAATAAACGGCTATCTCCTGCTACAGCCAAAACGCAACGATGTGCTTCATGGCCGGTCACACGGGAGATGGTGGTACCAACCCGCTCGGGCCCAATACCAAGTGAGTACTCCCACTTGGTACCCAGCCCTACCACCAGTCATGCAATGGATTATAATTGCTTACTTCCCTTAGTCGCCTTATACGACACCCTTGGGAAAGAATGGGGTGATGACAATTGTATTCTTAGTCCGTCACCACACGGACAGACTCCTCTTCTCTCAGCTCTTTTTGGCCCTGTTTTGTGTTTTTTTTTGTTAAGGCGGGAAGAAATTCACCTGACTGCACACCCCATCGCTCTGGACAATGAAAAGAGTAATGTGAGGCCCTCACCCACTGAATAAACCAGCCGTGCGCCGACCCTTCGTCTGCACTAGTGGACCACTGGAACCTTGTGATATTACTTCATTGGGACCCTTGGCCTTAAAGATTTGAATTAGTTGCGAAAGAAAGTATCTCATAAAATATTCGTCTCATACGAGATTGAACTGATAGCGGTTGTTACATGACTATTCGAGGACACAAAACCGATCCATAGGTAAAATTATTTACTCATTAAATATTTAAATTAATTATTTAATTATCGATTAACGTGTGAAGCTAGACATGAGCACCATGTCTATTTCATACTGACGTAAAATAATATGTCATTTTCACGTCAAGGTCACGGATACAGCACTATGAGTATGACACATGCGTTGACATTGGTTATGCCATAGTCTAGTTAATTATTCATAATTGGATTTTTAATAGCCATAAAACAAGAAGAAGAAGAACATAATTGGATTAAAACCAGCTGTAGTCCACAACCAACAAAAAATTAACATATAATATGCATATAAATGCATTCCGATAGATGGCGTTGGTCCTAAAAGACAAATGTGATGCGGAGATTGGGATGACCGAAAGGTCGGTGCGTAGGTGTGTAGCTGAGCCTGTTAAATGCTTAAAAATATAGATCAAAAAGTTCTTGATTAGACTTAAAAACTGGTATACATTTTATACCGCTAGAATATCGGGAGCCTTATATATCAATAAACTAAAACCTTGCCCGCGGCACCGCCGCAGTGAAAATCCTTTTAAAGGATAAGATTATGAAGAAACCTGCAATCCAGGGACATTTATAATGAATGGTTTCTACGAATCAGCATTAGGTCAGTGTGATACTGTGGCATATATCCCCAACTCTGAGAGGAGCCACGCGCCCCACGGTGAGACAGTAATGGTTTATGAAAACAATCTAGAAAATATGTAAATTTTCAATAACGAGCAATTACCCGATTAAACACAAAGTGAAAAATGTGAAATCGAAAATAACAGTCAGGAGCAGGATTTGAACCTGCATCTCCTGGATACCGTCCAGATGCTTTGCCAATTCAGCCATCGTGACAATTGCTCCTGACTGCTAATCTCGATAACACATCATACTTAACGTCTTTGGGTGGTGTTATTTTCGATTTCACATTTTTCACTTTGTGTTTAATGTATAGCGCTAAGCATGTCAAATGCTAAAAATATATATAAAAATATCTAAATAATTACCCGATTGCCTGAATCCTGACATAATATAAGATAGTATTTTGGTTATAATCAATATAAATGTTTACCGTTCGCAAATTCCCCCATGGTTAATGTCACCCCTTGGCAACCGTAGCACACACAAAGGGGGTTGTTGACAGTAATAAATACCAAGAGTGTGTACTTGGATGACAAAATGTATGTATATGGTAAAATGTATGTATGTGTGTGTGTGTATGTGCGTGTGTGTAGATCTTATTCTCATACATTGACTACCCACATATTCATATATTTTCTTAATTATCTTTCCATACAATGGTTTTCTGGAAGAAATAGCTATATGCGATAAGGCCGCCAATTATACATTTTAATTGTAACTTACAAAACATTTTTCTAATTTAAATTTATATGTTCAATGTAGGTACCTATAATAAAGAGTTAATCTATCTATATGTCGTAGCCAGATCATTAAATGGCAATTTAATGATGTGGCCGACATTTTTATGAGAGCTTACCTGACAAAACCATTTTTTTTTGTTTAGGTGGGAAAAAATATACCTAACCGCACACCCCGTCGTTCGGGGCAACGAACAGGATAGTGTGGGGCCCGTACCCACTAAAGAAACCCGCCTGTGCCGTCTCTCCGCCTTTGTTGACGGACCACTGGTACTGTGTAAGTAATCCATACTTCAGTGGCCCAAACTGACAAAACCATTTCATGAAATGGTCGGCCACACCCACAACACTATGTTGTTATAAAGCTGTAACAGAGTTGTACATTTAAGGCAGGCCTAAAACCAACCTTGATATTACTTCTTTACGTCAACTCGTACGGCACCCGCGGGAATCCATGGAGAGGCAGTCGGACTTTACTAGCAGGGATTGACTTCTCCTGGACCGTATAGATAGTATTCTCTTCTCCTATTTTAAACCTCAGTGAAGGATCTAGCTATTGCTGTCTATGTTCAATAGCATGACGCCTGTATTCCTCTAAGGGGTAGGCAGAGGTGTATTACACACCCACGGTTCGTCAGCTATGTTTAAGTCTCACGTAATAGGGTGAGCCTATTGCCATCTACCGGGCACATTTCCAAACTCCGGGCTGCTACTGAGAATTTTTCTTTTTACGAAATTCTCAATGAGACTGCCCGTCCCAAGGATTGAACCCGAGACCTCATGATCAGCAGTCAGCAGTCACTCACATTACCGCTGCACCACAAATATAAACACAAATATATACCAATTCCTGCCCGAATGTTGCGCTTCTCTGCCTAGAGACTCATAGCCAAAAGGCGATCTGAGGCCACACAATTAGTTTGTAATGCACCACTAATTTACTCTTAGTAGGTGTTACAGATGGGGAATGGAGGCAGTCCTTGCCTGTGTCAATTCATTTATTAATCGTTAGCAAATAAATATCTCTTCAAAATTAAAGGGATGCGCAGAAAAAAAAAAACTAATAAACGAAAACGGATTAAAGAGCCTACAGACGCTGCCCAAAACGTCTATAAAGTATGTATTTTAATGTTCTTAAGCAATGTCATTATTTTGATTAATAAACTATTGTAAAAGTCAGACGTTAGGTTGCAACTTCATCCCAGGGAGGTGGCCAGGTGGCAGGTGGCGACGCCCGCCGAGCTGCCATGGCCCGGTGGAGGGCACGGTTGGAGGCGCCTCGGGCCGGTCTTTGAACCATAGGAGCGCTCCAGCCGGTGCTGGAGGAGTGGGCGTGGCGACGGCACGGAGTCCTTACCTTCCGACTGGTGCAGGTGCTGTCGGGGCACGGTTGCTTCGGCAGATATCTGCACATAGTCGCAAGGAGGGAAGCGACTCCGGGCTGTCACCACTGCGGCTGTGACGAGGACACGGCGCGCCACACGCTCGAGTCGAGCCCGGCTTGGGCCGAGCAGCACCGTGAACTCGTCGCTGAAATAGGGGGGGACCTCTCGCTGCCGAACGTCGTCAGAGCGATGCTTGGCAGCGACAGGAACTGGGCCGCGGTCGCTGCCTTCTGCGAGGAGGTTATCTCGCGGAAGGAAGCGGCGGAGAGGGCCAGGGAGGATTCTTCCGCTGACCCAAACCACCGCCAGCGACCGGGGCAGCGCAGGCGCAGATACTTGCGCCTCATGCCGCCCTAGCTGAGGCTGCGGGTGGATGGACCGGGGAACGTCCGCCACCCGCAAGGCCTCCCGAGAAGGTGTGACGTTCCGTGTTCGGATGCGTCGCTCAATAGAGGGTACCCGAAAGGGTAAGCCGCCGGCGAACCACCGAAGGAATATAACATGGTTCCAGTGGCCCGCCAATAAAGGCGGAGAGACGGCACACGGCGGGTTTCTTTAGTGGGTGAGGGCCCCACACTACCCTGTTCGTTGCCCCGAACGACGGGGTGTGCGGTTAGGAACATTCTTTCCCGCCTTAACAAAAAAAAAATATTGCAACTTGATAAATGTATATATATATAAAAGCCGCTCGGCACGGTGTGGAATGAAATAATTTGCCAGCGTCGATTTTGCAGTTCGATTACAATATGTCTTAGCGTGATGCATGCTAACTAACTTACACTACATTACATCTAATGATCCCGTGGAACGTGGAATATTGACATGCACATGCTTTTATAGGCATACAAAAATAAAACACTAATTTGGCGCCGCTATCGATATTATGTACTCAACGGTACGTAAATCGAATCAAATATCGATTTAGGTAAAAACATTGATTAGCTCAATATATTTATCGAACTATACTATATTAAATATAATAATTATATACTATTCACTTTATCATCATAACAACTTGTAAATTAAGGTTTTTTATCCTTTACTTTTTGTAGAGTACAAGGTATGGGAATTACGTAAGTTTTAAATTTAGAACTTACATAATGAGGCCGTTTCGAATGAGGTTTTAATTTGTTTAAATGAAGAAGTACAAAAGAGTATGGTAGGTATACACGGTCTATTCACTCTATGATTTAAAGACGATAGAACTTTTTTTTACTTGTAATGTTTATATTTTTGACGATCTGTTACGCAGATAACTACTTGTCTCATTTTTATGCAGTTTAAGTCAGGTAGGTAGTAATTTGATAACTCATAAAATTAATTAATTAAAATGAAATCCTTTATCATAACTGGTCTTATTTCAGATACTAGTCGTTAAATGCATTTATTTTTATTCGTAACAATTGATGGACTGTAAAATCAATTGTCACTTAACTCTAACAAAAATTAGCACGCAGTTTTCACCAACAGATCTCTTGACCCTTAGTATAAATATTTTGATAGACCTATCTAAGGACGCCCCACACTATAGGGGTTGACGTGAAAAGGAAAAATGACATCGCAACTTTACGTACCTAGCTTTTTTCTTTTTGTTAAGGCGGGAAAGAATGTTCCTAACCGCACACCCCGTCGTTCGGGGCAACAAACAGACCTAATTTTTTTAGCATTTTATTTTACTACTTTGTCAGCGTGATTTATCTGTATATCCATGCCAAATTACTGCTTTCTTGTACTGAGAGTCTGAGCTAAGCTGTGGACAGGCGGACAATCCAATATAACGAAACTATAAGAGTTCCTTATTGACTACGGAATCCTAAAACTGCGAGTCAGATTCGAACTCACGGCTGAAAGAATAAAGTTTAGTACTTTTTCCAGACTAGCCTAATAATTGTAGAATAACCTTTGTTTAGTCTACAATGTAGACTAAACATTGTAATTCAGTTTCTAAACGACAGCACCATAAAAGGCTTAATTTAAAAAACTAAATTTTCACAAATGCGCTGTCAAGGCTGGTCCGAACACCAGTACCTAATGATTTTACTTAACGAAGCATCTAATTTAATCGAGACCGACTTTTTATACTCGCTGAAAGTCAACACGTGCAAATTATTAATCTTAAATACCGTTACGCTTTCGCCCATCCATATATTAACCTTGGTATATATTGCTTAGATCACTTTTTAACTCTTAATGATGTGATCAATATGAGTAACAGGGTAAGTATGTATACATTTTATTTATACAACGTGTGGCCCACCTGATGGTAAGCGGTTACCGTAGCCTATAGACGCCAGCAACACCAGAGGCATCACTTGCACGTCGTTATCTCCAAGGAAAGGTATAAGGTGGAGAGGATAGATAATAAGGAGAGGATATGGAGGGGATTTGCGTCTCCGGCGCTCTCACTCATCATAAAAAACACAATAGTAAAAATACCTTCCGTTGCTTCACGCTGATCTTCTGTGAGAGGGTGGTACTTCCCCGATCGAGCCAGCCTAAGCCTATTCATGCTTAAGCAAGGCTCTACCACTATATACAAAACACAATAAAATAATTTCAAAAAGATTCCAAAATTATACATATTTTTTTGTTAAGGCGGGAAAAAATGTTCCTAACCGCACACCCCGTCGTTCGGGGCAACGAACAGGGTAGCCTGGGGCCTTCACCCACTAAAGAAGCCCGCTGTGTGCCGTCTCTCCTTCTTTATTGGCGGGCCACTGGAACTATGTTACATTCCTTCGGTGGTACCAAAATTATACCTAAGTTTTGTTAAGTTGTAATAATGATTGGAATTTTCTTTTATATTAGTTTCTGCCCGCGACTTCATCTACGTGGACTATAAAATTCCAATCCCTTATATGTATATGTCGTGTAGTCGTAGAGCGTTGCACGAATGAGCCAGCTTCGATCGGGGAAGTACCACCCACTGACAAAAAATCTGCGTGAAACAAGGGTAGGTAGGTACTACTGCTGTTATGTTTCGTTTGGTGAGTATGAGCCCCGTAGGCCAAATCCTCCCTATCCTCTGCTTATTATCCTTCCTATCCGCCCCCTTTCCTTGGAGATGGCGGCATGCGAGTGATGTTATATAAAAATACTACTTTATACCTTCGCTACTCCTTTGTTTTAAAGTAAACATAGAACATTTAAAAATTTTACCCATTTTATAGGGATTTTTTCAATTTATTGGATTTTTGTCGTTCTGGTGACAACACTTTCATGCACACAACTTCAAAAAAGTGGCTTTACTTTTTAGTTTACAATACAGTGTCTTTATTTTTTGTTAGTCTGAGACTAACAAATAACAAAGATTATTATTAAAATAAATACATATAAAAGGTGTTACAGAAAACTACGTGCCTTTGAGATTTACTCGACGGCTTTCGAAATTTTTGGGGGTCTAAGGAGACCTGTGCTCAATAGTGGATTGTGATGGGGATTTGTACCCGAATGAACAGTACCTTTAAATTATTGGTATTAATATTATAGGTACCTATTCATTATAAATACCTATAAGTCTGAGTTTCATGTGTTCGTTATCGGTTACCAAGTAATAATATAAGCAATTAAAATAATCAATGTTGTGATAATTCCACTCCCTCTAGACAATGCATATTTTTACTACATTCGTCAGATTTCAAGTATGTTTTTATAACACCAATGATAAGAAACGAAAAAAACAAAACTATATTTTTAATGCTCGTAAAAAAAATAATTAAGCTCTATGGGAACAGCGCTCTACAGTGATGTTTCGTAATCGATTTCATAAAACAAATAGGTACATAAAATCAATTTCACACAACATTTTCGTGAAAATGAATGACGGTAAACTCACCTCAATTGAATCCCAAAGACAATTTCCATTATCAGCATTTAATATAGACAATGTTTATAGCAAACACACGATTATGATAAAAAAATATAAATGAAACCACGAAAACGCGCGAACGCCGCTCAATTAGTTCGGGGACATGTTACTATTTATCACGTTTTCAGCCAAAAAAAAACATCAAAATAGCACTATGTCATATGAAACGAGTAAAATCGATACACGAACGCGCGAAACACACCCCTATTCTAGCAATGCCGGTGCCGCACTGAGTCGGAGTCGGTGAGTCGACATCGACGATTGAGTGAGAATATTGAGAATACGTGTTGTATTGTACTACCCTGAGTACTACTTTTGTTGTTACAAGTTACAAAATGGCGAACTTACCGGAGTTTGCGCAATACGTGTTTGCCATAGTATTTTATACGACATTAAGTTGAAGTGTTGTAAGTAAATCGATACTTAATTTTATATGCACTTAATTGTTTTTTTATTTTACGACTGAATGCCGTTGACTGAAGAAAATTATGCAGTGTAGGTAGAATTGGCACCTTCAGTAGGTACCAATTATTATCGTATAATATTTTAGTTAATGCTTATATGATATAATTATTATTGCTAATGAAATGTCACTAAACTACAAAAAATATAATAAAAATTGCAATAAAAAAAAAGAAAAAATACATAATATGGACCTATAAGTACATGTACTTACATTATAATAAAATAAATAGACTAGTTGGTGCAGCGGTAGTGTGAGCGACTGCCGATCATGAGGTCTAGCGTTCGACCCCGGGTCGAGCAGCCTTATTGTACTTTTTCGTAAAAAGAAAAATTCGCAACTGCAGTCCGGAGTTTGGAAATGTGCCCGGTAGACGGTATTAGGCTCGCCCCCTATTACGTGGGACTTAATAGTCGACGAACCGTGGCTGTGTAATATACCTCTGCTTACCACTTCGGGGATACAGGCGTGAGACTGTGTGCGTGTGTGTTAAAATAAATAATCGGTAAAAATTAACGTGACCAATTTTTTCGTAGTTTCACTACTAATTCGTTTCACAAATAATTGAAATACCCTGTGAACGAAAAAAAATTGTGACAAGTGTATCGGCGTGATAATGAGAGTTACCAGATAGATTATAATGAGTTTAAGTAAATTTACAATTACAGTTATTTGGACCCATATGCAGTTTCAGTACATAATTTTAGTTAAAGTACTGGTGATAGGCTTGGGTACCGAGTGGGATACTCAGATGGTTATCACTTACCATCTTTGTTCCTACTACCGTAAGCTCATGGACTTATAAAGGAACGGATAGCGCCTCGCTAAGACAAAATTGAAGATACGTAATGGCGGCGGCTATCTATGTGTGAATGAATTTAGGATTGCCATGTTAGCCAAATTTACCCTTTTTATTATACATATTAAAAAAAAACAGGTTGGCAGATAAATTTATTGGAAATGTATATGAAATATACTGTACTATTTGAAAAGGTTAATAGTGCAAACAACACAATTTTACTGTATTTATTTAAAACTTAAAATAAATCATCGGCAGATAATGGGTAATAAAGGATAACATAATTATGTCGATAAAACGGGATTAACTTGCATGTTTGTCGGGACTACAGTGGCCAAGGTGTCTTTACTACTTTGATAATTAATGTGTTTCCGAGAAATCCGATGCAGTTGTAATCGGTAGAGTTATTGTTCTAGCGCAGTTGGGTTCACAGAATTCTAGGAAACTATTGCTCTTTTTTGAGGTGAGCGGAATACACAAAGCTTATTTTAAACAGTTTTATGTTACCTATATTGGCCGCTACCGTTTCTAATTGTAAGCAGATATATTATTATTAAAATAGAATATTTTGAAGAGTGGCTAAAGGTAATTTTGATGATTTCGTTTTGGTATTAGATAACGCCTCTTACCACTCCCATAAGGTAGAATAAAACTGGCGTAAGGCCCAGTTCAAAAGTGGCTAAACTCAAAGAATGTAAACAATTAATAAATGAATACACTGATTAAAGCAGAATTACTGTAAATCATTACAAAAGAAAACACTTATTATCAAAAAATGTAGTTGAGGAGTTCATTGTTGAGTATGGTGTCAACATCTCAAAAGACTTCCTTAGGACTGTAAATCAAATCCTATATAACTAGTATGGGCACAGGTAAAGGGGCGAGTCGCAAGAAATAACAAATGTTTTTAAATGGCTGAAATTAAAGAATTATTTACTGAAGGCTAAAGTTGTTGACACTGCAATGGTAGTTGCGATATGTCGAGTATGTTATTATACTTAAAGTAACGAAATAAAATGATGCTACTCGTTCACCTTATTGATAATGTAACAGAAAGATTCTTAGTAAATGTAGATTCTGAAAGTAATATTTCAGAAATAAATTGTGATTAAGAAAGTTCGGCTTTTATTTTTTCCATTTTGACTAAAATGATAATAAGCAGACAAATAGGCATCTACGGTGGGCATCTATCACCTTATTTTAAGTCGCTTTCGTTAAATGCGATTTTCTAATGAACATAAATAACACTCGCAAATGCAATTTTATTACGTTATTAACTTTTTCTCGCAGCTCCGCCGCAGCCAAAAGTTAGTTTTTGGGTTATATCTCAGCTTCCCGATAAAGTAGCGTATAAAATGTATACCAGTTGTTAAGTGTAATCAAGAACTATCAAATAAAAATTTGCATCTAAATCCGTCTAGCAGTTTTTGCGTGATGCGCGAACAAACAAACAGATAAACAGACAAAAAATTAAAAAAAAATAGTTTTGTTTAGATACGCTTATATATCTGTCTATTACAGTATTTTTTTCTAAAAAATCTTAAATGCACAGACAGCTATGTTACAGCTTTATAATAGTATAGAAAACATATTAAAATAGGTATGATTACTTTAATTTAGATTTTGTAAATTCTACAATAATAAATTCATGCTACTTATACTACTGCAACGCAAATTCAAATTAATAAACCATCAGAAAATTTATTATAATAAAAAATATATATTAATTATGTGTTTTCGATAACTCAGACTACAACAACACTATTAATGATACGTGCCAATCAAATATCATCTTAGTCTACAAAATAAAAAATCAAAGTATAGTAACTTAACCTAAACAAATAGTACCTCATAAATATAAACTATAAAATTCCCATATTTCGGGTAATTTCCACTAGCGAATATGAGCAATACTGGTATTGTGATGAATTATTTTGTTCTGGTGAATTAATATAAATTTTAATGTATAAAATCGGGAACTAATTGATTAAATTATTCATTTACCTATGAAACGTGACTCCTGGAGTTTTTTCTTTCTGTCACTACGGTTTTTCACCACACAAGATATGCTGTATTTTGATATTTTTTTGCAGCGTAGACGTACCGACTGTGATAACGTTTACTCGCGCAATGGCCGACTAAGGAGTGAATGTGTGCGTGTCGGCATGTACGTACAGCGAACTGGCCGACTCTGAGTGACACAATCTTTTGTTAGCAAGGCTCAGTCCGTTATTTTTATTAAGTTCATGCGTAAGCTATAGAAAATACTTAAAGTTAACCAACTTCCGTGCACGAGGTCGTGGGTTCGAATCCCATTCAGGACAATTATTTGTGTGATGAACACAGATATCTGTACTGCGTCTGGGTGTTTTCTATCTATTATATGTATGTATCTGTTAGAATCATCGTTCATATAGACAATCAACATAGCTGCAAACCATATTTCAAAAAGTAAGTATAATCTCTTAACACTGCCTTCGATATATATATAGTGTGGTATACCGAATCCATAGATTCGTGTCGCCTCGCCATCTCTGTTCTTTTTAGTCTGTGGTTTTGGAACAAGGTACTGTGCATATATTTAATAAAACTTGTATTAATTCATTCACGGGGTACTCAAGTAATATCTGTTTACTTGTATTTAAAAACTTAGACATTTTTATAAAAGTTAGAGACACACTACTTAAATACACGACACAAAGACAGATTATACTTACCAACATCTATAATTAAGATGCTTCATCAGAGTCCTTATAATATGGCGGTAAATATATTTAATAAATTGCCAAAATACATAAAAACAGAAACAAAACTAACGCATCTTAAAAAAAACTAAAAGAATATTTAATTATGAAATGCTTCTACTCAACAAAAGAATAATTATCTTGATATTAAACATGGGGGCGGGCTTTATAATTGTCCCACCCCTCTACCCACGGGAGTCGTAAGAGTCGACTGAGGGAATACCGGGCGAGTTGGCAGCAGCACTCCCTCGAGTATTAACAACATCCACTGTGATCGCCAACCCGCCTGCCAAGCGTGGCGATTACGGCATTATCCCCCATGACGGGACCGCTCGTTGTGACGTTCTCTTGGGGAGGCCTATGTCTAGCAGTGGACGTTTGAAAGGCTGCTGGATGGATGATGAAACATGACAAATAAATATAGACTAGTTGAATTAATAAGTAGTGTTAATATTATATTAACTTGACATTATACCCTGAAGTATTGTATAATGAAAATCATAATTAGTAATTGAATTATTGTCATTGATTGTATTCTTTATTGAAAATTATTACATTAGTTACAAAATTGGTAGGCCTAACAACTTGTATTAATTTTAAAATCTCGCTAAATGTATTTAATATTAAGGTATTTATTATAATTAGATAAAATCATTAAGACACCACAATTTGCTGCGTTCGAAGAGGGCAACTAAGCTGGAACTGACAATACATTTACCCCCTTACTAATAAACATTGTATAAGCTCCGAATAGTTACTCAGTGTTTTGTTCCGTTCTTTCAACATCAAACTGTCATATTAGTGACAAAGACAAAACACTGTGTAACTATTCAAAGGTTATAAAACGTTTATTAGTAAGGCAGTTAAAATATAAGACCTAATTTGTACCATAGTTTGGCAAATAAAGATTTGATTTACAAAAAACATCTTGTATATGTATTATATCCGTAATCTGGTACCCTTAGCACAAGCGTTAAGCTTACTTTGGGACCAGAGGACGTTGTGTGAAAAATGTCCGTGAATATTTATTTATTTAAATAAAAGGAGGAGGTTTTCAATTCGGATGTTTATATTTTTTTTTATATATGTTCGGGCATAACTCCGTCATATACCGGGTGTAAATGACATAAAAAACAAATATAGCATCACGCCTGTATTCCCCGCAGGGGTAGGCAGAGATGTATTACACACCCACGGTTCGCTAGCTATGTTCAAGTCCCACGTAATAGAGGGCGAGCCTATTGCCATTTCCGGGCACATTTCCAAACTCCAGGCTGCTACTGAGAATTTAGGTATTTTTTTACGAAAAAGCTCAATAACACTGCCCTACCCGGGTATCGAACCCAAGAACAGTCATGTCATGTCATGATCAGCTGCAGTCGCTTACACTACCGCTGCGCCATAGAGGCAGTTAAAGAAAAGAAAACCTACTCGTGACCACGGCTGGTGCAACTCAGCCGAAACGTCGAGGTTAGTCAAAATAATAGTATTTTGATAAGTTTAATGCGCGTATAGACCCCTTAAATGTGTGGGAATAATAGTATTTCCCACTCAACCTCCTTACCTAAATGTAGGTCAAACGAAACTCTTTGGTTGTGATTTTGAATTATAATGTTCTGACAATATTAGAAACATTTATTAATGTCAAGATTTAAAATTATAATTGTCGATGTCATATATTATATCAACTAATAGATATTATTATTATTGCTCAGTATTTTAAGAAGGAAGCACCTGATCTTCCTCAGCGACCCTTAAGGTCCTCATTCTTTGATGTTACAAGGTTTTCTCGTATGTAAAGCTTTCAGTACTATGTTATAATTGTTGGTGTACTATATATTCAAAAGTCTAGTTCTTTATAACTAATGTATTCAACAGTGAATCGTATGAACAAACAAGTGATAATAAATAATTGTACTGAACACTCTAGAGTTATAATTCTTTTGAACACGCAGTCGAGATATTGGGTCTTGACATATTAAATGAGAAGGTGGTCGTATCAGGACCATAACAACCCCCAAAAAAGTGTTATAATGAATATAAAACGCGAAAGTTTAAAAAGTACTATTACTACTTTATACAATTATTGCCAAATGAATGCTATAAGCTATGTACTTACCCAATCTCCTTATCACATTTGTCTTAACGACCAACGCCCTCTATCGGAACGCATTTACATGCATCCAATATAGTAAGTTTAATTTTGCAATTAAAATTCATACTATTTGATGGCGTGATTTTTTTAAACATTTTGATCTATATTTAAGTTAAGACAAATGCGATAAGGAGATTGGGTATGTCTAAAAGATAGTACTGCAGCTCAGTGGATTAGACCACTTCCCCGGATAGGAAGGGCCGCAGGTTCGATTCCCACCTGTACTAAAATACTCTTTTTCCTTATTCACAAATTATGATTTGTACTTTAAGAGTAGGGGAGCATGTCAAGTGCTAAAATATAGATCAAAATGTTTAAAAAAACACGCCATCAAATAGTATGAATTTTAATTGCAAAATTAAACTTACTATATTGGATGCATGTAAATGCGTTCCGATAGAGGGCGTTGGTCGTTAAGACAAATGTGATAAGGAGATTGGGTATGTCTAAAAGATAGTACTGTAGCTCAGTGGATTAGAGCACTTCCCCGGATAGGAAGGGACGCAGGTTCGATTCCCGCCTGTACTAAAATACTCTTTTTCCTTATTCACAAATTATGATTTGTATTTTAAGAGTAGCGGAGCATGTCAAGTGCTAAAGTATAGATCAAAATGTTCTAGAACGACTTGTATATACACAACTGAATTCATTTCTTAACGAAAATAATCTCCTCAATTCTTTCCAATCAGGGTTTCGCGCTGGTCACAGTACAGTTTCAGCATTAATCCAAATTACTGACGACATTCGACTAGGCATGGACAGAGGAAATCTGACGGTCCTCTCCTTATTGGACTTTAGTAATGCTTTTACAACCGTAGATTTCCATATCCTTCTTGGTATTCTACGCTCTATTAACATATCGCCAACGGTAATTGATTAGTTTCGTAGTTACCTGTTTGGTCGCCGACAGCGTGTATGTGTCCACAACACGTACTCTGCTTGGAGTAATACGGCTTCTGGTGTACCACAGGGCGGCGTTTTATCTCCTTTACTCTTTGCAATTTTCATAAATTCAATCTCTCAACAATTCATCCTACCACCTTTATGCAGATGATTTGCAAATATATACTCGGGCACCTCCACAGTTTTTATCGCAGGCCATTGCAACTATAAACGCTGACTTGGAAAGAATAAGCGAATGGAGCCGTAATTATGGTCTCAATGTCAATCCATTAAAAACTCAAGTTGCTATTGTTGGTAGCTCCAGGATGTTGGGCAAAATTGAATTCAAACCTCAAATTCAATTTAATGGCATTAATTTACCCGTAACAGACAAAGTGAAGGATCTTGGCATTTTAATCGACAGCACTTTATCCTGGAGACCTCAATTACAGGAAGTTAGTCGGAAATTGTTTGCTTCGGCAGGATCCTTGCTCTGATTACAAAAATTTTTACCTATCGCCACTTCTCCTGACCATAATTGATTACGCTGATGCCAGCTATCCAAATCTCACCGAAGCCCAACTTGATAAACTTGAGCGGCTTCAAAACGTCTGTATACGATTCATATTTGGTTTACGTAAATATGATCACGTTTCCGAATTTCGCAAAAAGCTCAAGTGGCTTCCTATTCGTTTTCGCCGGAACACACATATTCTATCGTTATTATATATTATATTATTTAACCCTGTTTCTCCCTCATATCTCAAAGAATATTTTAAGTTCCTTCATGACACACATTCAAAATCACTGAGGTCATCCGAAAACCTGAGGCTAAAGATGCCAACGCATTCTACAAAGTTTTATAGTCAATCTTTTACGGTGACTGCTAGTCGTTTGTGGAATGAGTTACCAGTCACTATTCGACGAGCGCAGACTTTAACTGGCTTTAAAACACTTTAAATGAGCACTACTTATGTATTTAATTATCGCAGATCCGATGATACATATAAGTACCCTTTAAGTTTAACATGACATTATTTATCTGTGACGTATGTATAAGTATAGGTATATTAATATTCAATAGATTTAAGTTATTATATTATTACGCCACTCAACTACCCTGCTATTTTCTTTCCACAATTCCGTTGTGGGTTGCCTGGAAGAGATTGCATATAGCGATAAGGCCGCCCATTTGTGCATTATTTATTATTATTATTTTTGTTATAAGTTTTTTCTATTTTGTTTTTTTTTGTGTACAAATAAAGAGATATCTATATATCTATCTATCTCACTTTCGCAGGTATCTTAATTCTGTATATTCATCCATCCATCAGCCTTTCATCGTCCACTGCTGGATATAGGCCTCCCCAAGAGAACGCCACAGCGAACGGTCCTGTGCCGCCTGCATCCAACGACTGCCTGCGACTTTGACCAAGTCATCTGTCTACCTGGTGGGAGGCCCTCCTACACTGCGCCGTACGATACAGGGTCGCCACTCGAAAACCTTTCTTCCCCAACGGTTGTCGGTTCGTTGAGCGATGTGGCCTGCCCATTGCCACTTCAGCATACTGACCCAGCGGGCTATGTCGGTGCCTCCCGTTCTCCTACAGATCCGTATTACAGATCTTATCACGTAGAGAGATCCCAAGCATAGCCCACTCCATAGCACGCGACTTTGAGCTTTGATATAAAGCCAACATTCAGACACCACGCCTCTGTACCGTAAGTCATCACTGGTAACACACACTGGTCGTAGACCTTCGTCTTCAGACACTGTGGAATTCTGTATATATAAAAGAATAACCAACCAAAGACATTAAAACAAATGTGAAGTGGAAATTGGATGTCACCGTTAGGTGCAATAGTTTAGCGGCTCAGAGCACTTCTGATACAGGAGCCGCCTCCTATTTTTTTAAGTGCTTTGTGAGTAGATTCCGTTCGAAGAGACGCCCAAATTTTTCTCTGTGAATAATCTCGATAGAGGTAGCTAATAAAGAGCGCAGGTATAAAACATTTCGATTTGGTGGGGTGTCGAAATTGTCTAACAGTAAGTTTGAATGTTAAGATAATTAAATAATAAACTCGGAATAACAATTGTCCTACAAAATGCGTAGTTTGACTGGAGCGAGCTCTTCTACAAATATAGAGAGACAAATATAAATAAAGCGGTCATTTAAATTATTAACCATCTGATTTTTTTAATGCAGCTTTGTAAATATTTGTATAATGAAATGGCCATATATAGTCCTACAAATTTAGTGTTTCCGTAAGGATTGAGGAGCCACTTTTCGTATCTTAATGAAATTATACTTATTTAGTAGTAAATTTAAAAAAATGTAGGACCGATACGCGATTTTGTAGTATAATACTTCAAAAGTTATATGAACATAAAGGTGGCACCTCAATCTAAATGTTTGGATTGAGGAGCCATGTCAGAACTAGGAATATGATAGATGAATATTTATCAAAATTTGGTATGATTTTGTAGCATTTGAGAGTAATTCGAAGATAAAATCTGAGCTCAGTAGTATCAAAACTAAAAAAGTTACCATATATTATATGTGGCTCCTCAGACCATACATATATGACTCGTCATTTTTCAAACAAGCAGTTATTCAATTAATGCGCAATTTTTTAAACATTTAGTAGTAAGTATATTATATTTGTAGGACAAGAGTCAGTAATTAAAAATTAATGAATTGGGAGATATAGCACATTTTATCTGGCTCCTCAATTGAGATGCTTCCGTAAATAGATTTGCCTACATCTACTTATACTTGTGACGAAATTTGGAACAAAAAACATTTATGTTTTGTATAAATTTATACTAATTGCACGTTTAATCATACTATAAAAAAATTCAATATCTACGAAGTTATTAGCTATCCTATAATTTCCCAACAAATTGTTTTGAAGGGTGTCCATGAATAAAATATATAACAATAAAAATTGTTGTTTGTGTTAGAAATATATCGGCTCGCGCGCGTGTGCGTCTGTGTGTGTGTGTGTGTGTGTGTGTGTGAAGGTCTGGTGGCCGAAATTGTTTTTTTATTTTTTCATTTCTTCATAGTTAAAGATACTAGCCATTTATGCAAGACTGATCTATATTTACGAGCAGTAAGAGAATAAATTTGAAGGTTTGTATTAGCTCTGTTGTATAGAATAGGGCTTATAAAATAGTATTGACGTTTTGTTTTTATAATATTGGCTGATTCTGAAGAAAATCATAATCATCCATCCATCCATCCATCAGCCTTTCATCGTCCACTGCTAGACATAGGCCTCCCCAAAATGGGGATTTTACCATAATCGCCACGCTTGGCAGGCGGGTTGGCGATCGCAGTGGATGTTTTTAGTACACAGGGGAACGCTGCTGCCCGGTCCCCCGGTAATCCCTTAGTCATCTTTTACGACTCCCATAGGAAGAGACGGAAAAAAAAAATAACGCAAAATCATAAAATAACGAATAAATAATAAGGATTTTGTTGCTTTAGTCACTAATGCATCAAATATTGATTAGTTACTATTTACTAGCCTTTACTCGCGGCTTCGCCACAGCCAAAAGCTAGTTTTTTTTATTATATCTCCGGTTCCGGATATAGCAGCGGGATAAAATGCATACCAGTTTTTCAGTTTAATCAAAAAAAATTGCATCAAAATCCCTGCAATAGTTTTTGCGTGAAACGCGAACAAACAGATGAACAATCAACAATTCTAAAAAAAAATATTTTGTGTTTAGACACGCCTATATAGCCTATTAAGTACAGTAACTTTTTTACAAATACCTTAAGTGTACAGACACTGCTTTGTTACAGCTTTATAATAGTAGGTATATATTTATAATAGTGGGATAACTGCGACGAGGAAACGGCGCAGCACACGCTCGAGTCGTGCCCGGCTTGGGTCGCAGCAATAGGGGGGGACCTCTCGCTGCCGAGCATCGTCAGAGCGATGCTTGGCAGCGACAGGAATTGGGCTGCGGTCGCTGCCTTCTGCGAGGAGGTCATCTCGTGGAAGGAAGCGGTGGAGAGGGCCAGGGAGGCTGATCCTTCCGCAAACGCCGCCAGCGACTGGGGCGGCGCAGGCGTTGAATATTTGCGCCTAGCTGGGGCTGCGGGTGGATGGACCGGGGAACGTCCGCCACCCGCAAGGCCTCCCGCGAAGGTGCGACGCTCCGTGTGTGGATGCGTTGCTCAGATGAGGGTACCCGAAAGGGTAAGCCGCCGGCGGACTACCGAAGGAATGTAACATAGTTCCAGTGGCCCGCCAATAAAGGCGGATTGTAATTGAAACGGTACACGGCGGGTTTCTTTAGTGGGTGAAGGCCCCACACTACCCTGTTCGTTGCCCCGAGCGATGGGGTGTGCGGTTAGGAACATTTTTCCCGCCTAAACAAAAAAAAAAGGTATAGATAGATAAAAGAAACATAAATATATTACAATAGTTGCCTTGGAATTTCGATAATGACGATTTGTTAACAATTGAATTTCAAAAACTAGTCTCTGTAGCGTAACGGTGAAGCCGTCACGCTACAATTATTTAGGACCTACCTAGGGGTCTTAAAAGAAATTAAATAGGAAACAGATCGAAACAAATTTTAATAAATAGGAAAACACGTACAAATTTTGTAAGCACTAAGTACTACTAGAGTTATTACTGTCTTTACCTAGTATTCACCGCAACACTTGGGATACCTCAAAAGATGTTCTTGTACAAGGGTCCACTCCCTTTAGCATTCCGTACATGTACAAAGGTTCACTCCCTTTAGCGTTCAGTACAATCCCTTCCGTTCTAGAAGGTCAGACCCGGTCTCGGACCCAGACCCTGAAGTCCAACAGATCACACCTGAAATGTCTGAAACGGCCTCCAGTGAAGAACCAAAACTTCAAGACAATCTTCAGAAGAGCCTTGACAACTTCTCAAGAAACTTTAAGATAATTCGGAGCTTTGACAGCTATCTCAATAGGACCAAGTCCGAGTCTAGAATGAATCAGAATCTTTAGCTATATTTACAGGACCATGCCCGAGTCTAGAATTTTTCAGAATTCACATTCCTATGTATAGATTGAGGAGCCACATTAAAAGTATTGTATATTCTTGAATATCAATAGTACTAGACTCAGATTTTTAGTAGGCACTATACACAATTACTACTAAATTATAGAAAATTTTCAAAAATATTAAGTAAATACTTTGTGTTCTAGGTGGCTCCTCAAGGTGGCTCCTCAATTCAGATGTTTGGATTTTTACATTAGTATATTGTTCCGGAGAAATCCCTAACAATTGCTCCGCTTGTGGCGATTGCAATCGCCACTTTGTTATTGCGGTTGCACTCGCCTCAGGCGCTCGTGTTAATTATTTTAATTATTAGTGTATTATTGACGATTTTAAGTGCTACTTAATAGGCCTATGAAATAAAGATATTTTTGAATTTGAATTTGAATTAAATAAAAAAAAATCCAAAATTTACTATATAATTAAAACAAAAAAAAATTACAAAATTAATTAATTATTTAAAAATACAGATTCCGAATTTAATTAAAAAAAAAGAAGCGAGCAATGAGAAATCAGGGGGCTGGTTCGCAACTCAGGGGATTGTCCCCAAGACCGTCACCTACAGGTACTCAACTGCGGGGGGAGTTGCGCAGATGTATGCCGGAGGGCGGGTGAGGCCGGTGCAACCGGCGCTGGAACTGGACCCGTAGGGCAGCCCCAACCCGGTAGGCCGTAACCCGGATCTCGAGCGCAGCCAGGAACAGTACTTGAACTTGAATTCGGGACTTGAATCCGGGTCTTGAAATCAGGACTTGAAATTCTTGACTTGAAACCCCAGGAGCTGGAAAACGTCTCAACTCCTGGGGACACTGTTCTGGTTCTTCCCGCCGAGCCCCCGTACCCGAACTAGGTTCAGGTCCGAGGGTGTCGGCCGACCATTACAGTGTCCATATTAAATTATTAATAAAAACAATCCTCACAGAATGGGGGGGGGGGGGGCATCCAAAATATAGACATGAAGGAAGTTTAATAAAAAATAAATAAATCAGAACCCCCCTACATTCTGCAGGTATAAAGCATTGATACTGAAAATAAATATAGTTACCTAATAAATGACCGCCCCCTAAGGGTGGCGGTGAGATGATATAGCAACATACAAACAGAAAAATTCTTGACTACATTTACACAAAAAAACCAGTTGCATAATAGTCTAGATGACAAGTAACTTCTAATGATAAAACTGTTTTTAAAATGCCTGTCTGCACCATAAGGGCGGCGGCGTGATGATGTATAACATTTAACAAAAATTAGTTTTAAAATGCCTGTCTGCCCCATATGGGAGACAGCGTGATGTTAAGCAGTAAGTAGCAAAAAGCAATATTCTTAAATTATATACAGTATCGAACTATTATATTTTACATGTAGAAGCGAATAAAATTCTAAATGCAGTTGTATGTTACAATCTTAAATAATTAGTATTAACAAATTTGGAATAAAAATTCTATGGAATGACAACTATGTTATGAGTATTACAAGGTATTTGGCAAAGAATTTAAAGGTATAGATATTATAATTAAAATTCTTTTGGAGGAGTTTCACTAATGACTATGGGAAGGCAGAAATTAATTTGCGTTATATTTTAATACGATTTTTGATGTGCTAAGTTTTCGCAAAAATTATGCGTCCCGCAACCCTAATCAGCTGTTATTCTGAACTTTATTTGACCTAATAAAGATCAATAACATGTAGATGTGACATAGTATCAGATCATAGTAAAATGCCTAATTTTGATCCCATTTTGCCATGAAGACGAAGTTATTTTGTATGTGCATTTTCTTTAGCTGACATTGAAAATCATTCCAAATTTGTAACTTTACTTTCTTTTTTTTGTTTCCTTATTTTTACTTTTTTTATTTGTATTTACTTTCGAATCTTATGTATCTACCTACAATTATTGCGGGTAGTTCATATTGCCTCCATGGCGTATTGGCTAGCGTATTCGACTGCTGATCACGAGATCTCGGGGTTGATCCCGGGCCAGGCAAAAAGTGCTATTTGGGTTTTACGTAAGAAGCTTCTCAGTTGGCTACCCGGAGTTTGGAAATGTGCCCGGTAGATGACAATAGGCTCGCCTCCTATTACGTGGGACTTAAACATGGTTGGCCAACCGTAGGTAAAAAAAAAATACACCTCTGCCTAACCCTTCGGGGATACAGGCGTGAAACTATGTTATGTTATGCATTTAGGTTAAAAAGATCGGCCTGTCTGCCTAATACTCTTTGGAATCACAACATTTATTAGTTGGTGATTGGATATTATTTTGACACGCGCCTATCGGTTTGGCTACCTAATTGGCTAATCGAGTTTCTTTATTAAAAGCCGACAGCTCTACTACAGTGACAGCGACTTCTTTTGTAAAACGCCGCAGTTTAGTACCTAAACATTTCGATATTTGGTCAAAGCGTGCCGATGCCTAAAGACTAATGTACACACACACTGCACCATTTTTAATTCAACATCTTTTTATTTTGGAAATTAATTCAGTTCACATTTTTGATAAGTACTCTAATGTAGGATTATTTGAAATTTTCTTTACCTGCCATTGAAAATCATTCTAAATTTGTTTTTACTTTCGTTAAGTACCTAATTACCCAATAAAGATAATTCTAATAGGCTCCTATTAAGTTACTAATCTTCACAGAGAAATTTAGTCAAAAATGGATATCTTTGACCGTCCTAGTGTCAGTAATAGCTAGGTCACTATGCAGCTTAATTTTTACCCGACTACGCGAAACAAAAAGGAGGGTTATTGTACTTTCGAATCTTATTTTAGTTACTAGTATTGCCTCCGTGGCGTATTGGCTAGCGTATGCGTCTGCTGATCACGAGGTCTCAGGTTCGATTCCCGGACCGGACAAAAATAGTTATTGGGTTTTTGTAAATGTTCCGGGCAGACGGCTGGCCCCCTATTACGTGGGACGTAAACATAGCTGGCGAACCGTGGGTGGAAAAAAATACACCTCTGCCTAACCCTTCAGGAATACAGGCGTGAAACTATGTTATGTTATGTAGTTACTTATTTTGTTTATTTGTCATACTGTTACTCAATAACGAGGAGTATTATTGTAATTGTATGTGAAATACATAAACACAAGTCACGTGCTCTTTCTGTATTATTCGCTCTTGTGTGGTTCGGTCTAGTGTACATACACCTTAATTATGTCGCAGTTTCAAAAGATATGTACCTACTTACCAAAATAAATTTAGTAGTATTCCTGCTGTCGTACTTGTCAGTTCGTCGTGTTGGACTATTCGGATTGCAGTGACTTCGTGTGGTAATCATGGAAGATTATGGAAACAATGAATATTACGATATGATATTGTGTGTCGGTGCGGTGAGGAATAACATTCTTGTTGCTGCCCGCGAATTGTACCACCGTCGGTACCGGAATAGGAGGCTTTCCTCATACGCCTGTTTCCGAAGGTTGGTGCACAGGCTGCACTCAACTGGGTCTTTCCACAGCTCCGACCGTGGTGGAAGATAGAGGAGTGATGCTTCGTTTCAAGCGGAAGAAGCAATTTAAAATTTTTTTGATGACGATCCGAGGCGGAGCACCCGTCCGTTGCAGCTGCTTTAGGTATCACACAGATGAGCGCGTGGCGTGCTCTAAAGAGAGATAGGCAGCATCCATACCATTACCGGCGCACACAGGAGTTAACGGTGGCGGACTACACACCTTGACATAATTTCTGTGCGTGGTACCGCGACCGGCTCGGTGCCGAAGAAAATTTTGGTACCAACATTTTGTGGAGTGATGAGGCAACCTTCATAAGGCATGGGCTATTTAACCAGCACAATGAACACGTGTGGGCGCACGAAAACCCACACACGTCTAGGCAGTCTAGTTTTCAGCACCGATGGCGTATTAACGTATGGGCCGGTATCATCAGCGACAACTTAATTGGCCCAGTATTTCTTCCCGATCGCCTTAATGGGGAGAATTACCTACTATTTTTAACGGGCTCACTGGAGGAGCACCTGGAAGAATTGCTACTAAGTCAGTACCGGGACTTGGTGCTGCAACAGGACGGCGCGCCGGCGCATTACGCCCACGGTGTCTGAGAATACCTGGATCGCCGATTTACGATGTGGGTAGGCCGCGGCGGCACAGTGCCTTGGCCGCCACGATCTCCGGACTTAACTCCGTTGGATTTCTTTCTGTGGGGCTACCTCAAGGGAGTAGTTTATGCCACTGAGTGTGTCACTGTCCAAGAAATGCGTGACAAAATTATTTGCATCTAGCACGGTCTCCCCACAAATGCTCCGGAGCGCGACGCGGTCCGTAGCTCGCCGAGCCGAATTATGTATTGAAAGTAGAGATGTGTAACTCAGGAGTGATTGATACAAAAGATGTATAATCCTTTCAAAATGCGTAATCAATCTTTAAATCTTTGGTTTCGAAAATACATCTTTAACTCACTAGCTCACTACGTTAGGATTGAATAGATGGAATGATGGACGTAGATTTAGAATGAGACAATAGATAAAGGATATTGTGAATTGAAAAGAGATAGCATAAGTTGTAGGCACACACAAACGCACTCTTGAAATACAATGACGATAGGTACACAGAAACTTGACTCTCTGTCGTTTTAGTAAAAAGCTCAAAACCTGTTGCGACTTGAGGGAATGAGAGAATAACTACATGAATCAATAGATATTTGCATCACTTATGATCAACTGAATGAATAACGTCATTCGTAACCAAAGATTTAAAAGAGTTAAAGATTTAAAAGAGTGATTTAAATCTTTCGAAGAAAAAGATTTAATAAATCCCTGATCTCATTGGTGATTTAGTTTGCGCATCTCTGATTGAAAGGGAAGGACAGCACATTGAACCATTCCTTTAGTGGTGTGGCTGCTAAAACCTATCTACCTACTTCTATCTGTGTATCCTGTATCATGTTATGATGTACCTATGCTGCTTTGAAAGTACTAGTGATCAAATAACTACATATTTAAGTACCTAACAACTTCCTAATTAGCTAAAACAAAACCAACATGTGTGATGTGGTGTATTCCGTGTATTTAATTTGTGAAAATTTCTGAAATGTAAGGCGCAGCATACAAATAAGAAAGATGGTATGTACTTATGCTTTGTTTATGTTTATGGTAGTATAAGTACGTCCGTAAGTAGGTTAACAAACAACGGCTCCGCCCAAAAATGGCGGTCTCTTCAAAAGTAAAAGTTGTCTAAGAAAAGAAATTGCAAAATAATATTTTTATTTTGTAGGGTATTTTTTTTTATTAAATTATTAAAATTTAAACGTCACAATACTATTACATATGGCTCACATAACGTAGCATTGAAGACATTTACTACCCTTTGTGTTTCACGTATTATAGTGTAATAAATAATAATTTAATGTTTTACTTACGTATAATTGGGTATGTACAAATTTCCATAGTACGATTGTCATTTTGTTCATTCATTTGTTTTTTTTCTAGTAGAGTTTTTTTATATTTTGTTTTATAAGTCTGGAGAAGGAAGTGTGGATGGATCTGATGGACCCTGAACCCCCTGATCCTCCTGAACCCCCAGACATTCGAAAAGGAGCGACTTCCCCTAGTTTGTCTGTTCAATCAGGAGGTAAGCGTCGTTTGCAATCCGCCCAAAATGAAAATGATAGCATTAAAGGAAAGAAAACTATTATAGATCAGGAGCTAGCTACTGCTTCAATTCAAAATTTATATGTTCACCCTAGAATTGTTGTGATTGTTAAAGAATATACCGATGTGGACAATGGACCATTTATTGTCTACATTTTTCGTGTAGAGACAGATCCAATGGTTGGATCCGTAATCCGTATTATTAAGTTTGGACAGCTCCTTTACAAAAATAAAATTGAAAATATTTGCATAGATGGTGTCAAAAAAGTGGGGAGAAACAAGATCTCAGTTCAATTCGAAACTGCCAAAGATGCCAACAAATTTTTAGACAATCCTATTTTAACTATTGCAAAATATGTTGCTACTATACCAACATTTAATATCACTAAAATGGGTATTGTTCGCCAAGTCCCCGTGGACTTATCAATGGATGAATTTATGGAGACACTCACTATCCCTAATGGTTGTGGTCCTGTCCTTAAGGCTCGTCGTTTAAATAGGAAAGTTATACGCGATGGTAAGGTAAATTGGACACCTACTCAAACAATAGTACTGACTTTCCAGGGTCAAAAGTTACCCACTAAAGTATTTTGTTTCCATACTTCTCTCCCAGTGGAAACTTATCAGGACCCTACAATCCAATGTTACAATTGCTGTAGGTTTGGCCATGTCAAAAATCTGTGCAGATCAAGACCAAGGTGTTACCGTTATGCCCAACCCCATGCTGGTGACACTTGCAATGTCACTGAATCTACAGCCTCATGTTTGCACTGTTTGGGGCAGCATTTTACTAACAGCAGAGACTGTCCTAAACAGGGCAGACAAAAATCTATAAAGTTTGTAATGGCAAATGAGAATATTTCCTATTATGAAGTATCTCACCTCCACCCAAAATCATTTAAACCATATGCTGAAGTATCACAGGGTAAAACATTTTTGAGCTCATCTTTAAATCCATCACAATCATCCATTCTTCAGAGCCAACCTGCTAATTCTCCTTCTCATACATCATATCGCAAAACTGTCTTCTCCACCCCACGTCTACATGATTGTTCCACCCTTCTCCACCCATGGAAGTCGTAAGAGCCGACTGAGGGAATACCGAGGAAGTGGGCAGCAGCTCTCCTTCGAGTATTAACAACATCCACTGCGATCGCCAACCCGCCTGCCAAGCGTGGCGATTACGGCAATATCCCCCATTCTTGGGGAGGCCTATGTCCAGCAGTGGACTTTAAATGGACGTCTACATGCCCCACTGGGGAAATCATATGATCAGGTCTCTCATCGAAATATTACTGCTACTCCATCATCATTATTGTCAAATGGATGTGCTTTGAACTCTGTATCAAATTCTTCTAACCTTCCTCAAATAACCCAGGATGACAGTGTCCTGGAAGCTCTCCTTTCTATGGTCATTAGTTTACTCTCTAAATCAAATACTAGCATACCGTCCCACGTTGCCAAGACTCTTCTTCGTTTCATTTCATCAAATTCAGATCATGGCTCCCATATCAGCTCTCCAGTGGAACATAAAAAGCATTCGTCATAAAAAACATGAACGTGCGGGCCTCGTGGCGTGGTGGGTAGTGTAACCGACTTCCGTGCACGTGGTCGTGGGTTCGATTCCCATCCAGGACAATTATTTGTGTGATGAACACTGATATTTGTACTGCGTCTGGGTGTTTTCTATCTATTATATGTATGTATTTACAAAAAAAAAAAAGTAATATATGTATTATATCCGTAATCTGGTACCCATAGCACAAGCGTTAAGCTTAGTTTGGGACCAGAGGACGTTGTGTGAAATGTATGTGAACATTTATTTATTTATTTATTTAGTACATTTAGTCTACATTTAGTCACTAAATTTCAGCCATCTGTTTTTGCTATCTCTGAGACATGGTTAGTGCCTGGTACCCATTTTTGGATTCCAGGTTACTCCTGTCTTCGGGATGACAGAGCAGATGGTTATGCTGGAACTGCCTTACTTGTGAGGCGTTCTTGCTCATTTTCACTAATTTCACTTCCACCCGTATCACCTGACATCAATGTTGTCGCTGTTATATGTGTAATATATCTTTTGTATCTATATATATTCCTCATCCCAATCCTTCACTTGTCTCAGATATTTTATATATAATTTCATCTGTTCCATCTCCCATTATTTTGATGGGTGATTTTAATGCTCACCACACTTCATGGGGCTCTGGTCATGACGACTCATTTGGTCGCGCCCTTTTAGAAATTTTTGATGAAGGCAATTTATGCGTAATTAATAATGGTACTCCTACTCGTAGGGTGTTCCCTTCACAGAATCCGAAAAGTGTTGTTGATCTCACTGTGTGTACTCCATCCCTTGTACCAACTCTATCATGGTGTGTCTTGGAACACACTTATGGTAGTGATCATTTCCCCATTCATATTAACATTTGTGACAGATCTACTCCAGTTTTTAACTTTTGCCCTTCTCTAAAATACAGACTAAATCATAATACTGACTGGTCATCATATTCTAACTCCCTGGATAATAAATTATTACAACTCGCTTCATTTTCCGCCCACAATATTTCTGATAAATACACAAAATTTATTAAATCTATTATTTCAAGTGCTGATATTGCTTTCCCCTTAAAAAAATCTTCCAAATTCAAAATTTCTCCGCCATGGTGGGACACTGAATGTTCAGACATTTAAGAAAAGAAAGGCAGCTGAAAAATGTTACATATCAAATATGTCTTTACAAAACTTTTTGGCATATAAAAAGATAGCTGCTCAAGCAACTAGAACTTTAAAAAAGAAAAAGAAGCTTGGGTGGATACAATTTTGTGAACAGCTTTCTCCCAGAACTATATCCAACATGGTTTGGAAACAAATTAAAAAATTTAGAGGATCATGTTACAATAGTAACTTGACATCTAATGATCCTTCTTTATGGCTTGAGGAGTTTTTTGATAAATTGTCTCCACCTTTTGTTCTAACTAAAGATGCAATTCCTTCTCTTCCAAATTCCCTCCCGTCTTTAAATCATTTTGACTCTCATTTCACCTTTTCTGAACTTAGTCTTGCTCTTGAGGGGCTGGTGGATACTTCACCTGGCCCAGATGGCATTCCATATTCTTTTTTAAAAAATGCTCTGCAAAATTCTAAACATATCTATTTTAAAGTAATTAACAACTCCTTTGAATATGGAATCATACCTCAGGAAATGAAAAAGCAAATAATTATCCCTATCCTCAAACCAGGAAAGTCTGCAGCTAACCCTAATAACTATAGACCAATAGCTCTTGCTTCAGTTTTAAGTAAACTCCAAACGGTGTTTATTCATGTTACAGAACACATGATTAAACACCGTTTGGAGTGGTTAGTAGAAAATAGAAACTTATTAGCTAAAACTCAATTCGGTTTCAGAAAAGGTATGAGTACTATGGATAGTCTTAGTATTCTTATGTCTGATATACGCATTTCCTTTCTTAAAAAAGAATATCTAGTTGGTGTTTTTATAGATATTGCATCAGCGTATGATAATGTGTTATAACCAGTACTCCAAAATAAATTACTTTATCTGAAAATTCCCATAAAACTGACACGTTTTATATGTAACTTATTTATGGAAAGATCTAATTCTATTAAATATCAAAATTCCTGTTATCCGCCTAGAACTGTCTGGAAGGGCTTACCCCAAGGTTCCGTGCTTATCCCTCTATTGTACAGTCTATATACTAGTGACTTAGACACTACAGTTCAACCGTTCTGCCAAATATTGCAATATGCTGATGATCTAGTTCTCTATATTGCTACAAAGCCTTTGGAAGAAGCAGAGAGCTGGTTAAACTCTGCTCTTAGGTACTTATCAGATTGGCTTCTCAGGTATGGTTTATCCATTTCACCTTCAAAAAGTAGTGTTGTCATATTCACCAAAAAAAAGAACCATTCCCAATATTACAATTAGTATTAATGACTGTACAATTCCACAAGAAAATAAAATTAAGTTTTTGGGAGTGTGGTTAGACCCCAGATTGACAGGTTCTGTTCATTTTGACTATGTGACTCAGAAATGTGAAAGAAACATTAATATTCTTCGTTTTCTTTCTGGAGTATGGTGGGGGGCACATCCTTTCACCCAAAAAATCTTATATAATGCTATTATTCGCAGTCATATGGACTATGGTTCCTTCCTTTTAGACCCTTGTACTAAATCTGCCCTTAAAAAAGTGGATAAAATCCAATCTAAAAATGAAATCATCGCCTATTAACGCAATGCAAATAGAGTGTGTCGAACCTCCTCTTTCAATGCGTAGGCAATTCCTCTCCAACAGATTTTTTTTTAAACTAATTCAAAATAGTGATCATCCTCTCATCTCAAAATTAAACCAATTGGCTGCTCTTTATAACGCTCATGACCTTCTCTCATCATCAGACAAATTTCCTTGTATTCTCTGGGGTTTTCTTAAGTTTAATCAAGTATCTAATTTGTTTTATCAGACACCCATACTGCCACTATACAGATTGTGAAGCATTAACTTTCCAACCAAAAGTAATCCTTAACTTTGGCATTGATAAGTATACAATTGAAGCTTTTACCATATTTCATAACAAAATTCAAAGTTAATATAAGAATTGGTTTACTTTATACTCAGATGCTTCTAAATCAGCCGATAGCGCCGTAGGCGTAGCTGTGTGAATTCCTTTTACCAGAACCGTATTGTCTTATAAATGTCCACCTGCTACTTCAATATTTACCGGCGAATCAATAGCTATTTTAGAAGCTATTTTATTTGTGAGATCACACAATTTGAATAACTCTATAATATTTTCGGATTCTAAAAGTTGTCTTCAATCCATCTTATCAAGCCCTTTTAGATCTAAAACAAGATTTCCTATTTCCTTTAAAATTAGAGAGGAATTGTTAAAGTGTAAAAAACTTGGTATTAACATTATTTTGTGTTGGATTCTTGGATACACAGGTATCCTGGGGATTGAAACTACTGACTCATGCGCCAGATCTGCAGCGGTTGTAGGTTCCCTAGACCATTCCCAATTATATTCCCATGACGTTTGTGCATCCTTAAAGACAGCCTTGTTCCAGCAGTGGATTAAAGATTGGATAGTGTCTAAAACTTTAAAAGGAAAATTTTATGGTGATATTCAAGTTGATATTCCGCATAAATCCTAGTTTTCTAAATTCCAAAAGGCTGACAAGACAACCACTTCTACCATCTGTCGTTTACGTTTAAACCATTCTTGTACCCCAGTTTTTCTGGCCAAACTTAGGATTAGGGATAGCTCTATTTGTGAATGTGGACTAGCTCAAGGAAATGTGGACCATATTTTTTTTAGCTGCACCAAACTTCGCTACTCATTGTATGATATTTTACCTCATGAAATTCCCCATCCTACCTCATTTAAATCACTTTTATAACTTGTATTTACTCCATTTGTTTTAATTCTTTGTAAATTCATAAAGGTAAATAAGATTAAATTGTAAATAAATTTTAGAGGGATAATTACTTTAGCACTGTACATAAGAATATATATTAGTATGATATGTAGTAAGTTAATGTTGTTTGTTTCAAAGTATTTAATCATCATCATCATAACAAATTTTAAAGGGGGCAATTGCCTTGTTTGCCAAATTGAAAACAAATTAACTATAGTTGCAGTCTATCGCACCCCATCATACAATTCAAACGACGGTTTTCACGATTTCCTTACTAGTATAAATAGTATTTACGAACAGACATCAAATATACCAAATATTGCTCTAATAGGCGACATAAATATTGACATAAGAAAAAATAATAAGTATGTCTGATCGAAGCCTTGACTACCTTATCTTAAATGCCTCTCGAGGCATGCTGCCTGCTCATTTGTTTCCTACACGATTGGATAACCGTTTAGACCACATTATCCTAAAGACAAATCTACCAGCTACTACACTTGTTCTAAATTCATACATTGCTGACCATAAACCTATTATATTAGCTATTAGTAACACCAACCCCACAAGGAAGACAAGACAAATCAACATTCGATTTAATTATGAAGCAATAAAATTAGAACTAGAATCTACAGACTTTACAATTATATACACAATTACAGATGCTAATCTAGCTATGAACTTATTTATAAATTTGTCGGTATAATGTATGAAAATACTTCTGACAGATGGCGCAGGCGTCACCCGAAGACGTTAAGTATGATGTGTTATCGAAATTAGCAGTCAGGAGCAATTGTCAGGATGGCTGAATTGGTAAAGCATCTGGACGGTATCCAGAAGATGCAGGTTCAAATCCTGCTCCTGACTGTTATTTTCGATTTCACATTTTTCACTTTGTGTTTAATCTATAGTGCTAAGCATGTCAAATGCTAAAAATATATATAAAAATATCTAAATATTTCAAGGGTTTGCGTCATTATTAGGTAAAATCTTAATTGTAAAATTAAGTTTACCTGGTCGGTATAATGTATGAAAATACTTCTGACAGATGGCGCAGGCGTCACCCAAAGACGTTAAGTATGATGTGTTATCGAAATTAGCAGTCAGGAGCAATTGTCAGGATGGCTGAATTGGTAAAGCATCTGGACGGTATCCAGAAGATGCAGGTTCAAATCCTGCTCCTGACTGTTATTTTCGATTTCACATTTTTCACTTTGTGTTTAATCTATAGTGCTAAGCATGTCAAATGCTAAAAATATATATAAAAATACCTATATTATCAATTAACAAAGTATGCAATTTTTTTGGTAGTGTAGGTAATATGGCAGAAAAAATCATATAACGGGATATCCACTCACCAACCATGGCTCAAAATCAGAATAATTTTGTTCACCTGTAAATTCTCTCAGGGTTATAGAAGTAGATGATAGTGAGATTAAGTCTCTGATTCTTCAATTACGAAAGGACTCTGCCGTTGGGTGGGATGGAATTTCAGCAATGTTGTTAAAAAACAATTGTAATATATTGATCCCTCATATTACTTATCTCTTCAATCTTTGTTTACAAACAAACAAGTGTTTTCCCGGACTGCCTGTTACGCAAGCTACATACACCAGAACTGCTGATCCAGAGCCTCATGTATGTCATCAACACCAACTTCCACCGATGACGAAATTCCTTCAATCAGCAATACAGGTGCCTCGTGCTGCCCTACATTGCACAACCACCGATGTCGAAACTCCACATCAGCCAAATGGTGACGCGTGTCAGAACCGCTGACTCCATGGAAAGTGCTAATGCCCATTTATCTTTTACATTATTGCATTATATAGATTATAGAATCACTTCGGTACTAGCATCGTCCGAGTATAGACATAAGCCCTAATTGTAACTTTAATAATTTTAATAAATTTATTTTAATTAATTTCGGTTTTTTTTAAGTCCTCCGGCTGTCGAATTCATAATTGGCGCAGTCGGTAGGATATTCGAGGCAGTGCGCGGCGCGGTATAGGTTTCCAAAAATCGTTAACCTGCTGACTCCGATAGTCGCTGTCGGTATTATCAAGTACCTCGTCGAATATCCGAACTTGAAGAAGACGCAGCCGAGGGCGTATCCAGACATCGATACACGAGAAAAACCATGTATATGTAAGTCCTTGAAACTTTTTTAAGTGTTGCTTCCTTGTCCTTCCTTACATACGTATTAAGCTAGATTAGTCAAGATTTTTCATCCACGGGAAACCAATAGGAAGTCTGTCTCTTCCAGACAGATAAATAGGCGTAGGAAATTAGATTCTAATAGATATATAGACTCGGATAATTCTGATTCAGACTCTTGTTTTAATAATCTTACTACAATGGCAGTCAACCCTGATACTATTTACCAAGCCTTACGCGCAGTTCCGGACTTTGATGGGAATCCGAATGTTCTAACACGTTTTATCAAATTATGTGACCAGATCGTTTTACAATATGTGAAACACGAGCCAGGGTATGAATTGAGTAACTTGTGTGTTATAAACGGCATTCTAAATAAAGTCACAGGTTCGGCAGCCCGAACAATTAACGCATATGGCATTCCGGAGAATTGGTTAGGGATTAGAACCGCACTTATTAACAACTTTTCCGACCAAAGGGACGAGACCGCCCTTTATAATGATATGTCGTTATTAATGCAAGGAAACAGCACTCCTCAGGAATTTTACGACAAATGCCAGACCCTTTTTAGTACCATAATGACATACGTCACGTTACACGAAGAAATAGCCACCACTATCGAAGCCAAACGAAACCTTTACAGTAAACTCACTTTACAATCTTTTGTTAGAGGTCTTAAAGAACCCCTAGGGTCCCGTATACGGTGTATGAGACCCGAGACTATAGAAAAGGCTCTGGAATTTGTGCAACAGGAAATGAATGTCATATATTTGCAGCAACGTAATGAAGGTAACCCCGAGCGTCGTAACCCGCCTATGCAACAAATGTATTCTACGCATAAAACGCCACCAATGGTCCCTATGACCACACATAAAGGTTTTAGTTTTCCGACTCCAGGCCCTAGCTGGCAAAGGCCCACACCTGTATTTCAGCAGTACCAAGGGAGACCAGGTTTCCAACAAAACCACATGCCGTATCGTACACCTAATATGTTTAGTCGCACCCAGCAAATGCTTCGCGCACCCCCGCCGAATTATAATCCCCAGAGTAATGTATTTAAATTGCCCAATAGGAATCCTCACACACAGTACACCGGCCCTAAGCCAATGAGCGGCATCAGTCATTTTGTTCCTAAACCATTAGGGTTATCAGGACACGATTGGCGTAAGTCAGGAAACCCACCACCTACCAACTATCTTAAAGCACGCGAGATGAATTTTAACCAAATGAATAACTTTGACGACACATATAACTATGACTGTTACTATGAGCAACCCGACTACTATGACTACTCTGACTTCTGTGAGTATGACAACTATGCACCCGACCTTTATTCTTACGAACCAAACAGTATGCAATATCAGGAACTAAACGAGAATAACTGCTTAGAAATGCCACAACCATCTACTTCCGCTAACCGTGATAGCCAGGATTTTCGCGAAAACCAGAATCAAAAAGAATTAAAATAGAATTAAATCTGCAATCTAAAAGAGAATTACGGTATATTCAAATTTCAGATCCTCCTCTTAAATTATTAGTCGACACCGGTGCTAACCAGTCGTTCATTAGCCCGGAAGCGGTCACAAAATACTTTTCTAATATACCATTAAATTTTGACCCATTCGAGGTAACCAATGCACGCACCACCAGTGTGCATGAACACTCAATTACCATACCGAATTTTGCCGAATTTAATAATCAATCTAAGGTTAAGTTTTTCATATATAAATTTCATAATTATTTTGACGGTTTAATAGGATTAGATTTACTAGACGGCGCACAGATTGATTTAAAAAATAACTATTTAACCACAGACCACGCAACTATACCCATTCGCTTTTATCAGTGTAAAAGGCCCAGTTACCAAGAAATCATCTCAGCTAACTCGTCAAAATTATTAAATATACCAATTTGCCATCCTGACGGCGATATCGTAATGTCACAACAACTCTACTGTAACTGTATTATTCACGAGTGTATTACTCGAGTTACAGACGGGATTGGTATTGTTGAAATTGAAAACCCAACCGATCGCGATATTCTTATTACTTTCGAACGCCCTGTACAAGCCGAGTTATTTAATATCCAGTGCACACGCACCGAACATAATACAAACCGTGCTAAACATGTTCTATCGCGATTACGTACTGAGCACCTAAACGTCGAAGAAAAAACTAATTTAGAAACTTTATGTGCACGTTATGCTGACGTTTTTTATATTGAAGGCGAGCCCCTAACTTTTACCAATAAAATTAAGCACCGCATTAGGACAACCGATGAGCTTCCCGTATACACAAAAAGTTACCGCTATCCATTTATTCATCGTCAAGAAGTTAGAGACCAAATAACTAAGATGCTGGACCAAGGCATTATAAGACCATCCGAATCAGCGTGGAGCTCACCTATCTGGGTAGTTCCCAAAAAGGCAGACGCTTCTGGTCAACAAAAATGGCGAATAGTTGTAGACTTCCGGAAACTGAATGACAAAACCATAGATGACAAATACCCCATTCCCAACATTACTGACATACTCGACAAACTTGGCAACTGCCAATACTTCACGACACTTGATTTAGCTTCTGGATTTTACCAATGTGAAATGCACCCCGACGACATCCCCAAAACAGCTTTCAACGTTGAACATGGGCACTTTGAATTTTTACGCATGCCCATGGGATTAAAAAATTCTCCATCAACTTTTCAAAGAGTTATGGACAACGTACTTAGAGGCTTACAGAACGAGATTTGTTTAGTATATCTTGATGACGTAATTATATTTAGTACGTCACTACAAGAACACATGAATAATTTAGAAAAAGTTTTTAAAAGATTGCGAGAATCTAACTTTAAAATCCAGTTAGATAAGTCTGAATTTCTTAAGTTGGAAACAGCATTTTTAGGACATATTATCAGTGGGGAAGGTGTCAAACCAAACCCTGATAAGATCGCAGCAATAGAGAAATACCCCCTACCAAAAACCCCTAAAGAAATAAAACAATTCCTTGGACTTTTAGGATACTATAGGAAATTTATTCCCGACTTTGCCCGCATAACTAAGCCTATGACTAAATGCCTCAAGAAATCAAATAAAATCACCCTCGACTCTGACTATACAGACTGTTTTAATAAATGTAAGACATTACTAATGAATGACCCCATTTTACAATATCCCGACTTTAACAAAGAATTTATTTTAACGACCGACGCTTCGAACATAGCTATCGGCGCTGTTTTATCGCAAGGAAATATAGGATCAGACAAACCCATTTGTTACGCCTCTAGAACCCTAAATGATAGCGAGTGTAACTACAGCACTATAGAAAAAGAACTTCTAGCCATAGTTTGGGCTACGAAATATTTTAGACCATATTTGTTTGGACGTAAATTCAAAATACTAACCGACCATAAGCCCCTACAATGGATAATGAATCTTAAAGAACCTAACTCGAGACTGACTAGATGGCGACTTAAACTTAGTGAATACGACTACACTATTGTTTATAAAAAAGGGAAATACAATACTAACGCAGACGCACTATCACGAGTAGAAATTAATAATGAAGAGACTGAATCTATGATAGCCAATGTTTCCGAGAGACCACCCTCACGTACAGGCTCCTCAACAGCTACCGCTCATACAAGTATAGAAAACCCCATTCTAGAAGTCCCGATAACTGACGAACCACTAAATAAATTTCACAGACAAATATGCATAACTATAGTAGGTGACATTAAACGACGAACAACAGCCACTAAACCCTTCGACACGCACACTAGAACGTTTATTCAGGTCTCAGAATCAAACCTAGAACAAGACGTAGTAAATGCAGTAAAAGAATACGTTAACCCTAAAGTTAAAACCGCACTAAAAATAACTCCTCCTCTAGGCATGTACTCTATCATCCCTATTATTCAAAATAATTTCAAAAACTCAGCCATGAACCTAGTTTTAGTAAAAACCGAATTGGAAGACGTAAAAGAGTATTTGCGACAACAGGAAGTGATAAAACATTATCACGAAGGTAAGACCAACCATAGAGGGATAAACGAGTGTTACCTTGCTCTTTCAAGAAAATACTATTGGCCCAAAATGAAAGACGATATCTCTAAATACATCAATGAGTGTGCTATTTGCGGACAGACAAAATATGACAGACATCCAATCAAACCACAATTTAATATAGTACCTCCAGCTACAAAACCTTTTGAAATTGTACATATGGACTTATTCACAGCACAAAATGAAAAATACCTAACAATAGTAGACGTCTTTTCTAAATACGGACAAGCTTACTACATAAGAGATGGGACCGCATCAAGCATTCTACAAGCGGTATTAAAGTTTTGCACCCATCATGGGCTTCCATTAACCATAGTTACAGACAATGGTACCGAGATCACCAATCAGTTATTTTCAGAATTTATTAGACTACATAAAATTAATCATCATAGAATTTTAGCTCACTCCCCTAACGATAACGGGATAGTTGAACGTTTCCACTCCACACTACTAGAACACTTACGTATACTCCGATTACGTCAAAAGAACGAACCAGTAATTAACATTATGCCATACGCAATATTAGCTTATAATAGTTCTGTACACAGCTTTACTAAATGCAGGCCCCATGACATAATAAGAGGACATTTTGACCCCAGAGACCCCCTTGACGTGAATATGACTGAACATCTTATGCAACAATATGTTTTAACTCATAGAGACCAAATGAAAACTGTATATGACCTTATTAATAGTTACACTTTGACTGACCGAACTAACATCATGCAGAACAGAAACAAAGATAGAGAACCAGAAGTTGAGTATCACCCCGACCAACAAGTCTTTATAAGTAACCCAGTGGCTAGCAGACAAAAACTAGCACCCCGTTATACCCATGACACTGTGTTAGCCGATCTTCCTATTCACATATACACGTCTAAAAAGAAAGGCCCCGTAGCAAAATCCCGACTGAAACGTACTCCTAAGACACCTAAATTGTTACAGAACGCTCCTGATAATGATTGTACACCCAATACTGGCGCACGAGATAAGACTTGAGAGCTTAGACAAAGGACCAGGACTATTACCTTTCAATCTTGGACAGGCGAGACTTATTACACATTATCACTCTTTCCTACAATATATTGAGACTACCGATATCGAAGACAGACTTAACTCCGTAATAAACCAAATTAGTTACTTTAAAAACAAATTAGATAGTGAGACTTATGCTTTATATGAAATCCAGATAACGCACTTATCCGATAAGGTAAACACTATAAGTTCTCAGCTTAAAACCCTAGAACCTAGCCGTCCTAAAAGAGGTCTCATTGACGGCCTAGGATCAATAATTAAAAGTATAACCGGAAACTTAGATCATACGGATGCCCTATTATATAATAACGCAATTAAGCAATTAGAAAGAAATACTGACAAATTAGTATCAGAGTTGTACAAGCATATTACTCTTAATAAAGCCTGGATGACCCGACACAATGAAATATTGTCGGACATCATAAAAAACCAAGAAAGAATTAACTCTACCTTAGAACTTCTTATAGATGAGGATATTACTACTAAAATCGACTTTATTCGAATAACAAAGTTCGCACAGCTTTTGTCACTTATTAGCGATAATATAGATGATTTACTTTTAGAATTAAATAGGATAGAGAATACATTAGCTTTTATACGTGCATCGAGCACACATCATAGTTCGTTAGATATAGATACCCTAGGTAATATGATTAGTAAGTTAAAGTCAATATATAGTTCCGAACATATATTAGATATAGATTTAAGAGAATATTATTCCATAATAAAACCCGGTTACTACTATACAGAAAAGAGAATAGTTATCATATTTAAAGTACCAGTAATTTCATCAGACAGTTTTAATTTATATAGGTTAGCAATAGTCCCAAATAAATTAGGATATACCCTTATTCCTCCCTATCCTTTCATTGCAACAAATGGAAAAGCTTTCAAGTACATAGAGGCAGAATGCCCGAAGCTCAGCCAGTATCATGTCTGCGAAGAAGGATTCAATCATCATCTGGGAGATCACTTCGATTGTATACAAGAACTCATCTACAACCAGGCCCTACACGAATCATGCATACCGACCAAGATCACTTTAACAAAAGAATCCATGGAACGACTGGACGACCAACGCTACGCGCTAATCTTTCCACAACCTACTCGAACAGAGCTTCACTGCGAACGACAAGATTTTATCTTTCTTCACGGCAGCTATCTCGCTACAATCCCTCAACACTGTTTACTGCGAACTAAAGAATTCACAATTATTAACACCAATAACGTAATAAAAGGACAGCCGCTGAAGATTACTGAAATACCTATAGAACGAGAAGCAACCAAAGCAATTATTCCTCATTTAAAACTGAACTCTGTTAATCTGAAAAACCTACATGAAATTGAAGACAAGATTCTCATGCAGCATCCGACACAATTTGACGGTATCAAGATCGAAGACTCAATTTATCACACAACTATACCATTGTATGTCATACTCCTATGCGTAACCGTACTGACGATCACTCTCATTATACGTCGGTATAAGATTTGTTCCATGTTCAAGAACTCAAAGCAACGCGAAGAAAATCCTGAAAACCATCATTATGAAGACACAGAATTACCCAATAACCAGAGACAGATTCCAGCAACATTTTCGCTCAAAGTTCTCAAATAGTTGCTGGTCTGAGGGGGAAGGTGTTACGCAAGCTACATACACCAGAACTGCTGATCCAGAGCCTCATGTATGTCATCAACACCAACTTCCACCGATGACGAAATTCCTTCAATCAGCAATACAGGCGCCTCGTGCTGCCCTACATTGCACAACCACCGATGTCGAAACTCCACATCAGCCAAATGGTGACGCGTGTCAGAACCGCTGACTCCATGGAAAGTGCTAATGCCCATTTCTCTTTTACATTATTGCATTATATAGATTATAGAATCACTTCGGTACTAGCATCGTCCGAGTATAGACATAAGCCCTAATTGTAACTTTAATAATTTTAATAAATTTATTTTAATTAATTTCGGTTTTTTTTAAGTCCTCCGGCTGTCGAATTCATAATTTGCCTTAAAAAAGCCATAGTTTACCTTATTCACAAGAGTGGGGACAGAAACTGTGTTAACAATTATAGCCTCATATCAGTCTTCTCTGCCCTCTCTAAAATACTAGAAAAAATACTTAATAATCGTCTCCGTGCGTTCCTAGAAAAATTCAAACTTTTAGCTGATAACCAATATGGATATAGGACAGGAGTATCAACAGAAGATGCAATACTTGATTTAACCCAGTTGGTTGCCAGTAAACTGGATAACAAAACAAAATGTATTGGAATATTTTTAGACCTCTCAAAAGCGTTCGATACAGTTTCTGTCCCCTTGCTTATAACTAAATTAGAACGCCTTGGTATACGTGGAACTATTCTTGATATTTTCAAAGTCTATTTGAAAAATCGCACTCAAAGAGTCAAAATTGATACGCACCTAAGTGATGAAGATTCTGTTAGTTATGGTGTTCCACAGGGAAGCATACTCGGTCCTGCCTTGTTTCAAATTTATGTAAACAAACTCTGCAAGATGAAATTCCCAAACTCTAAAATATATGCATATGCTGATGACACCGCTATTATCGTCTATGGTCAGACATGGGATTTTGTTAAAATCGAAGCGGAAAAAACACTCACTTTAGTAACAAAATAGCTAAATCTAAATCTTTTAACTTTAAATCTAAATAAAATGTTCTATTATACCTTTTGCAATCCGTCGTAACACTCTACCATCCCAGACCTACACAGTAATTGCTCACTCTTGCTTGGACCAATCGTCACCTTGTACCTGTCCAACACTGTATAGAACTGACAGTGTGAAATACCTGGGTGTGTATATAGATAACGCATTAAAATGGGACAAGCATATTGACACACTTACTGTCAGAGTCATGCGCCTCATTCATGTCTTCAAATCACTTAGAGAATGTGCTATGAGACTCTAAAAATGGTTTATCACGCCCTGTACAAATCAATCATAGGATACTGTATTTGTGTTTGAGGAAGCGCCATTAAACCTAAATTCCTTAGAGTGGAGAGAGCACATAGAGCTATACTTAAAGTCATGGCAAAAAAAAACAATTAGATACCCAACTTCACAACTTTATGCAGAATGCCAGTTATTAACGGTGCGTCAGCTCTATGTGCTCAAATCAATTCTAAGGAAACATACAGCCCCTCAAATCCAAGGAAGCGTACGAATTTGCGCATATGCACCCCACATAACACTACTTTCGCTAGACACCAGTAATAATAATACACTAAGCGCACACATTTACAAGGCAACACATAAACAACTAAATATTATTGACCATAATATTCACAACGTTCCAACGACAGTCAAAGACTGGCTTAAGAAACAAGACTATGACCAAACAGAATCCTTGCTAAGCTTCATTAATTAAATCAAGAACATGTTATAAAATTGAAACATGTATATAATATATTCTATAACTTGAAACATTGATTTAGGCTCTGAAGGGTGAAGCACGTATTCCACTACTGTGATACTACATTGAAGATAATGTTACCTAAACATAGCCGAGCACTGTCTCTTAAGTCACAGGATATCCTAGTTTAAGAGACAGGGTTTACTAATTGTGCACACAGTTATCAGCTACAATTTAAGAAAACTTCTATTGTACATTCACCAGATGTTTTTTTTTTTGTTAATTTAAAAATAATCTGTAATTCTTTTGGAAATAAATGTTATTATTATTATTATTGATTTACATAGTTTACATGGTGATGAAAAATTCCGCCCCAGATCAACGAAACTAGTAACTGTCACTGTCCATGTCATTAAAGTCAAAAAGTTTTAGCGCGATTCTTGTGCTGTTAGTCGATTGTCTTATTTTTATAACAATAAATTTTTATAACACGGCACAAATAATTATTAGAAACAATGGCAGAGAAACTTGAGGACCTAAATCTCCCCATGACTGTTGTCACTAGAATAGTCAGAGAAGCCTTACCAGAAGGTGTTTCAATATCAAAAGAGGCGCGAACTGGGCTTGCGAAAGCCGCTTCTGTTTTCGTATTATACGTAACTTCAGCCGCTACGAATATTGTTAAAAACAAGAAGAGAAAAGCTTTGACTGGACAGGATGTGTTAGACGCGATGCGAGATATTGAATTTGACAGATTTATAGAACCTTTAAGTGAGGCATTAGAACAATACAAGCAAATGGTTTCAGCGAAAAAATTGGGTTCTGGGAAGAAAAAAGATGATGGGGACGAAGTGGAAATTATTGAAGATGACTGATGTGATAAAAATATTAGTTAAGTTCTGTTAATAAATTATTTATAAGTAAGTACTTAATCTTCACTTTTATAGACAACTAGCTTGATAATGCCTCCGAGTAATTGTATCTATTACATGAGATAGTAAATACACCAGCTTTGTTAATAACTTATATAACTTGAACATACAGCAGCTTACAATAGATAAATAAATATAACTATCAGTCTTTAAAAGTCATTCATCATCCACAAACTATTAACAAGGAGTTCACAAACAAGTATCACTTTTATTGGTTATCTAATTGCTCATCGGGTGAGAGTTGTTACATCTTGCAGATTGTTTGACCAAGGATTACATAAATAAGCATTAATGTATGTTAGCTGGCTTGGTGATCAAGATGTGGAATAATATATGCCACTGAGGATCATGAAGTTTCAGATTTAAATCCAGAGTAGGTTCAGTATGTCCGTGTGGTGACTGACTAAGCATACAAGTGTCACCACCGCAGCCTTTCCCGCGGGTGTCGTACAAGGCGACTAAGGAAAGTAAGCAATTATCACCCATTGCATTACTGGTAAATTGCATTACTTTGCCGTGTGGGACCGGCTTTTGAATTGTCCCACCCATGGTAATCGTAAAAGCCGACTGAGGGAATACCGAGGGAGTGGGCAGCAGCACTCCTTTGCGTATTAACAACATCTACTACGATCGCCAACCCGCCTGCCAAGAGTGGCGATTACGGCACTATCCCCCATTCTTGGGGAGGCATTGCATTGTGTCCAGCAGTGGACTTTAAAAGGCTGATAGATGGATGGATGGATGCATTACTGGTGGTAGAGCTGGGTACCTAGCGAGAGTACTCACTTGCTATCGGGCCCGAATGGGTCTGTACCACTGTCTCCTGTGTGACCGGTCATGAAGCATGTCAGTGTGTTTAGACTGTAGCAGAAGAAAGCTGTTTATTCTTTCATTTCATATCTGAGGTAATGTAATGGTGAGCAGCGGCTTGACAATGCTCTTGGTATAATTGAGTCCATGAGCGACGGTTACCACTTTCCATCAGGTGGGCCGTGGCTCGTGGCTCGTCTGCCATTATTAGCAATAAAAAAAAGTTTCCACTGAAGTAATGCATCAGTTCAAATGGCCCGCCAACACAGGCGAAGGGACTGCACACGGTGGGTTTATTTAGTGAGTGAGGGCCCCACACTACCTTGCCCTGAACGATGTTACGGATGATGTTTCAGAGACCACCTTCCTTCAATACATGACCGATTTGGTCTAGTCTAGGTAGGTTAGTCTCGGTCTCCCCCAGTACCTACACCCTTCTACTTCGCATTGTATACCTATCTTCGTAACCAATCGCTCGTCCGGCATTCTTTCCACATGTCCTAACCATCAGAGCATTCCCTTTAGCCTTTAGCATTTTTACACCAATAGCTAGCTTTCAGACCTACTCGCTCTCATACGTCGTCAAGCAGCTTACATAAGTAAGAATAATAAATATAGAAGGCTTATAGATAGAATACATATTCTGAAGGGCTTTATGTAGGCCCTGAATATGTTTCATTTTATAAATATGTTGACCTAAATTCATTAAACCTGAATATCTAGGCTGAATACATATACAGGGCTTAATTCTTGCATCATGTTCTTCATCGTGTATATATTAGATTCGGCTTATAAACATGAGTATATTTATTATTTTTATGATGTCATGTTGTGGCAAATTGGTGGAAACATTTTCTTTTATATCCTCTAAAGGCACCTCAGCCTTTTTTCCTTATTTTCTCTTTTTATTCGAATCTACGTGCAGAAAGTAGCATTACGTTTTCAAAAAATGGGTAGGTATATTCTTAACGTATTAAAATAAGCATTAATAGTATATATTTTTAAGGGTTCGAAGGAGGCAACTCAGCTAAGTGTTCGCCAACTGGCGCAGTGACCCTATTCCTGAGTCTATTAAATTAGTCTAGTATTCTAGAGCTGAGATTATTTACTTACTATAAGGTCGGCCTTGACACATCTGCCATCATAAGGAATAAAAATGCGACTACGGATGGATCAGATGCAGGCCTTACGTACTTTCCAAGGTGCCGGTGTGAACACTGCCAACTTCATGACTGAGCTGGTATTAAGAATTACTTGATAACACTTAGACTGAATCTTTCGCGATTTGTACACATTATACACAAATATTTACTCATCGGGTCTTAATCGCATATATAATGTTGAGGTTGAATACCTTAATTTCCCGACGTTTCGACCGTATACCGTGGTCACGGGTTCACCAACCCGTGACCAACCCGTGACCAACCCGTGACCAGGTTCACCAACCCGTGACCACGGCCTGAGTAAATATTTGTGTATAATTGATAACACTTCCTGCCCTTCTTTTTTTGTTAAGGCGGGAAAAATTGTACCTAATCGCACACTCCGTCGTTCGGGGCAATGAACAGGGTAGTGTGGGGCCCTCACCCACTAAAGAAACTGCTATCTCTGCGCCTGTGTTGATGGACCACTGGTACTGTATTGGATTACTTAAGTGACCAAGTGACGTTGCCCATTGACACTATAATGTGCAAATTTTTTGCACTATGTTACTTCCATTCTCTTATGGGTCCCTTTATATAGACTTTAATCTTGCAAGTTGTACATACAGCGTTGTCACGAGGACAACATTTATGGGTAATGTTCTGTAAGTCATCACTCATAGCACACATTCTTTGCCATATAGGTAACCTACCTACCTTTTTTTGACGTGATAACGTCTTATAAATCGATGAACGCCGGCTGCACGCACGAAAAAGCATGACTCATTGTCACGTTCCGCCTGAGCCGAGCGTGCAAGCGAGAGCGCGGAACAAGCGATAGAGAGGCACGATCGGCCTAAGCGTTCGGCTTGTGACGCATCTATCGACATATATGACGTTATCACGTAAAATTACCGTCCGTAAACCGACTACAGACAACCATATAGTTTTTTTTTGTTTAGGCGCGAAAAAATGTACCTAACCGCACACCCGTCGTTCGGGGCAACGAACAGGGTAGTGTGGGCCTCACCCACTAAAGAAACCCGCCGTGTGCCGTCTCTCCGCCTGTGTTGGCGGACCACTGGTACTATGTTACTTCAGTGGTAGTATATATAGGTAGGTACCTATCTAGGGTATACAAATTGTGACCTATAATTTTATAACTGGGTATCTAATAGATACGAAATAAAACACAATTTGGATTGATCACTTTATTCAGGATTTGATTTTTGTTCAGAAACAATCTTGAATTAACATTGACCTGAGACCTTACCTTTGGGATGTACTATGACTACAGATACCTTCCTTATACAATCGACACCCGCTCCATACGTCCTGATAACGAAAATAAATATTCAATCTAATTTATCATTTTAAATAGGTACTTTAATTTATTATATTCTAATTTATAAGTTTCTCTGATTATAGTTCTTTTAAATTTTACCAATTAATACTATGAATTTTATTAGAGAAATATGGAAAGATCTTATTCTAAAATAAATTACATTATTTTGTACGAGCTATATAGAAGAACTACGAGAAGCAAAGCTAAAAACTATTTTTTATATGAAAATATTTAATTCAATTATTGATCAATGGCGGTGTTAGACTTGACATTTTTGATTGGTTTACACAAAGGTTTATAATTTTTATTTTATTTTATCCTTTAGTTTTACAAAAGGATAGGCAAAGGTCTTTAGACCATACTGCATACTGCGTCTGGCGTTTCTAATACTTGATTCTCCAATATGAGCATGAAAATATTTTTATGGCAATACTATTTGACAGTTAGTCACTTATGGTGTGTGTGGTCGTATTTAATTTTATTAGAAACCTTATTTGTACTGTTTTATGGAACAAAATATATTCTACCGAAATCTACCGATTGTTTTATGCTTCATTTGAAATAAAAAATTACGCTTTTTTTGTATTTTATTTCGCTTTCAAGTGTTTAACAAGATTTCAAGACTCTTGTTAAAAAACTTGTTTGGTTGAGTCACTAAAGCAAAATTTAAAAATATATATATTTTGAAAAGCTTTCAGTCCTAGACGTTGATAGAATAATAATAATTAATAATTTTATGAATATTAAAATAGCATTTTATGCTAGTTTGAATGTCTACATTTTTATATTATTGTTTTTATAGATTCTTAATGCCAGACTTTATATATAATTATGTTTATTTTAAATTCTAGAATAAGTAATTATTATCAATTATCATAAATAATTATGATTTGTTAGTTACATTATACTTAGTATATTATTGAATGATGTCCATTTTAAAAATAGACGCCGTTTTCCACATTCCATATTATTTTTCATAGTGTAACTCACACATCACATCGCTTATAATTTCAGTACTGGTGTTCTTGATTTCTTTCAACCCTACTATATCAATATATACCTAATTATGTCTAAACACTAAACGGGACTATACAATATTTAGATTTTATCCGTTTGTTTCTTATTACAGCCATTCTCAGTCCAGTTGCCATGAGTATTGGCATTCTACATTTTGACAAATCATATTAATGAATTTATTATTTGAATCTTCATACCTATATAGAATTTGTAGGTTGATTGTGTTTCTGTTTAGAATAGGTTATGTTAGTCTCGTTGCAATAGTCTTCAAAAGGGCAACCTGTCTGACCAGTCTAATATTACCCGTATGCTTATTATTTTTTTTATTTATGGCAATCTGTAGTTGCTTCTGCTATTAGGTACCAGCCAGTGTCATGTTTTGGCTACTCACGGGACAGCCAATTTCTTTCTAATTGCATGAGTCTACTGCCTAACCAGTGAAACATTGGCTTTTAAAAATAATAAATGGTTTATGGCTATTATTAATCTTCCTAGTTATTATAAACTTTGTTGGGGTCTTTTGAACTTAAAAAAGATGCTGTTCATCTTTTCCTATATTCTTACTGATATTCCAAATAATAGAATAAAACCAGCATCACGCCTGTATTCCTCGAAGGGGTAGGCAAAGGTGTATTACCCACGATTCGCCAGCCATGTTTAGGCACCACGTAATAGGGGGCCTGCCTATTGCCGTCTACTGGGCACATTGCCAAACTCCGGGCTGCTAGTGAGAATTTTTCTTTTTACGAAAAAACCTCAATAACGTTGCTCGACCCAGGGATCGAACTAATAAACGATAACGAATGATCCAAATAATAAACTCAGTAATATAATTGCATGTGGGAGAATAGTGTGACAGAGATAGTTGAGACAATGTTAGAAAATAGAGATCTATAGCTTTAAACATATTATAAGCTTAAAATCAAATTTTCTACTTGAAATTTTCTGGAAAAATAACCTCTGTGAGCAGCTAAAGCGTATTTTCCGGATGAATGTAAGGCGCAAGTTCAAAACTTGCTCATATTATGCATTTTTCCACAAAATTTGTTCCCTCTAAGCCCAAATATACAGTAATGTATATACATGATGATCCAAAGAAAATGGGAAAAAACAAAAACAAAATTGTATAAAATAATGTTTATTGAAAGGTTTAAATAAAAAGGATTGTTAAAAAGCAAAATATACCACTTTTCTCACTTTGGGCAGGTAAAAAGTTACATTTTGTATAAGTTGATCTGGCACTTAAAATCATTCCCAACAAAAACATTGTTAATTTGTCTTGTGCTAGATTCATACATATGTCTGTTAAATTATGTATAAATGTGAATTTGTTATATTTTCGACCATTGAGTATGTGGTCTTCTGAAATTTTGAGGTGGAATTCAGATGCAATGAGGAAATCAAAGTATGTATACTGTATCAACTAAGCAAATAATTTAAAGTTCTCTTGAACTATACAATCAAGTCTTAAACATACTCATGAGCCTCGCTGCATATAATCGGTACCTCAAATTTGAGTAAAAGCAGAAACTACTTCTAATCTAGCGAGATAACCAATCTTACGTCTTAAAGTGAATGTATAATTTCTACCGAATTCAACAAACGCACTATAAATATTGTCCATGAATATTTTAGACAAAAATGAATCATGGGAACAAGTTTGTATCGTCAGACTGATTTTTTTATTTATAAAACATTGGTTACAAATATTTGAAAACTGATTCGGCCACAATAATTAAAAAAATCATATATCTACTTCTCAGACAATTAAAATCGGGCGTGCTAGTCTTTTAATACATAATATATTAATCCATAATGAGTATAAATAAAAGCTATAGGTACACTTTCACAATGATAACAGTCTTTACGACCGGATGTTCTGTTAAAATGGTTACAGTACATTATAAATCTGGTCTAGCGACAAATTGTGTCTGGTCGACAGATTTTTATAAAATAGACGAGTTTGATCTCAATGCAAGCTGAGAATTTATATTGAATATAATGTTTTCCTCTCAACTTGCAGAGCTACCAAACCTTAACTGTCACATTAGCTATTATAAAAAAAACATTATCTATGACTAACGATATTATACAGTTGCTCTAAAACTAATTGGAATAATAATCATATTTACAAAAAAAAAACAGAAAAATAATACACAAGCATTTTTCCCCAAAACTATATTTTGAAGAAAAAAATGTCTTTTCATAAACGTTTCGTTACACGTAAAATCACATTATGTTGTGGTATTAATACGACATACCTATAGAAGAAATAAATATACTATTTATTATAGATCTAAAATTCCTATTTCGGGAAACAATATAACTTTTTTTAAAGAATAAACCTTGTTCAAATTCATAAAACAAGGCTTTTGTTATTTTAACTACCATTTTGGCTTTGAATATATTCATAAGATCAAAATTAGCAATGGTTAATTGTTGTTTAATAATGTTATTCGAAATACACAAATGCCATTTAAAGTTCCTGCGATTAAAAAAAAGATTTTTATCATCACACTGGGAAAAGCGGTTAGGTACAGTTTAATCAATTTCCTAAACATCTAGTAATTACAGTCACTAAAAGTAAAAGAAAGTAATTGTATTGTGATAAAGGTGACCTCGATAATAGAATTCTTTAGTAGAGGCTTAATTATTTTCAGAAACTAAGGTTTTTTAATGCATAATATTTGGAAAGTCATTGTGGTCATCAGTAGTTCTATATTAGAAGAGGTTTCTCAAATATCCACAACATTATAATCCAGACATCAGTATAATTAATACAAGTGGTATTGGGAAATGACAAGCAAGGAGCAGTTAGACATGCAGTGACGTCATAGTTTTTGATGAAAAAGGAAAACATTCTTATAATTCTCAAATATTTTAGTGTATAAATATTGCAGTTATCACTAACCATTATTGATACGTAGAAGAGATGTCTAGAAATAGTTTACAAATTATTCTTTTAATACATTTTTATCATCTCAAAGTATCAAGATTGTAAATCCACAAGGTATGTTTGCTATATCTTTTTTATGTTAGGATAATATAGTATTGTACTATTTCGTACATTTATACAACAATTCAAATACTCTAAATGACTAAATGTCATCTAAGTAAAAGACTAGGGAATAAATTCCTTTTCGCTTTAACAAACAAAAAAAGGTGAAAAAATTTCTATATTGTAGTAATATAATTTTATAAGAAATTAGCTGACCCGACAGACGTTGTCCTGTCTTAGCTATGAATATTCAATTACTTGTGAACTGACAAACGCGAATTTAAAATATTAATATTAGACTATTTCAGAAACCTTATTTTTCTGAATGTTTACAACTTTCTGCGCAATTCTCTTAATTTTTCTTTTGGTAAGAACCTTCTACAAAGTATTAGAAAACTTAAAAGATGATTGAATTTTCGGTAAAGTCGTTCTCAAGTTATGGCGTGACCAAGTAATACTTGTTAGAGCAAGAGTGACCACTTCTGATAAAGGGAATAAGGGATTATTTCGTTGTAACATCAGTTCCAACTAGAAGGGGACTAAAGACAGTTTATAATTTCAATTTACACATTAATTACATTATTATTAACGCTAGCTAATCAAACTTATTGCTTTTGGAATGACTAAAATGGCAGTGATATGGAAGTGTTTTTCATTATAATATCAGTGGCCTCGCCTCTGAATATTTTCAAATGCTATCCTGTTATTTATGACGGTAGTAAGGTGATCTGTTTAATAAAAATAAAAATTCGATGTATTGAGAATATACTGATAAAAATCTATCAGATTTTGGTCATATCGTACTTATACTTGTTTTGCCAACGTAATTAAGTAGGCAACATGATGGTAGATCTATATGGTAACTGTCGGTCAAGACACGGTCCGAAGCTATAGCGATATAATAATGTCATTATATCTAATATTTATTTAGATTATTTCCATGTAAATATTACTAAGCATTCACTGTTTTTATAAGATATAATATTTTTTATGTATCACATATGAGTATGACTTGTTGAACAGGGATTTTTTTTAAATAATAAATAACATCTCGCATATCACCATATAACATTGTTGTGATGTTTTATAAATCTCCTGTTTAAAACAAAATATGGGTTACATAACTCAATAGTAAAAAGCTAAAACCATTGACCTACCAACAAATGGATCTCGTGTCCGCGCTCAAGTGTCCGAATCAAAAGGGAAAGAAAACGCCAAAAGAGATACAATCGCGCGCCAGTCTCGTTTGGTCGACTAACTTGACTATACGTTCAATATACGGTACTGTATTGTGAAAACGTGTAAAAACTACTCAAGTGAAAAAGAATATTTTATATTACGTAAGTAGACCATTGTTTCATCATTTGCAAGTATTATTTTGCTTAAAAGCAATGATTTTTTTGAAATGTTGGATATTTGTAAAAATAAATCATCAACACATAATATTTACTAGAAGCTACATAAGGTGATCACGGTGCGGCCTATTGGTAGAAGCCCCTTAAGCTAATAAGTTATTGCAAAGAAAACTCAACATTATTATAATGGTACAAGGTTTCAAATTAGAATGTAGAAGTTTGTATGTATTAATATAGACTGTCTATTGACTAGACACTTTTTTTGAGAATTTTGTATGAGACCCGACGTCCATTTTTATTAGGTCAATGGCTAGAACGCTGTTCAATGCCAGCGGCACAAACCCGTGGTGTTTATAAGAAAACCTACCTCCAGCAAAGGATCAAAATTTATATTACTTTTAAAACACAAAACGTTGTTCAAAAGCTATTTAACACCATCCTCGTTAATGGTATATTAATATGGTAACAGCACAGCAGGGTTATCTATAAGTATATTTATATAAAATTGCTTGTCCTGATTGACGATCTGAATTGGAATTTAGGTCTATTTCGTAATGTAAGCACCCACTAAGAAAGGTTTTTGGAAATTCCTAAATTTAGAGGGGGGGAGGGTCGTTATTGTATGAAAGCCTTTGTTCTTTGTAGATATGTAAATTTGAAATACTGTTACTGAGTATAAATAGCTGTCGACGCGCTTCAAATTTTTGCTTTAAAGATGGATCACAAAATAATGCGATGTTTCAGGGTTTTTCGATTATCACATCTTAATGGGCGAAAATAAGTGGTGAAAGTTTGTGCGCGGAGGATCTGTTTCTTTAACAAGAATTATAAATATAGTATTATTTAGTAAATATTTATCGCATAAATCTTTTTCTGAAGCACGCGTGCAAAGCTGCTCACCAGCATTACCTTAAAATCTTCAAACAATCAAATGAGTTTACTAATGTAATGACTTGAGTAAATATGATGTAACACCATGGCTTCACCGCCACAAAGTGGTAACAGTAAATCCGTACTCAATCTTGCCATAGTGACGAGAATTCAGACGAAATATTTATGTGGGTAGTAACGCTTTATTCATTGTAAAATTTCCACCAAATTGTAAGTGGTGGTAGCAGACGGTAAGCATAGCTAAAATTGGTAGAGCTTAGCTGATTTAAACAATTAACTGCCTAACCTGTGAAGTACCACCCTCTCACAGAATATAGGGCGTGTACTGAGAGTTGTTACTCCTACTGTTTCGTTCGGAGAGTGAGAGCATCGGAGGCCCGTCGCTTCTTTATCTCTTTTACATCCTATCCTTTTCCCTAAGGTTGCTACTCGCGAGTGATACCTCTGGTTTTGCTAGCGTCTATAAGCTAAGGACGCTAAGGTAACTGCTTACCATCAGACGCTCCGTATGGTTATTTGCTACCTTCGTAGTACAAAAAAAATATCAGGATTAAAAATGCAAGTAATTTCTGGGTAGTAACATAAATCCTTATATGGATAGTTATCAAAATATCGACTGCGTTCCAAGTGCTTATCTACCTTGCGCGGTGAACTCAGTATACGGGTACAATGCCCGGCTGTGGTACATTCAATACGAGGCTTCATGTCCCGCTAATATGTACAGGTCGTTGCCGTCCTCGCTTGAGAGTGTGTTGTTTTGTAATATGTGCGATTCTAATACGACCACCCTGTAAAATAAAAACCAAATAAAAAAAAATTCATAGTACGTAGCATTCTTGTATCACGAAAATAGACAATGGTGGTAAGGTTGTTCGGGTCCGGCACAAGTCCGTATAGTCCGATTGGTTTGATACTAAATGTACGCGCCTTTACCGATATAATAATATACAATTTTATTTATGACTAGCCTTTGCCCGTTTTTGGGTTATATCTCAGGTTCCTGGTATGGCAACGGGATAAAATGTATACCAGTTTTTAAGTCTTATCGAGAGCTATCAAATAAAAAAGTTGCATCAAAATACGTTCAGTAGCTTTTGTGTGATGCGCGAACAAACAAACAGACAAAAATCTAAAAAAAAATATCGTTTTGTGTTTAGACAAACCTATATAGCCTATTACAGTCATTTTTTAACCGACTTCAAAAAAAGGAGGAGGTTATCAATTCGGATGTTTATATTTTTTTTTATGTATGTTCGGGCATAACTCAGTCATATGTTGACGGATTTGCAAAATTCTTTTTTTGTTTGAAAGGGTTTTATTCCGAAATGGTCCCATTTAAATTTTATCAATATCGGTGCAGTAGTTTTTAAAAAATCAACAAATATCTCAAAAAATTGTATACATCGATGATATTTTTTCGTTGTCTGTTTTTTTTCGTTTAGGGAGGCCTCCCCATCATGTACGACCTACTCTAAGCTATGTTTTAAAAAATCACTAAAAAGCACAAAATAAAACATTTAAAAAAAAAGAAAACCCCCTTCAAATGCAACCAGGAACTAAAAAGAAATAAATAATTGGTATTTAGATACGATTTCCGTGCTAGACACCTACTGGTGTGTTTGAAGCCGGTGCCAAGTCCAAAAGTAACAAAAACAATTCATAATAAATACTCCATATCAGCCTTTTAAAGTCCACTGCTGGACATAGGCCTCCCCAAGAATGGGGGATAGTGCCGTAATCGCCACGCTTGGCAGGCGGGTTGGCGATCGCAGTGAATGTTTTTAATACTCGAAGAAGTGCTGCTGCCCACTTCACCGGAATTCCCTCAGTCGGCTCTTACGACTATAGAATAAATAGCCTACGATGATGAGTACATCAGGAGGCGGCCTCATTGGTCCACTCTTCCCCGTGTAATTTGTAGACCACAAGTGTTGAAACATTGTATCACTTCTTAAAATAGATATCTACATAGTTCACTTACTTGTCGTGGGGTAGAAGTCTGTAAGACCGTGACTGGTCGGTGATCTCTTGTGTGATCTCAGCGTTACGCAGCGACCTACCCTGAACTCCGTGTCGATGGAAGGCCAGCACAGAGTCCGCTAGACATACTGAAAAAAAAATATTGAAATTATTAGTGAGCTTGCGTCACTGCAAACTGTAACATACGAAGCGATACTCGTATATACATTGAACACTCTTCACGCTGCTTGCTTCATGCTAGTGGCAGCGCGATTGGGCATGGCACTCCAAAAGACGCGGGTTCGAAACCCGCTCACAGTTATCCTAATATAATCCCGCTTTGACGACACGAAAAGCTATTTATATGGTTATATCCCGATAATACAACGAGTGGGTGTCTGTCCGTGTGATCACGGACTAAGATTACAAGTGTCACCACCCCATTCTTTCTCACGGGTGTCGTTTGAGGCGACTAAGGGAAGTAACCAATTGTCATCTATTGCATGACTGGTGATAGGGCTGGGTACTAAGTGGGAGTACTCACTTGGTAGCGGGCCCGAGCGGGTTGGCACCACCATCTTTCGTGTGACCGGCCATGAAGCACATTGTTACGTTTTGGCTGTAGCAGGAGATAGCAGTTTATTCTTTCATTTCATAACTGTGGAATGAAATGGTGAGCAGCAGCTTGACAATACTTTTAGTATAGTTGAGTCCATGAGCGACGGTTACCATTTACTATCAGGTGGGCCGTGGCACGTCCGCTACCATAGGCAATAAAAAAATAATATCAGAATGGGCGATATTAGTAACACCGCCGATACACCGATACATTTTGAACTCCGCGCTCTACTATCCAACGTGTAAATGAGGCATCCCCGTAGTTTGTTCATGTAAACACAACGTATTTACGCTCAGGGAATCCCCGTATTTTATAATTTCTGTCCGCTAGTTGCTTGTAGTCGATTGTTGCTTTTGATGAGTAAAATAAATAATCTCTTACATCAATATTTTTTCTAAATACCTCTTGGCCCGTAGAATGTAACGCACTAAATCGTATTGTCTCGCTTGTGATTGGTAGAGAAACCGACGCGTAATGTCGCAATAAGCCCTTGGCCAATCACGGTGATCTCTCAACCAATCACAATGACACAATACGATGTCGATACGATTTAGTGAGATATATTCTAACCCTCCTGGTTAAAGTTAAGATACTCACATATACTATCGATATTAAAGTCAAACTGTATCCTGTTCAACAACTTCCCCCGGCGCCGGTCGGTGTCCGCCCGCCAGCGAGACTCCAGCCCGGGGGGCAGCACCGGGATGATGTCCACCACGTTCTCGTGGCACACTAACACCTGATCAAGATATCACAAACAAATTATCAACCGATATATAATTACAGAATCTCATAGAGTAACGGCTCAAAGTAACGTAAGGTAGGTATTCCTGTTTTTTTTTGTTAAGGTGGCAAAAAATTACCTAACCGCACACCTTGTCGTTCGGGGCAACGAACAAGGTAGTGTGGGGCCCTCACCCACTAAATAAACCCGTAGTATGCAGTCTCTCCGCCTGTATTGGCGGACCACTGGAACTGTGTTACATCACTTCGGTGGTTCGCCGGCCGCTTATTCTTTCGCGAGTACCCTTTACTGAGCGACGCATCCACACGGAGAGTCGCGACTTCGCGGGAGGCCTTGCGGGTGGCGGACGTTCCCCGGTCCATCCACCCGCAGCCTCAGCTAGGGCAGCATCAGGAGCAAGTACTCACGCCTGCGCTGCCTACCCCGCAAGGGAGGTACCCCGAAAGGGGTAAGTATTAAAACAACAATATGTCAACTCCTCATTTTTTAAGTCAATTTATGTAGTATATTCACTCACAGAGTCTTTGTTAAGTTGGTGCACAGCCCTCAGCGTGTGCAGCCTCTCGGGTCTAGGGATGACCGTGTTGGAGCCCGTCACACACACCTCCAGCTCGTCCGAATGGAACCACGTCGCACCTGCGGACGGTTTTCCATGATGAACAATTTAGTTAGCGTCAAACTCCGGATGAGCCATTTAAATTTACAAACGGAGTTCAACCTATTTAAATTTACAAACAGAGTTCAAGATATTTAAATTTACAAACGGAGTCCAAGATATTTAAATTTACAAACGGAGTTCAACATATTTAAATTTACAAATGGAGTTCATAATGAGCGTTTAACTCACCAGAGTTGATATTCAGCAGGTTAAGCCTCATTGGTTTCCTGGTGGCTCCGATGCAAAGCAGAGGATATTCCAGTTCAGGAGTTATGATGAGCTCGAACACCAATAGAGGGGATAGCAGCGAGCATTCTATATTCTGTAGAAAAGAGTTTGGTTATTCTCAGGTGTTTAATGTTAAAGAAGAATTTACTGTATCAAGTAAACTTCCAAATATTTTTTTAATTGATGTCTATTATATTGTAATTTCAACCTGAAGGATTAAGTCCATAGTATCTGGAGCGGATTTTTCATCACCATATAAACTATGTAATTCATAATTTCAACCTTTTAAATTTTTGTAATTTTCACTAAATTTTGTTTAGTTCAAAAAGTATTTGTTGCTATTTAAGCTTGATTCACAGTAAATGTTATTTGTCTTTTTACTTTTAACAGTAGTAAATTATTACATTGCTCGTTTTTTGTGACGACGTTTTTGTGACGATCGTAAATGTAAGATAATATTTTAAAGATTTGCGACTTTATTACTGAGTGTCATGATTGTAATTAGGTTGAACTTAAAACTGGTTTAAAACCTTTGTCCCAGTTCGTTAGTAAACAGATGTAGCTGCATAAGTATATGTTCAAACGGACAGTTTTTAGCTTGATTTTGTTCGGGACACTGTATCGTGTTGGTATTGATGATCGAAGATTACTACAAATAAATTAACATAATTGATTATACAAATAATCTCTAAAAAAAAATTCAAAGGATCCATTACCGGCGATTGCCATTCATCATCAGGCTGGGCTCGTCTACCACCATTATCAATAAAATAAAAGGCAACGTACCTTGAGCAGCATGAACTTGCGCAGCGGGTCGTACCACTGCATGAGGAACAGCCCCGCGGGGGTGGCACCGCACAAGTACTTATACCCGTTGTATGGGTTGCGGGCCACCGCACACCGAGTACACCCTGGGTAATATAGAAATATTCTTTATCCGTGGTGATGGACTTAGAAATACAAGTGTTACCACAGGTATCAATTTATTTGTCATCCTCAACTTATAAAAAAAAAACTCGAAACCGAACTCCATGCCAATTAATCTGTCCAGTGATACAGAGTACAAACTTCTCTTCTGTAGTACGTAGGTACGTTAAATAACAAATTATTTGTGAAAGTAGAAAAACGGAACTTTACTGCAAGCAGGATTCGAACCTGCGTCCCATCCAATACGAGAATATGCTCTAGATGGCTAAGCTATTGCAGTCGCCAAACGACGATTTCAAATCTCCGCTTCGCGTTTGTCTTTACGACCCACGCCACCTATCGGATGCATTTACATACATCATTAGAATATAATAAGTTTAATTTTTCGATTAAAATTTATAATACCATTTGATGACGCGATTTTTTAAACATTTTGATCTGTATTTTTAGCACTTGACATGCTCAGCTACTTTAAGTTTACTTTTTTTCAGCTTTTTTACAAATTGTGAATGTGGAAAAGGGGAACTTTTTAGTAGTAGGTACTTGCCGAACTCATACATGAAATAATAACTAGTATTTTATTACACGACCCTTAGTATAACTGCTATACATAAACATAATTTCAAAATTTAGGAAGAGCATGTTTGCGTTTAAATTGTTTTGTTTGTTAATTTATTTAAATCATTGTTATAATTTGTTTTTAGCGAACAAGCCTGTGACGGTGACGGACTAAGAATACAAGTGTCACCACCCCATCCTTTCCCGCGGGTGTCGTACAAAGCAACTAAAGGAAGTAAGCAATTATCACCCGTTGCATTACTGGTGGTAGGGCTGGGTACCAAGTGAGAGTACTCACTTGCTATCGGGCCCGAACGGGTCGGTACCACCGTCTCTTGTGTGACCGGTCATGAAGCACGTCAGTGTGTTTTGGCTATAGCAGAAGATAGCCGTTTATTATTTAATTTCATATCTGAGAAATGAAATGGTGCACAGCGGTTTAACAATACTTTCGGTATAGTTGAGTCCTTGAGCGACGGTTACTACTTACCATCAGGTAGGCCGTGGCCATCAATAGCAATAAAAAAAGCTTACTTACCTGATGGTAAGCGGTTACCGTAGCCTATACACGCTAGCAAAACCAAGGTATCACTAGCGCGTCGCCATCTCCAAGGAATTGGGGTAGGAAGAGTAAGCCGTGTGGGTCCGGCTTTAGAATTATCCCACCCCTCTCCACCCATGGGAGTCGCAAGAGCCGACTGAGGGAATACCGGGACTCCCCCGGTATTCCCTCAGCAGCACTCCCTCGAGTATTAACAACATCCACTGCGATCGCCAACCCACCTGCCAAGCGTGGCGATTACGACACTATCCCCCATATGAGCGAAACAGCACAGGACCGCTCGTTGTGGCGTTCTCTTGGGGAGGCCTACGTTCAGCAGTGGACGTCGAAAGGCTGATGGATGGATGGATGGAGATAGGATACTAAGGAGAGGAAGGAGGTTGGCCTCCGGCGCTCTTACTCACCATACGAAACACTACTTTAGGCATAAGTACCGTACCACCGAAGGAATGTAACACAGTTCCAGTGGCCCGCCAATAAAGGCGGAGAGACGGCACACGGCGGGTTTCTTTAGTGGGTGCAGGACCCACATTACCCTGTTCGTTGCCCCAAACGACGGGGTATACGGTTAGGAACAATTTTTCCCGCCTTAACAAAAAAAAGGCATAAGTACCGTTGTTACACGCTGATATTTTGTGAGAGGGTGGTACTTCCCCAATCGAGCCAGCCCATTCGTCCTGGGATAAGCAAAGTTCTACCACTAGTTTCTATGTTTTATATATATATATATATATATATATATTATTGTTTTCTTTGTGTGTGATCGATGTGATCGACGTCCGTGACATCATCAAACCGGCCCAACAGAAGACGCTGGGCTTATAACCTATTTTATGCTGAGTAGGTGTCTTTTTTTAACAATTTTATTCTTAACAATAAATATTTTCTTTCTTTCTTCTATAACTAATTAGGTATTTACCTCTGGTATCAGGCACCCTGGTGGTGAGGGCGAATCGTCTCGGCAGCAGGCGAGGTGGTAGGACCCGTAACGACCTCCCACCTCGCGCGCTTCCAATTAACGCTAGAAGTTCGTGTCGATATAACGATGGTGTTTTGCCTGAAAAAAAATATATATTTAATGTTATTTCGCTTGAGCGCTATAGGCACGTATGTGTGCACCTAACGCAATACAAAAGCGGTTCTTTGGCGATTGAAGAGTTAAACTCTTTATTCGTAAAAGCAATACTTGAAAACAGAAAACCTTAATATCACACGTATATGTGCTCACTTCTAACATAATGTTAAATAAGCCAAATCGTGGAAATCATAAACTGAAGCAATAAAAATACAATTTTTAAAAACTTAAGCTTTCGAGTGTGGGACTACTCATGAAAATAAATTGCATCAGCTCAAACTAATGGGGACTACTCATTGAAGAATTAAACATTCGACTCAATCATTAGATCAGCAATATAATACCATATTATAGTATTTACAACCAAATTACATACACATTAAAAGTATAATTTCGCTACGACGACTAGAAGTAGTTTAAAATGGACTTACAAGATTTGATTGCATTGTTGTTTACAAGTCAAACTAATGTATGTGTATTAAAAATGGTATAGTATTATATTGAAATGCTACATTAATATAAGCTAATTTTTGGGGTAACTTGGCGATTAACTATTTTTACTGACAACACTATGATTACTTGTCAGAATGTGGACTCAGTTGTCTCTATATATAGTGCATTAAGAATAGTGCCTTATGGCACTCTGTTCTCTCTGCCTACCCCGCAAGGGAGATGGAGTAATGATAAGTAAGTAAGTAATATGAGCTATCGTACGAACGGATTTTAATGCAACTTTTTTTATTCGATAGGTCTTTACTTAGAAATAGAATAGAAGTGTTATACATTTTATCCCGCTACTATATCGGGAACCTGAGATATAACCTAAAAACTAGCTTTTAGCTTTTTGAAGCCGCGAGCAGAGCCTATACTATAAGGTATCAAAATAATTTTTTTTGAAATCCCACTCCTTTGGGAGGTTTATACCGTTATCTACCATATACCATATTGGCCCAGTGCGGGTTGTCAGTTTCCTCACGACGTTTCCTTAACCGAGGAGTGATAATTTGTAAACTGACCCGGACTGGGCCAGCTGGTGGATTGAATCCTCCTCCCGGGGGAGAAGTGTTCAACACTGGAACATGACATACTGACCTGAAAGTGACATAAGCACGTCTTTGATAACATGCAGCCAAATCGTTCGCCGCGGACACAGCTGGTCCATGGCAGTCTCGTGTAACTCGTTCAGATTTAATGTGTAGATGCCCTCTTCAGCGCCTGCAAATAAGATAACAAAATCAAAACACCGTCACCCCTTCCTTACTTCCTCTCTACATCTCATCCCTTTCTTTAGGGGAGAAAAAGCTTCACTCTCTTAGTGTAGCTGGCATCTACAGACTACTGCACCGTCAATAAAAATGAATAAAATTACTGGTGGTAGTGTTAGGTACCAAGTAAAAGTGCTCACTCTGTCTGGCTACTGCGGGCTGGATTCGAATCTGCGCCCCTAGGATGCCAGGCGCTCCACCACTAAGCTATCGTAGATTGTACCCGGAGTGATCAATTTCATACTTTCTTACCGTCTTATTGGGTAACGGCGTTGCCTATGCTTCCTGTTATATCTAGATTTTGGAAACTACGTTCGTCAGTCTCGGTGGTCTAGCATAGTGTATATGCTGGTCATGAGGTATCGGGTTCGAAACCTAGGTCGAGTCAACAAAAACTCTGTGTGGTGACGGACTAAGAATACAAGTGTGACCACCCCATCCTTTCCCGCTTTCCCGCGGGTGTCGTACGAGGCGACTAAGGGAAGTAAGTAATTATCACCCATTACATTACTGGTGGTAGGGCTATGTACCAAGTGAGAGTACTCACTTGCTATCGGGTCCGAACGGGTCGGTACCACCGTCTCCTGTGTGACCGGTCATGAAGCATGTCAGTGTGTTTTGGCTGTAGCAGAATATAGCCGTTTATTCTTTCATTTTTCATACCTGAGAAGTGAAATGGTGCGCAGAGGCTTGACAATACTCACAATATAGTTGAGTTCATGAGCGACGGTTACCACTTACCATCAGGTGGGCCGTGGCTCGTCTGCCATCATAAGCAAAAAAAAAGACAATGGGTGTCCCGTCAAGAAATTTTCAGTAGCAGCTCGGAGTTAGAAAATTATCAGTGTTTCAACCTCGTACCTCGGAAAGTACGTAAAGCCGTTGGTCCTACGCGTAATCTTTCTCCGGTGGTGTCGGAATGCCATCCCACCGGACTATGAGAGTGAGTAAACAGAGAGTGCACTTGTGCTTGCGCACACAATCATAAACTATCTCCTACGTACATGGCTAGTGTCTCCGAAATTACGGACTGTCTGGAGACTATAATTATAATGTTTTAAAGATTTCTGTATTTTTTTGTGACAAGGTTTCAACCACCCTCCACGACGTCCCGCCAACTACTCCACTAAGCTTCTATCTGGTCAGTGTAGAAGGTAAAGCCCACTTCCAGATAGAGGAATAGGCATGATGACTGTTTTTCAAAATCTATTCTATGATATTCAAAAGTATCTAATAAGTGAAAAATATATCATATTTCTGAAAAAATTGATTTTTTATGCAATATAATGAAATTTAAACTTTAAGTTTCAAACTCACGTCAAAACGTACGCCGATGTCAATCCGTTTGTCATGACGTCACGCCTCAGTACGGCAACAGTAAACATTAGAATCAAAGAGAATGTAAGACTACTACTTTACAATAACGTTTACTAAGGCGAACGTCATTCGCCCTAATTGGTGTTTAAGCAATCATGGCGGATTGTTGAATTTTGTAGGTTTATTTTATCAAATATATTATTAATCTCGCCATTAAAATAATAATGAATACATTTTTCGAAATCCTTGATTTCTATTTCATTCGATCACTTCAATATTTTGGCGATACTTGATTACTGTCATCAAGCCTATTGGTTAACAGTAGGATGTATATATTTAGTATTACCCTGATAATTATTGTATAATTCTTTATTTAATTTCCATCTAATTATAAAAATCGTCATTTGCAATGTTACTGCTAAATTATACAGTATTTTAATTAATGCTTGATATTTTCTACGTAACTTGTATGTTCAATTTATAGTAGAGTTCATATAAACACAAAGTGCGAAAATGTGACACCGAAAATAATAGTCACGAGCAGGATTATTTTCGATATCACATTTTCGTACTTTCTGTTCATCTATATGGCTAAGCATGTCAAAAAAATATACAAATATGTTTACCAATAAGGATGTGCTGATCTCTGGTATCGGGATGTATCCACGAGGCTGTACAATTTATCCTCAACGGGCATCCATTGAATACCTGTCAATGAAAATTGAATTATTAAAGAACAAATTATTTGTTCACTTTCACAAATAATTTGTTAACACAGTAATGTGAAATCGAAAATAACAATCACGAACAGGATTTGAACCTGCATCTACTGGAATACCGTCTCAGATGCTTTGCCAATTCAGCCATCGTGACAATTGCTTGGGACTGCGAATTTCGATAACACATTCATTCTTAACGTCTTGGGTGACGCCTGCACCATCTGTTGGAAGTATTTGCATACATTGTACCAACCAGGTACACTTAATATTACAATTAAGATTTTTACCAAATAAAGATGCAGCCCTATAAATATTTTTTCTTTTTTTTTTCACACTGTGTTAATTTATATGGCTAAGCATGTCAAGTGCTAAAATACAGATCAAAATAATTGAATTATTCTATAATAAAACAATGTGATAAAACCAAGGATTACAAAGACAGTGGTATCGAGTTCGATACCTAGCCCGAGGACCTCGCACGACACACACCTGACTTTACAAGATTTAACGAAATTATCTATTTGTTTACAAATTATCAATGCTCGGCGAAGGAAGACATCGTGAGGAAACTTGCATGCTTGAGAGAGTTTTCTCCACTACTGTCTGCTAGCCCACATTAAACTACGGCCTATATCTCTCCTACTCTTCAAAGAGACCAGACTGATAGCGGGACAGTTATGGCTTGAAAAAAAAAATTGATTCAAATAAAAATATTTTTCTACCATGCATATTTTATATTCTAGTGCCATGTTTGTATGGATCGGGGAAGTACCGCTCTCTTACAAAAAATCATCGTGTAACAGCGTTAGGTACTCCTACTGTGTGTCTCGTATGGTGAGTGAGAGCGCCAGATGGGCTAAACCTCCTTATTATCCTTCATCTCCACCTCCTATCACTTTTTGAGATGGTGAAGATTGTTTTCTGAATTGGCAACACCCTGAACTTAAGAATAACCCTTGTATCGCGGGGGACTACAAACATTCAATTTCACGGACACAAAGTCGAGTCAGAACAACCATTTGTGGATTACACAAAGAGAGGTCCTGTGTGGAAATCGAAGCCACAACACTCAAGCGGGAGGCCGGTATCGAAACCACTCCTCCATCTGTGCAGTCAGACCGTTGAGGAATAACGTTATCGTAGTAACGAACACGTATCTGATGCGGAAATTAACTGTTGGTATGTTTTATCTATGCTAATTTTAGACCTACTACTCGTGCAGATAAAGAATGGGATTATAAATGGCGTCGCCACTATTTACTTCTCGCTCACACACTATCACCATCTATACTCACACCTAACGGTATAGACAGCAAAAAAATAACGTTATGTTGCGTGAACTATTTTTTTGTTTATAGTTACGTTATAGTTACGCCGTAGTATGCTGACAGTACAGGCTCAATGTGCCGCCATTTATAATCCCATTCTTTATCTGCACGAGTAGTATAGTGGATTTCAATTAAAGATAAAAACTTAGTAAACAAAGAAAAGCCATTGACCTTACAGTTTTAGTGATGTGCCTATTGCATATTGTAAGGAATATGAAACAATGAGTGAATGGATTTTTTTAATACGTTGGCATTAACTTGATTAGAAGGTATCCGTTTCTTTACATAGACTTACCATTATGAAATAAAATCAATAACCCATGTTGATATATAATAAAACTAATTATAAATATAATACTAGTATACTGATTTTCTTAGACTTTTACTATTGTGCATTCTAATATTTTGAGTTGTGAGGAGGCAACGGAATTGAGTCCTAATGTCTACTGCATTGTTGAGAATGTGTACACTGTATAATAATAATAAAATATGAAAATTGGCATGCAGAATAAATATCGATATATAGATTTTTTTTTTCAATATACTTACCGATATTTTATGGCGATATTTATTATTTCGATATATCGATATAAAATTTTTGAGTATGGAATATTTTAAAGTACAAATTATTTGTGAATAAGGAAAAAGAGATTTTTTGTACTAGCGGGAATCAAACCCGCGTCTTTTCCAATTTAATGTTTATTGGGATGATCGAAAGATCTGTACTATAGCTCAGTGGTTCAGAGCACTTCCCCGGATTAGGAGTAAGTAGCGGAGCATGTCAAATGCTAAAAATATAGATCAAACATGTTATGGAATATTTTTTAGCTACCTACAGCAACGTTCTTTAAACATCTATCAAAAATGGAAAATTGAAGACAGATTTAGATTTTTTTTTTAATACAAAGTATTTTCTTTATTCCACTCCATTATCGCTAGTACAACATAAACATACACACTATTTATAAAGATTTCACGAGACGTATAGACACGTCTATATGCGAGTGTATAGGCGAGCGCAATCACGAAATGAATAATATTTTTACCGACATCAGAATTTAATGTAGTGAAAACGAAATAAGTATGAAATCGACGATTTATGTTGAGTGATGGTTTGTTGACAATATTTTCACTTTTGATTGAAATGTACTATAAAGAAGATAGGAGTGATAGAAGATAGTGAGAAAGTTAATTAGACTTGGTATACCTTAGAGAAGCAAGCTCCCATATGGACTTTGGGTGTGGGTGGCAATCCGTTAGGGGCCGCTCTGGCCGGGCTGTGGGTTCGGCGGGGTCGCGACCTTCTGGGTGGTACTGGTGGCGTGCCCGCTTCTGATGTTACTGAATTATAGAAATAAATCTGACATTATTCCAGCCTCTTGGCACTCTGTTCTCTCTGCCTGCTCCGCAAGGGAGAGCGTAATGATAAGTAGTATTATTCTCAAGAATTCAGATAAGAAAATTCTTGAATATTTCATCTACTTTAGTCAGGAATTAAAAAAAAAAATTTTACTCAGGAAAATTATTGATTGTTTGTGGAACTATATATTTGCTACTCTTGATAATAAATTTTACTTATATGATTTTAAGAGCAAATGACAGGAATTGACCAAGATTTTTAATGTAGGTATTTGAAATATTTTTGTGCGGATGTGCCACTTTTATCAATTATATTCTAGATTGAATCAAATTAATTACATTATAATTTAAAAACCTTCGTAGAATATAAATAAATTAATATTCAAGGACATTAACATCCTCTGGTCCCAAACTAAGCTTAACGCTTTTGCTATGGGTATCAGATTACGGATATAATACATATATTACTTTTTTTTTGTAAATACGTACATATAATAGATTGAAAACACCCAAACGCAATTGTCCTGAATGGAAATCGAACCCACGACCTCGTGCATGGGAGTCGGTTACACTACCGACTACACCACGAGGCCCATCTTAAGACAATAGATTTAAAAAAAATAGCAGATCAATGTAATGATTTTATCCAAAACATAGTATAAGTGTAAACGAAATTAAATGTGCCATTATCCTTCGAACGAAATAAATTTTTATTTTAAATAAAAGTACCGAAAAAAATATAAACTTACCTTTATTGTCCACTTTAGCTTTATCTCTTTGACTGTCAGACAAACTCCTTTGTCTCTGACTAGTCTTAACTTCTTCGCCTACAGCCTCCGTTTTGACGTCCCGCCCATTTTCCTCCGCCATTTTGAAAATCTCATCAACTGATGAAGTTTTCCTTTTAACTTCCAATTCACATTGACAAAACTGACTTAGGTCTATACCAGCAGTAATAGAATCTGAATTATGTCTATTATGTTTCTTTCTATGTTCATATTTATCTTCCATATTAAGGCTCATATCAATTCTCCTACACAAATCATCGTCTGAAGTGCCGCCATTTTGTAATTTATCATCTTCGGATATTCGTAATTTGTTAGCAATTTGTAACGCCCTAAAATTGGATACAGATATCTTCTGCTTTTTACAATTTTCGCAGTAAACAATACCTGAATCTGTATTTTGATTTGAACAATTTCTATAGTAACTAAGTATGTCTCCATTTGAATTGCATACGTCACAAGAACATTTTGCCACAGATCTTTGTAAGTCGCTGAGCGTATTATTGTCTCTGGGCTCCGGTTTGGGGCATAGTCCACATTCGCAATTGACATTCCGTTGTGTAGTATCTAAATGTTCATTATCTTGTTGGTCTACGTAAAGTATATCCTCACCTATTTTCCGACATAAAGGATCATCGATAGATATGCTAGAAGCACCGATAGGACTTTGAAAATTAGATGTGAGATTTTGGAATATATTTGCAGTAGAATTATTAAGGAAATTTTGTTTTAGTTGTATGCATTGCGAGAGATGCTGGTCGTGGATAGATAACGCTGAGTTGCTTGCTTGCGCCATCGCTGCTGTATCGGCGGTAAGCGGTAGTGTTGCCCTGTAAAAAATACAGTTTTGGTAGATTTTGGTAGATTTATGTAGGCAGTTTTAGTAGCGTTTTTTTTTATAAGGACGGCAGTGCTGTTAGGGGATTTCGAAGCGTTTTGAGTGCGGTTAGAAACAATAAAGGATTTATTAACACGTTTTATGAATATAGGGTATTTAGACAAGCATTTATTTATTAATGTTAAATAAACAAGTGGTGCTGGTGGGATTTATTTAAAACATCGTGATAAATGATTTTAAAATGATTTTAACCGTAATTTTACGGGCATGGAGTTTTGTTCGTATTTTATTAACGCTATTTAATTTTACAGCAAAGCTGCATTTTTTTACATGCTCCAAGCTATGACTACCCTTTAAAATTGCTAATTACTTAATTTCTGTTTAACAGACTTTCGGTTACAGACTTTTGGAGTAAAATTTAGAAATTTAGGGATAATTATTCAAACAATTAACTTGCTAGTTGGTCAACTCTTCGATTCGAGTCGTACAGTGATGTTAGAGAGCACAAACTTCCAGAAAAAAAAAAACATAAAAAACTACCTAAATTTAATTTTAGTAACGGCAACACTATTTGAACGACAAAGGGAGTGTCTTACCCCTTCCTATAATGTTGTATCTACACGGACAAGTCGTAGCATAAATATATGAGCGACTAAACTATTGATATCGCGATTCGAAGAGGCTGACTCATTTAGGTGCGGCGCAGACAACGTAATATCCGCGGCGCACTTTTTAGTCTGTAAAAATAGAACCTATGTAATTATATGCAGTAACGCATACAACGCACAAAACGTCCGGCAGATAAAAAATCCGCGTGATTCTTGCAGACCGCGCCGCGCCGCGCCGTACAAATTGTGCGCGAAAAAAATAGAACGTTTGCTTCAACGAGCGTTAACGCAGACGGCGCACACTTTAATCTGCAATCTGCACTCATTAAGTGGTGGAGGTAAAGTATGGCGCTAGAGATCTATGTATCGATGTTAATACAAGCAGATTAAAGTGTGCGCCGTCTGCGTTAACGCTTGTTGAAGCAAACGTTCTACTTTTGTCGCGCACTTTTAGTAAGGCGCGGCGCGGCGCGGTCTGCAAGAATCACGCGGATTTTTTATCTCCCGGACTTTTTGTGCGTCGTATGCGTTACTGCATATAATTACATAGGTTCTATTTTTACAGACTAAAGAGTGCGCCGCGGATAGGACGTCGTCTGCGCCGCACCTTAGTGCGCCATGCAGACTTTTTGTGCGCCGAATCTGTGTCGCACAAAAAGTGTGTCGTCTGCGCTGCACCTTACTGTGATATATAAATCGTTGTAAGGAATTATATTATTTGCTGATAGTTACTTTTCTTTGGTTTTTTCTTGCTGAACCTCTCTTAATAAGGCCTAAATGAAACGCAATAATTATATATTAATTTCTTATTATAAATCGAGATAGTGTCGCAACCAAAAGATATCAACAAGCTTTTATAATAAACCCGTATTACCACAAAAAGTCTGTAACCAGGCGATTTATTTCAACATTTAACGAATCTACTTAACAAACTATAAATAAATACTCCGCATACTTCAAGTACTACTCCAAACTATATACATAGTACATAGAGATAGTTGCTCGGAATAAAAATCACAGCAGTAACGATGAATTTATTACACCATAACTATTTCGCCATTTTGTTTAACGTACTTACGCTTATTTATTTATTTATTTAAATGCACAAAACACATTACAATCAAAAAAAGTAAAATTACACAATTGACAAATAAGTTTTATTCTGGATTGTAACATAAAGTGTGTGCATACAGCTAAAATAAATTAATATTAATAAATATATAAAATTCTGGTATCACAGTGTTTGTCGCCATTCTTCTCCGAAACGGCTTGACCGATTCTTATGAAATTTTGTGTGTATTTTCAGGTCTGAGAATAGGATGTAAACTATTTTTCATACCCCTAAGTGATAAGGCAGCCCAAATACTTTTAATTATTTTTTTTTGACAATTTTTTTTTTGATTCGGCATTAAAAAATACATACAACCCTAAATTTTCATCATTCTACTCTATTTTTTTATAGAAATATTAGCAGGTACTTTAATAATGTTAATTGTAACATATTCACGAAAAAAAAAATACGGCTGTACAAAGTTCGCTGGGTGAGCTAGTTATTTATTTATTTATTAGGTTAACCAACGATTGTTTCCACAGTACATTTTAACTTATTTATACAAACATAATAACATTCAAGTGCCTGATTGTAATAACAGCTTTTTACTAAATAAAATAAACGTTACCTATAACAATATAGCAATTTTTAAAAATTTTGTCAGTCTGTTTGTTCTAGCTACTCTCCGAAACGAATCGACCTATTTGGACGTGACTTTCACCGTCAAATAGCCAATGTTATAAAGATTAACTTGATTAATTTTATTTTGAAAACATTTTTTTCTAATTTTACGTGGTTAGCAAACAAGCATACGGACCACCTGATGGTAAGCGGTTACCGTAGCCTATAGACACTAGCAACACCAGAGGTATCACTTAGGCGTCGCCATCTCCAAGGAAAGGGACAGGATGTGGATAGGAAGTATATCAAGGAGAGGATAGGTAGGATACTAAGGATAGGATAGGAAGGATAACAAGGAGAGGATAGGGAGGGGGCCCGGGCCTCCGGCACTCTCACACAACGTAAGTACGTAAACGTAGGTACCACTACTGTTGGTTCTCGCTGATCTTTTGTGAGAGGGTGGTACTTCCCCGATCGAGCCGGCCCATTCGTACTGGTATAAGCAAGACTCAACCAGTAAGGTTCTGTATAAAAGAAGAAAATAGTCTTAAAGATGTTTAATGAGTCCTTTACTATAGCTCGCTTTGTAAAAAGCGTAAATACTAGTACCTTCCTCGCGGCTTCGCTCGCGTCATAGTATTGTCGATGAAAAATCAATTTCGGATAGGTTTCCAAGCGTCGCCACGCTAACAGCCGGTTTTATCGGTCCACCGCATTAGATGTTTCACATCAAAAATATAGGTTCCGGATAAGTAATCACCAAATTCAAAAATATCTTTATTTCACAGGCCTATTAAGTAGCACTTAAAATCGTCAATAATACACTAATAATTAAAATAATTAACACGAGCGCTTGAGGCGAGTGCATCCGCAATAACAAAGTGGCGATTGCAATCGCCACAAGCGGCCGGATTCCGTAGTAAAGCCTTTCATGAGAAGAACCCGGCAAGAAACTCACCAACATATCATATACTAAAACCTTTTCCAAAACACGCTGCATCTTGTGATATAAGTATTATTCCGATCAGTTCAGTAGTTTTCCCAGTAGAACCGGACAAAAAACCCGGCTCTCCATTTATTAGTATAGATAGTCAATAGTATATACTCTATAGCTATATCCTGTGGCCATTCTTACAAAGGGGATAGCAGGGGCAAGGAAATATTATAGTAGATAGTAGAGGTGATGAGGAAGGGTTAGGACCTCTCTCTCACTCACCTAACGAATACCAACAGCAGAAATGCCTTCAGTTGCTTTAAAGCAATGTTCTGTGACATGATAGTACTTCCCTGATCAAACTGACACTTTCATGCTGGGACAGTAGATGGCTTCAGGTGAGTAATTTTTACACAAATATTTTCTTTCCACAATGTATCTTAAATGTGGATAAAGCATATCTGTGAGCATTATGCGTCTTTTCGTTGTCCCGGGGGGAACGATTTTGACCATTAAGCCACTACAAACCCTTCATAGATGCCAGTTTCCAGATTCTGATGTCTTTTTTAAGACCCACGGTATCTATCATAATGTATTTGCATATCTATATATTGTTGCGACACGGTAAGCTAAGGCTTCGGTGTCCTATTAAATGCGGCGTCCGACTTCAGCGTAAACGTTCCGATCGACTTCTGAACGCCAGGCACAGCGTCAGCGGGCAATACATCTCATAATGTACTCAAACGACGACGTCTCGTTCACAATAGTCTTTTGCTTTATCAAATTTCGACATTTTGTACTGACACCAAATACGACGTTTACGCTGCAATGGTTCGAAATGACTAGAGATGCGGCACAAAGCGTTTGAATGCCGCCTAGGGCGTCCACACGCCAACGTCAGCGTGTGGAAGAGACCACAACAGTACATTTCTATAGCAAGCTTCGTACAGACGCGGCGTACGGCGTGACGCTCTACGCAGCCGACTGCTAGCGTCTATAGGCTACGGTAACCACTTACCATCAGGTGGCACGTAAGCTTGTTTGCCACCCACGTAGTATATAAAAAAAATTACATACATATGTAGAAAGGGAGTGAACATAGGCGATCATCTTCTAGGACCAGCCGTAATTGAAAATTCTAGTAAAAAAAAGTACGCTTAGCCGTATACTCATTTAACTTATTATTCCGAACAACTACCCAAGCGGTACGCATATAACACATAATACATAACATATGATATCTCGCATGCATTCGTGAAAACCTCAGTTACCTGAGCATTAATTCTTCGTCAATATATTGTAAGAGGCTCCTAAAACAATAGAGAGACATAATCATAGCCTGTAGGTGCGTACTTACTTATTTATATAACGTTTAAAAATCTTGACTACAATTATATTTATTGTGATAACTGCTGTTCAAGAGCATACACACGTGCAGGTAGCATGGCACGCTACAAGGCACGAGACAGAGAGAGCAATAGGGGTTCAAAAGTCTGTCTCAGTCCCACGCTCAAATATATAAAGATTCTAGCCAATCATGTTCAGTGCAAGTGTGAGACTACTCTGTTTCAAAGTTATGCTCTTAGGTTCAAGGACTCAGCAGCACCAGCCCAGGTGATACATACCCCAAAGTTCCCCGGAGATTAGAAGATCACCTACTATTAAAATAGCAGGTACTTTAGCATTCTCAGTGTTGCATATTGGTTACGAGTTCAGCTTTACAGGATTCGAACCTGTCATTAAAGATTTAAGAAAATCACACAAAACCAATTTCTACCATTATTAAGGTATTCGGGCGAATTGCTATATAGTCACACAATGTTGGCAACACTATTCGGCATTTGTCAGTCAACTGACATTTAGTTGTTAAGTTTGTATCCTTTACTTTTGAAGTCAGTACTGTCACTTGTCAACAATGTCATTATTGACATTATTTCAATTTGAGTATAGTATGATAGTAATATCCTATCCTACTGTTATGTATAATATTATCATATTTATACAAATAAACAGAACAACATAAAAGGCAAGACAGCTTCAAACACATCGATTTTGGACGCCAATACCTTACCTTATATGGCACAAAACTCACTCAGGGACACGGTTTTAAGTCAAAAGTATCGATACTACACCCATGAGGAATTCAATAAAAAGAGCCGATATATTTAGTAAACAATAAACTTTGTATAAATCTGTATCACCGTGAATTATGAAAGATTTATTATAACAAACGTATAATTTTGATCTGACAACATCTAATGCGGAGGGCGGGTAAAACCGTCTGATAGCGTGGCTATTTGTTGACAAAAGCATCTACCTAAGAAGTATAATGTCAATCAATAAACCAATAACAGTTTTAATTCATCTATGGATAACAAGAGGGCGCTTACCAAGAATTTTATAAGACTCGAACAATATTTTAAGAAAGAAAGTCGATGTTTTCGCATCTGCGAGATGTCCGGTAACGGCACATTTTTTTGTATAAGATAATCGTAATACAACAAATTTTGATTAAAAAAAAAGAAAAAAAGTGATTAAAATTGTAGTGTGAGTATTCTTTAAACAATATCTAATAAAATATTCTGCACATTGCTATTTGAAACAATATCAGAGTACCAACACTGTATCGAGTAATTGTAAATATTGAAAGAAACATTCACTACTAAAAAGTATCGATACTTTTTCCGTGTCCCGTATTAAGCCGTACAAAATCCATCGCCCAAACACATGCTAATAATCAAAATGTGGAACTATGCTATCATAGTGTGCATTCACACAACAATCAGAAAGAAAAACTTATTTTTTTTAATTAAAAAAATAGTATCAAAAAATAAACCACCACCAAAAATTGTTAATCAGAAACGCGCGAATCTCTTCTGTCGGCCTTTTTATGCAAACGTAAAGAAAATTTGTATAGTACCAAACGTCTCATGACTACCTCAATTGTCCCTAAAATCACCCTTCTAATTTAACTACATCTTGATCTGTATTTTAGCACTTGACATGCTCAGCTACTTTAAAGAACAAATTATTTGTGAATGTGGAAAAAGAGAACTTTACTACGAGCGGGATGGCGTAAAGACAAATGTGATGTGGAGATTGGAAATGGCCGTCGGTCACTGCGATGGCTTAGCGGTCTAGAGCACTTCCCCGGATTGGAAGGGACGCAGGTTCGTATCTTTTTCCATATTCACAAATAATTTGTTCTTTAAAGTAGCTCAGCATGTCAAGTGCTAAAATACAGATCAATACGTATTTTAATTAGAAGGGTGATTGATTTTAGGGACAATTGAGGAAGTCATGAGACGTTTGGTACATGTTATATAGCAGCTTTTTCTTTTTATCCCCTTAAAATTATTTAAAAGCCCTGGGACTAGAATATAATATACGGTCTCGCAGGAATACGCGTTGTTTATAAAAACATTAGATTATCTACACAAACAAAATAACTCCAATACCATTATTAGCCCACAATGCTACTTTAAAAAGACACTAATAGTTTTTGGTATTAAGACTATTAAATTATAATTCTAAATTCCATCCATCCATCCATCAGCCTTTCGACGTCCACTGCTGGACATAGGCCTCCCCAAGACAACGCCACAACATGTGTTTCGCTCATATGGGGGATAGTGCTATAATCGCCACGCTTGGCAGGCGGGTTGGCGATCGCAGTGGATGTTGTTAATACTCGAGGGAGTGCTGCTGCCCACCCCCTCAGTCGGCTCTTACGACTCCCGTGGGTAGAGAGGGGTAATTCTAAATTAATCTTTAATAATTTATGAAAAATAGAAGAGGAAACAGAACCATTTAAACAAAGAATTTTGTTTACGTTTGCATAAATAAAATAAGTAAAATCAAACCTAACTGTTAGTAGAAAAGAAAAACGGAAGAGAATAGAAAATTTTTTTTTGGTCCGAAAATTAAGTCATCCAAAATACCTCAAACTCATTTTCATTATATCGTCACCCGTGATCATCCGACACCACTTGCTATAAAATAATATATAAACATATAAAAAAAGCAAAGAAAAGAACATATTATATACAGAATGATTGATTCCTGTATTCTGTGCTATAAAAAATAACCGTTTTTTGTCGTTTAACAGCACTAAGTTAATATAATTACAGGAAATCACCCAACAAAATCATAAATAAAGGGGAAAACACATCACATCATCCGTAAAAATGGCCAACTTACATTTTATTGTATTAATTCATGTGCAGCATTGTTTTTTAATACAAAATATACTTACAGCCTAAGATTGCGGTCAGTTAGGTATTTTTTTTTAAATTACTTTTTTAATGTTACTTTTTTAATAATATTCTTTATTGTCTTTATAATTTCCAGTACAATATTGTGGGAATCCCTGACACCTGCGCTAGTAATAACTGTGTTGCAGGTGTCAGCGTCCTCCCCTTATATAATTAGACACATTTTTTTTTACAGACAACATATCATTGTTAGACCATTTTTGGACTGATGGATCTTAGATAAATAAATTACTATAAATAAATAAAATATATAGATAGATAAATGATAAAATTCGGTACATACTTTTCGCTAGAAGGCATGGTGTCGGTGGACATATCTTGCGACAGCGGGTTGTGCTTCGGACAACTCATTAGTGAGGTGACACTCCAATCTTCACTAGATTGTCTATGGTATGCTGAAAGCAAAATAGGTTTGCTTGTACTTTATTGACTGAAACAAATTTTGGAAAAAGCCGGCATTCAACGAGTCACAGCCGACAGACGAGTGTTGTATATTCAATTCCGGAAAAGATCATAATTCTTTTTGTGATCCACAAATGGTTGTTTTGAGTGTACTTTGTGTTCGTTAAATTCTACAGGGTACAATTTATAAAGTCGGCATTTGTAAAAAGAAATTTGAACACAGAATTGATAAATTCTCTGTGTGACCGGTCATGAAGCATGTCAGTGTGTTATCACTACTATCAGGTGGGCAGCGGACCGTCTACCATCATTAGCAATAAAAAAAACTTTACATATATAAACGTTAGTAACAATGTATTTAGAGTTTTTTATATATATTTTTAGCATTTGACATGTTTAGCAACATACATTTTTCCACGTTGTGTTTAATGTTAGTAACAATGCTCATTTTACTTGCAATCTAGAAGACAAGTAAGCATATACAAGACCAGCCTTTGCCCTCGGCTCGCCGCAGTCACAAGCTAGTTTTTAGGTTATGTCTTATGTTACATTTTGTCCCGCTACTATATCGGGAACCTGATATATAAACTAAAAACTAGCCTTTGGCTGCGGCGGAGTCGCGGGCAAAAGACGTTATGTAAATTATAAGTCAAAAAAATATAGGTTCCGGATAAGTAATCACAAACATATCATATACATAAACCTTTTCCGAAACACGCTGCATTTTATGGTATAAGTATTATTCCGATCGGTTCATAAGTTTTCGCAGTATAATTCAACAAAAAACTGTCTCACCATTTATTAGTATAGATAAATTAATTGGCGGTGAAGGTAATCTTTAAAATGATTACTAAATAATTTAATAATAATTTTTAAGAATACGTTATTTTAATTTGTAACGACGACGTAAGAGAGCGAGTAGGTATGAAAAAAAAATTAAAAGGGAATGCTCCGATGGTTCGGACTTGTGGAATGATTTCCGGACGAGCGACTGGTTAAGAAGATATACAATGCCAAAGTGGAAGGATGTAGGGGAGACCGAGACACCACCGAAGGAATGTAACATAGTTCCAGTGGCCCGCCAACAAAGGCGGAGAGACGGCACACGGCGGGTTTCTTTAGTGGGTGAGGGCCCCACACTACCCTGTTCGTTGCCCCGAACGACGGGGTGTGCGGTTAGGAACATTTTTTCCCGCCTTAACAAAAAAAAAAGGGGGAGACCGAGACTCGGCTGCCTAGACTAAATCGGTCATGTATTGAAGGAAGCTGGAGTCTGGAGTCCGGCGAGCGTGTATGAAGAGAATTATGAATGTTGTGGAAGCGAGAGATGTATGCAAGAATAGAACCTCTTGGTACACTGTTCTCTCTGCCTATCACGCAAGGGTGATGGCGTGATTAAGTAAATAAGTACTACATAATTGATTTTACAATAAGTCATTCAACGGAGATTCGAGATTCAGAGCGTACTTACCACTTCGTTTGACAGTATCACCATCACAGCTCCTATTGACCTCCGCGCTGAAGTTTATGACCTTAGGCATAGAGTTCACACTCAGATCGTCATCAGCGTCCAAATCCACTATAGGTGAATTATCATAGACCGCGGACCTCCTTGTATGACCCTCACCAGTGATATGAGGATTGTCATGAAGGAGAGAATGGGGTCTCACGGCGGGGGTCAATGGGGTCAAGTGGTCGTTGTGTAAGCTTCGGGGTCTAGCGTGGGACAGAGGGGCTGCGTCTCCCAGAACGTGGCGAACACCACGCCCTGTATGCTTTGCTACTATACGATGGGGTACGTTCGAGAGTGCCTGTAAATTGAAATTAATTATTTCATCATACATCCAATATTACAGAGTCCACTTAAGAATATAGGCCTCTTCAAAAGAGTGTTTCGACACCTGATTCTGTGCCTCCTGCATCCAAGGGCTTCTTTCTTTCTTTCTCTTGCGGTTTTGATCAGTCCATACATGATAGTAATTCAACGACATTTGGACAAGTGGCATCACGGTTGATCTGGTGGTGATCTTCTCGTGTACCTTACCCACAGTTGATCAGAGACCTTAAACTTAGATGTGCTGGAGTCGTTGGCGGCGGACAGACTTGGGGTTTCTCAGTGCGCTCTATTGAAACTTCAATGAGGAGTGCTCTAAGGAACTATTTCAACAACATTGTCTTTTTACCACTGAACTAACATCCTCACCACCCGAAAACGATCTCATCCAAGAAGGCTCCTTTTCAGAGCTCATCCGTCATGTTCTTCTTAAAACTGGGTTTAAGAAGAGCTGGTTGGAAAAGCCCAACCGCCGGTCTTGTGGCCTGGTGTTACCAAGGTCCATGAGCGAGAATTACCACTTACCATCGCCTTTTTTCTCCTCTTATTTGCTTCTGCCGTCGGTGACAATTACAAAATAATATTCCTTCTGTCTATCCATCTCCTCTTTCCATTTCCAGCTTATTTCCTTATTCTTGATGTTGTTAGTGTCTATATGCCGCAGAAACCACTAACCATCAAGCGTGGTATGCTTGTTTGCCAGCTATGTGGTATGTTAACAGAGACAATAACCAGATAAAGTAGTCCACTCACCCCGTCTTCATCCTCTGGGCCATTAGAATGGGTAGGCGGGTTCGAATATTTGTGTAGTAACTCTATCGCGAGACGTTTGCACATGTCTTGTTGAAAGAACGCGTGCTATAAATGTTGTAATACATATTATTATTAATAAATAACTGTCCACGTATTACACGACTGCAAAGAATATACTTTAATTTATTAATACCTGATGGTAAGGTTTGGTACCAGGTGAAAGCTATTACTTAATGTTAGATTTGAACAGGCAGTTACCACCATCGTTCTTGTAACAGCCGTAAAACAGTCACACCCCGTCCTTATCCTACATCCGCTTTTTTTTTTATTGCTAACTACGGCCCATCCATCGCCTTTCGACGTCCACTGCTGGACATAGGCCTCCCCAAGACAACGCCACAACATGTGTTTCGCTCATATGGGGTATAATGCCGTAATCGCCACGCTTGGCAGGCGGGTTGGCGATCGCAGTGGATATTGTTAATACTCGAGGGAGTACTGCTACCCACTCCCCCGGTATTCCCTCAGTCTGCTCCTACGACTCCCATGGGTGGAGGGGTGGGACAATTCTAAAGCCGGCCCACCTAATGGTAAATGGTAACCGTTGTTCATGGACTTAACTATACCAAAAGTATTGTCAAGCCGCTGCGCACCATTTCATTTCTCAGATATGAAATGAAAGAATAAACGGTTATCTTCTGCTACAGCCAAAACACACTGACGTGCTTCATGACCGCTCACACAGGAGATGGTGGTACCGACCCGTTCGGGCCTGATAGCAAGCGACTCTCACTTGGTACCCAGCCCTACCAATAATGCAATGGGTGATAGTTGCTTACTTCCGTCAGTCGCCTTGTACGACACCTGCGGGGAAGGATGGGGTGGTGACACTTGTATTCTTAGTCCGTCACCACACGAACTTATTCTTCTCCCTATTATCTTTTCTCTCCAGCGCCTATCCCTGTCCTCGGAAGTTAGCAACGGCGGAGTGATGCCTCTGGTATTACTGGGTACGGTAACTGCTTACCTTCAGGTGGACTGTATTGCTCGTATGCCACTCACGTAGTTTAGAAAAATAATCTCGGTGTGTTTCGGTTGTAGAAGATAACCGGAATAATTCCGACGACACTTAAGGGTAGTGGTGATTTTCCTGGTGGGCAGCGGTTTAGCTATGCTCCTGGTATTGCCAAGAAGTATTGTCGCAAGAAATAAAAATAATTGCAAGTCCTACTAAAGAACTCACTAAACAAACTGCCGTGCGCTCTGTCTCGTTTTGCACTGGTGATCCGGTAAATGCATCTACTATTACAATTTATATCTATTACTGCCACTATGGTAGGGTCTGGTTACAGCATACCTGCAATAATTTATCAGCTGTTGGCCGTTTCTTGGGGTTCTTCGTGAGAGCGAGTTTCAGGAATGCGTGGAAGACGGCGGACCAGCGCTCTCGTTCCTTCAACTGCGGTGGTTTGAATCCAGACTTGGACATTAGGAACAGCACCCGCATTGGATGTAGCTCGAACATGGGCGGTTGGAGTTCCGCTAGCTCTGAAATTGGACATTTTACAGCTGACTATTAAAAGAATAACTTAGCCTTAAATTTTGGCTGCAGGATTTTTTATTTACGGCCTATATGAAGGTATATGGTAACCGTCGCTCATGGACTCAACTATACCGAGAGTATTGACAAAGCCGCTGCGCATAATTTCATCTCACCGATATGAAATGAAAGAATAAATGGCTATCTCCTGCTACAGCCTTCATGGCCGGTCACACGGGAGATGGCAGTACAAGCCCGCTCGGGCTCGATACCAAGTGAGTACTCCCACTTGGTACCCAGCCCTACCACCAGTCATGCAATGGATGATAATTGCTTACTTCCCTTAGTCTCATACGACAACCGTGGGAAAGAATGGGGTGCACCACAGACAGCTGATTTTTAAGCTGTATGTGTATAGCCTTGCTTGTACCAGCATGCATGGACCAGCTGGATCGGGGAAGTACCACCCTCTCATAGAAGATCATCTTGAAACAACTTAAGGTACTCCTACTCTTGTTTTTCTTATAATGAGTGAGAGTGCCGAAGAACCAAACCCCCCCCCCCCTTTATCCTCTCTTTGTTATACTTCCCCTCCCACCTCCTAAAGCATTCCTTGGGGTTGGCAAGAGGCGAATGATGCCTCTGGTGTTGCTAGCGTCTATAGGCTACGGTAACCGCTTACCATCAGGCCGTATGATCTTTTGCCACCCGCAGAGTAAAAGAAAATTACCATTTTATATATAATAACATAATTAATAAAGAAATGAGTTTTGCCGGGTCGCCAATCAAAATATGGTCGCAATCTTCCCCCCTTTTTTTTTTTTTTGCTTGTTATAAAAATGTACCTAACCGCACACCCCTTCGTTCGGGGCAACGAACAGGGTACTGTGGGGCCCTCAGCCCAAATCCGCTGTGTACCGTCTCTTCGTCTTTATTGGCTGACCACTGGAACTGTGTGACATTACTTCATACCTATAGCTGTGATGCCGCAAGCCCAGATATCACAAAGCTGGTTGTAACCGCCTTTACGTTCTACAGCCGCTACCTGGAAAAACACAATCCTAACTATTATAAAGCTGTAACAGAGCTGTGTCTATACATTTAAGATATTTGAGAAAATATACTGTATTAGGTATATATAGGCGTAGGCGTGTCTGAACACCAACAATTTTATTTAGATTTTTTGTCTGTTTGTTCGTGCTTCATGCACTAACTTAATAAACGGATTTTGTTGAAACTTATTTTATTTGATAGTATTTTATTAGACTTAAAAACTGGTAAACATTTAATCCAGTTACTATATAGGGAGCCTGAGATATAACTGATGATATAAGCTTTTGGCTGCGGCGGAGTTGCGGGCAAAGGGTTGTAAATACTTAAAGTATTGCTATAAGTGCTGCTTAAGCCAGTAACATCATAAATATGTCACCAGTTTTCATTGATCAAGGACAGACAAGCTTGCCTGATGGTAAGTGGTATTTGCTAACAGCCTATTAGCACCAGAAAATCCACTCCTAATTTGCTATAGAGATATAGAGTCCGTATATGTTCCACATGGTGATGGTTCACGAATTAAAAATACGATGGTAACAAACGTTCTGGTCTGCCAACAAGAGACCTGTTATTTGGTTAAATGAGTATTCAGCCTTACTTCTCCCAGCATGAATGAGCCGGCTCGACCGGTGAAGTACCACCCTCTCACAGAGGATCGGCATAAAGCAACGGTACTATTAGAGTTATATTTTTGAAGAATGAGAGCACTAATAGTCCAAACTCTCTCCTTATTCCCTCCCTACCGTCCTTCCCAACCCCTGCTAACCCTTATCCTGGGGCGTCGCGCGAATAGTGCCTACGCGGTAGAAGTTCTTTTGACCGTAGATACAAACTCTATCAGAAGAGCTTTGCATATCCCAGCATGAAGAGGGCGGCTCGATCAGGGAAGTACCACCCTCTCACAGAAGATCGGCGTCAAACAACGATAGGTATTCCTGCCATTGTGTTTCGTATCGGAACCCCCTCCCTATCCTCTGCTTAGTATCCATCTTATCCTTTCTTTATTATCCTTCCTCTGCACTTCCTATACTTTGTAACCGCTTACCATCAGGTAATGCTTGTTTGCCACCCACGTAGCATAAAAAAAAATTAAAAGCAGTCATATGGACTGCCGACAGAAGTGAAAACTTTAAATTATAAAAAAAAACTTACACCACTAAGTATATAATATACTATACATTAACAACTGGCCCAGCGCTATAAGTTATACTAATAGGAACAGATATAGTGTTATCGTTAACACGTCACGTGACCATGTCGATGTCGACTTACATGAGTTTACTCCCTATCCAAACCTTCATATAGAAGTTTTCACTTCAAAAAATCTTCATGACGTCTTGCCACACAGCCCAATTTACGCGATCTAAAAGGGTGTGGCTTTTTTCGCGTACGGCCTGATGGTAATATTATTCTTTACCTCCGGCGCCATCCAGTACGGGGTGCCAATGAAGGACTTCCGTTTGTTAATGGTGGCCGTTATCTGAGCTGACACTCCAAAGTCTGCCAGCTTCACATCCCCGCATTCCGTGAGCAGGATGTTCGCACCTTTTATGTCACTGGAACCACAAGAGAGAGAATCTATATGATAAAGAGCACAATTTCGCCACCCTACTGTATTTATTTGGCTCTCATCATTCGTGCTAAGCCAACCGGTATTATACCGCGTTAAGATTTACCGGTTATCATAACGGGGCCGTTAGAATGAATTATTTCGAAGATATTAGAAGAAATATTTAAATGAGATTTGCTCTCATGAGTAATGGAAATCCTTTGCAAACGCTTTAATCACTAAACTATTGTAGATTATATTTGTAGTTCTTGAAGATCAACTTCTGCTTCACATATTTACTGAGACTAGCCACTGAGCACACAAGCCACCGAGAAATACTCTTTCCGAGCAGTGATAATTTGTAAACAATAATAAAAATTTTGTAAAGTCAGGGGTGTGTGCAGTGTGAGATCGGTACAAATCTGAAATCGAACGTGGTACTACGTGGTTATACCACTAAGCTATCGTAGCACAAATTGTATTCTTTTGATAATAAATATATTAGACAAGCAAAATAAACATGTCCAATATACGTTTTTTAAGGCGGGATACAATAAAACCTAACCGCACACCCTGTCGTTAAGGACAACAAGCAGGGTTGTGGGGCCCTCACCCACTAAAATAACCCACCGTCTGCCGTCTCCCCGCCTGTGTTGCGGACCATTTCCATTCCATTATTGCACGCCTCATAAGCGAAGCTTTGAGGTGGGTATTGCTCTCGTTTCACTCAGAACAACTGATTTTTCAAACTTAAATGTCTCTATTTATCATATATTGCACTTCTAAAATAATATATACACACACATATCAAGAAAAAACACTATTTTTAACACTCATGATATTTTTGATGCCATTTTTGTTATTTAAACTAGTTAAAAAACTGTTTGAAAAAGTTATGTATTGGACGTCCGTTTGTTGTAGGTAATGTATGTTAACACGATAACGACCAAAATACTTTACTAATCGAGTCTTTTTTTTCGTTTACGAATTATTATGATTACGAATAGAGCCCTATCACTTTACCCGGTCTGATTCGATGCGGTTCAATTGTTATTAAATAAACAAATAAATAGTGAATATTTACGCTCGACGCGACACTATAATCAGTGCTATCCTTATTTCGTGAGAAGTATTGCTATATACCAATGTAGAAGTACTTCTTAAAATTAGCGCTAGATGGCGTATAAGACATGAGAAGGTGCTTTTTGAAATTAGCGCTATCTATGTGATTTATTGAAAACTACTTAGTAAGACCAATACATTATTAGTTACTTATCAAATAATCAATTTTATTGTGAAAAATGAAGATTATGAGGCGTGCACTTTTGGATTTTCCAAAGTATTTATTTCTATAGCGTGTCGTTTGCTTAAAATACAGCGAATAAGTCTTTGATCAACCGTATACTCATCATACCGATAACTCCAGGCAAAGATGCCACCAAATAACTGTAATAATAAACCATTTTCGTCGACAACGACGGGTTACAAAGTTAGCAATTTTTTAGACGCCAACGAATCATTAACAAGACGACTAAATCATGACGAAGATTTCAGTCCATTGTACCACTGATGGAATGTAATATGGTTCCGGTGGCCCGCCAATAAAGGCGGATAGACGGCACACAGCGGGTTTCTTTAGTGGGTGAGGGCCCCACACTACTCTGTTCGTTGCCACGAACGACGGGGTGCGCAGTTAGGTACATTTTTCCCGCCTAAACAAAAAAAATGGTTTCAATCCATTGTAGTTTATGGAATAAATCGTCGATTAATGGGTTTATTTCCTAAAATCTAATTTAGACAATATAAAGATTTTATATCGCATTCAATTTAAAAAAATTAAATTGCAATTTTAATGGAAAGACAGATGAAAACCACCGCCTTTTTCTTTTTTGTTTAGGCGGGAAAAAATGTACCTAACCGAACACCCCGTCCTTCGGGGCAACGAACAGGGTAGTGTGGGGCCCTCACCCACCAAATAAAACCACCGTGATGCCGTCTCTCCGCCTTTATTTAGAAATTTCCACACATCTGGGGGTTCAAAATCGAGTACTGAACCCGTGGTATCAATTATCAGTACGATGTCATTTACACCCTGTATAAGCGTATCTTATAAACTCAGTATACTCACCGATGCATCTTCCCCATGCTGTGCAGGTAGGAAAGACCAGTAAGCGTCTCCCGGCACATGTAAGCGATCTGGAGCTCAGTCAGAGGTCCTGTAACGTGGTAGATATCCTGAAACCAACGCGAATAGAATTTCGTCAAGAGTATTTTTTTATTAATCACTACTTTCTGACCACGTCTTCGTATAATTACTACTTAAAAATTATACACATTAATTATCTCTATGCAAGAATGGCTACTACATGTACCATCTATTTTTCCGGGATAAAACGTAGCCTAAGTCCTATTCTGGCATCCAGACTACATTGTATATAAAAGTTAGTCATGATCGAAAACGTGACAAAGAAACAAGTTAGTATGGATTGAAATATCCTCAAAGAAAAAACTATCATGTTTCTTTCTTCCCATTTAATATTGAAATTTAATTTATTTTTATTGTTTTTTGTTAAAGCGCCCATAGTCCTACACTACGAAAATTTCAACTATCTACCTATAAATTTTTTCGATGATTGATTCGTTTCCTTGGGACAGAGCAAAAATCGTCCAAAATATCACACAAATAACATCACGCCTGTATTCCCCGAAGGGGTAGGCAGAGGTGTATTACACACCCACGACTCGCCAGCTATGTTTAAGTCCCACGTAATAGGGGGCGAGCCTATTGACGTCTACCGGGCACATTTCCAAACTCCGGGCGGCTACTGAGAACTTTCATTTATTTTTTTACGAAAAATCTCAATAACACTGCCCGACCCGGGGATCGAACCCGAGACCTCATGATCAGCAGTCGCTTACACTACCGCTGCACCACAGAGGCAGTCCAAAATATCTAAGTTTATTTATATTATTTTTGTATTTTATTTTTACAAATTAATAATATTATATAAAATTTCTGTTTTAGCGGCAACAGAAATAATACATTCTGTGAAAATTTAAATTCTCCACCTATTACAGATACAGCCCGCTGACAGGCTTAGTAATAGGGTTTCATTGGCACCCTTTACGTATGGAACCCTAAAAAAGAAACTTATCACCAGGTAGAATATAGAAAGAAAGAAAACTACATTTAATTGTTACTAAAGAAGGAACGATGGTGAACATAAAATGGATATAATATAAAAAATACCACTAGGATGCTATTTACTACCACAGAAGGAATGTAACATAGTTGAAGTGGCCCGCCAATAAAGACGGAGAGACGGCACACGGCGGGTTTCTTTAGTGGGTGCAGGCCCCATACTACCCTGTTCGTTGCCCCGAACGACGGGGTGTGCGGTTAGTAACATTTTTTCCCGCCTAAACAAAAAAAAAGGATGCTATTTACTAGTATATAAACATGTTTAGTGACAATAAGGAGGAAATATGAGTATGTTATAAAATTAAGTTTCACCTGCAAGCTCCCGCCGCCACAATACTCCATCGATATCCACAGCTTGTCCCTCCTGAGATACGAGCCGTAATATGCGACGATGTTGGGGTGCCTACAATCCTTCATCATCAGGATCTCCTGTTGGATGATGGCGAAGTCATCACCCGGCTCCAGCTTGATCACCTTGATGGCGGCCAGCTCACCGTTGCCATTAAGCCTTTTCGCCTGAGGACAAGTATTACGTTTTATTTGACGAAGAAAACACTAATCTGTAAATAGCCATCGTTTGTTTAAACTTTAAACCATCATTTACCACCACTTTTTCCACTGCTGGACATGGAACTCCTTTCAAAGTAAGGGAAATTCAAGCCATACATATATTGTCACGTCTTTTCCCCGTAAGGGTAGGCAGAGACCACTTCTCTCCACTAGCTACGATCCTGCCACACGTTTTTCGCTTCATCTACTTTCATCAGCGTTTTCACGCATGCTCGTCGGTCACGAGTGGCGGTTAGCAGGCAAGAAACCTCGAAGATATGTTTTTTTTACTGCCAACGGTGACAGACGACCAAGCGAACCACCATGGTAAGTATTTTAGCATCGATAGCACAAGTCAAATCTTAGTTAGGATGTCATTAATAATTTGATAAAAAATATTTGCTGAGATTTATCAATCCTAACTATTATAAAGCGTAACAGAGCTGTGTCTGTACATTTAAGATATTTAAAAAAAAAATGGATATAGGCGTGCCTCAATACAAAATAACTTTCTTTAGATTATTTGTCTGTTTTTCGCTCGCGCATCACGCAAAACCCACTAAACGGATTTTGATGCAACTTTTTATTTGATAGCTCTTGATAAGGCTTAAAAACTGGTACCTATACATTTTATCCCGTTACTATATCAGGAACCTGAGATATAACCTAAAACTAATAGTTACTAAAAATGTATTTTCTGAAAATTGTGTATTTGAGTAAAATAGACGTTATTACGTTGAATGCGGTCGGCGCAGGACCGAACGTTGTGGCCTTCTCTTGGGGAGGCCTATGTCCAGCATGGATGGACGTTGAAAGGCTGATGGATGGATGGATGGAAACCTTATTATTATTAAAATTATCTTGCGAGATCACGGTCGCACACTGCATCAAAATGGTCAGCATCGACAATCCCAGGACTTCCCACTAAGGTACCGGTATCAATAATAACCGTTAATCTCTCTAGCCACTATAAGAGAGAATAGTCGTTTTTAATATGAATAATCGTTTTTAATAATGCGTGTATATTTGCATTTAAAAATAGTCATTTAACAGCTGTTTGTTTAAACATGTGAGCGTATCTGCGTGTGTGCGTGAGGTTAAATAAAGCTTAAGGTCAATGTAACATCATATTTGTGGCTGTTGTGTGCGTAATTTTATTGCTAAACAAGTGCCCTCCCGATTGAGGTCCCTTTAAATTAGGTTTAAGACATTAATGTAGCGCTATTATTTTCAGCACAGACCGCGTGTCAGGTAATGACGAAAGATCAGGTGCATAATGTAGAGGGTAGTAAGCCGCCGGCGGACTACTGAAGTAATCCAACACAGCACCAGTGGTCCGTCAACACAGGCGAAAGACGGCACACGGCTGGTTTATTTAGTGGGTGAGGGCCCCACACTACCCTGTTCGTTGCCCCGAACGACGGGGTGTACGGTTAGGTACATTTTTTCCCGCCTAAACAAAAAAGAAAGGTGTAGGTATAATCAGCTATACATATAAGTGCTTTACGAGACTCGACCCGGGATTCGAACACCCGAGAACTTATGACCTTACCCATGGGAAAGAAAGGGTTGGTGACACTTGTATTCTTAGTCCGTCACCACCCAGAAAAGTTCTTAGGTTCCCTGAAAGAATCAAAATGGAGAATTTCGAAATAGCCGCCATAATATCCGATCAAGCTGCTATTAGACATGCATGTTCAATCTTTAAAATTAGTTATAATTTAAAAAACTAAAATAACACGCTTTAAATAGCTAGTTGAACTAAAAAGTAGTAAATAATATTACAATAAATAATGATATTAAAAATGAGTGAGGTGCATTTTACTATATAGGTGAACTATTTGTAAACATTTGATTTCAAGCACCTCACGCTTTTTTTACAATAATTATTTATTGTAATATTTAAACACAAAGTGAAAAATGTGAAATCGAAAATAACAGCCACGAGCAGGATTCGAACCTGCATCTCCTGGATACCGTCCAGATGCTTTGCCAATTCAGCCATCGTGACCCTTGCTCCTGACTGCTAATTTCGATAACACATTCACATGGACGGTATCCAGGAGATGCAGGTTCGAATCCTGCTCGTGGCTGTTATTTTCGATTTCACATTTTTCACTGTGTTTAATGTATAGTGCTAAGCATGTCAAATGCTAAAAATATATATAAAAATATCTAAATATTGTAATATTATTTACAAATTTTTAGTTCAACTAGCTACTTAAAGCGTGTTATTTTAGTTTTTTAAACTATAATTTATTTTCTTATTTTTAGTCTCAAAAGAGTATCAAAAGTACTGTTATTTAAAATAAATAAAACGTACTAAGATGTGATAGCCTTTAGGCTTCATCGGACGGACGGACATGGCGAAACTATAAGGGTTCCTCATTGACTACGGAACCCTAAAAACCGATAAACTTCAAACAAATTATTGCATTGTCATCGGTCCTTGATAAGTGTCCGTGTGGTGACGGATTAAGAATACAAGTGTCACCACCCCATTCCTTCCCACGGGTGTCGTATGAGGCGATTAAGGGAAGTAAGCAATTATCATCCATCTGGTGGTAGGGCTGGGTACCAAGTAGGAGTACTCACTTGGTGGGTTTTTTTTTAGGTTATACTGCGAAAACTACTGAACCGATCGGAGCAATACTTATACCATGAGATGCAGCGTGTTTCGGAGAAGGTTTTAGTATAAAATATGATGTTTGGTGATTACTTATCCGGAACCTATATTTTTGATGTGAAACATCTAATGCGGAGGGAGGGTAAAACCGGCTGTTAGCGTCGCGACGCTTATACCTAATAATAAGAATCCTATCCGAAATTAATTTTTCATCGACAATACTATGACGCGAGCGAAGCCGCGGGGAATGTACTAGTCTATAATATTATAGTATGGTATTGTTACAATAGTATTGTAAGGATTGCTTTCTGTTTTCAAATAACGTGTTGAGCACACGTGGTTCTTATGACAGGACGTAGTGGCAAAACCCCTTCAAATATATTAAATATCGAATGCGTCATAACTCATAGCATAAAAGTAATTTTTTTCTATCCAACGCATATCCAACGTACCATAAACCTAGAAGCCAAGAATCCAAACGCATCTTATTTTACAACTTTGTCCGTGTGGTGACAGACTAAGAATACAAGTGTCACCACCCCATTCCTTCCAACGGGCATGAGGCGACTAAGGGAAGTAAGTAATTATCATCCATTGCATGACTGGTGGTAGGGCTGGGTACCAAGTGGGACTACTCACTTGGTATCGGGCCCGAGCGGCTTGGTACCACCATCTCTCGTGTGACCGGCCATGAAGCATATCGTTGCGTTTTGGCTGTAGTAGGAGATAGCCGTTTGTATTTCATTTCATATATGTGAAATGAATTGGTGAGCAGCGGCTTGACAATACTCTCGGTATAGTCGAGTTATTGACCCTCCATCAAACGCCTGACATAATTGTATATTTTTTAAGAGAACACACTTCTTTTTTTTTTTGGTAAGGCGGTAAAAATGGACCTAACTGCACCATCGTTCCGGGCATCGAACAGGGTAGTGTGAGGCTCTCGCCCTCTAATTATTTACCCGCCGTGTGCCGTCTCTCCGCCTGTTCTGGCCACTGGAACTATGTTACATTACTTCAGTGGTAGAGAACACCCTGCACTAAGGAAGAATCCTTGTATCGTAGGGGACTTTGCAAACATACAATTTCACGGACACAAAGTACACCCAGATTCAAAACATGTGGATCAGATAAAGAGTTGTCCTGTTTGGGAATCGTGCCCACAGCACTCGGGCTGGAACTAAACCCCCCACCATCTGTGGAGTATTATCCTTTATATAAATTTTTAAGCAGCCGTGGCAAAATTACACTAGGCTATAAAGCTCAAATTGCGACGTTTAAATAGTGCAGCCCCCTCGTCAGTTATTGATTCAAATACGCGTGCAGACAGCGCGAGACGGACAGACGGAAATGGCAACTTACTAAATTATGAAGAGATTATGTCGACTAGTTTTGTGTCAACAATATAGTTTAAAGTAACTTTTAAAGATTCGCGAATTGTACACATATTTAAAGTGATTAATATAAACGGGTCTTTCTTCGCGTATAAATTACGTGAATTTTTTTTTTAAACTTATGCCAAAGTTAGTTAAAAATTTCACCTAATTTATACGCGGTAAAGGCCCGTTTTGCCGTGTGGGGCCGGCTTTAGAATTGTTCCACCCCTCTCCACCCATAGGAGTCGTAAGAGCCGACTGAGGGAGTACCGGAGGAGTGGGCAGCAGCACTCCCTCGAGTATTAACAACATCCACTGCGATCGCCAACCCGCCTGCCAAGCGTGGCGATTACGGCACTATCCCCCATATGAGCGAAACACATGTTGTGGCGTACTCTTGGGGAGGCCTATGTCCAGCAGTGGACTTCGAAAGGCTGATGGATGGATGGAAAGGCCCGTTTGTTACTTTAAATAAATATAGTTTATTACTAGAAAAAATATATATAATAAAAATATATATAGAAAAAAATACTTACTTACTTATATATATCGTTTTATGTTATATCTCAGATTCCTGAAGCCAACGGAATAAAATATATACATATATACTAGTTTTTAAGTATAATCCAGAGCTATCAAACAAAAAAAGTTTTATCTATTTCAGTTCATTAATTTTTGTGTGGGCTAACAAACAAACAGACAAGAATAATACATAGCTCTGTTACAGTTTTATAATGGTAAAGATGAGTGTTCTGAACTGCACTCAGAATACCTTCCGAGTACATAGTATGTAGGTACACCTACTACTGTCATTAGTTCGGTGAGTGAGAGCGTCGGAAGCCCATACTATCTTATCCTTTCTTTCCACCGCCTCTCGCTTTTCTTGAGGTCAGCGACATAAGAGTGATGCGCTCTAATGTTGCTCACTTGTAAAGGTTTCTGTAATCGCTTATCAATATTAGAGGTCCGTTCCACCCCTCTCCACCCATGGGAGTCGTAAGAGCCGACTGAGGAAATACCGAGGGGAGTGGGCAGCAGCAGTCCCTCGAGTATTAACAAAATCCACTGCGATCGCCAACCCGCCTGCCAAGCGTGGCGATTACGGCACTATACCCCCCATTTGGGGAGGCCTATGTCCAGCAGTGGGTGTCGAAGGGCTGATGGATGGATGGATGAAATATCTACCATACCATCACCACCTCACGTGTGATCGACCATTCGACCTTGTTGTCTTTTGGTTGTAGCGGGCGATAGCCATGCATTCTTTCATTTCACATAGCATGACAATAATCTTCAGTATAGTTAACTGCCTCGGTGGTGCAGCGGTAGTGTGTGCGATTGCTGACCATGAGGTCTCGGGCTCGATCCCCGTGTCGGGCAGTGTTATTGACCAGTTTCGTATAACAAAAAATTCTCAGTGGCAGCCCGCAGTTTGAAAATGTGATTTAAACATAGCTGGCGAACCGTGGGTGTGTAATATACTTCTGCCTACCCCTTCGGGGATAAAGGCGTGATATTATGTTAACTTGGGTCCATGAGCAGCCGTTGCTACTTACCATCAGGTGGGCCGTGGCTCGTCAATAAAAAAAAAAGAAAAAAAAAAATATCCGAAATATCAACAAGGATGAGGATGACGAAAGCCTACAATAAAGTTCCGTTCGAATAATTACTACACGAGTCCAAGAAACCATACTATCTGATTAGTAAACCTAACGCACAGTTCAATAACCTCCCACATATGTCAAACTGCTACTGACAAATATTGCGTTTGCGTTTAACATTCATACTGACTTCGATAAACTGTCAACATGACCATGATTTATGTCAAGTACGGTTAGTTATTTTTTTATTTTTTGGCAAACGGTGGACGCCTTGTCAACATCTTCATACAGCCTTATTAAAAAAACTTTAATGACGTTGGTTTCCCATTTGTTTAGTTTTAGCTTATGACCAGTATTTATACGGAACGACTGCCTATTTGACCTACTCAAAAACTAGTCGGACAACTGGCAACCTTAGATTTTTATTCTGGATTCTAGCAACCTGTAACGGCTGCCAGGGTGTTTATTGATCCACTGAAATAATGTCATACAGTTCCAGCAGTCCTCCAATAGAAGCGGAGAGATGGAACCTGTTCGTTGGCCCGTACGACGGGGTGCGCTGTAAGTACATTTATTCCAGTCTTAACCAAGGTGCTTATTGATAGCCGTGCCTTCCGAAGCACGGAGGAGTCAAATATATACAAGTAAATTACACATTTGGTCACTCATCTAATTCCGGCCGCGAGAAAGCATGCTTAACCTTGCTGATAATTCCAGCAGTTCATTGGACTTAAAAAAAACTAGGAGCACAGCCAAGCCGCTATCTTATAATGAACAGGAATTTGTTAAAAATGATTATCTTCAGTCGAGCAGTGATGATTTGTCATGGAATACACACAATTTCTAAGTTAGAAGGTGTGAATTTATTTCCTCGTCCTGGAGATCGAACTCGATATCTTAGCTCTTGAATATATGTACATAGCTATTTGTATTTAATTTTGGAGAAAACACATTCGCAATGTATTCAAATTACTATACGTAAAATAATTCAGATCTTTTACATAAGAATCGGTCATATTGTATAACAAGAACAATGAAAAGTGCGTGACTGAGCACTGTTCAGACTCACCAGGGGCCATTCGGTGCTCTCAGAAACTATATCACGCAACTGGTAAAAGTTGGAAGATTTAAGACGTTGATTGTTGAAAATTTTTACAATCGTATTCAGCATTATTCCAAGTAATTTTTTAATAAACTTTTACTTAATTTATTGGTTATATTACTACCAAAACATAATCTCAGACCTTCCAAAAGCATACACAGCCTCTCATACGCACTCACTATTTCACACACACACAACATACATATTTCTAATTATTATATTATATCATAGTATAGTATCTAAATTTAAATAATATTTCTCATTTAAATATAAGATTTTTTTCATTAAAAGTGGAACACTGTCGTCCCTTTGTAGGTTAGCGTTAATAGCTACGACACAGTTTTTTCTTAACTAATGTAGCTATTACTTGTAAACTTTCATTGTTTTTCCAATAAAGTTATCTAATCTATTTATCTATCTATCTATTATTCTGAAGCCAGCAAGAAGCTTATGAGCTGCGGGAGCTGATAGTGAGCATCGGCTGTACAAAATCCGGGTCGACGTAATCGATCCTAAACGTGAATTATTTGCCGCTTTTATAATATTATTATCTAATATGTGTCATACTTACGATAATTTCAAAAAGAAAAACTCTGCAATAAAGTTTGAAATAATCAACTATCGGATAAATGTAGATTCTTGATATACTTATCATTCATACATCATAACTCATCACATCGTACTTTCTGATATTTACGCGAATATTACACATTATGAAATAAACTGCTATCTCGGAATTTATCGCGTTTGCTTATTAACGTCGGGTTAGTAAAATCCAGGCATTTCGAATATCTACAGCATTGAAAGTCACGGGCAGACCAAGATGTTGGACATCAAATGGTCCGATTAAACGTTCAACACCATCTATCAACTAAATGCGATAGATTAAGTAGTAGTTTTATTTCATACTTACTGATCATCAAGCCATATCCCTTGCGGGGTAGGCAGAGAGAACAGATTGCCAAAAGGCTCTATTCTTGCATACATCATTCGCTTCCTCAACATTCAACATTTTATTTCATAACATCATCTTATATGTATTTATTTCTCTAGTCTGTTTTCCTGTCGGACCGCGAGATCTTCCCTATTCCTATATCAAATTCCATGATTTTGCCCATTATTTAAAGTTTATTGTGCCGGCTAATGACGAAAAATATACCAACGGCCTAAAAATGTACGGATTCTCTTAAATTTGAGATTTAAAATCACCTAAGAAGAGGTCCTTTAATGGATGCGGAATTACGCACGCGGCTGATCACATTTAATAAGTGTGGGTATATATATTTTTACGCTTTGTTGATGTGGCATACAAGTATCATGCGATAGTGTTTATCTGATCGATTAGTCTGAATACAACTATACAGTAGGATTATAATCTGATATCATTCATGTTTTTGTGAATACGGGATTTGACACTGTTGTACGAAAGGAACATTGGGACATTTTGCCGGAGTATGGTATTAACGGTAGACTGCTACAAGCGGTGTAGTCCAACTACATGGACAGCAGAGCTTGTGTGCGGCTGGATGATGGAATGTCACCCTGGTTTGATGTTAATATCGGCGTTAAACAGGGCTGCGTTCTATCAGCCAGATTGTTTATCATGTATCTTGATAAATGTCTACAAAAGTTGAATTAAATGAATGTGGGAGTTCAGATGGGCGACTCAGTGGTTAACTCTCTGCTATATGCAGACAGGTCCTTTTAGCGAAGTCTACGACTGACCTGCAAACCCTAGTCGACGTAATGGCAGAAGATTGTAAGAAAAGGGTCCTACGTGTGAATGTGAGCAAAACCAAAATAATGGTTTTTGAAAGAGAAGAAGCCAGGACAGATGTTAGAGTAGCAATAGGAAATGGTGTGCTAGAACAAGTGGATGAATTTGTATATCTTGGATGTGGATTCAGTCGGGAAGGAAGGTACACCACTGATGTAGAGAGAAGAGTGAATGCGGGAAATAGAGTGAACTGAGCATTGGGACAACTCCTCGGCAGCCACCACCACCTCAGCCAGAAGGCACGTGTCGCAATACACAACGCAGTGCTTGTCCCAACATTATTATATGGAAGCGAGTTGGGTATGCAAAAAGGAGCATGAGAGTAAAATCAATGCGGTCGAAATGCGATCTCTGCGGAGAATCTGTGGAGTGAGGCTGACTGACCGCATTCGTAACAACGACGTAAGAGAGCGAGTAGATATGAAAGAGAGTATTGGTGTAAAGTTGCGAAAGGGAATGCTCCGGTGGTTCAGACATGTGGAAAGAATGCCGGACGAGCGACTGGTTAAGAAGATATATAATGCAAAAGTGGAAGGATGTAGGTACAGGGGGAGACCGAGACTTACCTACCTAGACCAAATCGGTCATGTATTGAAGGAAGGTGGAGTCAGAAGTCTCCGAAACCGGCGGGCGTGTATGAAGAGAGTTATGAATGTTGAGGAAGCGAGAGATGTATGCAAGAATAGAGCCTCTTGGCACTCTGTTCTCTCTGCCTACCCCGCAAGGGAAAAGGCGTGATGATAAGTAAGTAGAAGAGAAAGAAAAAAAAAAGATTAAAAAATTCGTAAGCTTACAAGTATGAGACACATATTAATGTACAACATATACAATGAAGTGAAATTATAAACAATGTACTCGTATGTCTCACGCCCGTGCTAAAAAGGTTTCCAGATCAGCTTCATGCCAGCCTATAGTTATGTATATAGTTTTCTGCCGGAACCATAGCTTTTACATAGGGATGCCAACCAAGTCTTACATACAATATAATTAACAAAATCTTGGTACTAAAACATTTAACCACCCCAACCATCCTATTTTTGTTAAGGCGGGAAAAAAACGTACCTAGTCGCACACCCCATCGTTCGGGGCAACGAACAGGGTAGTGTGGGGCCCTCACCCACTAAATAAACCCGCCGTATGCCGCCTCTCCGCCTGTGTTGGCGGGCCACTGGAACTATATTACATTACTTCAGTGGTCCGCCGGCGGCTTAACCTTTCGGGTACCCTCTACTGAGCACCGCATCCGCATACGGAGTGTTACACCTTAGCAGGACTCCCCCTCCATCCATCCTGCGGATATAATATTACCGCAAGTACTCCTAACGAACCACCGAAGGAATGCCACATGATTCCAGTGACCCGCCAATAAAGTAAAAAAATAAAGTAAAAGTAATAAAGTAAAGTTTCTTTAGTGGGTGAAGGCCCTACATTACCCTGCTCGTTGCCCCGAACGACGGGGTGTGCGGTTAGGAACATTTATTCCCGCCTTAACAAAAAAAAAGTACTAACAAAATAACAATCCACGTGTAATAGGTATCTAATGAAGAACAGTCGCACACATAACAACTAATTCGTTATCTCTGATACCACAAGGTCAAGAATTCAAACAGCCTTGTCAATGGTACACCGGTTCAATGCCCAAGCAAGGTGGTGGTAAAACAAGTGAAAGTGTACACATTCTGTGCATGTTGTGCGGTGATACGCTCCGTGTATCACAATAAAGTTTGAATTTTAGGAATACGTAAGTCTATGTACACTTAACATATTGAAGATAAGAGATAACTGGCTGGACGGTTCCACGCGCTTTTTTTCGAAAAAAGAATACTACACCTGTTCGGAAAGTACCTCTTCTCCTCTTTCTTGTTTGAAAATGATGTAAAAAGTACGTCCTTATTGCGCAGTACATCTAGGTAAATCCATTACAGTGTTTTTTCAACGTTAATAGGGCTGTCACATAATATATTGCCTAATTTAAATATATGTAATATTATGAGAGAAAATAAAAATGTTCATTCGCAGAAGCCATTTGCATTTCTTGTGCGTTATTACAAAAAAAAAAGAGGAAACCACAAGCGTGACGCCTTTTTTTATTATTTTTTAGATTGTTTGTAAAATAATTCGAATAAAAAGTCTTTATTATAATTTTGTGACGTATGATGGATTTTGAAAATTGTAAAATAACGGCGATTTTTGTTTGGACCGCAGTGCTCGTATATTATGCCAAGGCCAATGAAAGTTCAGTGCAATGAGCAGTGTCACAGTTCACACGCGATAGAAGGAAACTAAAGAGACGAATTTAATAGAAAAACTGTACCAGCATCCTATCTCGTTCTCTCACAGGCTAATTACTATAGATGAATATGTTTATCTCTTTTTAGTGTCTCCATTTCGTTTCAAGTCACAAAAGAAGTTTTGACGGGTCTGACCATGACCATGAATGCTGTAAAGTATTTGAAACGTCGGGATAGTAAAAAATCAAGAAAACGCGATTTAAAGTAAACGTATAGTTTTATTCCATGATAACCTTTGCCCGCGGCTCCGCTGCAACCAAAAGCAAATTTTTAGGTTATATCTTAGGTTCCCGATATTATGTAGTAGCGGGATAAAATGTATATACCACTACTTTTTTAAGTACAAATTATTTGTGAATAAGGAAAAAGAGATTTTTAGTACGAGCGGGAATCGAACCCACGTCTTTTCCAATCCGGGGAAGTGCCACTGAGCTATCGTACCATTCTTTCGATCATCCCAATCTCCTTATTACATTTGTCTTTACGACCAACGCCATCTATCGGAATGCATTTACATGCATTCTCTTTTTACTTATTCACAAAAAATTGGTACTTAAAAAAAGTAGAGGAGCATGTCACATGCTAAAAAAAAATATATAGATCAAAAATGAATATAAGTACCAGTTTTTAAGTCTCATCAAGAGCTATCAAATAAAATAAGTTGCATCAAAATCCGTTCAGTGGTTTTTGCGTGATGCGCGAACAAGCCAACAGACAAAAAATCTAAAAAAAAAATTTTTTGTGTTCAGACACGACTATATAGCCTAATTACAGTATTTTTTTCCCAAATATCTTAAATATACAGACGCAGCTCTGTTATAACTTTATAATAGTTAGCATATGTAACATTCGCGTAAATATCGAAAAGAATATATAACAGCAGTATGCGGTCCCAAGAATACAATAACATGTTTCCTTACAAAAAGATCACGGTACTGTCTCACGCATTACCACATGGTATCCAGACACCACACAATTACACCCCGTTTATTTTGAGACACAATTAAAAGGCTCTGGTGTCTCAATTATACTTTTTTTATTTTAGATTATTAAAGACTGCTTAGGAACAAATGAGCCTCGTTTACGCGTGGTTACGGAATAAAAATATGTGTTACCACAACATTCTTATGCGCGGGTGTAGAACGAGACGAATAAGGGTCCAATTTCACCAATGGCGTCGTTAGCCGAGTATAACTATTCCAGGGACAAAATTATTGCTGTATTTAGTTTAAGAATAACTCATAGTACGTTTCACCACTTTGTAAAGACAAAAAGTTAATCCTAGTATAACTATTCTTTGAGTAGTGTTTTTTTGTTATCTGTGGCACGTTCAATGTGAACTGACGAACAAATGAATGTTAATGCAGACAAATTAAATAGGTATGTCTTTTTATAGTATGGTATAACATATTAGGATATTTTTAAATTAGTCGTCACTTTGAACAATGTGTCAATGTGTCACAGTTACCAGTAAGGAAAGTAAGCACCCATCGGATTACATCAGTAGGTTTGGGTGCCAGGTGGGAGTACTCGCCACATCAGGTGGGCCCCGTAAGCTCGTTTCCACAGACGTAATTTAAAAAAAATCGCACCCAAAAACTACTAAACGGATTTTGATGTGTGATGATTGATTGCTCTAGACTAGACTTGAAAACTATACATTTTATCCTGCTACTATATTGGGAACCTGAGATATAATATCAAAACTAGCTGCATCGGTGCCGCGGGCAAAGGTTAGTTTATACATAAAACTGTAACATAACATCTATAATACAAATTTAAAGGCAACTGCCCGCTCTAGGGAATAATAATCAGTGAGACAAACCTGCTGTTAAAGGATCTAGTCTTAGAACAACATTGGAATCGAATCCAATACACGGGAGTTCAACATCTAAACCACTGCGCCGTCTGTGGTGCTTGCATATAGTGGAGACTCTATAAATATCCAGCAAATCAGCATTATTCAAGCAGCTGTGTTGAGTGGGAACATAGTAATCGTAAACTAGAGAATAGAAATGTTTCTACTAATTTCTAGTTGGAGTATCTGTTCCCACGGCTATTTCTTTTTTAATTTGATAGATTAATAGCAGATGTTTTGGTATTTCAAATAAAATGATAATTATAAGGTTTTCATATCTAAAGGATTTTATCAAAAATTGATAATGTCACTACGGTAGTTTTGTCTTGTCCTGGCTTACTTGCCTTACACTCTAGCAAACGATAATAATTTCGTAAATCAATAATTTTATTTTTTAATAATTATTTTATTAATTGCTTATTCTCATTTGATAATGTAAAATAAAGTGAAAATGGAAAAGAGATATCTGCTTCGAGCAAGATTCAAACCCGCGACTTTCGCATTTTCGGTGGGAGCGCTCTAGCTACACCGACCATACTCAATCTGAGGCCTTCAGGCCGTATGCGGACCTGTACCTGAAGCATTAAGTGTATACTATGTTTATATAGAGCTTATGCACTTAAAAACTGTTACGACCCGCGTCTCCATAACTAAAATGTCTCTGTCGATAAAAAAAAGAGTATGTGTTATCATAAGGCAAAGATACGCTTCATACCACTTCTAGAGTTTATTTTACGATTGCTATGGTGATAACGAAAGCCATTGTGGGAGCAGACTACTTCAAGTTGAGTAGAGATAAGAGATGTAGGGGAACATAATGGGACGATCGATGCTGCAGGCGTGCACATGACAATATATGTATTTTAATAAAGTTTTATATGGGAACTCTTTGTAGCCTTGTGAGTAATCAACCGGGATAAATCTTTAATCAAATAAATGCAGCTGATAATTGCTGTATACTATACCCTGCTAAAAACTTCAAATAAAAACAAAAGCTCTCTCTTAAACTGCCTCTGTGGTGCAGCGGTATTGTAAGCGACTGCTGATCATGAGGTCTCGGGTTCGATCCCCGGGTCAGGCAGTGATATTGAGATTTTTCGTAAAAAAAATTCTCAATAGCAGCCCGGAGTTTGGAAATGTGCCCGGTAGACATCAATAGGCTCGATCAATAGGCCCCTATTACGTGGGACTTAAACATAGCTGGCGAATGGTGGGTGTGTAATACACCTGTGCCTACCCCTTCAGGGAATACAAGCGTGATGCTATGTCTCTCTTTTTCCCCTTTCACAAATAATTTGTTCATAAAAACATAGAATTTATTTGATGTTATCCTGAAATCAATCAATATTCATTGCAGTGTTGCAACAAGTCATCGGAAAACTAAATTGAAAAAAGGTCGGTTTAAATATAAACAATCAGTATATTAACCATTTAATATTTGCCGATGACATTGTTTTGTTGTCTGAGAATACAACCGAGTTGCAGCCAAAGATAAACAGCCTCTACGCCGCAAGCCAACAGGTAGGCCTGGAAATCAACCGCAATAAAACCAAAATTATGACAAACTACATTAAAAAACCTGTATACTTAGAAAACGAAGCGCTAGAGTATGTTGATACCTTTATATATTTAGGTAAGCAGATCTCATTTAAAAAATAGAGAAATGAACACGAAATAGAAAGGAGAATCTTAAATGCTTGGAACAAATTTTGGAGTCTAAAAGAAGTTATGAAGAGTGACATGCCGATAAGAATTAAGCGAAAAGTTATAGATACTTGTATACTGCTATCAATGTCCTGCGCTAGCCAAACTTGGAAGTTTACCCATCAAACTAAATCCAAAATTCGTTTATGTCAGAGAGCCATGGAGAGAAGTATATTAAATATTCGTAAAATACAAAAAATACCACACGTAACTATTAGGACAAAGACTAAAGTTACTGATGCTGTCCATCATTGTAAAAAGCTTAAGTGGCGCTGGGCTGGCCACATAGCTAGACTAACAGATAATCGATGGACTCGCAGAATAACTCATTGGAAAGGACCGTCAGGCGCTAGGAAGAGAGGTAGACCGGCTGCCCGGTGGACAGACGATATCTTACGAGTGGCTGGTAAACAATGGATGGACATAGCCAAGAATAGGGACACCTGGAAATCTCTAGAGGAGGCCTTCACCTTCGAAAAAGAGAGGTTCTTACCAAAGTAGATACTAAGAACATTAAATAAGTAGGTATAGCATTAAGTTTTATTTTGAAAATATTTATATGTTTATTTTTTGTTATTTTTTTGGTAAGAAATCTTTTTTATTTTTTTTATTTAGTTCATCCATCCATCCATCCATCAGCCTTTCGACGTCCACTGCTGGACATAAGCCTCCCCAAGAGAACGCCACAACATGTGTTTCGCTCATATGGGGGATAGTGCCGAAATCGCCACGCTTGGCAGGCGAGTTAGCGATCGCAGTGGATGTTGTTAATACTCGAAAGAGTGCTGCTGCCCACTCCCCCGGTATTCCGGGATGGGATGGGACAATTCTAAAGCCGGCCCACACGGCCATTTATTTAGTTATTATCCTGAAATCGTTTCAGGATAACATCAAATACTTAAGTTCTCACAGATATCTGTCCCAATTTCCTTAACCACTAAACCTACTAAAGCAGGCTGCTCAACCGGAGGACATATTCATATTATGTTGTACAGAAGTACATAAAGCTAAGCTAAACAAATTTAATGTTACAATTTCAATCGCAATCCGATTTCAGGGGGGTTGGGCAGAATCTCATATCTCACATGTCGATCGTATCGTTATCACTGTGATTGGTTGAGAGATCACCATGATTGGCCAATGGATTATTGCGACATCACGAGTCGGTTTCTCAACCAATCACAGTGATCATGGTACGACCGACATGTGAGATATGAGATTCTGCCTAACTCCCCAGACTATTGAATATTGAACGCCTTTTGTTGTCACAGCTGCGAACTAAACAAATATCAATTAATCTGATCATAATAATCATAATTTTATGTGATACACATTGTCTTTTCAAAAGAGCTTATTTTATTCATTATAATTTATTTGCTATGTTGGCAGACGAGCCACGGCCCACCTGATGGTAAATGGTAACTGGACTCAACTATACCGAGAGTATAGTTAAGCCGCTGCTCACCATTTCATTTCACAGATATGAAATGAAATAATTAACGGCTTTCTCCTGCTACAACCAAAACACACCGATGTGCTTCATGGCCGGTCACAAAGGAGATGGTGTACCAACCCGCTCGGGCCCGATAGCAAGAGAGTACTCCCACTTGGTATGCAGCCCAGCAGTACTGCAATGGGTGATAATTGCTTACTTCCCTTAGTCGCCTCGTACTTACGACATCCGTGGGAAAGAATGGGGTGGTGACACTTGTATTCTTAGTCCGTCACCACACGTCTGTCGTTACCTACGCGTCAATTGCTGAGGAATGTCCTGTGCCGTTTGTAAAAAACAAAGTAATGTCATTATTGACGTACAGTAGCATCGCGATATGATGAAACCATTAATTAAGTATTATGTTCTTGAAGTGATTCACCGTTTGATTCATCCGTGCGAGAGTTTGATGCGAAAGTAATATGTTAATGAATCTTCAATGTACAATAAATCGGTGTGTTAGCTGGCACCTAGTTACATTGGAACAAACTTAGCAGAGTAAAAAACTATTAGTCCAGTCATTATATTATATTTGAAGTGAAAAGTGAAACGAAGAAGCCAAGCGATTGCAATGCACCCTTATTTTCAAGATGGCGGAAAACCGATATCCATCCATGCACCAGCCTTTTAACATCTGGACATAGGCCTCCCCAAGAATGGGGGATAGTGCCGTAATCGCCACGCTTGGCAGGCGAGTTGGCGCTTGCAGTGGATGTTGTTAATACTCGAAGGAGTGCTGCTGCCCACTTCCCCGGTATAAACCGATATAGTACTTAGCGGGATAAAATTTATACCAATTTTTAAATCTAATCAAGAGCTATCAAATAAAAAAGCTACATTCAAATCCGTTTAGTAGTATTTGCGTACTGTGCGAACAAACAGATAGAAATTTAAAAAAAAGTTTCCCGTTGAGAGACGCCTAATATTATACAGTAACTTTCCTAAAATATTGTAAATGTACAGACTAACTCTGTTGCAGCTTTATAATAGTACTCACATACTTAAATAAATAAATTAAAAGGCGGACAATAAGGTTGGAACAACAGACTTGAAATTTAATATCTTTCCAGCCCATACTCTTACACGTGTGTCGTAAAAAGTGAAGAAAGGAATGGGTCAGAGCTACCCGCGTCCAGCTGTACCTCGACAAGATTTTTACTACTACATTGGGGTACTTAAAGTACCCGTGGCCTTCACAACACAGAGCTCAGTTGTAGTCCTATTATAAAGCTATAACAGAGCTGTGTCTGTACATTTAAGATATTTGAGAAAAAATAACTGTAAAAGCTATATAGGCGTATGTAAACATAAAACAATTTATTTTAGAATTTTTGTCTGTTTGTTCATTCGCGCATCACGCAAAAGCTACTGAACAGATTTTGATGCAACTTTTTTATTTGATAGCTCTTGATTAGACTTAAAAACTGGTATAAATTTTATCCCGCTACTACTGGTATATCGGGAACCTAAGATACATATAATCTACAAAACTCTTGGCTGCGGCGGAGCCGCGAGCAAGGGCTAGTTAAATAACAATTTCCACAGAAAAGGCAGAAGCGACTAATACTTCTTTTGACAGCGTACAAAAGACAAGATGGCGTCAACACAGAGTAGATAATGCGATGAGTCAAATGGTATTAGATCCGTTTTAAGGTCTGATTCATTAGGTCACCCGTTATTAACCACGCAGAACTATATATTCTTCTATTATAACTCTTTAAAACAGAAACTTTACAATTCTAAACTGGTTGCCGTGTGGGGCCGGCTTTAGAATTTCTGCGATCGCCAACCCGCCTGTCAAGCGTGGCGATTACAGCACTGTCCCCCATCCTCGGGGAGGCATATGTCCAGCAGTGGACTTAAAAAGGCTGATGGATGGATGGTAGAAAACTTGCCAGTTCTGAAAGTGATTTCTTTAAGCAACACCTTGATATTATTTACAATACATTCGGAATAAAAACACTTAGGCAAGATCGTTAAATATTTTTACTAACAATACACATACCAGCACATTCACTGCTGCGTAATCCATTTGTTTATTGTAAAATAACTACACAACATTTGTTTATGTTTTTAAACTACGCCGAATATTTTTAAGACATGCTTTTCGCCACTTTTTAAAGATTTATCTATCAATGATAGCCTAGTGGTGAAGCCGAGGACTGAAAAAACAGCGGTCTCGAGTTCGATCGCAGTCAGAGGTAGAGATTATCAAGATATTTTAATAATAATAATAATATCGACCAACATCTAATGAGACTCGTTGGACAGCTGGCTAAGGACTTGATACAAAAGGCAGTACTCCTCGACACGGCACGTATTGTGAGGAGGTTCCTTACTCTGGAGCCCTAACCACCGGCAGCTTGATCCCTGCACCCAATGTCGGTGGTCTACTATTTTATACATTTTTAAATTTGTGTTTTTGTTTGTATTTTTATAAGTATGTTTGTGGGAGTGTTTGTTTCTTTCATAATATATTTAAAAATGTATATAATGTGATATAAAACGAATAAAGAGAATAATAATATATTATTATCTATATATAATAATATATTATTATCTATATATAATATATTATTATCTTTATTGCAGACACATGCCGTGTGGGGCCGGCACCAAGAATAGCTCCACCTCGTCTCTTCCTATGGGAGTCGTAAAAGCCGACTAAGGGATTACCGGGGGACCGCGCAGCAGCGTTCCCCTGTGTACTAAAAACATCCACTGCGATCGCCAACCCGCCTGCCAAGCGTGGCGATTATGGTTAAACCCCCATTTTGGGGAGGCCTATGTCCAGCAGTGGACGATGAAAGGCTGATGGATGGATTGCAGACACAGATATCCATAGTAAACTAAGTAGGAAATAATAATTTAAGTTGTACTAGGCGGCAATAGCATTATCAAATAAAAAAAGTTGCATCAAAATCCGTTCAGTAGTTTTTGTGTGATGCGCCAACGAACAAACGCATAAACAGACAAACAGACAAAAAACTAAACTTTTTTTTTTGTTTATACACGCTTTTATAGCCTTACAGTATTTTTTTCTCAAATATCTTAAATGTACAGACAGCTCTGTCACAGATTTATAATAGTATAGATTCCACATGTTCGTAACCATGTGTGTATTTGTGGACAAATTAATCACTAGCTTACTATATCGGAACAAAAATGTATGCAAATACATTCGGTAGATGGCGCGAGTCTTATAAGACTACAATGTGTAGGTGGATATTGGGAGTTTTAGCAGGCTTCTACGATAGCTTAGTAGTCTAAAGCATTCTCCCGGATAGAGGAAGACGCAAGTTCGAATCCTAGTCGTAGAAAATTTTGTATCTAGTAAAATAACATTGTATATCTTCTTAACCAATTGTTCGTCACTTTTTACATCTCATGACAATACGAAAGTGGAAGGATGTAGGTACAGGGGGAGACAGAGACTCACCTGACTAGACCGAATCGGTCATCTATTGAAGGAAGTTGGAGTATGGAGTTTCCGAAACCGGCGAGCGTGTATGAAGATAATTAGGAATGTTGAGGAAGCGAGAGATGGATGCAAGAATAGAGCCTTTTGGCACTCTGTTCTCGGTGCCTATCCCGCAAGGGAGATGGCGTGATGATAACTAAATAAAATAGCTGATCATGTCAAATGCTAAAAATCGCAATAACACAAGATAGAAAGTGGACAGGAAGGATAATAAAGAGAGGATAAAGGGAAGAGGGGTTTTTCTGGGTGTGTCCTTCAAATAAATAGCGGAAGTGCCAGAATTTCGGTAAAAATATGGTTACTTTTTTAAAGTACAAATTATTTGTGAATGAGGAAAAAGAGATTTTTAGTACGAGTGGGAATCGATAATTTGTACTTTAAAAAAAAGTAGCTGTGCATGTCAAATGCTAAAAAATATAGATCAAAAATGTTTAAAAAATCACGCCATCAAATAGTATGAATTTTAATTTCAAAATTAAACTTTACTATATTGGAATAATGCATGTAAATGCATTTCGATAGATGGCGTTGGTCGTAAAGACAAATGTGATGAGGAGATTGGGATGACCAAAAGGTCAGTACGGTAGCTCAGTGGCTTAGAGAACTTCCCAGGATTGGAAGGGACGCGGGTTCGATTCCCGCTCGTACTAAAAATATCTTTGTCTAGATATTTTTATATATATTTTTAGCATTTGACATGCTTAGCACTATACATTAAACACAAAGTGAAAAATGTGAAATCGAAAATAACAGCACGAGCAGAATTTGAACCTGCATCTCCTGGATACCATCCAGATGCTTTGCCAATTCAGCCATCGTGACACTTGCTCCTGACTGCTAATCTCGATAACACATTCATACTTAACGTCTTTGGGTGACGCCTGCACCATCTGTCGGAAGTATTTTTATACATTATACCGACCAGGTAAACTTAAAATCTTAATTGTAAATTAAGATTTTACCTAATAATGACGCAAACCCTATAAACATTTAAATATTTTTATATATAATATTTCACTTTGTGTTTAAAATATGTTTGTCCTCATTCACAAATAATTTGTGCTTTAAAAAAAAGTAGCTGAGCATGTCAAATACTAAAAAATATAGATCAAAAATTGATATCATAAATAAAAAACTAATCAAATAAGCTCTAACGTCAAAAAAAATAAAACTGGACTGAATATAAAGCGCTTTTCTAAAAAAATGCGGTGAAACCGCGGAGCAGCTAGTATATTATAACCTTTGCAGTGTAAGAGACGAAATCCTAGTTATGTCTCAAGCCAAGATACTAAAACAACTTAAAAAAAAACTTGGGAATTCATACAAAAGATTTACGCCGAGCGCCTCATTTCATGAATTTTTTAAGACTGCGCCAAAGGTGCCTGTCATGCTGCCAACATTTTATACTAGCAACAAAATTATAAAAACCTTACATAGTCCATATAACAAATACGGTGTTGCGTAGTCCATTCTATGTAATTTAAATCTAGTTGTAAAATTGAAAACTGCTAAAACAGACACTGAGTACGGAACCCATATAATATATGCATGCAACTTTTACTTTAGAAATAAAGTACATAACCTATGCAAATAAATAAAACTAGTAGTCGTGCGCAATTCCGCAGTCCGATATTTATCGAATTGACCGATATAATTGATCGATATGATTTTAAAAAGAGAAGCGTTACATTTTTGCACTGTGGGTCTATTTTTCATTTTGTGGGTCCGCCGGCACGATAAGCTTTAAAATAAGATGTATCATGGAATTTGATAAAAGAATAAGGAAGATCTCGAGAACTGACAGAAAAACAGGCTAGAGAAATAATATCATAAGATTGAAATGTCTGTATGTTGCCTAAATAACAGCTTTTGGCGTGATAACGTCTTATAAATCGATGAACGCCGGATGCACGCACGAAAAAGTGTCACGTTCCACATGAGCCGAGCGTGCAAGCGAGAGTGCGGAACAAGCGATACAGAGGCACGATCGGACGTAAACCGATTTTACAGACAACCAATTTAATAGATAAGAATGGATGTTTTTTTTTTACGAAAATTTAATATGTTTACCTATAACAAAATAGCAATATTTTGTATTATTGTTCGTTTGTATTTTTGTTTAACGACGATTTGGACTGGACTTCCACTGGCAGATAGCTAATGTTATAAGGAGTAACTTAGGCTACTTTTATTTTGTACATAACAATATATAATTAACCGTTCCGTACAAAAAATAAAATAAGTAATAACTAAATTTAGTGTGTCTAAGTCGTTGACGAAGTCGCGGCTAGATTAGATTAATAGAGATTCAGAGACTTGCGCCATCTTCAAGGAAAGGGATTCTTATCCTCCCATTACCCTTCCTATCCACCTACTGGTAGATCCCTTACCCTCTCATTCCTCCTTAAGCTCTCATTACATAGGAAGGATAATTAGGATAGGATAGGAAGGATAATAATTAGAGGATAGGGAGGGGTTTAGGCCTCCGGCGCTTTCACTCACCATACGAAATAACGGTAGGAGTACTTACTGTTGTTTCGCGCTGCACTTTTGTGAGAGGGTGGTACTTCCCCGATCGAGCCGGCCCGTTCATGCTGAGATACGCAAGTCTCTACTACTACAAAAATTAGTATTGAGTGAATGGGCATCGTTTACCATTTACCATCGAGTAGGTAGTAATACAGAATCTCAACCTTTCCATTAGAGCAATTATTAAGTATTGACCTCGATGCATCTAATCAATTTAATTTAGTAGGCACGTCCGCTTGCACTGAATGATTTGATGATTTGATCATAAAATTTGCAGTTTGAGATTTTTTGTGAAATAAATAAAGAACAAATTATTTGTGAAAGTGGAAAAAGAGAGCTTCAGTGCGAGCAGGATTCGAACCTGCGTCCCATCCAATTCGGGGAAGTGTTCTGGACTTATATTTTTCTCTCTGTCAAGTACTAAAATACAGATCAAAATATTTATAAAATCGCACTATAAAATTGTACATAAATTTTAATTGCAAAAACTTACTAGGTATATTAGAATAATGTATGTAAGTGCTCCGGTAGGTGGCGAAGGTCGTCCGCCGGCGGACCACCGAAGGAATGTAACACAGTTCTAGTGGCCCGCCAATAAAGGCGGAAAGACGGCACACGGCGGGTTTCTTTAGTGGGTGCAGGCCCCACACTACCCTGTTCGTTGCCCCCGCACGACGGGGTGTGTGGTTAGGAACATTTTTTCCCGCCTTAACAAAAAAAAATGTGGCGTGGGTCGTAATGATAGATTTTAGACGATCCTCGCCATGTGTTGAAAAAAAATAACCTTGCCACCAAAACCTAGATTTGTAAATTTAATGAGGTAAATTGACGCAGAAATGTTTACCACAGAGTCAAAGCACGATTGATATTATGATTATTTTAATAATAGTAAAACTTATCGCATCGGGGCTGTAATTAAAAAAAAATACAATATATTATCGGCACCCAAATAATTTAATCAATGAACTTTGTTAACATGCCTTATTGACAATTAGTTTATTATGCTAACAAAATGATTGGGCCGTATTCTATACGGCCCACCGTAATCTAGAAAACACAACTGACTTATTAGTTGTAAATTGGGGGCTATGTCGAAAACGGCTCTATCGATTTACATTAACTTTTGTGTTTAGATAGAATCTCATTAATCTATATAGGCGCATATTCAGAAAAGAAACGCATTTATTATGAACACAACGAAAACATTTTTATAACGGCATCTAAGTAGTTTTTTTTTTATACTAAGTACGTGGGTGTTTAGCAAGTATAAAGCGGTTACCGTTGCCTATAGACGCTAGCAACACCAGAGACATCACTCGCGCGTCGCCATCTTAAAGGAAAAGAAGTTGATAGGAAGAATGTAAATTAAGGAGAGGATAGGTTAGATACTAAGGAGGACAGGAAAGATAACAAGGAGAGGATAGGCAGGCGGTTTGGTCCTCCGGCACTCTCACTCACCGTACGAAATACATGGTAGTTACCCCTACTGTTGTTTCAGTTCAGGCTGATCTTTTGTGGGAGGGTGGTACTTCCCCGATTGAGCCGGCCCATTCAAACTGGGATAAGCAAAGCTCTGTAAAATATTTTTGTAAACATTTTGCTTCAATTATATTATATCTATTGATAACAGATAACAAGTGCTCACAGTTCGAACTATGTGTTTATGCGTACATAGTCGCTAATTACACCGCACTCCGGTTGCAGTATGATGATAAATACTATTCTCGGATAGTACACAAAACGCCAATTATCAATTCGAACCTGTACTTCCAAAAATCAGAGCTTTAAATAAACAAAGAAAAACGTTAAATAAAACTCCAGCTAAATTATCTTTAATTCCCTTACCATGTATAATAATCACGGACATACCACACAACCTCCTCTGGTCCCAAACTAAGCTTAACGTTTGTGCTACGGGTCAGATTACGGATATAATACATATTACTTTTTTTTTTCTAAATACATACATATGTGATAGATAGAAAACACCCAGACGCTGTACAAATATCTGTGTTTATCACACAAATAAATTGTCCTGAGTGGGAATCTAACCCACGACCTTGTATTATAAATGCGAAAGTGAGTTTATTTGTTGCTCTTTTATGCCCTAATTACTGAGCCAGGAGCAAAGAAACGGATATAGTTACATTTTATCCCGGAAAAATGAAAGGTTCCCATGGGATAACTATTTATGTATAGAGTTAATTTTGACTGCACACATGGCGGAGTGGTTTAGATACCAGCCTCCCGCCCGAGTGTTGTGGGTTTGATTCCCAGGCAGCAACTCTTTTGTGTGATCCACAAATGGTTGTTCTGAGTCTAGATGTACTTTGTGTCCGTGAAATTGTATGTTTGTAAAGTCCCCCGCCATACAAGGATCATTCTTTAGCGCAGGGTGTTGTCTTTTTTTTTAAATGAATGCCTCTGAATTTATCTCTTCTGTGTTTAAGTCCACACGAACGAATTCGCGGGCAGAATCCAGATTTAATATAAAAATTAAGATAAAAAGAATTGTTTTGACAAAATTTAACATTTTCCTTTAATAAGTAATTTAAGTTTTAAAATTAGCATCGCTATGCTAGTCATAATAGTTCTATCATTAAAATAATGTAATCTCATGGTCATAAGTCACCCGGAAAAACTAAATATTTGGTGGCTGCAGACTGCTTTTATATTTAAATAAAATGCATTAGATCACACACTAGAACAAGCTCGAAATTAATTTGTACCTTTTTTTTTGTTAAGGTGGGGAAAATTGTACCTAACCGCACACCTCCTCGTTTTGGGCAACGAACAGGGTAACATGGGCCCTCACCTACTAAATAAACCTGCCGTGTGCCGTCTCTCCACCTGTACTAGCTGACCATTAGAGATTAATTTGTACCAGACTTTTATAACTGTACTTACATACTCATATCATCACACCATCTCCCTTGCGGGGTAAGCAGAGAGAACAGAGTGTCAAAAGACTCTATTCTTGCATACAGATCTCGCTTTATCAACATTCATAATTCTCTCCATACACGCTCACCGGTTTCGGAGACTCCTGACTCCACCTTCCTTCAATATATGACCGATTTGGTCTAGATAGGTTAGTCTCGGTTTCCCCCTGTACCTAAATACTTCCACTTTCGCATTGTATATCTTCTTAACCAATCGCTCGTCCGGCATTCTTTCCAGATGTCCAAACCATCGGATCATACGGTGGTACGCACATCAACAAATACACTTTTCGGAAAATCTCCAAAAGTCAGAGGTGTGTGTCATACGAGGTAGAGTAACCTTGGACTGAGGATCAAACTCGATAATACTGGCTATGAGGTCCTTTGTTTTACCAATAAGCTATACCGAGACCGAGACTCACCTACCTAGACCAAATCGGTCATGTAATGAAGGAAGGTGTCTCCGAAACGGGCGAGCGTGTATGAAGAGAATTGTGAATGTTGAGGAAGAGAGAGATTACATACAAAAATAGAGCCTTTAGGCACTCTGTTCTCTTTGCCTACCCCGCAAGGGAGATGGTGTGATGATAAGTAAGTAAGTATGCGTAGAACATTTCAAGGTCAGTCGAAAGTCGGGTTAATATTTTTGCATGTATAACATCATACCTGGTGTACTTTATCTTTCATATATTACGTTTTATCTTAATCTGAGGATTTGCAGTGCATACAGATGTGATTACCTTCTATTTTATAGTAGGTCTGTATGTATAGAATAAATATTATATAAATTTGGATTCCACTTAAAAAAATGGCAAAATATAAAGGGCGAAAATGAGAACACACTATCACACTTTTTATGAAATTTTTTTTTCAACCCTTTTTCTGTCCCACTATTGGGCACGAGTCTGCTCTCATAGTGAAAGGGATAAGGCCATAGTCCTCCACGCTGTCTAATGCTTGCAAACTTCACAAGTCGCCGAGAAAGTCTCTCAGGCATGCAGGTGTCCTCACGATGTTTTCCTTCACCGAGCACTGGTAATTTGTATACAAATACACACATAATTTCGAAAAACACACGCACACACACTAATGACATACGTATATAAAAAAAAAATCATGGTCTCCAGACCGATTTCTGGTCACAGAAGCCAGCGTCAACACATATTAGCCAGCTACGCAGGAGATTTAAGGCCCCTAGCCATAAAATTTATAGTATATTATTTATAATAAATAATGCTGCACATGAATCTGTTTTCGTCCATGCATTGGCCATGAAAGAACTGATCATAAAGTAAAATTAAAATAACTCATTTGTTGCCGAGCGTCTTTGAGAATGCCTCGTTTAGAGGCGAAACACGTGTCGAATTTATGTTCGGATTTTTGCGGAATATTGCAATATTGTGGTTCTGAGAGTTCTACCATATCGCATGGTTGTGTCGCGTTGGTGAGTTTTTTGTCATTATCGTGCATGCTACTTTGCTATTATCACATTCTCCTCTATCTGTGAGAGTGCAGATTGGCAATCTTAGGTTATTCTGTCCAAAGATAACCGGGATTGACAATCCGTGGGTGAGTGGTGGGTTCTCCTCCTAAAATATCCATTCTATAATAGTAATAACATTAGCAAAAAAATAAAATAAATGACTTCATCAAAGCTAAGCTGAGCATCAAAATTATGGCTCCTCATAAATAGGAGTTTGTTATAACCAATGTGCATATAACATCGATGGTGACACTTGCAAAATATTTCAAACGTTACTGTAATAGTCATCACACAATGATCAAGCAACATTTGAATGCTTCAAACCGCGAGTTTCCGAGTTCGATTTAAGGGTTTAGAACGCGCAAATTTTGGTGATTTCCCGTCCTCAAAAGTTAACTATAAAAAAAGTATGTAGTACTCTTGCTCTGGGAATCAAGTAAAGCCATATTTCCAACAGCTGATTTTGCACCGGTAATTCCGTAATTTACGTCATGCTTCTCCCAGTATGAATGGTCCAGAACTCCAGATCAACCGGGGAAGTAATACCCTCTCCCAGAATATCGTTGTAAAGCAAGATATACTCCTACTGTTGTATACTGTTTTATAGTGAATGAGAATGCCAGAGGCCCGAACTCTCTCCTCGTCCCTCTTATTCTTCTAACTGACCATTGCATTAAAATCTTTGTCCAGGCCTACACCATCTGTCGGATGTATGTGCATGCATTTATCTATACCTATACCTATTATAATGTTGTAAGAGAGCTGTGTTTGTACAATTAAGATATTTGAGAAAAAAAATACGGTATTAGGCTATATAGGCCAACACACAAAACAATTTTTATAGATTTTTTGTCTGTAAATTTTTTTTAGTTTTTTGATTCTGTTTGTTCGAGCATTACAGAAAAACTACTGAACAGATCTTGATGCAACTTTTTTTATTTGATATTACTTGTTTAGACTTAAACTGCTATACATTTGATCCCGTTAAGTACCTACTACATAGGGAACCTGAGATATTACCTAAAAACTAGCTTTTGGCTGAGGCGGAGCCGCGGGCAAAGGCTAGTTTATAAAAATAAACTAAGATACCTGTGTCAGCGGAAATACTGACCTGTTATATTTTAATAAGGGCGATGATAATATTGGCGATTACAACAACAATAACAAAATCATCGACGAGATCATGACACCTCACTTGGTCATGACGCGGGAATCGAAGCGAGACTTCTGACTCATGAATATTGAAACTGATGATTCATTTGTATTCATTACGTTAGTCCATCGTAAGTTCACGTGCTACAAGATCATTAGTAATATTGTAAGAGTATTCCGTATGATGACAGATTTAAAGGGTCATTTCACTTGCGCCACGGCCGAATTAAAATTATAAAAACAAAACGCTTTCGAAAAACAAATAACATCTATAGTAATTAATTATTTTGAGTTAGGTTCACAATTGGATCGAAAATAGGATGTATATGGAGGTATGTGTTGCCGTGCCTGTAAAAATCAAAGAATGCCCTCAATTACTCCAGGATCCCATTATCATATCGTGTGAGAAGTATACCATTTCGAACAAAAATAAGATACAAATTGTTCTTGCCTTCTATGAGTAATAAATACATAAAAAATTAAAATATTCCATATTGGGCACTGCTCATTTTTTGAAATTGGTTGAAGATATATAATATGTTATGGCATGTGGCAGATATATCCATCCAACGCCTTTCAACGTCCACTGCTGGACATAGGCCTCCCCAAGAGAACGCCACAACGAGCGGTCCCGTCATGGGGGTATAGTGCCGTAATCGGCACGCTTGGCAGGCGGGTTGGCGATCGCAGTGCTTGTTGTTTATACACGAGGAAGTGCCTACTCTAAGTTTTATACTTACAATGTATGATATTTTAAGCTAGTATAATAAAATTAGTATAATACTCCTTTAAGCTTTAAAATTTTTTGTTTATATTTAGTGCTTAAAAATTCTACCACAAACTACCAATTAAATTTTTTTAAGTAATCTAAAAACTACCATTAAGAAGACAATATGGATTATTAGTTTCTATTATTAAATATATTGATTTTAATAGAAGCTAAGACTAAAAAGCTACCAGCGGTTCGGAACGCAGCCTGACTGAGAAAGATCCGGCTAGAAAAGCCGCGCAGTCAGGCCGCGTTAAAAATCAAGTAAACGCGATAGATTCCGTAAACGTAGTTTTATTTCAAAATATGTAAAATTTGCGTAAATGTTAGAAAGTATTTTATAAACCACTTTTGACTTAATGCTGGTTGGCAGACTTCACAAGCCAACGAAGATATCTCTCAGCCTTGCAAGTTCCAAGCTCATGGCGTTTCCCTTCACTGAGCAGTGGTATACAAATACACGTATTGCAAATTTTCTAAATATCAGAAGTTCCAGTGGCCTTGCTTATCCAGTACGAATGGGCCAGTTTGATCAGGGAAGTACCATCCTCTCACAAAATATCACCGTGTAACAACGGTAGTTACGTTGTGTTTCGTATAGTGAATGAGAGCGCCGAAGACCCAAACCCCCCTTCCTATCCTCTCCTTGTTATCCTTCCTACCACCTTTCTTGGAGATGGCGACCCGTGAGTGATACCTCTGGTGTTGCTAACGTCTATAGGCTACGGTAACTGCTTAACATCAGGTGGTCCGTATGCTTGTTTGCTGCCAAGTAATATAAAAAAAAAGTTTGTGCTGTGCGAGGTCTGGATTTTGGACTGGGGATCAATACCACTGTCCTTGCAAACCTTGTTTTAACCACGAGGCTATCACAGCACAGCTATTAAACAAAAATATGTTAGCTGGTTCTGACAGCCTTGTTTCCTCAACACCTGTCTATTGTATTGTCTGTTTAGGTTACTATTCAATAGCAGTTCAATTGTTTGTGACAATCAGACTGTAATATTGCAAATGGTTGCATAAAATAACATAATATTATATCGTTTTATACAACACTAGTAGTGCCATGAGGATACCCGCGCGTACAATTTAAAAGATCGCGTTCTCATCGAGCTTGGCTGCGTGTTGAAATATTTTAATTTTCATTATCTCTTATTAATGCGTTTAAATAACATGCTATTTAAGAAAAAAAATATCTTCATACTTTCGTTTGTAATACTCGGGACACAATAATGGGAAACGCCGTAAATTATCGCGATGATGGGCGTTTAACATTGGTGTAGCCACGACTTATCGCGAGAATTCGACAACGGCATTCAAATTGCCGTTTGACGTTAGGCGATAAGTCCAGTAGCGATACGTCAAAGAAATCGAATGTTCAAGTGGGTGGCCGCCCAATTTATCGCGTTAATGCAATAATTATCGCGATGATGGGCATTGACGTTGCCTATTAGTGTGGCCTGAGTATAAGATTAATATGCCATACCTAACGAAAAAATAACATATATTATATACTATTCTCATGCTCGGACCACACTACTGGGCAACGTCAGTGCCCATCATTGCGATAATAATTTTGTTAACGCAATAAATTGGATGCCCACACTTGAATCGGACAGTAGTTCTACTAAGGATTAGCTTGTTTAAGCAAACAAATAAACTTTTATAACGGTTTATTAAATTAGTAGATTGTGTATATTTTTTAATCCGATTCAATTTGACTCAGGTGGGTCATAAATTGTTTGACATTAAAACTAACAAATTATTTGTGAATGTGGTAAAAGAGAAGTTTAGTGCAAACAGGATTCGAACCTGTGTCCTTTCCAATCCGGGGAAGTGCTCTAGACCGCTAAGCCATTGCACTGACCAACGGCCATTCCAAATCTCATAAATATATTTGGAGCAGCAAATTCTTCTTTCCATAGATTATTTGGTCTCTTGATTTTCTTTGTCTTCAGCATTGTCTATTGAATGTTACCTCTAGAATACTAAACCAAATAGGTAGTAGTGATACTGTGATTTTTAATCATTACACCACTCCAACAATTCAGATACTCAACTATATATTATGTGTTCATAGAGAAAATAAACAATATTGTTTGTATCGCTTATGTTGGCAGATGAGCCACAGCCCACCTGATGGTGATAACAGCTGCTCAAGCACTCAGCAATAACAATAATACCAAGGAGCTGCTCACCATTTCATTTCACAGATACAAAATGAATGAATAGATGGTTGTCTCCCACTACAACCAAAACACAATGAGTGTTCATGGAATTTTACTAAGTATTACCAAAAAGATTTTACAGTGTACCAATGACACACATCAAATGTTTCACAAATCCTAAGTGATTCAATTTTGATGCTAATATAGGTCATAAGGAAAATAACTATAGACTTCATAAATGTGCACATAAACATAAAATTTGTTACACTTGTGTTTATTTACGTAATAGCTAGTAATTTTGAAAAGTAATTACTAATAACAATAGTTGAAAACAAAGCTTAAGTATGTGATTTGAATTACAAAAGATTCTGGGTGTGTTCTAACCACACAAGTAATTAGTACTGCAGCCTTGTCCTGCTAACAAGGTCATAGGACACACGTGTTCTGTAGCAAGAATTATATTAATAGAGTAGAAATAATATCCATTTTAATACGAATATTGTGAGTTCTAGAGAATGTGCAATTACGACTTTTTTCTTGACAAATGAACAAGATTTTTACTTTTCTTACTTGCATGATAACATCCAAATAGCCTCTGCACTGTGTTTTTACAGCAAATACAAAGATTAAATAAGATAATTAAAGTTTTAGAAAGGCCCCCTACCTTGTATACATCTCCATAGGTGCCCGATCCAATCCTCTGTATGAGTTCATACTCATCCTGTGGGTTTCTGCGAGATATATCCGAACTTAAAACACCACCACTATGCGCCATAATCACTATTGAACACTAAACTAACATTTATCTACACTTTCATCTCATCATTCACATAATTTTACCACAAAACGTCGTCAAATTATTTTTTCTAAAACTAGACAAGTAGCACAAGTAGACATCGTCTGACGTTTGCCTTTGCCACAGTGTAATACTTGGTGTTACCATGTAACATAATGTATATAGTTTTTCAGTATATATTATTTTACACTTTGATAGAGTTTTTGTCGCTAAATAAGATTTACTTTATCATTTTCGCCCAATGTTACTCAGAACAAATACGAAAAAATACGATTACAATTAATTAAATAACATAATTCAAATTAAAATAAATAAATAACAAATTTTTAATATGTTACTAATTCTTTATTAAAATTGTAATATGTAGATTCATATTTTAACGCCAACAAATTCAAAAAGGGAAAGGAGGAATCAGGAAATTCGAAAAGGGAAAGCATAATTGACTGGCAATGAATGCTATGAAAATTCTCGTATAAAATTTGACTACACGATGACCACAAACAATTACCCTGTGATGCGGTTATTTTATAGTGTGAGTTACGAGTTGAGACAGAACTAAACAATTTAAATACACAGGTTTTAATAAATTAAATTTTCTCTTTGGGAAGTTTTTTTTATTAACAACGGTGGTAGACGAGCATACGACCTATCTGATGGTAAGTGGTAACCGTCGCTCATGGACTTCGGCAACACCAGGGCCACACCACAGCCATGCTGCCACCTACCGTGAGTAAAATGATTTTCTCAAACCTCGTTTAAAGAAGGACAGTTCGTATCGCAGGGGGAAACACCGCAATAGGAAGTTCATTCCAAAGCCTAAAAGCCGAAAAGAGCGCAGCAAAACGAATTATTTTGGACAAGATCATTTCCAGGTGATGTGGATGAATCCTACTACGAAGTCTCGTGGTCCGGTGGTAAAAAGGGAATGTAGGTACCACCTCAAACAGTTCCTCAGAGCACTCCCCAGTCGATAGAGTACACAAAGAAACCCAAAATCTCTCCGCCGCCCCAACGACTCCAGTCCATCCATGAGAATGGAATCGTCGGCAATTCGAACAGCACGCCTTTGCAGTGATTTAAGTGGGTCGAGCCGGTATTTTGTTGTGCCTGCCCAGAGATGTGAGCAGTACCCCACGTAAGGCCGGACTTGTGACTTTTAAAGTGCAAGTCTTTGCCTCGGTGTGAAATACCGCTCGGCTCTGTTCAGGACGCCCAGTTTTTTGCCCGCCAATTTGGCTTTATCCTCCAAATGACTCCCAAACTGGACTTTGCTGAAAATGTCGATGCCGAGGATCCCAATACTATTGGAGATTGGGTGAGTTACTCCTTGGAACTGAGGCGCCATGACAAATGCGTTCTTTTTGCAGTGAACGCGCAAACCTGTGTCTCTGTAGGGTTGAATTGAACCAAGTTCTTTTCTCCGTTCCGGGCCCGCCCCAGAGAGCGCTCGACTTCAAACACAAGTTGTGTCTGTCTCTTTCACTGACATGTGCATACAATGCGAGATGCTTACTGTACAAAATACAAATTCATTGCTTTATATGAGGATAACCTCTTCTAATATTAGATTTTTTTTTTTATATGGCGATCTGCCTATAGGACATATTTTACATCTGTATTTGTCTCATTCTCTCACACGCTAAATGCTATAAATGATTTGTCTCTTTTTGTGTCGATTTTCCATTCTTCGAGCTTCAAATCACAATGGTGTTAGTTTATAGAAAATTTTAAAGTTGTTATATTCTATTATCGACTCTCTCCAATTTTGATACACACCTTGAAATTGCATATAAACCGGGCTTTACTTTTATTTTGTGTAAATATAATACTTATTGCTAATAGATTTTGCCAACTGCGCATGCCTATGGTTTTTACCAGTAATTGTGTATAGAAGATATGTCGTGGCTGATGGCAACCATATTTTTTTTTATTGCTAAGACTGGCAGACGAGCCACGGCCCACCTGATGGTAAGTGCTAACCGTCGCCAATGGACTCAACTATACCCGAGAGTATAGGCAAGCCGCTGCGCACCATTTCATTTCTCAGATATTAAATGAAAGAATAAACGGCTATTTTCTGCTACAGCCAAAACACACTGACGTGCTTCATGACCGTTCCCATAGGAAACGGCGGTACCGACCCGTTTGGGCCCGATAGCAAGTGAGTACTCTCGCTTGGTATCCAGCCCTACCACCAGTAATGCAATGAGTGATAATTGCTTACTTCCCTTAGTCACCTTGTACGACACCCGCGGGAAAGGATGGGGTGGTGACACTTGTATTCTTAGTCCGTCACCCCACGGATGCAGCCAGCAAATAATAAAACAATTATTTAATGTTAAAATGGTATATTTATTACAATCCAATATCTCCGGCCGGCGTCCATGTAACATCTTACAAAATTTGTTTAACGCCGACTCTTCATAATAACTTCTAACACTTTATTATAAAATTATATAATCTTTTGGTACAATCCATTTTAAGTGCACTTTTACAAACTTTACCACATATCGTGACGTAAAGGCTACTCGAGTTAAGCATTCGGGGAAATTTACAATTTCCTAAATTAATATCGTAATATGCGACGGCACTACGTAGTTATTTAATAGATTTGGAACAAAAACAGTCTACGGACCGTACTTATAAAAACTGTTTATATTCATAAAACAATAGTTATTGATAAGATTTCTCCCCTTCGTAATTAATAAGGCAGCCTATGTTTGCTTGTTTGGTGTATAAATTCTAATTATTATTTATATTTTGTGGCTATATTATTCGTTGATATATATTTTTTATAGTTATCCTTTCACAATCAAACGAATCAACAGTTTCTGTTGCTTATAATTATAATCATGAAATAATTTTATAATGATAAAATCGCTTTTTTCAACATGTTTGAATGATAATTGAGCTATTAATTATGTGATTTCATTATCACGCAAATACTTTTTTAATTAACAAACGATGAATATAAAATTTATAGGAAGTCAGAAGAAGCGCGAGCGATTTGGTACATATTGTATATAATCTAAATAGTTGATATTAATTTATATAAACAGCCGAAATGCACGCACATTAATTTGATGTTTTCAACAACATATAATGATTTATACCAAACATTTACAATTCATTGTACCTATAATATAATAACAATGTATTGACAAAATCAACTTAAATAATTTAACTTTATACACTAACAGATGTTTAATAATCAGGTGCCTATTCGTATCACGAGTCAAATATAGTTAACATCAAACTTTTGACAATCGAGACTATATAAATAATATTTTTTTATAACTTCCACCGATTTTGTACTAAATACTATTATAGTAAGTATATTTACATGGAAAAAATCAAAAACAACACACGTTTTTTTTTATTTGGTAAAAGCGCTTAAAACGACAAAATAGTTTATAGACTGGTTGTTTAAAACTTAAATTGTCTAAAGATTACATATTTTTTATAGCCAAAGTATTTTTGTGAAGATATACTAATATTGGGATGACATAATATATTTGAACCTAATATAGCAATGATACTGCTCAAAATATAATAAATTAACAATTAAGGGTGTCAATTGACTATAGTTCCAACGGATGTGCTGTAGGAAAATGACAAGACATTCAACATCTATTTAGAACAATTGCTCCTATGCTAACACAAGCAAAAACTTCTTTCTAGAAATTACTTCTTGGTCAATATTTTTAATATATAATATTAATAGCTATTATAATATTATGAACACTACATACATCGCTTACTTGTTAGATAGATATGTCATTGAAACGGCAAAAAAATAAATTAAATCAAAAGCACGGCATAATTGGCGTTGATTTTAAACAACCTGTATATAAAAAAGTGTGAAATAAAAAGTTATTAGAAATAATTTAGAGCGCGAAATGATAAGCGGAAATTTCCATTTTTGAAGCATGCTTTGGCACTTTCACCATAGATAATACAAATAATATTTTTTTTTGGATTTTTTTGTCGCCAAATGGATAAATGACAGACGATACAAATTACTATTATATCGAAGAAAAATTTACAAATTTAACCTATTACTCTAGACGAACACAAAATATACACACACAAACGAACATATTTATTTTTAAACATATGGAGAGAGATCTGATGTGTTTTTTTTTTTCGGAATAACTCGAATAATAGCCAAGTTCATATATATGGTCATTATAGTTTTTGAGATTGCCTTTACCCAGTTCAAGATGTAACTCATTTTTGACATATATGAGTTACATCTTGAATTAATCGAAAATTTAAATAACAAAGATTTAAATTATGACTATGTTTTAAAAGAATTCAATTTGATATATTGTGAAGTGACATTAGTTATATAAATAACTAATGTTGATGCTTCAGTCAACTGTCAAAAAACGAATAACATAGTGGACAAATTGCACGTTTCACTTAGAATTCACAACGCCCAAGCCCACAACCACGGTTTTTGCCGTTCCACTTGCTTATGAGCATATCGTTGTCTAGCCCAAGTGGACAGAGTTTTTCTAAGAGCTCACTTCCACCTAATTCTTTAGGTTCATCATAGTGGACCAGGCGTGACCGAAAATAAAGACTCTAGTAATGACGTTTTCTCTGAGACCACAAAGACTGCGTTCGTCAAGTGGAACGGCGGTCGTTTTGAGTGTTGTGAGCGCTGTGTGGAACGCGCTCAAAGCTGTGTTTAAAACATGTAATGAAGTTATTGTATTATAGTGGTGTCTCCAATGCTACTAAAACTTTAACAGACTTGTATTGTGTGGTTATACAAAAGCATAAATTATATTAAACACATAAAACAATTTTAATTTCAACTACTGAAAAAATGCTCAATCACACCAAATCACCTATTTTAATTAATTATTTTTAATTATTCTAATACACAGTATCAAATCAAAAAAATACATAGTAACCAACTTCAAAGAATTATATCTAATGGTAATAATAGGAGAAAAGTATCTTAAAAATAATAGTAACATTAAATAAAAGGATTAAAAAATAAAAACAGGTCTAATGTTATTTTTTTTTTTCACGAACTAGATCAAAGTATAACTACATTTTAAAGAAATATAACTTACTCTTTTTTTTGTTAAAACATGAATAAATAATTTCTTTTCTCTGCTATACTACGCGTGAGCAAAGCGTCCGTTTATATTGCATCACTATTATGTCTCATTTGGAATTTGAGGTTAGCTGACGCCATATTGGGGTGTTTTAAAACTAGAATATAGTTGCCGCGAGGCGCAACAGTCTATAAATTGTCTACATGTGATAACAGATGGCGTTGATCGTTTGGGATTATTGTAACCGCACTTTCATTTTCACCTTCGATTAGCGCGAGAACGCGTAGCCCGTACGGGTGTCTTTTTAGCTTTGCTAGCTATTTTGTTAGCTTTCGCTTTGGTGTTGCGTTTAGCTTTGGTATTCGCGTTTGACTTTGCCGAGCGAGTGCTCTCTACAGAAGTGACCCGGCGGTCCGACTCAAAAGAAAACGCAGGTATAACGGCTTTTACTTCAGACGGTGAAAGACTGATTTCGAGTCGTCTTGTCCGTGATCTCGTCATACGCACGTTTTGAGCGCCTTCTATTTCCAACTTTTCAGGAGCTTTTTTGGTCTTTTTGGCGCTAACTATTTTACGTTCAGTAGTTTCATTAAGAGCACTATTTTTTCTCAAAGAGCTACCATTTTGGCCCTTCTCTCTAAGTACAGGTTTTGTAATTTCTTCAAACTTCCTCTTCCTAGTGGCTTTTGTTTTAATAGTTTTCTCGTTTTCTATAGATTCTTTAGTGGTCCTAGTCTTTTCAGTCACGCTACTACTTCTAAGAACGCGTTTCGTTACATCTTTAGTCTTTCTTCCTCTCTTATTACTCTCTACTTTAGCCTGTACTTCTTCACCATTAACCGGTTTCTTAGATTGTTTCGTTTCAACTTTTCTGCGTTTCCTCGGTACCGGCGACTTGGATTTATTCGCGCGACTAGTTTTGGGGAATGCGACTTCAGTGCCTTCTAACGCTTGACTACTCTCTAAGTACACGTAATCATCTAATTTAGATCTAAGTTTAGCGTAAGTCCTTTCGACAGGCTTTACAGGTGGTATGTCGTCATCGTCCGTGAAGATCGGTTCAGGAGTTTCGGCTACAGGCGTGTCTAGTGTGTTGGCTTTTATAAGTTCTACGTCATTCTCTATGGAATTTTTGTTCATTCTATTTTTGAGATTATTTATGGTCTCTAGAAGAGATGTTTCTTTGACTTCCTCGGGTTCGACAATCTCTGACGTTGAGGTGCCAGGTTCGGAGCTGGATGAGCGTTGTTTGTTCTTGTAGCGGCGTTTGTAGAGGTCGGCTTTGGTCATGTCCTGTTGAAAGAGATGTTTGTTGTTAATTATGGGCTTAACCTTAAAGCGGCCTACCCACATATTTCACTCAAGGTGTTAAAAATAAGCATCATGGCCAAGATGAGCCAAGAAAATTGCCGTTTCTTAGCAGAATTACAAAAACTCAGGGGTTATTTATTAATTCAAATCATATTTAGAATTACTACAAAAATTTAAATCGGGGGAAAAAATAATTTGAGATTACAACTTCCGAAAAATCGTCTCATAGCTCTCACTGATTCAGCTTTTTATTGGTAAGGGGCAACTGCTCGGCGACTTAGCAATACTAAAGACCTAGTCAAATCATGCTCGATACGGAAATGGAGGATGAAGTGATAGCCTACTGGTAAGATCAGGGTTGCCAGGCGTATTTGATCACACTCAAGGAAACCATCGCGAATCTATATACCCGAGAAAGGGTTTGTAAATGCTAGCAGCATGCTACGCGTCGTGATAGAGTGACTCACGGCAAGTTTGAAGCTGCTGACGTCATCGACGTTGAGGCGCAGCGCGGCGAGCAGCTCGTCCGTGCCGAACCGGCGCAGCGGGTCCACCGCCAGCAGCCCGTGCACTATGCGCTTGCTCTCCGTCGATATCGGCTCCCAGCTCGCTCCTGCACACAAACGTCACAATTTCTAACATCGTACTAAATTATACGATGGTTTTAACTCACTTTTACCACACGACTTGGCCTTAGCAGGCCCCAGCGTGTTACCGGCGCACTGCAGTGATGAAATTAATTCATTAAGGACTTTCATTTATCTTAAGTAAAGACAAGAACTGGAATGGGTATGCAAAATATCTAATCCGATCTAAAGTAGCAAACCCCTGTAAGTAACTAAAACGACGGTCAGTGAGATATCTACCCAATTTAAAAATGCATTTTTTTTTATTGCATGTAGTGGCAGATGAGCCACGGTCCATGTGATAGTAAATGGTAACCGTCGCCCATGGACTCAACTATACCGAGGGTATTGTCAAGCCACTGCTCACCAATTCACTTCACAGATATGAAACGATACCAAGTGAGTACTCCCACTTGGTACCCAGCCCTACCACCAGTCATGCAATGGATGATAATTGCTTACTTCCCTTACTCGCCTCATACGACACCCGTGGGAAAGAAAGGGGTGATCACACTTGTATTCTTAGTCCGTCACCTAACAGATCAGTTAAATGTCTTCCAAATTCAAAAAATATATGGTCAGTTAAGTTTCATTCATATTTACAAAAAAATACTCATCGTCAATTCTTATTTTCTAAATTATAAATGGTCAGTGAAATACTTACCTTACAAATTAAAAAAACGACGTATGTATTTTAATAGTAAAATGTTACCCTGGTGGTGAAAGTAACTTATTAAGTCCCGAGATGGGGTTTGGCGCCCCAGCGCAGCGAGGGCGCCTATTGCTCGAGGGACTAAACAAGTCTTTAACCCGAGCTAAACACTGTGCTTTTCATTACGAATACAAGGAATATTTAGATGTTTTTTTATATATATTTTTAGCATTTGACATGCTTAGCAACATACATTAAACACAAAGTGAAAAATGTGAAATCGAAAACAACAGTCACGAGCAGGATTCGAACCTGCATCTCCTGGATACCGTCCAGATGCTTTGCCAATTCAGCCATCGTGACCCTTGCTCCCGACTGCTAATTTCGATAACACATTCATTCTTAACGTCTTTGGGTGACGCCTGCACCATCTGTCGGAAGTATTTTCATACATTATACCGACCAGGTATGGTGTATGTTGCTAAGCATGTCAAATGCTAAAAATATATATAAAAAATATCTAAATATTTATAGGGTTTGCGTCATTATTAGGTAAAATCTTAATTGTAAAATTAAGTTTACCTGGTCGGTATAATGTATGAAAATACTTCCGACAGATGGTGCAGACGTCACCCAAAGACGTTAAGTATGAATCCATCCATCCATCCACCAGCCTTTTATCGTCCACTGCTGGACATAGGCCTCCCCAAGAGAACGCCACAGCGAACGGTCCTGTGCCGCCTGCATCCAACGGCTGCCTGCGACTTTGACCAGGTCATCGGTCCACCTGGTGGGAGGCCGTCCTACACTGCGCCGTCCGTAACGCGGTCGCCACTCGAGAACCTTTCTTCCCCAACGGTTGTCGGTTCGTCGAGCGATGTGGCCTGCCCATTGCCACTTCAGCATGCTGACCCGGCGGGCTATGTCGGTCACTCCCGTTCTCCTACGGATTTCCGTATTACGGATCTTATCACGTAGAGAGATCCCAAGCATAGCCCGCTCCATAGCACGCTGAGCGACTTTAAGCCTTGACATAAGGCCAACATTCAGAGACCACGCCTCTGTGCCGTAAGTCATCACTGGTAACACACACTGGTAGTAGACCTTCGTCTTCAGACACTGTGGAATATTGGACAAGAAGATCTCCCTCAGCTTCCCGAACGCTGCCCAGCCGAGCTGGATTCGTCGATCGACCTCTTTCTCGAAGTTGTGTCTACCTAACTGGACAGTTTGTCCCAGGTATACATAGTGGTCGACAACTTCGAGAAGCGAGCTCCCGACCAGAACCGGTGCTGAAATGACATGGATATTAGACATGACTTTCGTCTTGTCCATGTTCATTTTTAGACCCACTAGTCGAGAGACACGGCTGAGGTCGTTGAGCATGGTACCAAGGTCCTCCAGCGATTCTGCCATGACTACGATATCATCTGCAAATCGAAGATGAGTGATGTATTCGCCATTTATGTTGATGCCTAATCCGGTCCAGTCCAAGAGCTTGAAAACATCTTCCAATGCAGTGGTGAAGAGTTTCGGGGACATGACGTCTCCCTGTCTAACACCTTTCTGCAGTTGGATCGGTTTCGTGCTCTTGTCCTGAACTCGGACAGACAAAGTGGCGTTTCTATACAAACACTTCAACACTTCGATGTATCGATAGTCAATTTGGCACCGCTGAAGGGATTGCAGCACCGCCCAAGTTTCGATCGAATCGAAGGCTTTCTCGCAGTCCACAAACGCTAGACACAGAGGCCGATTATACTCCTCGGTCTTCTGTATAATCTGGCGCAGCGTATGTATGTGGTCTACGGTACTATAGCCTTTTCGGAAACCGGCTTGTTCGTCGAGCCTGCGCGTGAGTCGATTTGTAATGACCCTCGAGAACAACTTATAGACATGGCTCAAGAGCGAGATGGGTCTGTAATTATTCAAGAGGGTTCTGTCACCTTTCTTGAAGAACAGCACCACCAAGCTCCTGGTCCACGATTCTGGAACGTCGCCCCCGAGAACGACGGAATTGAATAGCCTCTGAAGGGCTTTGAGGACCGGCTTTCCGCCTGCCCTCAGAAGCTCTATAGTAATTCCGTCGTCTCCCGGTGCCTTTCCGTCCTTTAGTTGTTTGAGAGCCATTCTGATCTCGTACAGGCTGACGTCCGTGATATCTTCGGTATAGTGCCGAGTTAGCTTGGATCTGGGCTCATGGACCAAGCTGACAACAGGGTTCTGGGATCTGTATAACTGTCCATAGAACTCGTGGACCTCTCTTAATATCTCATCTTTGGAAGAAACAACAGTACCATCATTGGTCTTCAGCTTGGTCAACTGGCTTTTCCCAACAGACAGATCTCTTGCGAACACTTTGGAACCTTGGTTCCGCTCTATCGCCTCTTTAATACGCAAGGTATTAAATCGGCGAATTTCTCGTCGCATAGACTTGGAGATCTGTCTGTTTAGTCGCCTCTGATTGGACCAATCAGCCCAAGACTGCACCGTCATTTCTGTCCGTGTCGCTATGAGCTTAAGAGTTTGGTCCGAAAGCTTTTGAGTCCTATTGACGCGACTGGTCTTAAAAAGGGTCGACCCGACCGCGTGGACAGTTTCCACGAACCTGTTGTTCATATCGTTCACTGAATCGCACTCGTCTAGGCATTGAAAGCGATTTTGTAGTTCGAGCTGAAAGTTTTCGGGGTTCTGGTATTGAGCACGTGTTGGTCGGAGCGTAGACCTCATCAAGCGTGACCTCTCGACTTTCATATTTAGATTAAATATGCCTCTAACTAAGCGGTGATCACTCCCAGTTTTAATCCTGCTGATCACTGAGACATCATTGAATATGTGTCGTTTGTCCGTTAAGATGAAGTCGATCTCATTTTTCACTGAACCATCAGGGATAATCCAGGTCCATTTTCGCTGGGACTGTTTCCTGAAGAAGGAATTCATCATAAAGAGGCCTTCCTTCTCCAGAAAATCAGACAACATCTGGCCCCTGTGGTTCCTCTGCCCAAATCCATATTGCTCCACCTTCAGCTCATCGTCTCTCCTTATGCCTAGTTTTGCGTTGAAATCTTCCATAACCACCGTGAAGTGACTTTTAGACACGTGAATGGCTTTCGAGATGTCCTCGTAAAGGGCCTCCACTACGTCGTCGGAATGTGGCGAGGTCGGTGCGTAAACCTGTATGACCTTCAGCGAATACCTTTTGGTTATTCTGAGTTATTGCCATAATCGCCACGCTTGGCAGGCGGGTTGGCGATCGCAGTGGATGTTTTTAGTACACAGGGGAACGCTGCTGCTCTGTCCCCCGGTAATCCTTTCGTCGGCTTTTACGACTCCCATAGGAATAGACGGGGTGGAGCTATTCTTGGTGCCAGCCCCACACGGCAAAGTATGAATGTGTTATCGAAAGTAGCAGTCGGGAGCAAGGGTCACGATGGCTGAATTGGCAAAGCATCTGGACGGTATCCAGGAGATGCAGGTTCGAATCCTGCTCGTGACTGTTGTTTTCGATTTCACATTTTTCACTTTGTGTTTAGAATACAAGGAAAGCAAAAATAAAAACATGCAAAAATGAGTGAATTTTAATTTACATCAACTGCTGAGAAAATGAAGATCGGATTGGCGCTTACTCGCCAAATTTTTTTTGTGGCCGGCCAGCGTAACTGCCGTTACTTTTCGTTTTCAACATTGAACAAATGGTAAAATATTTTACCCAAATCTATATTATTTTAAAGAAATATTTGAAAGTAAGTAGATTATGTGGTCGTTAAAAAAAACTTTTTAACTTTGTTATTTCAATTTAACATCGCGCTGTGATTGAGTGGCTGTAGTAAGTTAGAATAAGGTTATATACAAATGTGAAAATAGAACTAGTTTTTTTTTAATAATTTGACAGCTGTCAGCTGAAAACGATTCTCCCTAGGGCTGAAAAGTATTAGGTACTTTCAACCCCGATCCTTAGGCAACTTCAAACCTACTTTCCGAGTATGAGTAATGAAAAAGTTTTTTAATTTAAATAGTTTCAATATTTGTAAACACAAATGCAAATTATATTTCTATATACTGACCTTCCATAGTGAAGACGCCCGCTCTGATTCTGTCCATGAACGCAGTGATGGGTTCCTTCTTTGAGAGGGGTTGGAAGGGTGCTCTACCAGATAGCATGTAATACTGCAAAGAAAATAAATTATTAGGAAAAAGACAATTCATTGATGTGAATCATCTAATGCGGAGGGAGGGTAAGATCGGCTGTTAGCGTGGCGACGCTTTTATTGTACTTGTCCCGTTCAATTCTTACAATTTGACACACTTTCCGGTTTCCGATTGAGCTGAAATTTTACACGCATGTGTATATCACGTGACAATGCAATATTATGATGACATGGAGCTGTTCTGATGATGGAGCTGGAAGGTGGACATAGGAACTCTATAATGAAACGGCGCAATCCCATCGAGTTAGGGCTCGTATGATTCGTCTTGCCGAGTACTTTGTGCCTAGGTGATATCCAGGGGCTGATGATGAAGCTGGAAGGTGGTCACAGTAACTCTATAATGAAATGACGCAACCCCGTCGAGTTTGGACAAGTTTGATTCGTCTTGATGAGTACTACCCGATCGAATTTGGAATCCACACACCACAGTAACTCTGTAATGAAACTACGCAACCCTATCGAGTTTATACTCGTTTGATTCGTCTTGAGGAGTACTTTGTCAAGTTATGATCATTTTATTTCTACAAAGTAATTTCGATGTTTTCACATCTGCTAGACGTCCCGTGACGTCTAGTTTTTTTTATATAATATATACACATTGATAATTGTGTATCTGTATTATTATAAAGCTGTAACAGAGCTATGTCTGTACATTTAAGCCATAAGAGCTGATTGCAATCATGATATTGGTGCTTGACTCTGGCGCTCGCGTTAGTTGACTATTTTTCATGCTATACGATAGGCCTATGAAATAAAGATAGATGTAGTGGCAGTACGTACGAAGACGACGCCGAGGCTCCACAGGTCGCACTGCGGCCCGTAGCCGGGCGCCGCCGTGCTGCGCGCTCGGGAGACCACCTCGGGCGCCGCGTACGGCAGGCTGCGGACAAATCACAAATACACACTCTTATTACTTGCAACATTTACAGGTAAATACTATTATTCCGTGTGGTATAATATACTATAATATACATTGGAACCCACTGACCTACAAAAGTAAAATGGACCTCGTGTCGTAGTGTCCGAACCAAAAGATATACAAAACGCCAAAAGAGATACGCAAAAGAGAATCGCGCGCCAGTCTTCGTTTGGTTGACCGACTTGGCTATACGTTCAATATAAATACTGTATCGTGAAAACGTATGAAAACTACTCAAATAAACTGAAAAAGAAGATGGTGTATCATATTTTCAGTAAGTATTGTTTTGTCATTTGCAAGTATAACTATGTTAAAAAACCAAGAACTTTATTTAAATTTTGAATACCTATTTGTAAAAATAAATCATCATCAATCAAACATAATATGCACTAGAAGCTGCATAACGTGAATCACGCTGCGGCCTATTGGTAGAAGCTACATAAAGTAATAAATGCTTGCAAAGAAAAAACTCAACACTAATATAATAAGTACAAGGTTTCAAATTAGAATGTTGAAGTTTGTATGCATCGATATAATGTACCTACGTTTGTATAGGTTGACTAGAGACACTTTCGTAAATTTTGTACTAGACCCGACGTCCATTTTTATTAGGTTAATGTTAGAAACATTCTATTTCATTTCACAATGCACGAGGAAGAAAAGTCTGTCAGGTGCTTAGGAAGGATGACGAGGAGTGGATAGGTGGGATAAGGACCTAGAGCCTACGGCACTCCCACTCACCATGCGAAACAATGGCAGGGATACCTACCGTTGTTTGCACGCTGATCTTTTGTGAAAGTATAATAATTGGTTGATTTCCAGTTTTCATTAAATTTTCTTTTTGTTGTTGCCAGATTAATACAAATCGATAAATAAAGTCAAAAATACCTGAAGCACGGAGTCATCATTCGCGGGTGGTCGTCACAGCACTCCGGAGCTCGTCGAGCAAATCCGAAGTCAACCACTTTGACCTTAGCCTCACTGAGCCGATGACTTGTTAGAAGAATATTCTGAAAATTACAATCATTAGATATTTATGACTAATGACTGCCTATCGCTTATTGAATATAGTAATTTTCAGCTTTGTTCCTTTTGTAGTTTTGTAGTAGTACTTTTTTTTTTATACTACAAGTGTCTTCAAACATACAGCCTACCTAATGGGACACTTATCATTAGGTAGGTTGTATGCAGTGGTTAACCACTGTCAACCGTAACTAGAGACTCTAAACTAGGGAGACATATTTCGTGTAGTGTGTAATGTGTAGTATGCATGTGTAGTATGCATGGTGTGTAGTGTGCATTCTGTAGTGTGCATGGTGTAGTTTGTAATGTGCATTGTGTAGAGTGCATTGCGTAGAGTGGATTGTGTAGGGTGCATAGTGTAGTGTGCATAGTGTACCTAGTGTAGTGTGCAGTGTGCATTGTATAATTTGTAATGTGCATTGTGTAGGGTGCATAGTGTAGTGTGCATAGTGTACCTAGTGTAGTGTGCAGTGTGCATTGTATAATTTGTAATGTGCATTGTGTAGGGTGCATTGTGTAGAGTGCATAGTGTAGTGTGCATAGTTTAGTGTGTAGTGTGCATAGTGTAGTGTGCAGTGTGCATGGTGTAGTGTGTAGTACGCACGGTGTAGTGTGCATGGTTTAGTTGTGTAGTGTGCATGGTTTAGTGTGTAGTGTGCATGGTGTAGTTTGTAATGTGCATTGTGTAGAGTGCATTGTGTAGTGTGCATAGTGTAGTGTGCATTGTGTAGTATGCATAGTTTAGTGTAGTGTGCAGTGTGAAAGGTGTAGTGTGCAGTGTGAAAGGTGTAGTGTGTTGTGCGCATGATGTAGTGTGCATGGTGTAGTGTGTAGTGCGCATGATGTAGTGTGCATAGTGTAGTGTGCAGTGTGCATGGTGTAGTGCGCATGATGTAGTGTACATGGTTTAGTGTGTAGTGTGCATGGTGTAGTTTGTAATGTGCATTGTGTAGAGTGCAGTGCGTAGAGTGCATTGTGTATAGTGTATTGTGCATAGTGTAGTTTGCATAGTGTAGTGTGCAGTGTGCATGGTGTAGTGTGTAGTGTGCATGGTGTAGTGTGTAGTACGCATGATGTAGTGTGCATAATGTAGTGCGCATAGTGTAGTGTGCAGTGTGCATGGTGTAGTGTATAGTGTAGTTTGTAATTTGCATTGTGTAGAGTGCATTGCGTAATGTGCATAGTGTAGTGTGCAGTGTGCATAGTGTAGTGTGCAGTGTGCAAGGTGTAGTGTGCAGTGCGCATGGTGTAGTGTGTGGTGTGCATGGTGTAGTTTGTAATTTGCATTGTGTAGAGTGCATCGCGTAATGTGCATAGTGTAGTGTGCAGTGTGCATGGTGTCACTGCAGTGCGCATGGTGTAGTGTGTAGTGTGCATGGTGTAGTTTGTAATTTGCATTGTGTAGAGTGCATTGCGTAATGTGCATAGTGTAGTGTGCAGTGTGCATGGTGTAGTGTGCAGTGCGCATGGTGTAGTGTGTGGTGTGCAGTGTGCATGGTGTAGTGTATAGTGTAGTTTGTAATTTGCATTGTGTAGAGCGCATTGCGTAATGTGCATAGTGTAGTGTGCAGTGTGCATAGTGTAGTATGCAATGTGCATGGTGTAGTTTGTAATTTGCATTGTGTAGAGTGCATTGCGTAATGTGCATAGTGTAGTGTGCAGAGTGCATGGTGTAGTGTGCAGTGCGCATGGTGTAATGTGTGGTGTGCATGGTGTAGTGTGCAGTGTGCATGGTGTAGTGTGCAGTGCGCATGGTGTAGTGTGTGGTGTGCATGGTGTAGTGTGCAGTGCGCATGGTGTAGTGTGTGGTGTGCATGGTGTAGTGTGTAGTGCGCATGGTGTAGTGTGCAGTGCGCATGGTGTAGTGTGCAGTGCGCATGGTGTAGTGTGTGGTGTGCATGGTGTAGTGTGTAGTGCGCATGGTGTAGTGTGTGGTGTGCATGGTGTAGTTTGTAATTTGCATTGTGTAGAGTGCATTGCGTAATGTGCATAGTGTAGTGTGCAGTGTGCATGGTGTAGTGTGCAGTGCGCATGGTGTAGTGTGTGGTGTGCATGGTGTAGTGTGCAGTGTGCATGGTGTAGTGTGCAGTGCGCATGGTGTAGTGTGTGGTGTGCATGGTGTAGTGTGCAGTGCGCATGGTGTAGTGTGTGGTGTGCATGGTGTAGTGTGTAGTGCGCATGGTGTAGTGTGCAGTACGCATGGTGTAGTGTGCAGTGCGCATGGTGTAGTGTGTGGTGTGCATGGTGTAGTGTGCAGTGCGCATGGTGTAGTGTGTGGTGTGCATGGTGTAGTGTGTAGTGTGCATGGTGTAGTGTGCAGTGCGCATGGTGTAGTGTGTGGTGTGCATGGTGTAGTGTGTAGTGCGCATGGTGTAGTGTGCAGTACGCATGGTGTAGTGTGCAGTGCGCATGGTGTAGTGTGTGGTGTGCATGGTGTAGTGTGTAGTGCGCATGGTGTAGTGTGCAGTACGCATGGTGTAGTGTGCAGTGCGCATGGTGTAGTGTGTGGTGTGCATGGTGTAGTGTGTAGTGCGCATGGTGTAGTGTGCAGTACGCATGGTGTAGTGTGCAGTGCGCATGGTGTAGTGTGTGGTGTGCATGGTGTAGTGTGTGGTGTGCATGGTATAGTGTGTAGTGCGCATGGTGTAGTGTGCAGTACGCATGGTGTAGTGTGCAGTGCGCATGGTGTAGTGTGTGGTGTGCATGGTGTAGTGTGTAGTGCGCATGGTGTAGTGTGCAGTACGCATGGTGTAGTGTGCAGTGCGCATGGTGTAGTGTGTGGTGTGCATGGTGTAGTGTGTAGTGCGCATGGTGTAGTGCGTGGTGTGCATGGTGCCTCACCTCGGGCTTGAGGTCGCGGTGCACGACGCGGCGCGCGTGCATGTGGCGCAGCGCCACACACAGCTGTGCCAGCAGGCGCCGCGCCACCCGCTCGTCCAGCGCTCGCTCGCCCAGCCGCGCCGCTAGCTCGCCGCCTGCCGCAAGCTCCGTCACTATGTATGTGAACGCCTGCAACAACACAACACAGTGTAAATTATTCATTTTTGATGCATTTAACTCCGGGCCTAGCACATAAATACAACAAGTTATTTTATTCTAAACTATTTTTGTACAAAATACATCAGGTTTTAAAATATTTGCCATTGCATTACCAAACATCTTGATTAAGCAATAAATGGGAAAATTGACTATGCATCTAAAATATTTTAAAGTAAATAGGTCGATGTTAGAGCAATTAACCATGTGTGAGATTTGCACTGTTAAGTAATTTTAGTGTCTAATTTATACATAGTGTACCGTAATATACAACAAGTCCGTTGCATTGGCATAGTGAATATTTAATAAACTTTACATGTGCAAAGCTTCTGACAGTGTTACATAAATTTGTGTATTAAGCTCCACGTTATAAACACAATTTTACATAAATAATCCAAATCAGTATTTAAAAATGACTAAATATACGATGTAAACTACAAGAAAACTACTACTACATGTAATAAAGTAACAAAATAAACTATGGTGTTCCACAGGGCATTATCCTAGGTCCACAGTAATAATGGTAACACAGAAATAGATGTCAAGACAGTAAAATACTTACTGAGTCATGAAAAACTTCATGCAGAGTGATGATATACGGACATCCTTGACACGCCTTCAGTAACTCTATTTCTTGTTTTATGTCTTTCTTTTCGGTTGATATAATCTGCAAAAATTATATGAAAATAAATTGCAAATAAAGGGCTAAATAACGTACGTAACTATCATTCAATTGGAAATAAAATTTATCTTCACAATCTAGAAATAGAGGATATTTTATATTTACCTTGACCGCATACTCCTTGCCAGTCTGTCGGTGTATACATTTCCTACACACGGAGTAGGATCCATCTCCAAGCAATGGAGAGCTTAGTTCGACTGAATACTTTTGGAAGAATGGGGAATCCTGTAGCAAAAAATATAATTATTAGTGTTATAGTCAACCCATCTCACCTTTCCTCTCAGGGCTATTAACAACATTATTGTAACAAGGATTAGTAGAACTGCACCATTTAATATATCTGCGTTGTGTTATTTCAATTCTTCGTTAAAATTCTTAATATTTTATTTATTATGATTGGCAGATTAGCCATCTGATGTCCGAAAGTTAACTGCAGCTGGACCAATATAAACTCGAAGATCTCTATGGTCAGAAGGATAATAGAAATAGTGACTATCTTCCTCTACAACCGAAAAGGAATATAAAGGCTTTGCGACTGGTTGAAAAGACAATGGTACCTGTACTACTATTCATCACTATAAGCCAAAATATGCTATTGAATACGATATCCTTTTTATTTCATCATTGCAAGTAGAGCCAGCGGTCCTCCTGATAGTAAGCGGTGCCACAACCTATAGTTTAACTGCGCCAGGGGCCACTACAAGGTGATAAAAGTGGTCTTCTCAAACCTTGTTTTAACGCAGGTCATATCGCAGCGCTGAGAGAACTGGTCCCACTCATACATAAAAAATATTTTGTAGACTTAGTTTTTACCTTAGCAACCCATCCCTTGAGTTTATTGTGCCCCTGTCCAGTAGTTTGCAGCCATATCTGGTCTGATATAACGTTCTCGGAGAAGAGGATGCTGGGTGCCACATAGGAATAACCTGGGGAGAATATTTGGTACCAGTAAAATATGGTTCATTGATACGGGTGGAGCCGGTTTCATTTGACACTGATACATAAAAATCCTAGCATACTACAAAGCGCTTTTTTTAATTCATTACAGTCCCTCTGTCGAGCCCTCTCATAGTGAGAGGGATTTAGGCCATAGTTCACCACGCTGGTTTGGTGAGGGTTGGCAGATTTCTGAAGCTGTCCAGAAATCTCTCGGACTTGTACTATCTTTTCACTGAGAAGTGATAAATTGTCTACAAATACTCTACATTTAAAAATTTTCGTAAAGTCAGAGTGCGTTGTTGTGCAAGGTGTCAATCTCAGCCCCTTAGAATAAAAAACGGAACGTTAGACAAACCTTTGTTTCGCTTCATTGTGATAGGTCGAGAGACCGACGCCTGGTTCAGGCGGATAAACAAAAGTTCGTCTAACATTTCGTTTTACATTTTAATGTTGAAGACTACGGAACAAACTCGATACGTTTGCAGTCTTTGGCTGACCATAACTTCAAGTAAAAAGCACTTACCAAGGAACAATTTGTCGTGGTGTTTCGGTGCCTGTGCGGGGGAGTCTGTGGGCGGCATGCGCGTGAACTCGTCTGCGAAGTTGCACGTGTCAGCCGCGTGTTGAAGTACCGGCACGAAGGGCGCAGGGATCTCACGGCGTGCAACCGCCTCCCAGTCGAGATTCTTGACAGAGGAATATGGTGTTTTAAATGTTTCACTGTACATTAGCGAGCATGGCTCAACCATTTACTACGAATGTTACATACTTAAGATTCTTTTACAATACATATTGTACTAAATTAATGTTGAGCATTGTTATTACTTGAAAATTTAAACCTTTCATGGTATTTTGGACGGTTGACAATGGAAGAAATAACATAGGTAGGTAGTCAATGTGCTGTACGAAATGAGCTATCGTATAAAATGCTCGGAGCCACCAACTTATTATATCACATACTTTCTTACCGCGTCTATCTCGAAGACTCGGGTTTAATTCCCGCTCATAGTTTATAATTTTCTATTTCACATTTTCACTCTTTGTGTTCTAATAAATGGTTGAATTTGGTTCGTTAAGTACTTAATATATAAATAAGAACATATAGATAGTCCAGTTAAGAGACGAACCTTAGGCTATATATCTAACCTGGAAAAACGGATGTCTTTTTAGTTCAGCTGCATCGTCTTCACCGCCACCAAGCCGACGGCGTGGATCTTTCACCAGTAACCTATAAAAAAGAACACAAAACTTACATAAATAAATAGATCCACGCCTACTTCCTAGAGGGGTAAGCAGAACAGCGGATTTCCAATTGCTACGCTCATAGTAGTCTATGGTAAAATTGAATGAAACAAAATATTTCGCGGAAAAATTATTTAGCGGTTTGTGACGTAACAAGTGTTTTAGCAGGAAATTTAAAATATACATCTTTTTATTTTCCTGCAATTATAAATTATTTTTTTGTTATGTTTATCATGGATTTATCTGCGAAATAAAAGCATTACCAAAAATAGTCCAATCCCGAATTGATTAGTCAATTAGAATATTGAAGAAGAAAACAAACGATACAAAATACATATTTTCCCACTAAGGTATTATCAAGCTATTTGTTATAGCAGGGCCGTAGAAATCACTGATTGAATCAATTAACTGATTTAATGCGCGGGTCAATAGGGCTTGACTTGAAGTAGAAAATTAACTTTATTTTATTTAAAATCGGACGCTAGGAAAAACTTTATATTTGAACACAAAATATGTGAAAATGTGAAATCAAAAATAACAGTAACGAATAAGATTTCTGGTTTCACATTTTGTGTTTTCATACTTTGTGTTCATTTACAGGGCTAAGCTTAAAAAAAAATTACAAATAATTATGTATATCAAATCGTTATATTCGCTTGGAAATATTAAGATAAAACTAAATTCCACGCACTTGTTCGCATGCAACAGGTAGGTGTAGAATATGTGACACCTAAAATTAAGTGTTTCTTCAGCGTTTCGGCCTAAGGATTATACTTACTTCCTTATAAAATCCTGTACTTCAGGGCTGACGTCAGGTGGTACCGGGTAGCTGCACCTCACGATGCGCTTGGTGATCTCCTGCTGTGTATTCTTCTCACCCTCCACAGTGAAGGGCGACGCACCCGTCAGTAACTCATAGGTTAGTACTCCTACTGACCACCAGTCGACCGCCTGAAACAAGCAAATAAAAGAGGTTATCGTTTGTTACATTGATTAACGTCGTGATACGACCGATAGGAACGAAATCTTATTTACTGTGTAAGTAGGTTTAGATACATTCCGTGGCGAGTTTTGTGGGTTCCCATTGAAGACAACTTCTTCTAAAAGTTCTAAAGCTTAATCGGTACCGATGCAGGTGTTGAGATATCTCAGGATACTCTTCGTATCGACCGTCATGAGAAGATTTTCTTCAGGAAGTTATGCACCAAAGAATTTTGCAGATATAAGAGAACCATAATAGCTATGTATGAATCACGCAAATATATTCTTTGTATGCATTCCGTATTCTATTATTATTGTAAAACGTATGTTGACAACACCCTACACTATGGACAATCATTGTATCGCGGGGAACTCTACTAACACACAATTTGACGGGCATACAAAGCACACCCATGCTCAGTACAACAATTTGAAGGTCATCAAAATAATTGTCCTGCGTGAGATCGATTCCCACAACACTTGGAAGAGGAGGTCGGTTACTAAACCACTCTGCCATAGGTACATAAAAATACAAAATCCATGGAGTAATAACTTGAGGCAAAGAAATTACGCGATAGATAAAAACACAAACGGCCTCGAACAAAATCAATGACGATCACCTTCCTTCAATTAATCGCGACCTCGATAATGTGTTCGAACTGTTATAATTTGTTGATAAAAAATATATTCACGATTTATTTCGAAAATTGGATAACGTTGTGAAATATTTCTTATACTTATGTATATAAACCGACTACTGCAATTCTGCTTATCGCGGATGTATAGAGGCTTAAGGTCATGGATAGTCAAGCTTTTTTTTAAAAGTGCCACAAAGTTGCTTTAATTAGAGTGCGCTGGCCGCAACTCCATTTATTTTTTAACGTAGTTTAAACTAAATGCTTTATTCATATATGCTAGCCAGGCAGGCCAATCAGAAAGCGGATCGGAGGCTGCTTGAGGCCATATTGTACCATCTTAGCCTTACTCACTTTATACCTACACAACATTAGCGCGGTTGGCCATAGTCCACCACATTGACCCAGTGCGGGTTGTCAGACTTCACAAGCCGTCGAGAACATCTTTCAGACATGCAGGTTTCCTCACGACGTTTTCTTTCATCGAGCAGTGATAAAATTAAGAAGAAATACTGTCATAATTTCGAAAAATCTCGACATATGAAGAGGTAGGTACGTACAAGGGCTGTATCTTGGACTGGGCATCGAACTCGATACCACTATCTTTGCAATCCTTGGTTTTACCGCCAAGCTATAACTGTAGTGTTCTATGTATATCTTTTTAGTAAGTATTTTTTTTAATTTTTTGTAGCTATGTAAGTATTTATTTTGTTTGTAATGCATAACTCTTTGATCAATAGGTTTTTTATCATTATTGACAATACAGAATAAGTAGCAGAACTTATTTCAGGAAAAGATTATAAGTAATAACATTCGCAATGTAGACGAAATACTTCATTACTCTGCGTAGTAGGCATACGACGCAGTTTTCTTAGCGTTTACGACAAAACCATGGACGCCCTCCGTTCATCTGTCTAGACGCCCTCTATAGACGTGAAGGGAATTAATTCATGTAATCGGTCACATCAGTAATACAATCTAAGTACTAGGTAGGCATAAAGATATAGCTACAATTAAAACACGTGCTTCAAATAAAAGTGAACTCAGCACGTTTCGTGATTAAAAAACACATGCACATAAAGATGTAGGTATTTTGAATATAAGAACCTACTGTGTGTTATCAGTTCAGTACAAGTCACGTTTAATAAAAGAAACACTAAAATAGATACACGTATGTATATGTATAGCTATTATTTAAAATGTATAAATAAGAAACACATGAAAAATCCAGACAGAAAAACATCTTTTCCACCGAATGTAGCCGAGTTGTTCCGACGTTTGCCGAGCAAATCCGATCATGCGCCCGCGTCGCTTCCGCAGGAGGAAACCTTGGCGACCGATATTAGCACCGGCATATTACGACAGTATTGTAAACAACTTATAAGTACAACCGTTGTAAAATATGTTGTTAAAATATTCACATATACTTACTTAATATTCCTTATTATATAGAAGTCTTAATTTTAAAACACACCTTCTTAAACTAATTAGCAAACCTATAAAAATGTAAACGCGAGTTCCTAAAATTGAATGCTTGTATGTTTGTGTTAAGAAAAATTACAATTTTAAAATGGTAATCTTCGATTTGTTGACGATAGACCTCTCTAGTAAAAATAGGTACATACCACCCAAGGCAATAAATTAATAATATCCATCCCACTCCATTCCATAATAAAACTATTTAATATCAATTTATAATTAGTTTTCAATCACCCCAATATGTTACTATATTCTGGATTTGTTGGATTTGTCTCTGTCCAGGATAGAAGAAAAACTATTAGAACAATGGAAAAGTTAACCAAAATAAATATTCAGAAAATTATTATTCTCATACGTTTTAAGCTTTTACATTCTATGCCAAGTTACATTCTATGACCGCTAACGCTATAGAAAACTGTTAAAATGTATGGGAATTTGAGATCTTCAACGATATCTATAACGCTAAGTTACGTGACAACGTTAGAGATGTCAAATTTCCATACATTTTAATAGTTGTCTATAGCGTTAGCGATCATTGAATGCAACTTGGCTAGGCCTACAAATTCTGAGGCGGTATGAAGTTCGCCGGGTCAACTAGTATTTGTAAATTATAATGCTTAACTGGAGCCCCACATAAAACCATCACACATACATAGACTGTTTAAAATAGTGTCATACAAATAATAATTAACTTTTCTGTGTTATCACGGGGCGACCTCACCGGAATGTCCTTTCGATAACACTTCGTCTATATATAGAAGTGCAAATATACCAAGTATTATTAGACTGTTTGCATGCAGTACTGTTATTGCATATAGACTTATTGTGTTGCCAAGAAGCCATGAATACTTTAATATTAATTGTGTTTATTTATTGGTTTCAACGAACTTTTCGAAGTTTATACATAGTGTTCTGTATGTATTTTTGCAAACAGAACACTATGTATAAACAAACAACCTAATATGTTTTCATTACCCATAGGCCTTCCTTCAAAATGAGAGGGATTTGGGGCATTAGGTAGCCAAAATTTGATTGGTGGACTTCAAAAGTCGATTATTAATTTACAAGCTGGTTTCCTCACGACTATTCCCTTCAGCCAATAATTTGTTTAGTAATATACAGTCTTCTATGGACTTCACCGGACAGAAGCGGCGCCAATCCGGCCTATGATAGGAGAATTAAGCTTGTTGTTGATACTCGTATACCTAATCCCGTGGTGAGCTTCGCGATACGACGTATTGCGGCCATACTTTAACCGCTTTGGGTCGCATTCAAATTAGGCGACAACGTAGGGCATAAGTACATACAAACTCTATTTGATATTTTCGTGTTCCGTCACGTCGCGTCGTATTAACGCGTTTGAAGTTCACCTAGGACAACGCGTAAGAACACCCCGCTGCCCTGTGTGCAGCTGCTCACTAAATAATCCGCCGTGCGTCTCTCCTCCCATACTCGATGGCCCAACGGAACCGCGTGGTTATTCAGCGGTGGATGAAATGAAACCCAATAGTAGCCTGCCAGCAAGCATACTGATTCAATTTCCTTATATTGCGGATAATTTTCGAGCCCTACAGTGGGACAAGTTAAGACCAAAGTGTTAAAGAAAATTTCTGATATGAAGCTAAGTAGCATCATTAAAAACTTATATAACAATATTTTTTTAATATTGTATAATTTGTCTACTTAAATATTTTCATTGAAACTGGATTCTGATAAAACGGTCGCGTATATATATAAAATTACAAGTAATTAAACCTTCAAATGGGGACAAACACGAAAAGTCCCGTTGTGTCGTAAATAAAACAACACGTTTTTACGAGATTTAAAAGAGCATGTTGAACGATGACAGCGCTTGTGAAATGTGGGTAATACCACACTACGGTATGAGACCGCTCATAGTTTTTTATTATAGTAGCAAATGAGATAAATGACCAACAGATGGCAAACGAGTAAAATATATTGCATATATAAAATATAGGCATTGTGACTTACCACATGCCAAATAATATATCTAAAAAATATTTCTAGATAACAAAAAGAAAGTGTTAAAAATTTCCGAAGTTGGCAAACAGCATCAGTGTATTTTTTAAATAGCATAAAACACCCACTTAATATATAGGGCAAATCTATTTCAAAAGGGAAATTGAAGTACTAAATAATGAGTACACATGCACCGAATATGACCTTGAGGATTACAAACCAATTTACTGTTTTGTTTAACAATGCCGTGCTGTTATCATTCTGTTTCGGTCTTTCTTATCTATCTAGCTCGCTTCAAGGCTTAGAGCAAACAGATGTTAGCTTCTCTTCCTGAGTGTAACACGTGCTAGCTAGTAAAACGTGTTTGCATTGGACCTTGCGAGCCCTTTAATTAGATCTTACCTTCATGTCTAATGCGCGTTCTTAACATTGGTTGTTCAAAGTCAAGAATATTTCATTAAATCGTCAAAATAATGTATTTATAAAGTAAATGAGTAACTCTATATACAATTTATGCTCAATGTACATATAATAATGCTGGTACCGTGGAATTAGCCGTGGAATGAACTAATTCGAAGAATTTGTGTTTGTCATAAGCTGTCTGGTTCCGAGTGTAGGGTATATTAATATATAGGGTTTTTCAACAAGAACTTTGTTTTTAAATAAAAAAAAAAACAATAAATTTAGATGATAATGATTAAAATTTTTAAAGAGTAAGTCCCAAGAGGACGCCACAACGAGCAGTCCCGTCATGGGGGATAATGTCGTAATCGCCACGCTTGGCAGGCGGGTTGGCGATGCGATCGCAGTGGATGTTGTTAATACTCGAGGGAGTGCTGCTGCCCACTCCCCCGGTATTCCCTCAGTCGGCTCTTACGACTCCCGTGGGTAGAGAGGGGTGGGACAGTTCTAAAGCCGGCCCCACACGGCCAGTAGATAATAACCAATAGATTTTTTGTATGCAGCTTTGTAAATATTTGTATAATGAAATAGCTATATAGTCCTACAAATTTAGTAGTACGTTTTCTTAGTCTCATCCTTGGAAGTTATCGATTCCACAGTAAGACTTTCTTCGTTCAAAAAATTGCATTGTGTTCAGTCAGAGACGTCTAAATGTATACCTTTCTTCTTAAATATCTTAAATGTACAGACATAGCTCTGTTACAGCTTTATAATAGTAATTACATGAAAATATAACAATCTTTAGCGATAAGAGCGTGACGTATTATTTTCTGGGAGACATAATCGTTGATCAGACGTACTTGACAGATCGGTGTATATTAAGTCAGCTCTTAATAAACCCACGAGTGCTCGAGGTATCTGATAATATTTGTAACTGTTACTATGCGGCATAGCCACCAACATGTATACTCTATTAAGCAACCAATCATATTTAGTGTAATACAAGCAGTTATTTATCTTAATAACAGCACATAATAAACGTTGGAGTTTTTTGACAGTTGCCAAAAGTAGCCAACCGTTACAAACACAATACATCAGTTTTCACCAAAATTATACAATTACTGAAAAAATACACCAGTCTCGTTATGCATAGAAATGAAATTTGTTTGCATACAGCTAATAGGAATCGAACCTTGAACATGGCAGGAGCGAGGCCATAGCCGCTGTCTTACGGAAGGTTACGGGTAAAATCATCTATTCGATATTAAGCTTAATAGAATTTGTCGGTAAAGTCGACGTTTCTTTAAGAGGTTATTTTTTTAAAGTAAATTGTATCGTATTCGTGAGTTTATAAAGTTTAAAGTGCTTTATGATGTTGCAGTAATGTATCTGGGTCGTCCGTAGCTACATTTTTTGGCAGCTCGCTGAGGTGGTAACAAATTAAATATACCCACAGCGATGAAGTGAATGTATTTTGTTTTCTTTTGATAGACCGAGGCAGGCGTTAGAAAGGCATACACAGGGTTGGATATCAAGTGGAAGTACGAAGGCGGGTCGGTACCGCCTTCTTCCGTGTGCCAGACCGTGATACACCTCGGTGTGGTTTAGTGTTGTAGTTGTAGGGAGATATTACTTACAACTTAAGCAGAGATTCAGGACCCGGTGCCCCAATAATGAACTAGCTTTATATTATTCGTTTAAAAACTGCCTCTGTGGTGCAGCAGTAGTGTGAGCGACTGCTGTTCATGAGGTCTCGGGTTCTATCCCCGGGTTGAATAGATCTTTCGTAAAAAGAAAAATTCTCAGTAGCAGCCCGGAGTTTGGTAATGTGCCTGGTAGACGACAATAGGCTCGCCCCCTATTACGTGGGACTTAAACATAGCTAGCGAACCGTGGGTGTGTAAAATACACCTCTGCCTACCCCTTCAGAGAATAAAGGCGTGATCCTATGTTTTAAAAATTCTGTAATTAATCCAGCTAGTGCAGTCAAACCCTAACAATGTAAGCCATTTATATTCAAATGCAATGGCGCAAGACCTTGATAATACTGCAATGGCTTCTTCCATGTTTCAACTTAATAACAAGCAGTTTCTGTGTATTGTAATATTATTTTATGGCCAATAAACGTCTGTGAAGCAAGCGATAGTCTAGCGGTAAAAACCAACTGCCAAGAAAAGGTTTCCAGTTCGAACTCTGATCTCAGAACAAGACGTCAAAATTTGTTGAAATTAACTCTGCCGTTTCTTGTTACTGTGCAACACAACCACAATATTGTCACAAGTTTGTCGAAAATTAAACAATACCGGCTTCGACCTTCAGTGAAACGTTATCTACAACAAGATAACGTGAAAATATGTGATAGAAAATAGGAAGCAGGCGTAGATTTTTTTGAATAATGATTTCTTTTAAAATATTTTTTATTTACTTTCACTTTTAAGTCATTAATATGAAATTCGGCAAGAAAACTAGTTTAGCATCGAATCATGTAGGACATTTGGATTTTTGAAGAAACCGATGTAATGATGAACATTGAAGATCACAAAACGTGATAATAGTAGTCCATAATCAGCTAGAAGCCACGCAGTGTAAAGAATTAAACTTTACCCCCTGTAATAGTGGGTAAGATCAAGTTTTAATCGGATATTGAAACTGTGTTACATTACAATTTATAACAAAATTATAATTATTTAGATATTTTTATATATATTTTTAGCATTTGACATGCTTAGCACTTATACATTAAACACAAATCGGTCGGTATAATGTATGAAAATACTTCCATCAGATAGCGCAGGCGTCACCCAAAGACGTTACGGTAGTATGAATGTGATGTGAATGTGTACGACGGTAGTATGAATGTGTTATCGAAATTAGCAGTCAGGAGCAAATGTCACGATGGCTGAATTGGCAAAGCATCTGCTGTATCCAGCAGATGAAGGTTCAAATCCTGCTCGTGCCTGTTATTTTCGATTTCACATTTTTCACTTTGTGTTTAAAATTATAATTTAAAAAAGCTTTAAAATGAGGAAAATTATCACAATATATTATAACTTTGCTACTAGGGACATATTGGATGTGAGAAGCCGGGCCGTGCCAGTAGTATCGAATAATATGCCGCACTTATTTGACTACAAATTTAAAGTTTAGTTAAATACGAGTACAAATCAGGCGACTACATTCATAAGTGTGTCAGTAAAATTAGCACTAATACACTTTCAACGAGACAATAAATATTTGCTTTTTTAAATACCGCTTCCTCAACACTGTTGAAATGGTTGTTTTGTTATCAAATTTGTTATTCCTTAGCAAACGAACCTAGGACCTTGCCTGATAGTGGTAAACTTGTTTTTTTTTTATTGCATAATAATATATGTAGTTGCAGACAAGCCACGACCCATCTGATGGTAAATGGTAACCGTCGCTCATGGACTCAACTATACTGATAGTATTGTCAAGCCGCTGCTTACCATTTCATTTCACCGATATGAAATGAAAGAATAAACGGCTATTTCCTGCTACAGCCAAAACGCAACGATGTGCTTCTTCATGGTCGGTCACACGCTGACCTTTTAGCCTGAAGTATCGTAGTGGAAAGTCTGGGCTATCAAATGCATAATTGAGTTCCCTAGACTACTACACTGTTTAAATAAATATTTTTTTGATGGTGGTCACAACCCGCTCGGGCCCGATACCAATTGAGTATTCACACTTGGTACCGAGCCCTACCACCAGTCATGCAATGGATGATAATTGCTCACTTCCCTTAGTCGCCTCATACGTCACCCATGGAAAAGAATGGTGGTGGGGTGGTGACACTTGTATTCTTAGTCTATCACCACACGGACTTCAGTGAATGGGACATACTACTGAGCCGCAGTTCTTTCCAGAATGTACACGTACATGGGGAAGCAACTATGAAAACATACTCTACTGCACAAATGGCGGAGTGGTTTAGATATCGGCCTCCCGCTCGAGTGTTGTGGGTTTGATTACCATACAGGACAACTCTTTGTGTGGTCCACAAATGGTTGTTCTGAGTCTGGGTGTACTTTGTGTCCGTGGAATTGTATATTTGTATAGTACCCCGCGATACAAGGATTATTCCTTAGTGGGTAGTCTTTAAAAAAAACTGTATTGTCAGTATTGTTTCCAAATGATATATACATTAAGTACCAAATTTATTTAAGCGCATACGTTCTTCTTAAAGGAGAGATAAGATAAAAGAAATTCTTAAGTATGTAAAACATAGCATCACGCCTGTATTCCCCGAAGGGGTAGGCAGAGGTGTATTACACACCCACGACTCGCCAGCTATGTTTAAGTCCCACGTAATAGGGGGCGAGCCTATTGACGTCTACCGGGCACATTTCCAAACTCCGGGCTGCTACCGAAAATTTTTCTTATTTTTTTTTACGAAAAATCTCAATGATACTGGCCAACCCGGGGATCGAACCCGAGACCTCATGATCAGCAGTCGCTTACACTACCGCTGCACCAGAGAGGCAGTTAAAGTTCTTAAGTATATCTTTAAAAAAAATATTATATATAATCTTCAGGAAATAAATCTTGTATTTAGTGTGCTTAGGCAGTTACAAATAGTCCGAGCAGAATTAATCCAATAGCTGTTATTTGTTAATCGAATAAATATCTATTTTGCATGGATTAAATTTCATCAAAATCTGTCGAGTTGTTGAGGCATAATTGAGAAAAAAAACGTCCAAATATTCAAATATACAAACATCTTCGTAAACTCGCATTTATAATATTATAGTATGAAGTATAAGTAAATGGCCATTGATTACTTAATATCAGGTGGTTTGAGACTCGTCTGTTAGCAACACAAACGGAATTGCAAACTAAAAATACTATTTAAATTATAAAACTTCAGACAATAAAGTAACATCAAGTTTAAATTTTATATTCAGCGCAGCCAACAACGTGAATAAAGACACAGAGCTATTTGAAAATAATTTTTTGTTATAATTTATGTAAGCACTTTGGCAACGTCTTGCTGAACGCTAAAGCCCGACTTTATGAAAACATTAGCCCAGTGGATAACTTCTCGACTTCATAAAGACTTGTACACATTGATGTTAAGTACGCAAAATAACGTGTCTTATTGCAATAACACTTAGATTATGTTTATATCATTATAGGTATTGTCAAAGAAATTGAGTGAGAGTGCCAGAGGCCCGAATCCCCTCCCTATCCTCTCGTTGTTATCCTTCCTATGCTCTTCTTAGTTTCCTACCTATCCTCACCTTAATATACTTCCTACCCACCTCCTATCCCTTTCTTTGGAGATGGCGACGCGCGAGTGTTGCTAGCGTCTATAGGCTACGATAACCGCTTACCATCAGGTGGGCCGTATGCTTGTTTGCCACCCATGTAGTATAAAAAAAAGTCGACTCGTGCGGAATTCCGCATAAAGGGCCTTTTCTTAGATGATTTTAAATCTCAAATTAAGGAGAAGCGGCACATTTTTTTTATCCCGTGGGTCACGATAGAGTAGGTAGTGGGCTTTAAAATTAAAGGAATTTGATTAAGGAAAAAGGAAGATTTCGCGGACCGACAGAAAAACAGTATAAGATATTGTCGTAGTATCGTCATTAGTTGGCCACGTGATCGAGTATCGTAAGACTACGCAGTACCCGTTCGGTCGGCGATATTGTAAACGTGTCTTAATAATGTTTTGCATGACATTGGCTCTGTTATTTCACTATTATCGCTGCTACAAGGTCGGCTTGTTGCTAAGGCTACATCGTTAGGGGCGATGTTATTTATGATGGTTATTAATAATCAATTAGACTGTTTTATCCATCAGTCTCAACCCCTAGGACTTAAGCCTCTCTTAAAGAGTGTCACAACGAGCTTTTCTCAAGCCATTGCAGTCCAACTTTTGGCACGGAAAGTTACTAATATGCTTACTGCCTTAATAATAAACGTTGTATAACATCTGAATAGTTATTCAGTGTTTTGTCTTTGTCACTAATATGACGGTTTGACGTTGAAAGAACGGAACAAAACACTGAATAACTATACGGAGCTTATACAATGTTTATTAAGTAAGGGGGTTAGATAACTAACCTAACCTAACCTAAAATAAAAAAATGGGGTTAGATAATGACACATATAATCTTTGTCACCCACTAAACAATCCGCCATGCACCAGTTTTACGTTCATACGTTCCACCAATACCGTTTAAATATATACATATCTATGTACCTATTTATGTTCATGCGATGGAAGTGCCTTAGCACATTCACACCGCCGATTTTGACCCCCCCGGAAGTACCTAGTTTCATTATTATCTACAACATTAGTATGTGAGCGTGTACGGCAACTATTGTCTTATTTGGAGCGTTCACATGTATATGTGTATACCTACAGTGGTATAATTAAAATTTAATTTAGATCGGAAGTGGGTCGTGAACTAGATACTGAATAAATGCATGCATTTTGTGTGTGTGTGATGCAGTTTTATAGTATTTTATTAAGGCAAGGAATAATAAGATATTCCATTGGTATGGAACCAAAGACTGCCAAGACTGAGGTCACGAGTTCAAGAAAAAAACTGTGGCCGAGGTTTGGAAAGGCAAACTCATCTATCGTTTTGAAATTAAGTGCATACTTTTTCGCATAATAGATACCCGATGGAGAAAAAAAAATGTGAGGAAAACAACACGTCTTCTTTATTGACGAGGAGAAAATGTACCTAACCTCACACCCCATCGTTCGGTGCAACGAACAGAATTGTGTGGGGGCACTCACCCGCTAAATAAACCCGCCATGTTCTTTTGTCTCGGGCTGTGTGACATGAAAATCAACATTGCCTGTATTTTTTCGATGTCTTGTAAAATTTTCTAATCCACATTTTGGTCGGCGTGATGATCTATGATATGAAGCCGTCACGCTTTGATAGAGCCGTGACCAGCAGTGGGCTTATAATAGATTAAAACGAAATACAGATCTGTTAAAGCCTTGAGCATGCATATATAAATACTGATATTAACATCCTAGTTATGTTAATACTTAATATAAGTTTTGTTGTTTTTAACACCTATACTAGGAAATAAAATTAGTTTTGTACTTTGAACTTCACAAACAATTTTATGTTCTGAAATAAAATTAATTTTCTGTACAGGCAGTGAGCAAGGATGCTGTAAAGTATCCACAACGTCGGTAAGTACTTATATAAAAAATATAAACCAATTATAGGTAAACAACTAAGTAGTATAACTAAAGTTTGGATCTCACAAATATTCGTTTGTGCTGTGAGAGTAATGTGTCTCTATATCCTTTTCGCGACTTCGATCCATCCGCGTGGATTTCAATATATAAATAGTTCACTCTATGGTACAACAAGGGCCAGCCGTGTGGGGCCGGCTTTAGAATTGTCCCACCCCTATCCACCCATGGGAGTCGTAAGAGCCGACTGAGGGAATACCGGGGGAGTGGGCAGCAGCACTCCCTCGAGTATTAACAACATCCACTGCGATCGCCAACCCGCCTGCCAAGCGTGGCGATTACGGCACTATCCCTCATTCTTGGGGTGGCCTATGTCCAGCAGTGGACGTTAAAAGGCTGATGGATGGATGGATGAATGGTACAACAAAGATTTCTATTCAAAACTTCTGAACTATATGCATACTAAATTTCATGGTGAAAAATGGTTTCAAAAACAAAGAAACAACGCACTCGTCTCATTTATAATATTAGTCAGGATTACAAAATTGACTAAATATCAAACCAATTGAACACAAATATAAAGTTAAATATAGTCAATTAGAATAGGAATTATTATCTTTCTAATAAGGCCTTAAATTTTATTGAATGACGTAGTGCTAAAGTATATAGAGTAAAGCTCATAAAGTATAGCACATTAAGCTTAGTTTGGGACCAGAGGACGTTGTGTGAAAATGTCCGTGAATATTTATTTATTTATATCTTATTTAACTGCCTCTGTGGTGCAGCGGTAGTGTGTGCGACTGCTGATCATGAGGTATCGGGTTTGATCGGTCGGGCAATATATTTAGGTTTTTCAAAAGTTTGTAAAAATAAAAATGCTCCGTAGCAGCCCGGAGTTTGGATATGTGTCTGGTAGACAGCACAAACTAAACATAGCTGGGGAACCGTGGGTGTGTAATATACCTCTGCCTACCGCTTCGAGGATACAGGCGTGATGCTATGTTTTTATGTGTTTGTATATCTTATTTAATAAGTAAGTATATCATCATTGAATATGAATTAATTATATCCAAAATTCGCTAGGCACTTTCGTAAGTTTCTGAGTAAATCTAACGCTGGCGTAGAAAACGTACAGGTGACTTTATGATGATCCATTGTGATTGTTCTTATTGCGGCAACTGAACACTCGTGTTTGCATAGGAATATAACTTCCGCATCGTATAAAAACTAAACACATGATGCACGGCCCCATTCTAAGCTATTTATACCAATCACTTGACTGTATGAGAATCATCCATTACTTTTGATATAACTTTCATTTGTAGATACAATACGTAGCAACCAATGGAGGGCCAAGCTAAAAATGTTTATACTTGTAACTAGTCTTGGTGTTTTTGTTCAAAAAATAATTAATCTTTACATAAATACATATTTAGACATATAATATAACAGAAGAACCCGTCGTGGCTCTACACTGAAGGTATACTTCAAAAATGTAGAGGAGATAAGAGGGAAAGACACAAAGACAATGATTTTTAAATTTTATGTATGTATATTTGACTAAGGGATTACCCCGGGACCGGGTAGCAGCGTTCCCCTGTGTACTAAAAAACATCCACTGCGATCGCCAATCCGCCTGCCAAGCGTGGCGATTATGGTAAAACTCCCATTTTGGGGAGGCCTATGTCCAGCGGTGGGCGATGAAAGGCTGATGGATGAATGGATGGATATTTGAGTATACCTATGAAATTACTGGATGGATTTTAAGCAGTTTACACCGATATATATAGGTTGTCTTGGTGCAGAAAGTAGGCTTTATGGGATAGATTTGAGAAATCGCGATTCACTCAAAATACTAACTTTGGTGAAACTTTTTTGTTTGAAAGCTTAATAAGACTTATAAACTAGTCTATATTTTATCTAGTTACTATATAGCTAATCTGAGATATTGAATATCTAAAACATCAGCTTTAGAAGGCTAAGGTTATACAATAAAATCAAAAACACATTACGCTTAGTTTATTTTCTGTCTGACGGCATAACCTTGCTGAATAGCAACATTAATCTACCGATTGAACCGGGGAATTACCGTACAAAATGTTAAGAACTGTTGGTTCGTTAGATAAAAGAGCCGGACATCAAAAATAAAAAAACTCCGCACTTATAGGAACCTCCCTTTCCAGGGTATACTCGATTAAAAATTTGAATTAAAAAAAAAAAATGTATCGACGTGTAAAATGAATGTCAGTTCGTATGTATATTCCGTATGTATATTCCGGATATTTTTATAACATTATTATGTAAAGACTGATTGTTCGCAAATAAATTGATAATATTTCCTGTTTGAATCAATAATCTTTTATATGATAGCAGCTGGACAAAACGTTTCGCTTCACGAGTACCATAAAACTATTTTAATGCTACCATTCGATGAATTACTTCCTAAAGCGAAAGTGACGAGTACGCAACCGTTATCCAAAAATAACGGATCTACTGGTAGATAGTAAATCAAAATTAAACATGTTATGCACTTGTAATTCGAACGATCAGCACAGTTAAGCAACTTTCACTCGGTTGGAAATCAGATGGGTGACCAAAAGATGACATCAATTTTAACGGTTGTTTGTTGGGGAGTACAGTTGGCTATATCGTTAAAATATTCTATGGTAACCTGGAATAACATGACCGTGCATTCCCGTTTAAAATGTGCGCGAGTCATTAGGTCGTAATTGAATAATCGTTTACTAGTCTAATGCGGACTTGGGATTGAATTCCTAGATAGGTTTCTATATTGTGGTCCGCCAATTACCGAGTTTGAATCAGATAGCAGATGAAACTTACAATTTGTGTGTAAAATACTTACTAGTGTCATAAATACGTGCGTTTGTTTGTTTATTTATTACGCTTTTACACCATAATTGCTTAGCCGAACATCATAAAATTTAGTTTAAGTAGATATAACAGAACAGCGAAAAGAACTTGGGACTACTTTTTATCCCGAAAAATTGATGGTTCGTGTGGGATAGTCATTAAAGCAATTAAGATCATTAGTGTGATGTAGAGTGACGTATTCATTGGACCACGAGGACGAAATAAAAAGAAAAAGCCTACATTAAAATAGTAAAAACAGTATTTACACTTAAAATTTTTCGTTCTATTCTGTTTTACTCAGTCTTGCTCGCTCGTAAGAGCAATAACTCTCAGAGGCCTTTTAATGAGACGCTACTTTCGTCTCAAGAACATCAATATAATTTTACATAAGAATACGTAGCATCGTTTCAATAAAAACATGTTAATAGTGACTAATGGAATATCAGTCAACCGTCTTTTCAGCGGTTCGAATTACAAAATAGAAAAAAAAAACAAATCAAGAAAAACTGTGCCACGTTGTATCGACATTTCGACAGAGTAGATAGCTTCGATTACAAATCGATTATTCGTCGTGACAATAGTGAAAGTGAGTGGCGAGTATAGCAAAGACTAATGTCAATCTTCATTTGAGATGGTACTGATAACGCTAGCTAAAGAGAAACTATTCATTCAACTCTTTTGTTATTAATTAATTGGTGAAAGAAATTGAATGAACGCATAATCGAATGTGAATATACTTACTCAGGAATGCTTGATAATTATTACTATTGCGCACAGAGAAAAAGGAAAATAGAAATTTAAACACATGTTTATGACGCCTATGCAAATGCCTTTTAGATCCGTCTAAGTTTTTGTTTATAGTACGAGATTAGCAAACAAGCGGCGAGTAAGAATAAGGTAAGCAGTAACGGTAGCCAGCATCAGATATATCACTTGCGATTTGCGGACCCCCGAGAAATGGATAGGAAGTGGAGTGGAATGACACTAGAAAGGGAATCTGGGTATAATTTTTATAGCTGAGAGTTATTAACAATGTGAGTGAAACATAATCTATTATTATACATATATAATTCTCGTGTCACGTTGTTGCTCACGATGAACTCCGAAAATATCCAACTGATTTTCACGTATTTTTTTTTAATGTGTGTTGCTGGCGTACCTAAGATAGGATAGTTTTTATCACGTATTTTTTATTAATTAATTAAAATATTCACGGAAAAAAATTTGGCGGTACGAAGTTCGCCGGTTCAGCTAGTACGTACATTATATATATAAACTACAACAAAAACAAATCGTATTATATCTTTCGAGATTAGAGAAAAGAAACAGTTTTTTTTTTAATCTGAATGTGTACAACACTGAATGCTTCCGTATCGGAACATTTGCGTGCTCATTATGTCACGTACGTATGACATAAGTCTCAGACCAAGTTCAGGGCTGCATGACCGGTCGGGTCCGCGAGGCATGCTTACCGTCGGCCTACTAACCCGGATTGCTGTGGCCTCCAACAGATATTTAACATCGAATCGAATTGCAACGTTATTTCAATGACTTACAGTAGATTTTAATTTGAAGAAAAAATAAGGATAACGCGATGTGTAACTTTTAGCTGCGTTCTTGATTTTAAGTACTGTTAATGTTTTAATTCGTTATTGTTACTTTTCTGCCTGACGAGTTAAGCCTCACGTAATAAACATCGCTTGTGGACTTACGACTAGGGGCATAGCCAAGCCGTTAGTCCATTGTTTAGGAGAGCAGTAGATTCGGACAAGACGGTGGCCCCTACTCGCTCGGGTCTGGCAACAAGCGAACACATCCACTGAGTACCAATCTTAGTTTCTCTGGAAGGCTTGAGTTTATTCTCAAAAGCTTAAAAGTGATGCAATGGGGAGATGCAATTTGTTTAATAATTACGTAGCCTTGATTTTGCAATCGGCATAAAGTTCAAGATTCTTTGTAATGTAAGATAATAATTATAAAGTAAAAAAACCTTTATTTCTATTTATAAACAACCAGATTTACAAACTTGTTAATAAAGTGCCTATTTATATGTACGATAGGCGGCTGGTTATAATACTTAGGCATATCCCTAGGCACTAAAATGATAGGCCGTCACCACATAGTTCAAGATAATATGCCTGCCTGGCTTGATCAAAATGACGGACGAGATTCGTCCGTGGAACATACTGCTAATCAAAACAATGTGTACAAATACATTGCTGATGGTTCCCCGTATTATTCGTAGACAGACACAAGCAGTAGATAGATCCATATCAGTCATCTTTGTATATTGCTTCAAATAGGCACACATAATTTTGAATATTAAGGTTTAAAAAACTATATTTAATTTGACATTAATATAATTTAAACCTGCTGATGTGGTCGTACGTTGTCCTGGGCCCTTTCTTAAATTAACATCAATATCCAGGGCTGAGCGGCGTAACAAATAAGTGGTGTCTCAAATAAGTATATGTGTACTGTCACAAATATGCCACTAAAAATAAAATCATTCAAGCAAAAACGCCCACTGCGCGTGCCGGACGACTGAAAATTACTGGCATATTAATAGACATATTACTTCATTAATATAGTATAGACATATAGTATTGTAAAATCGTTTAGACCAAAGCCACTATCTGTGTGAAGTATAAAATAATATACACTTTAAAGCTAACTGTTTTGACGCATTTGTTAGTAAAGTTTTTAACAAGCTTCTGTCCCAAAGTTTAGCACTGACATCTTAGAATGACAGATACCTATTGTTTTTGATATTTTTGTATATATTTTTTTAGCATTTGACACGCTTAGCCGTATAAATCAACACAAAGTGAGAAAATATGGAATCGAAAATAACCGTCACAAGCAGGATTTGAACCGGCATCTCCTGGATACCGTCTAGATGCTTTGCCAATTCAGCAATCGTGATAATTGCTCAGGATTGCTAATTTCAATAACACATTCATTCATTCTTAACGTCTACGGCGACGCCCTGAACGCCGCGCTGAATTGGCAAAGCATCTGGACGGTATCGAGGAGATGCAGGTTCAAATCCTGTTCGTGACTCTTATTTTCGATTTCACATTTTCACACTTTGTGTTGAGATATAATTTAATACGTAGTTTACCACGCTGGCTCAATAAAAGTAGGGCACTTAATAAATCATCATTATTTTCCTTCAAGCGGCGATCACTTGAGAGCACGTTAACTAATGCCTATGTTCTTTTAGGACTACACAGATGGCTGAGTGGTTTAGATACCAGCCACCCACCTGAGTGCTGTGGGTTCGATTCCCACATAGGCCAACTCTTTGTGTAATCCACAAATGGTTGTACTGAGTCTGGTTGTACTTTGTGTTCGTGAAATTGTATGTTTAATAAGTCCTCTGCGATACAAGGACGGATGTTCCTTAGTGCAGTGTGTTGTCTTTATATAAAGAAAAAAAATATTTGTGTCTGTAAATACACATTACTTAGAGATCATACCATACCTTCAGATCTTCCAAAGGGTTATAGAATACGGGCTTACTTGTTTATAGCGTGAGAAAAGAGGCTGTTCAAAAAAATGATTACGTAATTTCGATATTATTTATGCATGGATCGTGTTGATAGTCGTACTCTTAAACGAGTAAACTAGTAGTGATTGATTACAGAATAATCCAGAAATTATTAGTCACTGCTTCATAATGCCTCAAATATTTAGTTACATCCAGGCAACAATATTTAAAATAGTTAGGCAAAGAAGGAGATGGACCGATGACTGGTCAAAGTCGTAAGTAGCCGCTGAATGCACGCGACACAGGACCGTTCGCTGTGGCGTTCTCTTGGGGAGGCCTATGTCCAGCAGTGGACGATGAAAGGCTGATGGATGAAGTAAATTACTCCTAAAAGAACTGACCTATATAGAAAAAAAACAATACTTAATTTCAACTAACACGGGAAAGATAATACGCTTAATTAAACAGACTGTAACAAATACAATTAATTAGCTAATAGATATTTAGATCGGTGGCAGTGAACACGTCGATGAGTAATTAACTAAGAAATAATAAAACGGGGTCGTAATAAAATTTATTGTAAAAGACCCAAATTTGTGTTGACAATGACTAATTACCGTACTCAGAATCGTTTAATTATTACTTCAGAAGCTGATCATGACGTTTCGGATACGATCCCCGGGTCCGGCGGTGCTAAAAAAAAAATTCTAAGTAGCAGCCCGGAGTTTGGAAATGTGCCTGGTAGACAGACGGCAATAGGCTCGCCCCCTATTACGTGGGACTTAAACACATAGCTGGCGAACCGTGGGTTTGTAATACACCTCTGCCTGCCCTTTGGGGAATACAGGCGTGATGCTATGTTCAGAAGCTTCTTAGTTGTGTTTCTTAAGTAAGACTATGCTAAAGCGTGCCATAAAGTGCGGTAGTAAGTACCACGTTTTTCTACAGGAAGATTCGAACGACGAACATGACGAGTATGTATTAATATATGATATATATAAGAATATACATATATATTTCGCTCTAGATGGCAGACGTGCCAAAGCCAAACAGGCTCTGTAGATAAGTGCCACAAACGCTAGTAGTATAGAATAGAATAATCAATGTATGGGATTGACATAATGGTTACCTTCTATTCTACTAACTTCTACCACTAAATTATTCTATTCTACTAGCGTTTATGCCACTTGTCTAGGCCCTCTGGTAAGTAGTAGACGCCGCTCATTGATAATTGACATGGCAATACTAAATACTGCCAAGCCGTTGCTCACAATTATATTTTAGTTATAGAAAATGAAAAAATAGAATAAGAATTAGATGATAAAAGTTATGTCAGAATCATAGCAGGTGAAAATCTGCAGTAAGTATCCACGTATCCATATACCCTAAATATATGTATATATAACTGGCGAGTTTACGTATGTATGGAATTCTCATGGGATGAGTAGGGAAAAAATGTGAGTGTTCTTAATATACTATAAGTAGATTACGTTTTCTACCATATTTATATACCTACTCTGGAGACAAAACAGAATATGGTATATGCCCAGAGGAGAGATGGCAAGCAACGATCAAGATTAACTAAACGCGGAGGCCCCCACTCGAACCCGAGGCTATGACCAACTAACCCAGATACTCATGCGTGTTGTCGTCACCGATCTCATTATACCTAGTGACGATTCATAATAATTCATGTTATTTTGTCGCTTCTTTTACTTAAAGTACGGAGATGGCAAACAAACATACGGCCCACCTGATGGTAAGCGGTTACCGTAGTCTATAGACGCTAGCAACACCAGAGGCATCACTCGCCCGTCGCCATCTCCTAAGAAAGGCATTGTAAGTAGATAGAAAGGATAAGAAGGAGAGGATAGGGAAGGGGTTTGGGTCTTGTATTAAATCTCAAAACTTACCGAAACATACAATTTCTGAGATGTAGTTTTTTGTTTTGTGGTGGTAGTTGTAGACGACTTCACCGCAAATGGTAACCGCCGCTTAGACTCAGCAGCACTTACTAATTTCTTAATATCCCAATATAATATAAATTCGACCACTGAAGAAATGTCAGTAAAGAGTGCCAGTAAAGAGACAGTCCGCCAATACAGGTGGAGAGAGCATATGTATGGTGGATTATATTTTAGGCTTCCTTGCTCTTTATCCCGATGTACCTTTAAGTAGTTTTCTTACCAAAAACAGTCACATGTAGTAACAAATATCTCGATACATGTATATATAAGGGCATGTATATTATATTGCTAACAATTCTTGTTATAGATATAGTACACAGCAACCCAGCTGTTCAACAATCTTACAGATCTCTTGAAGCTAATTTAAAATTTCATGCTCTGATAACCTCAGACTAATATTAAGAAGAATTATTTTTATCAGGTTTTTGAAGCGTTTTGAACTTGCGAACGAAATTATTTATTGGAAAATAAATAATATACAATGTACTAACTAATATAGACTCTGTAGAACCAAGCTATCATTAAAAAAACAATTAAAATGCCCGTAAAAGAACCCACATCTAGGTTGAATGGGACATCACGCCATCTATTAGACGTACACACCATAATTTTTAGAACATTAAAAAAATACTGTCAAGGCTTTCATGGAATCAATTCAGATAAACATGCTTCATTGTTGATAAATGATAACATTATCGGTCACATTAAATGAGCTAGTGATTAGGCGTATGTCTTTTTATTTTAAACACAAAGTGAAAAATGTGAAACCGAAAATAACAATCACGACGAGTTTGTCCGTGTGGTGACGGACTAAAAATACAACAGTCACCACCCCATTCTTTCCCACGGGTGTCGTATGAGGCGACTAAGGGAAGTAAGCAATCAGAGCTGCACAAACTAAATCACCAGTGATTTATAAATCTTTTTCTTCGAAAGATTTAAATCACTCTTTTAAATCTTTAACTCTTTTAAATCTTTGGTTACGAATAACGTTAGTCATTCAGTTGATCATAAGTGATGCAAATATCTATTGATTCATGTAGGTATTGATTCTTATTTCTCTCATTCCCTTGTCGCAATCGGTTTTTAGCTTTTTACAATAACAACAAGAGTCTAAGTTTCGGTCTACCTATCGTCATGTATTTCAAAAGAGTGCGTTTGAACGTGCCTACAACTTATGTTATCTCATTTCAATTCACAATATCCTTTATCTATTGTCTCATTCTACATCTACGTGTGTTTTGTTAGTTTCAATCATTCCATTCCATCTGACTAAAATCAATTTTTAACGTAGTGAGTTAAAGATTTATTTTTGAAACCAAAGATTTAAAGAGTGACTACGCATTTTGAAAGATTATACATCTTTTGTATCAATCACTCCTGAGTTACACATCTCTATAAGCAATTATCATCCATTGCATGACTGGTGGTAGTGCTGGGTACCAAGTGGGAGTACTCACTTGGTATCGGGCCCGAGCGGGTAGGTACCATCATCTAACGTGTGACCGGCCATGAAGCACATTGTTGCGTTTTGGCTGTAGCAGGAGTTTAATCTTTAATATTATATCTGTGGAATGAAATGGTGAGCAGCGGCTTGACAATACTCTCGGTATAGTTGAGTCCATGGGCGATGGTTACCATTTACCATCGGATGGGCCGTGGCTCGTCTGCCACTACATGCAATAAAAAATAAATAAAAAAAAACCGAGCAGGATTTGAACCTGCATCTGGATACCGTCCAGATGCTTTGCCAATTCAGCCATCGTGACAATTGCTCTAGACTGCTAATTTCAATAACACATTCATACTTAACGTCTATGGGTGACGCCTGCGCCATCTGTCTGAAGTATTTTCATACATTATACCGATCAGGTAAACTTAATTTTACAATTAAGACTTTTGCCTAATAATGACGCAAACCCTATAAATATTTATATATATATTTAGCATTTGATATGCTTACCACTATACATTAAACACAAAGTGAAAAATGTGAAATCGAAAATAACAGTCACGAGCAGGATTTGAACCTCTCATGGATATATTTTTCACTATTTGATTAAATTGAATTGGATTCAATTGAATTGGCAAAGCATCTGGACGGTATCCAGGAGATGCAGGTTCAAATCCTGCTCGTGACTGTTATTTTCGATTTCACAATTTTCTCTTTGTGTTTAATGTATAGTGCTAAGCATGTCAAATGCTAAAAATATCTATATGTCTTTCTATTTTATTTATCTTATAATTGTTTCGAGAGCGCGTCTTGATGCCTTATGTGTAAGAAGAATTTGAAGTCTTTCTCTGAAAATCATGAATAAGAAGACCTCTAACAGCAACAGAGATTTCTCATCAGAACAAAGAGGTGTTATTAGCAAGTTTCGCACGCCGTCGATATTCTCTTAGGTATGTCGGTTTTTTTATATAAATTGTAGCGCCGACAATTTGTTGGACAACTATACATCGATCCACCGCTACTTTACCGGTCACCACGAAAATTTACACCCAAAACTCTTTGTATCTATGGCCAATAAGATCCTTCGATATTTGAACAAGTTAGTGTCATGTCTGCCACATTTTATACCTTACTAATATTATTAATGTGAAAATCAGTTTGTTTGCTACGCTTCGCGGTGTAACTACTAAAATAATTAAATAAATTTTGAACCCCAGCCCAGAAAAGAATATAGCTACTTTTTAACCCGAAAAAATGGAAGCTTTAAATGATAGCTATTTTTGCATAAAGATGATTAATGTGTTGTACAATGACTTATTTAGATATTGCCCAAATTATGATATCCACGTGGACAAAATCGCGTGCAGAAGTGCTAGTAATATTTAAATAATGAATTAAAGAAACGCCGACCACATAGCTCCGCGCAATCGATGACAGAAATTAGGTTGGCTGCTACACCGCAGTTAAATGTGTAACGAGTTTTTAGTCCAATGTCACGTCATTAACGTGAAAGTATACTCCGGTATACGTCCTATATAACGCAGACACGAAAACTCGTTTAAAAAGCAATAAGAGGAGTGTGATTTGCACACATTAAATCATGTGTGTACTTAAGCAAATCTGAGGAATAAAAATATTTGAAAGGTAATTTTAACATTGAATTATCTATCTATGCATCAAGTTTATGCTATCCACAATTAGATATTAAAAGAGAATATTTGGGATCTGCATCTAACGCATTCTTAAAGCTTTAACTATCATCATCTCAACCAGTGGGAGGCTGTTCTACCCTGTGTCACCAGATGCAAGATCGCTCCTCGAGAATATTTCTTCTCCAATGGTTCTTCGTTCGTTGAGCTATGAGGCCTACCTATTTCCAGTCACGTTATAGGTGTAAATAGTGAGCAGCCGAATGATTGATTAAAACATCGAATATGAAAAGTTCCAAATGCTTTATGAAATTATGAGTGTTGTGAAAATAATCATCAAAAAAGCTACCATTTCGAATCTCTGACCGCTTGTAACCTCTCACATTTCCACGATAGCAATTTTTTACGGTAATCTCAAACGAGTTGCGCCACTAAGTTATCAGTTTCACTTTTGCTGGAGCACTTTCACTAACAACGGTACGGGTATACCACTCTTGGATTACAAGCGAATATATACTGTATTACTAATGTATTTAGTTACAATATCCATTGTGAAAATATTTGTATAAATACTTTTCAGGAAACTATAAGATGATAAAGAGGAAGAGACTTAACAGACTTAATTTAAGGATCAAAATAGACTAAAACGATTGAGATGTAGAAGTCGAAGTTTGCCGAAGACGCGCCGAGTGATCGCCGAACAGCGGAGCAATGTCTTTCGTGCCCATGCGCATAAGTTTGAAAGTCGAACGTGCCCCCCCACCGCGCGGATTCGGATACCGTAACCGCTTGTGTCATCCGTTACAGAGCGGTGAAACTTTGTTACGTTACATTCTGGGACCGCTATGTTATGCCGTCGAGTGCGGATGACGGCGTATTTGAGGCATTATTTATTATGCAGCAACCTTCTAAATTTAGCCGGTTTAACAATAATAGCAATGACATTATGGATAAAGTATTATTCGTAGTTTTGCTGATTATATGCTGAAAAATGGATTGGTAGATACTGAAATAAAATAAGTAGAAGGCGAAAGTGATGTTTTGATTGACAGTCCCAATAGTTTATTAGCGTGTTAGATAGTTGTTCAGCCGTGATATACTACGGTTCGGTAAATATTTTAACATCAAATGAACGGTAAACATGACTCGCAAACGACTACCGGATGGCCCCGTTAGAGTTTGGAGATCGTTTCATCGATGTTAACTTTTTTATAGAAACTAATATTTTTTACTTATAATTTGATAAATTGGTTAGCTAATGTTATGCAATACTAGACGAGATATTGTTTATTTGTGTGTAGTGTCTGTTCATGTCGCTAATCGGAGATAGGTAGAATCGGTTCGAGTCCAGTTATTCCATTGTGCTCAATCCAATATATTTTTGCACTTAACAACCTTTTCGCGTGTGTTGTCTTATAATTGGCTCGAGACATCACATTTTAATTTCATTTAATATTATGAATACGAAAATTTATGAACTTGTTTAGATATTTGTTTGTGTTAACCACGCCCAAACGACTGAACAGACTGCTTAGAAATATTTTAAATAGACAGATGAGACATGATTAATATATTAGGAATTAGGATGCTTTTTATATCCAAAAGTATTATAGTTTTCGTAGTATAGTTACTTTTTGGTAGAGACCGGAACCACCCGGAACACTAAACAGATTTGAACGAATTTTGCTATACTTATATATAATAGATATAATTTATGATCTAGATAAATAGTAAATACATAAAATATACCAGTGAAATACACTTTGACGAATTAATGGATTTGGACTTTGAAGTCAACGCAACCGTAGTCGTAAGCTAGTTTGATTATATTAGAACCAAGATCCCAATGTTGTTTGAACAAAAACAACTCACTACCCAATCAATAGTTTCTATGGATATAATATGTATAAATAAATACAGCAAATGTAAGTCAGGTTATAATAATTCTAGGTCATTTACCAAATGTATACACTAGGATAGAATATTACATTGCTAAATATGTAGGTAATTATAACAGTAAATAAGATAATACAGCAAATAATGACAACCGTATTAAACTCGTATTATTGGAGGACAATGCGCATACATTATAACATTATTAAAGTAAACTTTGCCCTTGGCGCCGCAGGCAATAGCTAGTGTTTTGGTTATATCTCCAGTTCCGGATATTAAACAAATACGTTTCATAAAAATCCGTTAAATTTTTCCGTGTAATACAAACAAATAGACAAGCAAAAATAATAAAAGACGACTAAATGGCTTAATATAGCCGTTTTTTCTCAAATATTTTAATTTTACAGGCACAGCTCAGTTATATCTATAAATACTTGTGCAAATATATATGCTGTCTGAAAGACGCAAGGTGTTTTAGGGTTCCACAAAAGGCCCGCCTAAACAAAAACAAAAAACTGCGTCTGGCCACCTATCTAACCCTTACTATGCCAAGGTTGCTTTCCTGGCCATAATCAATGACGACAAAATATGTTTATTTATATTATCAAGACTTACAAGTGCATGTAATTCTACCTGAAATCATTATTTTCCTAAGCCTTTTCTTTTAGCAAGCTTTGTTTGGATCAGTTTCCAATAATGTTCAGTTTTAGCTGACCCGGCCGCTTGTGGCGATTGCAATCGCGACATTGCGGATGCACTTGCCTCAAACCCATGCTAGTTATATATATTTGACGATTTTATGTGCTATATAATAAGCCTATAAAATAAAGAATTTAAATTTGAGTATTTACACCTTAGAACAAGACCGGAGTCACATTTTTTATCCGGCTTCTAACAGCCGCTAGAATGTTATATTTCACAGTAACGACTGCTAGAATGTTATTTAACAGCCACCCACTGCTGTGCATGCCTTCCGAATATTATCTAATAGGTGATACTTTTTGGCCCTCCATCTGATGCCGGCCGAACCAATGTGCTTTTTACCTGGCAGATTGTTCGAGCGGCAAGTGGACAATTAGGCTCCGACTGTCTGTCACTAGTTAGTTTATAGCCAAACATTTCGCAATTTGATTAAAGATAAATCAAATAAAATAAAAAAATCCAAACTCATCAACAGGCATAACAAATTCGCATGACGCCGAAGGAAAGTGGCATTACGGTGCGGGGAAACCCGAGCTCCGGCACGCGAATCCACCGAGACGGGCTACATAATTGCGTCTAGCTCATTCTGATGAGAGTAATTACGAGTGCGAATGGGAAGGGAAATAATCGAGTAACGGGACTTATTAAGAGCTTAGGTCAAACTAAAATAGTAGGAGCGGCGCGGCACTACAGCGGAGCGGCGGTACAGAAACCTATTTTAACTTTTACATGAAACATTTTTGATGTGAAACATCTAATGCGGCGGGAGAGTAAAATCGGCTGTTAGCGTGGCGACGCTTTTATTGTACCTACTTGTCCCGTTCAAATCTTGCAAGTTAAATTTGACATACTTCCCGGTTTCCGATTGAGCTGAAATTTTACACGCTTGTGTATATCACGTGACAATGCCATATTATGATGACATGGAGCTGATCTGATGATGGAGCTGGAAGGTGGACATAGGAACTCTATAATAAAACGGCACAACCCCATCAAGTTTCCCCATCAAGCTCGTATGATTCGTCTTGCCGAGTACTTTGTGTCTAGATGGTATCCAGGGGCTGATGATGAAGCTGGAAAGTGGCCACAGTAAGTCTATAATGAAATGACGCAACCCCGTGGAGTTAGGGCTCGTTTGAAATGTCCTGACTAGAACTTCAGTCATAGATGATATCCAGGGTCTGATGATGGAGCTGGAAGGTGACCACAGTAACTCTGTAATGAAACGACGCAACCCCATCGACTTTGGAATCTTTTGATTCGTCTTGAAGAGTACTTTGTCTTTAGATGGGATCCAGGGTCTGATGATGGAGCTAAAAGGTGGCCATAGGAACTCTGTTATAAAACGACATATCTCCATCGAGCTTGGGCTCGTATGATTTGTCTTGACGAGTACTTTGTCTCTATATGGTATCCAGGGTCTGACAATGGAGCTGGAAAGGCCACAGTAACTCTGTAATGAAACTACGCAAGCCTATCGAGTTTATACTCATTTGATTTGTCTTGAGGAGAGTACTTTGTCAAGTTATGATCATTTTATTTTTACAAAATAATTTTGATGTTTTCACATCTGATAGACGTCCCGCGACGTCTAGTTTTTTATTTTGTGCTCAACATTTGTGTTTTTTTAAGCAGTATATTGATAAATTATCAAAGTACCTACACTTGAATCAGTCATCCCGTATGGTAACTATTTACTAACCTTCAGGATCAGGATACAATCAGAATAATGATACATGGCAACCTTAACTTTTTTTTTGTTAAGGCGGGAAAAAATTTTCCTAACCGCACACCTCGTCGTTCGGGGCAACGAACATGGTTGTGTGGGGCCTTCGCCCACTAAAGAAACCCGGCGTGTGCCGTCTCTCCGCCTTTATTGGCGGGCCACTGGAACTATGTTACATTCCTTCGGCGGTCCGCCGGCGGCTTACCCTTTCGGGTACCCTCTACTGAGCGACGCATCCGCACACGGAGTGACGCACATTCGCGGGAGGTCATGGCATCTTAACCTATCCTACTACTAGTAACTCTATTCTGGAGACCGTGAGACAAATGTTAGACAAACCATATAATATTATTTTATTATATGTCATTGAAGTAATACACTACATGTAAATTGTATTTAATGGTATATATTCATGCAGCACTACGTACTTTTTAAAATTAATTTGCATTTGAATCTCACATGTGTCTATAATGAATTTATTCATTTGTATAGAATTAAAATTTACATAGTTAACATGCAAGTAAACAAAAGACAAATCTCACTTGGAAATGAATTTTAATACTACCAAATAATAAAGCACAGATAATGCAAACATTTTACATTTAAAATGGACGTTTCATTTTCAGTCGGGTTATATCCGCCATTTTTACTATTAATAACCTTGCTGATACGAGTGCTGATTCTAAATATTTTCTGTGATCATTTCCTTGTTACTTTTGTTGTTTCATATTTTGTTACGTAAGTATTTAGTTATTTGTTAATTGTTTTGTTATTGTTATATTGACGTTTTCGAAATTTAAAACATAGTGAACCTGCCCCCTTATAATGTGATTCACAGAATCGTATCGACATCGTATCGCCTTAATAGTGATTGGTAAAGAAATAGACACGTGATGGCGCAATAATCGCTAAACCAATGACGATGATCTTTCAAGATCTCTTTACGAATGACAATGTCACGATGCGATGTCGAAATGATTTAGGTTGTGAGTTACATTCTAAGGGCCCTGGAATCTTTCGAGAGACATTAGTTGTTATGTTTACATTTTGTGTAAGCTAAAGTGAATAGGGTATAATCACAGTAACGCTCGGCGTTTCATTGAGGAGGCTTTCGCTGTAGCTGGTTGTAATTGAATAATCTGAGGTATTCATTTTTGATAATATTTAAATTGCCCCTAATTAATAGTACAAGGGTTTCATCTAGGCTAGACAGTGGTTGTATATTTCAAATAAATCGAAAACAATGCTCATTCAACGATGACTAAGGTAAACAAGATCACATGCACATATTTTGACGAAGTAGGTTTATTTGAAGCATTTGCGCAATCCTCTTTTGAAATAACAAAAGAATAAAGACGTTTTAAATGTTATTTTGGTAAAGGGGAAAAACCTTATTTTAATATAGAGTCAAAACCAATTACACGTTAGTTATAATTTAGTTTTTAATTTAGTTTAGCAGTGATAGTCTAGTGGTAAAACCAAAGAACTACAAAGACATATTTAGTGGTAGAGATTTGCTTATCCCAGCACGAATGGGCCGGCTCGATCGGGGAAGTACCACCCTCTCATAGAAGATCAGTGAGTAACAACGGTAGTTACGCCTACCGTTGTTTTTCATGTGACGAGTGAGAGCGCCGGAGGCCCAAATGCCTCCCCTTCTTTAATATTATACCTATCCTATCCTTATTATCCTTCCTATCCACCTCCTATCCCTTTCCTTCGAGATGGCGACGCGCGAATGATATCTCTGGTGTTGCTAACGTCTATAGGCTACGGTAACAGCTTACCATCAGGTGGGCCGTATGCTTGTTCGCCAATAAGACAGTAATATAGAGTCCGAAACCAAGTCTGAGGTGGAGACCTCACACAGCATACACCTCTTCTGATTTGTGATGAATAATATCGTGAGGAATTCTACCTGCCTGTGAGATTTACTCGAGACTGTGAAGTTAGGCAACCCGCATGGCTAGCGTGGTGGATTACGGCCTAAATCCTTTTCACTGAAACCTGCATCCATCAGTGGGACACTGCGTCGTAGAGAAAAATAACTAACGTATCATAACGCCATTTCCCTTGCGGGGTAGGCAGAGAGAAAAAAAGACAAAAATATTCAATTGCTTGTAGTAAGCTTCAGGAATGGCTCTATATAAATTTGAGTAAGATGAAACCTGAACTATGTCATGATTTTCCATAGGTCAGAATAGGTGATTTAATTTTATTTTTTGTCTGTTTATCTGTTTGTTTGTTCGCGCATCACGCAAAAACTACTGAACGGATTTTGATGCAACTGTTTTATTAATAGATTTCGATTAGACTTAAAAACTGGTATATATTTTATCCCGCTACTATATCGGGAACCTGAGATACAGCCTAAAAACTAGCTTTTGGTTGCGGCGGAGCCGCAAGCAAAGGTTAGTATTCTTTATACCTATTTACAAAATAAACAAAAAAAATGCCAGAAAAACAAATCAAAATGGAGTTCGAAATTTAAAATTTGGAACACGTTGACCCCATTTCACACGCGCCTTGACGCGCAAGCGGACATCGAACAGGTAGGGCGAAAATAAAGCATAAATTATCACCCGTTGCCGTGAGTTTTTCTGTACTCTGTTAATTATAACATATTTATTTATTCACAACAATATATATACATAGTAGTGTTGTCTTCATGAGTTAAACAAACAAGTTATAAATGTCGTTATTTCAGAACCATTTTTATTCTGCTATATATATTTTTATTAAAGCCGATAGATAGCCCAATATTGGCTACTCTTTCATGGTGGGAGTTAGCTAAATCTATTTATTAGGTACAACACTAAAAACCGGCTGTGCGCCCTGACCGCCTATACTCGGTGCTCGGTGGACCACTGTACAAAATAAATTTACTTTGTGACCACTGCTAACGGCGATACCGCGTACCGGTACCGGCGCGCGGTCCGCGCGACGGTTAGACCCAGCGGTCTCCCTCTCTGTGAGAGACATCCCCGCGCACTCTATTAGATACACCAAAATAATAGCTAACTGAGTTGGCACGTGTCATACGTGTGGTTGAGTTATCCTAACTAAGTTAGGTTAACTTCATAATACTCGTGCTATTTACTAGCGTATTACCCGAGGCTTCGCTTGCATCATAGTAATGTCCTATTATGTGATTTCACCCACGTAGTATGCAAAAAAATACTAGCTTAGGCACCTCTGAACACAGAATATATTTTTTTAATTATCAATGAATGCACGGATTTTGATAGCTTGCGATTAGACAAGACTGTTGCAATTAGTTTTCCATCCATCCATCCATCAGCCTTTCAACGTCCACTGCTGGACATAGGCCTCCCCAAGAGAACGCCACAACGAGCGGTCCCGTCATGGGGGATAATGCCGTAATCGCCACGCTTGGCAGGCGGGTTGGCGATCGCAGTGGATGTTGTTAATACTCGAGGGAGTGCTGCTGCCCACTCTCTCGGTATTCCCTCAGTCGGCTCTTACGACTCCCGTGGGTAGAAAGGGGTGGGACAATTCTCAAGCCGGCACCACACGGCTAAGCCGGCCCCACACGGCCAAGCCGGCCCCACACGGCCAATTAGTTTTATCCCGCTACTATATCGGGCACTTAAAATCTAAATTAGCTGCGACTGGCAAAGGCTGGTAATTAATAAAAAAAAAACTACAAGCAAATAATATTGCGAGGATTCATGCTCGTAGTTATCAGCGGGGAATCCTCGCTCGTAGAAATCCTGCGAGCATCTGCTACGATAGCTCAGTGACATGGCAGAGAGTTAGGACATAGGACATTGTTTCACACTATTTATTCTATAATACGATCTTCATTGCAAAGAAGCATAATCAGTAATCACTCAACATTTTGTCAATGAAGTATTATACTAACAATAAAAATTGTCGAAAACCTTAACGCTCTGATAAACACATTATTTGGTTGGCTTTCACTTCTCTTGGAAAGGAATTCGCCAACCGTTGTGAGTCGAGAGCCGATATATACGTTTAGTTATATAAAACACTATCTGTACGCCGCGGCTCCAAGCTTGTTACAGACGAAGCTCTGTCTCCAATCTCCAAGCGCATATAATTACTGTTCAGCTATTTTCTGCTCGCTCGAATTTACTACCTTACTGCTCTGTTCCTTAGCATCCCCGATGCGTGATAGAGTTTATTTCTAACCTTTCTATATCCTACTCATATTATGATACTGAATTAACGTATAGGATCCTGGATCCTGAAATAATAACAGTTTCTGTCCGGATAATAACTATTTTTCGAAAATGACGTTACACCTAAACGGATTTGTACGATATTTGTTATACCTGATAAATTATAGCCTAGATCATATTATACAATATTTTTACGCTCATAAGGATTTCTTGCGGGATAAAACCACTCAACGATCTGTCGATATAGATGCTCTGTCAAAACACAAAAAATTGGATTCCTAACCTCTCAGGTTTTGGGTTAAATAAGTTCTTGTGCCACAGAGAAGAGTAACTCATTGAAGTCGAACGCCGTGGATTTTATATTTTTTATTTCTGAACTTATTAGTGCCCCACTGCTTGAGGGCTGAGGGGTATTTAGGCAGTAACACCACACTTACTCAGCGTGGGTTGGCAGACTTCAGCCGGAAAGATATCTCACAATGTTTTCAGTCACCGAGCAGTAATAATTTGAAAACAAATACTAATATGATTCCGATTATTTTTTTTATGTGATGCGTACGATGCCAATGTCTATGCAGCCCTTGCCTATAACCTAGCATCTTCAATTTAGTGCTGTTTAATCAAGATGAGTCGTCGCGTTGACTAAACTGCCATCTATCGGGAACTATTCCGTAGGTCGCACGACGCAATAAATATAAACAATAACTTATACCACTTGACCTATGTATAGTTTTTAAATAGGTATATTTAAAAATTTGAAGTGATTTACTTTTTAAAAAGATTGTGGACCACTTGAAGCGACTGCTAAAGGTACGCGTACCACAAATTAGGGACCTGATTTATATAATTGAGCAACTTTACAACTGACGCGATAAATAATGCAGTGGGCACAAAGGTTTGTTTACGTGCAGTTATTTTATTTACGCGTAACGCGAGGTTGTTGGGTGAAATCGTGTTGAGACACATTCCTACTGAATTATTGATTTTTGTTGTTTAAGAAACATGAGTGTATGATACGGTATAAACAAGAACGCAATTCCGATACAATCTTAGTCTATCGTGTAATATAATGTGGTTTTATGTAGTAAATAAACATACATAGCATCTCGCCTGTATTTCCCGAAGGGGTAAGCAGAGGTGTATATTATACACACACGGTTCGCCAGCTATGTTTAAGTCCCACGTAATAGGGGGCAAGTCTATTGCCGTCTACCGGGCCCATTTCCAAACTCCGGGCTGCTACTGACAATTTTTGTTTTTACGAAAAAGCTCAATAACAATGCCCGATCCGGAGATCGAACCCGAAACCTCATGATCAGCAGTCGCTCACACTACCGCTGCACCACAGAGACAGTAAGTAATAAATAAACCAGCCAATCCCACTCCACGAATAAAACGATTCCGGGAAGCCCCCAATACTAAATATACAAAAAAAATATCATTATAACCGGGTTATAATTTAGGATAAACAAGTACCTATTTCCTGTAACATGCCTCCTATTACAAAATATAAAAGAAAACCTCTTAAGTCCAATCCTTAGTAATATTATAAATGCGATAGTGAGTTTGTTTGTTATGCTTGCACGCTATAACTACTAGACAAATTATTAACAAATTTTGCACACATAGTCTGTAGCCAGAAGATGTCATAGCCTCCTTTTTAGTCCCGGAATAGCTAATTTTGAAACGAGATAATTAGTGTGACCTAAAGTGATGTATAAGTACGGAAGCTTCACGTGCATGGAGTCACGGACAGATACTTCATGTTGTGATGATATTCCAAATTCATCAATTTTAAAATAAAATCCAGTTTGGTTCAGATAAAACTAGTTTCTAGTATTACAAGCATATCTAGGAAGACATAAACCTTCTAATTTAAAATTCATGTTAACGCTAAACCAGCTGATACTTATATCAAAGCCTTTTATTAAATATCTACACATAATTAGGTCATTTAGCGGAATTTACACTCAGTTAAAGAAAACACAAATATTTTAATCTCACGTGATTATGAAACCTACGACATTCGGTAAGGGTGGTCAATATTTGAAAGCAGCGCCATCTGTGTAATCAAAATGTTTTTAAACGTCCTCAATATCAGCTCAAAAGATCAACCAAAACACAGAGCACGATAACTCTGTATCAAATATTCAGGCGGTTAGCCTACCACGTTTTTACTGCACTGACCCGAATAGCTTGAGCCACGAAAAAACTTTCTTGACGCTTGGCGCACAGCTATGCATTTTTGAAGATATATTTCTTTAAAAAGAATATTAAACTTGTTTGAAGATGTTTTAGTTTATTCGTGATTAGACTAAAGCTAGTTAGTAATAATATCTTCGCCCTCGAAATCGTCTCCTTGGATTTCAAAAAATGGGTCCTTAAATAAAAACATCGGTCGATCGGTCGTCGTCGGGATTTTAATTTATAAACAACAGCTTTTTAGTAAATGCATAATTATGAAAATATGTTAGAAAGTTACCCATAACAAAAACCAATTTTTAAAGTTTTTGTCTGCTTGTATTCGAGACGGCTGGTCCGATTTGGACGGGACTTCCACTGGCAGATAGCTCATGTTATAAGGAACAACGTAAGCTAGTTTTATTATAGTGGAAAAATAATACAACAAAAAGTAAATAATTCCACGCAGGCGAACTTGCGGGTTGTAGCTGTTTAAGTATAAAAACGTTCAATGTTTGCATTTTTCAAAACTTGCTTGACGTAACTCTAGGACTAGGATTACATAATCTTTAAGTACAATCGAGATACCTGTAATCGCAGAGTTTCAGAACTTTACTACATATCAGCAGTAGTGACTCTTGCGCAGTTTTAATTTAATAGTTCTGTTTATGATCCAGAGCACCAAGGCCACTGGGCTTATGTCTATGCTCGTGTCAGTTAGGTCAACAACATTGTACTATAAACAAAACAGTACTTGATACCGATTCCACCTGCACTAACGTCACCGCTCCACTTCCCTAGGGCATATGATGCATGATATTATATATCCCATATCCCACTAGCTTTTTCCTGCGGCTCCATCACAGGTAAAATCTCGTAAGTAAGTTAAGAGCCTTTGCCGGTGACTCCTCGGCAGCCAGAAGCTAATTTTTAGGACATATTTTAGGTTCTATAATATAGCGATACCAATTTGTAAGTCTAATTATGGACTAACCTAATAAAATAAGCAGCATCCAAATCTGTATTTTTACTTGCCGTGCGAAGGAACAACATACCAAAAATCGAAAAAATGGTTTGAGTTTAAAGGCGTAAGTAATAGCAATAAATAACATACATACTTAGTATTTATTTCTAAAATGTCTTCAGTATATCATATAAAACCGATTTGAAGTGAATTTAGGGATGATTTCGAAATTTAAGACAAATGGTATTACTGATAATCAATACATAATTTAATTAATTAATGCACAGAAAATCTAGCCCGTCCCATTTGTAGTAGAATAGAAATTCATTGGATTCCTGCAATTGACCGCAGCACGAGTGGTAACGCGCATTGCAGAGCTCTAACACGTGTCGCGCACGAAGTTATTGAAACTACTACTGAGGCCTACAACATTTGCAGTCTGCAGTCCGCCCTAGAGTAGAAAAAGCCGCGACCGCAGGCAACAATACAGATGAAAGTGTACGGCCCGTGTCGGACTTGTACCTTTAATCATTAGATACAACGTTGGCTGCAGCTGTAAGGCTACTTTTAAGATAAAGCGGCATATGTGACGCGGCTGTCGCACGGACAATGCCGCGCTACGATCGGACATTTGCCGCGCCAACCTGCTGCGCACGAAGGAACATTCTTGGTAAACATTCGTCATTATTTGTGTTTGGACGCAATTTCCGATAATAAACAGAGCTACGATACGCGTAGCAACTTTAATTTTAGTTACGATACTAATGCGCGTCTCGCATGTGCCGCGCAGTATTGCCGTGCAAACATTCCTCAGTTTACCAGAACACAAAGCGCAAAAATGTGAAAGCCACGAGCAGGAATTGTACCTGCGTCTCCTGGATAACCTTTCCAAATATTTTGTCAAGTAAGCTATCGTAACATTTGCTCGGACTACTAATTTCCATAACACATTCCTTCTTAATGTTTAAGTTGCGACATGACATGACATTGTGTCGCATGTATTTGGAATTTTGGATACATTGACAAAATGCAACGCTCTATACTACTACTAGCTTTGTTTATATAAATTAATCATTACAAGCATTATTAACCGATAATTGTCCACGTGATAAGGATTATTTCTCTTGGACAATGTAACGAAATTAATACGGAGTTAATAACTTGAGAGTCAACGACTTCGGCATTGGAACATTGTTATAATATAAACAAAAAATTTATTAAACACAAACTGAAAAATGTGACTGTGACTCCTGACTGCAATTAGCAGTCAGGAGCAATTGTCACGATGGCTGAATTGGCAAAGCATCTGGACGGTATCCAGGAGATGCAGGTTCAAATCCTGCTCGTGACTGTTATTTTCGATTTCACATTTTTCACTTTGTATTTAATGTATAGTGCTAAGCATGTCAAATGCTAAAAATATATATAAATATTGCATAATAATAATTCACGGACATTTTCACACAACGTCCTCTGGTCCCGAACTACGCTTAACGCTTGTGCTATGGGTACCAGATTACGGATATAATACATAATTATTTTAGTTTTTTTTTGTAAATACATACATATAATAGATAGAAAGCACCCAGACGCAGTACAAATATCTGTCTTCATCACACAAATAATTGTCCTCAGTGGGAATCGAACCTCGTGCACGGAAGTCGGTTACATTACCGACTACCCCACGAGGTCCGTCAATGTTCAATGCATGATGCATCAACTTCAAATCCTGCTCGTGACGTGACGAATTTTGACTTCACATTTGCGCACTTTGCTAGTGTTTAATAAAACTTGTAGTTTTACGGTACTCATGTAAAAACACGACCTTGACATTATAACGCATTAACGGGACCTTTGAATGGTATCTAGGTGAAGAATAGAGGTCATGTTATATTAATGTAATTCCTTAACTGTATATTTACTGTGTTGAAGCTTTCCTTGATAGAATATAATACCTGTTTAGGGGTGGCGTGGGATGTTGAGTCGAGATCGAGTTAGCAATATTTTTGTAGAGAAATTATGTTGTATAATAAAATAGGTTTTTGTACATATGAAAGATGAATAATGATGGTAAAATGAAATTTTACAATTAAGATTTTTATCTAATAATGACGCAAACCCTATAAATATTTATATATATTTTTAGCATTTGACATGCCTAGCACTATGCATTAAACGCAGGCGCCACCCAAAGACGTTAAGTATGAATGTGTTATCGAAATTAGCAGTCAGGAGCAACTGTCACGATGGCTGAATTGGCAAAGCATCTGGACGGTATCCAGCAGATGCAGGTTCAAATCCTGCTCGTGACTGTTATTTTCGATTTCACATTTTTCACTTTGTGTTTAATGTATTATTATGCAATTTCACGGACACAAAGTACACCCAGACTCAGAACAACCATTTGTGGCTTACACAAAGAATTGTCCTGTGTGGGAATCGAACCCACAACACTCGGGCTGGAGGCCGGTATCTAAACCACTCCACCATCTGTGCAGTCGAGTCATTCTGAGACAAGCGCGGCTCTACCAATAAACTAGTAATACTATTAATACTAAATAAGCCTTAACGACGAATGAAAACCTTTTCTGATCTGTATTTTTAGCACTTGACATGCTCAGCTACTTAAAAGTACAAATTATTATTTATGAATGAGGAAAAAGAGAACTTTAGTGCGAGCGAGAAACGAACCTGCGTCCCTTCCAATCCGGGGAAGTGCTCTAATCCACTGAGCTACCGCACTACCTTTCGGGCATACCCAATCTCTTCATCACATTTGTCTTAACGGCCAACCTTTACCGCTCGCACTAAAGTTCTCTTTTTCCTCATTCACAAATAATATATTTATAATCAAAACCTGTCATCATTTGCTATAATCAGTACATCGGTGGGACAACGATGCTTTCATAACATTCTCATTGGTTTTAGAAAACTAGCTCAAGAATTTCGTTTATTTACTGTAATAATAGATTTTGATTATTTCTGTTTTCAAAACTAACCAACTCACGCATTATATGGTAATATACCGACCTTCAGAATGCAGTGGTCCAACGCAAATTTAATTTGTAATTCTAATATCACAAGCCTTAAAAACCATTGCAATTAAGCAAGAAGTAATGGTTTTGGAGTTAAAAAATCGTATTAACCGAACGCTGAGGCACCGGTCGCCGTGACCCACTTCCGACGCCGCCATTTTGAATATTATGCGCGCGCGCGCCAGTTTTGGTGGCACATTTCACATAAGAGCCGGCTTATCTGCATTGGTGTTTTACTTTTTACTTTATTTTCAAAAGATTTATGGTTCCATTGTAATTACTTTTGTGATACTCAAAAACTAAATTACTCGTATGCTATTTATAAATTCAAATTTAAAGTAAAAAAAAATAATCCAAATGTAGAGCATACATTGCTGCCTGCAATTCTAGCGCAAGTATTACCGTTTTTACGTTAATGCGAAGGAAAGAAAGAAAGAAGAAGAAAAAGAAGAATATCCATATTTAGATATTTTTATATATATTTTTAGCATTTGACATGCTTAGCAACATACATTAAACACAAAATGAAAAATGTGAAATCGAAAATAACAGTCACGAGCAGGATTCGAACCTGCACCTCCTGGATACCGTCCAGGTGCTTTGCCAATTCAGCCATCGTGACCCTTGCTCCTGACTGCTTTTCACTTTGTGTTTAATGTATGTTGCTAAGCATGTCAAATGCTAAAAATATATATAAAAATATCTAAATATTTATAGGATTTGCGTCATTATTAGGTAAAATCTTAATTGTAAAATTAAGTTTACCTGGTCGGTATAATGTATGAAAATACTTCCGACAGATGGTGCAGGCGTCACCCAAAGACATTAAGTATGAAAGTGTTATCGAGATTAGCAGTCAGGAGCAAGGGTCACGATGGCTGAATTGACAAAGCATCTGGACGGTATCCAGGAGATGCAGGTTCGAATCGTGCTCGTGACTGTTATTTTCGATTTCACATTTTTCACTTTGTGTTTAAAGAAGAATATCCTTTAGTATATTAAGGGCAATTTTTTATTTACACAAGTAATTAATTAGTTAATCGGTAAAACCTGTCAGATTAAATAGATGAGTAATATACGAGGGGTGATCCAAAAGTAATGATAATTGGTTAATTCAGGTCCACATAAAAATCCAAAAAAAATTTTTTTCGCTAGCCTATACACTCACTACGTCAGCCTAAAAAAATCATATAAATAGGTCAGGATTTCCGGGAGATACATTCATTTGAGTACGAACTATCGAAGAGATAACATCAACATGGAGAAAAACGAAATTAGAGCTGTGATCAAGTACCTCTGTTTGAAAAAAATGTCTACAAAAGACATACACTGTGACTTGGTGGAAACATTGGGGGACTCTGCTCCTCCATATTCTACAGTTGCACGCTGGGCCAAGGAGTTTAAGCTGGGCAGAACATCCACTGAAGATGAACATCGCGAAGGACGCCCATCCACGTCCCTCACAGAAGACAACGTGAAAAAAGTCGAAGATGTTGTGTTGGCAGATCGAAGAGTGACCATCAGGCATGTAGCTGAGGTCACAGGGATCTCATATGGAAGCGTTCAAAGAATCATTTCGAACGAGTTGCATATGAAAAAGGTCTCTGCGCGTTGGGTTCCCAGAATGTTAACCGACGAGCAAAAGAAAAAACGAGTTGACATTTCGAGGGCCAATCTCGAAAAGTTCCAAGCAGATGACTTGGAAGCGAGCCTCCTCACCGACGCCAAAGAAATTCAAAGTCTCAAGTTCGGCGGGAAAGGTTATGGCGTCTGTTTTTTGGGACGCTAAAGGAATAATTTTGGTGGAATATTTGGAAAAGAGAGCCACTATTACGGGCTCTTACTACGCAGACCAAATAAGAAGATTACGGGAGGCCATTAAGGAAAAAAGACGCGGCAAACTGCGAGCTGGAGTGCTGTTTCACCAAGACAACGCACCGGCTCACAAAGCCGCAGTTGCGATGGCTGCCATTCAAGAAACGGGATTCGAACTGGTCGAACACCCTCCCTATTCGCCAGATCTGGCTCCTAGTGACTTTTACCTCTTTCCTCGGCTCAAGGAACACCTCCGAGGCAAGAAATTTGAAGACAATAGCGAAGTTATGGCCGCTGTTGAGGCGTTTTGGGAGGGTCAAGAAAAGGAATTTTTTTCAAAGGGAATCCTGGGTTTATAAAAAAGATGGACTAAATGTATTGATTTGTTAGGAGACTATGTAGAAAAATAAATTATTATTTTAACTTTAATTACCGTGTTTTATTTTCATTATCATTACTTTTGGATCACCCCTCGTATGTAAATGTTAAAGACAGAAAAAGAAAATTATATTCAAAAAAATGTCCTATAGGCAATTTGGCGTTGATCACAGAAATTAACCATCAACCAATCATATCATTCATATTGAGCTGTTGTCCTAACAACCAGCATTGGTTAAGATAAAAGGTACCTATGGCGGAAACGTATTAAAATTGAATGTCGATATAAATATTGATGAACTATAAGAAAAAGATGGGTGTTCGTGTTTGCAAATTTTTCCCTTTAAATTATGATAAGATCATAGACGATAATTACCATGGGGTGGTATAAACGATAGCTAAATGTATCAATAGTATAAAGTCGCTATTTGCGTGTCTGTTAGTTAGCTTTTTTAAAAACGTTTAAAAAAATCTAAGGAAGGTTTATAAATATTTACAGGGGACAGTACTTTACTATGGGAATTAAAATGTTATTACATTTAAAAAATTAAATGTTTTTTAATCATGTCAATATGCGGCATCCGCTGGCTACGCCTTAAGATAATAATTTAAAATAGTGTAAAAGGTTCTAGTTCAAAAGTACAAAATATATTAGCATTACTCAATCGCATCCGTCCGAAGCGAGTCCATAGTAATTAAAAAACGATAGATAAGTACCTAATAAAAAATGTAGAGCATTATTAATACAGGTCAAACGGCTTTTCGATTTCGATGTAATGGCACGGTATTTCGGATTATGCCATTAGTCAAATGCCATTACGATTATAACAATTCCGACCTAACGAATAGTTTGACCTCAATCAAAATAATAAAATATTTAGGTTGCGTTCCGCAAATTGGCACACAACATTATTTTTCTCTAGTATAAACATACTAATATTAATTAAACTAATTTGCAGTGCTAACCCAGCGGGAAAACCAAGCTTCTGTTGATTTTCAAACAGAACTACAAGTCTAGTGATCGCTGAATCTTATGAAATCCTTATCACCTATATACACATTTATATTTTTACTTTGTGTATGCATGAATTATTTTATATATAGGTCGTAAGCCTTGGGCCTACCCTGCGCGCAAACTTAGGCCCTGGCTGACAAGCGCCACGTCGATTGTACCAGTCCAACACTGAGTGTAACTCTTTATTGAAAAATCCACACAAGCATGGGTCGTCGAGTGCGGGCGAATGGGCGCCCTACACTACCTTATTGTCATCCCGGATGGTGGCTGTATATTTTTCTAGTCTAAAAAGACACAAACTCATTACAACAGATACAATACTTTTTGATCTATATTTTTAGCACTTGACATGCTCAGCTACTTTTAGAGTACCAATTATTATTTGTGAATGACGAAAAGAGAACATTAGTACGAGCGGGAATCGAACCTGCATCCCTTCCTATCCGAATAGGCTATCCGAAATAGTAAGGGACGCAGGATCGATTCCCGCTCGTACTAATGTTCTCTCTTTCCTCATTCACAAATAATAATTTGTACTCTAAAAGATACAATACTCTTAAAATGTAATTGTCTGAAATCTAAACTCAATACTGCCAGTAAGTTGTAATTCGATTATTTGCATAAGTTACACCACTTTGTATTAAGTAAAAAAGTATGATAAAATCATCTCTTACCACTGACCCGAATAGGCCTTGATGAAATATAACTCTGTAGTTACAGTTATGATTAAAGAGCATTTGTATTTGAAGCGAGGTTGATTTCATTGTAAAAAAGCGTATTATTATGTTTTCTGTAATTGTAATAAAGAGACATAAAAACACATATTACTAGGAAGGTTATTCTTTCTTTGCAGCCACATCACAGCAATCGACGTAGCGCTTTCAGCGAATTTCGTTCAATGAAAAATGAAATGTTATAATTCTTTTTAAAATTGGCACGTGTACGATTGCTGTACGTGTCTTCGTGGAACCGTTTCCACGTTGAGATTCGAAGAATAATGTATAATGTAATGGATTCAAAACACAAAGCAAATAGCTGCTCTATACGCCTTTGGTACATATTATAATGGCTATAATTATAAAGAAAAAGGTACTTCATTCGTCAAAATGTAATAGGCGATAACTCTATCACGGTTTCAAGTACAAATTATCTGTGAATGTGGAAAAAGAGAACTTTAAAGTAAGTAAGCTAAGCATGTTAAGATCTAAAAATACAGATCAAAATGTTTAAAAATCTTGCCATCAAATAGTATGAATTTTAATTCCAAAATTAAACTTATTATATTGGATTAATGCATGTTAATACATTCGATAGATGGCGTGGGTCGTAAAGACAAATGTGATGTGGAGATTGGGTATGGCCGAAGATAAGTGCTATAGCTCATAGGTTCCTTTACCGCTCGCACTAAGTTCTCTTTTTCCACATTCACAAATACTTTGTTCTTTAAAGTGCATGCCAAGTGCTAAAATACAGATTAAAATGTCTATCACGGTTATCAATTTCTAAAGAATCAGTTACAAAGGGTAATACGGAAAAATTCAATAACTTTTTGTTTGCCTGACCGGGAATCGAAACCGAGTTCTTTAGATCTGCAATCGCATACACTACCCGAGATAGATAACGTATAAATTAGATCAAGATCTGTAATGGTAAGATGTATATGTATTTGTTTTCATCTGTCTATGCGTGAATATGTTATAATGCGCCAATTCTTCTTTATTTGTGATATAAATAAAAGAACTAAGATATATTTAATATATAAATTCTCGTGTCGCGGTGTTTGTTACCAAACTCCTCCGAAACGGCTGGACCCATTTGTGTGAAATTTGGTGTGCATATCGGGTAGGTCTGAGAATCTGCCAACATCTATTTTTCATACCCCTAAATGATAAGCGTAACCCATCCCTAAATATTGATTTTTTATTTTTATGACATTTTTTTTAATTTTTATTTTATTATTATTCGGCATTAAAAATACATACAACCCTAAATTTTCACCCTTCTACTGCCGATACAGAAATAATTTATATGGCAAAACAACGTTTACTGGGTCAGCTAGTCTATTATATATATTTCTCGTGTCACGTTGTTGCGATAGATGGAGCCTTTAAAGTCAAACGCACTCCACTGCAAAGATCAGAGGCAGTCAAATATTCTCGGGGTCAATTTTGTCGTATCGTTCTGCTACCGCGACGCTATTAATCCTTTGGATTCATATAAAATTGTGGAAAGTATATTTTCCGCGTTGCTTAATTGACACGTCACTACACCGGAATTAAGCAACGTAAGTCTGGGTGTACTTTGTGTCCGTGAAATTGTAGCTATGTTTGTAAAATACAAAGCCATATAAGGATTATTCCTTAGTGCAGTGTTGACTTTCAAAAAAAATAAGGGTAAAATCCTTAAAACTAAGATTGCAATACTCGGAACGATGATACCAATTCACCTTTACCCAGTGGCAGTGTAAAGTATCGGGCACTTCGTAAAATATCATACAACGCACCGTCTGCATTGTTGGATAGCCGCTGTCGCTATAGTTACCATCAGCTCAAAATTACTGGCTCTTCTACCATTAAACATTACAAAAGTCTAGGAACAAGACCCAATATTTTCCCAACAGTATTTTAGCTAATCACACAGCCTAGTTAAATTATGTAAATGAGAAAAATATTTTTAATGAAATCATCTCAAAGCGAAAAACAACTAATTAGACTAATCAAGGAGGCCGATACGGTTTGTATTGAATAATGACTAACTAAAACGTAACACATTTGGCAACTTTATATTCAAGAAAATCCATTTCTGTAGTCTGTTAAATAGTAATAACCCCTATTTTTTGTTAATGCAAGAAAAAATGCACAAACGTATGTAACCGCACACCCCGTCGCTCGGGGCAACGAACAGAATAGTATCCGGGAGGCCCTCATCCGATAAATAAACCCTCTCAAAATAGTCTCTCCCCTGAAACCCTGAACTGTGTTACTTACATTGCTTCAGTGGTAAATAGTAAATCCCTGAATATTAAATAAGATAATTAAAGAATTTATTAACACTTATAGTTATAACGCATGTAAGACATAATCTATAGGTACCAAACTAACTTATCATCACGCCATTTCCCTTGCGGGGTAGGCAGAGAGAACAGAGTGCCAAGAGCCTCTATTCTTGCATACTTCTCTCGCTTCCTCAACATTCATAACTCTCTTTATACACGCTGCCCAGTTTCGGAGACTCCTGACTCCACCTTCCTTCAATACATGACCAATTTGGTCTAGGTAGGTGAGTCTCGGACTCCCCCTGTACCTACATCCTTCCACTTTCGCATTGCATATCTTCTTAGCCTGTCGCTCGTCCAGCATTCTTTCCACGTGTCCGAACCATCGGAGCATTGCCTTTCGCATCTTTACACCAATACTCTCTTTCATACCTACTCGCTCTCTACGTCATTGTTACGAATGCAATCAGTCAGCCTCACTCCACAGATTCTCCGCAGAGATCGCATTTCGACCGCATTGATTTTACTCTCATGCTCCTATTTACATACGCAACTCTCGCTTCCATATAATAACGTTGGGACAAGCACTGCGTTGTGTATGCGACACGCGCCTTCTGGCTGAGATGGTGGCTGCCGAGAAGTTGTCCCAATGCTCCGTTCACTCTATTTCCCGCATTCACTCTTCTCTCTACATCAGTGGTGTACCTTCCATCTCGAATGAATCCACATCCACATGTTTGTTTCTGTACACGCCATCACACAAAAACTAATTAATAATTTTGATAAAACTTTCTCGCTATTAAACACAAAGTGAAAAATGTGAAATCGAAAATAACAGTCAGGAGCAGGATTTGAACCTGCATCTTCTGGATACCGTCCAGATGCTTTACCAATTCAGCCATCCTGACAATTGCTCCTGACTGCTAATTTCGATAACACATCATACTTAACGTCTTTGGGTGACGCCTGCGCCATCTGTCGGAAGTATTTTCATACATTATACCGACCAGGTAAACTTAATTTTACAATTAAGATTTTACCTAATAATGACGCAAACCCTTTAAATATTTAGATATTTTTATATTTATTTTTAGCATTTGACATGCTAAGCATGAAAGAAGAAGTCAGGATGGCTGAATTGGTAAAGCATCTGGACGGTATCCAGAAGATGCAGGTTCAAATCCTGCTCCTGACTGTTATTTTCGATTTCACATTTTTCACTTTGTGTTTAATATATAGTGCTAAGCATGTCAAATGCTAAAAATAAATATAAAAATATCTAAATACTTTCTCGCTACTTAATAGAAATCTAGAGAATAACTGAAAAAGGTTACTGGGTACACAAATTCGTTTAGAAATTTATTTAGTGAATTGATAACAAGTATTAATCGTCACAACAATAATCGTGATCATATCATATAAAGGCACTATACCTATCCCTCTGATTCAGTTATGCGCTAATAATAACATCTCGCTCTATTTTAACGTGCACACTAGTCGCGAAGGTGACACATTAATAAACCTTAGTATTTACGTGGCTAAGTTGTACTAACTACTCTCATTGATGACTCGATCCTAATGCAAGAGTTTACTAATGGGCACCTCCAGCCAAAATACCCACTTGGATTAATTTTATTACTCTTATGAATATGAATGATTTTTCTCGTTTGATGTAAATTGCAGGTTTAAAACGTTAGCCCGATAGCAAGTGAGTACTCTCACTTAGTACCCAGCCCTACCACCAGTAATGCAATGGATGATAATTGCCGACTTCAGTGGCCTTGTACCACACCCGCGGGAAAGTGTGGGTTGGTGACAGTCCGCCAATTACTTGAACATATTTCGTTTTCCTGCGCGGGCTAATTCCTTTCTCCGCCTTCTTCCTTTATCCAATTTTTCGCAATCCATCTATCTCAGAGTCTTAATCTGGTTCTATAACGGAACACATTCGAACCTAAAACTCTCCTAGGCAATTTTACCTTATACACGTCTCATTGCAAGCTGATTGGCGGACATCACAATCAACTCTCTCTGTCTCTCTATATATCTATTTCTCACTCTACAGACTTCAATCAATCGAAACCTAAATAGATACTCGTATTTCTTTTATTGTTATGTTAATTAAACTCTGTCCGCCTTATTACAAAACATAGTCTAACTCCTAAACCAGGTCTATACCATCTTTAGACCACGGTTTAACAAAATTCTTATTACAAAATCAGTTTTAAGCATTAAACCATGAACTAAAAGATAAACTACCGGAAACCTAGTTTAAGTAGTTTAGGCTGGTCTAAGTCTTAATGTCAAATATTTTTATTGCAAGTTATGGTTAATATTAAAATATGATTTTATGATTTTTATGTGAAAAGTGAATAATAATATGTTTCATTTTATTTATGTGAAAGATGTTTAAGTGACCTCTCTCTCAGAAATGCTATGCCGAGCTAATATACCTACTTACGCATAAATTCTTTTAGTTACAGAATTATCTCCTGTAGAATTGGATTCAATCAAGATTACATCCAAATTGTGTATGTGTTGTGAAATGTATAAATACAAATAGTTGGCGCACATCTTTTGTGATTTACCTTTGTACATAAAAGAAGATACAAAATGAAAAGGTGGGGCAGGACTTTGCCAAAGGACAAACAGAGAGGAGAAATAAAATACAACAATGCATGCAATACTCAATGATGCAATATGACATTATACCTATACCTTCTACATAACAACTATCACATTTGAATAAAAAATCCAATGGTGGACACTAAAGACAAATAGATGAAAATCAGCTAGCAATCTCAAGATATTAAAGTTTTTATTTTATATAATGAGTGAATTTGTATTAGGATAAATAAAATTTTACATCTATTTTTCTTGTCTAATCAATTACCTAATTCTACCTACCCAGTTAATATAACGGTAAAGCATTGTATTGTGGCAGTCGAATCATGCTCGAATGGGTACTATACCTGAAAATCAGTGCTGCAGCAGCCAAATGTTGGTTGGCTGAGGTAGGACCTTTTTAGCTTCTACAAGTTGTATAATATTGCATAAGTATAGTGTGATTTGAATGCTGTAGAAACTAAAAAAATAGGTATTTATCTTTCTTTTCTTTGTTTTCCTAATAGGTTACTTTCATTTCACTCAAAGGATTAAACTCTTCACATACCTATACATAGGTAGGTATGTCTTGCACAGTGATTAGGTATTAACACTCTGGTAAATAACTTTAAATGGCAATAATATACATATATAGAAAAATAAAACAGTATTAAATGATGCACTATGTATTATTTTAATAATAATAAAATACTTTCTGATATTTACGCGAATGTTATACATTTTGAAATAAAACTACGTTTACGGAATCTATCGCGTTTACTTGATTTTACCGTTTTGAGATGAGATGAAATGAGATGAAACCGTTGAAATAACATATCAACCTTGGACGTCTATCATCTAAGTCCACCCGTGATCATGAATGCTTTAAAGTATTCAAAACGTCGGGATAGTAGTAAAATCAAGTAAACGCGATAGATTCCGTAAACGTAGTTTTATTTCAATAATAAAATTTTAGCCTCACAATTATATTCATACAAAAATGTTTCCATGGTATTCAGTATTACATATACCTACGCAACAGTTTTGTGTAATATTATTTTAATAAGATTCGTATTGTATCCTGAGGTTTTAAGTAAGTAATAATAATTCACTGTGAAATAATAGCATGGTCCAGTGCATTCCAGAGGTCTATTTCAATTTGCGTACCATATACCTATAACTTCGCTCGTTAGAGAACTGAGATATTTATTTAATAGGTACTAGGTACTACAAGAAACCCAAACATTCATAGAAGTAATTCCAAACCTAAAAAATCTGAAAAGTTAACTAAATTATGTTGCGATGAAATAGTTTTGTTTGTTTATTGTTCAAGGTTTAATAAATTAGTGTTTTAACAAATTTATTCCGTTTTACGTCCACAAAGATTGACCCGGGTAATCGTGTAATAAAGTACCAGCATAATTAATTTATGTATCAGAATAAATGGTAATCAAAAGAAAAGTGATAACTGATATAAAATATAATTTCTATTTATTTTCTTCGTTCCTAAATAAATCGCCAATATTTTTTCTATAAAATACATTCCTTTCTAAGCGTGCGTAATGAATGGTGATGCACTGAACGAACAATATTATTTAGAAAGACCTAAATCGCAGTACTAGGAAGTCCATGGTTTAATTATTTTTTGTAATAAGAGTAAGTTTAGTCAATGGTTTATAAGTTAGACCTGGACCAACTAGTTCAGGTTTAAACCGCGATTTAGTCCGTGTTTTGTAATAAGGCGGTGTATGTTCATTAAGATTTGTGACAGATAGTTCCCTGTAGCAATAAAAAAGATTATTCATATCAGGTTTTTTTAAATATTTTAGGTCATTAGAAGCAATGGCAGTGTTAGCAGCCCAATGATAACGGCGCGATATATTGATTTGGGTATTACATGTGCAATGGAAGCTACATAAGTTACTAAATATATTAAAGACTAGTCTTTGCTAGTTTTTTGGTTATATCGAAGGTTCCCGGTATAGTAGCGGGATAAAATGTATACCAGTTTTTAAGTCTAATCTAGAGCTATCAAATAAAAAAGTTGCATCAAAATCCGTTCAGTAGTTTTTGCGTGATGTGGGAACGAACAAACAGATAAACACGACAAAAAATCTAAAAAATGTCGCTTTGTATATATAGCCTAATACAGTATTTTTTCTCAAATATCTTAAATGCACAGACATGACTCTATTACAGCTTTATAATAGTCTAGATGCAACCCACAACAATGTCCAGAGAGAAGAAGATATTTGATATCTGACATGTCCCCACTAAAAAATAAATGGTTACAGTTGTAATTTGGCAGTAAATATAACAGGACCAAATTAAATAAACCGAGCCAAGACACAAACCTGTAATCAACCGACACCAAAAAAAAGCTACAAATAAACACCACGCGTATAACGGGCTTAACAATAGCACGCTTCTAAGCGCGTGCTATTTAAATCCATCAGAACAATCACGTGGTAGAAATTTTGGCGAAAAACATTCTGTATAAACCTTTCAAATGTAGGTAAACGTGGCGAGAAGTGACTTCGAAACTCGTGAGCACTGAGAAGACCCGTGACTAACATGAGACCATTAAGGAGAAATTTGTCGAATAATGCACAGATGGTGGAGTAGTGTAGATATCAACCTCCGATATCTGTGTTGATGGTTCGATTCCGCAGGCCTACTATTTGAGTGAGCCACAAAAGGTTGTTCTAAGTCAGAAGTTCTTTAAGTCCGTGAAATTGTATATTTATGCTCCGCGATACAGGTATAATACCTGTACCATAGTGTGCAGGGTATTGTCTAAGTATAACTGAAGTAATGTCACATAGTTCCAAAGTATCGTCAGTACAGGCGGAGAGACGGCACCTGGCGGGTTTATTTAATGAGTGAGGGACAACAACCTGTTCGTCGCTCCGAACGACGGGGTGTTCGAAGTCAGTTACAATTTCACTAGCCTTAATAAAAAAAGGTATTTTCTGAAAATGAAATATGGCATAAAGATCCTAGAATTTCTTCTTTCTTAAATATGTTAGTTTATTTATGAAACGCGAAGGAAATATTCAAGTATAAGTAGATAGGTAAACGGTCTTCGACTCCCAATGGTGCAATCGTCGGAGCCCCATGTTTCTGAATTAGAATTCGGTTCTGATATATCTTTCAATATTACAGCAGTCGGTATTTTCTTTTTCATCCATTATTGATCCACTATTGGGCACGGGTACCTTCTCAGAGTGCGAGGGCATTACAAACATCACAAGCTGTCAATAAAATCTCTTAGGTATACAGGCTACCTCACAATGTTTTCAATCAACAAGTAGATTAATTTTAAAACAAAACACTCATCATTTGGAAACAACTGCACAGTCTCGGGGTCCACTGTGTCGTAACGTTGCTGCCGCGACGCTATTAATCCTTTGGTTCATATAAAATTGTGGAAAGGATATTTTCTGCGTTGCTTAACTCCGGTGTAGTGACACGTCACTGGCGCCAAAGTGTTTCAAATCAATTGTACAGATGGCAGAGTGGTTTAGATACCGACTTCCCACCCGAGTGTTGCGGGTTCGATTCCCACACAGGACAACTCTTTAAGTGATCCACAAATGGTTGTTCTGAGTCTGGGTGTAATTTGTGTCCGTGGACTTTACAAAACATACAATGTTTTGTAAAGTCCCCCGCGATACAAGGATTATTCCTTAGAGCCAGCGCGTTGTCTTATTACGAAAAAAAAAATCTCTATAACTCAAGAGGTGTGTTGTGCCCTCGCACTGCGGATCGAGCTCGATAACACTGTCTTTGCAGTCCTTGATTTTACCACAAGGCTGTCGGTGTTAAGCAAGTGGAAAATCTTTAACGTCATGAACATCACATAAATACAAAAACTTGTATGACTTTAGTATATTATTAAAGTATGGGGATGTACAAAATGTTAATGACAAATTAGCAAGTAAACGGGAAATTTAAGTAAATAAGTATTAACTAATTTTCTCAATGACCTCATTATTGTTTTTATCATGTTGTATGTCACATAAACGTACACAAAAATAAAAACTTTAATAATCACAACTTAAGATTCGATTTTGTTTGCCCATTTCGACAAGACCTTATTTGTGTCAACTTTTGATATCCTTTAGTTTCATTGGTTACAATTTTCGACTTTATTACTTTACGAATAAAGTTGTTGTGTTATTATGAATATTTTTGCATAGGATAGTCGGTCAACGACGTTTCCTATGGCAGCATAATCTACTCGCGTCGCATACCAATATCATTTGTCATACGTGCCTTTTCGGGATCGAGTTGAGAATGAAACGTGTGTTGAATTAAAATAACTATGTGACTTATTTATATGTATAAGCATTCCGTTATAATCAAACAAACGCAATTGTAATTATACTTATAAAATTAGATTTTTACCGTAGCCTATTATAGCCATTTTTTTTTGTCGTTCGGGGCAACGAACAGGGTAGTGTGGGGCCCTCACCCACTAAATAAACCCGCCGTGAAGTCTCTCCGAGCCTATTATAGCTTAGCAACATCAGATGCATTAGTCGCGCGTCGCCAACTCAAAGGGATGGGATATGGAGAGGACGGATAATGAGGAGAGGATATGAAAGGGTTTTAGACCTCCGATTATCAAATTATATTTTTAGTGATTAGATATTATGATAAAGTCTCGCCAAATATCTTCAACGTTGACAACACGTCTTCAACATATTTAGTCTATGTTTCTGTTTATCAAATCCATAACACACATACACAGTTTCAATAAACTAGTTCGACATCAGAAAAGGCAACCTGTATCAATAAATAACGAAAGCAGTTCCTGCATTTTCCCATCGACGAACCTTGGTCTAACAATCGCGCAAATCGTTCAGTTACGTTATACTTACCTACATATTTGCAGCTGTTATTACACCGATAGATTGATTTGCGATTGAACATAGATTGATTTAAATTGAAATTATAATATACCTAGCTTTTGTTTACTTATCGTAGAGGAAAATATTGTGGTTTATTTATTAAATGAAGAAATATGATATAAGAATGAACGCAGGGGAAACTTATAACGCGAAGGTGCGACGCTCTGTGCGCGGATGCGTCGCTCAGTTGAGGGTACCCGAAAGGGTAAGCCGCCGGCGGACCACTGAAGGAATGTAATATGGTTCCAATGGTCTGCCAACAAAGGCGGAGAGACGGCACACAGCGGGTTTATTTGGTGGGTGAGACCCCGCACTACCCTGTCGTTGCCCCGAACGACGGGGTGTGCTGCGGTTAGGAACATTTTTTCCCGCCATAACAAAAAACAAGTGGGATACTTATAAGTAGGGTACGCCAAAATGGCACTAACAAATGAGAATCAAAGAAATTGATAGTTGTCTCTAAAAATGGAGGTTCACGTAAACACTCTTGGTTAGTACTAAACTCTACCATCAGCGCCACTAGAATATTTGCTTTATTCTTCGGAGTTGCCTGTTTAGAAATACATAGAAAAAAGAGCAAAAGACATATAAATCAACAAGTAGACTAAGACAAGACCGTTCAAAATCTTGTTCACTTTTTTGTTTAGCTGTTGTGTACCGTGAGCACACTAATATAGGTATACTAATAAGTCAGTCATACAAATTCGACGACTAAAGTCTATAACAATAGATATAAGTACAGATGTAGGTCAAAGCAGTCTTCCTGGACAGTATGGTGAACTTTAGCACGAAGATAAAGTGTGATAATGTTATCATCACACTATAAGATAATTCTGGTTCACATGTGTAATGTGATTTCCATGTTTTGTTAAGTGTTAAGGAGTATTACGTATTTAGAAAAAAATACCTATATTGTTAAATACATTTATTGCTCTAAAAATAATGTATACTTCTATAATAGTAGGTGTTGGGTGGATCAAACTACCGGACTTTTAAAAAAAATGGCGAAGAGTTAAAGGCGGAGAATTACAAAGTATGTTTAGCCTAAGTTAATGCAGGTACCTAGTAGGATATAATAAGTAGATGATAGATTTATATCTTAGCTAGCGGAAATTGTGGTATTCTGCATACTCCTAAACATATATGTATACTATATGTATATTTATGTACCTACATTATTCCGTTAATATAGTAGTAGCTAAAATATATGTTTACTGTACTAGATAGTTAATAAAAACGTTTAGTCGATAGGTATAAAACTTTATAAAACACCGACTGTATTTATTACGTAAACTACACAAATCTTTTCAAGACTTTCAGTTTTTACCAAAGAATGTGTGGGTCAAGGTTTATACTTGGCTAGAGAAGTACCATGGTTTTTATTCTATAAGACATTCAGGTATTAAAAAACGATGAATCTTGTATGTGAAGAAATTGCCAGATATATTTTTGAAATAACAATAGTTTTGAGCTGTCAATAGAATATTATGAGGCCTAGAATACATGATCGTTGGCAATATACCAAACGAAATATGATATATGTGGACAATGATATATAGTATAAGTATATGACAAGGGGAATATGTATACGAAAATAATATGTGTATTGTGTTGATCCTAGCGATGAGCAAGCAAGACCAAGGCTATATATCTGGGTCTTCCTCTTTCCGGTACTAATTTGCCCGTTTTTGCTGAGGTGCAGTCTTAATTATGCAAATTGCAAGAATTAGAGCTATTTTGCTAATAAACAGTTGACTATAAGCAAATTAATATGACTATACTTTTGACTAATACATAGCATCACGCCTGTATTCCCCGAAGTGGTAGGCAGAGGTGTATTACACACCCACGACTCGCCAGCTATGTTTAAGTCCCACGTAATAGGGGGCGAACCTACTGACGTCTACCGGGCACATTTCCAAAGTCCGGGCTGCTACTGAGAATTTTTCTTTTTAGGAAAAAGCTCAATAATATTTTGCCCGACCCGGGGATCGAACCCGAGACCTCATGATTAGCAGTCGCATACACTACCGCTACACCACCGAGGCAGTTTACTAATGAGACTAAGGGAATTAAACAGTGATCAGCCATTGCGTTACCGGTGGTAAGGTTGGGTACCAAGTGGTAGTTGGCCATCTAGTTATTCATTTCTCATCCGCAAATTGAAATGGTAAGCAGCGACTTGGCAGTATTATTGTTATCGTTCGCTGTACCTACCTGGGACGTACCACCTTCTCACAAAAGATCAGCGTGAAGGAATGGTCTCCACTCATATTTTGTTGCGTATAAGGTGTGCTTTAAACCTCACCCCCTCCCATACTGTCCACCTCCATATCTCTTGTCTATAATCCTGCCTATTCATTCAACTCCTATACCGTAGGCAACGCTTTAGAGATTCCTCTGGTGTTGCTAGTGTCTATATGCTACGGTAACCGGTTACTATTATTATGCACATTTTCTTACAACTTACCCCTTAGTACGGGTAAAACTGGGAGGGGTAATATTTATACATTGTCACTTTAGTTTGTTTGGATTTGACATACCTACTTAATTATATAAAATGTTATACATAGATAGCATCCGAATTAGCGCAACATCGTCGCGAATATCTAGGTCACGGTCTGAGGTGCGAACGGGACGCAATACATCGGCATACACACGAAAGAGAGAGACAGAGAACCATATGTACAGGTTTCTATTGAACGATTTATTACCTGTTTTATAATTTGTTTATAAAACATTTTGCGAGGAAAATTAAATGTAAACTAATTGATAATGATTGAGTAATTATATAATTACAATCGTATGAATATTTAAAATATATATCTACTGTTTATGTTTCAATATTCATATTATGATTGGTTTCGCGTGTATGTGTTTTTTTATTGTTTATGATGGAAGACGAGCTACGGCCCATCTGACGGTAAGTGGTAACAGCCGCTCATGGACTCGACAATACTAGTAATACTTACTGCTGACAGTACTACTGCCAAGCCGCTGCTCATAATTTCATTACGCTTATGGAAAATGAAATTAAAAATGAAACAGAGGCGTTATAAGTAAGTCACTTTAAGTCTACGGCACTGTTGAAATCAATTAATTGCAAGACTACTCTATACGCCATCTGTCCTCTACAACATTTTAATTAATCTACATCTTTTCTTGTCTTGTCTGCTGATTGTCGAACATTAAAAGATTACTTGCTCAGTTTGCGTATTTTATTAATTGAATAAACAGTTCTGAAATTATATAAATTCGTTCATAAAATATTAGGCACATTAATTATCTCTAGGTAAAAAATCTATGCCACAGGAAGCATTCATTTTTCAAAAGGTATATACTTTATCGGCTCGCGATTATAATTATGCATTTCACGATGATTGCTTTAGCAGTTTCGGAGTAACAAACAAACGACGCAACGCACTTTCGCATTTATAGTATTACCAAGGATTGCCAACCAGAGTGTAATGTTCTATTATGTACACGGAATCCATGGTGCGCCGACCACATACTGGCATCAAAATCCAACAGTGTAGCCATCTCCATATTAATCGCCTACAAGCGAATAACTACAAACACTAACAAAGATACCGTTACCTACAGATGACTCACAAATCCATATCTGCAGTGAGTTTGTCAATAACTAAACGATTGCACAATGCTTTACCATCAGGGTTGTCACCTGTCCTATTTTATATAGTATCGTATTATGATTATGTTAGTCGATTTGACTAAATTAAATATAAGTATAATAATGATCTCTAGATCGTAAGTCACGGCGACCAGTAACAAAAAATGCTGCACGTGATATTATAGTGCAGTACGCATACACAAGTGCACTCTCTGTTCCCTCACTCTCATAGTCTGATGGAACACACTGACACAATCGAAAAGAGATCAGGTGAACCTAAGACTTTACGTGCTTTCAGAGGCACGAGCGTGAAACACCGTGAACTTTCTAAACTAAGAACGGTAATTGAGAAATTGTTGAGGAAAAAAAATACTTTACGTTTTGTTGGCCCAACCCGGGAGTCGAACGCGAGACCTCGTGATCTACAGTCGCATACACTATCATTGAACCACTGAGGCAGTTAATAAATATAATATATATACAGATAAGGTATATGATTTATGAATTATCTTGAAAAATATTATAGTATTTTTGTCAGTAATTTAAATATCACTAAAAACAAAATACAAATTAAGAATTCTGATAACTAATGTAAAAAGTTTAATACTTTTACAGTACATGACAGAAAAATAAATTAACTTTGAGATTAAAAAAGGTGGCAACCCTAGTTGCCCTGATTGTGAATATTGTCTTTGTTACAAAGGCTCAACAAGGATGAATGTTTAAAACGATTTAGAGTACTTGCCTGTAACTATACGTGGTTCCAATCGCATTTATTATAAAAAAAGAATTATTACTAGCCTTTAAAAAAGCCAAAAGCTAGTTTTTAGGTAATATCTCAGGTTCCCGATATAGTAGCGGGATGAAATGTATACCAGTTGTTAGTCTAATCAAGAGCTATCAAACAAAAAAAGTTGCATCAAAATCCGTTCGGTAGTTTTTGCGTGATGCGCGAACAAACAAACAGACAAAAAATCTAAAAAAAAAACGTTTTGTGTTTAGACACGCCTATATAGCCTAATTCAGATATTTTTTCTGAAATATCTTAAATGTACAGACATAGCTTAGATAAATTTTAATGAATTTAAAGTTCCCAGTAAATATTATTGATTACATTAAGATTATTGGTCATACAGTATTGCGTTCATCTATACTAGTATAAATCTGTAAAAGAGCTATGTCCGACTGAACATTTAAAATATTCGAGAAAAAAATAATGTTGACTATTTAGACGTCTCTGAAAACAAAAAGAGATTTTTTAGAGGCTAGTGATGTTTTTTTATATTGAACAATGTAGACAATAACCATCAGAAATCGTTAAGAAATAAAAGAATTTATATTGAAAATATTCAAAAAAGTAAACAGTGCCGGTGTGTGACGGACTAAAAGTATGTTACATCACTAGGGCCCGTTAGCGTTAAAAATAAAAAAGTCTCAGGCAGAAACACGATACATTCTCGCCTATAAATTGTTTTGGTCAGCTGTTCGCAGATTGTAGAAAGTTAAACATTCTTATATCATCTGGTCGCACACGGTATATTAGTAATTATTCCATATGCTACAAGGTTTATATTTTATTAAAGTATATACTTTGTTTACACATTTATGTGTGTGTTACATGTGAATCGTAATTATCAGTCGCGGGTAAAGAAACTATTTAACATGGTTTTTGAACATAACAACGCAATATTTATTTATGTACAGTATATACATTATGTATGTACCCAATTGAGAAACACTAGAAAAAAATAATTGAGTACCCCACTAGAGAAAATACACGGGATTGAAATCGGCGAAACAACAATTTATTTCTAGTGGTAGACCCTTGCATTTATCGAAGCTAGATCGGGAGGGAAGTAGAAGGGACTTCCCTGAGCGAGCAAACAACAGTGGGAAACCTTACCGTTGTGTTTCGTATGGTGAGTCAGAACGCTGGAACGCCAAATCCCCGTCCCTATCCTCTATTATTATTCCTATCCTCTCCTTATTATCCTTTCTCTATTATCCTATAGTCTCTATCTCTTATCCCTTTCCATGGAGATGGCCAGGCACGGATTATACCTCTGGAGTTAAGTACTAGCGTCTATAGGCTACGGTAACCGCTTACCATCATGTGAGCCGTATGTTTGCCACCCATGACTACATGGGTTATACTAATAAAAAATATGTTTTCAAAACCCATAATATCTTTTTTTGGGATATTTGAAGTATGTTGTGCAATAAAAATTATGTTTATTATTTTTATAGCTGAGGCAATTAAAGTTCTCTATGGTCGATAATGATATTGCTTAATTTTCGAATTTACAAGTTGCATTATTTGGCCGTTCGATGCCTGATAGTAAATACTCTAACAAGCAATATTTAGTGTGCTCTGTGAATAAACAATGTCAGTACTATAACAATTGATGAAGTGGGCTGAGCCGGCGGTAAGTAGTCGCATTAGGTGCCAGCCAGTGGGCTAAATAGCTCAAATAGGAATCAAGATGGCGTAATAAAAATCGATCATCAATCATATAAAATTATCATCATGACAATCAATTAATTACGAAAGATTGTAGGATAATTATATTTTAGTGCCTTTACAAAACGGGCTTATTTCGTCAAGAATTTAAGTGGGTTAAATGACACAAACCTATTATTACATTTAGTAAAAGTTAATATAAACTATACTTATTCTAAAAGTACTTACAATATCATGCCCCTGACTGCCACTCCTGACAACTTCTGGTGCCATATACTCAATGGTACCGCAGAAGCTGTACGCTCTGCTTTCACCGCCGCAGAACTCCTTAGACAAGCCGAAGTCAGTCAGCACAATGTGACCTTCAGCGTCTAGGAGTATGTTCTCCAGTTTGATGTCACGGTAGATAATGCCGAGCTGTTGAAAAAACAGAAGGTGAAAACTACACTAACTTAACAATGTTTATTTTTTGTCTGAGTTTAGGACATACATTAGGAGCTTAAGGTCATTACCGTCCTAATGTTGGGTCTTCGTGACAGTAGCTGTAGTCTACTAAGCTGGCCCAGTATGGGTTGGAAGATTCACAGTACGGGTCACAAGCCATCGACAAAATATCTCCGACATGTTGGTTTCCCCACAAAATTTTCCTTCACCGAGCAGTGAATTTGTAACACACATAATTTTGAAGTCACAGTTAAGTACCGTGCGAGATCTAGCCCAGATGTCGAAAAACACATCTCTGATTTTTAGTAATTGTTAAATGAACAAACGTACCCAAGAGCGAAGAACAGAATACATACTCTTATAATTTACTACTTGTAAAAGTTTTCATGATTATCACAATATAGCATCAACCAAACTCCGACGGTATAGATCTATAGAAGGTATGTCAGTTAGACCTAAAGTGATATAATATATATTCTACAGTATTACGCTTTTATCATTAGAGGTATAATAAGCCTTTACTGTCCCAGTAGGAATGGGTCGGCTCGACTGGGGAAATGCCACCCTCTCACAGAATATAAACGTATAAACTACCGTACGTAATCCTGTTGTTGTCTTTTGTATGATGAGTGACACGACGAAAGCATAAACCAAATGTGACCAATGTGGTCAAAATGCATACTTGTCTGAATGTCAGCTTTATTAACCTTTTCTTATGTTTTATGTACTACAAGACTGCGACAAAGCCAAATTGTCAATCATTTTTAGTTGGCTCATAATCTGTGCAGCAGCAGACATAATCTGTGTAACGTTTAAAGATGGGATTAATACCGAATATTTGCCACTATCAGCTGATATCAATATATTCTTCAAGTAATATCATAATATGTAAACTAATATATTAATATCACTAATATTTAATACGGAGGATATAGAGATATGCTGCATGTGCATATCAATTCCCACCACCATTTTTAACTCAATGATACGTACGATGTTCTGACCGATATGACACGTACGATGTTCTCACCGATATGCGATTCTATTTAGTCTATGGATATAGCAACACACCCATGTTCAGTGGTTACTGTTCATGTTTACGATATAGTGAATATGGCATATTAGCAATACGCCCGTATTAGCATATCAGATTGAGTCGGATTACTGATACATGAATACCTCCAATATCGCTGATATCTTAATGGATATGAATATATCGGTTCCATCTTTAAAAAACAATTACGAATGCAAAAATGCATATGACTAGTATAAGTGACACTTTAAATATAGTAATTTACTGGCAACATTTGAGCTCTTGACATTGACGTTCTCATCGAAATACACATGTCAATGAACTCATTTTCAAAACATTAAACACAATAATGCAGCTGTCGCATAAATCATCAGCGTCAGTTGACATAACTAATACTATGTTCGCAAACCACCTGGGTAAATGTATTTCAATCATACCTGGAGGTCAGACGAATGTTTTACTACGTCTACCAATACATACCATGGCTTGGAAGACAGTTGGAATGGTTGGAAGACAGTTGGAATGGAACATTTTGAATCTTTCCTCATATCCACTAAACATATATTCTCTATCTCCTATAGCTTAAAAATACTGCTGGGCTGGGTACACGGCCAGGCTAAGGGAATATATAAGTTTTATTTAGAGACAAAATCCTTTGCAAATATAATTAAGAGACAATTTGTGGATCACACAAATAATTGTCCTGTGTTGGAATCGAATCTACAACACTCACGCACGGAGGGGAGTCGGTATCTAAACCACTACGACATTTTTAGTCAAGTTTTAATAGATCACCAAAGATGATTTACAAATAATATACAGGATAAACATGACGCTACAAACGTACCTTATGTAATTGCTCCAGTGCCAGTATGATCTCAGCGATGTATATCCTAACTTCATTCTCGTTGAAGTGCTCCCTCTGATATAAATGCGTGAATAGTTCACCACCAGCAACATAGTCTAGAAAGAAAATGAACACGTTATTGATACACCTTTATTATATGTTAACAAAGAACACATATTTCTCAATTTTTAAATTTTTGACAAAGATATTGTAATGACCAATAAATTTACTATAACCAATTGATATACATATATAAATGCGTTATATATATACTAGTCGACCCGTGCGGAATTCCGCAGTGCGCATCAATATTTATAGAATCCGATTTGATATCTATCGAAAAATCGACGCATACATTAAAAAGGACTGTTCTTAGATGATTTTAAATCTCAAATTTAAGAGCAGCCGTACATTTTTAGACCGTGGGTATTGTTCGTCATTAGCCGCCACGATAAGCTTTAAAATGACGAGGATAAATCCCAGAATTTGATAAAGGAATAAGGAAGATGTCACGGACCGGAAGAAAAACAGGTTATAGAAATAATATATATATATATGCATAATATACTAGTTTTTAAGTCTAATCAAGAAATATCAAAGAACTGATTTTGAATATAGGGCATTTTTTTTTTAAATAGAGGTGGTAAAATAAGACTATTTTTGTCCCAAGTTTTCCAAGAAAATAACATACTATTTTACTATTTTAACAAAATTTCGTTTTTTAAGGCACAGTTTTATTTCGAAAACCCTTCAACAACACAATTGTGTACCAATAGTTCGCAATGTAATTCAATCCCAAGATAAAAGATAGGGAACGTATTCTCATCTACCGGGAACAGTTTTATTTTAGAAGTAGAGAATTTCCGGAAAGCCCTAATAACGCTTTCGTCACAACCCAAAGTTTTCAAACACTGCACAATATACCACTAGGCCATTGAGGAAGTTATCTTACAGATACTTTACAAATTTTATCGAGTTTGGTTTAGACAAGTGCCTACTTAACAGCCCCCAACCAGCCACCGGTAGACTAAACATGTTCGCTCTAATATAGGTTTAAAGCAAAAAAAAAAGTACAAAAATTAAAATAAATAAATATTGGTAATTTTTTTATGGGTATTTGGCTAAGAGATGACAAAATGACAGTACTGTCATTCTTTATAATTAATTTACAAGCAAGTTTCATTTAATCGTCATATCTCCTTAACATTTGTTTGTCAATAAGCGAGTCATCTTTTTGCGTTTTAGTGAAAGCCATTATTCTCGAGGGCACCCATTCGATTTTCCTGTTTAGTTATTATTCATAGAATAACTGTGACAGTAATAACTCTTCATAAGCACGTAGGAGTTCATTTCCAACGGCGTATTCATATAATAGGATTAAATATGGCCTCGATGAACGTACAAGGATTTTATGACAGCGACAGACAAATCATTTTAGTTAAACAACGTTTTTGACACGATTTTCTCTATGGATATGATAAGTCGAGTAAAATCGCATTTTAGGTATAATGATTCTTATTATAAACAAACATATTAACGGACACCAAGTACAGCTGAGACAGCTGAACAATTTGTGAACACACAAAGATTTATATGTAGTTATATCACATCAGACTTGACTGCACACATGGCGGAGTGGTTTAGATACCAGCCTTCCGTCCGAGTGTTGTGGGTTCGATTCCCACACAAGACAACTATTTGTGTAATCCACAAATAGTTGTTCTGTGTCTGGGGCCTGCCAAGCGTGGCGATTACGGCATTATCCCCCATGACGAGACCGCTCGTTGTGGAGTTCTCTTGGGGAGGCCATGTCCAGCAGTGGACGTTGAAAGGCTGATGGATGGATGGATGGATGGATTGCATTACTAGTGTTAGGGCTGGGTACTAAGTGGAAGTACATAATACTCATTTGTTATAGGGCCGAGCGGATCGGTACCAGTCTCCTGTGGCCATGAAGTACCTTGGTGAGTTTTGGTTGCAACGGGAGAAAGTCGTTCATTCATCCTTGAAATAAATGCTGAGAAGCGGTCTGACAATCCTCTTAGTATAGTCGAATCCATGAGCGACGGTTACCACTTATCATTTGGCAGTCGGTGGTCTGTCTAAGCAATAAAAAAACTAGAAAGTCAGATTAAAGACTTGATAGTAAAAAATAAATTAGAATTCAAGAAAACATTTAGACAACCAGAGCTACAGTTGTCTTTTAATCTTCCGTCCCTCTCAGTCATTGATGGTTAAAAAGATATTAAAACCGGAATGCTATACAAAAGAAAATATAACGCTACTAATCGCAATACCAGTCGAAATTTCGCGATGTTTATCACACAGAGTGAAAGTAATCACCGTGTATTTTCAGACGCTTAAATCTGGTTCGTGTTTTAACTTTAAAATTCAATTGGATAACCCGGACAAGAAACGGTAATCAACCTTAACATTTTTACTATCACTAGCATAATACACACATTAATCCTGGACTTATTTACCTAACTGCTAAATTCGATGCGAATCTTCAATAAATGATATGAATAAATTAGATTTCCGAACTTCCCTTTTGTTGTTTAAGGTAAGTCGTAATCTACGATTTAAATAAGTGGTAATAACCTTAGATTTTCAGAAGACTGAATACGATATCTTAGTCCTCAGTCTTATCATTAAGAATATGATTACCAGGTATGAGTACTTACAAAGTTTTAAATATAAAATACTAAATTCTATATATAAGAAGGTTAATCATGAATACGACCATATGAAATAAGAGTATAGGTGTTGTTACAGAAAGATCATTTAGAATACTTTCGATACTATGTATTCGGTGAACAAAACAACTCAGTTTTAAAAAGTTAACACGGTGGGTAACTTTTCCTCAAATGTATGTTTTAACATACACCCTTACTTATTAATTACTCGTAAGTAATAAAAATTCTTTAAGCTTCGAATATTAATCCAGTGTTTTGTTCCGTTCTGTCAACGTCAAACTGTCATATTAGTGACAAAGACAAAATACTGAATAACTATTCAGAGGTTATACAAAGTTTATTATTAAGTAGTTTTTAAAAATGTATTGCCAGTTCAAGGGAAAAATTTCTACCAATTTATTATTATACAAATCCCTAGAGACCTTTAAAATGAAACCACAATATATGGACAACTTCCTAATATACACAAATGTTATTAAATTCAAATGTCTTTCGTATTGAATATAGTATAAATGTTATTATCCCGTTAGTATGTTCAAGTGCATTAGATCATGTACGCTAGATTCACAGCGGATCAGCGTTAAAAATCATCATCATATCAGAATAATTGTGCATTAGAATGTTTATTGTCACATGCCTGCATTTAGTTAAAACGTGTTTGGTCGAGATGCCTATTGTTTTTGGTACATACTAGAAATACTACTACACATGTTTATATTTGTATTAAAACTAGTTTAGTAAAAATCCCAACACGTGAGTTCCGAGGCTCGCACGTGATGCCCGCGCAACGAGACTCCATGAACGAAGTCCATCAATAAATATTATTATTAATTTTATCGATTACTAGGGTGTCTGAAATTACCAGCTTCTTCAATAGTAAAAAATCATTGACTTTTCAAAATGATGTAGGTATATTAAGCATACCACTGTAGTAATTGTAACATAGTTCCAGTGGCCCGCCGACACAGGCGGAGAGACTGCACACGGTGGATTTATTTAGTGGGTGAGGGCCCTACACTACTCTGTTCGTTGCCTGGAATTACGGGATATGCGGTTAGGTACATTTTTCCCGCCTTAACAAAAAAGGGGACAATAAGTATGTTTTCTTAACAAACAAATGATTACTGCCCATTGTAGTAACACATCGTGATGAAACATGCACACTAGAGATTTTCTGGACAGTTATGTGTCCGTCAAACCAATACCAATTCGTATAAGGACAGCGTGGTGGACAGTCGTCTAAAGCAGGGGTCTCCAAACTACGGCCCGCGGGCCAAGTCCGGCCCGTTAGTGCTATCAATCCGGCCCGCTACAGCTTAAGACTAGTGTCATCAATCTGGCCCGCAACAGCCAGTCAAAATGTTATTACTATTTCTGTGATAAGTTGAAGAAGAAAACAGAATGATAATTACTTGGTTTTACTCGTATTTACTTGCAAGGTAAAACTTAACGACAGAAATGATGACGCAGATAACTTAAGTTAAGTAGGTATTTGGGTAAACCATATTAATAACTAACAAATAATTGAAATGAATCCTACTAATCACAGTAAAACCAAAAACACTAATGAGGTTTATGTAAATGTGTTTTGGCCCTTGGAATATGCTGAAAAAATCATTATGGCCCTAAGGCTTCAAAGTTTGGAGACCCCTGGTCTAAAGCATTCTCATTCTAAAACTCTTCGTTCATTAATTGCTTTTAAGGTAAAAAAAACTCATTTACATTAAGTGTTTTAACGGTAACCTCAAGCGCTGAGAGTTTTAAAGTAGCTGAATAAAATAAATCTTGACCCCCAGATAAATGTCAGATAGACCTTAACGGAACTCCATGTGACGTCATCGCGTGACGTGACGTGTAGTGTGCGTCATTCTGAGACATTACCCGTAACGATCTAATATTTTGAAGACATTACCAAAAAAAATTAATGTATGTATAAAATGGGTGTATACTTTGTAATGTACTTAAATAATAAGGTATTGACATAATGTATAGCAAAATAAACTTCCAGAATTAGAACTAGTTCTTCTAATTACCATATTAGTTGATGATTATCTTAAGTTACGTTAAAACCAAACTAGGTTACACTAAACTAGTTTGGCCTTAACGTAACTGATTCAGTCTGAAATTGCTATTAACTAGCCATAGAAACAAAACTTGCAACAGTAGAGAAGATGAAATATTCTATCGCATATATACTAAAGTAATAATGATTGTTTTATAGGCTTAATAAAATATAACCTTATGCGCACGCACTTCCTTGACTTATCCCAAACTTTGTTGGGGCGGCTTCCGATCTGTCCGATGCTGTTCTACCAGCATTTACACAGAGCGACAGCCTATCTGACCTCCACGACCCCTGACGGGCCTCGTGGCGTAATCGGTAGTGTAACCGACTTCCGTGCACGAGGTCGTGGGTTCGATTCCCACTCAGGACAATTATTTGTGTGATGAACAGAGATTTGTACTGCGTCTGGATGTTTTCTATCTATTTATTATATGTATCGTATTTACAAAAAAAAAGTAATATATGTAATAATCGGTAATCTGGTACCCATAGCACAAGCGTTAAGCTTAGTTTGGGACCAGAGGACATTATGTAAAATGTCCGTGAAAATTTATTTATTATTTATTACAACCCAACTAAGCGAACAACTTGCGTCCTTAGAAAAAGACCGGTGTCGATTTTTTATTCAGTATCTCCTCTAACTTGAACGACTGCTAGGATGTCATTTATTGTCATAACCCGGACCCACTACTTAACGTGTGTTCTGAAGCAAGGAGGTCGTGTCCACAAATAAGTGGCACTTTTTGGTCACCCATCTGATTGCCAGCCGGGTGAAAGTTGCTTAACCTTCCCAATCGTTTGAAATGCACAACTAGGATACGACATCTTTCTTGTACCCACATTATTGATTAAAAATTTAATTACAGCAGAAAATGCTAGTAACTAGCGGATATCTCACAAGGAGGTATTTTATGCCCGTATTTAAGGGCCCTCTAAGTCTCAAACGCTTGATTATTCTATATCTACAAAAACAACACGATCTAAATAATAAAATATCATAATAGCTAGATTAGATAATTTGTAATTTGTAATTTATTAATGATACTGATAATAAAGAATAAACAATATATATGATTGTAAACAATGATACGCGCAAACAGGGATGAGGATTGAGGAGTGAAAAACAGAAACTATAATTCACTACAGTGACAGAAGGAAGATAAGTATTGTATGATAATAATTTAAATAAAAACACAATGTTCGCGAGAAACTAACCGTATCTGATATCACCGTCACTACAATGTCGAACATTGCCTAACGTGTGAGATTGTTAGTATCTAACATCGCACTTAGAACTTGCATGTACATTGTTAGACTTTGAAAACAAGCCGATAAGCACTTACACGTGTTTTCAAGATCTAAGAGTACAATATTTTAGTTAATTTACAATTGTTAGCAATGATTTAAACTATAGTAGGCATGTTGATAATTAATACATAGTCTTAGAACAATTTATTGACAATAAGTTACGATTTTCGCATTTAAATTATTATAATCCAACGGAATCACCAGATACAACGTTTCTTTTTTATCTTGTGTAATGAAGAAAATATGTTGTCTTTTTATTTATAAATTTCAAACACTCAACAAGCTCGGCCAAGTGTTCTAGAAGAATAAGAATATCGTAAGGAAACACGCCTATTTCAAAGGCTTTCTTTTGCAAAGTCCCGCTTGAACAACTAACGAACCCTCAAAGCGGCAGTAGATAATGAATTTATGAAGTAACAACACAACTCGAGTCGAGTAAATTAATTGACTCATAACATTGGTAAAACGGCAGTTTCCACGTGCAACTAACAATGGATAAACGGGTGGCGGGAAAAAGCGTAAACGTCCGTCGGGTCAAGGTGTAGTTATGAAACTTAGTAGAGCAGTGGCACAATGAAATTTATTTCCAGTAATTGATTTGGAAGGTAAGACGCATATAGCCGATTGCACTAACCAATGTATGTAAAAGGTTTTTCATTACTCATATTCGGAAAGTAGGTTTGAAGTTGCCTGAGGAGCGGGCTCAAAGTAATACCTTTCAGCCCTAGGGAGAATCGTTTTCAACTGACAGCTGTCAAATTATTTAAAAAAAAACTAGTTCTATTTTCACATTTCTATTGAACCTTATTCTAACTTACTACAGCCACTCAATCACACGCGAATTGAAATAACAAAGTTAACTATTAAATAAAGATTTTTTTAACGTCCACCTATTATAATTTACTTACTTTCAAATATTTCTTTATAATAATACAGATTTGGGTAAAATACTTTACCATTTTTTCAATGTTGAAAATGAAAAATAATGGTTGTTATGCTGGCCAGCCACAAAAAAAAATTGGCGAGAAAGCGGCAATCTGATCTTCATTATAAACTTTAAATAAATAATTATCTCAGCAGTTGATGTAAATTAAAATTCACTCATTTTTTATTTTTACTTTCCTTGTATTCGTAATGAAAAGCACAGTATTTACCTCGGGTTAAAGACTTATTTAGTCCCTCGAACTAAAGGTGGTCTCGGGACTAAATAAGGTACTTTCACCCTTAGGGTAACAATGTACTATATCGTAGTGTTAGTTAAGTATTAACTCGTTCAATTCCATAATAATAGGAGACCTTAATGACGTAATTAGGGATAAAGATATTCGGAACATTTGAAAATTGCATGCAAGTATGGGAGAGATATCGGTTGATGTGACAAATGCATTTAATAAAATCGTGGATAATTTTTAAACGGCCATTGCAGCGGGTTGTTGTGATTTTTTTTATGATGGACATCCTAACTATTATAAAGCTGTAACAGAGTACATTTAAGATATCTGAGAAAAAATGACTGTATCAGGTTATATAGGCGTGTCTGAATACAAAACAATTTGTGTATTTTTTCTGTTTGTCGGTTTATTTGTTTGTGTTATTTGAGAGCACATAGACAAAACTATGTTCGTACTTTTAGATGCATCTTAATAATAGTGCTCTATCCGATTAAACAAAAATATAAAATGAATGGAATTTTGCATACCCAATCACATAACTTAAAACATCGATAAACGACTTAATTTATTCAAAGTTTAAACGCTTGGGACAGTAACGGATGTTCAAATTTGAGGAAAGTTGCCAGATATCAATTAAAAGTTCGATGCTTGGCGTAATTAATATAACAGAATTGTAAGCTAGTGAAAGTGATGATGATGATGACAATTCAAAAAAACATTTTTAACAGTTACTGACATGCTTGATGAAGTTTGTTTTATGGAATAATGTTGTAATAGGTGTGCGATTAATAGATGAGTGCTTCGATTCAGTGTATCTGTGTATGTTACGTATTTGCTGTGGTTCTTGTTTTCTTACTTACTTACTTATCATCACGCCATCTCCCTTGCGGGGTAGGCAGAGAGAACAGTGTCAAAAGGCTCTATTCTTGCATACATCGCTGAAGAAGCGTTCTTCAACATTCATACATAATTCTCTTCACACACGCTCGCCGGTTTCGGAGACTTCCGACTCCACGTTTCTTCAATATAATTATGACCGATTTAGTCTAGGTAGGTGAGTCTCAGTCTCCCGCTGTACCAAAATCCTTCCACTTTCGCAATGTATATCATCTTAACCAGTCGCACGTCCGGCATTGTTTCCACATGTCGGAACCATAGGAGCATTCCCTTTCGCATCTTTTGTCTTTTGTTTTCTTTACTGAGGAAACATATCACCATAATACCCTTATAGTTTTTGACTGCTTGGGTGCCATATTGGTTTAAGTAAAAACTTTCTGTGTCGGGTTTGATTTTCACACAGAATCTTTCATGTGTTTTATAAATGTGTCTGGTACCACTTTTTTCATTAATAGTACGTTTATACTCGTTAAGTCCTCTGCCATGCAGTTATATAACGCTAGAGCATTGTTATCATAAAAAAATGTATAAATTCAATATAGCATAACTTTTTTGTAGTCCATAGGGACTTTTCCTTGCGAATATTAGCGAGCCGGCATTGGACTATTAAAATCGAATAAATTATTTCGGTTCGATATCGCAATAAACGCGTAATAAGAAATTGCAAAAAAATTATAGATTAAAATAAATCATATATCGTCAAAATTAATACCTGTGATGTCAAAGTAAATAAAAACGGGTTATAGAGAAAGAAGGAAAGAAGTTTTTATTACTCTCTCACGGATATGAAATATAATCATGTGAATAATTAAAGTAAAACTAAACATACTATTAATTAATTTCCCATTCGCGAAATGAGATAGTGAGCAGCGGCTTGGTCATATTCTTAGTATTGTTGAGTCATGCCGGTTGACACTTACCATCCTCCAGATGAACCGTGCCTCATCTGCCACCATAAGCAATAAAAATAACTACCCAGGAATCGAACGTGAGACATCGCAATGAAAGGGATATGGAGTCTTAATTAGCGCAGAAATTTGATTACTCAGTCATACGAAGACCAGAAGAACGGTAGATTTTTGAACTATTAATTTACACTTAAGCGAACAGATATACATTTTTGGCATTATTATAGTAAGAAGAATAAATATCAATTGCTGGGATACCATTAATTCCAGATGTATCCAAGCAGATGGCAAAATTTTATTTTGTTTTGGGGATGAAGCTAGAAGGATCCAGCTCGATTATAATCTAACTGCACTGAAAGGGAAAGTGAATAGGCGAATCCGCTGGTTTGACCACCTAAGATTACTATGCCAAATTGCCACTTCGAATATACATTAATATTAAATACTCGCTGTTTAAACGAAGTAATATCTACAGCGTCTGTATATGTACAACAAAAATATGCAACAACAACTCCATAATTATACAAAATCGATACATTAACCTTTAAGACTTTAAGTTACAACACATCAGATATGGTTCGCAAGTACATTGTAAGTATATTTCGTTCCCAGATGATAAACAAATCGTGATGAGAAAAATCTCCGAGAATATTAATTGCATTTGCATGGTTATCAATATCTGCCCCTCTTAGCCAAAGCGCATAAACGCTAGTAGAATAGAATAATTAAATGTGTGAGATTGACAGTCAACAAGTGCCTTTTAGGTCAACATTTTTTCGCCGGCTCCTAAAAATATGGTTGAGGGGTAATTCGATTCGGAATCGCAAGTAGAAAATTTTTGAAAAAATTCAAGATGCGCTCGCAAAAATTGCAAAAGTTATGAACAATTAACTAAAAAAAGGGATTTGGTTTTTTTTGCTTGTATCTCAAAAACTATTTAAGATATTTCAAATCTATAAGATTGAAAAAGATGAAATTTCCTAAATAAAAGTCCCAACTCCCGAAACTGTAGGCCCAATATTTATATTTTTTACCAAGGGCTGAAACCTACGACGGTTGCGCTTACTGTCAATTCCATACATTGGTTATCCTAACTATTATAAAGCTGTAACAGAGCTGTCTGCACATTTAAGATATTAGAGAAAATATACTGTATTAAGCTATAAGCAATATAGGCGTGTCTGAACACAAAACATTTTTTTTTAGATTTTTTGTCTGTTTGTCTGTTTGTTCGTGCGCGCATCACGCAAAAACTACTGAACTTATTTTGATGCAAGTTTTTATTTGATAGCTCTTAATTTGACTTAAAAATGGTAAAGGCTAGTTCTATGCTATTCTACGTTTATGCAACTTGGTTCAGGGGCAGCACATCCATCACTATGGGGCGATGTGGATTGAACTACAACACACTGCAAGATATATGGTGTCTTTTATGAAAAGGCAGTAGAGTGCTACGAGTATTATGCAAGAGACTTACGGAACGTTTAGCTCCCGCGTAAGCGCAAGTATAAGTCCAAGTGTCAAGGTGAATGTGCACACTAGGAGTAAAACCAACCTAGACGCAGATCTACCATTAATGCTAAAGTATTTGGAGGCGTGGGCCATTAGGTTTTACGAAGCTAGCGTAGTGGGTCAAGGTAGTGCAAAAGTAGGTCTCCACGCTACTTCGTTGGGCAATCGTATACTCAAGTAAATGCCATACTTTTTTGAATGCGCTGAAATATTCTTACAGTTAATTATAGTATTATCCTCGGTGATTGAAGTTTTGACACGACTGTTGTCGGAATTGAAAATGCATTTGTGTGTGCTGACTAGCGTGTCGCCATTTCTATTTGGCAATCTCAATTATAAAGTTTGTTTAAATATGCAATAGGCTGTATTTTATAGAGATGCCTTAATAATATCTTTATATACTTGACTTATTGAGGAAAATTAAATAAATAAATAAAATAAATAAATAAATATTCACGGACATTTTTCACACAACGTCCTCTGGTCCCAAACTAAGCTTAACGCTTGTGCTATGAGTACCAGATTACGGATATAATACATTATATTATTATTTTTTTGTAAATACATACATATAATACATAGAAAACACCCAGACGCAGTACAAATATCTGTGTTCATCACACAAATAATTGTCCTGAATGGGAATCGAACCCACAACCTCGTGCACGGAAGTCAGTTATACTAACGACTACGCCACGAGGTTGCAACGTATCATATATTATGCATGGCGGGGACGTAGTTCACCACCGTTTTATGACTAATGGTAATCTGTTCTGCTGTCTACCTCGCTGGATACCAGGCGTGAGTCTATGTATGTGTATGTTAAACATATCTGCATATTTTTATTGGGTCCAGGAGCACGGTCCAGCTACTGCTAACTATGAAAAATATATGTTATTCTTAAGCAATATCTAAATGAAGAAACATCTCTGCGGAACAGCAGCAGGCAGTTCGGTGCAGAGACCACACGTACGCCACAAATAGTTGCGAGATTTTTGCAAATATATAACTATATGGATATACGTGTACTAGTACTCATGCGGTCCAATTCCAACCGATGTGCATAATCTATAATTCTATATCATTATCATTGGTATATTTTAATAACACTATTACTAATTTGCGTATTAATTCTCCAAAACTTGCCAGTCATTATTCATAATAAATTCTGACAAGACACAGAGGCAAAAATTTGAAGAAAAAGTAAAACACTTGCCAAAATCGCCTTCAGGCAAATTGTATAAAACATAATTTTATAAAATAATGCCAATTAATCATAATTTTGTTTTTTGCAGATTGCAGAGATTGTAACTGTACAATCCGAGCAAAATGTGCTTAAAGTAAATTCATCGTTTCCGTGCTGTTAGTATTATAGATGAAGGTCGGTGGATTAATTGCACTTTGAAATACCCTCTTTTATATAATCATATCATAAAATAACTAAAACCTTGTTCCTTATGCTCCACGATTTCTTCTATACTAATATAACAACGCTGAAGTGTTTACTTTTCTATACTATTATAAAGCTGTAACAGAGCTGTGTCGGTACATTTAAGATATTTGAGAAAAAAATACTGTAATAGGCTATATAGGCATGTCTAAACACAAAACGATTTTTTTTAGATTTTTGTCTTTTTATTTGTTCGCGCATCACGCAAATTTACTGAACGGATTTTAATGCAACTTCTTTTATTTGATAGCTCTCGATTAGACTTAAAACAGGTATTGTATTGAATGTATCAATCCCGCTACTATATCGGGAACCTGAGATATAATCCAAAAACTAGCTTTTGGCTTTTAGCAGGCAAAGGCTAGTTGTATAATAAAGGAGAATGCCATTTTTCGCCCTGTACGATAGTAGCATCGGGGCTATGATAATTATTAGTGTTTTTTATAATACAAATTGCATATTTCCATTTAACATGGACTAGCTCCATGTCATAATGAAGAAAAAAAGTATTCGAAGGGACTATTTGTACTTACATCCGATGCGCTGCCATGATTACCTGAAGTACAATCATCATACAATCGTTCTTTAATTTTTTTAAAAGCATTGCTAGTTTATTTTTAAATCTGTAATTTCACTTTTGGAATTGATTTATAAATTGTGTGTAAAATTTATAAAACTAGACAAAAATCAGAAGTTTTGTTTTATTAAAAGCTTTTGGATCACAATTTGTTTTGTCAATAGATTTTGTTAATAGATATCCCTGCTTTTATAAGACTTATGTTTATTATCAATATTAGAGTTTGTTAATAGATTGTCACTGCTTTTAATAGACTTATTTTTATTATTTATATAAGACAAACTTAAAATGTTATTCTGAATTAAAATAATAAAGTAATCTAATCTTTATTGTATATAGAAAATGAATAGTTAAAATATTTTTTGAAACACGTAAAAAATTTAATAGAGCTCCATCTAGCGTTGGAAATACGCAACTCTTTGGATTATAATCCAACTTAATTGAAAACTATTACAAGAGGTAGTGAAACACCAATCTACTGTCTTACATAAACTGGTCCATTTACATTCCAGCTGCATTGTTTAATCAGACAGTATTTGTAATATAACGATTTTCCAGCTAGTCCGCTATTAAATTATAATTCTATTGGAATTCAGTAATATGTTTTAATACAACACATGATCTAGTTTTGAGGTTTTTTCAGGGCAAACAATGTATGGACACACAGCAATGTCTTTTCGGATGAACTCGCTCAATGTTAAGATTCAGACATCAGTCTAAATTATCCAGACGGAAAAAGAAGGCCTGTACTACATACATATTGTCACGCCTTTTGCCCGTAGGGGTAGGCAGATACCACTTCTCTCCACTTGCTACGATCCTAACACATATATTTCGCTTCATCTACTTTCATTATGTCACTACTATACTATATATTTCACTTCATCTATATTTCATGCATGCTCGTTGGTTACGAGTACTCTTAACCTGGCCTTCCTTAAGAACGTCTGCGATCTGGTCAAAATACATTTGCCTAGGTCGGTATCTACCAACTTGCCCATTCACATTCGCCTGTACTATGGATATGAAAACAAAACGAGGTTTAAAAAGAGCACATGATAACGATATGCGACAGTATGGCTGCGTCCCTGATGTGAAAAAAACATAAAAAGTAGACCATGGCTGGTCAGCCATCACACAAATAAAAAGGCATATGGAAAAAAATGTAAATGATATTGATATTCATGGCATATGCCTGCTAAGAGTATAAACAGCTCTAACTGTAATTATGTAAATTTAAATATTCTTCGTAATTTTTTGAGTGAGTCTAACAGTTTAAAACTTCTAAAAGACGTGTAATTCACCGGTGTTACAACCTTCACGATGGCACCGCTAATTTTGTAACTAACCATTCCGCCTCACGGTCAAATTTAAACGTAACCGACTTGTAAGGTTTTGTTTTTTGACGTTTTTGAAAAACATTGTTAGGCAAAAACTGACGGTTTACAGCGTACATTATTGTGAAGCCACACTTCAGAGGCCATGACACTATTTGCAATGTCATGTTCAAGTTTGAGAAAAATCTGTTGAACAGCGATATCTTTTAAGTGTTATGAATGAGTACTGACAACTGGATAGATGTATCTTTTATATTGGGTCTTTATGCAAAAGTAAAATAACATTATCTGTATTATGCTAATTATTAACTGCCTCTGTGGTGCAGCGGTAGTGTGAACGACTACTGATCATGAGGTATCGGGTTCGATCCCCGGGTTGGGCAGTAATATTGAGCTTTTTCGTAAAAAGGAAAATTCTCAGTAAGCCCAGAGTTTGGAAATGTTCCCCCGGTAGACGGCAATAGGCTCGCCCCCTTTTACGTGGGACTTAAACATAGCTCGCGAACCGTGGGTACACACACCCACACACATCATCTACCTACCCCTTCAGGGAATGCAGGCGTGATGCTATGTTAGCCTAATATTTATAAAATGTATCTTGTGTCTTTTACACCAAAACATACGAGAATATTTCGATTTTTGTCCACTTGTTCTCGCATCACGCAACAGCTACTGAACTGATTTGATGAACCTTTTGTTTGATAGCTTTTGGATAGACTGGTGTCTCCCATTACTACCAAAAAACAGAGCATAACCAAAAGTCTAGGCACTAGCTTTTCCCATCAATGAAGCAATTGTAACACAGTTCCAGCGGTCCACCAATACAGGCGGAGAGACGGCACGCGGCGCGTTTATTTAGTGGGTGAGGGCCCCAGACTACCCTGTTCGTTGCCCCCAACGACGGGGTGTGCATTTAGGTACATTTTCCCGCCTTAACAAAAATGAAATGCTAAAATCCAAAGGATTAGTATATTATAGTGTTGTTATTCTCATGCTCTTTGGATGATAGCTTGCTTTTACAGTGATCGCATCAACACAAAGTATCTACCTTTATATCTTATTTCATGTCCATAACCCTTATTCACACTGAGGAAAATTGCCATTTAAAATAAGTCTAGTGTGGCATACAGGGCGCGGGGACCTCGTCCCGAGAGAAGACACCCGCGCGTGGACCATCAAAGTGAAAACATAACATAGCATCACGCCTGTATTCCCCGAAGGGGTAGGCAGATGTGTATTACACACCCACGACTCGCCAGCCAGTATGTTTAAGTCTCACGTAATAGGGGGCGAGCCTATTGACGTCTACCGGGCACATTTCCAAACTCCGAGCTGCTACTGAGAATTTTTCTTTTTAGGAAAAAGCTCAATAAGATTGCCCGACCCGGGGATCGAACCCGAGACCTCATGATTAGCAGTCGCATACACTACCGCTACACCACCGAGGCAGTGAAATCAAAGTGAATTTGGATTTTTATTAATCTGTGTGATAATCAAGTGTGGAATCGATGGTGTACTATTTGTGGTGTCACTCCGTCACGGCACTACAAAATATATAGGTATGATATTATATCACATGTTATGGGTAGTTCTAGGCTGTATTTAAGTATTCGATAGCGTCCATTAGGTGATCAGACACACACGGCGAATAACAAAACACCTAGGAACTGTTTATGATTCACTACAAGTAGCGACCTTTGCAGAAATCTTACACTACAAGGGCATGTGTTTAGGGGCATAATTCATTCAGATATGTTTACTTCGTAATATTTCTTATATTATAAGTTGTATTATGTCGTTTGTAAACACTAAGTTTTATACTGCTTTAGAGGGAAATACACAATAAACTTACACAAATTTAACTTACCTACTTGTTTTAGGTTATATATCAAGTTCTGAGATAAAACGTAAACCAGTTTTAAGTATAATCAAGAGCTATCAAAAAAAAAAAACATTAAGTATATCTATTCATTAGTTTTTGCGTGGTGCACGAACAAACAAAAAGACAAACAGAAAAATTCTAAAAGTATAATGTTTTTTATTCAGAGACAAAGACTAATAGAGTTTTTTTTTTCAAATAACTTCAATGTACTGTCACCTCTTTGTTACAGCAATATAATAGTGCAGATGTGAATGTTGAAATAAGTATGTGACACACAAGCACATAACATCAAAAAGACCGATGCTTTGCGAAATCTCGTTCCGAACCTGATACCTATGTCGTGCCTGTCCTCAGCTTTACCACCAGGCTATGAGTGTAATTTATCTGTTCTCAAATACCTTCAAATTCTTGGAAGTATGATAAACCTTGAACCAAGCAACTAATGAAATACTTAGTTCCTCAAACTTTCCCGTAAACATCCTTAGCAATATTAATAGTAAAAAAACAGAAAATATCAAATATCATTCATCAGAATTAAACGGTTATAACGTGACAGAATATTTATCTCTATATTAAATTCACGTCAGCTTAGTAACATGTTGAGAAAATGCTGTATCATGTAGAAACGGACTTAACCGCATTCAAGAAAGAGGAGGTTCTTTATTCGTCTCTACATAATTAGTTTATATTTGTTTAGGTGTCAGTAATCCATAGACCAGGAAAGTTAGCAACTATTTGTAACTAACTTTTTATAGTTGAAAACCATGAAATATGAATAAATATAATATTTTAATATATTTTTTAAGTATTTGACACGCTTTGTCATATAAATGTACACAAACATCTTCTAATTAATATAATTGTATACTTAAATCAGCAATAATTGCTAAGATTATTCTTATAATATTCAAATATATTTATATTTAATTAACAATTTGCTTTACATGTTTGTATACTATTATAAAGTTGTAAGCGAGTAGTGTTTGTACGTTTAAGATATTTGAGAAAAAATAGTATATATGCTATAGGTGTTTCTGAACACGAAGAATTTCTATTAGAAATTTTGTCATACTCTAGACTACTCTAGATATATTTTTGATCTGTATTTTAGCACTTGACATGCTCAGCTACTTTTAAATAACAAATTATTTGTGAAGCATGAATAAAGAGAATTTTACTGCGAGCGGGACTCGAACCTGCGTTCCTTCCAATCCAGGGAAGTGCTCTAGACCGCTACGCCATTGCAGTGACCGACGGGCATACCCAATATCCACATCACATTTGTCTTTACGACCCACGCCACCTATTGGATGCATTTACAATTTAGCATTAGTCCAATTTTTTTTATTTTTTTTGCCGTGTTGGGACAGCTTTAGAATTGTCCCACCCCTCTCCACCCATGGGAGTCGTAAGAGCCGACTGAGGGAATGCCGGAGGTGGGCAGCAGCACTCCTTCGAGTATTAACAACATCTACTGCGATCGCCAACCCGCCTGCCAAGCGTGACGATTACGGCACTATCCCCCATTCTTGGGGAGGCCTATGTCCAGCATTTGGACTTTAAAATTATGATGCATGGATGGATGGATTAGTCCAATTTACTATATATTTTAATTTTGCAATTAAAATTACTTAAATTACTACTTGATGGCGCGACTTCAAATATTTTTGATATGTATATTAGCAATTGACATGCTCAGCCACTATTAAAGAACAAATTATTTGTGAAAAATGTGGAATGTCTAGATTACTCTATATATAAGTATTATATTCTACGGTTAAATATAACCCTAACATGTTCATTGTATAATATTAAGTAAAGTAATATATCATAATGTTTTAAAGGATGTGCTAATAGACATGACTACAGTTGACCTGAACATAATATATGGATGGCATTAAGTGCAGTGGAGTTAAGTGGTCACCTTGCCAATGACCATGCGACTGGCCTCGAAAATCGTAGGGGACTTAGTTTTCAACCTAGACATGATTTATATACGTAAAGTTTAAAAAAACGACAACAAACTATAACATATAAAATACAAACTATGAAATGCGAATCTGCGGAGAATCTGTGGAGTGAGGCTGCATTCGTAACGACGATGTAAGACAGCGAGTAGGTATGAAAGAGAGTATCGGTGTAAAGATGCGAAAGGGAATGCTCCGATAGTTCGGACTTTGTGGAAGGAATGCCGGACGTGCGACTGGTTAAAAAGATATACAATGCGAAAGTGGAAGGATGTCGGTACAGGGGGAGACCGAGACTCACCTACCTAGACAAAATCGGTCATATATTGAAGGAAGGTGGAATCAGGACTCTCCGAAACCGGCGAGCGTGTATGAAGAGAATTATGACTGTTGAGGAAGCGAGCGATGTACTCGTTTGCAAGAATAGAGCCTTTTTGCACTCTGTTCTCTCTGCCTGCCCCGCAAGGGAGATGGCGTGATGGTAAGTAGTAGTAACTATAAAATAAACATCTCCAAAAAGTGTTTGATAAAGAATAATTCAGTTTTGTTAATGTTTATGATAACTATAACTGCCTCGGTGGTGTAGCGGTAGTGTATGCGACTGCTAATCATGAGGTCTCCGGTTCGATCCCCGGGTCGGGCAATGTTATCGAGCTTTTTCCTAAAAAGAAAAATTCTCAGTAGCAGCCCGGAGTTTGGAAATGTGCCCGGTAGACGTTAATTGGCTCGCAAAAACGTGGGACAAAAACATAGCTGGCGAGTCGTGGGTGTGTAATACACCTCTGCCTACCCCTTCGGGGAATACAGGCGTAATGCTTTGATTTGATGTTTTTTTTTTATGATAACATACAGCCGAAACAAAACGCGTTAGAGCATGGATCCGTTGCATGATTTAGAGATGAAGTAAACGTAGAGGGCCGTGTGGGGCCGGCTTTAGAATTGTCCCACCCCTCTCTACCCACGGGAGTCGTAAGAGCCGACTGAGGGAATACCGGGGGAGTGGGCAGCAGCACTCTTTCGAGTATTAACAACATCCACTGCGATCACCAACCCGCCAGCCAAGCGTGGCGATTACGGCATTATCCCCCATGACGGGACCGCTCGTTGTGGCGTTCTCTTGGGGAGGCCTATGTCCAGCAGTGGACGTTGAAAGGCTGATGGATGGATGGAAACGTAGAACTATTTAGTATTATACTGTGCTTGTAGTATTAAAGAACAGAAAAAATGTTGTACTACAACTCGTTTTAGAGGAAATTTAAAAAAAGTATTTTACCGAGCAATTACTCAAAACTATGACTAATTGTTTCATTCGTTGTACGAATCTAACTCGTACAATCGTGTCAAGGTGGTATGGACGCAACTTACGCAACGTTACACATTCATTAAACTCAACCTTATGCGTATAAAATTTAGGTGTTGTTTACATTGCGGACGATTTGCGAAATTAGTATTGGTATCGATTTATTAATTGAGTAGTCTGAAGGTAACTAGAGGTTTATATCGGTGTGCATAAATGTTATGTTAACTACGAAGAAAGTTAATATTAATGTATGGTATATATTATTTATAAAAAAATAATTTTCTAGTAGTAGATTCATGCTTATCACAACATGAATGGCTCGATAGGGGAAGTACCACCCTCTCACATAAGATCAGCGTGTAACAACGGTAGTTTTTCCTACCGTTGTGTTTCGTATGGTGAGTGAGAGTGCCGGAGGCCCAAACCCTCTTCCTATCTTCTCCCTATTGTTATTCCTATCCTCCTGCTATCCCTTTCCTTGGAGATGGTGATGCCTCTGGTGTTTCTAGCGTCTATAAGCTACGGTAACCGCTTACCATCAGTTGGGCCGTATGCTTGTCCGCCACCCAAGCAGTATAAAAAAAAATTTGTCGTCATTTACAATGCGAGAGTGGAAGGATGTAGGTACAGGGGACCGAGACTCAACTACCTAGAAGAAATTGGTCATGTATTGAAGGAAGGTGGAGTCAGGAGTCTCCGAAACCGGCGAGCGTGTAAGAAGAGAAATATTAATTTTGAGGAAGCCAGAGATGTATGCAAGAAGTCTTTTGGCACTCTGTTCTCTCTGCCTACCCCGTAAGGGAGATGGCGTGATGATAAGAAGAAGTATTTTACGTTGCAGGCATTCGATAAAAAAATACGAAAACAATTATTTGTAGATCTTAGGTACTTTGTTTATCTTGTGATAGCAGAGTGATAGTTTCAAGGAGTAAAGATTGAACTTCCATCCATCAGCCTTTCATCGTCCACTACTGGACATATAGGCCCCCCCAAAATGGGGGTTTTACCATAATCGCCACGCTTGGCAGGCGGGTTGGCGATCGCAGTGAATGTTTTTAGTACACAGGGGAACGCTGATGCCCGTTCCCCCGGTAATCCCTTAGTAGGCTTTTACGACTCCCATAGAAAGAGACGGGGTGGAGCTATTCTTGGTGCCGACCCCACACAAGAAGAGCTTCCCCAATCTATTAAATATGTTAAGACAAATGCTATAGTTATAGATGCACACAGTTTATTACCTGGATAAATATAGGATACCTTTTATCCCAGAATAATTATAGGTTCCTGTGGGATAGGTCCAGCGGACAGCATCTAGCGGTTAATAAATTTGTAATTTAAAGAATATGGTTCCATCTTTAAAAAATATCACAATCCACTACAAGACTAAGTTGCGGCCAGATAAGATGGCCTCAATAGAATTTCAAATATGGCGTCTTGCAAGTAACGGTTTACAAGATGTTCCATTTACAATTAAAAACGATGCGTTCCGTTGCACCAGAATATTTTGTATTTATATGGGAACCGATAAGTGTCTGTAAGGAATCTAAACGAAAACCGCTTTCGAAGAACTTATGAGCATTACCTAAGTAGCAGTTCGTTCTACTTTCAAAAGTCACTGATAAAGAAGAATGATTAAACCATACCAATGTCAGTAGGTATAATTTACATTTCAAATTTAAACCTAATATAGATTTAAGATCTGTATGCGCCAATAAGCATTTTGTGCAAATAATTAAAATGAACTTTGTACAACGAATAGCTCACGTTGAATATCGATTATGATATACTTACTCATCTAAATATCTATTACGAGTATATATAATTCCAGTGTCACGATGTTTGTCCGGGATGAACTCCGAAATTACTGAACCTTTTTTAACTTTGTTTTAACGTGTGTTTTATCCCTCTAGAGATAGGATACTTTATATCTCAATTTATAATTGCAATATTTATTCATGAAAAAACATATGGCGGTACGAAGTTCGCCAGGTCAGCTAGTATATTATAAATACGACACCCCCGCCGCGTCTGGCTGTCTGTCTGAACACAATAAACTCAAAAATTAAGGAACTGATTTTCATGCGTTTTTCACCAGTAGATGCAGTCTTTCATGGGGAAGGTTTATATACAAAATTCATTACGGTTTCGTGTAAATTGGTAATTAGTTTTAACATAGGAATTCTTTCATGTAGGGTGCAATGCCTATACCATTGAAGTAATGTCACAGAGATCCAGTGGTCCACCAGTACAAGCAGAGACGGCACATGGCGGATATATACATTTAATAGGCTCTACAATACTCTGTACGTTGCTCCGTACGACGGGGTGTGCTATAAGGTAGGTATATTTTTTCGCACGTAGGTAGGTATATTTTTTGGCTGCTGCGGAGCCGGAGATTTTAGGTCATATCTCAGGTTCCCGATATAGTAGCGGGATAAAATATATACCAGTTTTGTCTAATCAAGAGCTATCATATAAAAAAAAGTTGCATTTTCGATCTATATTTTTTAGCATTTGACATGCTCCGCCACTTTTTAAAGTACAAATTATTTGCGAATAAGGAAAAAGAGATTTTTTGTACTAGCGGGAATCGAACCCGCGTCTTTTCCAATCGTAAAGACAAATGTGATAAGGAGATTGGGATGGTCGAAAGACCTGTACTATAGCTCAGTGGCTTAGAGCACTTCCCCGGATTGGAAAAGACGCGGGTTCGATTCCCGCTAGTACAAAAAATATCTTTTTCCTTATTCGCAAATAATTTGTACTTTAAAAAAAGTTGCATCAAAATCCGTTTAATAGTTTTTGCGTGATGCGCGAACGAACAAACATATAAACAGACAAAAAAATCGAATAAAACTGTTTTGTGTTCAGACACGCTTATATAGCCTAATTTTTTTTCAAATATCTTAAATGTATAGACACAGCTCAGTTACAGCTTTATAATAGTAATATTAAAATGGCCTATTGGATAAGTAAGTTAAGTGAGCAACTGCTGATCATGAGGTCTCGGGTTCAATCCCCGGGTCGAACACTGTTATTGAGATTTTTCGTAAAGAGAAAAATTCTCAGTAGCCCGGAATTCGGAAATTGTGTCTAGTAGACGGCAATAGTCTCGCCCCTATTACGTGGGACTTAAACATAGCTGGCGAACCGTGGGTGTGTAATACACCTCTGCCTACCCTTTAGGGGAATACAAGCGTGATGCTATGTTAAGTTAAAATTTATACAAGATATATATATAATAATCAATTACTCAGACTGGACATAAAAAGCTCAGTTTAACGCTATGAAAATAACACCTAGATCTACAAACTTTTGGCACTTTTGTAGGACAGAGGGTCCTAATTAAAATAAATAAATAAATATTCACGGACATTTCACACAACGTCCTCTGGTCCCAAACTAAGCTTAACGCCTGTGCTATGGGTACCAGATTACCAGGATATAATACATATATTACTTTTTTTTTTGTAAATATATATAATAGATAGAAAACACCCAGACGCAGTACAAATATCTATGTTCATCACACAAATAATTGTCCTGAATGGGAATCGAACCCACGACCTCGTGCACGTAAGTCGGTTACACTACCGACTACGCCACGAGGCGTAAATTGACGTTAAAAAACACAACAGATAATTTCTAGTGTTTGCCGAACAACTCAAGTCTTTGAACCCAATAGGTAAATAGTTCTAATCCTCAAAGTTCAGACGAGGGCGCACCGTCTACGCAGGGTTCAAAATACAAAATTACGCAACAGTTGAAAGAACTGAGAGTCTGTGACACCTCGAGGTCGTAAGGACTCGAACGTGCGGGTGACATTGCCCTATCGATTTGGGGTCCAATTTGCTTTTTTATGACTGACTGAGATTTAAAAAATTAAGACCATTATTATAACATTGATTGCCGAACGGCACTTGTAAACTTCAAATATCTTGATGTTTTTCGTTTGTATAGGAGTATAGGTGATCGTAACTCTACCCATAAACTTATTATCTTCACCATCCGCAGCGGCCTAGTTAGTGGTATTGCTGAGCCCATTAGCGAGCATTACGTATCTATGGTACTATAACAATATTGCACATTTAACATACTCGTATTATATACATTAATATCTGAAGTTAACATTTTAAATCACTACTTTTGTTTAGCTGGAAACTCTATTATTAATCCATTACAGATTTCCCGTTGTAAATTACTGTCACAAAAGATTAAAACAACATAATTATGTTACTATAAATAAATATTAATTAATAATTATACAAACTCCTCACTCCACATGCCCAGATTAAATAACCGCTAACCATGTTTATGCCTAAGTTAATAGTTAATGCTATGAATTCAATCGTAAACCTACCAATTATTTGTAATGAAGTAACATGGTTTACATGGAAATACTACGTAAAACTAATTATGTTAATTATTTAGAGCCTTTATGTGATTAAGGGCTGGTCTATAATGATTACCTAATCTATGGCACGTTAGATTTGTGTTGTATTTATGCATGTTAAGTGATATTAAAACCAGCTTTCAATAATTATGGATAGCTAGCTATTTGTCAAATTATTTGTGGTGTTTATTTACGGGACGTTAAGCGTGCATATAACGTAGTCCATCGTGTAGTAACAAAACGTTTACGCAAACAAAAGACGTAATCTGTGAAAAAAATACAGCTTCATGGGTCTATGATTTCCACTTCCCGCGATCATTTTTGGCTTGCTGATCCTTCTGTTGATCAACTTAGAAATTAATAACGACTATAATAGCAATGCTATTATTATAGCAATGCTATTATAGTCTAGCAATATATGATAGCAATATGTAACTAGCCTTTGCCCGCGGCTCCACCGCAGCCTAAAGCTAATTTTTAGGTTATATCTCAGGTTCCCGACGATATAGTAGCGGGATAAAATGTATACCAGTTTTTAAGCCTAATCAAGAGCTATCAAATAAAAAAGTTGTATCAAAATCCGTTCAGTCAAGTTTTTGGGTGATGCCCGAACGAACAAACAGATAAACAGGCAAACAGACAAAAAATCTAAACACATCTAAGTACAGACACAGCTCTATTAGAGCTTTATAATAGTATAGCTAGATGAAATTATCAGGACCGAGGCAGAAATTCACACAACATAAGAGGGCAAATGACAAGCATTCCAAATTGAATTTTACTCACCGAGTATAAGGTGTAACTTTGCGTCAGTTTGGAAAGCGTAATGGAGTGTCACCAGGAACGGACACGCCCTTACTGCTTCCAGGACCTGTTGAATTCGTTCCGTTTCATATAAATATACAAATTATTGGTACGATTCAAATGCAAAGGTCCCAATGCTAATCCTTGGGGAGCTCTGACACCATGTTTATTAAAGATAAAACATATCGTAGATCCCCAGCATACTTTATGTACCTCAGACTATTTCACAGAAATTACTATTTCTTCTTTTGGATTTGGTGATAAAGTTAAAAGTCAATAAAATAGTCAATCGATTACTTAGTCTTACGCCATTGCTTGTGTTTAGTCTCAACTACAGCTACAACTACATTAGGAGCAGCAACTATATTAGTTAATTTTTATGTTTAAGGGATCTATTGTTTTTTCTAATGACTCAAATTTATTTAAACAATCGAATGACTCAAACCTCCTTCTTAACCCCTCTCTATCATACATTTTCTAGACTTTCTTATCCCCTTTCTATTATAATTCCTCTTCACTTTCTATCTCCTTTCTGGGGTTACTGACGTGCGATGTCTTTGCTATTGCTAGTGTCTACTAGTACGTTAGCCGTTACCATCAGGCCGTATGCTTGTTTTCCGCCTTTGTTATATAAAAAAAATGTATTCGTAATATCACGAAAATGTTGAAAACCACCTTACCTGTCTTTCTGTCCTTGTGTGCTCAGCAGTCTTTAATTTTTGCACTATCGACGCCTTTTTCAAAACCTTCATGGCATATAACTTTCCTTCGTCGATGCCACATCTTTTTCTAACTAGGAACACTTTGCCGTACGCTGTGAACAAAAATAAATAGAAATAAATTCCTTGTATGTAGTAAAAATTTCTTGAACAACTAATAAAATGAAATCTCAGGGTAAAATTTAGACCTTTTGTTTCGAGCATTTTGACATACTTCAAGGGGATGGGAAAAGCAAGGGTTTACGACTAGGTATACAAAGCTATGGTACGAATGGGCCGACTCGATCGGGGAAGTACCATCCTCTCATGGAAGACAATAAAACAACATTAGGTACGTATATGTACTGGTGTTGTGTTTCGTATGATGAGACGTCAGAAGCCCAAACCCTCTCCCTATTATCCTTCCTGTCCATAAAATTTTCTTGGAGTTAGCAACGCGCAATGATGCGTCTTGTGTTAAACACAAAGTGATGTAAAATGCTAAAAATATATATAAAATATCTAAATATGCGTCTTGTGTTTATAGCGTCTATAGGCTACGGTAACCGCTTACGATCAGATGGGTCATATTCTTGCGTGTTACCCGCGTAGTATAAAAAAATCCCCAACGGAAGATCAGCGCAGATTTTATGACCAGCATTATGATGAGGTGGGGTGTTATTTTTTTGTTTCTTTATTTTGTTCTTATTTTAAAACCTAATCCCAACAGTGGGATCATAGGTTGATAACAAATTTAATCGCAATATCCATTGTAGCATTGAGAACAAAAATGTATTGCATAAGAATGCAGTCACGTTTTCTCCGTCGCAACATGCGATGTTACAATTTGCGCTGAATCAATAACTTCCTACGTTTCTGAACAACTTATAACAAGTACATATTCATTTTATTTCCTTTGCTCTTTAGTATGAAAAAAGGACTTCAATTACGCTATCAACAAGACCCACTCTAACGTTACTAGAAAATGTTATTATTATGAACAATAGTATTTTATGGGTCACTCTCATGTAGCAAGTGGGTCGAAAACAAAAGAATGATTATAATCGTTGCTTAGATCTTGTGTTTCTAATGACGTTATATTTTGTTTGTTTATATACTGCCCTAATGGGGGTCTTGAAAGGTTTACAAGGATAAGAGCTCTAATTAAATTCTCTACATGAAGCTAAATCTGTAGGCGTACATTTTTATTGAACGCAATAATAGACTAATGTAAAAAATAATTGAATAACGGTGTATTTTACAATAATTATACGTTAAAATAATCTAACGAGGTCGTACTTCAATTTAATGTTTAAACTTACAGAACTCTCGAAAAGTTTGTTTTATCATAACATACACTGGCTTATGTAAGGAGGTCGAAGTTGTAAATTGCAATTGATAGATAGTTATAAATCGCCAACAGATGGCAACGATGGTTAGTAACAAATATAAATTAAATAAACAAAGATGACCATGAAACTGAGAGTCAAACTCTCCACAAAAGCAGATCATTTTGTTTCTACGAATTGCGAACAACGGAACGCCATTGTTCTTCAGTTTAATGGTAAAAAAAAAATGCTTAAACACACTGAAGCAGTTTCCTTTCCGTATTAAACAATGTTGTTATGGGAAGTGGGCAGGTAAATATAACAATAGCTGCAATGCTACTCAATGCTTAGGTCGACGGGCATCTTTAGTTAAACAGCAGAAGAATACATATCTTGAGTTTGATAGGAGATTCACTCCCTCGAGTACTAACAACATCTACTGCGATCGCCAACCCGCCTGCCAAGTGTGGCGATTACGGCATTATCCCCCATTTCTTGGGGAGGCCTATGTCCAGCTGTGGACGTTGAAAGGCTGATGGATGGACAAGGTATTTATTCCATGTTAAGACAAATTGTTGATATTAAAAAAACATAATTTAAAAACAGCAATACCTTTGTATGAACAAATTATTTGTGAAATGTGGAAAAAAGATAACTTTAGTGAGAGCGGGAATCGAACCAGCATCCCGTCTAATCCGGGGAAGTGCTCTAACCGCAAAGACAAACGTGATGTGGAGATTGGGAATTACCGTTGCTCAGTACGATGGCTTAGCGGTTAGAGTACTTCCCCTGATTGAAAGGGACGCAGGTTCGATTCCCGCTCGCACTAGTTATCTTTTTCCACATTGCATGTCAAGTGCTAAAATACAGATTAAAAAGCAACACCTTGTCTTTTGCAAAAAAAATCTATAACCACGCAATGAGTAGAATACACTTAATCTTAAGACAACAATTTAAAAACTAAGCGTGTAGTTACTGCACCACATGACCCCTGTACGCCATCTGCGAGAGGTAAATCTTTGGAAGTATAAAAAACATGGTAAATTTTGATCACCCTTCGTAAATCCCTGAGGTCAACGTTTCTCCTAACACACGATCAGGTGTTTCCTGACATAATGTCGGGCCTTTTGTTTGTGGTAGCCACTGAGTGGGTACCGGACGTATTCAGTTACCAGCAGCTGCCTAGCGGCGACATGCACTCTTTGTGTGACGAGATTGATTTAGACACTTATCAAGGTACTCGTTTTTAACAGACTTCAAAAACCGAAGGAGATTGTCAATTCGGATGTTTTTTTTTTATTAAGGTCTTGACACATGTATACGTGACGTGTTGTACAGTCCTAAGTGGGTAAGCTTACTGTGTTTTGGATATAGTTAGAAGGTATTAATAATAATAATAATAATCAAATCAGTAATAATAATATAATCAGTTATGAGGTTGTACATCCCGCGAAAGTGTGGAGGTCGAGGTTTTTTAAATGCCAAGACCTTGCACAATCGTGAGGTGTGCAACCTTAGGGAATATTTCCTGCATACTGATAGGGATATGCATCGTGATGTGGTCACTGTAGATTCCGGACTCACTCCACTCTCCTTGGCTAAGGAGAACTGGCGCAGACCAGTAGTGCTGAGTACTGATGAACGCAGGGCCGTATGGCAGAGCAAGGAGCTTCACGGAAGATTCTACCGGGCCCTACATGGGCCTGATGTAGACTTCTTAGCTTCCGTGTCCTGGCTACGTTTTGGTAACCTCTTTGGGGAAACCGAAGGTTTTGTCTGTGCAATTGCTGACGAAGTTATCATGACGAACAACTACCGGAGACATATCCTTAGGGACGGTACTGCTGATATCTGCCGTGCCTGCCAGCGTCCAGGTGAGTCTCTTAGGCATATTGTCTCAGGTTGTTCTCGTCTTGCTAACGGCGACTACTTGCACAGACATAACCAAGTAGCCAGGATCATCCACCAACAACTTGCTCTGAAATACGGGCTTGTGGACGTCGAGGTACCTTACTACAGGTATACAGCTGAGCCAGTTTTCGAAAACAGTCGTATCACGCTGTACTGGGATCGATCAATCATCACAGACAGGACTGTTGTGGCCAACAAACCTGATATTGTGGTGATTGATCGATCTGAGCGCCGAGCAATGATTGTTGATATCACCATTCCGCATGACGAGAATCTCGTGAAGGCCGAAAAAGATAAGCAGATGAAGTATCTGGACTTGGCACACGAGATTGTTGACATGTGGAATATGGATTCGGCTATCATTGTACCGATAGTTGTTACAGTTAACGGACTGATAGCTAAGAGCCTCGATCAACATCTCAAGAGGCTCGAGTTAGGTGGCTGGGTTAAGGGTCTGATACAGAAGGCGGTACTTCTGGACACGGCACGCATCGTGAGGAAGTTCCTGTCTCTGGAACCCTAACCACTGGCGGTTTGGTCCTTGTACTCGCTGCCGGTGGGTCTACGCACTTTTTATATTTTTAAATACTTTGTTATTTTTTATAATATATTTATATTTAAAAATGTATTAAGTGGAAAAATAATTGTAAATAAAGGAACAATAATAATAATAACTAAATAATTTATTTGTCAGAATATGGGTTGGTACAGAGTTGTAGGTGTTGACATTTTTTGTGCTAGCCATACTCTACCATCCGCTGGCGTACAAATATTATTTTATAACATTTTCGGTGTCACAATTCTATACATTCTAAAAACTCTTTTAAGCTATAAAAACATTTGTCAATTAATCTATTAAATAACTGTCTTTTAAAAACATTTATAGAACTTAATTCCTTAAAACTAGTTGGTAACTTATTATATATATATATATTGCCATGCAATACACATTCCCACTAAATACATTAACTCTTTGTCTGGGTATTAACAGTTTGTGAGTATGTCTACCTGGCCTAGTTACTACATCATTATGCTTACAAAATAGATGGGAATGTGTACGTACAAAGATACAAATTTCAAAAATATACATACTAGGTAGTGGTAAAATTTTATATCTTTTAAAATATTCTTTACAGCTAATCAGTTCAAATAATAGTCCAAATAATGCACGTATACATTTTTTTTTGTGCAATGAATGCTCTGTGGGTTTCTACCGAATTACCCCAATTTATAAGACCGTATCTCAATTTTGACGAGACATAACCATGGTATGCACTTAAACCAGTTTTTAAAGTTGCTAGTTGTCTTAAACGATACAGTGCGTAAACAAATCTGTCCAGATTTATTACATTATTCAGACTTATTACACTTTATATTTAATTCTATGGGTACACTATTGTAAGCCTGGAATTGTATCATTTTTGTTTTATTTATATTGATTTGCAAGTTATTACGATAAAGCCAATCAGACACCTTGTACAGTGCTTCAGTTATCTTCTAGATGATTTTTATTGTTATTTTCTATAATTAGAGTAATGTTATCAGCATATACACAATTATGACTAATTAGGCAAGTCATTTATATATATAAGAAATAAAAGAGGGCCAAGAATACTACCCTGAGGTACACCAGAACTGTTTAATAGTTTACATTCTGACCTAGTAGTAGAGTTATATTTTCCAGGCGTAATAACTATTTCTACACATTGATAGTGATTTTCTAGGTAGCTATGTAACCAGTCTAACGCTTTAACACGGATCCCATACTTTTCAAGTTTAAACAGCAATAGTTTATGATTTACGAAATCAAAAGCCACATTGGACATATCTAGAAATATTGACACTATTTTTTTTTTATTATTTAGGCTTTCAGCAATGCTTTTTGTAAGTGCAAAACTTGCTAAAGTTGTGGAGTAATTTTTCCTGAAGCCGTTTTGCTCAGGTTTCAAAATTTTATTTTTTTCTAAAGATCCATTAATTTTCTCATGTAATTTCAAATATTTTGGAAAAAATGGGGATCAAGGTGATGGGTCTTTAATTATTCATGTCATTAGTATCACCTTTTTTATGTAAAGGTTTGATTACAGGTAATTTCAGTTTATTGGGAAAATGTCCTTGCTTAATCGATAAATTAATAACATAACATAATGGGACAGATAATATGTTAGCACCTAAATTTAAAATGTCAGTTCTAACGTAGTCATAGCCTGTTGAATATGTATTATTTAATGAGATTATAGTTCTAAAAATGTCAAAATATTATATATGGTATTACTATTATTTAGAATTAAATTAGGGTATGTCAGAGTTGAGTTAGTCATCTTAGAATTAGTACTGTCAATAGTAGAAGTCAAATTTATAAAAAAGTTATTGAAATGTTGAGCGATTTGTAGCGGATTTGAATATGCAACGTCATTTACTGTTATGCGATCTATATATTTGGCACTTTGTTTCTCTGATACATTATTTTTAATAATATTCCAAGCCGCTCTACATTTGTTATTCGCTTTATTTATATATTTTGCTGATTAAATTTTTTATCCCTATTTAGATATTTTTTTAATATTCTACTATAATTATTATAAATTTGTTTATTTATATACGTCCGAGAAAACTTATATCGTAGATAAAGTATAGACTTATATCGTAGATAAAGTTTTCATTTTTGTTTACATGATTTTATTAATCCCCTAGAAATCCACTTACTTTTTCCGGGTTTATTTGTAATCTTAACTGTAATCGTAGGAAAACGTAAAATAAAATGACAACATCTTGAAATATTATTAAAAGCCTCTTCAGTATCATAACAATTAAGTACATCATTAAACGAAAGGGCCGAAAGGCATGCCACAAATTTATTCTTTCGAACCAAAATTGTCTCTGTTTTTTTGTGGTACAAATTAGTTCAAATGTTATCGTTTGCGCTGTTTCGTGATCAGATAGTGCTAAATTAAATAGATTGGGTGTAACATTATTTTCTTGTTGGACATAATATATGGTATCTAAAGTTATAATTATAAAGAATAGCTTGTAACTGCTTGGAATTTTCATTATTTTTTAAGATATCAATGTTCCGATCTCCGCACAATATAATATTCTTTGTTGCCCGTTTGCAAACTATGTTTAACAAAATTGATAGGTTTTCTAAAAATGCTTTGGCGTTATAATTTGGTATTCTATATATACAGATCACAAATAGTTTCAGTGATAATATTTCAACTGCACAATATTCAAAACTATATGGGATCGGTTGTACTGCAGTATTAGGAATTTTACATTCAAGATATTTTTTTACCAAGATACATGAACCTCCTCTGCGTTGGTCTATTCTTGAGTAAGATGAAACTAACTTATACTGTTTAAAAAATTAATTTAGATTCAGTACCTTTTTTCATAAATGTTTCAGTAAGACATATTATGTCTATACTACAATTTAATTCCTCCATAGTTACTTCAAAAATATCTCTTTTCCCAAGAATACCAGCAATGTTCTTATGTAAAAGAGTATAATTATTATTAGAAACGAAAAAAATTGTGTATTTGTGGTGAGTTATATGCACTTTGACTAATCGTATGCTTGTTACCACTGTCATTTAATTTATCCTTTGAGTATAAAATGTCAATCGATATATAATATTTTAAGTCTTTAAAAATTATTGATAATCCATGATTATTAAGTACACAGTTAAGGTGGGTTTCTAATAAAAGATGCGCTAATTGTCAAACATACCAAATGATCTTCATTTGGATTGGACCGAGTTAAGTTAGAACCCTCAATAACTTTCAAAGAAATACGTATACATGCGAATAAAAATACTGTTACACGTAAAAACTAGGGCTCCCAATACTTGAGGCACCGAGATCGATCACTCACGCAACTGCGATCTCGGATCAGACAATTGGAGACTCCCGACTTTTCTTTAACAGTTGTTAATATTTATATACTCATTTATAAATTTTAATGTAGTACAAGTTGAGTGTGTTTTGGCGATCAATGCAGACAATTGTTTGAATACATTGAATAGCAGTGAACAACTGCAGAACAGTAGTGAACTGGTAAAATAAAGACTACGGATTATCAATTACTTCCATTCTCATGAAAAAACCGTCCAAAAATAATGATTTATTGCAAACTAAAGGAATTGCTTGCGTATACGTTCCTAAGTTCTCGACATAGAACACAGTTGAGAAATGTTTCAATTCTATTTCCTACCAGTATATTTATAGAATATTTATAACATTAACCGGAACGAATTAAATTGCGAATTAGTAAATATATAACGTTTCCTAGCACAAGACCAAATTGAATGAAGTTGTCACATTCTGAAAGATCTGTGACCACCACAATGAAAGTACATATTACTAAAATAACCTATCCCACTTTCCAGAATACAGACACGACCTAGACCGGTCAATGCTCCCGTTCATTCTAAACGACCGATACACTCCAAAAAATACAAGTGTCACCCCCCATTCTTTCCCACAAGTGTCGTATGAGGCGACTAAGGGAAGTAAGCAATTATCACCCATTGTATTACTAGTGGCACGGCTGGGTACCAAGTGGGAGTACTCACTTGTTATCGGGCCCGAAAAGGTTGGTACCACCATCTCCCGTGTGACTGGCTATGAAGCACATCAGTGTGTTTTAGTTATAGCAGGAGATAGCCGTTTATTCTTTCATTTCGTATCAGTGAAATGAAATGGTGAGCAGCGGATTGACAATACTCCCGGTAAAGTTGAGTCCATGAGCGACGGTTACCATTTACTATCAGGTAGGCCGTGGCTCGTCTGCTATCCATCCATCCATCCATCAGTCTTTCGACGTCCACTGTTGGACATAGGCCTCCCCAAATTGGGGGTATAGTGCCGTAATCGCCACGCTTGGCAGGCGGGTTGGCAATCGCAGTGGATGTTATTAATACTCGAGGGAGTGCTGCTGTCCACTCCCCCGGTATTCTCTGAGTCGGCTCTTACGACTCCTATGGGTGGAGAGGGGTGTGGGACAATTCTAAAGCTGGCCCCACACGGCTTATCGTCTGCCATAAGCAATAAAAAAAACCAAAGACGATATTTTTAAGCTTGCTTACAGCAGCAAATATCGTCATTATACAATAATAATTCCTCTACCTGGCGACCGGCCGGGCTTACGGCCGCTTTCACTACTACGCTGCGGAAGGGCTTTTGGCCACTGTTTAACATCGCCTTCCACTGCAGCAACCGCAAGGTAATGGTAGCAAGGCAGGTTGTAGCCGTTCAATTACAAAGATATTGTCTTTAAAACAATACTGGCATTAACATTACGAAACTACGACCAAAACAAGTTACCCAAGTAGAATAAGTTTCTATTTATTTTTTAATATGGGGTTAGTAAATGTCTGGCATAAGCAAGTTGGCTATCGTAATAAATACAAGTAGTCAGATATTACTCAAAAGAACGCTGCTGTTTCTAGGTACTTCAAGTATTCCCTCAAACTCTACGACTATGACACAAATTGGAGTAGAACATCTTTAATTCCAGAACCACCCACGAGAATGTTTAGCAAATCTCGGTCACAAATATCGGGTAAATTCATAAAGGTCGTTCGGTTCAACGAATCAGTTTATTTTTGTACTAATCCGTGATATATTATGTTACACCAATGGGCGAAACGGCCGAGAATATAATCAAAACAAATAGTGAAATAAGGTGTAGAAATAGATTAAATTAGTGATTGGATTTTCGATGGTAATTGATTTTATTTGCTCATTAAAGTGTCAACATGAGTTCATTGTGATATAGCGAAATCAAGTTTCGTGTTATGACTAAAAATTATTAGCTAATAAATTGTGTTTAGTAATCACGCTAAGTATTGCCAATATTTTTCTTTATGATTGCTTATGGCGGCAGACGATTTATCGCCCACCTGATGGTAAGTGGTCACCGCCGTCCATGAACTCAGCAATAGTAATAATACAGCATGGTAAATTAATAAATGGACTGCTGTCTCTCTGTACAAATAAATACATCGAAGTGTTCCAAAGTCGATCACACGGAAGATGGTGGTACCGAACCGCTCGGCCCCGATAACCACTTGGAATTCAACCCTACCACCAGTTATAAAATAAGTGATAATAACGTTAACGAAACCGTGTGAAAGAATGTGTTGGTGACACTTGTAACCTAAGTTTATCACACGGAATAAATATCGATATCATATCATTTTAATAAACGCTAAATATAATAGGGATAAGAGCCAATTCGAGGAAGATCCAAAGGCTTCAAACGTATTAGAAAGCAAAATAACTCACGTACGTGTTTCCCTAAAAACAATTTTCGAGATATTGAGAAAAATATAGTAGAAAATCAAGTAAACGCGATAGATTCCGTATTTCATAATGAGTAACATTCGCGTAAACATCAGAAAGCATAGACGTCCTTAAGTACATTGAACTTGTTGGGCGTGTCACTGCTAACGAACTAAGGACGGTTTCAAATCATTTCGAAGTAAGACTTCACAGCAAGTTGAGGTCATATCGGAAAATTACCGACAAAATGATTTGTATCATTTTTACAAGATAACACTGATAAGTTTATTTTATACATCACTATGATCACTTTTTGAGGGATAATATTTTTTACTTACTTTTATCATCACGCCATCTCCCTTGCGGGGTAGGCAGAGAGAACATAGTGCTAAGAGAATATATTCTTGCATACATCTCTCGCTTTCTTAACGTTCATAATTATCTTCATAAACGTCCGCCGGTTTCGGAGACTCCTGATTCCACCTTCTTTAATACATGACCGATTTAGTAGTTAGGTTAGTCTCGGTCTACCCCTGTATCTATTACCAGTTTCACACTGTATATCTTCTTATCCAGTCGCTCATCTGGCATTTTTTCTTCATACCTACTCGCTCTCTTACGTCGTTGTTACGAATGCGGTTAATCTTTTTTTGGATAAAGAAAATCTATAAATATCATTAGTGTCTATACAATCAGACCTAATCATATATTGAAAGGTTATTTGAGTTTAATTCGAATGAATGTAACTTCTACTGCCAGTAATGATACTATAGAAAATCAATTGTATCTGACAGGATTCGTGACAACAACCAAAAGAGCGCTTAATCGCTACATCTCCGTCTGTCACCTAAAGAAAGTTCAAACAACAATTTAATTTCTCGGTTCTCAATCGACCAATCAATACATTAGCTCTTCTACAAGGAAAAAGTATTACAGAAATTTGAATTCGTGCGGAATCATTATCACAAAGTGTAGCTATTAAGGAAAACCATGTTTAAATCATAATAAATAAACATAATCATTTGATAGTCTACAAAACACTGTATTTCTAACAAAGCATTATTCAAAATGGCATCTATTACAGGAAACCATAAAGTTCGTATCCTCTTGTATAAATTATTTAAAGTATCTTTACTGGCAATTAATAAATGTATTATTAAAAAACTACAAACATTTATTAGCTGTTTTTTATAATAAATATGTTGATTCCTTATCAAATAACGTACGAAATTATATAAGGTTCTATTTTTGGATTAAGATTTACGCAATTTTATTATGCGTTACGTACAGCGACTTTATTAGGGAATATTCATGATTCTTTGCGGGTTTTTAAATATGCCGCCATGAAAATAATAAAATTATTCCATAGGACAGAGTTACCTCGCGTATCAACAAAGTAGATTTTTTATAATTTAATTGTTGTACAGAAAAGAAACATAGCCCATAGTCCGGCCAGGCGCCTGCAAGAAAATTCATGATGATATTAAACACTTTATAGACATATGAAAAATTAGTTTCAGGATTCGACAGATACTTCCAGATTAGTTCGTTACTTATTATTGAAAGTTCTTCGCCAGATTAAGACTATTTAAAGACTTAATCTGAGACGGTTTAAGCGAGACTTGACGAGAACTATGGTAAGTTGCTACGCCACTTGTGCAATCTTTTACAAAAGAAGAGCGTTGTATACAGAAAACCGTTATTCCAATCAACGTGTTAATGGGATTTCGATCGACAAACAGTCAAAACAGATGATTGTATAAAACGCTGTTGTTATTCACAAAAAGGGGTTTCAGATATTAAACACTACAATACAAGCAAGTCTTTAAAGTCAACCGAGATTCACTGTCAAGAATTGCTTTGGCAAGCTGACAAATTTGAATTTTATTATATTCCTGACAGTTTAGTTACTTTTAAGTGTTACTTAGAACACTAGTTATTCACGTTTCTACAAAAACATCAAACCAATTTAAATAACTAATGTTCTATAAAAGCATTTTACAAAGATGGAAGAAATATTTGGAGTAATTCATAAAATTTCCTTATTTAAGCCTAGGCCTTAAGCTTTTATGATAATAAATATACTTAACATCATACAGAGTAAATATCACAGAGCATTTTCGCAGTAAATTACAAATTTTCATTGTACTCACTGAATTAAATAATAGAAAATAGAAACTACACTACAGTTACTTAATACTATCCCGGTCTATGGCCAACAAATGTTTGGTAATTTAGCAGAACACCAAGTGCGAAAATTGACAAATGGTAGCTACGAGCGGGAATTGAAACCGCGTTTTTTGAATATCATTGCGTTGCCCTACCAACTGAGCTATTGTGACATTCATTTGGGGTCATCAATTTCCATGACAGATTTTTTGTTACTGTTTTGGTGATGCCCGTGCCAGTTGTCAGATATATATATATAACATAGACAGACAAGAGACCAACTTTACTTTATAGCTATATAGCAAGTCATTTTACGAATTGCCTCAGTGTTGCAGTGTAGTGTGAGCGTCTGCTGAACATAAGGTCTCGGGTTCGATCCCGGGTCGGTACTATTGACAGAGCTTTTTCGTAAAGTGTGCAGTTTGGAAAATAGACGGCAAAAAGCTCTCCCCCTATTACGTAGGACTTAAACATAGTTGGCGAACCGTGGATTTATAAACCTCTGCCTACCGCTTCGGGGATACAGGCGTGATGCTATGTTTGTTGTTGTTTTTAATATAGTCTAAGTGTCTACTAAGAATAACGTAGTTACAGAGGGAATATAGCGTCAAACATATTGGTGGCATTTAGCAAACTACATTTGTAATAATACTAAGCATTTGAAGACAGTATGTGAAAATCCATGACCTTTGCGCCTCCGGGAAACAGGCATGGGCATATGAGGAGATGGTACTTCCCCCATCAAGCGGGCTTCTCCATAATAATAAAATTGCGATGACTACGAAGAATGAAAATTAACACTGTCCTGATCGTTTAAGCCTCGTCTATGTATCTGCAGACGAAATAAATGGAGTAAACTGTCGTAGACACTGTTCATACCGGTACTCTTCAAGTTCAGAGACCCACGTCAACCGTTTAGATGCGAATAAAACGGTTCATTGATTCTCTACGTGATCCATCCACGAATAATAGATCCTACATTTATATTTAATCTTGTTTTAGTTTGGAATTGAAAGAAAATATATGCAACTGGTATTAGTATCGGATTAGACAGCTTAATAAAATATTTTAATTCTTACAAAGGAATGAAATTAGAAACCAAGACCTTTTGAAATTTATTCACAACACCAAGTTACATGAGCCATATATTTAATGAGATCAATGTAAAATGTACATATACAATTACGCCACCCAATTTACTATTTCTTGTATCCTTCCTTATACTAAATTTAGATTCAATAAATGGAAATTAATAGGGAAAATAAATATATACTATTTTTTCTTGCCAACGGTGGCAGACTGGCAAACAGCCCACCAGATGGTAAGTGGTAACCGGTACTCATGTAATTTGGCAACACCAGGGGTGAGCGAAGCCACGATCTACCGTGAGTAAAGCGCTCATAGTTTAAAGTAAGACATAATCGTAGCACTGCTTATTCTTACTGGTTGTCCTAGATGAACAACAAACGCGTTAATACGACGCGACGCGACACGAAAATATCAAATAGAGGTTGTATGTACTTAGGGCCTACGTTGTCGCCTAATATGAATCCGACGCAAAGCGGCTAAAGTATTAGCCGCAATACGTCGCAACGCGTCGCGTCGCGTCTCACCTAGGACAACGGGTTATATATGGTGATTCGTTATGGAAATATTTTTATGCGTATCACTCCTAAACATCCGCAATATATTGTCCAATACTAAGTAATATCAAAAAACAAGACAGATCACGATGATAATATTGACCGTAGGACTTTATATCAAAGTAGAAAATAATACTTGCATTTTTTTTAGACGGCAATTTGGCTGTACCGCTGATATTACTATGGTCATTGAACGACACGACTACCTCTTGCCATCAGGTGGATTGGCTTATCTGCCACCGTCGACTTAGAAAAAACGTGCATTAAATAAGACAAATTTAACTAGTTTAATAACAACAAGATTCTTAAAGCTGTCCACAAACATGAAAGTATACGGCAAGAACAGAGAGGTCCGGTATCATTGTTGACTTAACCTTGACCGTAGAGGTCACAGGGAAATATAAAACTATTTATTATCTCACCGAAAAACATCAAAGCAAAACGTTAAGAGGGAAACTATTCAACAACTGTCCGAGTACATAGTTGCGTTTAACAACACAATAAATAAACAACAGTGTTGCAACTATAATGAAGAGATAATATTAAAAGGCTTCATGCGTTCTTTAACATAAGTTTGATAGGTGCAAAAATTCATACGGTTCCGTTTTATAGCATACTAGTAACCGGCTATGTAAGAAGATATTATGGTGTCACCCATTCTTTCGGCGTCTGTTGTACGAGGCGACTAAGAATACCGTTATGACTCATTGCAATACTGGTGGTAGGGTTAGATACCAAGTAGGAGTACTCCTTTGCTGACGGACCATCATCATCTTCCATCCGTAAAATTAAAGTGTTATTACTGGCTTAAAAGTATTTTTGACGGCAGTCGGTGCAGTGCATAAGGCGCGGGCTAAAATCCTTTTTTATCTTCATAAGTTCTAGCAAGTAGCCGAGCCAGTAAAATGCTTAAAAATAACAAGTTTAAATAGATTAAAAAATGAAGTTACTGTAAGTATTAATATAATAAATAACATGTTTGCGCAACGTTGTTGGCAAATAATACTACTTTTACGTGATCACTTACTTTTACTTTAAAATAAAACCAAAATATAAAAAAAATATCAAATTTTTTATATTTATCTTTAACTAGATTTTGCCCTGTCTTCCCCGTCCGCTTGGATTTTAGAATATGAATACGTCACTCTACGGCACACTAACGATCTCTATGCAAAAATTGCTATCCCCAGGGGCTAATCCATTTATCCGGGATAAAATGTAGGATATATCCTTTTCTGGATTCTGGACTATATTTAAGCTGAATTTCATTATAATCAGTTGAGTAATTAATTATAGCATAAAAACCTTAGAGTATAGTTTATTTATACTCTAAGATAAAAACGCACTATCGTATTTATAATATTAGTAAGGATGAGGCAATTGGGTTTTCATGATTTGATAAGTGTAACACAACCACAAAATGGGTATATTTGTTTGAACTAAACCGATTCAACGGATTTTAGAGTCATTGAACTCAACGACGTTTTAAAAGAACAATGGAAACTACGTCAACGATATGATATGATTTAGGCAGTATGTAGGTATTTAATACTGAATGATGACTTTGAATTTTGGAGATATCGTTTGCAGATTTCCATTTCACGCAATATTGAATCACAAAAAAAATCTTAGATGTTACGTGTGGCCGTGTGGGACCGGCTTTAGAATTGTCCCACCCCTCTCTACCCACGGGAGTCGTAAGAGCCGACTGAGGGAATACCGGGGGAGTGGGCAGCAGCACTCCCTCGAGTATTAACAACATCCACTGCGATCGCCAACCCGCCTGCCAAGCGTAGCGATTACGGCATTATCCCCCATGACGGGACCACTCGTTGTGGCGTCCTCTTGGGGAGGCCTATGTCCAGCAGTGGACGTTGAAAGACTGATGGATGGTTACGTGATAACCGCCGGCTAGAAATGAACCCCAAATATAACACAGAGATGGACTTCGTACAATCACACGGTCAAACATAAATTATAAAGGCCACAATAAAATAAAATTAAGACATAAAAACATACAAAACCTTGGTTAGAATAATAGTTCAAAAGTGCAGTTAAAATTTATAATAAACCCATGGTCAGTCGTAATATTTATGGACTATGAATTTGTAAAACATTTTACGCTTATATCGCGTTCAAATAAAAATACTTTGGAAAATCCAAAACTGCACGCCTCATAATCTTCATTTTTCACAATAAAATTGATTATTTGATAAGTAACTAATAATGTATTGGTTTTACTAAGTAGTTTTCAATAAATCACATAGATAGCGATAATTTCAAAAAATACTAATGTGGGTTTCATGTCTTATACGCCATCTAGCGCTAATTTTAAGAAGTACTTCTATATTGCAAGGCGCCATCTGGCAATTAGTAAGAACAACAATCCATGAGTTTACATATACCTGCATAAGTGCATATAATATAGATAAACATGTAAAAATGAATAATTTACAATGAGTTCAACAAGAAATCTCTAAACCATATATCTTCCTAACTTGGTTGCCTTATAATTTTATACTTTGTTCTAAGTGAAAACACCGTACCGCCAAGGCCACGCAAAAAAATTGTGGAATATAAAATATGTTTTTGTCGTGTTTTATAACGTTGGTGTGTTATTATTAACGTGTTTAGTTTTTACTTATTGTTATGGATACTTGAGAAATATCATCAGTTCGTCAAGCAAAGGTAAAAACTTTCTTGTAACAAAAAACAATGTACCGGCCGGGCAAACGGCGTTCTGTTCTGTTGACGATAGTAAAACCACCGGTGGCCATGCGTACGTAAAAAGGTAGGTAGTTCTCATGAAAGGCGCTGGTTTTAGTGTAGCGTCGAGGGTAAATGCCGTAAATATTCAGTATTTTTTAGTTTATTTAATAACAATTAAACCACATCGAATCAGAACGTGAAAAGTAATAGGGCTCTATTCCTAGTCATAATAATTCGTAAACGAAAAAAAAAAGACTCGATTAATTAAGTATTTTGGTCGTTATCGTGTTAACATACATTACCTACAACTCACGGACGTCCAAGCCAGATTTTTTCAAACAGTTTTTTAACTAGTTTAAATAACAAAAATGGCATCAATAATATCATGAGTGTTAAAAATAGTGTTTGTTCTTTATATGTGTGTGTGTAGATATTATTTTACAAGTGCAATATATGATAAATAGAGACATTTTAAGTTTGAAAAATCAGCTGTGCCGTGTCAACCGAGAGTAGAACACACCTCAACGCTTCGCTTGTGAGGCATGCAAAACACATTATACAATAATATGGACGTACATTAGTACGAATAAAGTCTGCTATTTTACGTTTAATTGACGGTCGTGGTGATAAAAGAATACTTAAAACAGCTCAAGAATAAGTTTTATATGTTAAAAACAAAGTTAAAAATGTGAAATCGAAAATAGCAGTCACGAGCAGCAGTCACAAGCAGGATCCTGCTGCCTGCTAAGCATGTCAAATGCTAAAAATATATATAAAATATCTAAAGTTTTATATGATTTGTAAAGAAAAGTCACATTCAAATACACAAAAAGAGTTAAGGTTAAGGTTTTATGGGAAATAGAGGTCATTTGTATAATAGAACTCCTTAAAATCTGACATAATGTAACACCACGCCAGCCAACGGAAGCCAAAGTTAAGCCATGCCATGCCAAGCCTAGGCAACGACATCTAGGCAATTATGCCACGCTAGTGATACGCCATCACTGTGAACCAAGTGCCAGAGCCTGCCAGTGACAGCTAGCCACATGACGCAAGCTAACTGTCAAAAAGTCTTTATATATAAATACCAGTGCAGCGCATTTTACAGGCTCTTCCCCTTACCTGGCCCCTCTGGCCCAAAATCAGGACAAGACGATAACGGTGACAGACTGGGGACGGCTGGAGAGCAAACTCCGGTCGTCGTCGTCTGTACACCCAGACCAAGTACCCCCTATTATTAGGACTGTAGAGGACAGGGTGGCAGCGGTCGACTGTTTCACAAGCCACGTACAATCTTTAATTAACGATTGTTCTCGGCAGGTACCTGACACGAGAAATCGTCGATGGCGCCTACCCGATGACGTCCATGACTTACTGAGGCAGAAGAACGCCGCTATCCATGCCTATGATCGTCATCCATGCGAGGATAACCGCATTAGAATGCGCTCACTACAAAGGGCTGTTATGCAAACAATTGATTCTCTACGTCAATCAGAATGGGAAACCAAGCTGAGAGACCTAGAACCAACCTATTTAGCCGTCTGGCAACTGTCCCGCACTTTCAAAAACGACACTGTGTCTACCATGCTTCCGCTTAACAGACCCAAACTTCCACCCGCTTTCAAGGACGAGGAGAAGTCCGAGTATAGTGGATCATATTGTCAACTGCCTCGGTGGTGTAGCGGTAGTGTATGCGACTGCTAATCATGAGGTGTCGGGTTCGATCCCCGGGTCAGGCAATGTTATTGAGTTCTCCTAAAAAGAAAAATTCTTAGTAGCAGCCCGGAGTTTGGAAATGTGCCCGGTAGACGTCAATAGGCTCGCCCCCTATTACGTGAGACTTAAACATAGCTGGCGAGTCGTGGGTGTGTAATACACCTCTGCCTACCCCTTCGGGGTATACAGGCGTGATGCTATGTTTTTTGTTTTATATTGTCAGATGTCTAGGTTTTATTGCACACCCGTGCACATGATACATTTGATGAAGTTAGATTAAGATATGATTGGAATGTTATGGTTTTATTATCAGTAAAAATGAATGTCATTTACAATACAAGAAAACCCTGAAAATTGTAGATTGAACGTAATTGAACATGTTTTTATTCCATAATTCTCAGATTTCTTAAATTATTTAATAAATATTTATATTAGCTAAGAATATGAGTAACTAATATGAATTTATAACAATATTCTTGTTGCGAAAAACAATGTATTTATTCTACACTCAGCAGCATCAACTACATATAATAAATTACTGGCTATATGATAGTTTCAAAGTGGAATTGGGTCATTAAAATCATTGCATTTATTGGTGCGCTATTTAGCACACCTGCCAATAATAACCACAACATTGCTTAAATAAACCTTAATATATTTAATATTTGCTGCGTGGGGCCGGCTTTAGGATTGTCCCACCCCTCTCCACCAATGGGAGTCGTAAGAGCCGACTGAGGGAATACCGGGGGAGTGGGCAGCAGCACTCCTTCGAGTATTAACAACATCCACTGCGATCGCCAACCCGCCTGCCAAGCGTGGCGATTACGGCACTATCCCCCATTCATGGGGAGGCCTATGTCCAGCAGTGGACGTTAAAAGGCTGATGGATATATGGATGGATATTTAATATCGTTATCCCACGTTACGTTATACCCAGGCAAGACCAGAAAGCCGACCCACGAACTAAAAGAACATCATCCTTGTATAATTAGGACCCTGTTTTTCTTGATCTAGAAGTGTGCAATTACGAGTAACTAAATCCATACTATTATAGGAGAAAGACTTTGCTTGTAATCGACAGTCTCTAAAACTAATAAACAGATTTTAATAATTCTTTCACCTTTAGAAAGCTACATTATCTGGAAGTAATACGGCATGATACGGAAGCAAAGCGGACGTTAACGCTGGTAGAACCGCAATTTTTAATGACTGCCTTAAAGAAAACCAAGGACCCTATTTAAAAAAGTTCACCAAATTTAATTAAAAGGTTTAGATTTGAGTAGTCTAGTAAGGTAAACGGCCCCAAACAGTGAACATCTGCTGAGGGATAAAAAATACGCCACCTGGCTGCGGGTGTCTGCGACCGACGGAAACAGACCTGTGTGACGTGTTCTACTTTATGATGTTACAGTTTGTAATTGCATCTCGCTCGCACATCTCTCACTGATGCTTCAATGAATGAATGTTTGAACATAAGAGTAAAAAATCATGTTTTTCTGTCCGCTTGAGGTAACGATATTGTATATTCTCGCTTTAAACACTGGATTTAAGTTTTATTTTTGTACATAACTGGTTTTTTTTTAAATTAAACTGTAATAAGTATCTTTGCTAATAATATTTCATTATTGAAAATTGTTGTTAGCAACGATTTTTTTTTTTTTTTTGGTCTATCTGATTAATGCAAAAATATTAAGTGAGCGTGCTTAGTAACTCAAAGAGTCACCGATTAAGTTTTATAGAAACTGTTCTTTAAATTATTTTCGTTCGCTAATTATATTATCATCAATTAAATAAGTGAATAAAATGCTCAAATATTAATTATGTAGTTTCAACAAACATTTAATCTTGGTGAACGTATTTGATAGGCTATTTATTTTGAACTAACAAATAGTAAATTACCAGTCGGTTTATACAAAAAACTGCTGCTGGCAACAAGTTCTCATGTCAAAAACAAAACTAAATTATAAATATTTTGCCGTTGTTATACAAATCCAATATTTTGAAACTGGAACAATAAAATTAAAATCGTTAGTTTTCTTTTGAATAAAACGAGCCACGTTTGACCTCCATATTTAAAACTGTTAAACAATTCATGGAAGGGGGTCGATGGGTGTGCGTCGAGCAATCCTGTGAAGAAGTTGCCTACTTAATCGAGCCAAGTTGGTATTGCCGAGTCAGTATGTTATGGTAGGTCAAGATAAAATGGACAAGTTAGGGCACAGGTGGTGTTCATGTTCAGTCGCTGTCTTTCGCGTGCATTCCCGATCGACACACGCAAATGGGCGGATGTGTGCCATATTATTCGAGGTAGTCGATTTGCACAAATATTGCATGTCAAGGTTTTTTAGAGGTCCACGATTAAGCTAAAATCTCGCTTGCTTATTCTCAGAATCGATTAGATAATATTATAAAGTAACCGAGCTAAGTGCATATATTTAAGATATATGAGAAAAAAATACTGTATTAGGCTGGGGAACGTAGAATTTTTGTCTGTTTGTTTGTACACATATCACGGTAAAATTGCGGAACGGAATTTGATGAAACTTTTTGTTTGATATTTCTTGAGTAGACTGAGCAGAAACAAGCATTCGTTTTATCCTGCTACTAAATCGGAAACTTGAGATACAACCTTTAAAACCAGCATGTCTTCGGAGCACCGGGCAAAGGCAGTATAGGTATTAATTATGAAACTAACTACGACCATAATTTTTTAAAGTGATCGTCCCAATCTAAGATCTAATTTGACCATAGATATAAATTATTTCTATAGAATGACTAACATATAATTTTTAGGTGATTTTCGAATATGTGGATACCAACTTCTCGATGTTTCCGACCGAACACTAATTATGAACAAATAATTCGAAAAATCAGCTGTTCGATGTCTCGATCTAAAACTGCATCGAACTTGATACAATTGTCTTTGCAGTGCTTAGTTTTCTACTACGTATCAATGCTTTTAGCCCTCGTTTACAAATATGAAAATAATTATACGGATACAGATTTCGTAACGTCGAAACCAATCTATTTTGGATCCGCCTTTCACCGATGTCACACTTTTTGATACCACATTTTGTTTAAGCAAATTTAACACAAAACAATAATTTTCGTCCTGTTTTACCACAGAGATCTATAAATTCATATGTAGAAATTTCTAGAATGTCATAGTGAAAGTATTATACAATTATGTATAAATTGGAGCGTGTGATTTTTTTAGCTTTATACAAAACTACGGCGAATATTACTGTTTTATGTATTTTAGTAATTAATTATCATATTATGGTACCAGAAAGGCGAAAACAAGATTTAAACGCAGAAGACATTTTTGGAGCAACTGCGTAAAGTATACTAAACAATAACATTTAGCTATACCTAATATTATCTCTATCTCACTCCTTTAATCCCGAATGGGTGTGTAAGACAATCTAACTGTCCACTTCCCATAGCTTACTAAACATTGTTCTTGGAAGTTTAATCATAGGAGGCTTAGCAAAAACAGACAATCGAACCAGATAAGATAAATAATATAAGTGTGGGTGATTTAAATCAACTATTTGAAGAAACTTGAGGTCGTCATCTAGAAAACTACGGCCTCTGAGCCAGCCTGTCATATGAATTTACAACTGCAACTTTTCTCGCGTGTTCTTGTTAAATTACTTAAATTTCATGCGACATACACATAAGCTCTCCGCTTAGAAGTCTAACGAGTACCACCCCAATAGTAGCAGCTATTATAAATAATATATAATGTTTCTATTGAAAATATCGCTAGTATTTAACTAGTGTACCCACGAAAAGATATATGTACCCGTAGAATTAAAAACGAAACGTTTGACGAACTTTCGTTTCGCTTCATTGTGATTGGTCGCCTGAATCACGCGTCAAAATCTCGACTAATCAGGAATCACGCATCGGACTGTTGATCAATCACAATGACTCGAAACAAAAGTTCGTCTAACGTTTCGTTTTTCATTCTAAGGGGGCTGATTATTTTATAGCTCGCGATAATTTTGTTAGAAAAGCGCTATCCATATATTTTTGCATTTCGTAGCCCAATTTTAATTTTGTGTGGTCAGATAGCGCTTATTTAGTTATGAATATTTGTTATTAATATACACCTCAAGTCCTTAAAAGTAATTAACGTTATGGTATTCATGTTAGTGTCGCAGTATATATTATCATTTTTAACGAATCACCCAATTCTCGTTTAGAAACTATTATGCCTTTTTTTCAAGCCGCTGCTCGCTTTGATGATGAGCATCAAATACGCTCAAAACCGGAGTCTACATAACATAATCGATCATAATAGAGTTAGTTACTGGTTATAACTCTAATATGTTACCATTGCACCGTGAATTCAATATACTTACAAGCTTGTTTTCTTATACTCAGAAACTTGTTCTTAAAATTATTCTAATTATTCCCGCCAATACGATTACGTGGCGTGCATTCTGTCATTTTGACTAATTAGAATAAGTGTATATGCAAGTATTTTATTTAAGGTATAAACTGCCTGGTCTAAATAGCGCAGCGAATTAAAATTATTGAAATATCAGTTTTTCTATGATAAATAATCAAACAATATTATAAAATAATATAAAACATATATTTTTCCTTTAAACCTGTAATTTGATTCGACGTGGTATTCAGTCATACCTTTTTTTTGTAACACGGGAAATAATGTACCTAACCGCACACCCCGTCATTCAGGGCAACAAACAGGGTAGTGTGGGGCCCTCACTCACTAAATAAACCCGCCAAATGCACTCTCTCCGCCTGTATTGGCGGGCCACTGGAACCATATTACCTTCCTTCAGTAATTCAGTCATAGCCCTAGAGGTAAAACCGAGGACTGCAAATATAATGGTGATGAGCCTCAGCCAATATATCGTGAGGAAACATGTCGCAGTAATAGCTTGTAAAAAAGGTTAAATATTTAATCTACATTCAGAGTTATTGATACTAATTAAATCGGTTCAACGACTTATCTCATGTCAATATACTCAATCTGCTAGTCGTAAACCATCCATCCTGGCTCCACTATACTGTCTACAGTATTATTATTTTAGGTATTATTATTAGTGGATTTAGCATCGCAAAGGTCCAGATGATAGTCGTTGTGTGATAAAAAAATATATTCTGCCAAATAATAGTCAATATAACAGGGCTACGAGAATAATATTGAATAGACTAAAACTGTCAGATATTCGTGGCCTTTTTTGTTAAGGCGGGAAAAAGTATAACTAACCGCACACCCCGTCGTTTAAACCCGCGGTGTACCGTATCTCCGCTTATACTGGCAGACCGCTGGAACTACGTGACATTACTTCAGTTGTAGATATTCGTGGCCTAACAAAATAACGTAAAGAAAGGTACTACAGCTTTAACGCCAGAGCTTAGTGTTAGCATATTTATGATACACGCATAGATAACGGGTTAAAAACAAGGGGAGGAGCTACGAACATATTGAAAACTCCGCTTGGGGTGACTCTTATCTCGCACATGGTGGGCTGTCACCGATGTCAACGATCGACGCCCCCGACGTTGTGTTTTACTCCATACATTTGTAGGATAAGTCAAGAAAATCCTTACTACTATAATATTATAAATGCGAGTTTTTTTTTGCTGTCGTAACGACTACATTAATAATAAATAAATAAATATATATTCATACGTCCTCTGGTCCCAAACTAAGCTTAACGCTTGTGCTATGGGTACCAGATCACGGATATAATACATACCTATATTACTTTTTTTTTTGTAAATACATACAGATAATAGATAGAAAACACCCAGACGCAGCACAAATGTCTACGTTCATCACACAAATAATTGTCCTGAGTAGGAATCGAACCCACGATCTCGTGCAAGGAAGTCGGTTACAGTACCGACTACGCCACGAGGCCCGCCAAGAGACAAAAGAGAGCGAGTAGTAGTTTTCCCGCGGCTGCCAAAAGTTAGTATTTAGTTTATATATCTCAGGTTCCCGTTATAGCAGCGGGATAAAATATTTACCAGTTTTTAAGTCTAAACCAACCAAACCAAATAAAAAAAGTTGCATCAAAATCCGTTCAGTAGTTTTTGCGTGTTCCGCGAACAAACAAACAAAAATTCTAAAACAAATCGTTTTGTGTTTAGACACGCCTATATAGCCTATTACAGTAATTTTTTCTCAAATATCTTACATGTACAGACATAGTTCTGTTACAGCTTTATAATAGTATAGATGTGATCTTATTAGCCTTATCACAAACGTTACTATGCCCGGCTCCCGATCTATTCGGTTTTAGCTGATGCCATATTTATACGGAGCAACTGCTAATCTGACCTCCACAAAGCTACTAAATGGGACAAATGGCAAATTCAGAACAAGGCGAAGGCAGCAAAAATCTACTACTACTACTTATTATCACGCCATTTCCCTTGCGGGGTAGGCAGAGAGAACAGAGTGCCAAGAGGCTCTATTCTTGCATACATGTCTCGCTTCCTCAACATTCATAATTCTCTTCATACACGCTCGCCAGTTTCCGAGACTCCTGACTCCACCTTCCTTCAATACATGACCGATTTTGTCTAGGTAGGTTAGTCTCGGTCTCCCCCTGTACCGACATCCTTCCACTTTCATATCATTGATTAGAACATAAAATTCCAATTCCATTCTTTAGTACGTGTATCTACTATCTATGTTACTTTTTATTCTAGAACTTTCTGACCCCGTCAGTGAGGGGCAATTTCAGTTAAATTTCACTTTTTTTTCATTGATATACTCATTATGCTTGTATGAGGCACAAAAACTGCAATTCGTAGCTACATCTACTTTCGTGTGCGGCTTCTCATTCTTATACCAGAAAAAAAAAGTAGAGTAACCAAAGATTTACTATCAAAACTAACGTTATTTTTTGTGGTCAATGTGTTATCAACAAACAGACCCTTTTTGCTTGGAATGTTTCACCTAATCAACCAAATATAAACAGCAAGTATTATAAAAACTAACTTTTTTGAAAAACCGTGTTATCAAAAAATCCATGGGTGTCATGCAGAGAAACCTGATAAGCTTACACAAAGATAAAATATCCATAACTTGATACTGTTAGGCAATTTTTGCTTGCAATATGTGTCACTCAATCCATCATCATAGCATCACGCCTGTATTCCCTAAAGGGGTAGGCAGAGGTGTATTACACACCACGGTTCGCCAGCTATGTTTGAGTCCCACTTAATAGGGGGCGAGTCTATTGCCGTAAACCGGGCACATTTCCAAACTCAAGGCTGCTACTGAGAATTTTTCTTTTTACGAAAAAGTTCAATAGCACCGCCCGACCCGGGGATCAAACTCTAGACTTCATGATCAGCAGTCACTCACACTACCGCTGCACCACAGAGGAAGTTAGTTAGTTTTCATTCTATCCACCAAATATAATTATTATAAGAACCCAGCAAAATACAAAATAGTTCCAACAGAATCAAATATCGAAAAAAAAATCTACTTAAAAATGCGAAAGCGAGTTTGTTTGTTTGTTACGCTCTCACACCGTAACTACTGAACGAGCATCACGAAGTTTTCATACATAAAGTATGGAATCCAGCATAAGCTAAAAATTAATGGTTCCTGTTAGCTAATTTGTATATCGTAGTTTTTTATAAAGACTATACATCCTTTTTTTGTTTGGAAAAAATGTTCCTAACCGCACACCCTGTCGTTCGGGACAACGAACAGGGTAGTGTGGGGCCCTCACCCACTAAATAAACCCACCGTGTGCCGTCAGTGTCCAGAAATTCTCAACAGCAACAACAGCAATTTGGCGGTTAGAGTTCATTCATTCTCAATTAAATAAGGTTTTATTTAAAATTATATTAATCACCTTTTTTATTGCTAATGATGGCAAACGAGCCACGGCCCATCTGATGGTAAGTCGCTCATGGACTCGGCTATACCGAGAGTATTGTCAAGCCAGCAGGCATCTCTCAGATATGAAATGAAAGAAGAAACGGCTATCTTTTGCTACAGCCAAAACACACTGACGTGCTTAATGACCGGTCACACAGAAGATGGTAGTACCGACCCCCAAAAAAAAATCTTGAAAGTAAGCTTTCAAGATTTTTTTTTTAATAACTTATAGCGTTAACAATACCCTATACCAATTCATGAACCCAGTGTAGTGTGATAAGAAGTGCTTTTCCGTCTTTCATGATTCTAGAGTCAGACGCGAGTACTCTCACCTTTATCTCAAAAGTGGTGTGTACGGTCCCATAAAAACATCGCCAATACGTAGTATATTGAAAGGCAATAAATCAATTTGCGAGTGCCACATTGTTCTAATTTATTGATAAATGGTTGGCTGAAATGGGTCATGCGGTCATTAACCGCATATTTAAGCACACTAAATACAGAATTTAGCAAGTTTTGTAGCATTAAGTATAAGCAGGTTTAACGGTAGTAAGATTAAAGATTAAGCATTTCGATCGCATTAGGGAATAAACAAAAAATGCATGTGGCCGTAGGATGTTTAGGACTGGACAGTGCCGTTACTATGACGTAATGCCTACCAAGCCTATTGAAAATGTCTAAGTCAATAAAAAGTGTTAAAGAAGTTTAAATTACTATATAGAGTTTAAATAATTAAGTTTAAACACTCAAAATAAGAGCAAGTTCGTAAATTCATAAATAAACAAATCATGTTATACTATAATTCAGTTCGTTCTATTACAAAACCTGATTTTTAAGTAACGTGGGTAACATGGGTAAACGTAGCAAGAGCGAGTAAGGTAAGCACCATACAGATTTGTTAATCTTTCTCAATACTAAATTAATAATAATCTTTATGTGCCAACTCCTAAAAGTTTAAAACTTACATAAACCAAATCAAGCTTTATTACTTAATTTTACATAATATTTGAGTATGTTACCCTCATGTTTAATCCTGGCGAAGATAAAGCACGCCTATAAAAAATTAGTACATAAAATTAGACAGACATCTCAAAAGTACCAGGTGGGTATAGGTCGCGAGAGCTTGAGGACGGGCGCCGAGCGGGTAACGACCGGGCACCGCTACGCACCAGTTTTGGGGGTCGTCGACCCGCGCGGACGACGTCCTGGGACGGCCTCTACGACAACATGCCAGCCGGGTAGCTAGCCGAATTAATTCACGTAATTTGTCTGATTGAGGTTTAATTAGTTGATTATCTAATTTATTTTGTATGAAAATATGTAAATGTAGAAAGCAAATAATCATTTAGAAGAAAAAAATATTAATAAATTTTAGCTCATGATGCACATCATGAGCTAAAACTTATTAACATACAATTAAGACACATGTAAGTTATTGCCCGCTGAGAAATGCTCATAAGTAACGTGAAGAATAATATTAAAGTCTACTACGTTAGATTTAGTATTTAACTAGCTTTCACTAATAATACTAATTGTTTTCTCTATTGTTAACATTATTGGTTCACGCGGCGCATGTCAGTAACGCTCCCACTCGGTATAATTTTTTCCGACATCATCAACACTCATCGTTATAGTTCAAACAATTTAAATAAAACGTTAACCTTCCTCATGAATCACTCCATCCATAGGTGAAAGCCGCATGAAAATCCGTCGGGTAGAATTTTAACTTATTGCATTCAAAGAGACAAACAGACGCGGCACGGGGTCTTTTATTTTGTAATGTGTAATACTATGGATTATCGCCGAAAGGTCTACCATAGTACCATAACACTGGTATATGAATTATTCAATTTGAAAATGCGATATTCACAATTTATTAAATTGACCATTTTTTTAGTTGTAATTTATGGAATTTGCAAATATAACAAATAGGTACATGTCGATATTATCGATTTACACTAAAATTGAACCAATATTTTTTTCACAGATAATGCCCCCTTACACGCGCACCCTAAGAGGGCTGTACCCTTTAGTAAAATGGATCATTATTGTCCTCCATTTTGCACAAAACTCGATATTTTTCAATCAGGCTTGTAACTTTAAATTTGTATGATTCTCTAATGGTAGAATCTTGCTTACCCCAGCAAGCAGCAGAATGGGTCGGCTCGATCGGTTAAGTACCACAGAAGATCGGCGTGAAACGATCGTTGTTTCATTTCTTTATATGTGCCATCTATCCATCCATCCATCAGCCTTTTAAAGTCCACTGATGGACATAAGCCTCCCCATGAATGGGGGATAGTGCCGTAATCGCCACGCTTGGCAGGCGGGTTGGCGATCGCAGTGGATGTTGTTAATAATCGAAGGAGCGCAATGTGCCATGCAGAATTAAAAAAAAATACAACAATACTGATATTATGATGTACCTTGATATCGAACAATAATAACAAGATTCATTGATGAGTGATGAATCGCAAATCATTTTATAATCACATTGCTTCTTTTTGACGGGCCTCGTGGCGTAGTCGGTAATCTAACCGACTTCCGTGCACGAGGTCGTAGGTTCGATTCCCATTCAGGACAATTATTTGTGTGATGAACACCGATATTTGTACTGCATCTGGGTGTTTTTATCTATTATATGTATGTATTTTCAAAAAAAAAAATATATGTATTATATCCCATAGCACAAGCGTTAAGCTTGGTTTGGGACCAGAGTACGTTGTGTGAAATGTCCGTGAATATTTATTTATTTATTCTTTAGGAATAGCTTGAGTTACTGCAATTCAAGGAAATGTTGATTCATACACATTAAACTCATGAATTATGACAAGGCAATAAAAAACTTTAATGAAACAATACATCTGCAAGTCTGCACGCCATGTCGGGTGCAAATTCTAGTACAATATCAAATAGTCTAGACAAAGAAACTGAGAATTATGGGTAATAACATTTTTGTGCCCAAATTGTAGTTAAATATAACATAATTTGTGGTCATTACGACCAGTCTTTTTTTTTACCGACAACACCCTGCACTAAGAATAATCCTTGTATCGCGGGGGACTTTACAAACATACAATTTCATAGACACAAAGACAGACTCATAACATACATAGTAGCGGGATAAAATGTACACCAGATTTTAAGTTTCATCAAGAGCTATCAAATAAAAAAGTTGCATCAAAATCCGTTCAGTAGTTTTTGCGTGATGCGCGAACGAACAAACAGACACAAAATTGTTTAGTGTATAGACAGGTCTATATAGCCTAACTAGCCTTTGCCCGCGGGTCTGCCGCAGCCAAAAGCTAGTTTTTAAAATATATCTCAAGTTCCCTATATAGTAGAGGGATGAAATATATACTAGTTCTTAAGTCTCATCAAGAGCTATTAAATAAAAAAAGTTGCATCAAAATTCGTTCAGTAGTTTTTGCGTGATGTGCGAACGAACAAACAGACAAAAAAATCGTTTTGCGTTTAGGCATGTGTATATAGCCTAATACAGTATTTTTTTCTCAAATATCTTAAATGTACAAACACAGGTCTGTTACAGCTTTATAATAGTAAGGATTATATCGAATCCCCCTTGATTAACTATCATTTCGTACATTGACATTTAATGCCTTATGGGTATACGAGCGTCTACCCCTAATATTACAACCGTTTACAACCAACGCTGCTTAGCAATTAATTTACAAAAGAGGGTAACTGACCTACGATACGCAACACCACAGACTGCTGTCAACAGAGGTCATTTCATATTCTATGCAGACTAGAGTTACCATTTAAACTGTGTAGGGTGCATGTTTATGCCTTTTTATTGGTGGTGGCAGACGAGCTACGGACGGATGGTAAGTGGTAACCGCCGTTCATGGACTCAAGTCGTTTTATTTAGTGGCGTGAGAGAATGCAATGTCGTGCTATCTGACCCCAAGTCTAGTTGTGCCAATGTGTTATAAGGGATTAAGGTTGATGTAGCGTTAAGTTTGAAATGTTAAGTTAACCCAGTTTCCGTAGCATTATAAGGACGGCATGGTCGCTCTCTATTTATGAAGCAAGTCCTATAATACACACAAAAAAAGCTATACTAAGAATACTGTAGAGCCGTTTTTCAACCATTTAATTTCGCGGATGTAAAATTCAAGAATGAATCTTCCGCTACGACTAAAACACACTGAAATGCTTTATGGTCGTGGGTGGGAGGAGATTATTTGACAAGTAACTAATAACGTATTGGTCTTACTAATTAGTTTTCAATAAATCACATAGATAGCGCTAATTTAAAAAAATACTAATGTGGTTCTCATGTCTTATACGCCATCTAGCGCTAATTTTAAGTAGTACTATTATATTGGTCTATAAAAGTAGTTCTCACGAAATAAGGTATAGCGCTGGGTTTAGTGTACCACTGTACCATCGAATTGACCAAATATTCACTATTTTATTGTTTATTTAATAACAATTAAACCACATCGAATCAGACCGTGAAAAGTGATAGGGCTATATTCGTAATTATACTGAAGCGTAAGAGAAAAAAGACTCGATTAGTAAAGTATTTCGGTCGTTATCGTGTTAACATACATTATCCGAACATACCTACATACACACGGACGTCCAAGACAGAACTTTTTTAAAAAGTTTTTTAACTTGTTTAAATAACAAAAATGGCATCAAAAATATCATGAGTATTAAAATAGTGTATTTTCTTGATATGTGTGTGTATATATTATTTTACAAGTGCAATATATGATAAATAGAGACATTTTAAGTTTGAAAAATCAGTTGTCCTTCGTGAAGCGAGAGTAGTACCCACCTCAACGCTTCGCTTATGAGGCGTGCAAAATTCCTCTTATGAAAGAATCCGAAGAATACATTAATCTTTAAATTAAGAATACACAATTGTGAAATCTTACTTAAATGTGCAGCATTAATTTCGGATTATTTTATATAATAGAAACAATTTAACTGTAATTTTATAAAATAGTAACAACTTTTAAATTTTATAAAATAGTAATAACTTTTAAATGCGCGCGTGTGTTTGACACTATTCAGAAATAACAAGAGAAAAAGAAACAGTCAAGTTTTTCAAAAGAGATTTTAGTGGTAAGTAATTATTAGGCATTTGAATACTTGATACGTTGATGGCGTTGCGGCTTGCGGCTGCTCGTGCGTCTAAAGTTCGAAACAACACTAAACGAAATGAGTCCAGCAGGGTTACTGCGCGATTCACTTTAAAAACGACGACGAGCGCTCGTTGGTAACGACAGTCATGTCGAACCGCGATCTTTAATAGCGAGGTTGTAACTCACTGTTGTAATAAAGGGCCGCAACGGCCGGTCACCGAAGGTCCCCGAACGAACAAATGTCATTTGATTTTGATGTTAGACAGAATAATCTATATCATACAAATATACTCTATTACTCTGTGATTTAGATAACCTAACATGTAGGTGAATTTATTTTTATTGTATATTATTGTTATTGTTTATATTATCACTAGATGCAAAGTTGTGTCTGTAAATGAATCAAAAATTGAATTATTAAAATAAATGACAAAAAGCATAAGCAACCAAGTTGTTGTAATAATGGAGTTTATGTAAAGGTATGTAGTACCTATTATAATAATATTGCGTTTATGCAGTGCAAACACTACATCGGCGGATTTATAATTTATATAATATGTAATTGCATTTTCAGATATGAAAGAAAGAAGACGAAAGAAAACTAGTTTTATGGTCACGAATCCCAATGAGAATAACATTACATATTAGGGTACTTGAAGCTAAACATAACAAAATTACATGATAATAAGGCTACGATTTAGCAATATTGCTGAAGTGTAACGTAAATTACACTGCAACTCTGATATTGAGGCATCTCTGGTATTGTTGTTAGCGTAATAATAAAATACATGGAAGATAGACATTGGAAACTGGCTATAGGTAAAGGTGCTTTATGATCCTTGAAAATGTGCAGCTAGATCCACCAGCGGAGATGTAGTTATTGTGTGAGTATGCACTTACTACTATTCTAATATATTTTTAAAATACATGTGTGCAAGTGAATATGAGAATGTTTAGATTTGATGATGAACATAGGTACATTATAAAAAAAAACAGGAAAGCAACAGGATATATAAAACAGGATGCATTATACATTTAAAAATTTGAGAATGAAAATTTTAGTTCCAAGTATATTTTTACCTTTTTATTAGGACATTACATTATATATGACATAAACATTGTTTTAAAAATGGGAATTTGTTATTCAAATAGCCAGTACATGCAGCATGACAACTGTCTTTGATCTATGTGATGAAATAATATGTGACGGTTATAATAACTTCCTCTCAAAATACTATTTATTTACAGAAACTGTTCAAACAAAACAAGGCCTTGGTGGAGAACTCTAGTTATATGTTGTCTGTAATGCCGTTTGAACCCATTGCATAAATGCTTAGAGCAATTGAAACTAGAAGGTTGCAATAGGAGGAGGACCTAGGCAGGAAGCAGCATCACTTGAAACAGTAGTGGGTAGCTTTTAGGGCCCAGATAGACGGAGACAATAGTAAAATTCAACAAGTTTATATTTTTTACTTTAATTATTTGAAAACATTAATTGCAGACACTATTGTGAGTGGTTTAGTGAATTCTAGTGATCACTCACAGTTATAATGGTAGCGAATAGTTAAAGTATCTATACTTTGTGGGGTAAATCAATAAAAATATAGTGTGTCACAAGTAAATAATTTGAGTTTGTATAGAATCAAAAGCAATCAATATAGTATTTTAGTGTTCAGTTATATAAGCTAGACCTAGATAGTTGTAATACAATCTAGATTGTCTGTCAATCCTTTACATTAAGAATTCATAACTGTGTTATAGTATATAGAAACATAGCATTAAGTGTTTCATTGTAGTATAGATTATATGTTTTGTAACCCTATGTTAATAAATAATGAGATGGTTGTTTTATTGGATAGACCCTAGAAAGCTGCTTTCGCAATAGCTACCTAGCTCCCAGGTGTCATAGTTTGACGATGGTAGTGGAAATAAGTTGGATAAGATGCATGATAGGCAATTCTCCAGTTTCTAGTGCTGGTAACACCGATAGTAGCCACCATAATATAGAATAGCATAGCGGCATGGTAAGGGTAAAGACAAAATAGTTTACTTACTTATCATAACACCATTTCCCTTGCGGGGTAGGCAGAGAGAACAGAGTGCCAAGAGGCTCTATTCTTGCATACATCTCTCGCTTCCTCAACATTCATAATTCTCACAACGCTCGCCGGTTTCGGAGACTCCTAGCTCCACCTTCCTTCAATACATGACCGATTTGGTCCAGGTAGGTGTCTCAGTCTCCCCCTGTACCTACATCCTTCCGCTTTCGCATTGTATATATTCTTAACCAGTCGCTCGTCCGGCATTCTTTCCACATGTCCGAACCTCGCATCTTTACACCAATACTCTCTTTTATACCTACTCGCTCTATTACGTCGTTACGATTGCGTCAGTCAGCCTCACTCCACAGATTCTCCGCAGAGATCGCATTTCGACTGCATTGATTTTACTCGCATGCTCCTTTTTGCATACCCAACTCTCGCTTCCATATAATAACGTTGGGACAAGCACTGCGTTGTGTATTGCGACAGGTGCCCTCTGTCTGAGGGTGATGACTGCCGAGAAGTAGTCCCAATGCTCCGTTCACTCTATTTCCCGCATTCATTCTTCTGTCTACATCAGTGGTGTACCTACCATCCCGACTGAATCCACATCCAAGATACCTACTATACAAATTCATCCACTTGTTCTAGCACACCATTTCCTATTGCTACTCCAACATCTGTTCTGGCTTCTCTTATTTTGATAGCAAATTAAAAAATGGTGAGCAAAACAAAATAGTTTACTTATTATAAAGCAAACTCCATTTAAACCTATACAAATAAAGTTGAAGTGTTTTGTAATGTCCAAATAGGATTTCCCCGTTTTCAGTTCTTTTCTGCTAATCTTCGTAATGTCTGGACCGATTTGGATGCGACTTTCACTGACAGATAGGTAGCAGGTAATATATCATGAAATTAGAATTCATGAAGGACTTCTTAACTATTATTGAGATCACATGCTTACCTACTACTATTGACACTCCATTTAGACTTGAGTGATGTTATTTTATTCCTTCTACTTCAATAGTGTTTAGTCCGATATTTTATATTAGGTAGGCACCTATTGATTAGTTCTTAAGAAAATTAAATAAAGGAAATCCAGATTAAAAGTCAATGTCTTTTATTTTTCATAAAAATGCAAAACTACCGTCCGTTTGGTTCGGAATGTCATTCCAGTGGAGAAGGGCAAGAAAATCGACTGATGCTCTTTTTAAATTAAAATTATACATTTCTGAAGTGCATGAGAGAACAATGTTGATGAATGATAACTCAGGAAAAAAGTTTATTTTAAGAATGTGACCATGTAGCATGGTTCTCTCATTAACAAATGTGATTAAGTATAAGAAGAATGGCTTTAGTACTCAAAAGACCTATGTACTTGTAGCTTCATCTTTATATTACAGCGGCAGCACTGCAGTAGGTTTCTCTGTAATTAAAAATAGGTATATGAGTAATGAAAATATAGAACACAAAGGATTACTTGTACTTGGGGGAGATAGTTGTATAATAGGCAGTAATACTTATTATATGATAATCTAATTCTGCATTGCAAGTTATAAATCCCACATATCAATTTTGAGAACTGTGTAAGTGAATAGGCCGTCAGTATAAACTTTTAATTAAACAATAATACTCCCCTTGTCTTTAGTTTTCAAAAGATTTATGTACTTGTAGCTTCAACTTCATATTACAATGGCAGCACTGCAGTACCTTTGTGCATACCTCTGTAATTAAAAATAGGTATGAGTAAGAAATACAAGATGACTAAAGATGTATTTCAATAAAATATAATGTGATTGTGAATAGAAAGTATTGCAAATATTTATTTAATACAAAAGTTAAATTGAACTAGAGATGTAGTTACCTAATAGCCACAATTTTAGAAACTACTTCTAAATAGTCTGTCTCTCACAGTTCTCCCTACAATTAGGGCTGGCTCATTATACATAATGATTTATTTGTGTACTGGTTCAGTGGAGACCATATCTTCATACTCCTCTCTAGGAAATCCCTGTACTCTATGAGTAGGTGCCTATATTATACAGTAGTACTACACATGCAATTACAATTTCTGCTGCATAGTTTGTGTGATAATAGGTACCTATAGAACATGCTGTCCCTACAAAACCTGGCCTTTAGAACACCAAAAGCTCTTTCAATGCAATTGTGTTTTAACATGCATTTTAGTGTAATTCTCTTCCATGGATCCTAGTACTGCATTGAGAATAGGTAGGTGTCATTAGGTAGCTCCTTTGGTGGTAACCACTAACCTAAAATGTTTTAAGTAAGATTGTAGATTTAAATAAATCATTACTTATATGAATAACAAATATGAGTCTTTTGCAACAATTACCCAACAACCAAGCTGTTTCACCAGACTGTTGTTGAGATTCCATATGAATGTTGAGGCTACTGCTTGGCTAAATATGGCTGCAATTGGTTGCACCACCAAATTTTGCATTCACATTTATAAATTTGAGGTCACTATCATACACCTAAAATATTTAGTTTTTATTAGACCCTATCCTGACTTCATGCTATAAGTAAGTACTCAATTATGTTACAATTACAGCAATCAATACATACCATTTGTACATTCAAAGAATGATTCCTGTTTAAAAAGGATGGTTCATCTGTAGCTGGACGAACAATAGCCACATGGGTACAGTCAATAGCTCCTAGTACACCGGAAAGTTACACATACTGTAGAATCTGTAAGATATTTATAAGCTTATGAAGATGTAAGCAAGTAGAGAGAAAAACCTATATCTCAAGAGTACTTCTTCTTCTTCTTTGTCTCCACGTTAGTTCTTTGCTCTCTTGTGTGTGGGAATCGGATCCACAAGGTTGATATTCTAAGGTTGATAGCTCATTCAGAGAGAGCCCTTGTGACCTCTTTGAGGCACTAACTAACCGTTTGTTGGGCCATGTGCACTTCTTTAGCGATACCTTTTTGGTAAGATCCCATTGTGTAAAAGCTAAGGGCTGTTAGGACCTAAAAAATTAACAAATGGCTAAATAGGTAAGTTGGCTGTGTGGGGCCGGCTTTAGAATTGTCCCACCCCTCTCCACTCATGGGAGTCGTAAGAGCCGACTGAGGGAATACCGGGGAGAGTGGGCAGCAGCACTCCCTCGAGTATTAACAACATCCACTGCGATCCCTAACCCGCCTGCCAAGCGTGGCGATTACGGCACTATACCCCCAATTTGGGGAGCCCTATGTCCAGCAGTGGACATCGAAAGGCTGATGGATGGATGGATGAAATAGGTAAGTTGCTAGTATCGACTGTTTTTATTACCTACATGTCAAATTGTTTACCTTGAGTTCCAATGAGATCTTTCTAGATGTTCTTAGTTTTATTCCGTTTGAGCTCATCACACAGACAGGAACTCCTCCTTCTCAAATCTATAGTAAGTGTGATACTGCCCATCCGAAAATTGTCGTAAATATTTTTCACGCTGTTGCATTTCTTCTATATGTAACAGCATCAACGCATTCCACAAGCACAAGCGACACATCTTTGCTCTAGTTGTAGTGTGAAATTGTGGATCACAAAATAAACACATATTTATAACTAAAAACTATTATGATAGGTACCTAACCGTAGATAATAATATATTTTTATCAACAAACACCAAAACTTAAGAAGATAAAATGATTAAACACGTATAAACTTTAATAAAAAACTATAGTAAGTACGCAGTCGTAAGCTTTCGCTCCAACTGAAAGTAAAATCGAAGCACTTTGAGTGGTCGACTTGAGATCACCTAATAGTGACCGTTGGTATCGACTCACTTTGTTAGCTTTCGAAATTCAGTCTAGCGTTTTGTATGGAAAACGTCAGCCCTTTGAATGGTCACGTGACCTATCGACCATCGACTTCGGTCAAAATATTGTACATTCTCGGTTTTTGTCATCACGCTTCGGCATGACGTCACCGGTCGGCCTCTCAGCCAATCACAGACACGACGTTTATGGCTCGAAGGTAACGTTGTGAATTTTACTCTAAGCCCGCAGGAGAGCGTAATCTGCACTCATTTAAGGTATAGTGGACACTTTTAGTGCCTAATTGTGGATCTTCTCTTTTTTATACTTCAATGGAAGAATACAATTAAATTAACCGACTCCCGCAGACTAAGCCCTCACACTGAGGTATACTTGGGCAAATCACTCAACCGTAACAACGGATATTTCATACTGTGTACTAGTAACAGAAAAACAACCGTCACAGCTTACGCATAGACCACATGAGTACAAATATATGACGTGTGAGTCTAACATGTAATGTCATGGTAATGTCACAGATCAGTTAATGAGTTATGTAACTGTACGTCAGAAGGCGTGACGTTAGATACTAATATATACATAATATTTTTTTATATAAACACCACAACATCTCGATGGAGACCAGCTTACTGCGGAAGTCATATTATAGTGCGCATTCAGGCGTATTTTTATTCCTTCTTATAATCTGCCCCTTTAGAGTGTGCTTACAAAATTGTATCGACATCGTATCGTCTTATTTGTGACTGGTAAAGACATAGACACGTGATGTCGCAATAATCGCTCAACCAATCATGATCTTTCAAGATCTCTCAACCAATAACAATGTCACGATACGATGTCGATACAATTTAGTGAGTTACATTCTACGGGCCCTGATCTAATGGCAATCTGACACCACCAGAAAATGATATGACTTGACGTATCAGACCAAAAAAGTACTATTGAGATTTTGCCATGAACAGCTATGACGTTATGGGGAGTACCCTTAAATATACTCACGTTGGTCTAACCTTAGTATCTATATTATAAAATCTATGTCCTGACTCTCTCTAATTTATCAACGCACAGCCTAAACCGCTGTTCCTAGAGACATGGGGGGTATGTTCTTTACAAAATAGGTAGTAGGTATCCACTAAAAAGGGTTTAACAACAATTGCACCCCTAAGAGGGTGAAATTTGGGGGTTAAATTTTCTTTAAAACTTCATATTCTCCGGATCGATTAAATCGAAAATTGGTGCACATACTCTTCAATTAATATTATAAGACAGTTTTTCCAAAATCATCCCTAGAGTGACGTATTTATTTAAATTCTGAAGTCCACGCAGACAAACTGGCGGTCAGGATCTAGTGTACTATATATACATATATGTACCATTATAATACTGTATTACAGCATGTCTGTACAACTATGAAAAAATTACTAAGTTATTAGTAATTTAGGCATACATACAACACAAAATATTTTTGTAGAATTCACGTCTGCGAAGCCGTAGAGACCGATTCCTGACACGTATGTTTTTAAAAAAATATGCAGCCGTAGACACCGCAGGACCGATAGTATATCGTGATTTATAATGAACAATTTACTAACAAACAATATTATCATAACGTGACTAAAAACCACTGCAGCGGATGTTATATTGTTACTAGGTAAGTATATGTAGAGAAAAACCACTCGACCGCTATCCAATTATTCCATAATAATATTATAAATGCGAAAGTAACTCTATCTGTTACGCTTTCATGACATTACTGCAACGATTTTGATAAAATTTGTTATGGAATAAACATGAACCTGAAATGAATAGACGTATTTTTTTGAAGTCGTACGTGGGGAAGATAAAATATGTGAGGAAGATTTATGTAGGATCCATCCATCCATCCATCAGCCTTTCGACGTCCACTGCTGGACATAGGCCTCTCCAAATTGGAGGTATAGTGCCGTAATCACCACGCTTGGCAGGCGGGTTGGCGATCGCAGTGGATGTTGTTAATACTCGAGGGAGTGCTGCTGCCCACTCCCCCCGGTATTATGTAGGACGCCATTCCCTAAAGTTACAAGCAATTCAACGTAGGCACTGATTTACTAGTTTACTATAAATGTAGAGTAAACAGTTTATTTTCGTAACAAATCACATAAAAAGCGTCACAACTGTGTATAGTGTAAATACAATGATGATAAAATTGTAATTTTATGTCATGTCAGCTTCGTGGAATACGTGTGCAATTCATTGCATCATGTTCATCCAAGATGATGATATCATTGGGAAATGCTTATTATTAACGGTGGTAGACAGGACACGACTTTCTTCGTGTTAAATGGTAACTGTCGTTCACAGCCTAAGCATCATCAGGAGCACAGCACAAAAATAAAATGTAATCGTCGCTCATGACCTTAACCACACTAAGAGTTCTGCGAAATCACAGCTCCACGTCGCATGGAAGACGGTGTTACCAAACCGCTCGACTCCCGCTTGGTACCAAGCTATACCATACACTCCCTACCACCACCAGTAATGCAATGGATGATAAATGCTTACTTCCCTAAGCCGCTTCGTACAAGATTACCACACACCAGTTATTCTATATAAAATTGTAGCAAAGCTATGTCTTAACATTTAAGATATTTGAAAATAAGTTAGGTACTGTATTAGGCTATTAAGGCGTCACTGTACACAAAACATATTTTAAAATGTTGTCTGTTTGTTAGAAAGTAACATCATGCGAAAATTAATATGTTGAAGAAACTCTTGATTAAAATTATAAAAAACTAGCCTTTGCCAGCGGCTTCCCCGCAGGCAAAAGCTAGCTTTTCGGTTATATCTCAGGTTCCCGATATAGTAGCGGGATAAAATGTCTACCAGTTTTTAAGTCAAATAAAGGCCTTTCCAATAAAAAAAAGTTGCATCAAAATCCATATACTTAGTAGTTTTTTTAAATAAATTCTAAAAAAAATCTAGTTTAAATAATTTTCTAGTTTTTCGGTTATATCTAAGGTTCCCGATATAGTAGCGGGATAAAATGTATACCAGTTTTTAAGTCTAATCAAGGCCTTTCAAATAAAAAAAATTGCATCAAAATCCGTTGAGTAGTTTTTGTGTGATGCGCGAACAAACAAACAGACAAAAATTCTAAAAAAAATTGTTTTGTGTTTAGACATGCCTATATAGCCTATTACAGTCATTTTTTTCTCAGATATCTTAAATGTACAGACACAGCTCTGTTACAGCTTTATAATAATATAGATGAGTAAGCAAAATAAAATAATAGTCTACTACGTTTAATGCTCAAAAATAATTATCGTTGACATGTGAAGCCGTACTGCTTGTCTAGCCATGTGGTGTCTGACCATACTAATGGGTTTATGATAAAAAAAAAACAAAATTACCGGTGATCTATTTCGTCGAAACCGATGGAACGTGGTTGGCATATTTAAAAAAACAAATATTAATATCGCCAAGAGCTATCGTAAATCAAATAGCATAATCGTTCGTCATTCGTATTTATGGGTAAAAAAACAAAATTGTCTCTTACCCGAAAAGGTTTAGGACAAACTGTGCATCTGCTTCACGTGGTAAAAGCTTATCTAAAATGTGTTGAGGGTGACCAACGGAAAAACAGTTAATGTTTTTTTTTCACTCACTGTATATCTAAGCGAATGGTTTAAAAAAGAATGCGTGTACTTATGTGCGCGCGTGAGAAGTTATACTTCTTTGGCATCATTAATAAATAAAGTAATGATTAAATTCGTAACTGCAAAACTTGTCACAGTTATGTTTTTAAATACCTTGTTCGATAAAGTAATTATGTCTAATGCCACTAGATGGCGTTAGTAAAATTTTTAAATTTCTTGTGTCTGATCATAACCCCTCCATGGTAGCGTTAAACGTTTAACGCAACCTTGTTGGAAGCATTAGAAGTATAACTTCTATTATAGTAGTGAACGAATATCATCGAATACTAGCATACTCCGCAGTAGACGAACGGTTCAGCAACAACGTGTACGTCAAAACGTGTTCATGAAAGTGGCGTAGATCACGTGCGACCGTGGGTAACAGCTAACGGTCACGTTTTCACTACACCCACATTTATTATTGCGAGTTATTAATTTTAACATCGTCAATTTTTTTCTTTAAAACAAAACTGAGCTGTGAGATATTTATCTGTCTTAGCACTTGTGCAAAAACTAGGTGTCACTAAAACTGTCCATCCATCCCATCCATCAGCCCATAAACGTCCACTGCTGGACCTCCCCACGAAGAGGGGGAAATGTCATAATCGCCACGCTTGGCAGGCGAATTGGCGATCGCAGAATAGGTATTTTCCCAGGAGTATGCTGCTGCCCATTCCCCTGGTGCGCCCTTAGTCGGTTTTTACGACACCCATGGGCAAGTAAGGGGTGGTGACATATCGTATTCTTAATCCGTCACCACACGGACTGAATAAAACTGTCCAAATAATAAATATTTTGCAAAAAAAATTGCACTTAATATTAACTGGAATTAATGGCAGGATTTATAAATAAGCACTTCCAAATTAATTGTTAGATTATGTACCTACCTGCAGTAAAATTACTTGAAATTGAATAAAGAAATACTTTACTTATCTATTTATAGATACTAAACTGTAACAGAACTATGTCTGTAAATTTAAGATATTTGAGAAATCATTAATGTATTAGGCGTCTTTGAACACAAAACATTTTTTTTATAATGTTCGTCTGATCTGTTTATGTGTTCAGGCGTCACGCAAAAAGTATTAAACTGATTCCGATGAAACTTTTGCTAGCTCTTGAAATTAGTATACATTTTATCCAATATTAGGTCGAGAACCCTAGGATATAACCTATAAAATTACGCTTACGCTTTGGCTGCGGAAACTATGGCGTTTATCGAGTATCTACGATTACGACATTTCGGATAAATTTACAGTACGAATGAATGCTATAAATTATTCACGATCATAGGACAATTTTTAATAGATTTTACATTAATTAATTGAATGTAAAATCTATTAAAAACTGTACTTTTAAATAAATAAACAAGTTCAATAAGAAAGCACATTACACACAGGCAGAGTGTATGAAATTGATACAACCCAATTTCTTTCATTTCAGACTGGGGTAGCCGTCGATAGAAACTTACAAAATGCGTCGTAATAAGCGCAGTCGTTTCGGCGTAAGCCGGCCAGCACATCACACATTTATAATTCTATGACAATTATGGGTTCATAGTAGTAGCATTAAGTCATAATACTTTTTAGGCATGGTTAATTTTCATAAAAGGACCGATAAAAATATAGAATGTGGCAAATAATCTGCAATTGTAGTTGATACTAGATACCATTAGAACTATAATCCGCTTATTAATATCTTAAACTCGTAATCATTAGAGCAATACCTTTAACGAATATCCGGGGCTCATTAACACTCATTAAACAATATTTACTAAGTATAATACTAGCAATAAAAAATCAGTTGTAACAGGAAGCGTTCACCCCAGGGTATACATACGAGTGAACACGATTATACAGCGTGTGGTTATATAACGGTTAGGTTTAAACGCTTCGATACTCGCAGAAAATGAACGGCAAAAGTATTATTTTCATTCTGAATATATTTTAAAGAACAATCCTTGTATCGCGGGGGACTTTAATAAATATACAATTTAACGGACACAAAGTACACCCAGACTCAGATTAACCATTTGGCTCACACAAAGAGTTGTCCTGTGTGGGAATCGAACCCTCAACACTCAGACGGGTCGGTTTCTAAACCTCTGCGCTATCTGTGCTGTCAAAACTTGCCTCTATATTCTATTATATTGTGTTATACTTACAACTTGAAATTACAGATATTTTGTTGCTGTTCAGAATAGGAAGAGTTTCCGATATGTAAATATAACGATAATAGTAACGGTTTCCACGCTAATTTTCGGTCACGACCGCCATCGCCAGTGTGAACGGACAGTGCCTAACTACGCAGAAGATATTGCAGTGCACGAGTGTCTGCAGAAACACTAGATAGTGCACCTTCACGTTCCTTCAATCTCATAGTGCGATGGATCGGCATTATCGGAGAGTTCAGAATCAGGACAAACAGCTCTACGTGCTTTTCGACGCACGGGGTTAAAGCACCGCCAACATCTTAGCTTTTATTAACAATTTCTTGATGGAGAAAGCCAATAACTATTTACTGACCGGACCCGGGATTCGAGACCTTATGATCCGGAGTCACCGCTGACCAATACTAATCTATGGTATATTAGATCCCTCTGTCTGGCACAAGGGGTGCTTTGTGCCAATGCCTTTATATGATTGGAAAAAAGAAAAGAGAATTCGAAACCGAGACCTTATGATCCGCAGTAGCATTGACTATGACCACCAAGGTACTTTATATACGGTATAATAGATCTCCTATCCATAGCAATAGGCACATTTCGAAACCTAACCGCGGTTTATGGATTGTTTAGGGCTCATGAGACGGCATAAAGCTAGCTTGAGTGGTCTATTTCTCGGATGATCACATTCTCATATCGACCCGACCTATCGAATTACTTAGACATAAACCGACTGGGGATCGAACTAGGTAATGTTTTTGAATTATGATTCTACCGCTATCCATGTTTAAATAATACTGTTTTACTTAATATTCATAAATATATAAGCTGTATATGCAGACATCATTCTCTCTCCACTCGTTCCTTCAAGACGGAGTATCGTGACCCCGTCATTGATTATTTACTTTCGCTCGGCTTTCTCCAGACCACACAGTCTTGCGCCAATTTTATCGTCTTATTAACAGCCCCTCTAGCCAAATTGCATAAACGTTGTAGAATAGAATAGAATAATCAATGAGGATTGACAGTTGGTTACGCTCACGTTGTCGCTCATACATTGGTTATTCTATTCTACTTGAGTTTATGCCACTTGGCTACGGGGCAGGCATGCCTATATTATTAGGTCTGTCTATGGAGCCTACAGTATTTTTTTTGCAAATTGAAGTAGTCTAAGTTATTCCCATTCCTCATCACATCAGCAATCATCAGTGATAGTCCCGTCCAGATCGACGCCATTTTAAAAATTGATTTTATTTTTGTTAGAAGTGTCGTATATACCTCCATATTTTTTACTTATACAATATAAACAGACACTTTAATTTAATTGTAGAATACATTAAAGAAAAAAATACCATATCGGTTGCTACCCATTTTCAGTAATACCAAAGCAAGGTTTTATCATTGTAAGGAGTCATCGCCCTTTGGTTTTTATTGGAAGTTAATTGAAATGAACAGGAAGCACTTTTGCAAACAGGTTTCATCTACGTATTGCGAAATACGGGAAAAGATAAGCCAAGATACAGATATATTTTTAAAGTTCACGCACTTTGGTATTTAACCTTTAAATAATAACGGATATAATATAAAATTAATTAGGATTATACAAACATTTGTCCCCATAGAGTGGACACATTAAATAACAAAGGAAAACGGAAATAAAACGTCAAATGTTCTTTATACTCGTAATGCCTATACTGGCGACCTGTCCTCGCCTCTCTCGGTTACAATTGGAAAATTAAATAATTAATTTTTTTAAAATTACCATTCTCTATTAATGTATTTTTAGCGACTTAATTGAAGAAATAAAACATAATTTTTCATTAGACTGAAATTTATCTAAATCATTTCAAAATTCGTTTCGTGGTGTAGAAGACTAGAATATCGACTTTATACTATATATTGAGAAGCATTGTATTATTAAGGGTAAATAATACGTGTATTATGTTGGCCCATTTTTAAGGTCTCAAACGTCCTCTTCGATGACCTTCAAAAGAAGGCCACTACAAAAGACTTGCTAAAGATAACGATTTAGAATCGATGCGAGAAAGGTCAATGTATCAAAAACATTGATTTCCTAAATGTTCCAATTCGAAGTACATAATTATGACAAGGAGGCGGATAGGAAGTATAATAAGGAGAGGGTAGGTTTACACACTGATCTTTTGTGAGAGGGTGGTACTTCCCCGTGCCAGCCGGCCCATTCGTGCTGGGATAAGCAATAGAAAATTATTATAAATATTATAATTTTTTTGTTCACTCCATTACCGTCCCACTATGGGGCACGGGTCTCCTCTTAGTGTTAGAGGGATTCAGACCGTAGTCCACCACGCTGGCCCTATGCGCGTGGGCAGACTTCATTAGCCGTCGAGCGAATCTCTCCGGCGGATGTCATGTGGATCGTCACAATATTTTTCTTCTCCGAGCAGTGATAATTTTTACACAAATACACATATATATTCTCGAATATTCAGAGTTGTGTGCCGTGACCTTTGACTTGCGATCGAACTCGATAACACTACATTTGCAGTAATTGATTTTACCACTAGACTATCACTGCACTGATAAGAATAAGATTAAGTATCCATCCATCCATCAGCCTTTTAAAGTCCACTGCTGGACATAAGCCTCCCCAAGAATGGGGGATAGTACCGTAATCGCCACGCTTGGCAGGCGAGTTGGCGATCGCAGTGGATGTTGTTTAATACGCGAAGGAGTGCTGCTGCCCACTCCCTCGGTATTCCCTCAGTCGGCTTTTACGTCTCCCATGGGTGGAGAGGGGTGGGACAATTCTAAAGCCGGCCCCACACGGCAGCGGTAAACAAGATTAAGTATACGAATTATTATTTCTAAAATGCGGTAGCACATTTTAGAAATAATAATTACTATTAGTATACATCTGTCATCTGTAGTAAGACCGACCATGAGATATCGTGTTCGATCTCGAGCCCAAGGTCGATACCTCACAACACCTCTGACTTTTCGGAATTACGTATTTATGCATAAATTTATCACTGGCCATTGAAGGAAAACATCGTGGGGAAATCGCATACGTGAAAGATGATCTCGAAAGTCTGTAACATCTAATAATAACCCTCCTATAAGCGTGGTATATTCTAAGATAATAAAAAAAGCCAGCAAAAGAAATTGGAATAAGGACTGCTCTTTTATAATATACATACATATCATCACGCCTGTATTGCCCAAAGGGGCAGGCTGAGGTAAGGTAGGTACGCAATAGGGGGCGAGTCTATTGCCGTCTACCGCGGCACATTTCCATACTCCGGTCTGTTACTGAGAATTATTATTTTTACGAAAAAGCTCAATAACACTGCCCGACCCGGGATCGAACCCGAGACCTCATGATCAGCAGTCGCTCACGCTACCGCTGCACCACAGAGGCAGTATAATATATTAATATATTACGAGCAATTTTTCTATATTTGAAGTTTAGTATATAGGTTTAAATTTATTTTTTGAATCTCGAAAACGGCTAACAAATTGGACCTAATTATGTATTTAGATAGAATTTAGCTTATTAGATTTATTTAAATAAATTTATCTTCTGAAAAAGCGCTATCTATTACGAAAAAATAAGTAAAAACATTATTGTAACGCTATCTCGTGAATTACTTACCTCAAAAGTCTACGAGATGGCGTTAAAGAATAAGTACTTTAATTTGTCCTTCTTCGAAAAAAACAAAAAAATGACGTTTGAAATAAAACTACGTTTACGGAATCTATCGCGTTTACTTGATTTTTATACTATCCCGACGTTTCGAATATTTTACAGCATAAACCAGCCCAAAGCTTTGGACGTCTACCATCGAAGTCCACCCGTGATTATGAATGCTGTAAAGTATTCGAAACGTCGGGATAGTATAAAAATCAAGTAAACGCGATAGATTCCGTAAACCTAGTTTTATTTCAAAATGTGTGAAATTCGCGTAAATGTTAGAAAGTATTAAAAAAAATGACGCTTATGTACTAATCATTATATGTTATTAAAACTACGCGGGTTTAAGCTTTAAACATATTATGATACATCGGCAGATTTCAGTGAAGATGTAACACATTGATAGATATCACGTCACCTCATATAACAAACGGTAACAATAGAACGCATGCGATATTAGAAACTTTACGTAATAACCAATCAACACCCCGTGGATAGATCGGGTCGTTGAACCAGTACCGGCCAGGAGCCTCTCAGGAATGTAAGCTAGCGGTATATTTACGAATTTTTTACTTAGACAAAACTACTAGCTATTTTGTTTCTAGCTTATAGGTGTTTCTAGATCGTTTTTTAATGAAGAAATGCTATTTTGATGTATTTATACATTTTTTAGCATTTAACATGCCATATAAATTATTAACACAAAGTATGAAAATGTGAAATCGAAAATATCAGTCACGAACAGGATTTGAATCTGCATCTCCTGGATACCGTCCAGATGCTGTATGTGTGTCTTTGCGGCATCTAAAACGTTAAGTATAAATGTGTTATCGAAATTAGCAGTCCTGAGCAATTGTCACGATTGCTGAATTGGCAAAGCATCTGGACGGTATCCAAGAGATGCAGGTTCAAATCCTGCTCGTGACTGTTATTTTCGATTTCATATTTTCACACTTCTTTGTGTTAATGAAGAAATATCTGCTGTTACAGTATGACTAAAAACGCTAAAACAAATATTCACATATGCCTTACGGATTATTTAAGAATGAATTGGTACTTACCACCAGTGCCGAGTACTTTGAGCAAGTCAAAATGTGATATGTCCACTTTGGATGCGCCGTTAAGGTTAACTGTAACAAGATTAACATACAGAATTAATATACCATAATGACGTGCGTTACTGAGTAAAGATGTCGTTAAGATTGTATGTTAGTTGCTTATATTAAACCATGCCTATAGGCCCGTCAAACTAAGACTAAAAAAAAATATAAGAAGTCATCTTGTTTTCTATTTAGTTAGATACATTCAGTCAAGAAAGTATTGGGAATGGAAGATTTGTTTATGGATCCAAATTAACATTTTTTATTCGTTGTTGTTAGATTGGCACAGCTGTTATCCATTTTGGCGCGGAGTTTGAGTTGCATCTGTTATTTATATTAAATTCAGTGCTGTTTTTAGTTATATCATATCTAGTGTGTATTGCGAATTTCATAATGGACCAAAACATCGAACAAGAGTTTGTCTTAAATTTTGCATCGCCAATGGAATTTCGTGTTCGGAGTCACTGAAAATGTTACAGAAGGCTTACGGTGAATCGATTTTAACAAAAACACGTGCTTATGAGTGGTACAAAGCGTTTAAAAACGGTCGAGATGTGATGGAAAATTTGCCTCGCTCTGGTAGGCCATCAACCTCTGCAACTGAAGTTAACATTGTAAAAGTGAAGGAAATAGTGACTGAAAATCCTCATTCAACTTTGAGAGAGATAGCCGCCGAACTTTCCGTGTCTCACGAGTCGATCCGTACCATTTTAAATAATCACTTGGGTATGAAACATGTTTCCGCTCGGCTAGTCCCAAAAGACCTGAATTTTCTCCAAAAACTCAATCGCATGAGAGTAGCTGAGGACATGCTAGAACGAGTCAATTCCGACCCAACATTCATGAAACGTATTGTTACTGGTGACGACACGTGGGTTTACGAGTTTGACATGCAAACTAGTCAACAAGCTTCGGAGTGGCGCCTTCCAACTGAACCGAAACCGAAAAAACCACGCCAAAGTCGATCAAAAGTCAAAGACATGTTGACTGTTTTCTTTGACTATCACGGTGTTGTGCACTCGGAATTCTTGCCAGAAGGTCAAACGCGGCGTTTAAGAGAGCAAATTACTCCTGGAATAAAAAATACTCCTGGATAGCGTTTTTTTTGCAGAATTGTTTTATTTTTGTGTTGGTTCCCATTGGTGAAACCAGAGAATCGCTAATCAACCTAAAGATTCCCATTGGTGAAACCAGAGAATCGTTAATCAAGCTAATGGTTCCCATTGGTGAAACCAGAGAATCGCTAATCAAGCTAAAGGTTCCCATTGGTGAAACCAGAGAATCGCTAATCAAGCTAAAGGTTCCCATTGGTGAAACCAGAGAATCGCTAATCAAGCTAAAGGTTCCCATTGGTGAAACCAGAGAATCGCTAATCAAGCTAAAGGTTCCCATTGGTGAAACCAGAGAATCGCTAATCAAGCTAAAGGTTCCCATTGGTGAAACCAGAGAATCGCTAATCAAGCTAAAGGTTCCCATTGGTGAAACTAGGGAATCGCTAATCAAGCTAAAGGTTCCCATTGGTGAAACCAGAGAATCGCTAATCAAGCTAAAGGTTCCCATTGGTGAAACCAGAGAATCGCTAATCAAGCTAAAGGTTCCCATTGGTGAAACCAGAGAATCGCTAATCAAGCTAAAGGTTCCCATTGGTGAAACCAGAGAATCGCTAATCAAGCTAAAGGTTCCCATTGGTGAAACCAGAGAATCGCTAATCAAGCTAAAGGTTCCCATTGGTGAAACTAGGGAATCGCTAATCAAGCTACCCTCAAGTCGCTTACTAAATGTTTTGTTTTTAAGTGTAATGCTTGGATCTAAAGCTTACACCCTATTATTGTGTATTGTATATTTTGAATTATATTTCACTTGTCATGGACTTTGCAAACATTCATCAGCCAATAGTTTATATTAGAAACATCAAAGTTCTGAAAAAAAACTTAAATGTATTTATGATATTGGGTTCTCATGGCGTAGTCGATATTGTAACGGACTTCCGTGCACGTGGTCGTGGGTTCGATTTCCACTCAGGACAATTATTTGTGTGATGAACACAGATATTTATACTGCGTCCGGGTATTTTCTATGTATTATATATGTATGTATTTACAAAAAAAAGTAATATATATGTATTATATCCGTAATCTGGTACCCATAGCCCAAGCGTTAAGCTTAGTTTGGGACCAGAGGACGTTGTGTGAAATGTCCGTGAATATTTATTTATTAGGTTTAAATGTACACTATTAGATTAAATGTTAAATAATGTGATGTTGAATAAAGATAAGTAGAAAAAAAAATGAAATGGTACAGTTCTTTACACAATACACACTAATTTGTATACATACACCTAAAATCCAAATCAAACAGCAAAAAGATTAATAATCCGAAATCTGCGGACTTATTAGTAGCGCGCGTTGTTCATTTCGGGGAACTCAATCCCACCTGGCCTTAATAAGCTTTTATATCCATGCGATTTTTTGGCCTTAATAAGCGTTTACATCCTTGCGATTTTTTTTATTAAAGTTCGTTATAACCACAGCAAGTGTATATTATAAAGTTAAAACGGATTTAAATCAGGGCCTCCGTCGGCGTCGCGCCAGTGAAAGTGAATATAAGCGAAGTCACGTCGTTCAATATTTAACGGTACACATTTAACTCGAGTACAGTTCTGTTAGTAACATGCCAGTTTTTTGTTTTTATTATATGCTTACTAGACTTAACCGGCGGCTCGGCCGCAGTCGAAAGCTAGTTTTTAGGATATCTCTCAAGTTCCCGATATAGTAGCGGTATACAATGTATACCATTTATAAGTCTACTGAAGAGTTATCAAACAAAAAATTTCATTAAGATCCGTTCAATAGTATTTGTGGAAAACTCGAGCAAACAGACAAAAAATCTAAAAATGTTTTGTGTTCAGAGACGCCTAAATAACATTTAACTTTTTCTTTTGTTTAGGCGGTAAAAAATGTACCTAACCGCACACCCCGTCGTTCGGGGCAACGAACAGGGTAGTGTGGGGCACTCACCCACTAAAGAAACCCGCCGTGTGCCGTCTCTCCGCCTTTATTGGCGGGCCACTGGAACTATGTTACATTCCTTCGGTGGTACGCCTAAATAACCTAGCAATACATTCATTTTTTCTCCGAATATCTTAAATGTATGCAGCAGCTATTTTATTAACTTTATACGAGCCCCGATGCAAAATAGTCGTCTAGTATGGAAAGTAGTGCAAAGCGTAAAATATAGAAAATATTGGTGAAATAATTAAGAACGTTTAATAAAAAGTAAACCACAATTTGAGGAACATTTTAAAGTTTATTTTAACATAACTGAAATTCTTTCATGACTTTACATAACATAAAAAATTTATAAAAATATTCTAAAAAACATAACGCAAAAGTATTCGTCTACCCTTGTCACTCACGCAAAATAGTTCGTCTACCACTTAGTTGTGTCGCCTTTGCTCTCAATGACAGCCTTAATGCGAAGAGGCATGGTTGCAACCAACGCTGCACACTCCTCAGGCGTAATTGACTCCCAGACAGCCAAGAGTTTAGCCTTTAAGTCGCTCTTTGATCTTGATGGATTTTTACAGAGAATTCTTTTCATTTTCCACCATATGGTTTTGATCGGCGACAAGTCCGGGCTGTTAGATGGCCATTCGATTGTAGGGATGCTTTTCGCCAGTAGCCACATCTTTGTTGTCCTTGCAGTATGCCAGGAAGCACCATCTGTTGAAAAATGAAGGAATCTTGATGCTTAAGTGACGGAATAGAGGGCAGTAAATTCTCTTCCAAAAGGTTTTGATACCTTGCAGCATTGATAGAACCATCCACAAACTGCATACCACCAACACCTTGTGCAGACATGCAGCCCCATATCATAAGAGACGCAGGAAACTTCACTTTGCGTTTGAGACAATCAGTATGAAATGCCACATTTTTGTTCCGAATCACTTTTTTCCTTTTATCGCCGACTGTCATTTCAAATTTGGACTCGTCACTCCAAATGATACTACGCCACTGATCGGAAGTCCAATTTAAAAGATCACGAGCAAACTTCAACCTCTTTTTCTTTTGTACAGCAGTCAACAGTGGTTTCTCCTTCCATCCATCCATCAGCCTTTCAAAGTCCACTGCTGGACATAGGCCTCACCAATAAATGAGGGATAATGCCGTAATCGCCTCGCTTGACAGGTGGGTTGGCGATCGCAGTGGATGTTGTTAATACTCGAGGAAGTGCTGCTGCCCACTCCCCCGGAATTCCCTCAGTCGGCTCTTACGACTCCCGTGGATAGAGGGGTAGGACAATTCTAAAGCCGGCCGGTTTCTCCTTAGCGGTGTAAAATCCGTAACCCATTCTTTTTAGGACTCTTTTGCAAGTATCAACTGAGACGTCTTTGTGAATCATGTCCTTCCATTGCACCGTTAGTTCTCAAGCTCGAGCACGACGATTATTTTTGATAATTTTGTTCAGGATTCCGTTTTCTACTGCACTTGTGATGCGTGGTCGACCAGTTTTCTTCAAACAAGAAATCGTTCTATTCTTTTTATAATGCTGAATAATAGATTGGACTGTAGACCTGGGAAGTATCAAGTCTTTAGATATTTGGTAACTTGATATGCCAGCATCGACCCCACAAACTATTCGCTTTCGAAGATCTTCTCACACGGGTTTGCCACGACCCATTGTTATTTGAAAACTACTGTAAAACCGAAATTTTCAGAATTTATACTGTCCCACTTGACAAATGACACAGAATTACTTTTACAAATTTAAATTATGCAACAGAATTGTACAAAGAAGGATTAATCTTATTTAACTCACCGATAGATGTCCTTTTGCATCGATTAACAATTAGACGAACTATTTTGCTTATAACTTCTTCGAATTTAAAACAGGATACGTATAAATTTAAAAAGCTAAAATAGTTTTTTGGTTCATAATTAAAAAATGGCATAAGTAACGCGACATGTGATAGTAGAACAGCTTAGTATTTTATATAGATAAACAAAAATAATGAAGTTAGAAAAAATCTCACAGAGAAAATTTCACACTAGACGAACTATTTTGCATCGGGGCTCGTAATAGTGTAGATACATACCGTTTGAAAAATTAAATTGGGCGTTGATTGGTTTGCCTGAAATAATTAGGTATGTCCCTATATCAAAATATATTTTATTTAGGTATTTTTATATATATTTTTAGCATTTGACATGCTAAGCACTATACATTAAACACTTTGTGTTTAAAAATATATTTTGTTATTATTTAAAGCGTCTCTAGAAATAAAAGGGTTTATATATTGTTATAGTGGTTACAGTTCACTTGAACGCTATAACGCTACAACCAAAACACATTCTCACGCTCGGTCACACAGTGAACGGTGGTGGATCGACCCGCTCGCGCCCGATATCAAGTGAGTAGGTACTCCCACTTTGTACCCAAACCTACCACCAGTTTTGACGTGGTTTATAATTACTTCACTGACTTAGAAACCTGTGGGAAAGAATGGGGCGGTGACACTTGTATGATTAGTCCATCAACACAGAATAAATATAGCGTTTTTAATCAAGTCTCTTCTCCTAATTTCACGACTGCCTTGATAAAGAGAGTGAAGATCAGTTAGTAAAATTCTTACAGTGTACCCACCTTTTTACTATCCCTGGCAGTACTATCAATAGGATAACGAGTTATCTAAACCAAAAAAGAATTATCAAGTTCTATTAAAATATTAGTCCCAAGCATTCCATATTTCAAATAGGTTGAGTGATTTTAAATTGACAGGAACACAAACATTATACAAGAAGAGATTCATTTATGATTTATTTGGATTAGCGCCTCTGCGTATTACAAAACAGACTGCACAATCAATACTTTACTTCCCAGATCCTTGAGAAAGCATTTCACATTAATATACTAGCTTGTTGCGATGCGATACACGCAAGAATGTTCCGATTTCCTCAGAATACGCAAACACAGAATATCTAAAACGTATGCATACAAATGTATAAAATCCTTCCTCTGCATAAGATTCTGAACAGCGTATTTAACTCCGACAGAAGTCACAGCATTATTTAGGGATGTCACTCCGCTTTTGACGAGGAGTCTACGGGTTGTATGATACATGATGCATGTCCGGGCTACGGAATTAATATCGATTCTCCGGGTGGAGATAGCAATTACATAATGTAAGACAATATAACATAGGCTATCCTATCGTGGCTGCCGAAGTACGAAGGTTGAGTGTCTACGAATAGGTATCACTTTTTGGTCACCCATTTGATGGCCAGCCGAGCGAAAGTTGCTCAACTTTGCCGATCGTGAGAAAACTGCCAGCGCAAAACTAGTCTACGACCTCCTCAAGTTATTGAAATGTAATATTATAACATTTTTACATAGTCCTCGTCAAGAACCGACTCTAAAAGAGAATCACAAAAGTTTCGTCAAAAGCAGTTGCTGATTGAAAGAAACGCCACCAAATGCAGTCTATAATTTACTAGTTTCAGCCCACTGACTTCGGAATATAAATACATCACTCTACGACATATTAATTATATTAAAACACAAACATAGCATCACGCCTGTATCCCCCAAGGGGTAGGCAGAGGTGTATGACACACCCGCTGTTTTAGTCCCACGTAATAGGGGGCGAGCCTATTCTCTACCGGGCACATTTCCAAACTCCAGGCTGCTACTGAAAATTTTTCTTTTTACGAAAAAGCAATCAACACATGATTTATATTCGTATAATTAAAAAGGTATGCAAATAAAAACAAATATTATATTCAAATTTTGCATTAGTGTTTGAAAGGTATTCATTTGCATTTGTGAAACTTCCACGAAAATTGGTCGAGTAATTTCTACACAAATGATTAACAAAAACATTAAGTATCGTGCTATGTCACTAGTTCTCTTATCGTATACATTTTATATAACGCGATATTTACATAAGAATTGCCGATATGTATACCATACAGTAACAGTGTTTTTGCTATACAAAGTCATAAGTTCATTGACACCGAACAGTAATTATTTAATCTGTGACATTGGTGTGCAAAAATAATATTGTCGTTACTAAAATGGCTGTTTTTGTTTTTAAATGTTATTCAGGAAAAATGTTAAGGCCATAACACTTAGCTTTTTACACACATCATTTTCTGGGATGGCAACGGAATAGGGTCTTTACACAATAAACAACTTCTCAAAATATTGTTTTGTTATCGGTCGTTGATAAGTGCAGCTCCCTTAGAATGAAACACGAAACGTTAGATGAACTTTCGCTTCGAGTCATTGTACAGTGCAGCTTTGAAGTGGGTCAAAATCACGTTCAAATATTAAAAAAGATACAGACTGATCTAATAAAATAGTTGTTGCGTATGAGATTTCTGCGAGCAGGATTCTAACCCGCCTATCACCGGTGAGAACGCTCTCGATCGCTAAACCATCACAGCAATCAGCAAACATCCCAATTAGTTTTTATTATACAAAAAACTGAACATGTTAAATGCAATAAAAATAATCAAAACTTACATTGATAATTACGTTATCATGTAGTATGCAATCATTTATTAAGCTTAGCAAAATCGGAATAAAATGTGTGCAAATACGTAATATGTAGATGGCGCTTTTAATAAGACAAAACTTAGAAAGTGAATTTGCTGCGACAATTTAGTGGTCCAGAGCGTTCTACCGGCAATAGGAGACAGGTGGGTTTGGACCTGCTCACATATGTCTTTTTCGACTTTTACAAATTTGTTTCTAGACCGGACCTCCTGGCATGAACACAGGTGGCACATTTGTTGCCAAGCGGTCCTGAGGATGCCTCGTATAGAGGCGAAACACGTTGAACAATTTGTGTTCGGATTATTTCAAAGATATGGGTCTGCGAGTCCTGCTGTATCACATGGTTTTGTCGCGTTGGTGAGATTTTTTGTTATTATCGTGCATGCTACTCTGCTATTATCACATTCTGCTCTATCGGTGAGAGTACGGATTGGCAATCTTAGGTTATTTTGTATGTGTCCAAAAATAACCGGGATTGACAATTCGTGGGTGAGTGGTGGGCTCTCCTCCTAAAATATCCATTCTATGTAATAAATTTGTTTCTTGTGTAATAAAAGCGATTTGTATCGATGGGTAAAAAATTACTAATTTTTCTATACCAAGGTAAAATACTCGTACTTAAGATTGACTCAATACTCTAAGGATCACACTACAAGCATGCTCTGTCATTTTCCCGGTGATATTTAAACATTACAATGAGGCAACCATATCTAAGAGGATTTTTTTATGATCTTACGTAAGCTAGACAAAAGTTTTAAAAATAAAAGTTAGTAATTTTCTCTAATTGTATACTCAATTCTGTATGATATACACAAAAACAGCGACACTAACAGATGCAAACATTCGCCGACAAAGTCATAGGTGCATTGACCTCATATTTACTAATTCATATTTCTTGAAAGGTCGTTACATCGATCACTGTGTTAACGACTAATATTAAAACTGAAAAGGCATTCCAAGTCTTTTACTTAATGATAAAATCAAAGACTGGCAAATCACCACTGAAGCAATGTAACACAGTTCCAGTAGCCCGCCAATACAGACGGTGAGACGGCACACGACGGGTTTATTTAGCGGGTGAGGGCCCCACAGTACGCTGTCCGTTGCCCCGAATGACGGGGTTTGCGGCTAGATACAGTTTTTTCCCGACTAAACAAAAAAAAAAGAACTACCAAGATAGTGGTTTAAAATTCGATCCCCATTCCGAAGTCGCCGCACTATTGTTTTTGCAATCCTTGATTTTACTACTACGCTACCACTGCTTATTAGTTTTTTGTTTGTTTTAACACAAAGCGCGAAAATGTGTAATCGAATACAGTCACGAGCAGGATTTGAACCTACATCTCCTGGAATTCCCATCCCAGATGCCTTTGTATCTGAGGCGGTATTCGATATTACATTTTCTCAATTTGGGTTAATTTATATGGCTAAGCATAGCTGTCAAATGCTCAAAAAATACATAAAAATACCAAAGTTGTTTGGCCGTGTGTTAGTTTATATTTACTTTAAGAATAATATGGCAACACTGGTAACAGCTGTCTCCTGGCATAGGCCATAGTAGATGATGGGGGAATGGTAAACGAGAAACGAAACGAAGGTCTTGGAAGACGAGACATTCTGGTTCGACGGCCAGTAGAGTGAAGTCGCATGGAAGAGATCTAGTTGTTCCTGTTAAGTAAGATAAAAAGTAGACCGTAGCTATAGTACTCAAATATAATTATTGATAATGTAGTAAGTTATAACAATCAGGCAAATATACGATGTTAACCGGCTTAGTATTTTTCTTTATATATGTTATTAATAAATTCTGTTAGTATTTCCTTTTATTGAGAGGCGATAAAGACACGTGTAAACCACGAATTTGTTCAACAGAATTCTGGGAACTTTAAATATAGTACGTGTAAAATGATTTTGCTATTAACTATTTCGCCATGGTACGTGATTATAAAATGCTCGTCTAATTAAACGTTTCAAGAATTTATTCAAAGTTAACATTAGGCTTTAAGTGCTTTTTAAAATAACAATTGGATCGAATACCTGAAACGACAGACGGAAATACAGAATAGCTTGATAAGAATATTGGAACAAGAGTATCTTTCAAATTTAGAACATAATCGTATACACTGTAGACTTAGGGCCTTATTCATAGAAACTGAGATAGCATTGATGTAACTGAAATAATGTTTTGTTCCTTTTCAACAAAGTACATTGAAAATTTATCAGAAAGTGACAAAACATCTGTGAGCTTAAACAGTGTTTTAAATCCCTATTGTGTTATTAAGAATAAGGGGGTTAAAGATTATGATAAATGATCAATGTTGATATTTTTTAAGCATTTGACATGCTTAGCCATCACTAATAGTAAAAAACAAGGTTGCTGTCGCTGTCTGTCCGTCCATACATAGGTATGCTTAAATCTTTAAAACTATGCAACAGATTTTGAAGCGTTTTTTAATAGAAGTGATTCAAGAGGAAGGTTTATATGTATAATACATGCATAATATTGTAGGAACACTGATAAATTTAGAGGTTTCTAATGTGATGTCGTAAATAAACACATTTTTTGCGCTTACATTGCAAACGCTGGCGGAACCCCACGAGATAAATCAAAATAATATACAGTATTGTACACCTTAAAAATTTCAACAAAAAGTGCGCGATGGTATACGTCTATTCTCTTAAGGATATCCCACGATAACCATTTTTATATCGTTTACATTTTACGGGAAAAATGGCTTATTTACGAGGTGATTTTAAGCAATACAGCATGAATCCTTATCCAATTAAGCTTTTGGTTGCGGCGGAGCCACAAGCAAAGGCTAGTACTTATATATTATAAGAGAATGGCGTATGAATCTTAAAATTGTAATAACTGGTCGGAATAATGTATGCAAATAGATCTGACAGATCGCACCGGCGTCACCCAAGACATTAAGAATGTGTTATCGAAACTTGCAGTCACAAGTAATTGCCACGGTGGCTAAATTGGCAATGCATTTGGGACGGTTTTCCAGGAGATGCACTTTTTAAATTCCGCTCGAGACTGTTATTTTCGATTTCACATTTATGTTCAGTGTGAAAGTTAGTATCTTTGGATACAATTTGGCATATAACATAGAGGACTTTCAATCACCTTCACAATTTCATAAAAATTGCATCATTACGAAGTAAACTAGCCTTTGTCTTCATTTTTACATTATATCTTGGGTTCCCGAAGTAGGATGAAAGAAATACCAGTTTTTAAGTTTAATCAAGAGCTATTACTTAAAGCAAAAAAGTTGTATCAATATCAGTTCAGTAGTTTTTGCGTGATGCGCGAACAAACACATAAGGCTAAAAAAGAATGTTTTTTTTGTGTGCAGACACGCCGCCTATATAGCTTAAAACAGACATTTTTTTCTTCTCAAATATCTTAAATGTACAGACAGGTCTGTTACTGCTTTATAATAGTTAGGATTAAACAAAATATATGACGAGAAAATTTCAAATAAATAGGAGGCCACCCTTAATTATGCACAACCCTAACGTTGCCAGGCGTAAACAGATGTGTTCTTGATATTTTAACATCTCAGTTTTTCAAGATAATTATAATCTAAGTAAGTACTTAGACTATTATTGAAATTCAGTTTTCATTGGTTGCAGCTAAAATGCGGTACGGGAGTAATGGACATAATGGCACTCACTATTTGTGGTCCTTTTACAATTTCGTGTTAAACTAAAATTAAATTTCAATATAATTTTCCTCAAAAACAGTAACCAAAAAATATCAATAACACACACGTCTGCCCGGCAACCTAAGGGTTGCGGGCGACTGAGCGGTGGGAAACTATTTTTTTGCATTCTGTTTTTTTTTTTTCAAAATACTACTTTAAAAAAAAAAATTTCATCCCAAACTTCGGATATTAAGGAAATGTCTAAAATGTACACTTAGTACTAAAAAAAACACATTTTTTAAAAGAAATATAACAAAGAAACACTCAATGTAAATCCACAACAGAATCGAGCAGTATTTCGCACTAAGACACCAATAAAATAGATAAGGAACTATAACCTATCGCGGTTTACGCCAACTACTATTGATAACGACGTCCATCAACGTCATTCCCATGGTCATAACTATAAACATAAATTGTATACTTCATAAGAGAAAAACCTTTTAATAAGAACTATGGTAGTAGAAGAACTCTTTAACTGCCTCCGTGGTGTAGCGGTAGTATATGCGACTGCTAATCATGAGGTCTCGGGTTCGATCCCCGGGTTGGCCAATGTTATTGAGCTTTTTCCTAAAAAGAAAAATTCTCAGTAGCAGCCCGGAGTTTGGAAATGTGTCCGGTAGACGTCAATAGGCTCGCCCCTATTACGTGGGACTTAAACATAGCTGGCGAATCGTGGGTGTGTAATACACCTCTGCCTACCGCTTCGGGGAATACAGGCGTGATGCTATGTTATGGTAGTGACGGACTAAGAATACAAGTATCACCACCCCATTCTTTCCCACGGGTATCGTATGAGGCGACTAAGGGAAGTAAGCAATTATCATCCATTGCATGACTGGTGGTAGGGCTGGGTACCAAGTAGGAGTACTCACTTGGTATCGGGCCCGAGCGAGTTGGTACCACCATCTCCCGTGTGACCGGCCATGAAGCACATCGTTGCGTTTTGGCTGTAGCAGGCGATAGCCGTTTATTCTTCAATTTCATTATCGGTGAAATGATGAAATAATAGGTGTAAAAGGGGGTGAGCCTATTGCCGTCTACCGGGCACATTTCCACCGGACTGCTACTGAGAATTTTTGTTTTTACGAAAAAGCTCAATAACACTGCCCGACCCGGGGATCGGACCCGAGATGTTCAGCAATCACTTACACTACCGCTGCACCACCGAGGCAGGACTTCTCAATAATTGGTTTTGTTATTTCGTGAATGTATTACTATCTGTAATACATGTTCATTGTTATACATAATTTTATTATTTAGGTCAGTGGTTCTCAATCCAACTTATTTACAAATCTATTTTGAGAACCAATAAAAAATTTTAGCACCTCAAATCCCCCATCAAAATTAAAACTATACTACATCATAAAAATCACAATCACAGTTATTCAGTAATTTCATTTTAACATGCCATATGATATTATGAATCTTATCCTATTGCTCGGAGTACAAACTTAGATTTAAAATGAGAATTTCTAATAAATTGGAGTAATTAAAATTTAAATACTATTTTAAGCCACACCATGTATTCTACAATTTTTTCGTAGCTTTTTAATTAACGTTCTGTGTGCCTCTAGCACTAAGGCGGACTTATTGTCCACCTTGAGAAAGACTGATTTAGGCTAATATAACCTTCATGGAATTTACACTATTATGAATTTGGGTTTTTAAAATTTAAGATGTTAATTTATTAGGTAAACAAACAACCATATTATACTATATTAACATCCATAACACCTAAGGTATTTTTTAAAACACTATGGTGAAGGTAAACTATATACATTCTGATGTAGCTTTGACTTTTTAACTACCTGCTAAGAAAATTAAAAATTTTCAAACGTTGGGAAGTTATTGGTTTTACCCTGTTTTTCAAAAATCGAGTTTTCAACGGATGTTGACGTTTTGAGGTCCTAGGAAGCTTCCCCCAATGTTTCCGAGATGATGTCTGTATGTATGTGTGTGTGTTTGTATGGCCGTATGTAAACCTCTCATAACTTTTGAACGGCTTGACCGATTTCATTCGAAAGGACTTGACCAAATTTAGATTTTGAATACAATTAAGACCGATTCGAACCGGTAGATCATGAGAAATCTCAAAAAAACTACAAAAATGTTTTTATCAAATGTGATTTTTTTGGAATAACTTTTAAACGGTCGTACCGATCGATTCCAAAAACTAATCAGCTCTTAACATTAAAAAACCACGTCGATCGCCGCCAGTCCGGTCAAACTCGGTTGATTCGTTCGTGAGATATCGTTGTCGAAAAAAATTAATAAAAATGTTTTTTTAAGAATTTCTATGATATTTTCAGTCTGACCAGTTCGAGCTTCAAGATTCTACAAAGAGCTCAAAAAGCTTGAATGAGAAAATCGGTTCATTCATTCAAAGGTTGCGATTTGAAAATTCAACGTATATTGTTTTATCTTAAATCTCTATATATAGACTTTTGAGCTCGAGCTCAAAACCATAGAACAGTCATCTCTTACACGAAAATTATACTTTTAAGCTCTTCGTAATTATACTTTTAATTTTCGGAGAGCTCAAAGAGATAACTGTTCTCTAGCTCGAAGGGCTCAAAAACGTAATAAGTGCAATTTTGAGCGCTTAAGTATCAAATTAGCGGGAAGTTGCAGGTATGGCCTTTAGGGTCAACAGTTTTCCAGTATTTTTTTATTAAACCCATGTGCATTGACAGGAGTATAAAATGGAAATATTTTATTTTAAGAAAACGTATTTAACCAACTTCTTTAAAATATATGTACTTAAAAAGAAAACTATAACCAGTTAACCTTTACAAATTGGAGATAAAAGCCAAATATTGCAATGAAGCATGCGCATAGATCAAAATGTAATTACCTTACTTTTAAAATTACTTAAAGTGCTGTTTTATACAAGTAGTTATTTTAAACTAGTGTATTGCATGCTGACACCCCACCCATTTTGGACTTTTTAGAATACATAGTAAGTTATTTTTCTTTTACTAAATTACTCTTGAGTATTACTAAAGGAAAATAGAATTCGTAAAAAAAATTATAAATATCCACACAATATATTGTTACTGAACATTATGTTGATTACATTTAAATATTAATAGACAAAAATAAAATTATTGTATAAAAATGCATACATATAGTACTTATAACCAAAAGTATATTTTTATAATCAGTCATTCCTCAAAATTAAAAAATAAATTATTAATTTGTTACTAGCTGGAGGAAGTAACAGTTCCTCTTACAGGTGGGCACTCTCTCAGAATGAAGGGGATTTGGGTTATAGTCTATCACACAGGCCCAAAACAGATTAGTGGACTTCACAAACATAGCATCACACCTGTATTCCCGAAGGGATAGGCAGAGGTGTATTACACACCCACCATTCGCCTGCTATGTTAAGACCCACATAATAGGGGGCCAGCCTATTGCCACATTTCCAAACTCCGGGCTGCTAAATAGAATTTTATTCAGAGCTCAATAACACTGCCTAACCCAGGCATCGAACCTGAGACCTCATGATCAGCAGTCGCTTACACTACCGCTGCACCAGCGAGGCAGTTCTCAGTGCTACATTTTGACTTTACAGTGTCATAAAAACCCCCAGTCATGTAAATTCTTAGTCTTTTTTTTTTATTCTTTTGAAACAACACACTGCACTAAGGAATAATCCTTGTATTGCGGGGAACTTTACAATCATACAATTTCACAGACACAAAGTACACCCAGACTCAAAACAATCATTTATGGATCACACAAGAGTTGTTCTGTGTGGGAACCGAACCCACAACACTCGTAAGGCTGGTATCTAAGCCACTCCACCATCTGTGCTAACCTAACCTTACTAATAATTGTGTTATCTCAGCCTTTGACTAAAGTAGCAGTTAAAATGTTTAAGCTTATTAAAACAAGCCGTTCAGTCAGGTAACAGCTGTCGTAAATTACATCCCATCAGTAAATCCATGAGGCTGACATGGTCACATACGGTGCATCCAAGTCGCCCTTACTAATACTATAAGCTGTAATTATAGCCATGAGTAGTCTTCCCACCGGAATTATTCATATTTAATCTTTTAAAAAGTAGCCTATATCCATTTTTAGACTCTGGACTATTTCTATGCCAAATTTCATAGTGAATCAGTTGAGTTGTTAGTAATCTTATCTAGGCTTATATTCATAATATTTTGAAGTTACAGAGTAGCAAACTTAGAAGACATAGATTAGACTATATTAATACTACTTTTTTTTATTATTTATTATCCCGCATCTTTTAAACTTAGTCTTTGTTTGCTGACAAATGCTTGACCCTTTTTAGCACATACCGCTCTAGCTCAATGCAGGTTGGCAGACTTTACAAGCCGCCAAGTAAATGTCTCAAGGGTATATATTTCCTCATAACGTTTTTCTTCACTGAGCAGTTATAATTTGTAAACAAATAGACACATACATTTTACGAGTTAGAGAGGCCTGAGAATCAAACTCCATCCCACTGCCTTAGCAGTTTCTAGTTTTACTACTAGGCATTGCACTCTTACAAACTACATAAGTGAAATGTGGATATACTTAAAATTCTAATTATTTATTTAGAGAGTATAAGCTAGAACTCACCTTTACACCTTTTCCTAATTTTACTAGCATCCACCAGATTCCAATCGATTGAATCCCGTGCCGGAGCAGGCACAGTGCCACCAATCAGCTCCACTGAGCTACTCCGTTTGGAACTAGGCCCAGCTATTGGCACAAGTTCCTCAGGCTTTTTACAATCGTTCACTGATGATGACACACTTGAGCATTCTAATATTTCCACACTTTTGTCCATATGTCCATTATTACTGACACTGCAATGTCCATTCACAGGAGGCTCGATCCTAGCCTTCTTGCATTGCGCCTTCTTATGTTTCGGAGCACTGAGACGGCGCTTCAGCTTCGTCGAGTGCGAAGAGTTACGTGAACTCACAGGTGACGGGCACCCGCACTCCATACTGCCTTCTTGATCGCTGCCTTCGTAATAACCCGACTCGTGTTCAGGCTTTTTGTCAGGCAAGCTCATCTCGGCGGTAGCCATGGCTTAGCCGTAGACCAAAACCATGTAGACTCCACAACTTCACCAGACGATTAATTTTATACCACAATTGACACCAACCGTTTTAAATTGTCGGAATTTCGGCAGTCCGACCGCCGCAAACGGTTATGAAAACGCAAAGAAATTAAATAGTAACTATTTTTTAACTTTCAGCGAAAGTACAAACGACACGTAAAGCATTTCGCGAGCGAGAGGTAACTGCAACTCGGGACAACTTCACTCAGCGCTCTAGTGGCAGATGCCAGGTGGCGCTCCAGTACTCTATAACCCGTCCGATTCTGAGAGTCACTAACAAAACGAACGACCTGAACTACGATATGTCAATGTGATTGGTCGATAATAGTTGCAATTGTTACTATCTTCACTTTAATGAAACGTCAAATTTGTGGTATTTTGGCTAGCCATATTTCTGATAATCTCATTCCTTTACTGCAATATCACAGGCTTTTTGTATTGCAGTAGCATAAAGTTCAAAATCCACCACAATCTTGGTATTTATACAACTCTTATCAAATCACTTCACTGTCAGCACAGTTCAATAAACACTAATAAAGTCACTTAAAATCTGTAGCACAATATATAAGTCGTATTTATCTACAAAACATCTATGTACACTACTTAATAAATAAATTATAAAATGCTGGCGCGAATGAGATATATACCCACTCAGCGCACTAAACTAACTGAATTTGAGAAACGCAAAATAGAAACCGTGACACCGTGAGCGTGAGACGGTGTGCGAGCGGCGCGGTCCCCCCACCATTGAGATTTACGAGGCCAGATAGTACATGCAAAATTTGCAAACAATTATCAGTGAATCAATACTTTAATGATTTTCGTAAGACACTGTAAATCAATACTTTAAGCAGTGTTAAGAACTAATTTTCAATTTATATTATGCATTATATTTAAAGCAATGAACATTTCTATAGTCGACAACGATGATCTGTGTATCAAGCGTATACTGTAGAGTCGGCATTTCATGGACGTAAACAAAGAGAGAAGTGGCTATCGCTTATCTATTAGATAGAGCGAGACAGAAATATTAGAAAGAGAAGGGTAATGCTTCGTACCGTTTCTTCATTTGCTGCGGTGTGGCCGTGAAGTAGTAGTAGGTGCGAGTCGGTTGAAATTGAGAAATTATTTCTTTCTAATTATTGTCACAATTTATCACAGGAAATTACCCAATAAATAATACATTATTCACTATTGAACCGGGTATATGTTTGAATTTAACAACAAATGCATAATTACCTTTTTAGGGTGCCGTACCCGAAGGGTCAAAACGGGACCCTATTACTAAGACTTCGCTGTCTGTCTGTCCGTCCGTCTGTCACCAGGCTGTATCTCAAGAACGGCGATAGCTAGACAGTTGAAATTTTCAGAAATGATGTATTTCTGTTGCCGCTATAACAACAAATACTAAAAACGAAAAAATAATAATATTTAAGGGGGGCTCCCATACAACAAACGTGATATTTTTTCCAATTTTTTTCTTCACCAGGCTGAATTTCAAGAACGGCGATAGCTAGACAGTTGAAATTTTCAGAAATTATGTATTTCTATGGCCGCTGTAACAGCAAATACTAAAAACAAAAAATAATAATATTTAAGGGAGGCTCCCATACAACAAACGTGATGTTTTTTCCAATATTTTTTCTCGTTCCTGATATAATTGTACGGAACCCTTCGTGCGCGAGTCTGACTCGCAATTGGTCGGTTTTTTGAATTTCTTTACATTGTCAAAGGGCTAGTTATAATTTAAGGGTTCGTTTAATAAAAAAAGAACACGCCGCACTTCATACTAAATAATAATCCTTGGGGACCTTGCATAAACACAATACCTAACAGCAATACATAATATTATTTTGTACATAGGTACTATTCGGGAATCGATCATCCCGCATGTGCCATGGCCAGTATTCTAATAGCTCCTCTACATGATGGGCAATCGCGATGGTCCATTATGATGGGCCAGCGTGTGGAGGGCATAGTGGTGTCGAATGGCTTATGGCGCATGCGATGGTCGTGGAATGGCGTCGCCGCGTCGGTGTCGGTTTTTCGACTGCACATCAAAGGTAGTGGGCCAGCGATGGCGGTACCTACACATCTACACGTGGCTCATTCCACAGTGCGTGCTCGAACCTCGTAGAGTAAAAATGTTCTGTGGCTCGAACGCGGTTGAGTGTGAACGTTCACGCTTTATTTACAAATTTTTAAAATGACGACTACGTGGTCTTATAGTAAAATATTAAAGTTTTTAGAATTATATCGGGGAGAAAGCGTGATATGGAATCCTTTACGCAACTTCTTTTTAATAGCTTTATTCTTGTGCACATTAAGAAAATAATGATACGTGCTGTATAGATATATTGCCGAAGCGGCTAATGCTTCCACGTCCATCTCAAAAAACGTAAAGATCACAACTGAATATCACCATCGTGTAGTTGCGTTTGAATCATCGCATGGCCATCTCGCTGGGCCAGCGCTGGCCCATCATATAGAGGAGCCATAAAACTTATAGATAGGTACTTATGTGGTGGTTTATTTACTTTATTTACCTACCATCTATATTAATATTTTAATACTACTCATACGAGCAGACCCTGTCACATGTTACTGTTGCACACATAGTTTGTTAATTTTGCAATAAAAAAAGGATATAATCGGGATAAAAGCTATCCTATAGCCGGAATATATCCCACATTTTGAAAAAAAAATACAGTTATTAAGATCAGATAAGTTGTCTTGGAGTTCATCGCATATGTGCGGACGCATTACTTTAGCACACTTATGCTCGACACTCACGGTCAGTTTAACTGATAAGTTAAATGATCCTAAATTTCGAGCTTAACACCTGTTTTTTTTATTGCCAAAGGTGGCAGACGTGCAAACGGCCCACCTGATGGTATGTGGTATGGTAACCGCCACTTAGGGACTTTGGCAATACCAGGGGCACAGCCAAGCCGCCACCTACCGTGAGTATAGTGCTCTTCTCAAACCTCGTTTAAAGAGGGACAAGCCTACGGCGGAAACATCGCAGCAAGAATTTCATTCCAGATCTTACACGTACGTGGTAGAAAGTAACGCTGAAAACGAACCATCTCGGACTAGATCGTCTCCAGGTGGTATGGATGAACTATGATGATGATGTAGTAGGTACGGCGTCTCGTGGTCCGGTGGCAAAACAGCGATGTTGTACCACCTCAAACAATTCCTCAGAGCAATAACCATTGAAGAGTCTATAGAGCACACAGAGCTCCAGTCTTTTCATCGCCCCGACGACTTCAGTTCATTCGTGAGATTGGGATCATCAACAATTCGAACAGCACGCCACAGCACATGTTTACCGTTAGTTGGAGCTTCACCGCGATGGTGTCGGGACGTGCAGTTACTGTAGAATTTATTGATATAATATGAAATAATTGACATCTCTATTTAAACCATTCTTTCGTCCATTTTTATTTTGGGCAACAAACAGCAGCCGCAGTAAGAAGAATATCCTCTTCAGAATCCGAACCCATTTTTTCAATTGACACGGTGAGATATTTTAGGCTAGCCAGGGCCCGTAGAATGTAACTCACTAAATCGTATCGATATCGTATCGTTTCGCTTGTGATAGTAGATAAACCGACGCGTGAGGTCGCAATAATTCCTCGGTCAATCACGGCGATCTCTCAACCAATCACAATGACACAATGCGATATCGATACGATTGAGTGAGATACATTCTAATCCGAGTTCTAAGTACTGCGCGCGGCTATGTAGATCAAGAAATAATCGATTTTAAGCCAGTGAGTGAGGAAATAGTGTTGGCTTCAGTTTAACTGATCAGTTAAACATACCGTGAATGTCGAGTTATACAATTAGTTCAACTATTATAACACTAAGATTTAATATTCATGGGACCTTTTCTCAGGTTCTCTCTCTAGAACCCTTCTCTGGATATAAAAATCGTTAATTTTGTAATAAACAAGGAAATAATCAGGGTAAAAAATAGCCCATCTTAGTTTGAACAAATCACACGTTTAGAAAATAACCGTTTAGCCCCTTAAGAATGAAAAACGAAACGTTAGACAAACTTTCGTTTCACTTCATTGTGATTGGTCGCGCGTCGTAATCTCGACTAATCAGGAATCACGCGTCGGACTGTTGATCAATCACAATTACTCGAAACGAAAGTTCGTCTAACGTTTCGTTTTTCATTTTAAGCGGCAGATCGGATTAGTGGTTTCGGCGTTCTTCGAGGAAAAACAATAAACCAACCAATTCATACTGTGGCTGACTATTTCATGAAATGATTTTTTGTTGTCATGAAATTATTTTTTGGTACGTCATGAAATGATTTTTTGTTACGTTGTCTCTTTAGTAACAGTAAATAATAGTTTTTTTAGTAACAGTCATCAGAACAGCAGCGATGTGGTTGGTGGCACGGGTGCGATGATTGGGTAGCGTAAGGCCGCTTCATGATAAGTGGCAATCTATTGTTTCTGTCTACTCCTCCAGGAAACAAGCGTGAGTCTGAGTCGTACTTAACGAGGAAACTAAAATAGAGTATGGACTAGTTCGTTCGATTTCTACTAAATAAAAACAAAGGAAATCGTTTGGCAAATAGAGGGGTGAAACAGTATTGATCTGTTTTATATATATAGATAGATAGCTAAAAACAGCTATTTAGGTATAGGTATATTCTCAATGGTGAATTACCAAACATTTCACACAGTGATAATTTGCCTAATTTCAGGGCTGCCCATTAATTAGACAGTGTTCGCTATTCAATTGAACACGGAATATATCTGTATTTAAAACGCGGAAGCGGCTCGACCTTGGCGCTCAAATCAGAAACCAACAAAAAGCACGTAGCAACAACGTATGTTGTGAAAACAATTACTGATTACCTGTTATCTTAGAATATCGGCAGCCATTGTCTTTTTAACTCACTGATTAATAAAAGACAAATAGATGCAGGAAGAATATCGCAGGACATTCGGTCACATCGGTTTGTGTGGTAGTGGCTTACTGGTGGTAAGGTACCGCTATTAAAATTTAACATTTATACTTGGGACACACTAACTGGCTACGTCAATTCCCATTACTGCGATAATTACTGCGTTAACGCGATAAATTGGGTGGCCGAACTTGAACGTTCAATCTCTTTAATGTACCGCCACTAGAGTTATCGCCTTACGTCAAACGGCGGTGAATGCCGTCGCCGAATTCTCGCGATAAGTAGTGGCTACACCTACGTTTAACGTTCATCATTGCAATAATTAACTGTGTTTTAGTGTGGCCCGAGCATTAAAAAACTATAGATTACTTTTCGTCGGATTAAAAGCAGTCAGCGTGCAGGTTTCCTCGGGATGTTTTCCTTCACATAGCAGTGATGCCAGTGATAAAATTGAAGCAAACAGATTATTCACTGAACAATCTTTACAAATGTTTTAACGAAAATTTGTTTATTTCTATACTAGATTATGTCCGCGTCTCCGTAAAAATCAGAATACGAACACATTTACGGCACAATAATAATCTCTATATAAAAAATTGCTATTCCATGGGAACCATCCATTTTTCTGGGATAAACAGTAACCTATGTCCTGTATTGGGCTCCATACTAGATGTATGCAAAAATTTATGATGATTGGTTTAGTAGTTACCGCGTGAAATCGTAACAAACTAACAAACTCACCACCCTTTTGGTGGTGAGTTTGTTTGTTTGTTTTTTGTATCCCGTATTTTTTGTGCTTTGTATTCCGAAAATATAAAAGGTTCCTGTACGATAGCTAAATGGCAACACTGGTAACAACTATCTCCTGGCATAGGCCGTAGTAGGCGAGGGGGGAATGATAAATGAGAAACCAAGGCTTCAGAAAACGACCCATTCTAGCTTGACGCAAAAAAAGTGAATTATCTATCTATGGCTTGACGGCCAGTAGAGTGATGTCATGAAGATGCATGGAAGAGATCTAGTTGCTCCTGCTATGTTGGATAGCGAGTAGACCGTAGCTATAAGTACTCAAATATAATGTATAATGTAGTAAGCTTAGTAGTAAGTTATAAAAGTCAGGCAAATATACGACGTCATTTGTAGATGTGATTTTTATTATACATTACTGGTGGTAGGGCTGGGTGCCAAGTGGGAGTACTCACTAGCTATCGGGCCCAAGCGGTTTGGTACCTACCACAATCTCCCGTGTGACCATGAAGCACATCGGTGTGTTTTGGTTGTAGCAGGAGATAGCCGTTAATTCTTTCATTTCATATCTGTGAAATGAAATGGTGAGCTGCTCACCTTTTTTGACTTGACTATACTCTCGGTATAGTTGAGTTCATGAGCGACGGTTACCATTTACGATCAGGTGGGCCGTGCGTCGTCTGGGTCTTTCTCTAATCGACTAATTTATTTTTACATTAAGGTTACGGTTCTGAACAAAGAATATAGTACTCTCTACCGAGAGGTTCTGAATGTCAAATTCTTACAGAATAAGCAAATAATGGTACCTTTGTGGAATTTTCCATTCAACAAAACCCTTGTAAGAGTTCCACAAATTTTGTGAACCTACAGTTACCTATGTACCTACTAGACGTATTGTCCTGTGACTATTGTTGTGTTTAAACGTTGCCTATATAAGTACTTCTACGTCTATAATAATTATTTGAGTTTGAAAGGAATAGATTCTACAAAAACCGAAATCAAACGATCTAACTACGCTGAAAAAAATAATTACATAGGTACTTACTTAAAAAAAGCAAAAAAAGTAACATCTTTATTCGTAGAAAGAATAATTCCATATTGTATACCTTACATTACCTTTTTTTTCGTCTGACTTGTGGTGATTCTCTTGATTATTTTTCTTGAAGTTATGTGGTGGTCAGAACTCGGTAGCCATTTTTTAATATATCAAATGGAAAGGTTTGTGAAAGGAAGTAAGATAATAAATTTAGAAATAAGTCTTGAAGCTGAGGATAATTTTGAATTTTGGAATCCAAACCGCAGCTCTAGCATAGCTTTGATCAATTAACTTGGAAGCGTCACTGTACATAAGAAGCCAGTCCTTCCACTTGTTGTGAATTGCTGATTTCAAAAGCATATCTGAACCAGGAGTATCTTTGCAGATGCCCAAATCAAGCATAATATTCGGCTTATATACTCGTATTAAGGCCTTATATGCTGTGCGCGTAGCGCCAGTAATGATGCGTAGGCATTTTGATTGCAATTTGTCCAAAGTAACCAAAGCAGATTTGTTACATGGCTCCAGTAGGAATACCAATAATCCAAGTGACTACGGATAAGGGAATTATATAAAAGTTTCTGGGAGTATGGGTGCGAATGGGTCTCACCATGCCCCAGATAGAGCGCGAAGGATGTGAATATTTTTTTCACATTTATTGATAATGTGGTTAACATGGTAAGTACCAGTTAATTTAGAATCCAGGATTATGCCTAAAAATTTAACATAGTTTTTGATTGGAAAAATTTGATTTTCATATTTGATTGTGATATTGGGAACCAACCTGTGACGAGTGAAGATTGCCATGTTACTTTTGGAGACAGACATAGATAAACCATGATCAGATAACCATCCTTGTAAATATGAAATAGCAGTGTTAAAGCGGAAAGAAGCCTCTGTTATATCAGCCGTTGCAACATACAAATCTAGGTCATCGGCATATTGGAAAATATTGCAAAAACAGTTCACGGATAATTCTAAATCATAAGTATATATGTTGTATAGAAGAGGACTAAGCACGGAGCCTTGTGGTAGACCTATAAAAACTGTTTCTGGAGTGAGTAATGTATTTTGAAAATTAATTATAATAAACCTTGCTGAAAAATAATTCGATATAAAATTGACGATCTTCATAGGGATACTCAGCTGTAACATTTACTGTCTGAGAATAGGAAGGAGGACATTATTGTAAGCTGATGCAATATCTAGGAACACTCCAACCAAATATTCATTTTTAGAGAAAGCTATAAGTAATAAGGATATATTCTATTGTAAGTGCGACTTTTTTTTTTTATTGGATTAAAGAGGGCTTTATCAAATATGATTATGTTGCCCTCATTGGAAAATTACAGAGAACATATTATGATTATCTACTCTTAAAAACTACATGAAACATATTGTACATATCCTTAGCCTTGTCTGATAAAGGAGTTGCTAGTACACTGATGTATTCACAAACATTATAGTTATTAAAATTAAGCTTACGTCTATGTACTTCACTACGGGCACATTCCATGAGGATGTGGTGGATATCCTCGGTTGTGTTGCATATGTTACAATTTGGTGATTCATTTTTATTCATCATGTATGCAAACTTGCTTAAAGGAAAGTGACCTGAACGGAGCCTCAAAGCTATAACAATGGAGAGTCGCCCCATGTCAGCTTCTGAAAACCAAAGCTTACCTGGTAGACTGGGTTGTATTATCTTAAACCAGATGCCTTTCCTCAATGATCGCTCGTCAAAGTATTCGGACCACAAACTCCGACATTTTAATTTCACGTCAGACAATAAATCTGTATAATAAGGTGCATAATCAGCTGAAATGCCTGAAGTGCTAGCTATCCTCGCGAGCTGGTCTACTTGCTTGTTTCCAGAAATACCGACATGGGACGCTAACCATTGTAACATAATATTAACTTTTAGGTTGTTTTTAAGATTTAAAATACATTTCAAAATAACATACGCTAACGGAATGCCTCTGAAGTTAGAAAAACGACATCGTAATAAGTGTTGGAGAGCACTTCGGGAATCGGTGAATATGACTACATCATTTATATTCAAGCTTTGAGCATACGATAGCGCTTCTAGAATCGCCACCAGTTCTGCATGCATTATAGATATCCTTGGATCTAAACAACTGAACGCTGTCACCTGATTGATAGTCCAGAAAAGGTGCGCCAACCCCGTGCTCCGTTTTAGACCCATCGGTTTATATTTTATAAAATGTACTATATTTATCGGTTATGAACAACTCACACTTATTTAATGAGTGTATATAAGCACACACATTGTTTGATACGTCCACATAGCCCATCCATATATCTAGACTAAACATATTAATATCTAATGTTGATCGCATTGATTTTAGTTCATTATGAACCGACACCAATAAAGGGAGTCGTTTGCGTCTCCAGAACCGGCATTCAACTGTCAACAGCGAAAGCTTCTCTAAATCATTAGTTATCGCAGTATGTTTGTTAGAATTCAGCTTTAACCAGTACTTAGATGCTAGGAATCTTCGGCGAAACTGAAGGGGAGGGAGTAACAGGTCACACTCCATCACGTGGATAGGGGTGCTTCTGATATATCCGCCTATTATTCGCATGCATTGGTTTTGTATTCACGTTAATTTAGATAGATTGCTTATACTGCTACTATCGTATAACTGACTGGCGTAGTTTAATCTACTGCGGATAATAGCTATGAACAATATTTTTAAGTGAACTGGGTGTACACCCCAAGAAGATCCGCTTAAGACTTTTAAGATTTTTAGGTACTTAAGCGTTTTATCTCTAATTTCTTCTATGTGTTTCGTCCAGCGTAATTGTTTATCTAACCATACTCCTAAATATTTAACTTTATCTACCGTGGGAAGACGAGAGTCATTAACTTCAAGGATGACAGCGTCTGTGCGTCTCTTGTGAGTAAACACGCATACTTGACTTTTATTTGGGGAAATTTCAAGACCCAGTCTTATAAGTAATTTACTAAAGGTGTTTAATGAATTTTGTAGTCTTTCTGAACCAGTTACTGCATTACTGTATGTATGATATATTACAAAATCGTCAGCGTATTGTGACACGTATACATCTTGTTTAAAATATCTGCAAATGTCAATGGTTGCCAAATTGAATAGCAAAGGAGATAAAGGATCTCCTTGTGCCAAGCCTTTACCAGTTGATCTACTAACATATTGACAGCCAATTAATATTTTAAGATGCCTCTCTTTAAGGAAGTTCCAAAGATAAGTACATAACTTAGACCTAACGTTTAGCTTATTTAGTGTTGAAAGCAATGATAGTATGTCAACATTGTTATATGCATTATTAACGTCCAAGTAGCAGCCAGTTGTTGACAAGCCTTCTGAAAATCCAACTTGTATTCTTGTAACTAAGTGGACCAAACTATCTAGACCAGATCTACCCTTCCTAAATCCCACCACGTTATCTGCAAATTTCCGATACTTTTCACAATACCATTCCAGACGCATATTAATGATAGCATGGAATATTTTGCATAGGCAGGAGGAGGCATCATAGAAATTGGCCGAAAAGTAGAAGCATCAGACGTAACTCTACCAGGTTTTGGTATTGGTGTTATAAGTATTTCTCGCCACTGAGAAGGTACATATCCCGACGAAAGAATATTATTATATTTATATATTTTTTAAGCATTTGACATGCTTAGCACTATACATTAAACACAAAGTGAAAAATGTGAAATCGAAAATAACAGTCAGTGAATTGGTAAAGCATCTGGACGGTATCCAGAAGATGCAGGTTCAAATCCTGCTCCTGACTGTTATTTTCGATTTCACATTTTTCACTTTGTGTTTAAAATATTATTATATATAAAAAGCAATAAACTTTTACCGTTTTCAGGGAGGTATTCAATCATCTTGTACGTTATGCCATCGCATCCAGGAGCTGTATCCTTATGTCTGATAAAATTATTTAATTCCTGCATGGAGACTTCAAATTCTAGGTTTTGATAATTTGATGAAAATGTGGGTTGCATTGGAATAATTGAGTCAGGGGCTAAAGAGCGGAGAAGCTGGTCAGCTATTTTAAAGTCTATGTGCTTTTTAGTCTGACTGATGCCTTTCATCCAACTCATCTTACGCCACAGTTCAGCTGGAGAGCTTGACTTATCAAGAGATGAACAGAATGTCCGCCAACCAGCCTGTCGTGCGCGTCGTATTTCCAATTGTGCTACTGCAATTTTTCGTTTTAAAACTAACAAATTTTGAGGCGTAGGGTTACGTCTGAAATTTGATTTGGCTAATCTTCTTTCTCCTACAATTTTTGACAAGTTTACGTTCCACCAGGGCTTCGGAGAAAAATTGGTAGCCGGACTGCTGCAGATCTTTTTAAAAGGGATATGTAAGTCAGTTGACAAGTTAATATAATCAATAAATAAATCATAGAGCTTCTGGGGATCATCTGATGTTTGAAAATTGTTAAATAATTCATTAAGACATGTTCTATATGAAGGCCAGTCAGCGCATGTGAAGTTTCTTTTACGACTCATTATAATGTTACAATATAATTTAGTTGATATTTTAATAAATAAATGATCGCTTCCAAGGGATTCATTTAGCACGTCCCATTTAAAATTCAGAGCAATGTCTGACGTACACAAGGAAATGTATGGTGATGATTGTTGTATAATTCCATTGACAGATCGAATACGTGTTACATTACTGTTATTAAGCACAACAAAATTACTATTTAAAAGAGAATCAAATAGTTGCGTACCCCTTAGATTAGTTTTGTAGAACCAAGAGGTGTGCATTAAAGTCCCCCAGGATAATAGATCTCCTTGTAAATTTATTAAATAACTCATCCCAGTCGTTAGTTGTAGTGCGAATAGTAGATGGACAATAAAGTGATATGATATTATTAATTTGTAAGAAATCAAGCACTTTAATGCACACCATCTCAATGCCTGTATTACGCATTTGTAACACAGCACTTTCAGTTTTTATAGAGTTGTGTGTCAAGATGGCTGCTCCCCCATAAGAATCGTTTCTATCCGCGCGATAAACATGGTAATCGTTTAATTTAAATTCTCTTCCAGGCTCTAACCATGTCTCACTAAAAGCGGCTATGTGGACTTTATCTTGTATCAATAACTGTTCTACTAAAACCTTTTTAGGTTTAATACTTTGAGCATTCCATTGCATTATATTTAATTGGACTTTTTTACTCGTAATATTAGCCATTAAAACAAAAATAATCAACAATTATCTTAAGTAAAGGCCAGTGAGAAATATAATCTACTACCACTAAAATAAACCACTCTAGACAACACTTTATAATTCCATTCATTTTTGCTTCTACGCCTGCGTCCCTTAAAAATATTATTTCCCTAAGCTTATCTAACAACTCGTTGAAGTGCACAGATTTCTTTGGCCCCCCATCAGTGGGAGGTGGTTCTACAAAATTACTAGTACTTTGATGTTGTGATGTACTCGTATACATAGCAAAATCGGAACTCTTCGTCTCATCATTCTGTCGGGGAAGCTTTCTTGTAGATTTTGTTGGTGTATTTTTAGGCTTACCTTGTTCATTACGTAAACTCACTGCGTTTTTGACAATTTGAGAAAATGTGGGCGTATTTTCTACATCTATTTCAAAGTTCTGCTGTGGAAACCTATTCGTAGTAGCGGTAAGATGCCCAGATGGAAGTTGACTGTTATCCTTTTCGGGAGTCGGTGTTGTAGACGGTACATATACAGTAAGAGCTTTTCGGTAGGTACAATTAAACTCTGCCATGATTTCTCTTAATCTTTTCTCTTTAAGAAACACCGGACACTATGATTTTAGAACTGCCATGTGATTGCCTCCGCAATTGACACATTTGTAGCTTCGCGTATCACAGTTTTCATGATGATCACCGCACTTGCCTAGTCATATGGCCGTATTTCCAGCATTTGGCACATTGAGATACGGGAAAGATATATGGCATTACTTTTATACGTAAGCTGTCTACATAAACACACGAGGGAATATAACTACCTTTAAAACCAACGCGTACCGTTTCACTCGCTATCCAGCCCTCACCCTCTCTATCACGACGTTTAAGGCGGCTCACGGATATAATCTCAGCGGGTTTTTAGCAAGAAATGTTCTTTAAAATTTCGTCGTTAGATAAATCAAGGTCAACATCTTTAATTACACCGTACGACGTATTTTTCTCCATAGCCCTTTGGACCCTCCATCCTTTGTCTATAAACGTCTGACAATTCTCCAATTTCTTTGCGCTCAAATCATTTACAAAACTCAAAACGTACTTTAAAAGGTTTAAGGGTTGATATATTTAACGCTTTCTATGTCTATTATGCCATTTAAAGTGAACAATTTTGCTAACGCAAATTTTTTGGGTAATTTTTCTGTGCTACATATATATACGTCGATCGTTTCGGGCTTTAATTTTTTTCCTTGTTGTGCCACTAATTTCCCCTCACCAGCATCTTCATCTCATTCTCTTTTTCTTGCCTCCCTGCTTGTTGTTATCATATCTTCACCTTCGTCTTGATGATCTTCCATCTCCGACAACTCCGGTTCACTTACCGAATTATCATTTGCTAACGTCATTGTATACCCATTTTCTAGATCTATTTCAAACGAATCCATTTCAAAATATTGTTATATCACTACGCAACCCGCCCTTCGGCTAGCCGCAGGTAACCGCATAGCGAACCCACGGTACGGCGAGTAGCTATAGCGCGCGCTTGGTTAATAACACTTGTGACGTATTTTATGAGTAGATGAAATGCACGCGTCCACCTCGATCGAGTGACGATGCGAGACTCCCTGTTTTATTTTTGTTAAGGCGGGAAAAAAAAATCCTAACCGCACACCCCGTCGTTCGGGGCAACGAACAGGGTAGTGTGGGGCTTTCACCCACTAAATAAACCCGCCATGTGCCGTCTCTCCGCCTTTATTGGCGAGCCACCAGAACCATATTCATTCCTTCCATGCCAGGTGAAGAATCCTTCAAATTTTCAAGGATCATAATATTAAATTCGTTATCGTAAAATGATTCATCAAATTTCTCAATGGAGGTTTGGTTATTGGAATAGTCTTAACTCTTCACATGAGGGAACCATAGGTGTTGCCAATTTTTGAGCAAATTTCTCAATCCATATTAAACTGTCATTCGAGGAGATATTTTGATCATTTAGGAGGGCACAGCGGAATATTCTAACATTTCTCCAGACAGAGGAAGGAGATAGGGACTCACAGAAAGCGTGCCAACCAGATCTCTTCTTATCTGAGAGTAACTTTACAGTTTCTGCTGCGACTTTCTTGTAATTCAGATAGTTCTCCATGGACATATTGATACGAGTAATTTTGCTCAGCGAACTTTTGTTTTTAAACTGCTAAGGAGCAATCTGTGTCCCATCAAGCCGGAGAAGATATATTATTTTTAGGTGGCCTCTTTAAAGGAACTGAGTTATTTGCAGATAAGGTAAGGGCTTTTCTTATCTCCATAAACATTATAATGACATCACCATTGGGAGGTGAGCAATATATTCATCTGTTAATGCTTCGAGACAAAACCAATCAGCCTTGGCTACACTATATTTTAGCCGAAGGCTAAATGGAGTCACAATATTAACAGAGTCAGGGGATGTTATGATCGAAATATAAATGGGGAAGTGGTCGCTCCCATATGCATTATTTAATATCTCCCAGGATATGGAAGGGGAAATATCAGGGGAACAGATAGTCAGGTCCACTGCACTATTGAGATTCTGAGAGGGTGAAGTTCGTCGAGTTGGGGATCCATCGTTAAAAATACATAGATTTAAACTATCAATAGTGTCTAGGAATGCATGGGAGAGTGTATCACAATAATGTGATACCCACGAAGAGTGGTGTATGTTGAAATCTCCCAGGATCACTATTGGAGGGGGAATAGACGAAATTATACTAAACAGATTTTTTAATACGTGAATATTTGGAACAGAAATATATATTGATATGAATGAGATGTGGAAGGCTCTAATAGCAACAATATGAAAGTGTCAGAATGGGAAGTAAGTGAGATTTGAGAAAATATTATTGACCTTGATACAAAAATACTGAATGGCAAGAATAAATATATATGAGATCTGATTTTTTATTCCGAATGCTCCGGCAATTCCATTGAAGGATTACTGGAAACATTATTATCAATAGCTGAGTAAGTTTCTCGCGAGCACTTGTTGGTAATTCACAGTCAATAAACTTTGAAATTATATTTCTTATAGTGGCTAAGAGTAGCTCAAACAAGTTTTTTTTAGGTGTTTCTGGAATACCGTTTCCAGTAGGGAGAGAGAAAGTTGGAGATCTAACAATCACCTGATGGGCAGATTTGTCGTAACCTGTCCTTGATGCTGGGGAGGGAAAATGCTGGGGGAATTAAAATAGTTTTTCTGTGTGAGATAGCAAGAGAAGCAAGTAATGTAGTAGATGGTCTAGTAATGGGTTGGGATGATACTTGGTAATGGCGGTTATTTGAGGAGGGCAATAAAGAAGCTCTAGTAGTATCTACAAAAGTCTTTCTGACTTGCGGGAACCTAGCAGAGGCTTCCCAATAAGAGAGGTTTTTCTGTGACTTTAAAAGTTTAATAGACTTTTGACGAGAGTGTTCGGGGCAGCGAGGGTCTTTTGCCTGGTGATCACCAGAACAAAAAAGGCAAGTGGGTGAGGGGGTGATCTACATTGGGTGGTAACATGACCGAATCGACAACATTTAGAACACTGAATGGATGGAAGTACGTAAGTCTCTACAGGCATAGATGTGTAAAAACTGTATATATGAGCTGGAAGCTTTTGGCCCTGAAACGTTAACACTATTGTTTGAGTAGGGGTCCAGTTAGAAATAACTCGTCTATTAAGTCTGCGAGCTCTCACTGCACTACCAAAACCAGAGGGAACCTCTATGGAAGATGCAAATTTCTCAAGAGACCTTTCTACAGGGACCTCTCTAACAATACCCATGCGAGTGACGTTATATGATGAGATTACTGCTTCATATTTTGCAACACGAAGAGCAGGGTGAGCTAGAAATCCATTGGCATCGAGGGCAGTTTTAAATTCAATTCAAACTCTATTTCTACCGATGCGTTTAACTCCACCACGAACTACATTTTTAATATTATTTTGGAATAGAAAATGACCGAATTTGATTGGATGAAGGGAAATACCAGATGAAGGATCGTCTGAGAATCTACTAACGTGTACTAAAAAGGGTGTTTCGTCAGAATCCGAATAAACTAGCTCGTTTTTCTCATATTCCGGGACGGAGTATGTACTCGTATATTGTATCGATGGAGTAGCTTGGGATGGATCAGTAATATTTTTTTAGATGGAGGGTGAGTCGATACGTCTTTATTCGATTAACTACGTTTTCAATTAGCAAGGCGCATCCTCAAATTCCATGCTATTAGAATCAGGCATCGAACGGGGAATAATACGGGGAGACCTAGCGTGGGAACATATATCTCCGACACTCCGCCTCCGGGATCCGGTGGTTCAGCGTCCATTGCGTTGAAACGCAATAAAAGCTTACGGGATGTCAAACCTTCAAAACAATAAAATTATATTGATAACTCAACAGTAATTATGTGAATTATTTCACCAAAAATCCAAAAACCATCAACCTCCACTTGAAAAACATATAAAAGATATTTATTCAATGCTTATTTTCAAACGTAACGATGACCCCTTGACACAAAGTGAATGTGTGTACATTACCTACTAATCGGTCGTATTTAGTCTGAGTACTAATCCTACTATAAATACCATAGATTTAGTACTTAGTATATATAAAATACCTACATCTCCTGACTTCTGAAACATACGAGCGAAAAGCGATGTACCGGTAGTGATGCTGTACCGCGACGAAAGTAAAATATATTAAGAAGAAATCGAGGTGGTTTATATAAAAATGTCACTTGAATGACACAAATACACTCTTTACTATAACCCCTTTTAAGCAGTAACACTTTTTTCTGTTAATCAATTCGGGCAGGAAGCTGCTTTTTTGCATTGCAAACTAAACCGTGATGTCAGTGTACCGTATTACTGTTGGAACATTTTCGGAAAAAGTGAATCATGACTTACCATCTGTCTGAAAATTAAAATAAAGCTTTTAATAAATACATAGCTTATCGAACTTTTTTAAAAATATGTTTGTAACACTAAAAGCTCCTTTTCACAGTTCTTAATCTGAAAAAAGTAAATCGTTGCTATTTTTATTTTTTCGATTTTTATTGAATTTATTTTATAACTTTTATCCCCTTATCCTTTTTACCCGCTTTTTATTAGCTTCACCTATAATACTTTCTATCATTTATGCGAATTTTACACATTTTGGTGTCATTTTCATGTCACTTTACAGCATTCATGATCACGGGTGGACTTAGATGGTAGGCGTCCAAAGCTGATATGTATACATACGAATTCGAAACGTCGGGATAGTATAAAAATCAAGTAAACGCGATAGATTCCTTAAACGTAGTTTTATTTCAAAATTAGCTTCATCTATGTTTGTTTGTATGTTTGTAACCGACTCCTTTGGGCGCGATTTTGACCTATTTTATTCAAACTTTGTAGATTTATCGAGGACCGATGATAATACACTAATTTGTTTTTTTTTTTACTATTTGTATATATCAGTGAGTAATATGTAGTTTAATTTTAAACACTTTACATTGTCGGCCATTTACGAGTTCTGGTAAGTGTCGAATGTTAAAGAGAGGTGAAAATGATACTGAACTGATATTTCTTTATCTATTATACTGTAAATAATTGCTGGTCATAAGAATATTTTTACTACTAATGAAGTTATAATTACCTTGTTGTAACAAACAAGTACTTATTGAAAGTAATTATATGTGTTATGTCCGGTTCGTCGTGACCTCTATGAGATGAAACATGTTATTTAAAAGTTAACATGTTATCGTATTTCTAAAATTGTTTGATTGATTGAAAATATTGGCACGTTTTTCGTATTTTGATATCCGTGTGGTGACGGATGAAGAATACAAGTGTCACCACCCCATTCTTTCCCACGGGTGTCGTATGAGGCGACTGAGGGAAGTAAGCAATTATCATCCATTGCACGACTGGTGGTAGGGCTGGGTACCAAGTGGGAGTACTCACTTGGTATCCAGCCCGAGCGGGTTGGTACCACCATCTCCCGTGTGACCGGCCATGAAGCACATTGCTCATTTTGGCTGTAGCAGGAGATAGCCGTTTATATTTCATTTTATCTGTGAAATGAATTGGTAAGCAGCGGCTTGACAATACTCTCGGTATAGTCGAGTCAATGGGCGACGGTTACCATTTACCATCAGATGGACCGTGGCTCGTCTGCCACTACATGCAATAAAAAAAAGAAAAGAAAAAAATTCAGCGTGTGAATAGTGCCTTTATACTTTTTAGCTTTTCGTTCATGTCCGATGCGGATTCATTCCTCGTTTAGAGAATTTTTCTTCGCCACATTGGATGCTGGAGTACGTTTAATGTCCTCTTTAGACTTGCAGAAGCCATTAGATTGGGAGTACAGGCTTTAATAATAAAATTTGTCATTGAACAGTTAGGCTGGATCATAAGATGCTATTGCAAGATCAAGTAATCGTAAAAAAAAACACCCCAAAATGTTACAAAGGAACCCAAAATATTGTAAGGAGATGAAATACTTACTTCGATACTACATTGTATACATACTCCTTACTCTTATACCCGAAGGTTTATCTACCAACGACTACATAGCTGACATTTGAAATGTAGGTTTTTTATAGCTAAGAAAGAAAAAATAAAGTTTTGGAACTTTCTGGTTTAAGGAGGGAAATGGAAGTTCGCGTTCTATTCAATAAAAAATATTAGATTCTTGTGAAAGTTTCACACAAGACGTAAGGAGAGAGTAATAGAGAAAAGTAAGGTAAAAGCACTCAGTGGACGATTTTAGGTTTAGGCACAGTATAAGTACTAGTCATACCGACAGAAACATCACTTCCATTAAAACTTGTCCAAAGTCTCTCTATAATAGCCTACAAAATCTTAATAATAATACCAATTGTTCGTAGCGAGAAGAAATGTACCTTATATACACAGAAATACAGTTGAGATTGTTTTGCCCGCCGCGTGATCCTCGGGCAACCGCGTCATTCAACGAATGCGCTAAGGTTGCAACTATGATGATTTTATTTACTTACTTATCATCACTCTCTGCCTACCCCGCAAGGGATCTCCCTTGCGGGGTAGGCAGAGAGAACAGAGTGACAAAAGGCTCTATTCTTGCATACATCTCTCGCTTCCTCAACGTTCATAATTCTCTTCATACACACTCCGGTTTCCACTCGCCGGTTTCGGAGACTCCTGACTCCACCGACAGCAACAAAGCTGTCCTTTATAAAACTTAAAAAATATTTTTCTAGTAGATTCTATTTGATTACTTTTTATATCATTTTAAATGTTATTTTCACGTCAGATTATTTTTTTATAAATAGTTTTTTTTTTGTTGATCATATCCATCCATCCATCCATCAGTCTTTCAAAGTCCATTGCTGGAGACATAGGCCTCCCCAAGAGAACGCCACAAGCCACAACTAGCGGTCCCGTCATGGGGGATAATGCCGTAATCGCCACGCTTGGCAAGCGGGTTGGAGATCGCAGTGGATGTTGTTAATACTCAAGGGAGTGCTGCTGCCCACTCCCCTGGTATTCCCTCAGTCGGCTCTTACGACTCCCGTGGGTAGAGAGGGATGGGACAATTCTAAAGCCGGCCCCACACGGCCGATTATTGTACTATAAAAAAGCGTACTCTCTACTAAGTTGACAAAATATAACATGTTGCTGGTTGTAATAGTTTAGTGTATGCTTAGGACTCACTCAGGTTATGATTTCATTTATACAAATGCCCTTTTTCATCTACTGCTGAATATAGACCTTCCTTAGTGAGCGCCATACCGGACAGTACTGAGCCGCTTGCATCAAACGGCTTCAATAACAAGATCGTAACGATTACTTTTTGTTATAATAATGCCGAGTCCCCAATCCATTTTTTTAAAGAAATAAATTAAACAGTTTTAATATCCATCTATCCATCCATCAGACTTTTAATGTCCACTGCTGGACATAGGCCTCCCCAAGAATGGGGGATAGTGCCGTAATCGCCACGCTTGGCAGGCGGCTTGGCGATCGCAGCGGCAGTGGATGTTGTTAATACTCGAAGGAGTGCTGCTCCCCACTCCCACGGTATTTCCTCAATCGGCTCTTACGACTCCCATGGGTGGAGAGGGGTGGGACAATTCTAAAGCCGGCCCCACACGGCAAAGTTCTAATATAATATTATAGTTCTAATATAGAAATAGATTTTTTTAATTTATTATTGCTCACTGTGGCAGATGAGCTACCGTCTCTTCTGTTGGTAAATGGTTACCACTCACGGGTTTTAGCAATATCAGGACACCCTGATCCAAATAACATTTGTTAAAATACTATCCTTACTAATATAACATTAACAATACGAAGGTGCAATGTTTGTAGGTACTCAATCACTCATCATGAAATTATTCATACATATAGTCCAAAACCCAGAAAATTATATTCCAGAAAAACGGATGGTTCGAGAACCATAAAAATTGACCTAATACGAGTATTAGGTCAATTTTTGTATAGAGACCAAGTATAGTTATTTATCTATGATAGAGATAATTTACGTGCCGTAGAGTGACATTTCTTGACACAACTATGACGTCCATGCTGACGAAGTTGCGGGGAGAATCTGGTATCCTTACCAGTATTATAAATATGATAGTTTGTTTGTTACGCATTACACTATAGATATTGAACCAATCATGATGTTTTATACATATATACTCTGGAGTGCAACAAGGACTTATAGGCTTTTTATCCCAGATAAATCAAAAACTCCTGTGAGATAGCTATTTTACGTGACTATGAGTGCGCCACAGTATTTATGTAGTGAAGTCGATACAGACGGAGTCGCGTGCAGAGCCTAGTAGTATATGAAATCATGTATTATGATGAAATAATCATTAGTTCTAATTATGTATATTTATACTCACCATAGCCTATTTCATGTCGGATTGTGTTGGCCTTCACGATAACCGGGATTTCTTTGTATGTGCTGCCATCTGCCGAGCCTTGCGATACCTTATCATCTTTATTCTTATCAGAACTTCCCGGCTCATCGGCGAAATACTCCTCAAAATTGTTTTTAGTAAAAAAATCGAAGTCGACTGCCGCTCGTTTCATAGTTGGCGTCGCACTGCTGGCTTCTACTTCAAATTGTAGCATTCTAGCGGGCGACATGACCTCAGTGACTGGAGATGGCTTGACAAACAGGTCATCATCATTTTTCTTTGACAGTGCATGACCTATTTGCAGTTTTAGTAATTCTTGCCTACGAATTTCGGGTGTAGGTGCTGACAATTTAGGAGTTTCAACAATAGGGGGAGATTGCCTCGTATCAGATCGGGAAGGTGAGGTTTGAAAGTCTGGGGTATATAACTCTGTCGGGGCGGCCAATACCATCGGTGTAGCTAATATCATCGAAGGCGTATAAGGAATGTCAGTTGTGGGAGTAGGAGTACTCTCATCAACTGGTAGTTCCCTACCGATATTTATATTCTCCCCAATCATAGATAGGTCATCTAAACTCTTATCGAAGGTTACTTCAGGGAGATCCGGGATTTCAATGACAAATGAATTTGCATTTGAATTTTGAGGCGGATCCAATGAAACCTCTATTACGGTATTTTCAACAAAAGACGGCTCCATAATAAAAATATTTATAAAGTCCAGCTTTTTTTATCATCAGAATATTTTGTTAATTTTGGTTATAAAAATAATGAAATCATACGTTAGACTCCACTAAACGTCCTTGAAATTATCTTGCCAATCGATAAGCGTTTTTAAGAATTTCACATCACTAACGCAACATGCGCATTAAGGAGTCTTTCGTTTGCGTATGTGTGCATTCGTTAGCTGAGCTGTCAAACTAGTTTCGCGGTTACATTTTCCTCTTGCAAACACCTTAATGAAAACTGTCTTTTAAGATATAAAATAGTTTATTTCATAGTTAAAAACACAATAGGAATGTTTATAAGACCCCGATAAGTCGTTCCAGGCCGTAAAACAGTATTATCGCGACATAGGTTCGGCTATAAATAGATTAGTAATCGCACTCGCACATAGATTTTCCCCGCCTTTTAGACACACCAGCGTTGGTAAATAATTTCAGTTGCTATCATTTAACTCACGTTATATATTTTAAGGTTTATATTTGGTATTCTTTCAGTAGAATCAAATAAAACACTTGTCAAAATTACAAGATACGGCGCGCCGGCGCGTTCCACAACACAACTCTACTTTTTGTTGAAATGTCAACAAACAAGAATGTCCGTTACTTCACCGTGCAATGTTTAGCATGAATAAGTTGAAACAGCTCATTCATGTAAGCATTATAAAAAAGTTTATAATTTACTAACGTTTTTAAAAATTCCTTAGTTTATTGATACTTTATTATAGAATGCATAAGATAAGAAAATTATGATATTACTTAGTTGCCGCGTGCCAAATATCTTGAGTATTGTAACATCTATGCTAGGCACATTTGTAAACATTGTCAAACAAGTGGTTCTCGTTCTCGTTCATATCTATACAACCATAGAGTAACTATATAAACTGGTATATACAACATAACTTTACTATGTAGAGTTACCTTTAGGTTAAAATTGTTCTGTGGTAGAGTTACAGTAAAAATTAAGCAAAGGTAGAGTTATGTCAGTAGGTACAGTATGGAATGGAATTGATCTGGTTTCACACATAATGAATGCGCCATATATGTTTTTTTATATACGGAATAGATACATAAAATGCACTTTACATGTTTACGTGATAGAGGGTAAACGTACCTATATAATATAGGTACTAATCCTACTCAGTACCTAATCCATCCACTCATCCGACTTAAGTCACCACTGCTGGACATAGGTCTCTCCAAGAGTGACACATCGAACGGTTCTGAGCTGCCAACATCTAACGGCTGCCTGCGACTATGTCTAGGTCATCGGATCACGGCACCTAGTGGAACGCTAATTACATAGGTAAGTCCTACACGTCTACTCCGGTTGCCACTCTGAGAATCTTTCTTATAAAACATTTGTCGGCAAATACGTAAAAGAAGTAAAAAATAAAAAACGTACCTACCTATTTGAAACGTGGTAAGTGACTCAAAACTTTGTATAACTAAATTACGAGAGAATGACACAAATGCAGTATCAGGAGTGGCATAAATATAGATAGGGTAAGTAAATACCTACATATTCGTAGAAGGTATTTTAAAATTCAGAATGTATATTTTCAATTTCTACTAACGACACGAGTGGTTTATGTTAATTAAACTAAAGTACCTATGAAATAAGGTTTTGGTTAGGAGTTTATCAGTAGGTACCTAGCTGAGAGTATATAAACTACCTAGTTATTTTTTGTTGACTAATCACTACTGTGGGTTTTATCTACACAATAAGCGCTAACTGTGTCTTGCAATCTTGTGGTGTGCCTTCTTGTATTCTGTTTGGTGAGGCCTATCACAGGATTCCAGCTTGATGGTAAGACCCAGCCGTCTTCTCTATTGAAATTGGGATGTTTCTTAATTTCAATAGCCTCACGTATCATTCTAGGGCGATATCGATGTTCTTTAGCGAGGATTTGAGGTTTGTCAAACCTAATGTAATGGCGGGTGTGGTCCTGTGTGTGCTCACATATTGCAGACTTTGTATAGCGACTGTGCTTCACATCAGCTATGTGTTCTTTGATCCGAGTTGTTATGGATCTCTTATCAGCCTTGGACGTCTATCATCTAAGTCCACCCGTGATCATGAATGCTGTAAAGTATTCGAAACGTCGGGATAGTAGTAAAATCAAGTAAACGCGATAGATTCCGTAAACGTAGTTTTATTTCAAAATGTGTAACATTCGCGTAAATATCAGAAAGTATAATATTAAGTATGTTGTATTAGGTATAAGGATATCTTTAATAAAACGAATCATACTATCAAGCAATTTTATATTTTATTTAGAATGAGTTATCATTTCATTTTCTTCTTTTTGCCAGCAATACCTTCTATTTTCCCGCCTCTCCGTTTGCCGCCCTTTTTATCCGCCATCTTGGGTCCACTCTTATCAGATTTAAAGCCCTTCTCCGATTTATTAAAGTTCCTATTTTTATTTTTACTAAACTTTTTGTTCCCTTTATTTCCAAGTATTTTCCTGTTATATCCCTTTATCCATCTGTCCCTCTTTTCCTCCCAAGCTAACTGTTTAGTGCTTGCGTTGTCTGTGTTAGCAACTGCTTGACTTGACCCTTGCTTCTTTATTGTGGCTGTATCTTCTAAAAGTGTTGAGAATTCTTCCGCTGAAGCAAACAGGGAGCCCAGGTCATCGGTACCTGCCACAAAATAAATATAGTAAGATTAGATATATAATCATAGTTCTGGTCATTTTATGAATTTTTTTTGGCAACTGCTATGAAAATTTAATTTAGTAATGTCGCTAGAAATCAAATCAGATTTTAAGTAAATGCAAAAAAGGGCATCGCCAAGAGGGAGTATTGATAGGTATTTCATACTAATTATTCTAACCCTCCATGTATCAACAACCCCCACTCACGGGGCTTATGGGTAACAACGTTCTTGAGCACACTGCATGAATACAATACTGAAAAATTTTAATAATAAGAAGAATATTTACCTTTTAATTTAAGTTTTCCTTTCTTAGATTTAGCGCCAGGAACATCGACGATATCGTCATCATCGTCACTGCCTTGCAAGAAAAGTTCTGTAAATAAAAAACGATTTTAAGTCGACGAATAAATGTGCGTGTACAATATTCTCTATATTTTTATAGTTAACGATGGTAGACGAGTTAATGCACACTTATTGGTAAGTGGAACTAGTTGGACTTCGACCAGCCTAAAAGTGACATAAGTTCTATTTAAACTAACAATCCTTCCACGAGCGAGTGGGTACGAAAGAGAGTATTGGTGTAAAGATAGGAAAAAGAATGCTCCGACGGTTTTGATATGTGGACAGAATGCCGGACTAGCGACTGGTTAAGAAGATATACAATGCGTGAGTCTCCAAAATCGGCGAGCTTGTATGAAGAAAAGAAATTATGAATGTTGAGGAAGCGAGAGATGTATGCAAGAATAGAGCTTCTTGGTACTCTTGTTCTCTCTGCCTACCCCGCAAGGGAAATGGCGTGATGATAAATAGTAGTAGTAGTAGTATATACGTTATAGTTATGTATACATGTCATTTGAAATCATTTCTCAAAGATAAAATCTGTCTCTTGACACCGAAAACAAGTCTACTTCATTTAAAAATAATAATTTTATAGTTACTTTTTTATATCATGTACCTACGTTACTTTTTATTCGCACTTTATACAATCTACTGGGCAAAGCACCACCGTGTCATTCCTAAAAATTTACATCCATACATAGACTTGCGCCTGTTGCTCAGAGAGGTAAGTGGAGACCACGGATTGGTTGTCATAAAGTGTCCCGCTGCCATTTTTTCGTCTCCGTGGGAACAAGGCGTGACTGGTGGCGAACCGCGTCATAGGTACTATGAATTTTATCAAATAACTTGACATCACCCTCGTCGCAGCTAGGCGTTAGACCAATACACTAACAAGCAGTCTTATTAATTATTTTATTACTACTACCCACGATTCCGTCCACGTGGAATTTAGTTTTTTTTTTTTCAGTGTCGAGCTCTACTTATTTTCCAAATGAAAATTAGCTAAAGTTACTGCTTACGACATAATCTATCTGCCTGCGAAAGTCCCGTCCAAATCGGTCCAGCCGTTTCGGAGAGTAGCCAGAACAAATGGACAAAAAGACAAATGCTGATATAACAATTGGCTGCCCCAGAATGCTTTAGATACCGGTCTCTCCGAGTGTTGTGGGTATCAATCCCACACAGGAAAACTCTGTGTGGGGTATCGATCCCACACAGGAAAGCTCTGTGTGATTCACAAATGGTTGTCCTGAGTCTAGATGTACTTTGTGTCCGTGAAATTGTATGTTTGTAAAGTCCCCCGCAATACAAGGGTTATTCCTGAGTGAAGGTGTTAGTCTTTAAAAAAAACAATTGATGTAATAAATTGATCAATATAGTAAGCTGAATCCCCATGAATATTTCGGAACAGTGGTTCTATTTAGTTGTCTGTGATATAGCATCTTACCTTCTTCCTCTCCAGAGAATGTTGGTTCATTCTCATCACCGGATATATTCAATTCACCGTCACTGTCTGCAATATAAATTAATTGGTATTATATTTCAATGAGATAAGATACCCGTGTTTATACGTGTTTATTTTGTTTTCATATTAATCACTAGAGAGCATTGCAATAAAATATTGTTATCTTTATCAAACACTACTGCCAGTAATTATATTTAAGAACAAATTAATTGTGTAAGTGGGGTATCCCATTTATTCCCGGGAAGTGCTCTGGACCGCTAAGCTATCGCAGTCAATGGTGACACCCAATCTCCACTTCACTTTTGTTTTAGATGATGATTTGCATACATTTTATTCAGTTTAATTATTGCAATTAAGATTTATACTAATCGATGGCGTGACTTTTTAATTTGATTCATAATTATTTGTTATTAACAGTGGCAGACGAGCCACAGCCCACCCAATGGTAAATGGTGACGGCTATTCAATTCTTTAACCCTTTTCTGTCCCACTATTGGACACAGGTCTCCTTTCATGATGAGAGGGATTAGGCCATAGTACAGGACGTTGGCGCAATGTGGGTTATCAGACTTCACATGCCGTCGAGAAAATCTCTCAGGCATTCAGGTTTCCTCACGATGTTTTCCTTCACCGAGCATTGATAAATTGTAAACAAATAAAAATAAATAAATATTTACGGACATTTCACAAAACGTCCTCTGGTCCCAAACTAAACTTAACGCTTTTACTATGGGTACCAGATTACGGATATAATACATATATTACTTTTTTTTGTAAATACATAAATATAATAGATAGAAAATACGAAAAGAAAGTACATCTGCGGGAAAAATGGGATGATGACATTTGTATTCTTAGTCTGTAAATAATCTTATTGTGTTAGCGCTATGAGTCTTTCAAAATGATCCGTAAGAAACAAAATTATAATTGAATATTTTTTACAGTTTTTGGATAGTTTACTAACCTATTTAAAGAAATAAAATAAAGAAAGAAAAATATTATTGCAACAAACAATACCGTTATCGTTTTATATAAAACAGAAAAACAATTAGCGTGGAATAGACGGGAAATTAGGAGTTGGTTAACGATATTACATATCGATATATATTTTATTTTTATTGTTATTGATGGCAGTCGAGCCACGGCCCACTTGATGGTAAGTGGTAACCGTCACTTATGGACTCAACTATACAGAGAGTATTGTCAAGCCGCTGCGCACCATTAACAAACGGCTATCTTCTGCTACAGCCAAAACACTGACGTGCTTCATGACCGGACACAGGAGACTGTGTTTCGGGCCCGATAGCAAGTGAGTACTCTCACTTAGTACCCAGCCCTACCACCAGTAATGCAATCGGTGATAATTGCTTACTTCCCTTAGTTGGCTTGTACGACACCCGCGGGAAAGGATGGGGTGGGTGGTGACACTTGTATTCTTAGTCCGTCACCACACGGACAAGCCACATATAGTTAATTGACTTGAGGTACTAGTACAACAGTGAGTTAAATTATACTAACCACCTTCATCATCACCACCGTTCGCTTCATCGACATTATCATCATCGTCATCATCGTTATCACTGCCCAACTGCTCTTCATCATCAGGCTGCTTCTTATTGCCACGTTTTTGTTTAGTAGCTGCCATGTCAGCTAAATAGTCCAGTTCGTCGTCTGATTCCGCTGTGAAATGCAACAAACATTGGTTTTTTATACTACAAGGTTGTATTTTCAAAATTTTTCACACTGTGTAAATTTATATGGCTAAGCATGTCAAATGCTCAAAAAATATTTATAAAATATTAAAATATGAATAGTAGTGTACCGCATATTCATCGATCATTTTTTTGTTAAGGCGGGAAAAAATGTTCCTAACCGCACACCCCGTCGTTCGGGGCAACGAACAGGGTAGTGTGGGGCTTCACTCACTAAAGAAACCCGCCGTGTGCCGTCTCTCCCCTTTATTGGCGGCCACTGGACCTATGTTACATTCCTTCGGTGGTACATATTTATTGACCCACCAACAGATCAATGCACATCTTGATTAGTTTTTCTTAATTTTTGGACATTTCATAGGTTTGTAGATTGTGGCATAGCTGTGTCGAGTTCCAAGTGGTTTAATACCAAAACTCTTATAAAAAAATGAAATATGAAGTTACCCGAAGCTTTAGTCCCGGTGACACTGTCTAAGTACTGCTCAAAGTCTTCACTGGTCACTGAATCAACATCACTGTCATCATCATCGTTATCATCTTCCCCGGTCTGCCGACGCTTCTGCAGGAAACTAATAGAAAACAATATAAGTGAATGTTTAAAAAATCGCGCTATCAAATAGTAAGTAATTTTTAATTTCAAAATTAAATTTACTATATTGGATGCATGTAATGCTTGCCGATAGATGGCGTTGGTCGTAAGACAAATGTGATTAGGAAATTGGGATGATCGAAAGATCAGTAGGATAGCTTAGTGGCTTAGAGCACTTCCCCAGATTGGAAAAGACGCGGGTTCGATTCCCACTCCTACTAAAAATCTCTTTTTCTTTATTCACAAATAATTTATACTTTAAAAAGTAGCGGAGCATGTCAATTGCTAAAAAAAATAGATCTAAAATATTAGTGATGTTTTCTTTATATATATTTAGTCAATCATCGGAGCTTGCTTATTGAGCGGGATAATATTTTCAAATAATTATATAACAAGCAAGCATTTGGTACTAAAAATGTGATTTAGTACACATTACTAAACCATGCTCGCACAGTGCTGGTTGGACTTCACAAGTCATTGAGAAAATTGGTCGGGCTAGCAGTTTTCCTCGCTATATTTTCCTTCACCGATCAGTAAAAAAATTCATTTTTTTTTATTGCATGTAGTGGCAGACGAGCCACGGCCCATCTGATGATAAATGATAACCGTCGCTCATGGACTCAACTATACCGAGAGTATTGTCAAGCCGCTGCTTACCATTACATTTCACCGATATGAAATGAAAGAATAAACGGCTATCTCTCGCTACAGCCAAAACGCAACGATGTGCTTCATAGTCGGTTACACGGGTGATGGTGGTACCAACCCGGTCGAGCCTGATAGCAAGTGAGTACTCCCACTTGGTACCCAGCCCTACCACCAGTCATGCAATGGATGATAATTACTTATTTCCCTTAGTCGCCTAATACGACACCCGTGGGAAAGAATGGGGTGGTGGCACTTGTATTCTTAGTCCGTCACCACACGGACAAAATTTTATTAATTTCTAAAAGAGGTGTGTGCTTATCGAGGTCCACTGTCTCTGTAGTTCAGTAGAGAGCCACTGTCTCTGTAGTTTAGTAAACTTACTATATCATTCAAATTAATACACCAATTGAATTAGTTTTCTTTTTAAAATAATTTAGTGATGTGAAATAGAACTATTGAAATGTTTTGCTGTATCTTTCAAATCCTAAAAAAGGTAAGTATTTGAAATTTTTAAATTCGAAGCAATACTTACTCATATAAAAATCTTTCATCTACAGGCACCTTGCTGGCGTCTTCATTTAAATATGAAGCGGAATTCACTGGTATACTCTTCAGACCTGGAAGGTACACCAAAATAATCTCACCATACATCCATTTTAACACCTGCAAGCCAAGAGCAGTCATGTCGTCATGACTAACACAGAGGACAGCCCTAAAAGACAGATTTCAAAAAATTCTTAACGCATATAACATTTGAAGTTTTCAATGATGTACGTACCCTTGTTATTTTCTGAATTTTTCAAAATCCTATTGTTTATTATATACTAGGCTTTGCCAGCGACTTCGCCGCAGCCAGCAGTTTTCAGGTTATATCTCAGGTTCTCGATATAGTAGCGGGATAAAATGTAAATCAGTTTTTAAGTCTAATCAAGAGCTATCAAATAAAGAGTTCATCAAAATTCGTTCAGTAGTTTTTGCGTAATACGCGAACGAATAAACAGACAAGAAGAAGAAGATGAGTTACGTACGTTCATAATAAATGGCGATATTGATGCATTATGACAAAGTACTAATTTGCTTAGATATCCATCCATCCATCAGCCTTTCAACGTCCACTGCTGGACATAAGCCTCCCCAAGAAATGGGGGATAGTCCCGTAATCGCCAAGCTTGGCAGGCGGGTTGGCGATCGCAGTGAATGTTGTTAATACTCGAGGGAATGCTGCTGCCCACTCCCGCGATATTCCCTCAGTCGGCTCTTACGACTCCCGAGGATAGAGAGGGGTGGGAAAATTCTAAAGCCGGTCCCACACGGAAAATTACCAAAAAAAGCGGGTTGCTTAGATAACGCGATAGATAATACGGAACCCATGATACAGAGATTGCTGTATAATGAATTCAAACAATTGTCTGAATTCATCCGCAACAATACCCACGCGCTAGTGCAATATTGTATTTAATTTTTTTTTTAATGCATTTAGTGGCAGACGAACCACGGCCCATCTGATGGTAAATGGCAACCGTCGCTCATGGCCTCAACTATACCGAGGGTATTGTCAAGCCGCTGCTCACCATTACATTTCACCGATATGAAATGAAAGAATAAACGGCTATCTGCTGCTATGAGCAAAACGCAACGATGTGCTTCATGGCCGGTCACACGGGAGATGGTGGTACCAAACCGCTCGGGCCCGCTACCAAGTTAGTACTCCCACTTGGTACCCAGCCCTACCACCAGTCAGGCAATGGATGATAATTGCTTACTTCCCTTAGTCACCTCATACGACACCCGTGGGAAAGAATGGGGTGGTGACACTTGCATTCTTAGTCCACCACATGGTATATCTACTCTTTTCTGTATATAACAACAGGGAAGTAAGCAATTATCACCCATTACATTACTGGTGGTAGGGCTGGGTACCAAGTGAGAGTACTCACTTGCTATCGGGCCCGAGCGGGTTGGTACCATATCTCTTGTGTGACCGGTCATGAAGCACGTCAGTATGTTTTGGCTGTAGTAGACGATAGCCGTTTATTCTCTCATATCTTATCTGAGAAATGAAATGGTAAGCATCGGCTTGATCGCCCTCGGTATAGTCGAGTGCATGAGCGACGGTTACCACTTACCATCAAGTGGGCCGTGGCACATCTACCACCACTAGCAATAAATAAAAATAAAAGTTTAAAAAAAGAGAATATTGTTCGAAAGTTACCTTTAGCAGTATAATTTTTCCGTACAGCAAATTTAGGATGTGACCCTTTAACTTTCTTGACCCCATCGTCTTGTTGATTGTCGGCGCGCTTCTTGGGATTCTTGAATACGAAGCGATCTAAAAATCTTATCCCGGCGAAATCTTTTAGAGGATCACCGCTATACTGTATTATTTGTTCTGAAAAAACATGACCAGGATGAAGTACTTATAAAAATATTTTTAACTTCATTCAGCTCGAGGGTTTATTATTATTCCCTCAGTCGACTCTTACGACTCCCGTGGGTAGAGAGGGGTGGGACAATTCTAAAGCCGGCCCCTAAACCTAGTTTTATTTATTTCATAATTAATTATACGAGGCCGTGTGGGGCCGGCTTTAGAATTGTTCCACCCCTCTCCACCCATGGGAGTCGTAAAAGCCGACTGAGGGAATATCGGAGGAGTGGGCAGCAGCACTCTTTCGAGTATTAACAACATCCACTGCGATCGCCAACCCGCTTGCCAAGCTTGGCGATTACGGCACTATCCCCCATTCTTGGGGAGGTGTATGTCCAGCAGTGGACTTAAAAGGCTGATGGATGGATGGATGAAATGTATTATACAAACCGGGTTAGACGGAATCTCATATGTCGATCGTATCGTGTTCACTGTGATTGGTTGAGATATCACCGTGAATGGCCAACGGATTATTGCGACATCACGCGTCGGTTTCTCTACCAATCACAAGCGAGTCGATACGATGTCGATTGTGAGATATGAGATTCCGTCTAACCCCCCAGTACTCTAAATCGGCGTTTCAATTACATCTCTTGATGGACCTGCAGTATTGTAGCAGTAATTGTAGACCTATAGTGGTATTCTCAACTTAACTCTATTTCTATGGTCTATCTCTTTGTCTTCTCTTATCACCCTTGGAAGGGAATCGTGTGTTGACAATATCTCCATTCTTAGCCCGTGAAAACTTGCTAGAAAGAATAATATACTTTTGAGAAGAACAAAAATTCTTTACCGTTAATAAGTTTCTCTGCGAACAGCTTCACAGTGGGATGGAAGTGCTTGGCCAGGTGCACCAGTTCAAGATAAGCGGAGCAGTGAGCACCAGCGAATGTTGGGTTGCGAGACATTGGGTTGTAATCAGTTATTTCCTGAAAATTTATGGCTGAATTAAATATTTTTTGGCGAATTCTTTATACATAAATATATATTACAATAAAACCCAGTTTGCCTTACATTGAAGGCATGTATAAAAGATGGAGAAAGGACAAAACAACCATTTTTAATTTGTTTGTTTGTGTGTATATCTTTGAAATTATGAAATGGATTGTAAAACACTTTTTATATCATAAACATTGGCTTACAGACAATCTCTTTATTTAGTGGTGACGAACTAAAACTACAATTGTCACCACCCTATTCTGTCCAGGTTTAAAATAAGTAGTTATCGCCCACTGCATTACTGGTAGAAAGGGTGTACCAAGTGGGAGTACACACTCGTTATCGGGCTGGAGCGAGAGTAGAGTACCGTTTGCGGTGTGACCGTGAAGTCCCTGGGTGTGTTTTAGTTGTAGCAGGAGATAGCCATTCTTTCATTAATTCCCATCTATGAAATGAAATGGTGAGCAGCGGCTTGAGAGTATCCCTGAGTAAAACTACGTTTACGGAATCTATCGCGTTTACTTGATTTTACTCCTATCCCGACGTTTCGAATACTTTACAGCATTCATGATCACGGGTGGACTTAGATGATAGACGTCTAAGGTTGATATGAACCATACAACATATTTAACATTTGAAGCATCTTAATTTTAAATTTGTTGCACGGTCACGCAAGAGCACACTTATTGATCGAAATGATATAATAACATGGCGCCAGCGTTACTTGCGATCTATATGTCAGTTTCGACGAGAAGGGGGACATATATATTATCACGATGAAACGCAGGTAAGGCTAACATTTTGAATTGATATACATTTTACATTAAATTTAATAGTAATATTGAATGTTCATGTACTATATTTATTTTTAGGTCATACTGTAAAAAAAACTTGGGTGGACAAGAAAGTCACATCATCTCGGCAAGCGTTTTTGGAGGGACTGACCACTGCATTAAAAAATCCATCTGGAAAAGGCAAACGTCTCATAATTAGCCATATAGGTAGTGAAAAAGGCTTCCTGGAAGAGGGGCTCATGATTTTTGAAGCAAAGAAAAATTGTGAAGATTACCATGATGAGATGAATGCAGTTTGTTTTGAGGAGTGGTTCACTGGAGTCTTACCAAAATTAAGACCAAACTCAATTGTGGTGATGGAACCTTACCACTCCCGAAAATTGGAAACGGCACCAAAAATGAGCTGGAAAAAAGCTGCAATTCAAGACTGGCTTTTCAATAAAAATATTCATTACGAACCAGATATGGTTAAAGCTACGCTTTTAGAACTGATTCCACATAACGAGTCTTTTAATAAGTACGCTGTAGACGAAATGGCAGCACAACATGGGATCACGGTTTTAAGACTGCCCGCTTACCATTGCGAGCTGAACCCTATCGAATTGATATGGGCGCAGGTAAAGGGGCATGTAGCTCAAAATAATAAAACCTTCAAATTGACAGACGTGAGAAATTTATTTGAGGAAGGCATTCAAAAAATTACGGCTACCGAATTGTCTAAATGCGTATCCCATGTTGTCGAAGAAGAGGAAAAAATGAGTAGGCTAGATATGTTAATTGACAATATCACAGACACATTTATAATAAATGTTACAGAAAGTGACAGCGATAGCGATAGCGATGACGGCGACGATTTATAAAATAAAATATTACCATAATATATCTATTTGTTTTATTTCTCAAGTTCCTTCATGATCACATTTTTTTATTTATTTCACACACAATTATTAAAGAAAACTCTCAGATACTTAATAAAATTAATCGTCATAACTAAATTATCCGTTCAGAAATATTTCGTTTCCTGATATACTTAGTTTCTATTAAAGTAGTAGTTGTTTAGATATACTACTATAAACGAGAGGAATCGATCCGGAAATATTCCATTTCCGTATCGAATAATTTCGCAACGTCACTATTTAGTACTTGTCATAACGTTGCAACACTGAAATTGTCAAATCTGGAATCGAATTAAAATTCCGACTATAGACAGAGCAAAGAAAATTCCTTGACATCAATGAGCGAGAACACAAGATACAATTTACTGGTGCAAAAAACAGACAAAACCATAGATTTTTTCTTTGTCGCCGTGGCCAGCTTTCGGTATTGTCACGATGTCAAAATACTTTGTCTGTCACGATGCAACTGACATAATCAAACATTTTGTATAAAAATTCGAGTTTTAAATAAAATGTAACGTTAATTTGTGTTAATGAGTCTTTTGAGAAAAAGACTACGTGATAATAGTGCTTGTAAAATAAGTGTACTATGCTACAAAAGCTACAGCGAGCGAAAAAATACAGGTATAACATTTCATTCATATGACGAAAATGAAATAATTTAATGATTGAATGCTATAAAGTGATATACAATGGGCTTTTTTACTTGAAATAAATAATTGCTACTAAGATACACTCGCAAAACACGTTTTCTAGCTAAATTTCTATTACTTTGAATTGTTTCGGTGTTGCCTTATTGCGAATTTAATTTGCCCAGTTTTCACTTTACTAATAAATTTATATGTCATTCATGAGATGATGATAAAAAAATACCATTTTAGGTTTTCCTTTAATCCAGATGCGAGATCGAAATGGGTGGATGCTACGGGAAAACGAGGCAGCCCACGAAATACTCAAAATATGCTTCACGATATTTTGTTGATGTTTCATTATACATAATAAGACAATAAAAACGTTGGGAGCAAAATAATTGCCAGTGAATATGTTCATGTAAGTATAGCTTTTAAAGTCTTTGTACTTCAACTTTGTAAGTAAATCTCAATTCTAGATTATGACTACCGCTGTAGTAATAATTTAGAATTCAGAGAAACTAATTTGCTCTCTCTTGTGACACCTATCTGGGATTTAAGGGTTTCAAAATAAAACCCAGGAGTAAAACAAAATTAAATAAGATATATTCACACCCCAAATGGTAGGTGGCAACACAAATTTATAAGGTCGTGGTATTCGTCCTATACACCACTTATAGTACTCACTCTCCCGTGGGACCGGCCATGAAGCACATCGTTGCGTTTTGGTCGTAGCAGGAGATAGCCGTTTATTCTTTCATTATATATCAGTGAAATGAAATGGTGAGCAGCGGCTTGACAATACTCTCAGTATAGTTGAGTCCATGAGCGACGGTTAACATTTACCATCAGATGGGCCGTGGCTCGTCTGCCACTAAATGCAATAAAAAAAGAAAGTTCTTATTCAATTAAATAAATCAGCGCTGGAAAGATGATAATTCTTTAATTATTTGACCCAGAAAAGATAATTTAATTGTATTCTTGTGTACTATTATTTTATTAAATATAACTTATTATTATTTACCAGATGAGATATCGAACAGAACGGCAATATATGGAGAAGCTTAGAATAATAACGCTTAGAACCCGACTAGGTCCAAACGGAGTGAAGCACTTTCAAGTTAGCCTTAAAAGGCTAACTGCGTTGCTCCTTCTGTCAGTGTCCATGATAAAGTGTCATTGTAAACATCTCGCATAATTTTATTTAAAATTACTTACTGAACCGTGAAAGGATGTCACAACGCGTCTCATAACCACAATAATTTTAGGAAGAATACATTTCACTCGTAAGCACTCTTTGATAATTAATAATTTTCAGTAAAACATTCATCTAAACAGAAAATGAAAATGTAATCAAAATATTGCCAGCTTTAGAAAAAATATTTACCCTGAATCAACAAAATATCTATTTAATTGTATTCGTTTTTAGATTTTCATCAAATCCGATTATTGCTGCGCGATGGATACAACAAATTCGACTTATCGAAGAGAAGAATGTTGAAATCCAACTAGATTTACAAAAATATGTTCCGACTCTATTTCGGTGACAAGGAGAAGTATACTACCAAAGGTGGAGTGTGTAAATTATGTCAGGGCGCTGTATGGTACAAGGGTATGTAAAAAGTATTCCTTCCATAATTTTATGTAGTAAATACCTTTAATTTAATTCATATTTTTTTTGTGTACTAATTAGTTTACCGTTACTATGTTTTAGGGGCTGCACATTAAATTCAGAATAGTAATGATGACCTCTATGATCCTCATGATCTGGACAAGACATAACTGGTTCGTAAATGTGGATACAACATAGAATACATAACATAGCACATAATTCCTCGCATGTCTGGTCTAAATGTTTATATTAACGGGCCTCGTAGCGTAGTTGGTAGTGTAACCGACTTATGGGCACGAGGTCGTGGGTTCGATTCCCACTCATGGCAATTATTTGTGTGATGAACACAGATATTTGTACTGCGTCTGGGTGTTTTCTATCCATTATATGTATGTATTTACAAAAAAAGTAATATATGTATTATATCCGTAATATGGTACCCATGACACAAGCGTTGTTTAGTTTGGGACCAGAGGACGTAGTGTGAAATGTCCGTGAATTCGTATATTTTATTTATTTAATTATGTAACCGTTTTACAGGGCGAATCGTCTAATCATGCCAATGAAAATTATTTAAAAATTAGTTGCAATGAAGCACAAGCCTCAAACCAATCTGTAAGTAGTAATAAACAGATTGCAACAGATTCCACGCTTGGAAGGCGGGCTGGCGATCGCAGTGGATGTTGTTAATACTCGAAGGAGTGCTGCTGCCCACTCCCTCGGTATTCCCTCAGTCGGCTCTTATGACTCCCATGGGTGGAGAGGGGTGGGACAATTCTAAAGCCGGCCCCACACGGCAAATGCATGTCTAAACACAAAACGATTTTTTTTAGATTTTTTATGTTTATCTGTTTGTTTGTTCGCGCATCACGCAAAAACTACTGAACGGATTTTGATGTAACTTTTTTGCTTGATAGCTCTTGATTAGACTTAACAACGGGTATTACATTTTATCCCGCTACTATATCGGGAATCTGAGATACAACCTAAAAACCAGCTTTTGGCTGCGGCAGAGCCACGGGCAAAGGCTAGTTATTAATAGATTACAAATTTTGTCTCAGTTCCTTGTTTCTACTTACGTATGTGTTATATATATTTCTTTCACTCCATCCAATGGTTATCCGAAAGAGATTGCCTTGTGCGATAGGACTGCCAATTGTACAATATTCATGTTTAATATCTTTGTTTAGTTATTTTAGTGTACAATAAAAACGTTTATTATTATTCTCTTTATATATTTTCTTACATATTTCATAAATTTTTAAACACAAGCTCACACACAATCACTACTATAAAAACACAAACAAAAATAAACAGAACAGAATATAATTAATTTAAAAATGTATAAAATAGTGGGCCACCAACATCGGGTGCAGGGACCAAGCTGCCGGTGGTTAGGGCTCAAGAGTAAGGAACCTTCTCACAATACGTGCCGTGTTGAGGAGGCCTTTTCTATCAAGCCCTTAAGCCAGCTGTCCAACGAGAGTGATGTTGGTCGAGTCTCTTGGCAATCAGTCCATTACCCGACATGACTATTGGAACAATAATTGTTGAATCAACAATTATTATTATTAATTATTATCCCGTCCTATTCCATACAAATCTACTATTTATTACAATTTTCTATCAGAAAACTATATACGAGTATCTTGGTTTGACAAAATTGGAATATTGTGCCATTTTCCCCACTTTTTGGGGAAAATGTTTTTACTTGTATCATTATTTGGACGTGTGTGTGCGTGCCGTTGAATGTAATTAGGTGACGTTTACGCACACATTAATCGTTATTTTTCTTCAAATTTGAGCGAAATTATAAATGAAACTACCGTTCTAAGCGTTATTACTCTAAGTGGAGAAGCAATACTTATCTTGCATCAAGGCTCAGTCTTGGTGTTTCTCTACGTGATCGAATTCTTATTACATATACGGAGGTAGAACGTGAATATCCGACATAGCCCGTCGAGTTTGCATGCTGAAGTGGCAATGGGCAGGCCATATCGCTCGACAAATTGACAACCGTTGGGGAAAAAGGTTCTCGAGTGGCGACCACGTATCGGACAGCGCAGCGTAACATGCCCTCCCACCAGATGGACCAAATATATGGTCAAAGCGGCAGGGAGCCGTTGGATGCAGTCAGCACAAGCCCGCTAGTTCTGGTATTCTCTTTGAGGAGGCCAATGTCCAACAGTGGACGTTTAAAGACTGATGGTTGGATGAATAGAAGGGGTGGCAGATTTACTTTTAAATAATCATTTTGATAAACTTTGCGATTTTCAATAAAATATTTGTTACGAAGAGTTTCTTATTTACGACCTAGTTACAGACCTCATTCTAACTATCGTTTAATTTGCCCAAATATGGTTAAATATTTGTCAACCTGGCAACATTTAAAAAAAATATTGCTGTTTCAAGTGCGGCCATGCAGTGGCTCCGTCTAGTAGTTCTTAGTCTGAGGGGGTACATATATTTTGAATTCTCTATTGACATATGTACATATGTAACTCCCACTGGTGCTGCCCCTAGCGGATCTTTTTTAAATTTTCCCAGGAAAAAGGCTAATTGTGATATGAGAAAAATTAATAAACTTTCATTATTACAATACACTGTTACCACTTCAATCTACCCTTCTGATATTATATGCGTGGCTACAATTGGCCACCACAACCATTTACCATCAGGTTGACTATGGCTCGTTGGCCACCATAAACAATACAAAAAATAGCAATGTTGTGTTAGTGGTAGAACCTTGCTTAGCATGAATGGGCCGGTTCGATCGGGGAAGTATCACCCTCTCACAGAAGATCAGCGTGAAATGACGAAAGGTAACCCCCCCCCTCTTTTTTTTTGTTAAGGCTGGAAAAGACAATTTCCTAACCGCACAACCCTGTCGTTCAAACAACGTTTTGCTGTGTGGGAATCGAACCCACAACACACGGGCAGGAAGCCGATATCTAAACCACTCCGCCATCCCTTACGTGAAACTCTGCAGCAAAATATTAGTTCACCTTGTCCATATTAACTGTCTTCTTCAACTGTATTTTAGCTTCTAATTCTTTATCCTTAATATCGGGCTGGCTGACATCCTCGCTCTTGATCTTGGCATGGAACCAGCCAGTGACAGCTGAGTGTTTACGTTTCTTCGGCTTCACATTACCCTGCTCATCTATCTTGAGGTCCACATAAGATTCTTCATCGTCTTCTGTAAATAATATCAAGTATGAATATTTCTAATCTGTAAAGCTCGGGCAACGTTAGAGCCCATCATCGCGATAATTATTCAACAACAACAGACCAAAAATATTGCGTACACGTTGACCTAATAAAAATGGACGGCGGGTCTAGTACAAAATTCTCGGAAAAAAGTGTCTCTAGGCAATAGACAGTATATATTAATGCATACAAACTTCAACATTCTAATTTGAAACCTTATACCATCATAATAGTGTTGAGTTTACTTTGCAATAATTTATTAGCTTATGTAGATTGTACCAATAGGCCGCACCATGATTCACCTTATGCAGAGCTCTAGTGAATATTATGTGTTCATGATTTATTTTTACAAATATTTAATATTGAAATCAAATTCTTTGTTTTTAAAACAAAATAATACTTGCAAATAAATAATAAATAAATATTCACGGACATTTTTCACACAACGTCCTCTGGTCCCAAACAAAGCTATGCTTGTGCTATGGGTACCAGATTACGGATATAATACATATATTACTTTTTTTTGTAAATACATACATATAATAGATAGAAAACACACAGACGCAGTGTTAATATCTGTGCTCATCACACAAATAATTGTTCCGAGTGGGAATCGAACCCACGACCTCGTGCACGGAAGTCAGTTGCACTACCGACTACGCCACGAGGATATGATGATAAAACAATAGTATATTTACTGAAAATATTGTTTTTTCACTCTATTCAAGTAGTTTTCACACGTTTTCACAATACAGTACGGCATATTGAACGTATAGTCAAGTCCGTCGATCAAACGAGAATGGGACGCGATAGTTTCTCTTTTGGCGTTATCTTTCTTTTTTTAACCAAATTATAGGTTAAAAATTGTATGGAAATTACAGTTTTCAATGGCCATGTTGATAATACGCCATCTGCCGTGAAATGATGGCAGTAAACATCCCAATTATAGATATTGTTGTATTGTTACATTGTGAAAAAATAATAGTCTTACCCAGCAACAAATCCTTTTTATCCCCATGCAGCAGATCCACTTTCTTCTGTTCTACTTTAATTTCATCTTCTGTGCTATCAAGTGAGTTGTTTACTTCTGTGACTGCATCTTCTTGATCACTCTGATGTTCTTCATTATTCTCTGACTGTTCTTCTTTTACCTCCTAGAATTTTAAATGTTCATGTATAAATCTGAAAAATGTGATGAATAAAACTCTCAGAAAATATAATATTACGTTATCACGTAAAATGATCGTTCATAAGCCGACTTTACACAGACAACCATATGTTTTTATATATTTTTTTAGCATTTGACATGCTTAGCGTCACCCAAAACGTTAAGAATGAATGTGTTATCGAAACTCGTCTTCTCGAGCAATTGTCACCATGGCAGAATTAGCAAAGCATCTGGGACAGTATTCCAGGAGATGCAGGTTCAAATCCTGCTCACCACTGAAGTAATGCAACATAGTTCCAGTGGCCCGCCAACACAGGGGGAGAGACGGCACACGGCCGGTTTATTTAGTGGGTGAGGGCCCCACACTACCCTGTTCGTTGCCCCGAACGATGGGGTGAGCGGTTAAGTACATTTTTTCGCGCCTCAAAGAAAATCAAATCTTGCTCGTGACTGTTATTATCGATATTACATTTTCGCATTTTGTGTTAACTCAAATGTATTATCGTAGAAAGTGTTCCTTTTATTATGAAACTAGCTTCTGCCCGCGACTTTGTCCGCGTGGAATAGTTACTTTGGTCTAACCCTAATTGGGGCCACCGCCCTTCCCCTTCATGATGCCCGCCGGCCTCGCACATCATAAATGCGCGCGCAGTACTTGATCATTATTATGCTGCGATGTTATTTTAAAACTGCGATATCACCTAAGATATTTATTGAAATCGAATGATGTAAAGGGCAATATTGTTTTAAATTTAATACTTGTGATGAATAACGTATTTATTTGGATAAGGATTAATATCATGTTTCAAAAACACCTTCGCAAATGCATTATTTTAGAACAAATTTGGTTAGCATAAAAAAGGTTATAGTTACCTAACCTTAAAAGATAGACATATCCTGTCACGGACTTTTTTTTTAAAGTTTTAAAGGGGAACGATTCTGTTATACATGATTTTAGCAAAACTTTAACAGTTTACGCAGCGCACGCAGCGGAAGCTTTCAAAAGGAACAAAACCCCCCGATTTTGAAACATTCTTTAATGGTGCTCCGCTCCTATTGGTCTTGGCGTGATGATATATAGCCTGTAGCCTTCCTCGATACATGGGCTATCTAACACTAAAATAATTTTTCAAATCGGACCAGTAGTTCCTGTGATTAGCACGTTCAAGCACACAAACAAATTCATCAGCTTTAATAAATCTCTCTACGGCACATTCGAGCGTAATGGGTGCTCATAACGCGCTACAAAATCGCATCTGGGACGCCCTAACGTTCAATTATCTCTAAGTAAAAATAGCTTTCCCCCGGAAACCATTCTATTTCTGGGATGGAAAGCCTATGTGCTTTTCTGGGTTCCAAAATAGGTCTTAGAGACACATAAAAATTATACCTCTTTAATCTCCCGTTTAGTCCACACCAGCCGTACAGCCTGCTTCTTGTCTCCATCCTTCAGGACTTGAGAGATGAGAAACAGCATCCCGCACGCCTGAGCCGGAGTCATATAACAACACAGCTGCAGTAACCTCTTTATAAACGAACACACCCGCGGTATATTTTTGTCCTGCTTTAATGACTTGTATATGAGTGAGAAAAGAAGAGCAGAATGTGTTGTGTTGAAAATTTCTGCGTTAGTCAATTTCCGGTAGAGGGCGGTATAGTAACTGGAAATAATAATAGTTTAATTAAATTATAAACAGTACAAATTTTAGTAACATTTTATTAGAAACTAGATATTGTCTGTAAGTATATACGCATGGACTTTAGAATGTAAATACATCACTCTACGGTAAATTAAATATCTCTTATTCGAAAGTGGAAGGATGTAGATACAGGGGGAGATCGAGACTCGCCTACCTAGACCAAATCGGTCATGTATTGAAGGAAGGTGGAGTCAGGAGTCTCCGAAACCGGCGAGCGTGTATGAAGAGAGTTATGAATGTTGAGGAAGCGAGAGATGTATGCAAGAATAGAGCCTCTTGGCACTCTGTTCTCTCTGCCTACCCCGCAAGGAAAATGGCGTGATGATAAGTAAGTAAATATCTCTTTGTAAAAATAGCTATCCCACAGAACCAATTCATTTTTCCGGGATGAAAAATATGTCCTTTTCTGGGCGCCAAACTATATGTATCCAAAATTTAATGATAATTGATTCAGTAGTTACAACGTGAAAGCGAATAAATAAATCAATAAATAAATTATATTTCCAAAATAAAAGTGCTCTTTATAACATCAGCTATCTGCCAGTGAAAGTCTTGTTGAAATCGGTCCCGGAATTAGACATATTTTTTTTTTGTTATATATCTATACTATTATAAAGCTGTAACTGTGTCTGTACATTTAAAATATTTGAGAAAAATGACTGTAATAGGCTATATAGGCGTTAGAACGTGTTTTTAGATTTTTTATCTGTTTGTTTGTTCGCGCATCACGCAAAAACTACTAAACGGATTTTGATGCAACTTTTTTATTTGATAGCTCTCGATTAGATTTAAAAACTGGTATACTTTTTATCCCGCTACTATATCGCGAACCTGAGATATAAATTAAAAACTAGCTTTTGAGTTAGAATAAGGGGAATTCCAATGAAATCCACTGTGACGAATCATCTGTCCACCATCCTTTTATCATCCACTGCTGGACATAGGTCTCCCCAATGCCATAGCCACCAGAGTGTCGCCTACATCTAACGGCTCCCTTCAATGTGCGAGGAGCGAGACATGTGTTTCCAAACAAACTTGTAGGAATAATAGTATTTCCCACTCAACCTCCTTACATAAATATAGGTTAACAAAACTCTTTGCTGACAGCGTTTGGATTTTAATATTTTGGCACAAACAAAATACGCAAATGTCAAGATATAAAATTATTATTATTGAGGTAAATCGATAGATATTTATTGTTGCTCAATATTTGAGAAGGGAATCATCTGATGTTCCCCTCAGGTCCTAGTACCAAAGTAATATTTGCAGGTTTTGTTAATTATTCCGTAATAATAGTCAACAGTGTCCATATAAAAAAATATTCTGAGAGTCGAGACATGAGACTCGACGAACGAGTAGTATGCTGATAATACAACAAATCCCACAAACTCACCGATCACTAGTTCCTCTGGTCGCGTCGCTGATGTGGAAGAGGAGCGCTAAGGCGTGTATGGCGATGTTGATGCCCGCGAGGTGCACGAGGCGGTGGATTGCATCGATGTGGGCGCTCGTGTCGGACAGGCGCTCCTTGTTAGCGAACGGGTACGCTCGCTTCACACCCGTCAATATGGCTGACATTAAACGAGAATCGATTTCGCCCTGCCAGAAAAAATACGTTGAATTCTTATTGTAATGAATGGCGCCCCGCGGTCGCCACCCGTCACGTATGATTACCATTAGGGCGAAGAGTGGGCAGCGTGCGGAAGACTATTGTTATGACTTTGGGGAATCCATTGTCACAGGGGAATTTAAATACTGGCAAACAGGTGTGAGCACAATTAACGCCCCCTCTCGTTTGTGAACGTATTTTTGGACGACCCCTTTACAAACAGAAGATCAGCGTAAAACAGTGGTAGGTACTCCTACTGTCGTTTCGTATGGTGAGTGAGAGCGCCGAAGACCTCTAAACCCCTTCTCATCCTCTCATGCCTCTTCTCCACGTTTTATCCCTTTCCTTGGAGTAGGCAACTCATGAGTGAAACCTTTGGTGTTGCTGGCGTCTATAGGCTACGGTAACCGCTTAGCGTCAGGCTTTTTCATTTTTTTTAAAGGATAACACTGCACTAATGAATAATCCTTGTACGCGGGGAATTTATAAACATACAATTTCAAGGACACAAAGTACATCCAGACTCATAACATACATTTGTGGATCACACGACAGGTTATCCTGTATGGAATCAAACCTACAACAAAGTCAGGTCAAGTGGATCGTATATGTCGGCGATATGCCAGGGTCTTCACGTTCAGACTCCTTCACAATGAAAACACGTACCAAATATTACTTGGTTTATTTTCGCGCAATTTCTAGTACAGAACAGAGCATTTTTACATGATTGAACCGTTTTTATACCTGCTTTACAATACAACTTCTTTTATAACAAACAAATGAAATTATAACAAAATAATTATAATAAAATAATTATTAAAAATTATTGAAATATAGTTTAATATTCAAAGTAAATGTTTTAATGAATTTTCACATAACCCAAAAGATAAATTTTACACAAATTAGATCTTCATAATATAATCAAAACATTCTTAAATAGTTCGTCAATCGATAACGCTGTATACACGATTCAAATGTTTTACTTATTGCATAAAATAATGAAATTTGATTTAGAATAATGTTATTAATTTCAATATATTTAATTTTGACGTTTTAAATATTAAAATTAGTGTAAACAATCAATTAAACATCATGTGGCTTAAAACTATCCGAAAAGTCAAAACAGTGTATAATAAAATATTAAATTTTACTAATAATGGTTTTATATTTAGTAATAGCTATTTGAATATTATTTTCGTGTATTTGAAACATATTACGATATTAATATAATCACAGAAATCAGTATTTGACAATTATTGGCGAGTAGCGCCCATATATACGTGTTTGCCACTCGCGTAGTTTAAAAAAAACATTAAATATATTACCTTTTTAATGGACGCCTTGAAGAAGGAAAAATATATTCTGATGAGATTCTCGGCTATTTGCGAGTCATCCTTCCCTAGGAAGAACTGGTTCAGAAAGCAGATGCCATAGTATTGAGCACGAGATGAAATATTTGTTCTGAAATATAACGATATAAGTTAACTTTTAAAGAACATATTATTTATTAAAGTGGAAAAAGAGAACCTTAATTTTACAATTCAGATTAAGATTTTTACCTAATAATGACTCAGCGCAGACACAAGTATGAATGTGTTGCCGAAATTAGCAGTCCTGAGCAATTAACACGATTGCTGAATTGGCAAAACATCTGGACGGTATCCAGGAGATGCAGGTTCAAATCCTGCTCGTGACTGTTATTTTCGATTTCACATTTTCACATTTTGTGTTAATTTACATGGCTAAGCATGTCAAATGCTAAAAATATTTACAAAAATATCAAAATGATCAAGGAATTAATTAAATTAACTGATGATCCTACTATCATTCTTATCAACGCATTTACTTTAACTATCTGAAACAATTACTTGAATTCATCGACGGCATTTACGGATCGCAAGCCTTGCAAAAACGACAACTGGTTTTACTTTCAACGTTGACTTAAAGACCTTCAACAACCCACTACCATCTTTAATCACTGCGGGAATTTATAGGGCGGAGATATTCTTAAAACATTATGAGTTAATAGGTACAGAGACATCTTACCTGAACAACATCTTTTCAATATCAGCCAAAACAACTTTCTTCATGTTGGGATGGTTAAACAACAGCTGGCAGAGATGATAGATGACCTTACTGGCCACAGCCTGACTCGGGTCACCCAATTTATTGATTATATTCGTCAATAGCATCTGTAATTAATAACAGTTGATAAAAAAAATCGTTATAACTATTCTAATCCTTACTAATATTATAAACTAGCCTTTTCCCGCGGCTCCACCGCAGTCAAAAGCTAGTTTTTAGGTTATATCTCAGGTTCCCAATATAGTAGCTGGATAAAATGTATACCAGTTTTTAAGTCTAATCAAATAAAAAAACGCATCAAAATCCATTCAGTAGTTTTTGCGTGATGCGCGTACGAACAAACAGACAAAAAATCTAAATAAAATTGTTTTGTGTTCAGACACGCCTATATAGCCTAATACAGTCATTTTTTCTCAAATATCTTAAATGTACAGACACAGCTCTGTTACAGCTTTATAATAGTATAGATACGGAAGTGTTCCGTAAAAATGGTTTCCAGGATAAAAAGAACCTTATGTCCTTTTCTGGCCTCCAGGCTATATGTATGCTAAATTGCATGATAATCGGTTGAGTAATACTTATTTATAATCACGCTATCTCCCTAGTAGGGTTGACAGAGAGATCAGGGTGCCAAAAGGCTCAATTCTTGCATACATCTCTCGCTTCCTCAACACTCATAATTTAGTTCATATAAGCTTGTCGGTTAAGGAGACTCCTGACTCCACCTTTAGGTGGGAAAGATGGTCCCATAGCGATGGTCTAATGATGGGTTGAACTTTTTTGTTTTTTTTCATTATACAACATGAGTGGCGAACAAGCATAGGGCCCACCTGATGGTAAGCGGTTACCGTAGGCGAGGTATCACTCGCGCGTCGCCATCTCCAAGGAAAGGATGTGTGGATATGAAAGATAAAAAGGAGCGAATAGGAAGGATAATAAGGAGAGGATAAGGAGGGGGTTTGTGCCTCCGGCGCTCTCACTCTCCATACAAAACACAATGGTAGGCGTAACTACCGTTGTTACACGCTGATCTTCTGTGAGAGGGTGGTACTTTCCCGATCGAGCCGGCCCATTCGTGCTGGGATAAGCATGGTTCTACCACTAGATAAAATGATGAGCATACCTTTTCTCTCTCCGGATGGTGGAGCAGTAAATATGACATTGCACTCACAGCTTTTTCTTTATTAGCTTCTACTGAGTCATGCGCAAATTTGTTCAGAGCTTCAACATAGGCTAAGGACATAATTATATCATATTTAGAAAGATATTTAGGACGGGACTCGTGGCGTAGTCGGTAGTGACTTCGATGCACGGGGTCGTGGGTTCGATTCCCACTCATGAACACTGATATTTGTACTGCGTCTGGGTGTTTTCTATCTATTATGTGTAAGTAATTACAAAAAAAAAGAAGTAGTATATGTATTATATCCGTAATCTGGTACTAATAGCACAAGCGTTAAGCCTAGTTTGGGACCAGAGGGCGTTGTGTGAAAAATGTCCGTGAATATTTATTTATTTATTTTACATACAGACATACATAGTCACACTTGTTTCCCGAAGGGGTAAACAAGGGGTTCTACTACACTGTGTATTAATTTAGTAATATTAACATAAATAAATAACTTTCACTGAACCACATCACACTGCACAGATGGTGGAGTGGTTTAGATACCGGCCTCCTGCCCGTGTGTTGTGGGTTCGATTCCCACACAGGACAACTCTGTGTGATCCACATATGGTTGTTCTGAATCTGTGTGTACTCTGTCCGTGAAATTATATGTTAGTAAAGTCCCTCACGATATAAGGATCATTCCTTAGTGCAGGGTGTTATCTTTAAAAAAGAATAAAAAATATAAAATGAAATAAATAAAAAATATTCTGTATATTAACTCAGGTTATAAGCTATCTTTGTCGTTTTACGTTAGGTGCAGCGCAGACGACAAACTTTTTGTGCGATCGAATCTGCGGCGCACAAAAAGTCTGCATGGCGCGCTAAAAGTCCGTCGCAGATTTTTCGCAGACTTAACGCACACGACGCACATCTACGATCATTTTGTCGGCAGCACTGTAGGGACGTATACGCTGTGGAAATGCAGAGATCGCGATGTATTATTTTATACTTGAAATTGTGGGGATAATAGTATTTTCCATTCAACCTCCTCACATAGATATATTTACTGTCGTGAATCGATTGATATATATTATTAATTGATGTTCTATGATTCCTGTAAGGACCCCTCTGGTCTGGTACAAAAATAAACTCTCTATCAGTATGTGTTGTTGTATTCAACAGTGTTTACATAGGGAGCCATTTTATAAAAGATATTGTTGTGAATTCATATAATAATCGTGCGATCACTACAGCACACTTCAGCCCACATCTTTCTCTTTAAATGTCTATCATGATATTCTGGCTTAGCAGTATATATCATAAATAAATTGTTGGGCTGTTTTGTACTTCTTGTATTGAAATCGATACATCGATCTCTAGCGCCATACTTTACCTGCAGCACTTAACGAGTGCAGATTGCAGATTAAAGTGTGCGCCGTCTGCGTTAACGCTCGTTGAAGCAAACGTTCTATTTTTTTCGCGCAATTTTAGTAGGGCGCGGCGCGGTGCGGTCTGCAAGAATCACGCGGATTTTTTATCTGCCGGACTTTTTGTGCGTCGTATGCGTTACTGCATATAATTAGGTTCCATTTTTACAGACTAAAAAGTGCGCCGCGGTTAGTATGTCGTCTGCACCGCAATTTATTGTATAAAGAACCTACAAACATATATATATAATATTATATAGAATTTCGTTTCCTTACTAATATAAAAAATGTGAGTGTGGTTTTCTGCCTAATTAGCTCTTTCATGCCTAATTACTTAGGCTAGTTTTTATCCCGAAACAATTGTCAGTTTAATAGCTATTATTGCATAGAAAATGACATAGTCACATTATAGTGACCCAATTCTGAAGTCATTGAGTTATAATATTATTAGGATGCGAAATCATCGGGACCGCCAGAATAAAGAATTGAATTGAATTATACTTACTGCCATACAACTCTTTCAACTGATCCTCATAATACCACAGCTTGAGTATATTACGTCTTGATTGCTTGTTGCCAGAGGTCATCTCATCTAGATGACCTAACGGATGTTGCTCCAATGTTCGCAACTTCACATCAGGGATCAGTAGCTCTGTTATAATCAGTTCTGATAAAGCATCTGTAGAAATAAAATAATTGAAATTTATTGGTGCACTTTTTTTTCTATTTTTTGGAGGCATGAGTGGCTTTAATGGCCATGTCAGCCTCATGGATTTTTACTGATGGGATGTGTTTTACGACAGCTGTGTGTTGTTACCAGACTGAAGAGCTTGTTTAATAAGCTTAAACATTTTAGCTGCTACTTTAGTCAAAGGCTGAGATAACACGACATTCACTGTGCTACCCTGCAAGTTCAACCTCTTAATGCCCTCTATTCGATCACATTCCGTCAATAAATGCATTATATCTTGGTGCACTTTAAATTTACACTTAAAAAGTATTGACTAGCTTGACAGAAGAAGTACAATCCTCTTACAGTATATTGACTAAGAAATATGGTTTCTTTTTATTGCTATTGATGGCAGACGAGCCACGGCCCACCTGATGGTAACTGGTAACCGTCACTCATTGATTCAACTATACCGAAAGTATTGTTAAGCCGCTGCGCACCATTTCATTTTTCATATATGAAATGAAAGAATAAACGGCTATCTTCTGCTACAGCCAAAACACACTGACGTGCTTCTTCAGCAGTCACACAGGAGATGGTGGTACCGACCCGTTCGGGCCCAATACCAAGTGAGTACTCCCACTTGGTACCCAGCCCTACCACCAGTAATGCAATGGGTGATAATTGCTTACTTCCCTTAGTCGCCTTGCACGACACCTGCGGGAAAGGATGGGGTGGTGACACTTGTATTTTTAGTCCGTCACCACATGGACAAAACACACGGTTGGTCAGTGAAAGCCTTTATTTTTTTTCATTTGGGGCAACAACAGTGTAGGGCCCTCTCCTACTAAATAAACCCGCCGTGTGCCGTCACTTCTCCTGTACTGACGGCCTACTGGATCTGTCTGACATTACTTCAGTGATATGAACTCTACTTCATCTCATTCCTTATTTACGAGGAAGGATCAAAAAGTAGTGAGAAATGACTGTTGAATACTTAATAATTTATTTTTCTACATAGTCTCCGAGTCTCCCTACACACCGAGTCCAGCGCTTTTCTAAGGCTTCAATCCCTTTCAAAAAAAAAGTTTTGTCTTGGTCCTGCAAAAAGCTCTCCACGGCATCCATCACCTCGTTATCGTCTTCGTACCTGTTTCCCCTTAAGTATTCTTTCAATTTGGGGAACAGATAAAAATCGCTAGGCGCCAGATCTGGTAAATAAGGGGGTGGTCAACCAATTCGAAGCCAGCTTGCTGAATGGCAGCCATCGCAACTGCTGACGACCTGTGCGCGAGTGCGTTGTCGTAATGAAACAGCACGCCACTTCGAAGTTTCCCTCTGCTTTTCTCTTCGATGGCATTCTACTAACTTGGGAACTAAAGCTGCGTAATATAAGTTATATATAAGTATTCAGAATTTTCTTGAAACTTGTCCAACAGTATCTTCAAAATGTCAAGTCGATTTTGTTTCTGACTGTCAGTTAACATTCTCGGCACCCATCTTGCGGAGACTTTTCTCATATTCAAAGATTGTTTCAATATGGATTGAATACTTCCATATGAAATGCCCGTTTCTTGAATTAAGTATCGGATGGTAACTCTTCGATCGCTCAATATAATTTTCTTGACTTTCGCAACATTTTCTTGGGTGACTGACGTCGATGGACGGCCGCAACGATTTTCGTCTTCCGTGCTCGTTCTCCCTACTCGAAATTGAGAACCCCACCTTGCAACAGTGGAATACGGCGGAGCAGACTCTCCTAATGTTGCCTCCAAATCGCAATTAATCTCTTGAGTCGTTAACTTTTTTAAACAGAGGTATTTAATAACGGCTCGCACTTAGTTTCCATTCAGAAAAAAACAAAAGAGAATCGAATATTTTTTTCTTTTTTAATATAACAAATATGTATCTGAGAATGCCTGCCAGTATTTATTTTTTTTCTTACCAAGGAGTATGTCGTTCTCACTACTTTTTGATCCTTCCTCGTATCATTTCAAAATAATTAAAAAAAAATACTTTGGAAAATCCAAAAGTGCACGCCTCATAATCTTCATTTTTCACAATAAAATTGATTATTTGTTAAGTAACTAATAATGTATTGGTCTTACTAAGTAGTTTTCAATAAATCACATAGATAGCGCTAATTTCAAAAAGTACTAATGTGGTTTTTATGTTTTTTCATGTCTTATACGCCATCTAGCGCTAATTTTAGTACTTCTATATTGGTCTATAGAAGTAGTTCTCACGAAATAAGGTATAGCGCTGGTTTTAGTGTCGAGTCGAGCGTAAATATTCACTATTTTTTGTTTATTTAATAACGATTAAACTACATCGAATCAGACCGTGAAAAGTGATAGGGCTCTATTCGTAATTATACTAAATTGTAAAAGAAAAAATAATACTCGGTTAGTAAAGTATTTCGATACTTATTGTGTTAACATACATACCTACAACACACGGACGTCTAAGATAGAACTTTTTTAAACAGTTTTTTAACTAGTTTAAATAACAAAAATGGCATCAAAATATCATGAGTGTTAAAAATAGTGTTTTTTCTTGATATTTGTGTGTATATATTATTTTAAAAGTGCAATATATGATAAATAGAGACATTTTAAGTTTGAAAAATCAGTTGTTCTGGGTGAAGCGAGAGTAATACCCACCTCAATGTTTCGCTTATGAGGCATGCAATAATGTGCTGATAATGTTTTTAGGTTATGGTAGCTGGATGATGTAGTGGTAGTGTTTGCGAGTGTAGATCATGATCACGACATCTCGCGTTCGAAGCCACGCTCGGCACAACAAATAGGAAGTTGGTAATGTTTACGTTAGGAAGTTGGTGATGTTTTGCCCCTGTGTCTCAGAAAGCACGTAGACATTGCCTTATCTCTCTATGACCATGACGTAACGCCATCCCATCATATTATGGGAGTGAAGGAACAGAGAGTGCACTTGTGCTTATACACATTCTCGTGCAATATAATATCCTTCGCTAAGTTAGCATCTGTTTGACACTGTTCACCGTGACTGACACTACGACCTAGAGATCATTATTAGCCGCTTACCATCAGGCGAATAATCCTTTGGGTGAAAAATACCTTAAAACCACATTTATACTATTTATTAACTTATTAAAATTAACAATTGCAAGAACATACCGATAATAATGATACCATCCTTCTTTTTGGCAGGTTTTACATTGTTGATTAAATTTCTTAATGCTGTTAAATTGTAAATGGGATTGTCCTGTAACAAGAATAATTATTTAGACATACTTCAATAAGTATGGTATATTTTCGGCATCGACGAAAAGGGGAAACGTGAAAATGAACTAGTAGACTATGTAACAGAGATTTTAGTGGAATAAGAAACGCACATAGTATGCCAGGAAATTAACAGCGTATACAGGAATGGGGCGCCGTCCAACAACCACCGCGTATTTAATATAAAGACCCCACATACAGTAACTTAATAATAATGGGCGAATAAAGATTAACGCAAGAATTGGACATAGAATAAGAGGTGAAGGTAGTCCAACTAGCCCAAGAAAAGAATTTAAAAATACTGAACATATGTATGCAAAAATAGAGAAAATAATAGATGAACATGGTGTATATAACCACCCAAACCAAATAACCAATACATAAATGAAATTGATTACATTCTTAGTAACAGGTGTAATGCTTCCCAAGAGTAAATAACTTGGATTGCATCCGTAATCAAAGAATGGTTAAAATCATCCAGAAAGCCCAGACACTTTAAAGTAAAACTCAAATCAACAAAAGCTACTAACTTAATATAGAGAAGCCTACAAGGATTTATAGAAAATACAATACAATATGACTTTCTGTTACGGCTTTTTGTTTATTCCAAAGCTTTCAATTCACTTCATCAAGAGAGCCTTTGACAACACTTAAGAATCAATACATTAGAATACTGAAAAACGTCTATCAGAATGGTACAGGAAAAATCTAATTACAGAAAGACAGAGAGGAAATTAAGAGTACGCCAGGGCGTCTGACTATCTCCAGATTTTTTACTACGGTATTAGAAGAGGTATCATTGGTGGTATCTGTGCTAACGAGATTAAGGCAGTGGCAGCCTTGTGGACTAGGACAGCTAGGAATAAAATCTTATTGAAACATATGAAGAATTTTCTAGTGGTAGAGCTTTGCTTATACCAGCATGAATGGGTTGGCTCGATCAGGGAGTACCACCCTCTCAAAAAAATCAGCGAGAAACAATGGTAAGTACTGTTACTGTTGTGTTGCGTATGGTTAGAGCCCTGGAGGCCTAAACCCACTTCCTCTCCTTATCCTTCCTATGTACATATATATAATATATGTACATAGGAAGGATAAGGAGAGGAATATCCTTCCTATGTACATATATATAATATTCTTCCTATAGGAAAATAAGGAGGGGCTAGGTAGGATACTAAGGAGTAGTTCTTAGTATCCAACCTATCCTATCCTTATGTTCCTTTGCCTATCCACCTCCTAATCCTTTCCTTGGAAATAGCGATAGCGACGCGCAAGTAATGCCTTTAGTGTTGCTAGGCTATGGTCACCTCTTACCTTCAGGTAAGTAGTAGTAAGTAATATGCTAGTTTGCCACCCATCTAGTATAAAAATAATTATTAATAAAATCACCCTAGGAGTACAATTTAATAAGTCTAAAATTGGCACAAAAAATTAACATTCCTTTAATGGCTTCCACAGCAATTAAGTTTATATCAAAATGTAGGCGTTGTCAGGACAACAGTTATTGGTCTCATATAGTAGAATGCGAGCCTGTTTCTAAATATGGGTTAAATTTCCAGGTGTCCGTTGCCATGTTGTTATATTTATAAGCACTTACTGCTGGTCATCAGTGTCTATTTCACATTTTAGCAATATTTATTCTGGTTTATACTGACAATTAGTATAATGATAACAAAAAAGAATCGAATGTGAAATGTTACTGTTAAAAGTTGCAAATTTATTGCTATACCAATCGCACACTTTAAAATCTGCAGTGAATATTCCAAAGAACCACTTTTTAAAAACATTAAGTATAACCAACTTGTATTAGTATAGTTGCTGCAGCTACTCTATCACCTATAGCACCTTTATTTAATAGAGTCTTTGCCCATTGGTGATCTGATGATCCACTTCTGTTAGTCTCTGTAAAATAAACAAAAGATTTTTTAACTTAAATAACACTGTTTTTATAAGAACAAAAAAATGTAAGGGTAAAAGATTATGGTACACTATCAAACCCTGGTATACTTTACCATCTACTGTTAGTCATAGCAAAATATAAACAGATACAGCAAAAAGTTATTGTTGTGTTGAAATTTCTGTGATACTGATTTCAATGGCAATTGATTGAACTGAACAAAAAATTTGTACTGAAACCATGTTGTATTCCATATACACAATCAAAACAGTCCATAATAAAACAAGATACATAAATAGGCACAATTTGATGGTGATTGTTCCTGCCAAGCATGGCGATTACGGCACTATCCCCCATTCTTGGGGAGGCCTATGTCCAGCAGTGGACTTTAAAAGGCTGATGGATGGATGGATGGATGATTTATTGTTCTCTCTCACACAGAAACAGTTACATTACAAATCTTAAACTAGGGTACATGTAATACTTTTAATATATTTTTATGGTGAAATCTGTGTGAGAGACTGGTATCTGCACTAGGAGAACCTGTATTACAGACTACCTGCCTCTTCTATTATTAGTTTAATAATCTCATATAATATGTATACTGACATCTAGCTATACAATTAAATAAAATTATCTATATGTAATGTTTATATAACAGATTTTTAATAAATGCATATGAAAGTATATACATTACCTATTAAAATATAAGTCTTTAAAACTTTTGCTTCCCTGTCTGTCTGTTTGTTCCAGCTAATCTTTAAAATGGCTGAACTGATTTGGATAAGACTTTCCCTGGCAGATAGCTGATGTTATAAGGTATGTTGTAATTAGCTTTGGCTACATTTATTTTTGGATTTGGGTTCTGCTTAAAACTAAAAATAACAAAATTCCATGCAGATGCAGTCGCAGGTAGTAGCTAGTTTATTTATATACTTACTTGTTTCATATGCCATTGTGTCACCATGTAAAGCACTGCTGGCTTCTTTTCTAATGTCTTCAATCTTATCTTGACTAAGTGTGTTTGTTATTGAAGCTGGTTCTTCAGGTAGCTAAAAGAAAAAAAATAACTTTTAAACTAATCTGTGCAGTTGTGTAAATATAGATAATTTTCACATTTTAAAAAAATCTGACTGATCTATTGTTACAGACACTCCAACTCTGTACCAAGTGGTAGTTACTGAGCTATATTTTTGAATAAAGAATGCAAATTAATTGCCTTCCTAACTGTCATAGTCTCCTAGTACCAACGTCATGGATTGTTGTGGCTTCGTGTATTATAGTATAGCAGTAATATAGACAAATTATATTGAGAAACGCCGTATGGGGCCGGCTTTAGAATTGTCCCAACCCTCTCTACACACGGGAATCGTAAGAGCCGACTGAGGGAATACCGAGGGAGTGGGCAGCAGCACTCCCTCGAGTATTAACAACATCATCTGCGATCGCCAACCCGCCTGCCAAGCGTGGCGATTACGGCATTATCCCATTGTATCATATCTCATTGTGGCATTTTCTTGGGGAGGCCTATGTCCAGCAGTGGACGTTGAAAGGCTGATGGATGGATGGATGTTGAGAAACATTGAAAATAGGATAAAGGGGGCTGTTTGTGTCTGTATCCCAACTGCTATTTATTTTTAATAGATTTCTTTGTCCAGACTACGACAGCAGTTATATAGATGCTGACAGCATCTATGTAACTCTTGTCTAGAAGACGTAAGTATACGAATTAAACTAACCTGATGATACCATTTCTTTTTATCCTCAAATTCCAATGTTTCGGCAAAATGCTTCGCAATACCTTGAGTTTTCTTTTGGTCGGCATTTTTGTCTGTTTGTCCATAATTTGTGTAGGCTTCATCAACTAATATATTCTCCTCAAATCTTTTATGTTTCATTTTAGCTTATTTCATTTATCATACAAAGTTGGAAAATAAAAACACGTGAAAACAGTGGTGAAAACCGATAATGACATTTGATTGACACACCTCATTGACATCTGTTTTCATTGCTGTGATCACAGAGTACGAAAACAGAAGGAGTAGAATAAATATACTCTGTTTGTACTGTTTCGTATGATTGGACACAATAACACATAAATATTAATGCTTTAAAGAAAGTTATATAAGCGTAAAAAATCACCAAAAAATTTAATGGTTTTGTTATAAAATAAGTTGGCTATAGCGGCAGCACTGCTTATTTGTATGAATGATTGGGTCTTTGCCAGGACATCATGGAGGTCGGTTTAAATCCTGTCACAAGTTATTATAACTGAAAATGAATAGTATAAAATATTATGAATTATTCCACCCCCTAATATTACTTTACTCTTTGTATTCCACTGTTAAACATAGTTTACATGGTGAGGAAACAACGTCTGCTCCAAATTAAAAAAGAAATAATTATTATTGAAAAATACACCTTACTCTGTTGTATCAGCTGTTATTTTAAGTCTGCAATATTAAGTCGATTTGTCATACTCAGAAAAGTAAAGAAATAAAATGACAGATTATTCTACTCTTTGATTTGAATGACACACGCAGAGAAGAGGTGAGCGGGGGGCGTCAACTGTTAAAAGAACTGTATACAGTAAAATATTAAATTTGAACTTATTATTACCGTAATTACAATAAATTAATAAAATGGATGATAAAGGAAGAAAAGTTATCGTTTGCGACAATGGCACTGGTGTAAGTTTAGCTAGAATAAGGATGTAAAATGGACGTTATGATAAGCCACTGAATCATCATTATCCTCATGAATTACTGCTGGTTCTAGTTCGTGAAGTGCGGATATGCTGGCAGCAACTTCCCTGCTTTCATATTCCCGTCGATGGTAGGCAGGCCGATCATCAGGGCGGAAAATAAGATTGGAGATATTGATGTCAAGGTAGGTGTCTATATTTCGAAAGACCATTACAATATTATCATCTCAAATCACCCATCTTTTTGATTTTTTACTATTACATTCGGTATACCTAGTAAGGCTAGTAATAGAACTATATTACATTAAATATTTTAAAGGAATTATTGAGCATTGTCCCAAGCAAGTTTCATGATTGTTGAATTGGCTGATTGATGAAGATGTATATTCAAAACCTGTTTGTGAATATTATATTCAATTGGCTGACCCAACAGACCTTGTCATGTCTTAACTATGAATATTGAATTTGAATTGGTATAATTAATAAAAAAAAATATTATTCAAAAATTAACATTGTCATTAAGTTTTCTTACGTTTTCTTAAATTTTCTAATGTTCTGCTCAACTTAATTTTTTCTTTCATAAGAAATTTCTCCTGACAATAATAAACAACAAAAAAAGAATTAGCGAAATTGTACCATCTATTCACATGCGATGCAATGCCCAAGGAAATTGAGCTTCATTTTTATATATTATAGATTTCACATTTTCACAACAATTTATGTATTATGTTTCTCTGTGCCATTGTCAATATTAAGAGGAAACTGTAACATATTAACCTAATGACATGTTTATAATCATGTTTTAAAATTTCCTTATACTGTAAATGGTATTACTTACTTAATGTATTCTACTAAGTTTTTGGAATAAAATGGAGTGGAGAAATTATATATTTTCAAGATCTTGCACATTATCATCTAGCATAAAGTCTTAATTGTAAAGCAGAAATTCCGTTCCGTCATGTTCAACAGACAACTTCTCACCGCAAAGTGTAATAGTAATGACATTATAGTATGTTTCTGTTGCAGGATATATGCATTGGAGTAAGTCCAATCTAGATCTAAGCATGAAATATTGACACATGATTGTTTTGTGATGTTTACTAATGTTTATGCATTTTTGTTTTAATTATAACACCATAGACAATTTCAATAGAGATATTAGGAGATATTGATGAATTTTAAAGAGTGTTTGGTCAACTGAAGATGGGAAGACTGTCAAATATTGTTTTTTACATGAAAAATAAACTCAATTTTATGTATAAAAATTGATGGGGTATATTACTAGTTTATACTACTGTTAACCAATATCTGCATTTTATTCCTGTTAAATCTGGAATTTAATTCTATATTGAATAAGTTTTTGTAACAAAAAAAGATGTATTTTACGACATATTATGCTCTTATTGATTGACAGACTAACATAATTTTGTTTACATAGATTGAACTGACTTATAAAAACAAAAATACCACAAGACAGGAGAGGAGTTATGTAACAAATGGAAAAAATAAAAATGTATAATTTCATGCTAACCAGGAAATTTATCCTGATATAGTCCAGGTAACTTGTTCAGGGATCATAGCATTAGCCTTGAGTCAGCTTAGTTAGGTAGATCATATGTAACATATTAATTATGCTTATCATAGATCTAGTTCATACTCCTCCCCTTACACTAGGAGACTTGCCTCTTTGGCATATAACACTAAATAATCATAGAGACAGTTTCTATATTAGTAAATTCCAGTTATTAAAGCGCCAACAGCACCTGCCTTTTGATTTTCTTAACTTGACAGCTATAGGCATGGTAGTGCTTGTCACTGGCAAATTTGATGATGAATATTACCAGACTCATTTTAGTCATGGCAGCCAGTGTCAAAACAAGGGTTGCCAACTTTTTTGAAAAAATAAAAGAATATTTTTAAAGAAAAGAAAAAAAATAATTGGATGAAGAAAAAAGTATTTAAAAAAATATTAATTATTTATTTATTTACAGTTTTTATTGTCCTTGAATTGAAGCTATCTTCACAATTCCAATTTAAATTTAAATGAACAAATAACTAATTTTTTATTAATCTATAGATGATGAAATAAGAAATTATTTTCTTTGCATAGGGTACCAGATATATTTTTAGTTTTATTTTGCCATTTGTTGATAGATTTTTTCTGAAAAACCTTTATAGTTGTTAGTAGAATTCCTTTGTATCACTTCAATCTTATTGACTTGGAAATTAAATTGTTTCAATCTATCTTGTAAATATTTTAAATTGTGTATGACTTCGCATTTTTTCAGCTTAAAGGTATTGATAATATAATATTAAGTATTGTTCAGTTATTTAAATAAGTGTTTCATTTTAAGCATCACAGTAAAGATTGGAAATAGAGTATTTTTACATACTTTATTGTTATGCAAAAGTATAAAGTATATTTACCAAAAATAAAGTAGGATACGTAAACACATTTCTGCTACTGAGTTTTTTTTTTCCGAAAAAGCTCAATAGCACTGCCCAACCCGGCGATCGGACCCGAGACCTAATGATCAGCAGTCACTCACACTACCGCTGCAGTACTGAGGCAATTAGACTTCACATAGGTTATATATTATAGTCTCACATGTTTTTGTTTTTAAATTACCTTACAGTGCTGTTTTTTTATAAACTATGTATGTGATAATTCTATTAACTAGGAGCAAATGATAATTATCCTCTGCATTATTTTTGGTTGTTTTGTTGCTTTTTTAGTGTTTTTTTCTACTAACTATTACAAATTAATCACATATTAGCTCAGTTATTTGTAGCTCAAGCTGTGATTTAGTGTACTGCCCTTTGGAGTTTAAGGTTATGTTTTCACCTGATATAGAAGCTAAATGCAGCATACATTTTAGTTGAAACATACAAATATCACTAGAATTTTATTGCTTAGCTTACAGATTTAAAAATAATCAAAATCGAATAAGCGCCATCTGTGGTTACACCATCTAAACTGCACTGTAATATGTAAAATATAGATGGTGCTTTTCTAAAACACCGACCGTAAGCCGCTTATAAATTAAATAATCAGATCAGATTACTTCTAAATTAAAAGGCGGGTGGAACCGCGGAGCATAGCTAGTTGCCAAATAAACAATTTTGCATTTATATTTATCTGTATCCCTATACATATGCCGTTGATAGCCATGACAATGAACTGGAAAAATCCTAATCCAGTGATCAGTTTTAGCTGATTATTATTTACCATCCATCTATCCACTCATAGATGAATGGTAAATTAATAATTTGTAATCCTTTGCTGGATGAATACTATTTCATGATTTATGCTTTCAGGACTTGATGGTGGGTGATGAAGCCTCCAAGCTCAGATCTATGCTTGAAGTCAGCTATCCTATGGAGAATGGGGTAAGAAAGCGTTTAAAATGCTGTTGTGTTACTTTTTGATGTGAAAACACCTAATGCGAAGGGAGAGTAAAACCGGCAGTTAACGTGGCGACGTCGCCACGCCAATTTATTTAATTGATTTTAACGCCATCTGTTAACAAAAACATGTAACTTGGAAGCATAACGTCAATGTATAAACCAATAACAGTTTTAATTCGTGTATGGATAACTAGAGGGGGGCGTAAGCCAAGAATTATATAAGACTAACAATATTCTCATTTATTTTTTCAAATCAATTTTCTCATTTAATCTTTCCTTGCCTATCCCAGCATAAATAGGCTGGCTCGATCGGGGAAGTACCACCCTCTCACAGAAGATGAGCGTGAAACAATGGTGGCTAATACCGTTGTGTTTCGTGTGATGAGTGAGAGCGCCGTAGGCCCAAACTCCCTCCCTATCCTCTTCTTATTATCCTTCTCCACCTATCCCATTCCGCGCAGATGGTGACACTCGAGGGATGCCGCTGGTGTTGCTAGCGTATTCGCTTACCTTCAGGTGGGGCTGTATGCTTGTTTGCCACCTAAGTAGTATAAAAAAAAACTTGGTGGCCATTAGTTGCATTTTCATAAGGTTCCTCGTGGAATATAATCTATACTATTGTAAAACTGTAACAGAGCCGTGTCTGTACATTCAAGATATTTGAGAAAAAAATATGTGTCTAAACACAAAACAATTTTTTTTTTAGAATTTTCGTCTGTCTGTTTATCTGTTTGTTTGTTCGCGCATCACGCAAAAACTACTGAACGGATTTTGATGCAACTTTTTTTATTTGAAAGGCTTTGATTAGACTTAAAAACTGGTATACATTTATTTTATCCCGCTTCTATATCGGGAACCTGAGATATAACCGAAAAACTAGCTTTTGGCTGCGGCAGAGCCGCGGGCAAAGGCTAATATTGGATAATTTTTCTTTTATCGTCCTGGGAATATTATAATTTCATGAACTAAATTGTTGTTAGAGTATAATGATCTGCATAAATAGTGTCCACTATAACCATTTATTTTTATTATAATTATTAATTTATTAAATATATAACGTATCTACACTCAGGTCGTACGTAATTGGGAAGACATGTGCCACGTATGGGACTACACGTTTGGCCCCAGCAAGATGAACATCGACCCTAAAGATACCAAGATATTGCTCACCGAACCACCAATGAACCCCACCAAAAACAGGGAAAAGATGATTGAGGTAATCTAATTGTTTTTATTTTTTATTTTAAAACCTTCCTCTGTCCCACCATTCGGCTCGAAGCTCCTCATGGTGAAAGGGAGGTCATAGTCCACCTAGCTGGCCCAATGCGGGCTCGCAGATTTGACATGCCGTCGAGAAAATCTCTCAGGCATGCAGGTTTTCTCACGATGTTTTCCTTCACCGAGCACTGATAAATTGTTTCCGTGTGGTGACGGACTAAGAATACAAGTGTCACCACCCTATTCTTTCCCACGGTTGTCGTACGAGGCGACTAAGGGAAGCAAGCAATTATCATCCATTGCATGACTGGTGGTAGGGCTGGGTACCAAGTGGGAGTACTCACTTGTTAGCGGGCCCGAGCGGGTTGGTACCACCATCTCCCGTGTGACCGGCCATGAAGCACATCGTTGTGTTTTGGCTGTAGCAGGAGATAGCCGTTTCTTCTTTCATTTCATATCGGTGAAATGAAATGGTGAGCAGCGGCTTGACAATACTCTCGGTATAGTTGAGTCCATGAGCGACGGTTACCATTTACCATCAGATGGGCCGTGGCTCGTCTGTCACTATATGCAATAAAAAAAATATACACATCATTTCGAAAAATCTCGAAAGGTCTGAGGTGTGTACTATTCGAGCTTGGACTCGGGATCGATCTTGATACCACTATCTTTACAGTCCTTGGTTTTATCACTAAGCTATCATTGTATATTATTGTCAATAGACAAGATGATCAAATCTCAATCACACATTTAACAATGAAACATGGTCATAAGTGTGCATTTAATTGATAAGAAACGAAGTTAACTTAGCATTTTTGCTAGAACACATTGTTTGTGGAAGTGGGAAAAAGAGAGATAAACAGGAAAGAAATCTGCGACCCTCAATATCCAGAGGAGTTCCCTAAACCGCTAAGCTAAGCGCAGCCTCCTTGTAGTAGCAGTAGTTTGCGGCTTAGATAATTATGTAGAATATTTATTTTTCTTTTTTGTGTAAGGAATAATTCTCAGTAACTTAACACTCATTATGTGCTTGTTTGCTACCCACATCCTATAAATAAACATTAAAAAAAAAAAAAGGAAAACCGCCTTCAAATGCACCCAGGAACTAAAAAGCAATAAATAATTGGTATTTGACCACCTCGGTGGTGTAGCGGTAGTGTATGCGACTGCTAATCATGAGGTCTCGGCGTCGATCCCTGGATCGGGCAATGTTATTGAGCTTTTTCCTAAAAAGAAAAATTCTGAGTAGCAGCCCGGAGTTTGGAAATGTGCCCGGTAGACGTCAATAGGCTCGCCCCCTATTACGTGGGACTTAAACATAGCTGGCGAGTCGTGGGTGTGTAATACACCTCTGTCTATCCCTTCGGGGAATACAGGGGTGATGCTATGTGTAGATACAATTTCCGTGCTAGACACCTACTGATGTGTTTGAAGCCGGTGCCAAGTCCAAAAGTAATAGAAACAATTCAAATAAATACTTAGATAACATTCAAAACCATTTTTGGCACCGGCTTCAAACTCATCAGTAGATACAAATTGTTATTTGTGAATGAGGAAAAAGAGAAATTTAGTACGAGCGGGAATCGAACCTGCGTCCTTTCCTATCCGGAGAAGTGCTCTAATCCACTGAGCTATCGTACTACCTTACGGTCATACCCAATTTCCTCATCACATTTTACGAGTGGTTCGATTCCCATCCATCCATCAGCCTTTTAACGTCCACTGCTGGACATAGGCCTCCCCAAGAATAGGGGATAGTGCCATAATCGCCACGCTTGGCAGGCGGGTTGGCGATCGCAGTGGATGTTGTTAATACTCGAAGGAGTGCTGCTGCCCACTTCCCCGGTATTTCCTCAGTCGGCTCTTACGACTCCCATGGGTAGGTTCGATGCCCGTTCGTACTAAAGTTCTCTTTTTATTCATTCACAAATAATAATTTGTACTCTAAAAGTAGCTGAGCTTGTCAAGTGCTATAAATATAAATCAAAACATCACTAGGTGCCTAGCACGGAAATTGTATCTCGTAATCGTATCCAATTATTTATTGCTTATTAGTTCCTGGGTGCAATTGAAGGCGGTTTTTTTATGTTTATTTAAAATCATAATAATATTTTTTAATATGGATCAAGTGTTTTCTCTGCGCAACATAGTGGAGAACCATCTGGCTGTAGTAGGCCAGAGGGTTTTCTGCAGTTTTATGGATTTGGAGAAAGCATTTGACACGGTTGTACGAAAGGAACTTTGGGATATTTTGCCGGAGTATGGTATTAACGGTAGACTGCTACAAGCGGTGCAGTCCAACTACATGGACTGCAGAGCTTGTGTGCGGCTGGATGATGGAATGTCACCCTGGTTTGATGTCAATATCGGCGTTAAACAGGGCTGCGTTCTATCAGCCAGGCTGTTTATCATATATCTGGACAAATGTCTACAAAGGTTGAATGAAATGAATGTGGGAGTTCAGATGGGCGACTCAGTGGTTAACTTGTAGATGGTACCTACTACTTGCGTTGCGGGTGTTCACAGAAAACGCTAGTTCAGTTTATAAAGTCTGTAATAGATAGTAAGCACAGTTTTGATAGCAGCAAGAAACAGATATAAGATAAAAAAGAAACACTAGTACTGAACACAATAGATAGAATGAAAGTTTTAACGAACGAATTTAGTATAAATTATTTGAGAATAAGGAAAAAGAGATTTTTTGTACTAGCGGGAACCGAACCCGCGTCTTTTCCAATCCGGGGAAGTGCTCTAAGCCACTGAGCTATAGTACAGGTACTTCGACCATCCCAATCTCCTTATTACATTTGTCTTTACGACCAGCGCCATCTATCGGAAGCATTTACATGCATTAAACCGATATAGTAAGTTTAATTTTGCAATTAAAATTCATACTATTTGATGGCGCGATTTTTTAAACATTTTTGATCTATATTTTTTAGCATTTGACATGCTCCGCCACTTTTAAAGTATAAATTATTTGAGAATAAGGAAAAAGAGATTTTTTTTTTTTTTTTTTTTTTTTTTTTTTTTTTTTTTTTTTTTGTTCCCCGCTAGTACAAAAAATCTCTTTTTCCTTATTCTCAAATAATTTATACTTTAAAAGTGGCGGAGCATGTCAAATGCTAAAAAATATAGATCAAAAATGAACGAATTTAGGTTTAACGAAACTATATAGCAATATTTTAGAACTGAGATTGCGCGTGCATTCGCCGTGAGATCATGTAAGCCACTGTCGCTCGTCTAAATGTGAGCAAAACCAAAACAATGGTTTTTGAAAGAGAAGAAGCCAGAACAGATGTTAGAGTAGCAATAGGAAATGGTGTGCTAGAACAAGTGGATGAATTTGTATATATTTTGGATGTGGATTCAGTCGGGATGGAAGGTTCACCACTGATGAAGAGAGAAGAGTGAATGCGGGAAATAGAGTGAACGGAGCATTGGGACAACTTCTCGGCAGTCATCACCTCAGCCAGAGGGCACGTGTCGCAATAGACAACGCAGTGCTTGTCCCAACGTTATTATATGGAAGCGAGAGTTGGGTATGCAAAAGGGAGAATGAGAGTAAAATCAATGCGGTCGAAATGCGAGTTCTGCGGAGAATCTGTGGAGTGAGGCGGACTGACCGCATTCGTAACGACGACGTAAGAGAGCGAGTAGGTATGAAAGAGAGTATTGGTGTAAAGATGCGAAAGGGAATGCTCCGATGTTTCGGACATATGGAAAGAATGCCGGACGAGCGACTGGTTAAGAAGATATACAATGCGAAAGTGGCAGGATGTAGGTACCGGGGGAGACAGAGACTCACCTACCTAGACCAAATCGGTCATGTATTGAAGGAAGGTGGAGTCAGGAGTCTCCGAAACCGGCGAGCGTGTATGAAGAGAGTTATGAATATTGAGGAAGTGAGAGATGTGTGCAAGAATAGAGCCTCTTGGCACTCTGTTCTCTCTGCCTACCCCGCAGGGGAAATGGCGTGATGATAAGTTAGTTTTAGTTTTTTTTTATTTAAAAACTGCTGCACTGATTTCGATAAAATTTAAATGGGACCATTTCGGAATAAACCCCTTTCAAACAAAAAGAATTAATTTTGCAAATCCGTCAACATATGGCGGAGTTATGCCCGAACATACATAAAAAAAAAAATATAAACATCCGAATTAAGAACCTCCTTTTTTTGAAGTCGGTTAAAAAAGTTATGTGGTGCATGATGTGTTGTATTCGCAGGTAATGTTTGAAAAGTACGAGTTTGACAGCGCATACATCGCTATCCAGGCTGTGCTCACGCTGTACGCTCAAGGACTGATATCTGGTGTGGTCGTTGACTCAGGTAAACCAAAAATATACATCTACCTATTTTTTTTTTCTTAAACCTCGGAGCGACTCCAATTCGATTATGTACCGCGTTATGAGCATACTAATAAATCGCGCTCAAGCGAACCAAGCGTTATATCAGTCTTAATCGCCATAGGTTTTTTTTATTGCTTGTAGTGGCAGATGAGCCACGGCCCATCTGATGGTAAATGGTAACCGGCGCTCATGGACTCAACTAAACCGAGAGTATTGTCAAGCCGCTGCTCACTATTTCATTCCAAGTGAATATTCACACTTGGTACCCAGCCCTACCACCAGTCATGCAATGGATGATAAATGATAATTGCTTACTTCCCTTAGTCGCCTCATACGACACCCGTGAGAAAGAATGGGGCGTGGAGACACTTGAATTCTTAGTCCGTCACCACACGGTCAGAGGTGTGTGCCGTAAACTGGGATTGGTGATCGAACTAGATACCATAGTCTGCAGTCCCTGGTAAAACCACTGCCTCACCATTTATTTGGCATTTATTAATTTCTATTTACTTTTGTCTGATAACTTAATTGACGGGCCTCGTGGCGTAGTCGGTAGTGTAATCGACTTCCGTGCACGAGGTCGTGGGTTTGATTCCCACTCAGGACAATTATTTGTGTGATGAACACAAATAATTGTGTGATGAACACAAATAATTGTGGGTGTTTTCTATCGATTATAACGTTTACGAACCGATAACCGTTGGGGAAGAAAGGTTCTCGAGTGGCGACCACGCATCGGACGGCGCAGTGTAGGACGCCCCCCCCCACCAGTTGGACCGACGATCTGGTCAAAGCTGCGGGGAGCCGTTTGGTTACGGTCGGCACAGGACCGCTCGTTGTGGCATTCTCTTGGGGAGGCCTATGTCCAGCAGTGGACGTTAAAAGGCGTGGATGGATGGATTTACAAAAAACGGCCGAGTGGGGCCGGCTTTAGAATTGTCCCACCCCTCTCCACCCATGGGAGTCATAAGAGCCGACTGAGGGAATACCAGGGGGAGTGGGCAGCAGCACTCCCTCGAGTATTAACAACATCCACTGCGATCGCCAACCCGCCTGCCAAGCGTGCCGATTACGGCACTATACCTTCAATTTGGGGAGGCGTTCGACGTCCACTGCTGGACATAGGTCCAGCAGTGGACGTCGAAAGGCTGATGGTCACAGTGGCTGAATTGGCAAAGCATCTGGACGGTATCCAGGAGATGCAGGTTCAAATCCTGCTCGTGACTTTTATTTTCGATTTTATATTTTCACACTTTGTGTTAATATATATGGCTAAGCATGTCAAATACTAAAAACTAGACGTCGCGGAACGTCTACCAGATGTGAAAACATCGACATTATTTTGTAGAAATAAAATGATCATAACTTGACAAAGTAAGTACTCCTTGAGACGAATCAAACGAGTATAAACTCGATGGGTTTGGGTCGTTTCATCACAGAGTTACTGTGGCCACCTTACAGCTCCATTATCAGACCCTGGATACCATCTAGAGACAAAGTACTCGTCAAGACAAATCATACGAGCCCAAACTCTATGGAATTATGTCGTTTTATAACGGAGTTCCTATGGCCACCTTCTAGCTCCATCATCAGATCAGCTCCATGTCATCATAATATTGCATTGTCACGTGATATACGTTTGCGTGTAAAATTTCAGCTCAATCGGTAAACTGGAACTGTGTCAATTTAACTTGCAAGATTTGAACAGGACAAGTAAAATAAAAGCGTCGCCTCGCTAACAGCCGATTTTACCCTCCCTCCGCATTAGATGTTTCATATCAAAATATATATAAAAAATATGTTTTATATAGGTTAAAAAATCACTAAACATATGATTGTAGGTGACGGAGTGACCCACATATGTCCGGTATATGAAGAGTTCGCTCTCCCTCATCTCACGAGACGGCTGGACATCGCCGGCAGAGATATCACTCGATACCTTATTAAGGTGAGACAGATGATCACACTAACGGAAATATATCACGACCGGTAAGAGATAAACAACAGGTCTGACAGGCCTTTGTGTATAGACTTCACAAAGCAATGCCCCCTGTATTATACCACCAACTTGAAACTTCTATTGAAAACTAGGAATGCTATTCAAAAAAGCACTTTTTTGGCATGCGTTTGAGAATATAAAACGCAAAGCACTATATCACATCGTTTTATAATAATTGGTTCAGACCATGGCCCGTCGAATGTAACTCACTAAATCGTTTCCACATCGCATCGTGACATTGTCATTGGTTGGGAGATATTGAAAGATCATCGTGATTGTTTGAGCGATTATTGAGAAATCACGCGTCTATGTCTCTACCAATCACAAATAAGACGATACGATGTCGACACGATGTCGACACGATTATGTGAATCACATTCTAAAGGGGCTGGTCTACTTACTATACTTTAAATATACTTAAACCAATCTCAACGAAAAGATGCGATATGGTATTGCTTGATCTGAAATTCGTAGTGTCCTCTCGATTAATTTTAATTAATTTTGTCATATTTGCGAAATTCAGAGAGGTTTAGTTCTTATATACATCTATACTATTATAAAGTTGTATCAGAGCTGTGTCTGTACATTTAAGATATTTGAGAAAAAATGTCTGTATTAGGCTATATAGACGTGTCTGAATACAAAACATTTTTTTTTTAGATTTTTTGTCTGTTTATCTTGTTGTTTGTTCGCGCATCACGCAAAAACTACTGGACGAATTTTGATGGTACTTTTTCTATTTGATAGATCTCGATTAGACTTAACAACTGGTATAAATTTTATCCCGCTACTATATCGGGAACCTGAGATACAACCCAAAAACTAGCTTTTGGTTGCGGCGGAGCCGCAAGCAAAGGCTAGTATTATATAATGGTATCACTTTATTCAGCTTCACAGCATATAAATGTGTGTTAATTCTTCACTTCAAGTAAATAATATTTATGTATATCGTGTCAGCTACTGTTACTCCGTGGGTACGCGTTCAACCACTCGGCGGACTTCGAGACAGTTCGCATGATGAAAGAGAAGCTTTGTTACATTGGATACAACATCGAGCAAGAGCAGAAACTTGCCTGGGAGACCACCGTGCTGGTTGAACCTTACGTGGTCAGTATAAAGTAGTTGACATCTTGATAAACATTCCTATTTAAAATTACAGCATATCATGAATTCTGATTTCTTTTTATTGTTAATGATGGCAGACGAGCCACGGCCCACCTGATGGTAACTGGTAACCGTCACTCATGGACTAAACTATACTGAGATTATTATCAAGCCGCTGCGCACCATTTCATTTCTCAGATATGAAATTAAAGAATAAACGGCTATCTTCTACTACAGCTAAAACACACTGACGTGCTATAAGATTTTAAACTATCGCGTTTCATTACTATGTATTTAAACTGTTATAACGGGACTTAACGCGTATCAAAAACCTTTTTACTCCCGACGTTTCGCCTGGGTTTCACCAGCCGTGGTCATGGGTCGACTGGCGATGTGCGGCGCCGCCTGCTACGTTCGGGGACACTGGATGTAACTACCCTCACTTCATCTTCACATTTCTGATATTTGTTAAAGTCCCTACACACAACACTAACAGTGTCCACCAGCGCCTTAGTCGATAAACTACGATTTTTATTCCTTGCCGATGACAACTTGTATCCCTCAGCATCGAAATCCAGTGCTAGGGATACAAGTTAAGGGATATAGGGATAAGGCACTGGTCTCTCAGGGTGAGACAGATTTTGACCGTAGTCCTCCACGCTGGCTTATGGTGAGTTGGCAGACTTCACAGGCTGCTGAGTATACTTATTAGGCATGCATTTCTCACAATGTGTGTGACGGGCCTCGTGGCGTAGTCGGTTGTGTAACCGACTTCCGTACACGAGGTCGTGGGTTCGATTCCCACTCACAACAATTATTTGTGTGATGAACACTGATATTTGTACTGCGTCTGGGTATTTTCTATCTATTATCTGTATGTTTTTACAAAAAAAAAGTAGTATATGTATTATATCCGTAATCTGGTACCCATAGCACAAGCGTTAAGCTTAGTTTTTAGTGAAATTATCCGTGAATATTTTTTTATTTAATTTAATGTTTTCCTTCACTAAACAGTAATAATTTGTAAACAAATACACACATTGTTACAAAAAATCTTGAAAAGTCAGAGGTGTGTGCTGTGCAAGGACCTCAGACTGTGGTTCAAGCTCGATACTACTGAATTAACACAAAGTGTGAAAATGTGATATCGTAGATAACAGTCACGAGCAGGAGGTTATTTTCGATTTCACATTTTTCATGCTGTGTTTTATATGGCTAAGTATATCAAATGCTAAAAAAATATATAAAAATAATATCGATACCACTTTCTTTGCAGTCCCTACTTTTACCACTACAATTGAGTTATTTTAATTATATTTAGAAACAGATGGAGTGGTTTACATACCAGGCTCCTGCCCGAGTGTTGTGGGTTCGATTCCCACACAGGACAACTCTTTGTGTCATCCACAAATGATTGTTCTGAGTCTGGGTGTACTTTGTGTCCGTGAAATTGTGTTTGTAGTCCCCTCTTTTTTAAAAAAAAGGGGGACTTTACAAACTTTCATACACACTTTTTTTTTTTAAAAGCGAGACTTTAAATCAAACAATTTTTTTTTTCAAACTCTTTTTCGTATAAAGAAAAGTTATCAGTAGCAGCCCGGAGTATGGAAATGTGCCTGGTAGACGGCAATAGGCTCGCCCCCTATTACGTGGGACTTAAACATAGCTGGCGAACCGTCGGTGTGTAATACACCTGCCTATCCCTCGGGGAATACCGGCGTGATGCTATGTAAAGTCCCCCGCAAGACAAGGATTATTCCTTAGTGCAGGGCAGAGGCGGCTAGTGACTATATATTATGGGTGTTCACAAAAAAAAAATTACAGAAAGAATGTCTATGTATAAATTAATGTTCTATGCTTATCATACACCATGCATTTAGGCGATCTTGCGCCATAGCGCGCGAAAACGTTTTTATTTTTTTTAACTGTAGGTATTGTTCCCTTGTGATATTATTAATCTAAGATTGTTCCATTTTAAACACGAAATAACAGTACAACAGACACAAACTGATTTATAAAACGTTTAAAACAAAATTGATTAATTACTAATTACCGACCAAGTGAGCACGAAAATTAATGGCGTAATCTTAGATTAAACATAAAATAATATTAATTTAAGGGCGTAATGTTTGTTTACGTAAAATTGGCAACAGGGCATGCACGCGACGCACAGGTACGCGCGCTTGAAAACCTTGCGTAGGAGCGGCGCTCCTGAATTGCCTAATTTCTCATACAAAATCTTTTGTTTCACGCGCCGGACTGTAGAAGGTTTTCTCTTTCGCACTCATTGAATTCAGTACTGGTGTTTATACTATTTCCCATAGGAGCGCAATCGCTAGCGCTCCACGGTTTAATTTGACTGACACCAAGTACAAAGTAATATATTTCTAGTGAACTGTTATGTTAAAAATACAGTGAAGTATAATCATGTAGGTGATAATATGATGTACATACAGATCAAAAAACATATTTTTATTATATAATAAAAATATGTTATTGTGGGTGTGCACTGCACCAGCGCTCTTTAGGACGAGCCGCCTCTGGTGCAGGGTGTTAAAAAAAAAGTGTGGGGCTCTCTGGTAATAATTATATCTGTTTCAGTTACCCGATGGCAGAGTGATCAAAGTTGGGGGAGAGAGGTTTGAAGCTCCGGAAGCGTTGTTCCAACCCCATCTCATTTACGTTGAAGGTCAGGGCATCGCTGAACTTGTATTCAACACTATTCAGGTAAAGTGTTAACAGTCATTTTATTACTTTTAATAGCAACATGTATTGTTACTGGAAATCAAAAGTACAGGTCGCTCATCACCTAAATGGTTTTACCTGAAAATGTATAATAGGAGACAGTATTTCGCTGAAACTCAATAACAATTACGTATTTATGCACGAAATATTACTGGATCATAAGACAACCCTTAACAAATTATCTATTTTTAAAAACAAATTATTTCTGAAAGTGGAAAAAGAGAGCTTTATTGCGAGCGGAATTCGATCCTGCGTCACTTCCAATCCGGGGAAGTGCTTTAGACCGCTAAGCTATCGCAGTCACCGACGGTGACTACCCAATCTCCACTTGAAAATTGCTTTTAGATGTCTTTACGACTCTCAAGTCATAGTTTCTATCCTATGAATCACATCTACGATACATACATAAACTCATACCTATTTCCCATAGGGGTAGGCAGATAAAAGATTACCACTAGTCACAAAATGGCCTTCCGCTGCACACTTCCCGCCTCTGCGGCACCAGACGTGATGGGTGGCTAACCACTTTGTTACTAAAAATCTCCATTACGTCCCACGGGATTACAGTTTTTTTAACAGACAACACTGCACTAATGGATAATCCTTGTATCGCGTGGGACTTTACAAACATATAATTTCACACACACATTCTCATTTGTGGATCACACAGTTTCTTTCAGAGTTCTCCTGTGTAGGAATCGAACCCACAGCATGTACAGGTATTTAAACCCCTAGTTATTTCGGTTAAAACTTGTAAAAATACTTATGTACTTTATTTGGTTCCAGGCCGCTGACATAGACATGCGCAATGAGTTATACAAACACATAGTGTTGTCTGGTGGTTCCACCATGTACCCCGGACTGCCTTCTCGGCTGGAGAGAGAGATCAAGCAGCTCTACCTCGAGAGAGTTCTCAAGAATGACTGCGACAAACTTGCTGTAAGTAGTTAAGAGTATTGCGCTGTTCTTTTACAGCTCATAGAGTGTGATATGATTTTGCACTAGCCGCTAACAAATTATATAAAATAAATAAATATAAATAACTCCTGATTATGAGGTCTCGGGTTCAATCCCCGTGTCGGGCGGTGCTATTGAACTTTTTCGTAATAAGAAAAATTCTCAGTAGCATCCCGGAGTTTGGAAATGTGTCCGGTAGACGGCAATTGGCTCGCCCCCTATTACTGGGACTTAAACATAGTTGGCGAACTGTGGGTGTGTAATAAACCTCTGTCTACCCCTTCGGGGATACAGGCGTGATGCTGTTTTTTGGAAAAATATACCTGAACGCAAACTCCGTATTTTGAATCAACAAACAGGGTAGTACGTCCACTGCTGGGCATAGGCCTCCCCAAGAGGACGCCGCGACGAGCGGTCCCGTCATGGGGGATAATGCCGTAATCGCCACGCTTGGCAGGTGGGTTGGCGATCGCAGTGGTGTTGTTAATACTCAAGGGAGTGCTGCTGCCCATTCCCTCGGTATTCCCTCAGTCGTCTCTTATGACTTCCGTGGGTAGAGAGGGGTGGGACAATTCTAAAGCCGGCCCCACACGGCCCCGGTGAATAATACACGTGCTCTCCTTATTATACTTATCTCCACTTCGCATTCCTTTCCTTGAAGTTCGAGACGCGCGAGTGGTGCTTCTAGTTGCTAACTTCTCTATGGTAGGCGTACCATAAAAATCACATGTGGTGACCAACGAACAAGCTGATTCTCTGGTCCTATTGAAACGTTTCTGTGTGTTCAGAAATTCAAGATCCGCGTGGAAGACCCTCCTCGGCGCAAGGATATGGTGTTCATAGGCGGAGCAGTGCTGGCCGAGGTGTGCAAGAACCGGGACAACTTCTGGCTCTCTCGTCAAGAGTATCAGGAACAGGTATTATAAATCTGACTTTAAACGAGGTTCAGCAGGAGGGCAGCGCCCTCTGGTAGACAGCAGTTTCGCGGCACCTCTGTGTATTGTTGAAGCTGAGACGCTTACCACTGACCACCAGGTCGGCGGTTGACTCGTCTGTCAATGTGAGACTGAATGTTGGTATGGGGTTATTTTTGTTTTATACTACATAGGTGGCATATAAGCATACGGCCCACCTGATGGTAAACGGTCACCGTAGCCGTAGGTATAGACTCTAGCATCATCAACACCAGAGGCATCATTCACGGCCATCCCCAAGGAAAGAGATAGCAGGTGGATAGGAACGAGGAGAGGAAAGGGAGGGGGTTAGAGCATATGGTGAGCGCACTCACCATATGAAACAGAACGGTAGGAGTAACTAACGTTGTTTCACACTGATCTTCTATGAGAGGGTGGTACTGCTCTGGTCGAGCCACGAAACGAATCAGTGGACCACACATGCTGGGATATGGAAGACTCTAACCACAGTCAAATATTTATCTCTGGTTTTTCTTCTGACACAGAGGGATTGTCTGCTAAACTTTAGTCTATGGTTATTCTTTACTATCTCAACACCACGTCACCCGGGATGTTAAGTATGAATGTGTTATCGAAATTAGCAGTCGAAACCAGTTGTCACAATGGCTGAATTGGCAAAGCATCTGGGATGGTATCCAGGAGATGCAGGTTCAAATCCTGCTCGTGACTTATTTTCGATTTCACATTTTCCATTTTGTGTTTAATATCTCAACACCATTAGCAAAGCTTTATATAAAGTACAAATTATAATTTGTGAATAAGGAAAAATAGTATTTTAGTACGAGCGGGAAACTAACATGCGTCCCTTCCTTTCCGGGGAAGTGCTCTAATCCACTGAGCTACCGTACTATATCTAGAAATACCGAATTTCCTCATCACATTTGTCTTAACGACCAACGCCCGCTCATACTAAAATACTCTTTTTCCTTATTGACAAATTATAATTTGTACTTTAAGAGTAGCTGAGCATGTCAAGTGCTAAAATTATAGATCAAAAAGCTTTATATATCTAAAGCATTGAGAAGTAATTTCTACTACTTTAAGTCATGCATTTGCGCAGTCATAATATTTCTTTTTCTTTTCAGGGTATATCTTGCTTGAGGAAGCTAGGCCCTCGCGCCAGTTAATGACTGAATAAATTACTTAATTATCATTAATTTGTATATATAGACGGTTGTGGCTGAACACTAAATATATCACTTATATTATGTTTATAGTTCATTTTCTTGATATATTAAAAACCAGCATTTAAATAGGGTTCTATATGTGTACTGTGTACTCAAATAACATAATTAACGTCTGTTTCTCGTATGTGGGAATTAAACTGCGTGTTTTTTTTGTCTTAGAATGGTATATTTAAAAATATGATTATATTTCTGACGCTGCCGTCAGTCTTCAACCGTCAGAATATTCAAGGATTCCGTTAGGTTAAGCGTTTATAACCAATTTAGAATTGAAGTTTTCTCAGCAAACTTGGAACAACAGTTGAACACAAAATCGCCCGTGCGACTGTAAAGCGTGACCTTTACTTGGTTAATTACATTTTAACAACAGCTGCAATAAGTCAGCCACGTTTGAGTTTTGAGTTTAAACTAAAATTAAAACATCAGACCGCTTTTGTTGTATTTTCAGTAAAAATAAGAGACTTTTTTGGTAGAAAAAGAAAGTTAATAGAATTTGTATTAACAATTTGATAGTCATAATATAAGTCCCTTTAGGCTGTACTGGCAGCCAAAATAGAATACCATTTTGGCTGCATTGGTACCATAATATGATGATATTTTTGTTATACAGTCAGTTAGATACAAGGCTTTTTGTGCTGGTTTGATAGTCAAAATATAAATATGTTTTCTGCACTGCCAAACAAAATACAATATTATTTTAGATGCACTAGAACAAAATAGAGGATAGATTGGTTGCATTTTGATTGCTGCATTGGTTGTCAAAGTTAATTGCTGCATTGCCAGTCAGAAATGGTAATTTTTGACTGGCAATGCAGCAATTATTAGCAATAAATAAATATTTATGTATTGAAATAGTAATATTTCAATACATACATACATAATTACGCCACGTGTACGCGAGTTGTTTTTATTATTAGATTAATTATTTAAACTATATATGTTTATATTATTTTTCTTTTCAAGTATACTGACAACAAATATTTCTTTTTAAGCTCTGAATTTCTCAAACTTGTAGACATGTACACCCCGTCAAAACCCAAATCATTGTCTTTTAAATTATCAGTGTAGATTGGACTTGTTATTATGTTAAGCCGGGTGAATTATAGATGTAATATTTTGCAAATTTAAGAGACTACCTATCATAAAAGTTCTCAAACTTTAAGAGAAAAACTACATAGATTACCATTTATGCAAATGCATTTCTTGTAAAATATATATCAATAAATAAGAACTGAATATTTCGCAGGAATTATGCATTTTTACATAGTTTTAAGACTAAAAATATGTTCTTTTATATTTAGTTATAAGTCAGCTTATTATTGTTTATAAAAACAATCGCACTATACCTTTACTATGTTGAGAAGGGTGTATGTACTACTTAATTTTATTGGTTATTTGGTTTAAGTGAATTGTTTGAAAAATGATTATATTTCGGTATTCACTCTAAAAAAAAAAAACAGCTCCAAACAAGAGCTGTGCACAAATTATTTTGTCGTGCTTATAAGCGAAACATAGCATTAATTAATTTATAGTGTTTTACGCGATTTGATTTGTGTGCATTTGTCGGAGCAACACTGCGCACATTGTAACAGCTGGCCGAGGCGCGCGGTCGTGGGTTGTCTCGTGTCTATTGCAGAATAATACCAGTCCATATTAATTATTCTAAGTTGTCTCATATATCCTTGAAGATATCCTGATAGGCAGAGTCATCTACAGTATGAGATCTATCTATCTAACTGCCTCAGTGGTGTAGTATGTGCGACTGCTGATCATGAGGTCTCGGGTTCGATACCCGGGTCGGGCAATGTTATTGAGCTTATTCGTGAAAAGAAAAGTTCTCAGTAGCAGCCCGGAGTTTGGAAATGTTCCCGGTACTGCAATAGGCTCGCCCCCTATTATGTGGGACTTAAACATAGCTGGCGGACCGTGGGTGTGTAATACACACCTGCCTACCCCTTTGGGGAATGCAGGTGTGACGCTGTGTTCTAACAACAATACATTTACATATTATCTAATCATATTTATTTCACTGTTAAATTTTCTTGATCTATTTAGTAAAAAATGTTGTCTATACTCTATTTACTTTAGCTCGAGACAAAATGTAAACAAAATGATTGCATTAAATTATGAGTATATTTATTTCTTTATAGCGATTATATATTTCAAGTATAATGGATATTGTCACATTGTAATCTAGAAACATGGATGGTAATTGTATTTTTAACGAATTATAATATGTAAACCCATTAGTTGGCCTTTATTTTCGCAATTCATCCTTCTCCTGGAGTAATTTAGGCACAGACCACGCTGGGTTGACATGATGGCATATCGTGGATGTTGCTTTGTATCAAAACAAGAATATGTCAGCCTGCTGAATTAATGGGCAGGCCACATCGCCCATGAATTTGTAACCGTCGAGGACCGTTCGTTGTGGTCTCAGACTAAATCTTAGTCTGAGGATTATGTGCTGGATTCACCAAAGAAAACAAAAGGTTGCGTCTTTGACACATTATGGTACGAAATTGCGATTCAGTTCAGTTTGGGTCCTAAACTGGATCGCAATAAGAGTTTGTAGTAAGCCTGCTCTTTGCATTAAGTTCATAGCTGTATTTTTTTTTGTCTGATTTGTGGCGATCATGATAATTCCGCCATTGACAATGTTCCCTTGATTATTTTGCTTAAATTTATGTGGTGGTCAGAACTCGGTAGGTATTTTTTAATATAGGTATCTATTGGAAAGCTTTGTGAAGGGAAATAAAATAATAAATTTAGAAATCTTAAGTCTGGAATCTGTTGAGTTAGGTACCTATAGCAAGAAGATAGCCGAATTATTAGGGTGCTAGAGTCGGTTGCCTAAAAACGTGATTCAGAGTCTGGTTGTGTGTTTCGTCACTAGGCCGATCTATGCTGACTAGGACGGTAATGATAGACTTTAGACGTCTTTAAAATAACTGTAATGTTCAATGAAAGGTACAAGGTAAAAATATTAGGCGCGCGCGACCACTGCGTTGCTCTGTCTCTTCGGCGAATGAATCGGGTGGGGGCAAGACGCGCCAGCGCCGCGGCCCCCTCGTCCCTACCCCTGCACCTCGTTGGCCTGCGCTGGAGAACCGGTCGCTTACGATGCGACCATAACTCCCGGGGTTGAAGAGTTATCTTCAAAATTATTAAGAGGGCAGAGCACGTTGAATGCCCTGCGAAGAACTCCCTTCTTGGTCTTGATGTCGGCGACTCTGGCGACGCCGTCTCTCCCAGGATGCACACGAAGGACGCGGCCGAGAAGCCACATCAATGGTGGAAGACCCTTTTCCTTCACGATGACCAGAGCTCCCTCCTTTAGTTGTCCTCTAGAGTGATGCCATTTTGCTCTCTGCTGAAGGGAGGACACATACTCATTAGAAAATCGATTCCAGAAATGTTGCTTTAGATATTCTATCCTCTGGAACCTCTGCAGATTTGTAATCTTCTCGCTAATGACTTGCGGGTGAGGCAAAAACATGAGTGACCTTCCAATTAGGAGATGGGCTGGAGTGAGAGGAGTGAGGTCTGAAGGATCATCGGAAAGGGCTGTAAGAGGCCTCGAATTCAAAATTGCTTCAACCTGAATAAGACATGTACTCATTTCCTCATAAGTGAGATGAGAAAGCCCTAAAATACGTCTCAGGTGATGTTTGACTGACTTGACAGCTGACTCCCATATGCCTCCAAAGTGCGGAGCGTATGCGGGTATAAAATTAAAATTAATACCTGTTTCAGACATCTCATTTGTGAAGTTTTGATTTAAAATGTTTGATAGTTCCTTAAAAGTACCTACAAAAGTCGTACCGTTATCCGAATAGATATTTTTCGGCTTACCCCGACGAGCTATAAATCTGTTTAGAGCTGCTATAAATGCCTCTTTAGTGAGGTCAGACACGAGCTCGAGATGCAATGCCTTGGTGGCGAGACAGATAAAAACACAAATGTAGGACTTTATGAGACGACATCCTCTCCCCTTACGATCGGCTATAAGAATTGGTCCAGCATAATCTGTCCCGGTCTCTAAGAAAGGAAACTCTAGGTGTAGTCGTTGCTTGGGAAGGTTTCCCATAAGAGGCTGAATGGTTTCGCCTTTGAACCTAAGACACTTCACACATGCGCGTACAATATTTTTTGCAAGGTTTCTACCTCCCAGTGGCCAATAACTATGCCTAATGGTTGTTAAAAGCAGTTGTGGACCTGCATGGAAGAGACGTTGATGATAAGCGTTAAAAATGAGTCTAGTCAAGTGATGCTTGCTACATAGTAATATAGGATGTTTCACGTTGTAATCATAAAATGAATTATGCAACCTACCACCTACTCGTATCAAGCCATTGTCTATGAAGGGTGATAGGGCGATAAGTCGATTTTTTCTGTGTAAACTCTTACCGGAGTTGAGCAGTTCGTATTCAGTAGGAAAAGACTCCTGCTGAGCTATGCGTAGAATATGCTTATTTGCTGATTCTAATTCAACTGATGTTAACGCACCGCTAGCTTTAACACCGGTAGGCGCACGACAGTTATTTAAAAATCTATATATAAATGCTATTATTCTTTGTAGTTTCGAAAATTTAGATGAATTGTTAATTAAATTTTGAATTGAATTTTTGTGATGTTTAGCGATTGTGTGCAGCGACCGGACCATCTCTGGTAACTTGTTTTCTGTGTTTGGCATGATGGGCCAAGAAGACGGACCCATTGCCAAATAAGAAGGGCCGGACCACCATAAGACTGAATCGCTAATGAGATTAGCGCTTAGTCCGCGAGAGACTAAGTCTGCGGGGTTCTCTTTGGAAGGAACATACTTCCAAGAGCAAGACCCAAAGCTCTCTTGAATTTCACACACACGATTCCGCACAAATTGCTTAAGGTGAGCTGGAGAAGATTTCAGCCAACCCAATACGATTGTGGAATCACACCAGAATATGCAATCGTCTGGCTTTATAGTAAGAGAGCTCAGTATTTTGTTGCATAACCTCGATCCGAGTAATGCTCCGCACAGCTCGAGTCGAGGTATTGTTGTTGGCTTGATAGGAGCCACCTTACTCTTTGATGCAAGGAGTTGAACTGTGACAACGTTGTTGACTGTTGTTGTGCGCACGTATACGCAGGCCCCATATGCCTTTTCAGAAGCATCTGTAAATATATGAAGCTGTATAGAAGATGGCTTATCACAAAAAATGTATCTGGGAATTTTGAGGTTATTGAGATGTGAGAGATTAAATGCAAAATTATTCCACAATATTTTAATCTCTTCTGGAATCTCGTCATCCCATGAACACTTTTCTGTCCAAAGTCTTTGCATTACTATCTTGGCTTCAACTATACAAGGGGAAATTAGCCCTAATGGATCGAAAACCTGCGCTATAGTGGAAAGAATTAAGCGTTTATTAATCTTTGTCTCTCCATGTACAACGGGACTGATAGAGAAGGTAAGATTATCTGTATTACATTGCCAATTAAGACCTAGAGTTTTTGAGAGCTCATTGGCACTAAGATTTACGGTGTTCGAATCCAAACTATGTTCACGCATGGTGTTCAAGACTTCGAGATCATTGGATTGCCACTTTCTGAGATTGAATTGCGCTGACTTCAACACACTTGTTACATTACGACAAAGAGCTATAGCATCGGAAGTAGTGCCTGCTCCACTCAGGAAATCATCTACGTAGAAGTCATGAGCTATAGCTTGACTTGTCTTAAGATCCGTAGTCTCCTTAGATAATTGAAGAAGGCAGCGGGTACTCAGAAAGGGTGCAGAAGCTGTACCGTAAGTAACAGTGTTTAAAGTGTACCTCTTAAGTGGTTGAGATGGGTCAGTCCTCCACAATATCTGCTGCAGAGAACGTTGGGGGGCGCTGATCTCTATCTGCCGATACATTTTCTCTATATCGGCTGAAACAACAATTTTATGTTGCCTAAAGCGTAGAAGAATGGAGAGCAAGTCATCCTGAATGGTGGGACCTACTGACTGTATGTCGTTAAAAGACTTGCCAGATGTCGTGACGGCTGATGCGTCGAATGCGTGTTGTGACACGCAGCTTTGTTGTCGCGCTCGACTCCCGTACAACGCCGTGGTGTGGCAAGAAGTAGGACTTATCTGTCGATATGGGATATTTAGTTAAGGACATGTGACCTAAATCTTCATAATCTTTCATGAATTTAACATAACGAGTTTTCAAGGCGATATCCTTTTCTAGCCTACGCTCTAATGAAAAAAACCTGCGCTTGGCTATCTCGTAGGAGTTTCCTAAGACCTCTGGCGACTCTTTAAGAGGAATAGCTACTACGAAACGCCCATCACTCTTACGCTTAGTGTTATCAATGAAAGATTGTTCACATGAATTTTCCTCTGCTGTGTAATTATGCCTAGAAGATACGGAATCGAGTTCCCAAAATCGAGTCAAGTCTGTAGAAGCATGATCGTCTTGTACAAACAAACAAGAGGGTTTCTGATTACATGGTTGATGAATGGTACCTGATATAATCCATCCCAGCTTGCTTTCAAAAATATGGGGATGATTCCTACCTAAGCTAATACGGTTAGTGCCTATTACGTTCCAAAAGACGTCAGCTCCCACGAGTATATCAATGGAAGATGGGACATTATAAGACGGATCTGCCAAACAAATACCAGAAGGCATAGGCATGTCGTGCGTGTCTATGTATGTATTTGGTATGTGAGCTGTTATTTTAGGCATAACATAACAGTCAATTTCCATTTTGTAATCACTGCTATAAGACTCTAAATGAAGATAGCAAGATTTGGTACTGTCAGAAAATTGATTATTTATGCCAGTGACCCTAGACTTGGCTGTACGAGTAATTAAATTAAGCTTACGACACAAGTCCTGAGTCACAAAGTTTGCCGTGCTTCCATTGTCAAGCAGGACTCGGGCGCAGTGCTGCTTGCCTTCTCTGTCCATCACCTTCACAAGTGCTGTGGACAGTATGACATAACGGAATGAGTTGGATGAATGAATATTAGCTGATAAGGCAACATTTTCGTTATTAGGTTTTGAGTTTTCCTCGCTATGTAATAAGGTATTATGTTTAAGTTTACAATATTTGCAATGGCCCAGTCTACACTTAACATCGGTATGACCCGGACGTAAGCAGTTAAGACACAGTTTTGATTCTTTTGCTTTTGATATCCGTGTCTCGACTGGAAAACACCTGAAGTTTTCACAGCTGAAAACATAATGATCCCTTTTACAAATAGGACAAATCGGACAAGATGGCTTTTTATAATTTGATTTAGAAGTAGATGTTGCGATAAAACTCTTAGGTTTGCTATATAATGTTCTGTTTTTATCGCTCTTTTCTTTTGTATTTTGTGCCTCCTCAATCGTCTCTAATAGATTTGACCTACTATGAACGAATTTGACAAAGCATTCTAAGGAAGGAGCCTCACTTAATGTATTTCTGTATTCTTCCCAGTGTCTACTAGTCACAGGATCTAATTTAGAAGACATTATATGTATGATAATTGTGTCCCAGTGTTGAACAGGTTGGTTGAGAGTTGCTAGTGCTCTAAGATTTTTATTGGTACTGTCTACAATCTGTCGCAAAGCTTGACTAGACTCCTTGTGCACCGGTTCAACATTAAACAGTGCTTGAACATGATTATGAACTAATAATTGATTGTTGTCGTACCTATCACATAGTAACCTCCATGCAGTCTGATAATTATCGGCCCTGAAATCTAAACTCTGTATTATGATACTTGCACTTCCATGAAGTGAAGTGCGTAAATAGTGAAATTTTGTTATTTCGTCAGTTGATTTATCATCATGTATTAATGATGTGTAAATGTCTTTAAACTCGAGCCAATTCTTACAGCCCCCGCTGAAGTGAGGTAAGTTGATGATAGGTAGCCTAACGTGTTTCTTTTTCTGTGACACCACCGTAGAATTAGCATCTGACGAGCCTACCTCAGAGTTAGCGGTCCCTTCGCGTTGCGCGCGATACCTTTCCACCAGCTCTCGCGCAGCAGCCAGGGTACTGTAGTAGCATGTCTCAAACTGCTCACGCTCGGTATACAGCTCGTCGGGGGTGTCCGCAAGCAGCTCCAACTCGGTCTGAAGTTCATCATAAGGAACATATAAGGCGACTATTTTATCAATTCTAATATCTAGTTCTAAAAGTTGTGCATCACTTAATTTAGTGCTGGTTTTAGCTATAGAAAAATAGCTTGAAAACTGCGTAAGCTTAGCTTTTATGGATCCACGTTTTTTAATTAAATCGTGCATTTTTATATCACTGCTTAGTGCCATTTTAATATGAGCAATATAGTGCTGTTAAATAAAGGGAAAAACAAAAGATTTAATAAGCGAAAGCAGCGATTGAAGTAGTGCAGATAACAGATATCTTGCAATAGCCAATAGTTTATAAAATTAAATGCAATTAAAAACAATAAACACTACCTAATTATAATATATTATACTAAACTGAATCAATTATCTTATTTAAATCTGCAATGAAATGTATCACTAACTTGCTAACAAAAAACGTGTAGGCGCTTTAGAGTTTCCTTGAAAGAAATTATTGATTCACTATTGTAAGTAAACAATATGATAAAATTATTTAAAATTTAAAGCATATGAATTAACTGAAAAAATTTAAATTATTCTAATGAAAATATGATTTTATGATATGAAATGAGTTGATGTATTGTGATATTATGTAATATGACACTACAAGTATGTCTAAACTACAAATGAAAACTAAATAATTGTAAAATTACTATGTTAATAAATGACTATGAAGATATATGACTATGAGAAGAGGCAAAGCAATATGAATTTTGCATGAATAAGGCATGGAATGGTGTGAATATTATGGTTGTGATAAGATGTGATGGATGAATGAGTGGTTATTGGAAAGATCTCACAGTTTGTTGCTCGTCCGTTGGTAACGTTCGTTGAAATTCAAATTCCAATTCCAGTAGGTATGTTTGCTTTTTCTCACGGTGACCATTAACACACTTCTCGACTGCCGTTGCACGGATGATATTAATGAAGAGGAGTTTCTGAAGCTCGTTGATGTTAAGAAAGGCACTGATGTGAAGACCTTTTGCTTTAACATACGTTTGAAGAAGTCACTCCTTAAATATCCAATTTCCGTATGTAGAATATAGTATGTTGAGTCGTATACGCTGCCAGAAACACCCGTAGCTTGCCGGTGAAGATATCTTGAAGCAGATGTATCTCAAAGAGGCTGTCGCTAACGGTAAATTTCAAATTTCTTCCTTGACCTTAGGCGCGTTCAAACCTTTCGAAGGACCTTATGGATGTGTATTTTGTCACTAGGCCGATCTATGCTGACTAGGACGGTAATGATAGACTTTAGACGTCTTTAAAATAACTGTAATGTTCAATGAAAGGTACAAGGTAAAAATATTAGGCGCGCGCGACCACTGCGTTGCTCTGTCTCTTCGGCGAATGAATCGGGTGGGGGCAAGACGCGCCAGCGCCGCGGCCCCCTCGTCCCTACCCCTGCACCTCGTTGGCCTGCGCTGGAGAACCGGTCGCTTACGATGCGACCAGAGTCCTACAAGAGGCATGGTTATTCCGGCTCTGGCGTTGAATTGTTTTATTTATTAACTAAGACAATAATAGTAATCTAATCGCTAAAATATATAAGAAGAATCGTTAAATAATTCTCTCGCGAATATTTATCTTTTTCCCTGGACTTACGAAATCAGGAGAATATTGGTATACCTATACACACTTTGTTATGGAAGTCAATTCAAAACTACAGGTTTTTTAGTTATTTTGTATTTATTAAAAATCGCAAATGCAAATTTACAAATTACATAAATCAGAAAATCGATAAATGTCAGTTTATTGTTGAAACATACACTTTTATCGTTTTCGACAAGAATACGAAGTCCTATAAATAATGTCTTACTAAAAATACAGAATAAAGCTTAGGTTATAAAAAAATGTAAAAAAAGTCAGTCTATATCACATACGTTATATAAGTAAAAAATAACTCTACAAGGGATAAATATGACTAACACAATATAGACATAATTATTACAATAATTAATTATTACTAATTTCCTACAACGATAATTATAGTTAATTACTGTAATAAATATTAACATTATAATTGAGTGCACGCCGGGAGCTCGCAGACGCCGCTGCGCACTCGTCCTGATGATGAGCATCGGATATGCTCGAAACCCGGGTCGACGTAATCGATCCTAAACGTGAGTTACTATCGGTATTATAATAAATCTAATATGTTTGATACATCTCACGATAATTTCAATACTAAAACATTATAATTAATTAGAGTCAAAAAAAGTTTATTAATATGTGATATTTTTTTTTTAATAGTGAGAAGACTGATTCACGGCCATTCTAGACAAATAGATACTTTATATATTTGACAAGCACACAACATTGATAGGCCAAAATTTACGAGCTTAACGCCCAACTTTATTAAATTACAAAAACGTTTATAATAACACCAATTTTGCGGCATTTTTAAGTGCCTATTCGGAATGTTAAATCTATGTATATAATTATATCAACAATTTTGTTTTATGAAATTATATTAATTATTTTAGATATACTAAACGTTTTTACCAAAAATGTAATTCTTAAAAGTAGTATTTTTTTTTACCAAAAATGGGAATTAAGTTTTCCCAAGTAACCGTTTTTTCATTGACAGACCTTTAAGTAGCTATAATCGCGATTATATTAATCCACTAAGAAAATCTAACTAATAAAATAATCATGTTCAGGTTAAATAAACTTACTAAACTTTACCTATACCTAACTCTGGCACTAAGCTTATACAAAATCTACTTCAGTTTTACTGTAAGTAACACTAATAATCATTATAAAAAGCTACACCTATCATTCAACATTAATTCTAAAATACAATTTTAGCTGCCGATTTGGATTGATTTTACAGAATATATATAAATTTAGGCAATGTAAACTTCTTCAAGTAATAATAATAATTTGCGACAAGAGATCGTTACGAGATTGTAGGGGCGACATATTTAATGCAATTTAAGTATATCTATTAATATATCTTAAAAAAAATGGGATTTTACTTGCAATAATCAAGTAATGCTTGCTTAACACATGCTATAGGTATTAAAAATAATTACTACAAGAGTGAGTAACAGGAACTAAAAATATCGACTAAAATTGAAGTCTTAAGTCAGTTCAGTCTTAAGAACTATGAGATTTCCAATTAGGTGAGATTAATTATAACTTAAACGTATCTTATAACTATAAATGCAGCATCTGGTCACTTTCTCTTATATAATGTACAATAGGTATTATAATAAAAAAAATTGAATAAATATAATTAATAGCAATTTTGAATTGATAAGAAAATGCGGTACACGTACAAAACGGTTGGGATAGTAAAATCGCTAATTTAAATAAAAAAAATATGAATAACAACATGGATTTTAGTTAGAGTTATAATTGGAAATTCATCTTTCAGTCCCGCTGAGTGAGCTTGATAGGAAAAACAAAATGGCGGGTCTGTTGACACACAAGAAATACAAAATGGCGGGTCTCCCTCAAAGTAATCCTATATTCTAAGATTTCGATTCAATCAGGACGTTTCGTATCAATTTCGGACGACAATTACTTATTCACTAAATGGATAAATATAATTATGTGTATAACTAGACAAACAGTACTTATAACATTTACACCTGACATTTACATTTGACCTTGAACACCTCAAAGAGGAATTGTCGCATGTTCAGGAGGTACTTAAGAAAAACGGTTATAAAATGGATTGCATACGACCCAGACGCAGATGCAAACGGGCAGCTAATTACGATGTAGACAGACAGCCGGTGTTCTTACCGTATGTAAAAGGGATAACTGATAAAGTTGGAGATGTGTTGCGGAGACTATCAATAAAAACTATATATACACCCTTATCTAAAGTGGCGCAACAAGTCCGTACAGCAAAGGATATTATCCCATTCCGAACACCAGGTGTTTACAAAATTGACTGTAGCTGCGGGAGTTCTTATATCGGCCAAACAAAGAGATCCATCACCGAGAGAGTGAAAGAGCATATCGCAGCCGTAAAGAATAGTCAGCCCGGCAGCAAGTCAGCGATTGCGGTGCATCTACTGGAATCCGGTACAAATCACTGGATAGCGTTTCACGACCCTAAAATCCTCTCCACCGAACGTCATTTCTACCCAAGGCTGGTCCGTGAGGCGATAGAAATCAAAAAGTATCGAAATTGCAACCGAGGAGATGGTTTTAGGTTGTCAACATCGTGGAACCCCGTAGTGGCTAAGTGTCCGCGTCGCGATTTGTGTCCCAAAAAAACGGTCGACACCGTTAGTGTTGTGTGTAGGGACTTTAACAAACAGTAATTAACTAACAGTAATAGTCATTAAACACAAAGTGAAAAATGTGAAATGGAAAATAACAGTCACGAGCAGGATGTGAACCTGCATCTCCTGGATACCGTCAAGATGCTTTGCCAATTCAGCCATCGTGACAATTGCTCCTGACTGCTAATTTCGATAACACATTCATACTTAACGTCTTTGGGTGACGCCTGCGCCATCTGTCGGAACACATTTTTCACTTTGTGTTTAATGTATAGTTCTAAGCATGTCAAATGCCAAAAACATATATAAAAATATCTAAATAGTAGTAGTCATTTATTGCTTTGCTCGTTTTTTTATGACGAATGATCGTAAATGTAAAATAATATTTTAAAGATTTGTGACTTTATTACTAAGTACCAGGATTGTAAGTAGGTTGAACTTAAAACTGTTTTAAAACCTTTGTCTCAGTTCGTTAGTAAACAGATGTAGTTGTATAAGTATATATTCAAACGGACAGTTTTTAGCTTGATTTTGTTCGTGACACTGTATCTTGTTAGTATTGATGATCGAAGGTTAACATATTTTAAGTGTTGGTAAAAGATAATGAAGTCATTAAAACGCCACGAGGTTCTATTTAGAATCGTAGGTGGTACAAAAACTCTTACTGGATTTTTCTATCAGATAATTATTAGTAGGAGCGTTTAGTTTGGAATGAAACATTCCATAGATGCTATATTAGATCTATGCTTACGAAGATAAAAATATAAAATTATCTAAGCAATCCCAAGTTCAATAGTGAAGACGGAATAGGGAAGTCATTGCAATGAAAATACTGTTTGTCCATTATCACATATAAAACTTATTAGTCTAAATAATTATAGTATTCAGTCTTAACTACTATTTCTATATACACTTGGCAGTATCGTTTAGCTTTCGTCATTTTTGTATAAATACAAGCCGATTGGCTGGAACGATTTCGATGCAAACAATAAAACAAGAAGACAGTAAATGATGACAGAATTTGACTTGACTTTAGGCCCTTCTAGACTGCCACGCTTTAAGATCGTATCATTCACTTTAGATAAAAGTCTAAAACAGTAGAATTAAACCTTCTTTAATTAGGCTCTATGTTTTAAGTAGTTTTTTTTTTATAATTTGGTCGTTCAAATTATATTGTCTGCACAAAATCGATTAAAATTAAACTTAAATTATAGTTAAATAACTAATCTATAATCAAATAGTAAATGCATCAAAATGGCTATATATTTCACTATAATTAATGCTTAATATCAATTAATTAGAGTTATCTTAATATTGAATTATTTGTTCTAATTGCAAAGTCCCAAAAAAGTCTCTCATTTTAGAGACTAAAGTGATGCAGATATCCTATAAATTACAATAATACCAAAACACTACAGGCATTTAACAACATGACTTTGATTTGAGTACTGATCCTGTAGTCAATGCATAAGGTATTTTGCAGATAAGACACAATGGCTAAGGAATAATCCTTGTATCGCGGGGACTTTACAAACTTACAATTTCACGGATACAAAGTACACCCAGATATAGAACAACCATTTGTGGATCACACAAAAATCCTGTAGATTAAAAGTTTATAAGACATAATATACCTATTGTACCTCGTCAGTGTATTTTCCTGGAACATCATCAGAATAGTCGCTAAAATAAGTTATTACTCCTTGCTACCAAATCAAATTATTGCCAACCATTACTTGCTTTATTCTTCGTTTTTTTCCTGAGATTGTTGTGAGGTCGTTTCAGAAGTAATATCCTGAAGTATGGACGTTAATTCTTCGTAAATCTCCGTGAACTGTGGACGGTCGGCCGGGCATTTGCTCCAACAACGTTTCTGAGGAAAAACATAGGTATAATCGCGTAATATTATTTTTTGTCAATGATTTTTTAATGTAAAAATACCATGGGCTTGGGAAGCCTATGATTGATTGTATGTCAATAGTCTGTACAAGTTCCGCATTACTCTGTACTCTCAGATACTGGGTGGATCTTCTTTGTACCACGCCCACAGAAGAGAGAATAGAAAGTAAAAGGGCGGTAAGAAAAATTAACATTTAGTTACTTACGAGTAAAGTTGCGAGCGCATCGGGCATCGAACTCGGGACAGTCCATTCCAGAGTGCCACTCTTCAATCTTTCCAAAACTGAGTTGTCATTCAACTTAGCGAATGGTAGTTCCGCTTTAGTGTATATCTGTACAGAAATGATTAAGTGATTACGTAAAAAAACTATTCGCAACATCGTCCGCGTAAACTTTTATTTTTTATTTTTTGTTCGTACTTCTAATATATTTTCTTAAATAAATATACAAAGTTTTCACTACCTATCAGCATTTTACTAGAAACAAATTTTTGTGCAAGCGGAAAATTCAAATCCACTTTCAATACCAGTCTTTTTATTCCTACGTTTAACCGCAAACATAATAGCAGCTTAGTGATTCATTTAATATCGTCCAGAGAGTAACAAAACAAGTAATCTCTGGACGTCTGGCAGATGTTAAAACATAAAATTATTTTGTAGGAAGAAAATGATCATAACTTTTTCAATGTTAAATTGCATAAAATTATGACATTAATGTATCCTAATACTATAATATATTATAATAAATGAGAATATTGTTTCAGTCTTATATAATTCTTGGTAAGCGCCCTCTCACTATCCATGACGAACTAAAACTGTTATTGGTTTATTGATTGACGTTATGCTTCCTAGTTACACGCTTTTGTCAACAGATGGCGTTAAAACAATTTAAATAAATTGGCGTGGCGTCGTCGCCACGCTAACGGCCGGTTTTATCCTCCCTCCTCATTAGATGTATTCATATACTCTCCAGCAGATCATTTACGAGGTTTTGGCGCTGCCACTGTAAGGATGTAACTCTGCTTTTTAAATTACAGTACATAATGTGATTAGAAATGATTTGATTGTATAAGAAACACATTGCCAATTCAGCCATCGTGACCCTTGCTCCCGACTGCTAATTTCGATAACACATTCATACTTAACGTCTTTGGGTGACGCTTGTACCATCTGTCGGAAGTATTTTCATACATTATACCGACCAGGTAAACTCAATTTTACAATTAAGATTTTACCTAATAATGACGCAAACCCTATAAATATTTAGATATTTTTATATATATTTTTAGCATTTGACATGCTTAGCAACATACATTAAACACAAAGTGAAAAATGTGAAATCGAAAATAACAGTCACGAGCAGGATTCGAACCTGCATCTCCTGGATACCGTCCAGATGCTTTGCCAATTCAGCCATCGTGACCCTTGCTCCCGACTGCTAATTTCGATACCACATTCATACTTAACGTCTTTGGGTGACGCTTGTACCATCTGTCGGAAGTATTTTCATACATTATACCGACCAGGTAAACTTAATTTTACCTTTAAGATTTTATCTAATAATGACGTAAACCCTATAAATATCTAATTTTTATATATATTTTTAGCATTTGACATGCTTAGCAACATACATTAAACGCAAAGTGAAAAATGTGAAATCGAAAATAACAGTCACGAGCAGGATTCGAACCTGCATCTCCTGGATACCGTCCAGATGCTTTGCCAATTCAGCAATCGTGACCCTTGCTCCCGACTGCTAATTTCGATAACACATTCATACTTAACGTCTTTGGGTGACGCTTGTACCATCTGTCGGAAGTATTTTCATACATTATACCGACCAGGTAAACTCAATTTTACAATTAAGATTTTACCTAATAATGACGCAAACCCTATAAATATTTAGATATTTTTATATATATTTTTAGCATTTCACATGCTTAGCAACATACATTAAACACAAAGTGAAAAATGTGAAATCGAAAATAACAGTCACGAGCACGATTCGAACCTGCATCTCCTGGATACCGTCCAGATGCTTTGCCAATTCAGCCATCGTGACCCTTGCTCCCGACTGCTAATTTCGATAACACATTCATACTTAACGTCTTTGGGTGACGCTTGTACCATCTGTCGGAAGTATTTTCATACATTATACCGACCAGGTAAACTTAATTTTACAATTAAGATTTTATCTAATAATGACGTAAACCCTATAAATATTTAGATATTTTTATATATATTTTTAGCATTTGACATGCTTAGCAACATACATTAAACACAAAGTGAAAAATGTGAAATCGAAAATAACAGTCACGAGCAGGATTCGAACCTGCATCTCCTGGATACCGTCCAGATGCTTTGCCAATTCAGCCATCGTGACCCTTGCTCCCGACTGCTAATTTCGATAACACATTCATACTTAACGTCTTTGGGTGACGCTTGTACCATCTGTCGGAAGTATTTTCATACATTATACCGACCAGGTAAACTCAATTTTACAATTAAGATTTTACCTAATAATGACGCAAACCCTATAAATATTTAGATATTTTTATATATATTTTTAGCATTTGACATGCTTAGCAACATACATTAAACACAAAGTGAAAAATGTGAAATCGAAAATAACAGTCACGAGCAGGATTCGAACCTGCATCTCCTGGATACCGTCCAGATGCTTTGCCAATTCAGCCATCGTGACCCTTGCTCCCGACTGCTAATTTCGATACCACATTCATACTTAACGTCTTTGGGTGACGCTTGTACCATCTGTCGGAAGTATTTTCATACATTATACCGACCAGGTAAACTTAATTTTACAATTAAGATTTTATCTAATAATGACGTAAACCCTATAAATATTTAGATATTTTTATATATATTTTTAGCATTTGACATGCTTAGCAACATACATTAAACACAAAGTGAAAAATGTGAAATCGAAAATAACAGTCACGAGCAGGATTCGAACCTGCATCTCCTGGATACCGTCCAGATGCTTTGCCAATTCAGCCATCGTGACCCTTGCTCCCGACTGCTAATTTCGATACCACATTCATACTTAACGTCTTTGGGTGACGCTTGTACCATCTGTCGGAAGTATTTTCATACATTATACCGACCAGGTAAACTTAATTTTACAATTAAGATTTTATCTAATAATGACGTAAACCCTATAAATATTTAGATATTTTTATATATATTTTTAGCATTTGACATGCTTAGCAACATACATTAAACACAAAGTGAAAAATGTGAAATCGAAAATAACAGTCACGAGCAGGATTCGAACCTGCATCTCCTGGATACCGTCCAGATGCTTTGCCAATTCAGCCATTGTGTCCCTTGCTCCCGACTGCTAATTTCGATAACACATTCATACTTAACGTCTTTGGGTGACGCTTGTACCATCTGTCGGAAGTATTTTCATACATTATACCGAAATATATCTAAATAGCTTTCTCTTCTTGGTATTGTAAAACATAATTAAAAATTCGGAGAGCTATTGGCATATTCATGCTGCATAAAAGTAACTTACTTCCCACACGGTGGCAGCGAACATGTATACGTCAGACTTGGTAGAGTAGTCGCTCTCTAGGACAGCCTCTGGCGGCATCCAGCGAAGTGGAATCACCTGGATAGAAATTATATAAAAAAAATTATATTATATAAAAATTCTTCTCTTCCGATAAAAATCTGAGTGAGAAATATTTTAATCCAGAGATTATTGTTACATACACTGTACATATGGTGCAGTGGTTAGAGAGTTTCGAGTATGGGTGTATTTTACCCGCGCAGTTCATAGCATAAACCAGCCATCTTTTTCTACGATCTTTTAATCAAGGAACATATGTTTACCTAAATAATAATTTATTAAAACTGAAATATTAGATAGCTTTGCTAGACCACTCAAGTCGACGGTTTACAAGGTCTTAATTTTAGTGCCCGTACCTGTTCATGCAGCTTGTAGTATTCATGGGAGTCTGGGCCTCGGGTGAGCGCAGGGAACGACAACTTCAACTGGAGTTTCGATGTGATCACGCAGTTACGGGCGGCGATGTCACTATTGTAATATTGATTATTTTAATTTCAAATAATTCTTTAGTTTAACTAATAATAATTTTGAACAAGAAAGAAAGATTAAGGGTGCTATCGAACCAATCAAAAACAATCAACTGTAAGGTTTTAGATATATTTTCCCTAATTTTTGGGGTAACTTGTCAATTAACTATTTTAGTGGCAACACTATGAGTACTTATCGCAACGCGGGCTCAGTTATTTCTATTATTATGGTTTATCTGTGCTCAATGGTTAGTAAGCTTGGGTTGACCGAAGTGTGCAAACGTAGTTTATAGTGACAATTGATTTTAAGAAAATATAGGAATTTTAGTGTAGAATAGAATTTACAATTCTGTGTTTAATTATAACGACGTTTGGTGCCTGTAATAAGATCGGGATAGCTTACACAATGATCTTTCTTTTAAAGTTTAGTCGACTATGAATTAATTATATCTTACTCATGTTGCTTGCTATGTAAACAAAACAATTAACGTTTCTTAGAGCCTATGTTTAAACCACGAAGACGTTAATGCAATAATAACTGTTATAATCGATAGATATAATCCGATCAAAGATGAAATGTCAGTTTTCAATGTAAAATGTTTGCATTATTTCTACTCTATAATTAGTAGAAATAATTAAATGCAAATTAATTAAAAAAAAAATGTAGTTCTGCATTTATAGTATCAGTAACATTTACAGTATTAATAGTTACAGCAGTTAGCCACACTTATTTTTATTTAATATTTTCACATGTAAAAGCGACATTTAGAAAAATCATTCATCGATTTATGGTTTGTTTACCTTTTACGGCTTCCTGAATAGAGTATAGATAAATTGGTACACGTTAACGAATTTTACGTTAAACGTCAGCAGCAGTGCACGTACCGGTGCGTGTGGCGCGCGGCGGCGCCGCCAGTACTGTAAGTGCACGTACCGGTGCGTGTGGCGCGCGGCGGTCAGGCGAGCGCCGGCGCCAGTACTGTAAGTGCACGTACCGGTGCGTGTGGCGCGCGGCGGTCAGGCGAGCGCCGGCGCCAGTACTGTAAGTGCACGTACCGGTGCGTGTGGCGCGCGGCGGTCAGGCGAGCGGCGGCGCCAGTACTGTAAGTGCACGTACCGGTGCGTGTGGCGCGCGGCGGTCAGGCGAGCGGCGGCGCCAGTACTGTAAGTGCACGTACCGGTGCGTGTGGCGCGCGGCGGTCAGGCGAGCGGCGGCGCCAGTACTGTAAGTGCACGTACCGGTGCGTGTGGCGCGCGGCGGTCAGGCGAGCGCCGGCGCCAGTACTGTAAGTGCACGTACCGGTGCGTGTGGCGCGCGGCGGTCAGGCGAGCGGCGGCGCCAGTACTGTAAGTGCACGTACCGGTGCGTGTGGCGCGCGGCGGTCAGGCGAGCGGCGGCGCCAGTACTGTAAGTGCACGTACCGGTGCGTGTGGCGCGCGGCGGTCAGGCGAGCGGCGGCGCCAGTACTGTAAGTGCACGTACCGGTGCGTGTGGCGCGCGGCGGCCAGGCAAGCGGCGCCGCCAGTACTGTAAGTGCACGTACCGGTGCGTGTGGCGCGCGGCGGTCAGGCGAGCGGCGGCGCCAGTACTGTAAGTGCACGTACCGGTGCGTGTGGCGCGCGGCGGCACCGCCAGTACTGTAAGTGCACGTACCGGTGCGTGTGGCGCGCGGCGGCCAGGCGAGCGGCGGCACCGCCAGTACTGTAAGTGCACGTACCGGTGCGTGTGGCGCGCGGCGGCCAGGCGAGCGGCGGCACCGCCAGTACTGTAAGTGCACGTACCGGTGCGTGTGGCGCGCGGCGGCCAAGCGAGCGGCGGCACCGCCAGTACTGTAAGTGCACGTACCGGTGCGTGTGGCGCGCGGCGGCACCGCCAGTACTGTAAGTGCACGTACCGGTGCGTGTGGCGCGCGGCGGCCAGGCGAGCGGCGGCACCGCCAGTACTGTAAGTGCACGTACCGGTGCGTGTGGCGCGCGGCGGGCAGGCGAGCGGCGGCACCGCCAGTACTGTAAGTGCACGTACCGGTGCGTGTGGCGCGCGGCGGCCAGGCGAGCGGCGGCACCGCCAGTACTGTAAGTGCACGTACCGGTGCGTGTGGCGCGCGGCGGCACCGCCAGTACTGTAAGTGCACGTACCGGTGCGTGTGGCGCGCGGCGGCACCGCCAGTACTGTAAGTGCACGTACCGGTGCGTGTGGCGCGCGGCGGCACCGCCAGTACTGTAAGTGCACGTACCGGTGCGTGTGGCGCGCGGCGGCACCGCCAGTACTGTAAGTGCACGTACCGGTGCGTGTGGCGCGCAGCGGCCAGGCGAGCGGCGGCACCGCCAGTACTGTAAGTGCACGTACCGGTGCGTGTGGCGCGCGGCGGCCAGGCGAGCGGCGGCACCGCCAGTACTGTAAGTGCACGTACCGGTGCGTGTGGCGCGCGGCGGCACCGCCAGTACTGTAAGTGCACGTACCGGTGCGTGTGGCGCGCGGCGGCCAGGCGAGCGGCGGCACCGCCAGTACTGTAAGTGCACGTACCGGTGCGTGTGGCGCGCGGCGGCACCGCCAGTACTGTAAGTGCACGTACCGGTGCGTGTGGCGCGCGGCGGCCAGGCGAGCGGCGGCACCGCCAGTACTGTAAGTGCACGTACCGGTGCGTGTGGCGCGCGGCGGCACCGCCAGTACTGTAAGTGCACGTACCGGTGCGTGTGGCGCGCGGCGGCCAGGCGAGCGGCGGCACCGCCAGTACTGTAAGTGCACGTACCGGTGCGTGTGGCGCGCGGCGGCACCGCCAGTACTGTAAGTGCACGTACCGGTGCGTGTGGCGCGCGGCGGCACCGCCAGTACTGTAAGTGCACGTACCGGTGCGTGTGGCGCGCGGCGGCACCGCCAGTACTGTAAGTGCACGTACCGGTGCGTGTGGCGCGCGGCGGCACCGCCAGTACTGTAAGTGCACGTACCGGTGCGTGTGGCGCGCGGCGGCACCGCCAGTACTGTAAGTGCACGTACCGGTGCGTGTGGCGCGCGGCGGCACCGCCAGTACTGTAAGTGCACGTACCGGTGCGTGTGGCGCGCGGCGGCCAGGCGAGCGGCGGCACCGCCAGTACTGTAAGTGCACGTACCGGTGCGTGTGGCGCGCGGCGGCACCGCCAGTACTGTAAGTGCACGTACCGGTGCGTGTGGCGCGCGGCGGCCAGGCGAGCGGCGGCACCGCCAGTACTGTAAGTGCACGTACCGGTGCGTGTGGCGCGCGGCGGCCAGGCGAGCGCCGGCGCCGGCCAGCTGCGCCGCCAGTACTGTAAGTGCACGTACCGGTGCGTGTGGCGCGCGGCGGCCAGGCGAGCGCCGGCGCCGGCCAGCTGCGCCGCCAGTACTGTAAGTGCACGTACCGGTGCGTGTGGCGCGCGGCGGCCAGGCGAGCGCCGGCGCCGGCCAGCTGCGCCGCCAGTACTGTAAGTGCACGTACCGGTGCGTGTGGCGCGCGGCGGCCAGGCGAGCGCCGGCGCCGGCCAGCTGCGCCGCCAGTACTGTAAGTGCACGTACCGGTGCGTGTGGCGCGCGGCGGCCAGGCGAGCGCCGGCGCCGGCCAGCTGCGCCGCCAGTACTGTAAGTGCACGTACCGGTGCGTGTGGCGCGCGGCGGCCAGGCGAGCGCCGGCGCCGGCCAGCTGCGCCGCCAGTACTGTAAGTGCACGTACCGGTGCGTGTGGCGCGCGGCGGCCAGGCGAGCGCCGGCGCCGGCCAGCTGCGCCGCCAGTACTGTAAGTGCACGTACCGGTGCGTGTGGCGCGCGGCGGCCAGGCGAGCGCCGGCGCCGGCCAGCTGCGCCGCCAGTACTGTAAGTGCACGTACCGGTGCGTGTGGCGCGCGGCGGCCAGGCGAGCGGCGGCACCGCCAGTACTGTAAGTGCACGTACCGGTGCGTGTGGCGCGCGGCGGCACCGCCAGTACTGTAAGTGCACGTACCGGTGCGTGTGGCGCGCGGCGGCCAGGCGAGCGCCGGCGCCGGCCAGCTGCGCCGCCAGTACTGTAAGTGCACGTACCGGTGCGTGTGGCGCGCGGCGGCCAGGCGAGCGGCGGCACCGCCAGTACTGTAAGTGCACGTACCGGTGCGTGTGGCGCGCGGCGGCACCGCCAGTACTGTAAGTGCACGTACCGGTGCGTGTGGCGCGCGGCGGCCAGGCGAGCGGCGGCACCGCCAGTACTGTAAGTGCACGTACCGGTGCGTGTGGCGCGCGGCGGCACCGCCAGTACTGTAAGTGCACGTACCGGTGCGTGTGGCGCGCGGCGGCACCGCCAGTACTGTAAGTGCACGTACCGGTGCGTGTGGCGCGCGGCGGCCAGGCGAGCGCCGGCGCCGGCCAGCTGCGCCGCCAGTACTGTAAGTGCACGTACCGGTGCGTGTGGCGCGCGGCGGCCAGGCGAGCGGCGGCACCGCCAGTACTGTAAGTGCACGTACCGGTGCGTGTGGCGCGCGGCGGCCAGGCGAGCGCCGGCGCCGGCCAGCTGCGCCGCCAGTACTGTAAGTGCACGTACCGGTGCGTGTGGCGCGCGGCGGCCAGGCGAGCGGCGGCACCGCCAGTACTGTAAGTGCACGTACCGGTGCGTGTGGCGCGCGGCGGCCAGGCGAGCGGCGGCACCGCCAGTACTGTAAGTGCACGTACCGGTGCGTGTGGCGCGCGGCGGCCAGGCGAGCGGCGGCACCGCCAGTACTGTAAGTGCACGTACCGGTGCGTGTGGCGCGCGGCGGCCAGGCGAGCGGCGGCACCGCCAGTACTGTAAGTGCACGTACCGGTGCGTGTGGCGCGCGGCGGCCAGGCGAGCGGCGGCACCGCCAGTACTGTAAGTGCACGTACCGGTGCGTGTGGCGCGCGGCGGCACCGCCAGTACTGTAAGTGCACGTACCGGTGCGTGTGGCGCGCGGCGGCACCGCCAGTACTGTAAGTGCACGTACCGGTGCGTGTGGCGCGCGGCGGCACCGCCAGTACTGTAAGTGCACGTACCGGTGCGTGTGGCGCGCGGCGGCCAGGCGAGCGCCGGCGCCGGCCAGCTGCGCCGCCAGTACTGTAAGTGCACGTACCGGTGCGTGTGGCGCGCGGCGGCCAGGCGAGCGGCGGCACCGCCAGTACTGTAAGTGCACGTACCGGTGCGTGTGGCGCGCGGCGGCCAGGCGAGCGGCGGCACCGCCAGTACTGTAAGTGCACGTACCGGTGCGTGTGGCGCGCGGCGGCCAGGCGAGCGGCGGCACCGCCAGTACTGTAAGTGCACGTACCGGTGCGTGTGGCGCGCGGCGGCCAGGCGAGCGGCGGCACCGCCAGTACTGTAAGTGCACGTACCGGTGCGTGTGGCGCGCGGCGGCCAGGCGAGCGCCGGCGCCGGCCAGCTGCGCCGCCAGTACTGTAAGTGCACGTACCGGTGCGTGTGGCGCGCGGCGGCCAGGCGAGCGCCGGCGCCGGCCAGCTGCGCCGCCAGTACTGTAAGTGCACGTACCGGTGCGTGTGGCGCGCGGCGGCCAGGCAAGCGGCGGCACCGCCAGTACTGTAAGTGCACGTACCGGTGCGTGTGGCGCGCGGCGGCCAGGCGAGCGCCGGCGCCGGCCAGCTGCGCCGCCAGTACTGTAAGTGCACGTACCGGTGCGTGTGGCGCGCGGCGGCCAGGCGAGCGCCGGCGCCGGCCAGCTGCGCCGCCAGTACTGTAAGTGCACGTACCGGTGCGTGTGGCGCGCGGCGGCCAGGCGAGCGCCGGCGCCGGCCAGCTGCGCCGCCAGTACTGTAAGTGCACGTACCGGTGCGTGTGGCGCGCGGCGGCCAGGCGAGCGGCGGCACCGCCAGTACTGTAAGTGCACGTACCGGTGCGTGTGGCGCGCGGCGGCCAGGCGAGCGGCGGCACCGCCAGTACTGTAAGTGCACGTACCGGTGCGTGTGGCGCGCGGCGGCCAGGCGAGCGGCGGCACCGCCAGTACTGTAAGTGCACGTACCGGTGCGTGTGGCGCGCGGCGGCCAGGCGAGCGGCGGCACCGCCAGTACTGTAAGTGCACGTACCGGTGCGTGTGGCGCGCGGCGGCCAGGCGAGCGCCGGCGCCGGCCAGCTGCGCCGCCAGTACTGTAAGTGCACGTACCGGTGCGTGTGGCGCGCGGCGGCCAGGCGAGCGCCGGCGCCGGCCAGCTGCGCCGCCAGTACTGTAAGTGCACGTACCGGTGCGTGTGGCGCGCGGCGGCCAGGCGAGCGCCGGCGCCGGCCAGCTGCGCCGCCAGTACTGTAAGTGCACGTACCGGTGCGTGTGGCGCGCGGCGGCCAGGCGAGCGCCGGCGCCGGCCAGCTGCGCCGCCAGTACTGTAAGTGCACGTACCGGTGCGTGTGGCGCGCGGCGGCCAGGCGAGCGCCGGCGCCGGCCAGCTGCGCCGCCAGTACTGTAAGTGCACGTACCGGTGCGTGTGGCGCGCGGCGGCCAGGCGAGCGCCGGCGCCGGCCAGCTGCGCCGCCAGTACTGTAAGTGCACGTACCGGTGCGTGTGGCGCGCGGCGGCCAGGCGAGCGCCGGCGCCGGCCAGCTGCGCCGCCAGTACTGTAAGTGCACGTACCGGTGCGTGTGGCGCGCGGCGGCCAGGCGAGCGCCGGCGCCGGCCAGCTGCGCCGCCAGTACTGTAAGTGCACGTACCGGTGCGTGTGGCGCGCGGCGGCCAGGCGAGCGCCGGCGCCGGCCAGCTGCGCCGCCAGTACTGTAAGTGCACGTACCGGTGCGTGTGGCGCGCGGCGGCCAGGCGAGCGCCGGCGCCAGCCAGCTGCGCCGCCAGTAGCGCGGCCTGCGCCGGCGCGAGCGGCGGGGCGGCGCGCGGCGCGGGCGCGGGCGCGTGCGCGGGCCCCACGCGCGCGACGTAGGCGGCGTCCTCGGCGGCCGTGCGCGTCGCCGTCAGGAACTTCTTCAGCTCGCCCTGGGTCACACACGCCGCCGTCACTCACTGAGCACACCTGACGCCGCCGAGAAATGCGGGGACGACACCTAACGCGGGCTATGTGCATCGCTAACAGAAATAATCTCTCCGAGATAGTCCAAACTCTCTGCCTACCCCGCGAGGGAATGGCGTGATGATAAGTAACTAAAGAAGTGAGATAGTCCAACATTAACAGGCCGCCAAATATTGTGTTACACTTTTATAAAGCTTTTGACTTGCTGGAGTACTGAATTTTTATCAAAATATGTAAATGTAAATGGTGTATCAACACAACTTCATCACAGATATTTTAAATTAGTTTGACATGTAACTATCATTCATTTGTAAAAATTAATGATTATTGCATAACGATCTCACCCCAAACCGTCTTGATAAAGGAGTGCCTCAAGGATCTGTGCTAGGACCTTCACCCACTAATACTGTCCCTATCATATCTATACTGATAAAATCTAAATTTATTTTACTGTAACCCGTTATAAAAACATATAATTCATATTCTAAATACAGTAACTATAAGAGTTACAATTATTCATTAATAAAGCAATTAATCTAAAACTAGATTTCACGTAAATCAACGAAACAAATAACGAAGAAGCAGCAAGAAACTTAAACGTTTTTATGAACCAAGACCAGCTCAAATTTAAGTGATATGGGTGTTCAAATTCAACTTTAAACTTTATAGTATTTTGAGCCTAAATTATAAACGAAATCCTGCAATTTTATATAAATCAACTGTACGGAGCAATTATAGCCACTCTATTATCTAGAATAACAACCGACGCAAATACAGTGTATTTATTTAATAACTTGCTAGTTGATTTGGTGATGATAAGTAGTGTTTTTTAAATCTTCGTAAATTCCAAAAAATAGAATTATGGTTTTTTGCCAAGCTGACTAGCACAATTCACCAGCTCAAAACAAAGTGACAACTTTAGTGAGAAACACTTACCCAGTCCGTATGTTCGAGAAGCATATAATGAGGGTCAATTTCATTACACAGCCCGATCAGACGAACGATATTCTCGTGCCGAACTCTGTTGAAAATCTCTAGTTGACGTCGGAACTCAGCTAATTGTATCTGTTTAAAAAAAAACATGAGCATGTGAGGAATTTCTTCTCCAAACTAATGGGATCAGTCAATTATTTTACTGACTTGTCACAATTATTAAACTAACGATACTATAATTAATTATAATTAAAACGACAAACTATTACAAAAATTATTACAAGTTAAATATGATCAATTATAAATTAAATTATATTAATTATTAAGCACATTGTAATTCATTAGCACGCAAGTTATAATTAATTTTCACAGATATGATAATTAATATTGAGAACACTCATTACCTTTTACTTCAACTCAAGTTATTTATAAAAAAACCATTTTGCTCAGTATAATTATGCCGTTATTACATAGCGTCACGCCTGTATTCCCCGAAGGGGTAGGCAGAGGTGTATTACACACCCACGATTCGCCAGCTATGTTTAAGGCCCACGTAATAGGGGGCGAGCCTATTGACGTCTACCGGGCACATTTCTAAACTCAGGCTGCTACTGAGAATAATTTTTACGAAAAATCTCAATTTCACTGCCCGCCCCGGGGATCAAACCCGAGACCTCGTGATCAGCAGTCGCTTACACTACCGCTGCACCACAGAGGCAGTCAAGCCGTTATTACCCTACAAATTTAACAAGCAAACTAGTGTACTACTATGACATTTAATTGTAGACAAGTCAATAGATTTAAAAGTTTCTCACTTCATCTTTAGTAGTCAATACTTTAACAAGCACAGGTCTAATATTGGGTTCGGAGTCTCCTTCTTTGTTGCGAAGTTTATTCACTTGGGTCATGTCAATCTTTGCTAGAAGTACCTCACCAAATTCACCACGACCTGAGATAGAATAATAGTTTAATTTAATCCATACCTTAGCATACTGACTAACACCATAAAAATTTTATTAATATGTAGAAGCCAGATCAACGTACGACTTTATCGTCAAAATTACACTATAGTTTCTATGTGTGCATATTTGATACAGCACGTAATATATCTGGGATATAGCTGTTACTATGCTTTGATTTATTGAATCTGATAGACGCGTTATTTCTATATCCTTATTAAAACAAATAAATTTAATATCTTAAAAAAACACCAGAATTGGTTTGTAAGCAAACAAGTGTACTCTCGTACGAAACGAAAGTTATCTTACCCATGGTAATTTGTTCGGTGAGCAGCGAGCGTGGTACGGATAGGTGTTCGTATTGTCCGGATCTCTTCGATGCCCTTGAGATGCCGGATACTTCCGAGTTATCAGCTCCTGAACAATAGGTTTTATTATATAAATACAAAACATAGTATACCTATCTATATAATGACTTTAAACAAGCAATATTTGTTTATATAAATATATTTTTGGGATCTTGGAAACGTCTCTAATAAGTTTGTTTATATATTTTTATATATATTTTTAGCATTTGACATGCTTTTTAGCACTAAACATTAAACACAAAGTGAAAAATGTGAAATCGAAAATAACAGTCGCGAGCAGGATTGAAATCCTGCGAGTCTATTAGGTTATACCTCAAATTCTACGGCTTTAGAAAATATTAAGATAAGTATCATTTTTAAAAAACATAAATTCATTGCAACATTAACTTTATATTTAGAACCCTCTAGAGTCTAGACTAAGCTTTACTACATACCGCTGTCTTTGTCATGTGCAAGCAACCTTCCATTTTGAACAGCAGTGCCGTTTGTTTTCATTTTATTCTCTTCCCCATCTTCTACTAACTTCTCGCGACCTTCTGTCATTTCTAGCTCCATCTTCTCACCTAGGAAGAGAAGTTTTCAGTGCAGGAGGTCTGCTAAATTATGGGGTCATTTTACATAGCATAGTTTAACGCCTGTTTTAGTGGGGTAGGCAGAGCAATGGATTGCCACATGTAAACGTCGTAGTGACGTAACGGGTGGCGAATCACTGCGCTGCCACGGATGATTATTGTTAAAAATCTCAGGGTACCTAAAAGGTCAAAAATAATACTAGCAACATTCTTTTTTGTTAAGGCGGGAAGAAATGTACCTAACCGCACACCCCGTCATTCGGGGCTACGAACAGGGTAGTGTGGGGCCTTCACCCCCTAAAGAAACCCGCCGCAATACGGGCGGAGAGACATCACACGTCCCTACATTACCCTGTTCGATGCCCCGAACGACAGGGCGTGCAGTTAGGTACATTTTTCCCGCCTTAAAAAAAAGGGGCAACCACTTATAGTCATGTACAAAGGTAGAGAACCCTGTTCGATGCCCCGAACGACAGGGCGTGAAGTTAGGTACATTTTTCCCGCCTTAAAAAAAAGGGGCAACCACTTATAGTCATGTACAAAGGTAGAGAAAGATATAAGAATGAGCTATTACCTCTCTGCCGCCTCCTGAGCCTTCGTCTCCTACAATAGACCATCAGAGCGAGTACCAGCACCATGTACGCACCAGCTACTGATATAGATACTACCACTGCCTTCCCAGCGACTCCACTCGACTCGGCCGCGGGGAGTTCCCCTTCTGGTGTAGAAAAGTTGCAATATTCATTAATTAGCTTCATTTAGCTCAATGCTCAAATAAAATTTTCATAATAATTAAATAGCTATTTTAGTGAAATAATTTTTTATCATTGCATTATAATTAATTGTCATTAATTGAAATAATTTAATTAAGTTTTAGTTTACCCTTAAAAAAATATTGTGCCTTAATTATAGCGTTTACTATACCTTGATGTACAATAAGTTGTAGTTCATTCCGCGCCAGTCCAGCAGCACTGCCCGCAGTACATCCGTAGCGGTCCGCGTCTGATATGGAAACGTTACGAACAACAAGACTGCCATTTTTCATTAGGAGAATCCTGGAACATGGTAATATTCAGGAATTGTTAAACATTTTGCATCAAATTTTGAAACAATTTGATGTGTGACTGATTAATTTTTTTTTTAAGTTTTGATTTTATATTGCTTAAATAATAGATTAAATAAATAAATATTCACGGACATTTTTTCACACAGCGTCCTCTGGTCCCAAACTAAGTTTAACGCTAGTGCTACGGATATAATACATATACTACTTTTTTTTTGTAAATACATACATATAATAGATATAAAACACCCAGACGCAGTACAAGTATCTGTGTTCATCACACAAATAATTGTTCTGAGTGGGAATCGAACCCACGATATACCCTTAGCCTTGATGAAAGAAACTTGTAAGACTGAGAGATTTTCTCGACAGCATACGAAGTCTGCCGAAGTAACTATGACATAAATCTCTATTAAGATGTCAGGAGACCTGTGCTTAAAAGAGGGGCAAAAAAAAAATTACAGTCTGAGGTAATTTATATTAACTACACAGATGGCGGAATGGTTTAGATACTGGCCTCCCACCCAAGTGCTGTGGGTTCGATTCCCACACAGAACAACTCTTTTTAACTGCCTCGGTGGTGTAGTGGTAGTGTATGCGACTGCTAATCATGAGTTCTCGGGTTCGATCCCCGGGTCGGGCAATGTTATCGAGCTTTTCCCTAAAAATAAAACTTCTCAGTAGCAGCCCGGAGTTTGGAAATGTGCCCGGTAGACGTCAATAGGCTCGCCCCCTATTACGTGGGACTTAAACATAGCTGGCGAATCGTGGATGTGTAATACACCTCTGCCTACCCCTTCGTGGAATACAGGCGTGATGCTATGTGTTGTGTTATGTGTTTAACAACTCTGACTGATCCACAAATGGTTTTCCTGAGTCTAGATGTACTTTGTGTCCGTGAAATTGTATGTTTGTAAAGTCCCTAGCGATACAAAAATTATTACGTAGTGCAGGGAGGTCTTTAAAAAAAATTAACTAGATGTGTCCACGCAAAATTTCATAACCGGCTGTTAAGTACTAAAAGTAGCAATAAAATTATAAGTAGGTTGACTATACCTGGCTGTTGTTGCGTTAACTCCATCTTCCACATCCACCCCGTCTTCTGTTAAAGAAACAAATTCGTTATAATCATCCTACTAATATTACGAGTATAAATGCGAAGGTCTGTAATTTGACGATTGCAAGTATACAGTCACCTGATGGTATGCGGTTACCGTAGCCTATAGAAGCTAACAACATCAGAGGCATCATTCACACATCAACAACTCCAATGAATAAGAGGCGAAGAGGAAGGATAATAAGGAGAGGATGGAAGATGAAAAGGGGGGTTTGGGCCTCCGGCGCTCACACTCCCCGTACGAAATACAACTGTATCATACCTAATCGTTGATTTTTTATAAGAGGTATTTCCGATCGAGCCAGCCCATGCTCTATCTCTCAAAGCAAGGCTCTATCTTTAGTCTCTTGTCCATGAATCACGCTTAAACGACTTTGAATGAAATTGAGTTGGTATAAATTAAATTAATTTGTGAATAAGAAAAAAGAGATTTTTAGTAGGAGCGGAAATCGAACCCGCGTCTTTTCCAATCCGAGGAAGTGCTCTAAGCCACTGAGCTATCCTACCGATCTTTCGATCACCCCAATTACCCCATCACATTTGTCTTACGACCAACGCCATCTATCGGCAAGCATTGCATGCACCCAATATAGTATGTTTAATTTTGCAATTAAAATTCATACTATTTTATGGCGCGATTTTTTAAATATTTTAGATCAATATTTTTTAGCAATTGACATGCTCTGCTACTTTTTAAAAAATGATTTTTTTTTTACTCCTACTAAAGATCTCTTTTTCCTTATTCACAAATAATTTATACATTAAAAAATAGCGGAGCATGTCAATTGCTAAAAAATTATAAGAGATAAGACTCTATATATGTTATAGGATGCTTTATACCCAAAAAATAATAGTTGTCATAGAAAAGTAATTTTTGTCATATAGATCTAAAGACTTAATTGAAGTGGAGAGTCTAGAATCTAGCAAAAAGTAATTATGGCCAGTACGATAACCCTAAATTACTTGTATTTGAATTTTGACAACCACGCAGACGAAATCGCGGGCAGCAGCTAGTTTAGTAGTTCATTTGCTTACGTTGTTTAGTAAGTATGGTAAGGTTTCGGTCCCAATGTGTGGTGGGCAGGGGTTCGCCACTTGCCACACAGTTGAGCACCACTGCCTGTCCAACGGTCACGTGGACCTGCTGCCCTGCCTCGGGTTCTATGACCCGGGGTGTCACTGAAACATAAAAGATAAACATAATCCGAGGTTTTTATGATAAACATATTTACATGCATTTTAAATCTCCGCGCGACGTCTAATCAACGAACATACTTGTACGTGATTTTCGTAAATGGATGATCATTCACGAAGAAATTTTGTAGAATATAAATAAAATTTGATGTTGCACATGTGTCGGGCGTCCCACGACAGCTAATTTTATTTTTTATATCACATGACCACAAAGGTTAAATGGAGAGTGTAAATAGGAAATGTATAAAGAATTAAAAAACCTACCTAATTTAAAATGTATTACATTTTTCGCATTAAATTGTTCCATATTACAATTGCTCTAATAAAGACCATGAAATTGCTAATATAAGTAATATTAATACGAGCAACGCCCGATGCAAAATAGTTCGTCTAGTGTGAAATTTTTTCTGTGAGATTTTTTCTAACTTCATTATTTTTGTATATCTATAAAATATTAAGCTGTTCTACTATCACATGTCGCGTTACTTATGCCATTTTTTAATGATGAACCAATAAACTATTTTAGCTTTTCAAATTTATACATATCCTGTTTTAAATTCGAAGAAGTTATAAGCAAAATAGTTCGTCTAATTGTTAATCGATGCGTTTCGATTTGCGATTCGTCTATCGGTGAGTTAAATAAGATTATTCCTTCTTTGTTTGTATTATGTTGCATAATTTAAATTTGTAAAAGTAATTCTGTGTCATTTGTCAAGTGAGACAGTATAAATTCTGAAAATTTCAGTTTTTTTCATTAGTTTTCAAATAACAATGGGCCGTGGCAAACGCGTGTGTGAAGAGCTTCAAAAGCGAATAGTTGGTGGGGTCGATGCTGGCAAATCAAGTTACCAAATATCTAAAGACTTGATACTTCCCAGGTCTACAGTCCAATCTATCATTCAGCACTATAAAAAGAATAGAACGACTTCTTGTTTAAAGAAAACTGGTCGACCACGCATCACAAGTGCAGTAAAAAACAGAATCCTGAAGAAAATTATCAAAAATAATCGTCGTGCTCGAGCTGGAGAACTCGCACGGTGCAATGGAAGGACATGATTCACAAAGACGTCTCAGTTGATACTTGCAAAAGAGTCCTAAAAATAAAGGGCTACGGATTTTACACCGCTAAGGAGAAACCACTGTTGACTGCTGTACAAAAGAAAAAGAGGTTGAAGTTTGCTCGTGATCATTTAAATTGGACTTCCGATCAGTGGCGTAGTATCATTTGGAGTGACGAGTCCAAATTTGAAGTGACAGTCGGCGATGAAAAGAAAAAAGTGATTCGGAACAAAAATGAGGCATTTCATACTGATTGTGTCAAACGCAAAGTGAAATTTCCGGCGTCTCTTATGATATGGGGCTGCATGTCTGCACAAGGTGTTGGTGGTATGCAGGTTGTGGATGGTTCTATCAATGCTGCAAGGTATCAAAACCTTTTGGAAGAGAATTTAATGCCCTCTATTCCGTCACTTAAGCATCAAGATTCCTTCATTTTTCAACAGGATGGTGCTTCCTGCCATACTGCAAGAACAACAAAGACGTGGCTACTGGCGAAAAGCATCGCTACAATCGAACGGCCATCTAACAGCCCGGACTTGTAGCCGATCGAAACCCTATGGTGGAAAATGAAAAAAGTTCTCCGTAAAAATCCATGAAGATCGAAGAGCGACTTAAAGGCTAAACTCTTGGCTGTCTGGGAGACAATTGGCCTGAGGAGTGTGCAGCGTTGGTTACAACCATGCCTCTTCGCATTAAGGCTATCATTGAGAGCAAAGGCGACACAACTAAGTGGTAGACGAACTATTTTGCGTCAGTGACGAGGGTAGACGAATACTTCAGCGTTATGTTTTTTAGAATATTTTTTGAAATTTTTATGTTATGTAAAGTCATGAAAGAATTTCAGTTATGTTAAAATAAACTTTAAAATATTTTTCAAATTGTGGTTTACTTTTTATTAAACGTTCTTAATTTTACCAATATATTTACTTTCTATATTTTACGCTTTGCACTACTTTCCATAATAGACGAACTATTTTGCATCGGGGCTCGTAGTATCATGGTTTCAAATGGATTCCATCATTACGGCCTCAAATTATAACCGGTTCTCAAATATTTAAAACATTATCTTCACAAATTCACTCACCAACTACATCCAAAGTAATTTGGGAAGTGATTGATTTGTCACCATCGATGGCCTTGCAGGTGTATTGCCCCGAGTGTCTTCGCTCTGCTTCGGCTACCATCAGCGTACCGTTAGCCGACGTCACACCTTCAGGCAAAGGATCCTCATCGTTCTGTAAAAAATTGAAGTTAGCGCCATCTAACGGTGACTAGCTAACATATAAGTTGGATACAGTCTTTATGCTATAGAAATTGGCTATGTTCAAAAGAATAATATTTTGTTTATTAATAAAGTATTTTAGATTGTCTTACCAAAAACCACTGCACAGTCGGTGCCACACCACCCGCCACTTTACAGTGGATTTTACCAGAATTCTTCAATTCCAACTTCTTACTATAGGGCTCCGGTTCGAAGTGAAGTCTAGCATCTGTTGACAAATAGTATGAACTAAAAAATATTCTACAGTGCCATCTATCTACAGTGTCGTTGTAACTTGCCTATTCATTTTTAAATAATACACCAGGTGTCATTAGACGAATATTTTTTTATAGCTAAAACTGCTAGACGAACAATCGGCCCACCTGGTGGTAAGTAGTAAGTGCCACTCATGGACTTTGGGGATTTTGATGAAAGATTTTTTATTTGATAGCTCTTGATTAGACTTAAAGCTGGTATACGTTTCTCTCCGCTACTATATCAGGTCCCATAACCTAAGCACTGGCTTTTGGCAAAGGATAGTACAAATATATTTACCATTAGTGGTAGCCCGCTGCCGTCTGGTGTTTTTATGGTTTCTCACCCTATGCGCCGAATGATACGTTACATCTGGGGACAAATTAAAATAATAAGTAAATAATCCAAATTAACATTCGAACATTTACATTCGGTGCCTCTTAACGCAAAAAGGCCGAACCGAATTGGTTATACTCGTACATTATGTATATATATTTTTTTCATACAACGGAAAACGTTCCGATAAAGTGCTTAGATTTTCATGTCATGTATTCTTGAGGTATTTCTTTGGCGTGTCGACTTAAATCTAATTATAGAGCTGTAACAGAGATGTCTGTACATTTAAGATATTTATGAAATAAATTATAGTTTAAAAAACTAAAATAACACGCTTTAAATAACTAGTTATGTAGTTAGTTAGTCTGCCGTGTGGGGCCGGCTTTAGAATTGTCCCACCCCCGTCCACCCATGGGAGTCGTAAGAGCCGACTGAGGGAATACCGGGGGAATGGGCAGCAGCACTCCTTCGAGTATTAACAACATCCACTGCAATCGCCAACCCACCTGCCAAGCGTGGCGATTACGGCACTATCCCCCATTCTTGGGGAGGCCTATGTGCAGCAGTGGACTTTAAAAGGCTGATGGATGGATGGATGAACTAAAAAGTAGTAAATAATATTACAATAAATAATGATTTTAAAAAAGCGTGGGGTGCTTTTTACTATATACTCGTAGGTGAACTATATGTAACATTTGATTATGCACCTCACGCGTTTTTACAATAATTATTTTAATTGTAATATTATTTACTACTTTTTAGTTTAACTAGCTATTTAAAGCGTGTTATTTTAGTTTTTTAAACTATAATTTATTTTCTTCTTTATTGTCTCAAAATAGTATCAAAAGTACTGTTATTTAAAAGAAATAAAACCCACTTATGCCGTGATAATTTGCCTTTAAACTTCATCGGACGGACGGACATAGCTAAATTATAAGGGTTCTTTATTGGCTACGGAACCCTAAAAACCGATAAACTCGATAACTCAAATTATTGCATTGTCATCGGTCCTTGATAAGCGTGCAGTTTCAAATCAATCCGACGTTTTGAAGTGGTTGAAAATAACGTTCTAAGTTACCGTAGCGTGTTTTTTAAAGTTATATAAATTAATAAATCTTATTTTGCAAATTGAAAATGGAATAATTTTATCAAATTAGTGTATTGTCATCGGTCCTCGATAAATCTACAAAGTTTGAACGAAATCTGGCCGTTTAGTAAGTCAAAATCGCGCCTAAAGGACTCCTTGTACTGGACTTGGACTGTTTGTAACCGACTCCTTTGAAAGGAGTCGGTTACAAACATACAGGTGAAGCTAATAAAAAGCGTGTAAAAAGAGCGAAATCTCTCTGCTCTAAATCGGCTACGTAACAAAAACCTAAGCTAAGTTCGGCTTTAAATTTTCTATTTGGTAACCCTACACCACAGAACAGTTTATACCCAAGGTCCCTACACCCAGCAGACGTTGTCCCACCCATAGGTTGACATGCTTGCTATATTTTGATATTTTTATCACAAACGTTTCGATTACATCGGTGCAGGTTAAACAGTACAATGCAATCGTAATGATTTCTCGCAAAGTATGTGCCATTCTATTATATCATTTAGTTAATATAGATTGTGTATAACGTATAGTCTATTCATAAATTAAGCATAACTAATCGCCAACGTCCATACCACGTTGAATACACCGGTTCTCGTCCGATCACCGAAGTTAAGCAACATCGGGCGTGGTTAGTACTTGGATGGGTGACCGCCTGGGAATACCACGTGATGTTGGCCTTTTGAAACTTTTTGCGTTTTATCACAAAACTCGATATTTAAACAGGTTCCTTGTCCCGTGAACCATCTTTAAAATTTAAAGTAACAAATTTAAAAATGTCTTTATTTTATAGGCCTATTAAATAGCACTTACAATCGTCAAGAATACACTAATAATTAACACGAGCGCCTGAGGCGAGTGCATCCGCAATAACAGAGGCGATTGCAATCGCCACAAGCGGCCGGATTCCGAAGTAAAGCCTTTCATGAGAAGAACCCGGCAAGAAACTCATGGGCCACTTTTATGTTAATTTTATTTTGTGTTTTAATATACTACTCTGTCAAGAAAGTACCGGGAATGGATGATTTGTTTATGGTTCCAAATTAACAATTTTGTTTTTTTTGTTGTTGTTAGATTGGCACAACTGTTTTCCATTTTGGCGCGGAGTTTGAGTTGCATCTGTTATTTATATTAATTACAGTGCTGTTTTTAGTTATATCATATCTAGTGTGTATTGCGAATTTCATAATGGACAAAAACATCGAACAATTAGAACAGAGAGAACAGAGAGTTTGTCTTAAATTTTGCATCGCCACTGGAATTTCGTGTTCGGAGTCACTGAAAATGTTACAGAAGGCTTACGGTGAATCGACTTTATCAAAAACACGTGCTTATGAGTGGTACAAAGCGTTTAAAAGTAGTCGATATGTGATGGAAGATTTGCCTCGCTCTGGTAGGCCATCAACGTCTGCAACTGAAGTTAACATTGCAAAAATGAAGGAAATAGTGACTGAAAATCCTATATAGTCGCCGAACTTTCTGTGTCTCACGAGTCGAGCCGTACCATTTTAAATAATCACTTGGGTATGAAACATGTTTCCGCTCGGCTAGTCCTAAAAGCCCTGAATATTCTCCAAAAACTCAATCGCATGAGAGTCGCCGAGGACAAACTAGAACGAGTCAATTCCAACCCAACATTCATGAAAAGCATTGTTACTGGTGACGAGTGTGGGTTTACGAGTTTGACATGCAAACTAGTCAACAAGCTTCGGAGTGGCGACTTCCAACGAAACCGAAAAAACCACGCCAAAGTCGATCAAAAGTCAAAGTCATGTTGACTATTTTCTTTGACTATCGCGGTGTTGTGCACTCGGAATTCTTGCCAGAAGGTCAAACGGTAAATAAAGAATATTATTTAAGCGTTATGCGGCGTTTAAGAGAGCAAATTCGACGAAAAAGGTCAGATTTGTGGAAAGGAAATTCTTGGATTTTGCACCACGTTAATGCGCATTCGTGCAAGGCCATCATTGTGAATGAATTTTTGTCCAAACACTCAACAAATACCATAGAGCAACCACCATATTCACCAGATATGGCTCCAGCCGACTTCTTTCTTTTTCCTAAACTCAAATTACCACTTCGTGGCACCCGTTTTCAATCAGTAGAAGACATAAAGGAGAATTCGCAGCGAGAACTGAACTCAATTCCGGAAACAGCGTTTAAAAAATGTTTGGATGATTGGATTATTCAGTGGCGTAAGTCTATCGTTTCTGAAGGAGCATACTTCGAAGATGAGAAAATAAATTTGGATGAATAACAAAATTGATCTTTTACCGGTACTTTCTTGACAGAGTAGTATATTTATATACTACGTGAGTTACGTGACCTATTTATTGAGATATTTTTTTCGACCCCTCCCTCCCCTCGTGGACCACTCGTAGTATAATAATCCCATCCCCCCACCCCTAAAAGTTTTTACGTAGTATTGACAAGTATAATACAATTTTTAATCATTTCGCAGGCAGAAAGTAAGTCAAATGAAAATTATTTCACTCATATGATTCGCCTTTATTAATACGGCATCAGCGCCCCCAACTGTGAGTTTAAGAAGCACTTAAACACTGCGCGCCATATTCAAAGATAGGGCGAATAAATTATAATTTAATAAACTACAATAACACGCTTTTTATAGGTGAACTATTTGTAACATTTGATTATGCACCTCACGCGTTTTTACAATAATTATTTTATTTGTAATATTATTTACTACTTTTTAGTTCAACTAGCTATTTAAAGCGTGTTATTTTAGTTTTTTAAACTATAATTTATTTTCTTCTTTTTAGTCTCAAAATAGTATCAAAAGTACTGTTATTTAAAAGAAATAAAACCTACTTATGCCGTGATAATTTGCCTTTAAACTTCATCGGACGGACGGACATGGCTAAACTGTAAGGGTTCTTTATTGGCTACGAAATAGACATGGGTAACTCAACAAAAATTAACGTTAACTCAGTAACTCAGGCGTAGTTAACTGCGCCGGCTCATCGCGTTAACTCAAAATTGCGCCATGGCGCAACAAAATGAAGCATTTTTTTCCCGAAAAAAAAGGTTACATTTCACGGAGTTGCAGTTTATAACAATGATATTTGAATTTCCCGGTCCTGCGCTATGCGCCAACTCATTTTTATGAAGTGAGTTATAACACCCAGCGCAGTGTACTGAGTTAGCACATCTCTACTACAGAACCCAAAAAACCGATAAATACCGAATAATTTTATCAAATTAATGTATTTTCATCGGTCCTCGATAAATCTACAAAGTTTGAACGAAATCTGGACGTTTAAAGTGGGTCAAAATCGCGCCCAAAGGAGTCGGGGACAAACATACAATTATACAAGTGAAGCTAATAAAAAACGTGTAAAAATGTACTGATTTGAAATACAAAGCAGGAGTATCTATAGTTATTTGCGCGCTCCTCCTTGGAACAAATGCTTTAACGGCTGCGTTCGAAATACAAACAAGCAAAATACATCAAACGACTGTTCTTGTGGCTTGTTTTACTCAATAAACATTTAAAATAACAAACTGTAGAAAATAGAGAAATATTCCAAGGCGATATTATATTTCAAGCAAGTTATTTAAAGTAATCAGTGGCCCGTGAGAGCCTAGTAAAGAAATGAAGGACTGCAAAGACATTGGTATTGAGTATTCAGTTCGATCCCCAGTTCAGTCCTCGCACGGTACATACCTCCGACTTTTCGAAATTATATGTGTTGAGTACACACATTACCAAACCATCTCCTTAGCTTGTTGCTAGCGTCTATAGGCTACGGTAACCGCTTACCATCCAGTGCGCCGTATGCTTGTCTGCCACACTTGTAACAACAGGAAAAGGCAGTCTTTGCCATCAATTTATAAATATAAATGATTTCAAAAACTAAGAAATGGTAATTGCGGTCCATACATAGAACAAACGTTTTCACACCACAGCCGGGCGGCGCGCGCGTAAACAAACACGTCGCGGCAGATCAAACACACTGCGCGTACGCATTTACACGAGTATGGTAACGTTGTATTATGAAGCTTTTGGGATATCCTCTTCTCGATGAAAAAAACACAAAATAATAGTTCCAGCTGGGACGGTTTTCTAGGTGATGCAGTTTCAAATCCTGCTCGTGTCTGTTATTTTCAATTTTACATTTGCGCATTTTGTGTTCATATAAATTGCTAAGCAAGTCAAATACTTCAAAATATATATAAAAAATCTAAAATATTCTCTAGATTCTCTAGAAAATATTATCTTGTTTTATGTTAAAAAACCAAACCGAGCCACTACTCACCCGATGGTAACTGGTGTGTGAGTATACCATTGCACATAATTAAACGCTTAAAACGGTAAAAAACAGGTTTAATTATTTCAGATAACAATTTTAGTGATACGGATCCACAATTTGGATCGAGCTATAATGACGAGAGAGTTGGGATTGCCAGTGAGCAAATTAAAGTACCTATTTTGAAACAAAACTACGTTTACGGAATCTATCACGTTTACTTGATTTTCTACTATCCCGACGTTTCGAATACTTTACAGAATTCATGATCACGGGTGGACTTAGATGATAGACATCCAAGGCTGTTATGTTATTTCAAGGGTTTCATCTACCCACAGTAGATGATTTTACAAAATTTTTGGTTTATTTATTTTAACCCACCTAATATTCGTTTAGAAACACAATTAAAATATTTACTTCAAATTTTATGCTTACACAATGTATGAGACTTTTAGTTGGTATATTAAAATGAGTATAATACTCCTCTTTAATTTGTAAAATTTTTGTTTTTATTTAGTGCTCAAAAATTCTACCACAAACTACCAATCAAATTTTTTTTTAAATTAGTTAGTAGTTTTATTTCAAAATGTGTAACATTCGCGTAAATATCAGAAAGTATTAAAGTACCGTAGTATTTGCCGTGTGGGGCCGGCTTTAGAATTGTCCCACCCCTCTCCTCCCATGGGAGTCGCAAGAGCCGACTGAGGGAATACCAGGGAATAGGCAGCAGCACTCCCTCGATTATTAACAACATCCACTGCGATCGCCAACCCGCCTGCCAAGCGTGGCGATTACGGCACTATTCCCCCATATGAGCGCACAGGACCGCTCGTTGTGGCGTTCTCTTGGGGAGGTCTATGTCCAGCAGTGGACGTCAAAAGGCTGATGGATGGATTAAAGTACCTAATTAAAAATAATTTGCCGTGTGGGGCCGGCACCAAGAATAGCTCCACCCCGTCTCTTCCTATGGGAGTCGTATAAGCCGACTAAGGGATTACCGGGGGACCGGGTAGCAGCGTTCCCCTGTGTACTAAAAACATCTTCTGCGATCGCCAACCCGCCTGCCAGGCGTGGCGATTATGGTAAAACCTCCATTTTGGGGAGGCCTATGTCCAGCAGTGGACGATGAAAGGCTGATAGATGGATGGATGGATTAAAAATAATTTACATTTCGTACAACTGGTATATACAAACGACGTACGTTACTTGGAGTAGTCTGTTTTGGAGTATCGACAAAAGAGGTGTTGATAACAGAATCTTACTTACTTTCATAACAAGGCCCTTGCCTGGAGATATAAAAAAATATTACCACAAATTCTCGTTACATATTCGCATATACTAAAGGTATGTATGCCATTTTTAAAAGCGATTAAAGAGGCGAAATACGATGTTATACAATATTACAAGATAAAAATATAGGGAATTTCAAAAATTTGTATTGATTCAACTAAACATTACAGTAGCTTCGGCTATTAAGCCGAACTGCCCACAATATCAGATTTTTATTATACTATGCGGGGCGTAAACAAGCATACAGTCCATCTGATGGTAAGCGCTTGTCGTAGCGTAAGCGCGACGCCAACTCCAAGCAAAGGGGTAGGAGGAGGGATAGGGAAGGATAAGGAGGAGTTTGGGCTCCCGGCGCTCTCACTTACTAATAACAGTAGGAGTTTCTATCGTTGTTACACACTGATCTTCTGTGAGAGGGTGGTACTTCCCCAATCGGGTCGACCCAGTTATGACTCAGATATCTCTTTTATTTTTTGGATAAATAAAATACGAGTTATATCCGATCTCAAATTCAAACTTACAGACACCCTACTATCTAAATATACAACGTGTTGGAAGCAAATGTTGCGCGTCACTCGACATTGAACCCGGGACTACGGGTTCAACTCATCAATTATCACTTAACCATTATTGCTTTACTATCGATGAGCGCACTAATATATAGGCGAAGATTGGTACAAAAAATACCACACGTACCGGAAATAGTGATTGAAAATTTAGGTCGAATATCATTGGTATATCGTAAAGGACCTGAGTTAGATCATTATTTCATGAGGGTAAGTCATCTTTAAGCATGAAAAGGGTTAGTCATTTACTAAATCAAAGTAAATTAGGCAACTTTTTTGCAGTGGTCCGTCAATGCACGCGGAGAGACGGCACACGGCTGGTTTATTTAGTGGACGAGGGCCTCACACTACCCTCATTCTTTTCGTTGCCTCGAAAGACAGGATGTGCGGTTAGGTAAATTTTTTCCCGCCTTAACAAAAAAAGGCAACTTTTGAAAGAATTCTTGACAAAAAATCTCTGCCTCTGCGGTGCAGCGGTAGTGTATGCGACTGCTGATATGAGGTCTCGGGTTCGATCTCCGGGTAACACTGCCCGTTATTGGCTTTCATAAAAAGAAAAATTCTTAACAGCCCGGAGTTTGGAAATGTGCCCGGTAGACGGCAATAGGCTCGCCCCCTATTACGTGGGACTTACATATTTAGCGAAACGTGGATGTGTAATACACCTCTGCCTCCCCCTTCAGGGATACAGACGTGTTGCTATGTTTTTTTGAGTCCTAATCCGCTCTAATCCACCTCACAATCCTTTCTAGGGAAAAACCTATGGAGGTTGCAATGTGAGTGTTTAATTTCTACACCCAATGCAGTCCAGCTATTGGATATGGATCTCCACTTAAGACTGAGTGGGATTTAGGCCGTAGTCCACCACGCTGGTCCAGTGCGGGTTGGCAGACTTCAGAACCGTCGAGATAATCTCTCAGGAATGCAGGTTTCCTCACGATGTTTTCCATAGCTGACAGAATGGTTAAGATACCGACCTTCCCTGTCAAGTGATTCGCTACTACTATTTTTTTAGATTTTTGTCTGTTTATCTGTTTGTTTGTTCGCGCATCACACAACAACTACTGAACGGATTTTGATGCATTTTTTTTATTTGATAGCTCTTGATTAGACTTAAAAACTGGTATACATTTTATCCCGCTACTATATCGGGAACCTGATATATGTCCTAAAAACTAGCTTTTGGCTGCGGCGGAGCCGCGGGCAAAGGATAGTCACTCGTATAATGTTGTGTTTTCTTTGATTTGTTAAGAGAGTCGCGTAGTCATTCAATATCACTCCAATTATTAATTCGCGTGTTGTGGCACCTTCAAAAATTGTACACTTAGGTCACCCAGTTTTATTTTCCCAATGATGTTATTGTCGATTCAGTTTAGATGTGGATAAGAATACAAGTGTCACCACTCCATTCTTTCTCACGGGTGTCGTATGAGGCGACTAAGGGAAGTAAGCAATTATCATCCATTGCATGACTGGTGGTAGGGCTGGGTACCAAGTGGTAGTACTCACTTGGTATCCGGCCCGAGCGGGTTGGTACCACCATCTCCCGTGTGACCGGCCATGAAGCACATCGTTGCGTTTTGGATGTAGTAGGAGATAGCCGTTTATATTTCATTTCATCTGTGAAATGAATTGGTGAGCAGCGGCTTGACAATACTCTTGGTATAGTCGAGTCCATGGGCAACGGTTACCATTTACCATCAGATGGACCGTGGCTCGTCTGCCACTACATGCAATAAAAAAAAAATATTGATTGTCCTACATAAATAAATAATAAAGAGAGGATAGGGAGGGGGTTTTGGCCTCCGGCACTCACACTCACCATACGAACGGTAGGAAGAGTACTTTTATACAATAATGTAAAAAAATAGCTTCGGTAGTCTACATATATGAAATTAATGAGTTTTACCAAGTCAAGGAGTAACTTTAGATAGAAAAAGAAGTAGGTAGGTAAAGTAACGACGCATTCAAATAATGATTAGATATATAGTTCAAATATTGATTGATAGGATTGTCCTAAGTAAACTAAATGCGTTGAATAGCTTATCTCAGCGGTCGAAATGGTATTGAATTATTAAGAAATAAATATTTAGAAACATACAAAACAGTACTTGCTCTCTGTATAGTTGAGTCCGTGAGCGACGGTTACCATTTACCATCAGGTGGGCCGTGGCTAGACTGCCACCATTAGCAATAAAAAAAAACTATAAGATTAAATTAGCGAAATTAAATACAACGGTCGTGATATTATCATAAGTCCATTCATTTCAAGGAGCCTGAGATAACAACGTATTATTCTTTTAAAAGAAAAACACATAAGGCGCACCTAGCGGCGTAACAAAGAAACAGTATAATGGCGGCGTCGTCATGGCAACGGCTCGTAAAATTTTATCACGCGCGCCCCCCGCTTGCCTGCGCTTTCGAAACGGTTACTTTGCAAACGCCATCCTAGATTCCAGATCATTTCATTTCAACACACTATGACACTTATTCCTGACTACTCCCAAGTGGTTGTATTTATCCGATCAGTTTAATGGAGGGATTTTTTTCTCGCTTTGCATTGCTTTGGGACGGATAACGTTTCGTTTTGTGGAAAGTTTATATGTTCGGAAACGTAAAGGGAGTTTATATCTAACGTTATAGTTGGTTATATTGTACTGTAAGTTAGTTAAGTATAGTGGTTTAGATACCGACCTCCCGCACCTAGTTTTATGGGTTCGATTCCCTAACAGGATAATTCTTTGTCTGATCTGATAATTTGTGTCCATTAACTTGATATGTTTCCAGTCTCCCGCGATACAGAGATTATTTCCTAATGTTAAGTTTGTTGTCCTGACTGTATATGTATATTATGTAATATCCTTAATCCTTACTAATATCATAAACGCGAAAGTTTGTATGCATGGATGTATGGATGCTTGCTCTTTCACGCACAAACTACTAAATGGATTTTAATGAAACTTTACAATACAATAATATAGCTTATACATCAGAATAACACATAGGCTATAATTTAATAAGATATTATGTGAATTGCTCAAAATATAACGATAAGTGTGATGTAAGTAGGAAAAAAATCAGCCATCTGCGAGCTATTCAGGCGTAAAACACGCAAAAACCGTTACAAATACATTATATTCTATCTTTTTGATCTATATTTTTATCACTTGACATGCTCAGCTACTTTTAAAGTAAGTACAAATTAAGTTTTAAATTAATGTGTAATTACTTTTAAACCCAATTTAGGTCGAATAAGTGTGATAGCGAAATTGGGTACGACCGCATAGGAGTACGATAGCTCGTACTAAAGTTCTCTTTTTCCTCATTCACAAATAATAATTTGTACTTTACATATCTATCTTTTATATGTAAGCCATTATCGCCAAAATGTGAACCATTAATAATAAAGTCTATGCGGACGAAGTCGCAGGCAGAATCTAGTTATATATACGGTCGTAATCCATAGCATATGTCACGATGGCTGAATTGGAAAAGCATCTGGAACGATTTTCCAGTAGATGCAGGTTAAAATCCTGCGCGTAACTAATATTGTACGATCACATTTTCGCTCTTGTTCGTTATATGTCAAATACTTAACTTTTTTATTGACATATGTACACTCTGTCTGGACCCCACTGGACCCTTGTCTGAGTGTCCAGTGTTAAAAATAGGATTAACCATAATTCTAATCGATAGCGCACATAGTGTAAAAATCTCGGCTTGTATTTTTTTTACTGCTGACGGTGGCAGACTTGTAAAGGCTCACCTGGTGGAAGCGGTAACCACCGCTCATGGACTCAAAAATATTAGGAATACTGCCAAGCCTTTGCACACTTCTTCATTTCGCGTATGGGAAACGAGTTAATCGGCCGCTGTAACTGAAACACACTGAGGCGCTTCACGGGCAGACGATGATACTTACCTGCCTTTTCGGATCCGAAAACAAGTAGGTATTTTTATTTGCTACAAAATCCCACTACTACCAACCCAATCAAAAAGCTAGAATATATTTTCGCTCACTGAGGTAAAGGCTCCACCCTGTTCATTACCCCGAACGATGGGCTGTGCGTTAGCCTTAAAAAAAAAGGAAATATTTTTACTAGGTTATCCAAAACATGGCTGACAATAGTAGTTTGGATAACACCATAGACTTAGAATTTCTAAGTTTATGGAAAACGCACATTTTATTATAATGAAATTGGAAATATAACATAGGTTCTAAATCTGCTGTACTGGCACGGCAACACCGCATTCCCACGATCGCCTCTGACGTCGAAATACAGGTCATGTTTCTTTTAACACATTGTTGTACAGGAGTAATTTTACGCTTATTTCACGCGATTTAAAGGAACCGAGAGAATGTTTACAAATCTCCATAATAATTACAGTCAAAACTTGTTTTTTGTTAAAGCGGGAAAATATGTAACTAACGCACAACGCATCTTTCGAGGCAAAGTACAGGGTAGTGTGGGGCCATCAAAAAACCTACCGTGTGCTATTTACTCTATTTAGGACAACTAGATGTCTTTACTCTGTGATGCCTTGAAAATGTCATGAATACTTAGACGAAGAATAATATAGACTCGCTACTATTTTGACATTAAGGATGAAGGAAAGGATGCACATACTAGGTTTTACCAAGTGTGGGAGAGACAAAGGTATAAGTATATTTATCATTTTCGCGTATGCGTCAGTTGTATTTGGACCCAATGAACTGGGTCCAAACAATAAGGTGGCCAACCGTCCCCATCATCAGTATGTAAGCTTGTTTTTGTAAAAAAAACCTTTATTAATCACGTTATATACGCTAATATTACATGTTCTAATACATTTTAAGCAAAATATAAGCATAACTGCAATTTCTTTTGTCTTGTCATTCTTTTATCCGGCTAAAATAGGTAGTACATTTTTAGTCAACAAAGTTATAATCATAGTTATCTTTTAAAATTATTCCGGTTATTTATTGCTATCTCGACACTGCATACGCTGATAGCTTGTCTATAATATCCTTCGTCTAAGCATGAATATCAGTACGAAGAGTGAGTACCTACATTATTTGAAGGGCCTCTATCTACTGCACAGATGGCGGAGTGGTTTAGATACCGGCCTCCAGCCCGAGTGTTGTGGGTTCGATTCCCACACAGGACAACTCTTTGTGTGATCCACAAATGGTTGTTCTGAGTCTGGGTGTACTTTGTGTCCGTAATATTGTGTGTTTGTAAAGTCCCCCGCGATACGAGGGTTATTCCTTAGTTCAAGGTGTCTTTTAAAAAATTAAATAAGTAATAATTAAAAAAAAAATATATAACCTTTATGGAATAAAATGACAGTCGCATCATGGAAAGATTATTTTATTGATATTTAGCTAAAACGGCGGCTTGGGCCACCTTGAATTCAGTATTAGTATGTAATATTGCTTTTTTGAAACATCTAATGTGGAGGGAGGGTAAAATCGGCTGTTAGCGCGGCGACGCTTTTATGTTCAAATCTTGTAAGTTAAATTTGACACACTTCCCGGTTTCCGATTGAGCTGAAATTTTACACGTATATTTATATCACGTGAAAATGCAATATTATGATGACATGGAACTGATATGACGATGGAGCTGGAAGGTGGACATAGGAACTCTATAATGAAACGGCGCAACCCCATCGAGTTTGGGCTCGTACGATTGAGTACTTTGTTTCTAGACGGTATCCAGGATCTGATGATGACGCTGGAAGGTGGCCACAGTAACTCTATAATGAAACGACGCAACCCCATCGAGTTTGGACTCGTTTGATTTGTCTTGATGAGTACTTTGTCTTTAGATGGTATCCAGGGTCTGATGATGGACCTGGAAAGTGGTCATGCGAAACTCTGTACTTAAATGGCGCAACCCCATCGAGTTAGGGCTCGTTTGAAATGTCTTGACTAGTACTGCAGTCCTAGATGATATCCGGGATCTGATGATGGAACTGGAAGGTGATCACAGTAACTCTGCAATGATATGACGCAACCCCATCTAGTTTGGAATCGTTTGATTCGTCTTGACGAGTACTTTGTCTTTAGATGGTATCCAGGGTCTGATGATGGAGCCAGAAGGTGGCAATAGGAACTCCGTTATAAAACGACATAACTCCATCGAGTATGGGCTTTTATGATTCATCTTGACGAGTATTTTGTCTGATGGTGATGATGGTGAGATGGTATCCAGGGTCTGATGATGGAGTTGGAAGGTGGGCAAAGTAACCCTGTAATAAAATGACCCAAACCCATCAAGTTTATAATCGTTTGATTTATCTTAAGGAATACTTTGTCAAGTTAAGATCATTTTATTTCTACAAAATAATTTCAATGGTTTCACATCTGGTAGAGGTCCCGCGACGTCTAGTTTTTCTCTAGCAGGAAACGGAATAAATAATAATTAAACTTAGCAAACTTGAAACAGGTTTAACCAGTCTAAATTATCTACATATTTATTTAGTTCCATGGAAATAGTAATAATTGAGTTTGTTATGGTTATCTTCGACTGCGACGTGCCTAGTGAAGAAATTATTTTAACGTTTAATGACTCTGACAAACAAAACTTTACTTACTAAAATCGAACTCACCCAGTTCATACATTAGATACTACCATAATATATATATATATATATATATATATTCTTATGGAATAAGAAAATGAATTTCTATATTTTTTTTATACTACATGGGTAGCAAACAAGCATACGGCCACCTGATGGTAAGCGGTTACCGTAGCCTATAGACGCTTGCAACACCGACACCAGAGGCATCACTTGCGCGTCGCCATTTCCAAGGAAAGGTTTTAGGAGGTGGATATGAAGGCATAATAAAGAGAGGATAGGAAGGATAACAAGAGGAGGATAGGGAGGGCTTCCAGCGCTCTCACTCACCATACGAAATACAGCTAATCTTTTGTGAGAGGGTGGTATATCCCCGATCGAGCCGGCCCATTTGTGCTGGGTTAAGCACGCCTCTACCACTAGGGATACTTTACTATATTTTCAGTTAAAGCTCGATTCAATTTTAGATAAAACAAGAACAGATGTAGGGCCGTGCACAGCAAAATCACGGTGTTAGCGAGGAAAAACGTAAAGGAAATGAACTTTTGTTTGTAGAGCATCTTTAAATATATATATATATATATATATATTATCTATAATCTTTATGTCTGCGAGCGTTTCATTCAAAACTTTAAAAATTGATAAATATACAAACATTCGTCGGCCATTTTAAGTATGTACTCATACGAGTTCTACATATATTCATGCCTACTTCCCAGAGGGGTAGGCAGAGACAACGGATTACCACATGAAGCGGCTTCCGGCTGCCCACTTTTTACTTTTTTTTTTAAGATATAGTGGGTATTAAACCTTACTTTTGTTGATTATATTTTATGCCAACCAATTTATTAACTTTTGCCTGGTCATATTTCCAAAGGTTAATATTTTTAATATTTCTAGTTATTTTAAAAATATATTGCGAGTGCAGTGAAACTTCAATTATACAAATAGCTTGAAGTTCATTACACAGAGGCACTTTGTTAAATAATTAAAGTCAACCCCACCCGCCTTTTGCCATAAACAACCCCTAAAGTCGTAAAATAACACAAGTTTATGGATTTTGGACCCTCAGCACGTTACACTTTGCGTAGAGTTCCTGTAGGGTTGGGACCTGTGAGTTATCGAGTTATAGCTAATCTATAATCGAATATACAATTACATACGTCTGAGAAGGAAGGATTTACAATCCGAGTTACGATGTCAAGTTAATAGGTTTTAATTTTAATTCAATTCTATATTAACGTTTATATAATTTAGTTGATGAATATAATTAAACACAAAGTGATAAATGTGAAATCGAAAATAACAGTCAGGAGCAGGATTTGAACCTGCATCTTCTGGATACCGTCCAGATGCTTTACCAATTCAGCCATCCTGACAATTGCTCCTGACTGCTAATTTCGATAACACATCATACTTAACGTCTTTGGGTGACGCCTGCGCCATCTGTCGGAAGTATTTTCATACATTATACCGACCAGGTAAACTTAATTTTAAAATTAAGATTTTACCTAATAATGACGCAAACCCTTTAAATATTTAGATATTTTTATATATATTTTTAGCATTTGACATGCTTAGCACTATACATTAAACACAAAGTGAAAAATATGAAATCGAAAATAACAGTCAGGAGCAGGATTTGAACCTGCATCTTCTGGATACCGTCCAGATGCTTTACCAATTCAGCCATCCTGACAATTGCTCCTGACTGCTAATTTCGATAACACATCATACTTAACGTCTTTGGGTGACGCCTGCGCCATCTGTCGGAAGTATTTTCATACATTATACCGACCAGGTAAACTTAATTTTACAATTAAGATTTTACCTAATAATGACGCAAACCCTTTAAATATTTAGATATTTTTATATATATTTTTAGCATTTGACATGCTTAGCACTATACATTAAACACAAAGTGAAAAATGTGAAATCGAAAATAACAGTCAGCAGCAGGATTTGAACCTGCATCTTCTGGATACCGTCCAGATGCTCACCCAAAGACGTTAAGTATGATGTGTTATCGAAATTAGCAGTCAGGAGCAATTGTCAGGATGGCTGAATTGGTAAAGCATCTGGACGGTATCCAGAAGATGCAGGTTCAAATCCTGCTCCTGGCTGTTATTTTCGATTTCACATTTTTCACTTTGTGTTTAATGTATAGTGCTAAGCATGTCAAATGCTAAAAATATATATAAAAATATCTAAATATGATGAATATAAATTAGTTTATAGAGTGACAGAGAGAGATAGAGACAGAGAGGGAGAGAGAAAGAGAGTAAAGATTAGAGACTGTTTTGTTACATTATCTTTATAGACCAGTACCTACCAGAATCACATCAGTCCAGCCAGAGAAGTTGAAATAACTATGAGGACGTCGAAGTGGCCTAAAGTAGGTAACAAGATTTTTGTTTCTGGGGACTTTATAAAATACACGAGTATTAATTATAATTACAGTTAGTTGATTTCGTATTTATCATCGAAATATCTTCATGTCTTAGTAAACTTTGACGTAAAAGTTAAAACAACAACTCTAAGCTATCTCTAGAGTGTAAACAAACATACGAGGGGTGATCCAAAAGTAATGATAATGAAAATAAAACACGGTAATTAAAGTTAAAATAATAATTTATTTTCCTAACAAATCAATACATTTAGTCCATCTTTTTTCTAAACCCAGGATTCCCTTTGAAAAAAATTCCTTTTCTTGACCCTCCCAAAACGCCTCAACAGCGGCCATAACTTCGCTATTGTCTTCAAATTTCTTGCCTCGGAGGTGTTCCTTGAGCCGAGGAAAGAGGTAAAAGTCACTAGGAGCCAGATCTGGCAAATAGGGAGGGTGTTCGACCAGTTCGAATCCCGTTTCTTGAATGGCAGCCATCGCAACTGCGGCTTTGTGAGCCGGTGCGTTGTCTTGGTGAAAGAGCACTCCAGCTCGCAGTTTGCCGCGTCTTTTTTCCTTAATGGCCTCCTGTAATCTTCTTATTTGGTCTGCGTAGTAAGAGCCCGTAATAGTGGCTCCCTTTTCCAAATATTCCACCAAAATTATTCCTTTAGCGTCCCAAAAAACAGACGCCATAACCTTTCCCGCCGAACTTGAGACTTTGAATTTCTTTGGCGTCGGTGAGGAGGCTCGCTTCCAAGTCATCGATTGTTTTTTTGTTTCAGGATCAAAATGGTGGATCCAGGTCTCGTCCATAGTCACAAAACGCAACAAAAAATTTTCTTTATCTGTTTGGAACTTTTCGAGATTGACCCTCGAAATGTCAACTCGTTTTTTCTTTTGCTCGTCGGTTAACATTCTGGGAACCCAACGCGCAGAGACCTTTTTCATATGCAACTCGTTCGAAATGATTCTTTGAACGCTTCCATATGAGATCCCTGTGACCTCAGCTACATGCCTGATGGTCACTCTTCGATCTGCCAACACAACATCTTCGACTTTTTTCACGTTGTCTTCTGTGAGGGACGTGGATGGGCGTCCTTCGCGATGTTCATCTTCAGTGGATGTTCTGCCCAGCTTAAACTCCTTGGCCCAGCGTGCAACTGTAGAATATGGAGGAGCAGAGTCCCCCAATGTTTCCACCAAGTCACAGTGTATGTCTTTTGTAGACATTTTTTTCAAACAGAGGTACTTGATCACAGCTCTAATTTCGTTTTTCTCCATGTTGATGTTATCTCTTCGACAGTTCGTATTCAAATGAATGTATCTCCCGGAAATCCTGACCTATTTATATGATTTTTTTAGGCTGACGTAGTGAGTGTATAGGCTAGCGAAAAATATTTTTTGGATTTTTATGTGGACCTGAAGTAACCAATTATCATTACTTTTGGATCACCCCTCGTAATTAGGTTGTCATTTTGACCATAATTATTGTTAAACATTTCAGGAATACTTTCGTGTTTAATTTTTCCATTTTTTGAGCGGTTCGAATCCGGTCGCATACTATATACTATATTTTTATTTTCGTGAACATTTTGCAATTAATCATTAAAAAGTACGAGATAACAACTATCCTATCCACTAGGCACGCCAGCAAAATACATTTAATATGTGAAAATCGGTTAGATAGTTTCGGAGTTCATCGCGAACAACAACGTGACACGAGAATTATATAATATATAATAAACTAGCCTTTGCCTGTGGCTCCGCCGCAGCTGAAAGCTAGTTTATAGGTTTTATCTGAGGTTTCCTATATAGTAGCGGGATAAAATTAAGTTTTTAAGTCTAATCAAAAGCTATCAAATAAAAAAGTTGCATCTAAATCCGTTCAGTAGTTTATGTGTGATGCGCGAACGAACAAACAGACAAAAATTAAAAAAATACTTATTTTGTGTTTAGACACGCTTATATAGCCTACAATACCTGGTGGTATTTTTGATCGAAGCTTTGAGAACAACAATCAAGATTAACGAAAAAAACATACGGAGCAGTCTTTGGGGACTGCTTCTGCTTCTGCTTGCTGACTTCACTTCTATCGGAGCGTTCAGTGACGATGACGCGAGTTCCATGATTTTTGTTCACCCAAAAAGTGCGCAACGTGCCTAAAGAAGTTTTCACTCCAAAAAACAGTTACTGTTAGTAAAGAAGAAAAAGTTACGAACCTTACTTAGACAGGAACTTTACCTATTTATTAGAAGATATTGATTTTGCGATGATACTGAATACAGTCAACCTAAAATTGACATAATACGTGTTCTTTAGTAAATAAGCAAGGCGTCCTAATAAAAGTTCCGGAAATTATTGACGAAGTTATAGATCCCGGAAGTCAAGAACATGTATGACAGTTGTTGGGTTGAATTATATGGAATTACCTGATTTATATTTAGAAATAAATAAAGTTGTCGGTTTATGAAAATTCCATTTTTAATAGAGTTTGCGTAATTTTTTTTCTTAGTCACCCAGCGTCGGACTGGCCATATACCTAGTCGAGGTGGCGTTTGCCAGCCGGCCCCCCCACGGGCGTACTTTGAGGGCCCGCGCAGGCTAGAACACAGAATCGGATCTAATCAAGGATGACGAGAACAGCTTTTACGATCGAGTTATTAACAGCTTAGCTGAAAATGTACTTTAGGTACCTAATAATATAAATCTTTGATAATTAATAATTTGTATATTTCATTATTTTCCGAGCCCATCTACCATTATCCAGTCTCGGGTCCTGGCGGGAGCCAGCTGGGCCCTTACATTCCTGACCGACCCTGTGGTCACCTACTGTAATGATGGTGAATAAAAAGTACCTAGTTTGGACTGCCTGAAGACATTCTTTCGTACATTATCCTACCAACAAATGGAGAAAGTGTCCGAACCAAAAGAGAAAGAAAACGCCAGAAGGGAAACAATCGCGCGCCAGTCTCGTTTGATCGACGGACTTGAGTATAAGTTCAATATGCCATAATGTATTGTGAACACGTGTAAAAACTACTCAAATAATGTGAAAAAAGAATATTTTCAGTAAGTAGACTATTGTTTTATCATTTGCAAATTTTATTTTCTTAAAAACAATGAGTTTCTAAAAATAAATCATCAACACATATTATTCACTAGAAGCTGCATAAGGTGATCATGCCTATAGCATGCCTATTTGTAATAGGCCCGACGTCCATTTTTATTAGGTCATTGCTTTCGCAGAAGGATTTTTTTTTTAATTCTTATCACATCAGAACGTAAGTATTCTAGGTTATTACGCTTAATGTACCTATGAAAATAGAAGACTCAAGATTATAAAAACTTTTTAAACGCGTTATGGTCGCTATTAAACGAAAAAATGGAATAATTATGAACGCAACCCAACCCTACGATTCATTACTTTTAATCGTAAAAAACTTAATGACTAAAACCTTCACAAAAAGTTCTGGTAAATATTTTGTATTTTCATGATTTTACTACATAGATATGCCATTTGGGCACTAATAAACAGTTTTATTGGTGACATACTTTATTACAAAATGGAGTTTTTAAAACTTTTGTAAATACATCATGACTAAAAGGTTCGGTTATAATTATACAATACGAAAGGACATTTACAAAGCCACTTTAGCGATTTCTGTCTTATAATAAATAACAGTTCTAACCATAAAAATTAGTTAATATACATAATATATTTAGTAAAATTATACGGACACTCATCTCTATATCCTTGGAGTAACGTCCGGATTATCTTATGAACATTGTAACATGCAAAAATTCGCTATTTTTGTGAATGTGAGTAAGAAATTTTAGCGCCGAATTAGAATAGCGCATCCGAAGAGCCTAATGTCATGCAGGTAGACTGGTAGAGAATGCCTAAGGCATTAATTCCGCCTTGTACTTAGCATGTGCAAAAGCCTAAAATAAAAAAAATACATAATATTTAGATATTTTAATATATATTTTTAGCATTTTACATGCTTAGCACTATGCATTTCACTTTGTGTTTAAATACAGAATTATATTAAACACAAAGTGAAAAATGTGAAATCGAAAATAACAGTCACGAGCAGGATATGAACCTGCATCTCCTGGATACCGTCCAGATGCTTTGCCAATTCAGCGATCGTGACAATTACTCCTGACTGCTAATTTCGATAACAAATTCATACTTAACGTCTTTGGGTGACGCCTGCGCCATCTGTCAGCAGTAATTTCATACATTATACCGACCAGGTAAACTTAATTTTACAATTAAGATTTTACCTAATAATGACGCAAACCCTATAAATATTTAGATATTTTTATATATATTTTTAGCATTTGACATGCTTAGCACTATACATTAAACAGTCACGAGCAGGATCCTGCTCGTGACTGTTATTTTCGATTTCACATTTTTCACTTTGTATTTAATGTATAGCCCATCTACCATTATCCAGTCTCGGGTCCTGGCGGGAGCCAGCTGGGCCCTTACATTCCTGACCGACCCTGTGGTCACCTACTGTAATGATGGTGAATAAAAAGTACCTAGTTTGGACTGCCTGAAGACATTCTTTCGTACATTATCCTACCAACAAATGGAGAAAGTGTCCGAACCAAAAGAGAAAGAAAACGCCAGAAGGGAAACAATCGCGCGCCAGTCTCGTTTGATCGACGGACTTGAGTATAAGTTCAATATGCCATAATGTATTGTGAACACGTGTAAAAACTACTCAAATAATGTGAAAAAAGAATATTTTCAGTAAGTAGACTATTGTTTTATCATTTGCAAATTTTATTTTCTTAAAAACAATGAGTTTCTAAAAATAAATCATCAACACATATTATTCACTAGAAGCTGCATAAGGTGATCATGCCTATAGCATGCCTATTTGTAATAGGCCCGACGTCCATTTTTATTAGGTCATTGCTTTCGCAGAAGGATTTTTTTTTTAATTCTTATCACATCCGAACGTAAGTATTCTAGGTTATTACGCTTAATGTACCTATGAAAATAGAAGACTCAAGATTATAAAAACTTTTTAAACGCGTTATGGTCGCTATTAAACGAAAAAATGGAATAATTATGAACGCAACCCAACCCTACGATTCATTACTTTTAATCGTAAAAAACTTAATGACTAAAACCTTCACAAAAAGTTCTGGTAAATATTTTGTATTTTCATGATTTTACTACATAGATATGCCATTTGGGCACTAATAAACAGTTTTATTGGTGACATACTTTATTACAAAATGGAGTTTTTAAAACTTTTGTAAATACATCATGACTAAAAGGTTCGGTTATAATTATACAATACGAAAGGACATTTACAAAGCCACTTTAGCGATTTCTGTCTTATAATAAATAACAGTTCTAACCATAAAAATTAGTTAATATACATAATATATTTAGTAAAATTATACGGACACTCATCTCTATATCCTTGGAGTAACGTCCGGATTATCTTATGAACATTGTAACATGCAAAAATTCGCTATTTTTGTGAATGTGAGTAAGAAATTTTAGCGCCGAATTAGAATAGCGCATCCGAAGAGCCTAATGTCATGCAGGTAGACTGGTAGAGAATGCCTAAGGCATTAATTCCGCCTTGTACTTAGCATGTGCAAAAGCCTAAAATAAAAAAAATAAAAAAAATACATAATATTTAGATATTTTAATATATATTTTTAGCATTTTACATGCTTAGCACTATGCATTTCACTTTGTGTTTAAATACAGAATTATATTAAACACAAAGTGAAAAATGTGAAATCGAAAATAACAGTCACGAGCAGGATATGAACCTGCATCTCCTGGATACCGTCCAGATGCTTTGCCAATTCAGCGATCGTGACAATTACTCCTGACTGCTAATTTCGATAACAAATTCATACTTAACGTCTTTGGGTGACGCCTGCGCCATCTGTCAGCAGTAATTTCATACATTATACCGACCAGGTAAACTTAATTTTACAATTAAGATTTTACCTAATAATGACGCAAACCCTATAAATATTTAGATATTTTTATATATATTTTTAGCATTTGACATGCTTAGCACTATACATTAAACAGTCACGAGCAGGATCCTGCTCGTGACTGTTATTTTCGATTTCACATTTTTCACTTTGTATTTAATGTATAGTGCTAAGCATGTCAAATGCTAAAAATATATATAAAAATATCTAAATACAGAATTATATCCACGTATTCCAGCAAACTAGTAGTACCTAAAATTGATTAGCGAACTCGTCAAGTGAGAGACGAGACGTTATTGTGTACGTGACGAGAATGCGCGCCATTCGCATTACGGTCTAAAATACGATAAGGAACGTGGCTGTATACGATACCATTGCCTAGTTGCTGTTTGACAGAAAAAATAAATCGAATTAGGCGCGAAGGAAAATTGCGGAAATATTTTTGTTTTTATGTTGTTTTCTCATAAACGTTCTTACATATTATTACTATACGAAATCACGAAAATACGTAACTTTCCCTAATATATAACGTGCGTCAAAACCATAACTTTCTCGTCTGAAAACACGAAAAGGAAATAGGTAGTCAAAGTTTTTAAAAGTGGCGTAGATTTTCTACATAAAGTAGCGGTGGGAATGTCCGTAAATTAATTTTCATAACATGCTTAAAGATATGAGATTAGATACATTAGTTAGAGCGTAGCTAAATAATCCTTTTTGTTAAGGTGTGGTGCCCTCACCTACTAAATAGACCCACCGTGTGCCGTCTCTCCGCCTGTACTGCGGCGGACCACTGGAATTGTGTGACATTACTTCAGTGGTGGAGAAATAATCTTACGACTATGATTTTACACACAGCAACAGTTTTTACTGCTGCTGGATACATTCTTAATTATAACTAGTATCTTCCCGCTGCTCCGCCGCAGTTTTTAGATTATATCTTAAGCTCTCGGTATAATAGCGGCATGAAATGTACATTGGTACCAGGTTTTAAGTATAATCAAGAGCTATCAAAGAAAAAAGTTCTAATCCGTAACATTCTAACAAAAACACAAACAAATCTAAATCCATAAAACACATATACACATCAAAAAAAGTTTGTGAACACCAGCAAAAAATGCTGTATTATTTAAATTTCACCCTATAAAAGAAAAGTGTTTATAAAATAAAAGTGATATCATTTTTAAAAAGAAAATAACTTTATTCACTAAAATAATAAATACGAGGGGTGATCCAAAAGTAATGATAATTGGTTACTTCAGGTCCACATAAAAATCCAAAAAAATTTTTTTCGCTAGCCTATACACTCACTACGTCAGCCTAAAAAAATCATATAAATAGGTCAGGATTTCCGGGAGATACATTCATTTGAATACGAACTGTCGAAGAGATAACATCAACATGGAGAAAAACGAAATTAGAGCTGTGATCAAGTACCTCTGTTTGAAAAAAATGTCTACAAAAGACATACACTGTGACTTGGTGGAAACATTGGGGGACTCTGCTCCTCCATATTCTACAGTTGCACGCTGGGCCAAGGAGTTTAAGCTGGGCAGAACATCCACTGAAGATGAACATCGCGAAGGACGCCCATCCACGTCCCTCACAGAAGACAACGTGAAAAAAGTCGAAGATGTTGTGTTGGCAGATCGAAGAGTGACCATCAGGCATGTAGCTGAGGTCACAGGGATCTCATATGGAAGCGTTCAAAGAATCATTTCGAACGAGTTGCATATGAAAAAGGTCTCTGCGCGTTGGGTTCCCAGAATGTTAACCGACGAGCAAAAGAAAAAACGAGTTGACATTTCGAGGGTCAATCTCGAAAAGTTCCAAGCAGATAAAGAAAATTTTTTGTTGCGTTTTGTGACTATGGACGAGACCTGGATCCACCATTTTGATCCTGAAACAAAAAAACAATCGATGACATGGAAGCGAGCCTCCTCACCGACGCCAAAGAAATTCAAAGTTCGGCGGGAAAGGTTATGGCGTCTGTTTTTTGGGACGCTAAAGGAATAATTTTGGTGGAATATTTGGAAAAGGGAGCCACTATTACGGGCTCTTACTACGCAGACCAAATAAGAAGATTACGGGAGGCTATTAAGGAAAAAAGACGCGGCATACTGCGAGCTGGAGTGCTGTTTCACCAAGACAACGCACCGGCTCACAAAGCCGCAGTTGCGATGGCTGCCATTCAAGAAACGGGATTCGAACTGGTCGAACACCCTCCCTATTCGCCAGATCTGACTCCTAGTGACTTTTACCTCTTTCCTCGGCTCAAGGAACACCTCCGAGGCAAGAAATTTGAAGACAATAGCGTTATGGCCGCTGTTGAGGCGTTTTGGGAGGGTCAAGAAAAGGAATTTTTTTCAAAGGGAATCCTGGGTTTAGAAAAAAGATGGACTAAATGTATTGATTTGTTAGGAGACTATGTAGAAAAATAAATTATTATTTTAACTTTAATTACCGTGTTTTATTTTCATTATCATTACTCATCACCCCTCGTATTTTTGATCATTTTACAAATAAAATTTTGCAATTGTGACTTTGAAATAAATTAAAGAAAACGACGAAATAAGAAACATTATTAAGAATTTATTACGGAATTGTTTTTATTTAGTACAAGATAACTCCTCCCCTAGCTCCAACACAATCAGCAACCCTCCTGGGCATGCTGAGAATCAAGTTATTCAGGATTTCTTGCGGTAACCTGTCCCATTCTTCAAAAGCAGCTTCTCTGATCTCTGACACTGTCTGGGGATGTGGCTGACGGTTCCAAACAGCTCGCTTTAGAGCATCCCAAGCTGCTCGATCGGGTTTAAGTCAGGCGAACCGGCAGGCCAGTCTAAGTGATCACGGAGAGCAGCATTGACTCGTTGAGCTCGATGTGCGGGTGCATTATCATCAACCAATACGAATTGGTGGCCATGATTTATTCTAAATGGCCTGAAGATTCCTTCGATAACAACATTTTGGTACAAAGCTGCAGTCATCGAGCCCCGATATGGAATTAACGGCGCTCTAGCACCAATCATTATTCCGCTCCAAAAGGACACCGATTTCCCGCCTTGTTGAACAGTACCAGTGGCAGTTCTTTGTCTCTCTGCATCCACACATCTTCTCCAGCCACAGACACGTCGGTTGTCTGGATGAGTGCTTATTCTTGTTTCGTCAACGAAGAAGCAATTTTGCCAAATGGTTTTCCTCGTCATCTTCATTTTGACGGAGCCTAGCCCACTGCAATCTGCGTTGCTGCCGTTGCCGTGAGTTCAGAGGTGCTCCCCAGAATCTCCTTGCTCGTAATCCAACCTGGTGTAAGCAATTCCTGATGGTCTGAGTGCTTACTTCTAGTCCAGTGGCAGACCGCAACTCAGCTCTTATTTTAGTGGCATTGATTGTTGGTTCGCGGGCAGTCATCAGTCTGATGTAACGTTTCTGGGCAGCAGTAAGAGCAGTTGCGCGACCACTGCGAGGTTGATCACCAAAGTTATCCATGCCGCGATGCCTCCGCAACGTGTTCACGACACAGGATTGGGCTATTTCTCTCATAGAATATCCTTCTTCCCCCAAAGTAACAATTCCTGCTCGTAAAGCTTCAGGCAATCCTTTCGGTATCTTTCCAAATAAACATTTTATACGAAAAATTGAAAAAATATGCTTGAATCTTGTCGGTCAGATTTCTGAATAAGCGTAATCAAAACTTGAATTTCTTTTTATAGGGAAAAACAATTGTTTTTGACATGTTTTTGATATTGTTTTTTGATTAAATATCACATTTTAAATGTAGAATCATAGACATAAAATAAAAAACGTTTCACCATACTGCCAACATAAATATTTCGTATTTTCAAAGTGATCTCATTTTTTTTTTGATGTGTGTACAAATCTAAATCCGTACAGGAGTTTTTGCGTGATACCCGAACAAACAAACAGACAAAAATTCCAAATAGAGTTGTTACTTGTTTAGAGACGTCAAATAACCTTTCGATTTGTTTAGATTTTTTCTCAAATATCATAAATGTAAAGACAGCTCTGTTACGGCTTTATAATAGTATAGATGACATTATCATTATCTTAGCACGAGCCTTTGCCCGCTGTTGTTTAGTTATATCACAGGTTCCCAATACAGTAGCGAGTAAAAAGTTCTATCAAAATCCGTTCAGTAGTTGTTGCGTGATGCGCAAACAAACAGAAAAAAAACTGAAAAAAAATAAAACATTTTGAGTTCCGATATGCCTAAATAGTCTAACACAGTCACTTTTTTCTCAAATATATTTAATGTACAGGTAATAAATGTTATTGAAACTGATGTAACATGTATCCCGTGTCCCGTAGAAGAGATATTCTTTAAACAGAATATCTCGTTAGTCTAGACCACAAAACGATTACTTAAATGAGATTTTCCTGTGTGGGAACCCAAGATGGTTCGTCTTGCCTGCATAGTGTGGTGTAGACGGAATGCTATTACGAAAATTAAGTTATATTTATACAAAGTGCGTCTGCCATTTGAGTACAAATAAATTTTTGATAACTCAATTACAGTTTTCACCGGAGTCGAGTAGATAGATGGCTTGCGATCGTGCCAGCGCAGACATTAAGGACGGGGATTTTAGTCATCTGTCGGATTGTCTGCAGCCATTTTCATTTGCATAAATCAAATCTAGACTTCAATAGTAGTTATGTTAAAAATTAATACATTTTGAATGCATGTATGCATTAAGAGATTGGATATGTTTTTATTAAAACCTTGTTAGGGCAGGAATACGTATACGTAACGCACTCCCCGTTGTTCCTTCCTCACCCACTAAATAAACCTACCGTGTGCCGCCTTCTTTCTGTAAGATGACATCCTCGCAGAAGGCAGCGGCGGCAACCGCGGCACAATTCCTGTATCTTCGGCAGCAAGCGGTCCCTATATAGCCGCGACGAGATCACGGCGCTGCCCGATCCAAACCGAACACGACTCTAGCGTATGCTCGTTGCCGCAATGATGACAGCATGGAGTCGTTTTCCTCCTTGCAAGTACGTGCAGGTATCTGCCCAAGCAACCGTTATGGGAGATTGAAAAACGCTTTGAAATATTTCGTGTGAAGATACACACGGCATTGCTGGTATTTGTCATGGCGCAGTTCCGTGCGCTCACTATCCTGTGCAGGAATGAAATCCATATCACTCGAGAGGAACCTAAACCACCTTCAACACGATTTACTGAACCTGCATAAGCAACGAGAATATCAGTCTGAATTTTGGCAGCATGGCAAGCCACACGTAAAATTAAAAAAAAAAATTGTTTGCCTATCAATACCCTGACAAAACGGATTATATATACATGTATACACTTATCTACATGTGTGCATATTAATACGCGTATTTTGTCTGGTACAGTGATAAACATACAAGACGTTTGCTAAAGCAATATAATTGTTATCACAAGGCACAACTGTATTGAATTATCCCAGAGGTCACGTTCCTGTGTATTTTTATACATGTAGGTACGTGTATGGAGTTATAGGTTGCACGTATAAAACGTAAGATTTAAGATAACTGTTATATGAACCTATATGTTTGTTAGTATTTAAATATTACTTTAAAATAACACTGCAGGGCAATATATCTATGTCAGGAAATGTAATTGTGCAAGTCTATATCCTAGAAATAGTTCTTTTTCATAATCCTTTATATCCCCAATTGGAGAAGCCAGAACAGATGTTAGAGTAACAATAGGCAATGGTGTGCTAGAGTGGATGAATACGTATATCTTGGATGTGAATTCAATCGGGATGGAAGGTACGCCACTGACATAGAGAGAAGAGTAAATGCAGGAAATACAGTGAACGGAGCATTGGGATAACTTCTCGGTAGCCACTATCTCAGCCAGAAGGCACGTGTCGCAATACACAACGCAGTGCTTGTCCGAACATTATTATATGGAAGCGAGAGTTGGGTATGCAAAAAGGAGCATAAGAGTAAAATTAATGGGGTCGAAATGCGATCTCTGCGAAAAATAAGAGAGCGTCTATTGGTGTAAAGATGCGAAAGGGAACGCTCCGATGGTTCGGAAATGTGGAAAAAATGCCGGACGAGCGACTGGTTAAGAAGATATACAATGCGAAGGTGGAAGGATGTAGGTACAGGGGGAGACCAAGACTCACCTATCTAGAGCAAATCGGTCATGTATTGAGTAAATGTGGAGTCAGGAATCTCCGAAACTGGCAAACATGTATGAAGAGAATTATGAATGTTGAGGAAGCGAGAGATGTATGCAAGAATAGGGCCTTTAGGCACTCTGTTCTCTCTGCCTACCCCGCAAGGTGTGATGGTGATGTGTGATGATACGTAAAGTATTATTGTCCCATTTTTGGACACGGGTCTCCTTTAAGGGTGAGATGGATATAGCAAACCCCACCACTGCCCCAATGCGTGTGGGCAGATTTCAAAAGCTGTTAAGAAAATCGCTCAGGAACAGATTTTCTCACGGTGCTTACCGTCACCGATCAGTGATCATTTTAAATAAATACATACATAATTATTTATATATATTTTAAGCATTTGACATGCTTAGCACTATACATTAAACACAAAGTGAAAAATGTGAAATCGATAATAACAGTCAGGAGCAGGACTTGAACCTGCATCTTCTGGATACCGTCCAGATGCTTTACCAATTCAGCCATCCTGACAATTGCTCCTGACTGCTAATTTCGATAACACATCATACTTAACGTCTTTGGGTGACGCCTGCGCCATCTGTCGGACGTATTTTCATACATTATACCGACCAGGTAAACTTAATTTTACAATTAAGATTTTTACCTAATAATGACGCAAACCCTATAAATATTTATATATATTTTTAGCATTTGACATGCTTAGCACTATACATTAAACATAAAGTGAAAAATGTGAAATCGAAAATAACAGTCAGGAGCAGGACTTGAACCTGCATCTTCTGGATACCGTCCAGATGCTTTACCAATTCAGCCATCCTGCTCCTGACTGTTATTTTCGATTTCACATTTTTCACTTTGTGTTTAATGTATAGTGCTAAGCATGTCAAATGCTAAAAATATATATAAATATTTATAGGGTTTGCGTCATTATTAGGTAAAAATCTTAATTGTAAAATTAAGTTTACCTGGTCGGTATAATGTATGAAAATACGTCCGAAAGACGGCGCAGGCGTCACCCAAAGACGTTAAGTATGATGTGTTATCGAAATTAGCAGTCAGGAGCAATTGTCAGGATGGCTGAATTGGTAAAGCATCTGGACGGTATCCAGAAGATGCAGGTTCAAGTCCTGCTCCTGACTGTTATTTTCGATTTCACATTTTTCACTTTGTGTTTAACATACATAATTTCCAAATATCTCGTAATGTCAGAGATCTGTGTCTTCCTAGGTTGGAGGTCAACTCGATACCACTGTCTTAGCAGTCCTATGGATTTTGGAAAGGAGTTCAAAAAAGATAGCTTTTGGACCAATTATCATGAAAATGTGTATGTTCGAATGTTTATTATTGAACTCGGTAGATGGCACTGCGATCATGTAGGTAATTAAAATAATTATCGTTTTTATATTATACTAGCCTTTACCCGCGGCTCCGCCGCAGCCAAAAGCTAGTTTTTATATAATATCTTAGGTTCCCGATATAGTAGCGGGATAAAATTTATTCCAGTTTTTAAGTCTAATAAAGAACAATCAAATAAAAAAAGTTCATCAAAATCTGTTTAGTAGTTTTTGCGTGATGCGCGAACGAACAAAGAGACAAATAGATAAACAGACAAAAAATCTAAAAAAAAAATCGTTTTGTCTTTAAACACGCCTGTATAGCCTATTACAGTCATTTTATCTCAATATGTACAGACTCATCTCTGTTACAGCTTTATATTTATATATTTGTATTTTCAATGAAAATCATTTGACTTGCAATCTTTCGATCTTCCATAGTAGAGCAATGGAATGGAATAAATAGATTTTATCCGCTTTACACCCATTTCATTAAAACGTGAATGTCAAAAATCAATTTCTATGCATTAATTTCGCAAAAACTCGAAAACGGCCGGACCGGTTTGATGAGAGTTTGTGTGCGTGTTTGTGTTTGAGTGTTTATGATTGGACTCGCTAGATGGCGGCGCGATATACTAGTATTTTTATTATAATTTTTTAAGGTCCAGTAATGCAGGTAAAAAGGCAAACAGGCAAGCAAATGTTCGGACGTTTGTCGGCAAGTAGTTTTATATGTTAAGTAGATATACGAGTAGGTATTGTCCTCGGTGACTTCAATGCAAAGTCCCGGGCGTGGGGGAACCCTGCCACGAATGCCAAAGGTAGGGCCGTCGAAGAGTGGTCCCTGCTCTCCGGTCTGTCCCTCCTCAACAGAGGGACTGTCCACACCTGCGTGCGGCAGCTGGGGGGGTCCGTGGTGGATCTATCGTTCGCCACCCCTGATGTTGCGCGGGGTGTGTGTGACTGGAGAGTGGAAGAGGAGGTGGAGACGCTATCGGATCACCGATATATCCAGTTCAGGCTCTCCACCCCTCCGGGGCTACCAGGGCCCCGGCGCGGGACTGGCAGACTCCCCAAATGGGTATTGGGTCAGTTTGACCACGAAATGGCCCGTGAGTCTGCCATAGTGCAGCGCTGGAGCTCTGCAGGCAGGCAGGGCAGCGACAGCGTAGATGAGCTCGCAGGCCAAATGAAGAATACACTCACGGCAGTGTGTGACGCGGCGATGCCGAGGGCCCGGCGGAGGCCGCCGCGCCGACAAGTTTATTGGTGGTCATCCGAGATAGCTAATCTTCGGGTGGCCAGTAACCGAGCGCGGCGTGCTTACGTCCGGTGCCGAGGAAGGAGTGCTAGAGACGCTGTCCTTGAGGGCCAGCTGCGGTTAGAATATTGCAACAAAAAAAAGGAGTTGCAGCTGGCCATCAGCCGGGCAAAGGAAAGGGCCCGCGAGGAGCTATTGGCGAGCCTCGACAGGGATCCGTGGGGGCGCCCATACCAACGGGCGCGGAACAAGCTCCGTGCCCACGGCGCCCCCATCATAGACTCGATGGAAAGAGATCTCCTGTCAGAGCTGGTGGGGGGTCTGTTCCCGCGGTCCATGGGACATGTCCCCCCAGCAATGGCTCCTCCGTCGGTGGTGGAAGGAGAGGCACAAATCCCTTCTGTCACTGACACGGAACTGGAAGTGGCCCTCTCCCGCCTTCGTGGACGAAGGAAGGCACCCGGTCCGGACGGCGTCCCGGGACTGGCACTCGGCGTCGCCGCTGAATATATCAAGGATGGGCTCCGGGAACTGCTCAACGCATGTTTGAGGTCTGGGCGGTTCCCGGAGCAATGGAAGTGCGGAAAGTTATATCTGCTGCGGAAGGAGGGTCGCCCACCAGACTCTCCTTCCGCATATAGGCCGCTGGTGCTGCTGGATGAGACGGCCAAACTGTTCGAGAAGGTGCTCGCGGACCGTCTCGTCCGGCACCTCGAGGATGTCGGGCCGGGGCTGTCAGAATCACAGTTTGGATTCAGGGCAGGCCGCTCCACAATAGGTGCATTGGCTGCCCTGAAAACCCTGGCCACCGAGGCAGTGGCCAGAAGGGAGGTCGTTCTGGCAGTCTCGCTCGACATCGAGAACGCCTTCAACAGTCTCCCTCACGAGACGTTGAAGGAGGCGCTCCGATTCCATGGAGTGCCTCTGTATCTCCGGAGGCTGTTGGAGGCATACCTCGAGGAGAGGCATGTGCTCTGGGAGGGGGTCGACGGGCGCCTATACCGCCATCGGGTAGAGCGCGGCGTTCCACAGGGATCCGTCCTTGGCCCGATCCTGTGGAACGTCGGATTCGACTGGGTTCTGCGGGGCCGGCTTCTTCCCGGGATGGGGGTCGTTTGCTATGCAGATGACACCCTCGTCACCGTGAGGAGGACCGGCTTCGAGGAGGCCACCCGATCGGCGGAAGTTGGAGTCGCGCTCGTCGTTGACCGGATCAGCATGTTGGGTCTGAGGGTCTCGTTAGCTAAAACTGAGGCCCTCCTGTTCCATGGCCCTCGCCGAGGTCCCCCCCGAGGAGCATGCCTACAGGTGCAGGGGGTTGCCGTGCCGGTGCAGACCCAGATGAAATATCTGGGTCTGCACCTAGATAGTAAGTGGAATTTCGGGTTGCACTTTGCCCAGCTCGCTCCTAGGCTCGTTAATTCTGCCGCGGCCTTGGGTAGGCTTCTGCCAAACACTGGAGGCCCAGGGTCGTCCTGCCGCCGACTTTATAGTGGTATTCTGCGGTCTATGGCACTGTATGGTGCACCAATCTGGGCGGACTCCCTTAACGCTTCTAATAGGGCCCTCTTGCGACGTCCGCAGAGGGCCATAGCGGTGAGGACAATTAGGGGGTACCGAACGGTGTCCTGGGCCGCAGCCACACTGCTGGCAGGCGACCCGCCTTGGCCTCTCCAGGCTGAGGCACTGGCAGAGGTCTACTGGCTTCGTGCTGCGGCGCGAGCCGGGGGTGAGGAAATCTCCGAAAGGAGTCTGGGCAGAGCGCGTGAAGCGGCTCGAAGGACGTTGATCCGGCGGTGGAGGGGGGAGCTGGAGTCTCCCGGAGCAGGACGGGAGACTTTAGAGGCGGTTGCACCGCACCTCCACCGCTGGTTAAATCGAAGGTACGGCAACCTCAGTTTTCGGTTGACGCAGGTACTTACCGGACACGGGTGTTTCGGTAAGTACCTGCATCGTATTGGTAGGGAAGGAGCCCCCGGATGCCACGAGTGTGGCGCCCAAGTTGATGACGTGCGCCACACTCTGGAGGAATGCCCCGCCTGGGGGCCCCAGCGCCACGCCCTGTCGATGGCAATTGGAAGAGACCTGTCGCTGTCGGCCGTAGTAAGCCGAATGCTTGACGGTGACGGGTTCTGGTCGGCCGTTGCCTCCTTCTGTGAGGCTGTAATTGCACGGAAGGAGGCCGCGGAGCGGGAACGTGAGGCGTTGGCCCACGCCGACTCGCTCCGCCGGCGGCGACTGGGGGGCAGGAGGCGTCGCTACGCTCACCTTCTCCCACCGCCTTGATTACGACAGGACGTGGCCGGTTGGCCATATGCCTGGGGCGTCGGAGTAGAATGTCGAAAGACGACCCTCTGGCGCCCCGCTAACAGGCGTGGAAGGGGCCGCTGTGGTTTTAGTCGGTATTCCGGGCGCAACTAAGATCTGAGCACCCGGCGAGTCCTACATACCCCTTCGTTTGTCACTGACGGAGGGGATGCGTAAATGCATTTCCACAGCGACAAAAAAAAAAAAAAAAAAAAAAAAAAAAAAATACGAGTAGGTACTTCAACGCTTGCCTCAACCTCAAGTACCGAAAAAAAAAAGAATAAATCCAGATAACATTAACAAATGACAGCACGTGTCAAAATCGTGTTTTGGCGGCAAATTAGACGTTAGGGCGGGTGCACATCGCATGCGGATCACGCACGACCTAAATACGGTGCGCAGCCGTTTCGCATCCCATTAGATGATTGTGTTAGCAAGACCGTGATGAAAAGCATCGGAAGAAAAATGTGTTCATTGTCTAAAGAAAAAAACTTTCTTTTGTGACGCTATCAGAAGCTTCTCAGCTAAATATAGATCTTCATGTAGGTTAACTTGGCGTGTTGGGAATTAATAATAATTAAAGTTGGAATATTTTCTAATAGGTAACAATGTTTCTTTGTTCCTATCTTAAGCGTGCAGATACCGTTCATCCTATCATCATAAAATGTTACATACTTAGCAGCCTTTGCTCGCGGCTCCACCACAGCTAAAAGCTTGTTTTTAGGTTATGTCTCAGGTTCCTGATATAGTAGCGCGATAAAATACCAGTTTTCAAGTGTAATCAATAGCTAACCTACAAAAAAAAAGTTTCATGAAAATCCGTTCAGTAGTCTTTGTGTGATGAGCAAATAAACAGACAAAGCACCTAAAAAAAATGTAATGTGTTCAGACACGCCTATACAGCCTAATAAAGTATTTTTTTTTAAATATCTTAAATGTACAGACACAGTTCTGGTACAGCTTTATAATAGTACAGATATAGTCTACAAAAAAAAGACAGGCCATTTTAAATCCCGTAAAATTATTGTTTGCCGTGGGATAGTGTAGCCGTGTTCGCTACAAGTAGTCATATACATGGGTGGCGAGGAAGCATACGGCCCACCTGATGGTAAGGGGTTGCCTTAGACGCTAGTACACCAGAGGTATCAGTCGCGCGTCGCCATCTCCAAGGAAAGGGATAGGAGGTGTTAGGGTACTAAGGAAAGGATACGAAGGATAATAAGGAGAGGATAGGGAGGGGGTTTGGGCCTCCGGCGCTCTCACTCACCATACGAAACACAACGGTAGGCGTAACTACCGTTTTTACATGCTGAACTTTTGTGGGTACTTCCCCGATCGAGCCGGCCCATTCGTGCTGGGATAAGCAAGACTACTACTACAGCACAAATTGCTATGCTACAAATACTATCCATTTTATAGCCTACTGGTACATTCCCCGCGGCTACGCTCGCATTATAGTATTGTCGATGAAAAATCAATTTTGGATAGGATTCCTATTATTAGGTATAAGCGTCGCCACGCTAACAACCGGTTTTACTCTCGGAGGGAGCATTAGATGGTTCACACCAAAAATTTAGGTTCCGGATAAGTAATCACAAACATATCATATACTAAAACCTTCACCGAAATACGCTGCATCTTATGGTATAAGTATTATTCCGATCAGTTCAGTAGTGTTCCCAGTATAACCCAACAAAAAAACCGGCTCTCCATTTATTAGTATAGATATGTCCTTTTCTGGATATTGAACCATATAAATGTATACATTTCATGATGTTTGGCTAAGTAGTGATAGTGTAAAATCGTAACAGACAAACTCGCTTTCTACATTGAGGATATCGATGTAAGAGACATATATTATTACAAATTTAATATAAACAAACAATACGATTACAATTCTGAAGTCAGCTCTGCGAGGGCACAAGGAATGGTGATCAAAACCCTATTATGCTGTTCCCGAGAGACATTTACATAATGTGTGCACGGAAATATAATGCGGAATAGTCCACTTTCTTTGAAGATGTATAAATAAATTATATTTTGGTGTTATCAGATATATTTTTCTTCAAAATATCGTAGTCTCTGTGTATAGTTTTCCATGCTAGCAACTTGGTTCTGAATATAATATTTTAAATCAAGAAGATTGCCAACACTGACCTCTATTTCGACACTAAGAACAAATTTTTGAATTTTAACCATAGAAAAATTTGGACCAAGGAGGTTTTCACTGATATTTTCGCAATAATAATCGTAATGATTTAATATAAACTATTAATTCTGTTGACATATAAGTGACTCTTCAATGGTCTTTCAGTGAATAGAATATAATATTACGTTTATTATTATCAAACTAGACGACCACAATAGAAACAGGAGCAACTTTTCAAATCTATAACTCTTTTCAACTCTTCAAACACAAGTATAACTGGAAAAAAAACGAGTTGCCAAGACAAATAAAAGTTTAACAAAATTGCACAAAACATCAGAGAACTAGACGAAAAACAAACAAGCCTCGCTAAATCCAAGCAGAACAATTCATACCGAGTTATCCAAATAAAAAATATCTAATCCCCTAACGATTCAACGTCAAAATAAAAAAAAAACTGCATAGCAGGCTTTATCAATTATTCCACACCGGAATTTTTGCTAACACAATGGTCCATCAATCCTTTGCTGTACAAAAAACTAGCAACACTAACATTCCTCGACAAAGGGCGCGGAAATAGCCCGCTAATACCATGACGCCATTTTGAATCTTTTTTCGAAAAATAACTGTCTAGCGACCTGCGAGCGGGTTATATAGTTGCAACGATAGTAATGTCATACATAACGTTGGATTATAAATATTAACCAAATCTTCTTTTAGCTTACATCGATTTACATTATTTATTAAAGAAATAAGATGGCGGAATGGTTTAGATACTGGCCTTCCGCTCGAGTGTTGTGTTTTCTTGAATTAAACTTTAATAATATTAATATATTTTATTTGTCATGATTTGTTTAAAATGTCATGTATTAAGTATTTGCCTAATCCTATTAGGTATTTGTGTGTCATAATGACCAAGCATGGAGTTCGAAAATTAAGACCAGCAACATGTAATCTATGTTTTACAAACAAATGATTCCGATTCTATCAATTAATCGATTATTATTAAATACTTGTAACTAACTAACTAACTTATCATCACACCATTTTCCTTGCGGGATAGGCAGAGAGAACAGAGTGCCAAGAGGCTCTATTCTTGCACACATCTCTCGCTTTCTCAACATTCATAACTCTCTTCATACACGCTCGCCGGTTTCGGAGACTCCTGACTCCACCTTCCTTCAATACATGACCGATTTGGTCTAGGTAGGTAAGTCTCGGTCTCCCCCTGTACCTACATCCTTGACATCCTTCCACTTTCGCATTGTATATCTTCTTAACCAGTCGCTCGTCCGGCATTCTTTCCACATGTCCGAACCATTGAAGTATTCCCTTTCGCATCTTTACACCAATACTCTCTTTCATACCTACTCGCTCCTACCTATATATTATTCAGATTTTATAATAACTACATAGATTTGTTATACCAACAATAAATATTGAGTTTGAGTTTGTGTTTGTTTCTTATGCTTTCACGCCGCATCTACTGTACCAATCATCATGAAATTTTTTGCATATATAGTCTGGAGCCCAGGAAAGGACATGGGGCAATTTTTATCCCGGATAAATCGATTGCTCCTGCGGGATAGGTATTTTTACATAAAAATAATTAATATGCCCTAGAGTGGCGTTTTTATATACTGAAATCCACGCGGATATAGTCGCGGCATTTTTTTTTATTGCATTTAGTGGCAGACGGGCCACAGCCCACCTGATGGTAAATGGTAACTGTCGCTCATGGACCCAACTATACCGAGAGCATTGTCAAGCCGCTGCTCACCATTTCATTTCACAGACATTAAATGGAAGCATAAACGGCTATCTTATCTCCTGCTACAGCCAAAACGCAACGATGTGCTTCATGGCCGGTTACACGGGAGATGGTGGTACCAACCCGCTCGGGCCCGATACCAAGTGAGTACCCCCACTTGGTACCCAGCCCTACCCACCAGTCATGCAATGGACGATAATTGCTTACTTCCCTTAGTCGGCTTATACGACACTCCTGAGAAAGAATGGGGTGATGACACTTGTATTCTTTCTTAGTCCGTCACCACACGGACAGAATAATCTAATTTCATAGAAAAACTCCTACAGATGCAGGTTTTCTAAATATCCTTCCTTCACCGGTGACTCAGACCGGTGATGATTACTTAGTGGCGTAAAAACACCACATTTTTGACAAAGACAAGTAACCTTGCCATAACAAGAACTTATTTGCTAATTTAAAAAATTTACAAAATTTTAGCAATAAAGTCGGAAAATGTGAAATCGAAAATAACCTCACGAGCAGGATTCGAACCTGCAACTACTGGAATAACGTCCCAGATTCTTTGCTAATTCAGCCATCGTGACAATTGCTCGGGACTGCGAATGTCGATAACACATTCATTTTTAATGTGACGCCATCTGTCGGATGTATATGGCTGAAATGGCATATTAACTGTTTCAAAAAACCTAAAAGTTTAAAAACAATTTAGCGATTTAAAAACAAAAGTTATTTTAATAGGCTATTATTTTTTTTCTAGAACCACAACAAAAAGGAGCCTGTAAGCCCAACAGTGGGTGCAATCGGACTGTGTAGAATTGTAGATAGATAGATTAAATAGCTATAATAGTTTAATAGAGCTAGCAACATTTTGTCCGTGTGGTGACGGACTAAGAATACAAGTGTCACCAGCCCATTCTTTCTCACGGGTGTCGTATCGCCTAAGGGAAGTAAGCAATTATCATCCATTGCATGACTGGTGGTAGGGCTGGGTACTAAGTGGGAGTTCTCACTTGGTATCGGGCCCGAGCGGATTGGTACCACCATCTCCCGTGTGACCGACCATGAAGCACATCGTTGCGTTTTGGCTGTAGCAGGAGATAGCAGTTTATTCTTTCATTTCATATCGGTGAAATGAAATGGTGAGCAGCGGCTTGACAATACTCTCGGTATAGTTGAGTCCATGAGCGACGGTTACCATTTACCATCAGATGGGCCGTGGCTCATCTGCCACTACACGCATTAAAAAAAATAAATGAGAATTTCGGGTAGGCTAACTTTTAGATATGGTAGAGGTTCGTATTAAAAGCTATACTAGAAGATTAAGAAAAAAGAAAACAAAATCAGTTTTTGGCACATGGTACGCAATGATAAAAATGTCTGGCAATAATATGTTTATGTTTCGAACTAATGAAAAAAAACTTAAAATTATTTGAATAAAGAATATTATACCTGCACAGGTACGATGATACGCACTAATGAACGAGTGAACGCAACTTCTACCGCCAGCCAGCTAGCCCGTACACAGACCGGAAGAGTGAGAGAGAAGGCATATCTATAAACTAGTCTACCTGAAATTCTCGTTAACCCGACGCCGCTAGCTCCCATACTATAGTATGCAAATCCATGATTATTTGGACACCACATGCTCTACCAGTTGTATCTCATAGTAATCAAATCTATCTTGATTGAGTGTTTTGTACATTCCCAACCATATTTTTTTTAAAAGACTACTTTCTTATTTTTTTTGTTTAGGCTACGGAAAAGGTAGCGTGGGACCCTAAACCACCAAATAAACCCGCCGAGTGCCGTCACCATGCCTGTTCTAGCGGACAACTGGGGCTGTGTGACATGACATTACTTCAGAGGTATCTCAATCAATCACGAAATAATAATGAAACATTCACGAACACAGAGTAGACCCAGACTCCAAACGATCAATGATGGGTCACACAAAGAAGTGTCCTGTGCGGGAATCGAACCAACAATAGGGGGTTACTATATTGTAATCTGTGCTGTCTATATATAACATCTAATTTAAACTGATTTCAGAAAAGAAGGTTATATATATATCAATTACTACTCATCATCATCATCATCACGCCATGTCCCTTGCGAGGTAGGCAGAGAGAACAGAGTGCCAAGAGGCTATATTCTTACATACATCGCTCGCTTCCTCAACATTCATAATTCTCTTCATACACGCTCGCTGGTTTCGGAGAGTCCTGACTCCACCATCCTTCAATACATGATCGATTTGGTCTAGGTAGGTAAGTCTCGGTCTCCCCCTGTACCCACATCCTTCCACTTTCGCATTGTATATCTTCTTAATCAGTCGCACGTCCGGCATTCTTTCCACATGTCCGAACCATCGGAGCATTCCCTTTCACAGCTTTGCACCAATACTTTATTTCATACCTACTCGCTTAAAGAAATAATGACGCGTCGATATTTCATAATATTATTTATCGATAACTGTTTTAAAGAAAATAATATTATGGCATATGAATAGAGTATTCTAAGTATTCAGGTATCCCAATCAAAGCATCTCAATAATAATGATACCCGGACAGCCGTTACCTATCTATTGTGCTGTGCGAGGGAGCCACAAAAGAACGCTACGACATTCATGGGCAGGCGACGAAGCGTGCACTAGACTAGTCGATGACTTAGTGATGTGCTTAAACGATATCGATAAAATGTATATATTTTTTTAGATTTATTTTTTATTGTACAAAAATCATGTTCCGACATTCCGTCTGGCAGTAAGTGTCTTGTGACCAACAATAGTTAAGCTCTAGTAAAAATGAAGTGTGTAAAGAATACTATAATTAACCTTGTGCTTATTATCTTTATATATAAAAAAAATCATGTCCCGTTGTATGACCGTGATGAAATCTGAAACTACTAATCCAATCTTAACGGATTTTCTTCTAAATATGTGAATTGTTCCAACTGAACTAAATTTAAAAGTATTTTGAACTGTATTTACCACTTGACCTGCTCAGCTACATTAAGGAGCAAATTGTTTGTGAAAGTGGAAAAAGAGAGCTTTAATTAAGGCGAGCAGGATTTGAACCTGAGTCCCATCCAATCTGGGGAAGTGCTCTCGATCGCTAAGCTATCACATTGATACGAGAGATACATATTGAGACGGGAATGTTAGCGTACAGTGTTATTATATTATAATATAATAACACTGTACGCTAACATTTCCGTCTTATCATACAACCTTACAACTAACGACCTAAGTGTCCGTTAATTGAAAACAAATTGCAATTCAAAAACAAAATTTGTTTACTATTTTTAATAGCAAGCAAAATCTATACAATATACCAATGCAACATTGGGTCATGTACGCAGTACGCGGTGTGGTGTGAATTTCAATACCAGTGATTATCGACTCTCACAATCGCCGATGTCACATCCCTATGTTCGAAATAAAAGTTGGCACTTGATGACTCCTTCACTACGCAGCATTGAAAATGAAGACTGCATACTTGCTTTCTATCTAGATAGCTAGCAAAATATTTCATGTGTCTACTTGGAATATTTAAAGTGAATGCATGAATACTGATATAATTTTGTTTTTTCTTTAATTCATCTTCATTCATCAGTCTTCAATCTCACTCCAATTTTTATTACGCATGTTGTGACCTTCAAAAATTGTGCATCTAGTCTCCTATACTATTATAAAGCTGTAACAGAGCTGTGTGTACATTCAAGATATTTGAGAAAAAATGGTTGTAATAGGCTATATAGGCATGTCTAAACCCAAAACATTTTTTTTAGAATTTTTGTGTGTTTAATTGTTTGTTTGTTCGCACATCACGCAAAAACTATTGGACAGATGTTAATGCAACTATTTTATTTGAAAGGCCTTGATTAGACTTAAAAACTGGTATACATTTTACCGATGGAGTGAATATTTTGGAGATATGTATGCGGATGTTCAGGATGCTGGTGCCACATGTGATCTAACAGTCAGCATTCGGTACCGGCATCCTCTGATGATTAGTATGGATGAAGTTGAATGGGCGATTAGAAGTTTGAAAAATGGTAAGACAGCGGGTATTGATATGGTGTCTGCTGAGATGATCAAGCTTGGAGGCTCATGTGTCTGGGAATCCTTCCTGATGCTTCTCAATTTATGTTGGAGCTCAGGAATGGTTCCCAAGGACTGGAGAAGCGCAGTCATCGTGCCCTTGTTTAAAAACAAGGGTTCACGTTATGACTGTGCAAACTACAGAGCCATAAGCTTGACCAGTTTGGCAGCCAAAGTGTATGGTAAGATTGTTGAAAGGAGAATGAGGATGGTGTCTGATGAATTTTTGTGTGAGGTACAAGGTTTCAGGTGTGGACGAGGATGCATGGATCAAGTGTTTTCTCTGCGCAACATTGTGGAGAAGCATCTGGCTGTAGGCCAGAAGGTTTTCTGCAGTTTTGTGGATTTGGAGAAAGCATTTGACACTGTTGTACGAAAGGAACTTTGGGACATTTTGCCGGAGTATGGTATTAGCGGTAGACTGCTACAAGCAGTGCATTCCAACTACATGGACTGTACAGCTGGATGATAGAATGTCACCCTGGTTTGACGTCAATATCGGCGTTAAACAGGGCTGCGTTCTATCAGCCAGACTGTTTATCATATATCTGGATAAATGTCTATAATGGTTGAATGAAATGAATGTGGGAGTTTAGATGGGCGACTCAGTGGTTAACTCGCTGCTGTATGCAGACGATGCGGTCCTATTAGCGCAGTCTGCGACTGACCTGTAAACCATAGTCGACGTAATGGCAGAAGATTGTAAGAAAAGGAACTACGTGTGAATGTGAGCAAAACCAAAGTAATGGTTTTTGAAAGAGAAGAAGCCCGAACAGATGTTAGAGCAGCAATAGGAAATGGTGTGCTAGAACAAGCGGATGAATTTGTATATCTTGGATGTGGATTCAGTCGGGATGGAAGGTACACCACTGATGTAGAAAGAAGAGTGAATGCGGGAAATAGAGTGAACGGAGCATTAGGACAACCTCTCGGCAGCCACCACCTCAGCCAGAAGGCACGTGTCGCAATACACAACGCAGTGCTTGTCCCAACGTTATTATATGGAAGCGACAGTTGGGTATGTAAAAAGGAGCATGAGAGCAAAATCAATGCGGTCGAAATGCGATCTCTGCGGAGAATCTGTGGAGTGAGTCTGACTTACCGCATTCGTAACAATGACGTAAGAGAGCGAGTAGATACGAAAGAGAGTATTGGTGTAAAGATGCGAAAAGGAATGCTCCGATGGTTCGGACATGTGGAAAGAATGCCGGACGAGCGACTGGCTAAGAAGATATACAATAAGAAAGTGGAAGGATGTAGGTACAGGGGAAGACCGAGACATACCTACCTAGACCAAATTGGTCATGTATTGAAGGAAGGTGGAGTCAGGAGTCTCTGAGAGAGTTGAGAAAGGCATGAAAATGGCCAACATCATAGTGCTAAAGCTGGGTTGCCAGACCTGTACGCTGAATTACATATTTCTGATCTTAACGGCTCCATGACAGTGGACAGAGGAAGGCTATCACCATGATAACCAGTTCCTCGGGCACCATTCACCCTGGTCTCTATTGAGCTCTGGCTCTATTGAGGTAGCAAGTTATTACGAGCTCGAGACTTCCCTAAGGTTGAGGCTTGCGGCTCTCGAAATGCTTTGCATTAAAATCACGAATTATCATAGCGTGAAAGACAATGGTCTGGTCCCTCTCATTTTGATCCATTCGCAATACGATGATAATAAAGTCGTAGGCGGATCTATACAAACTCCTCGGAACTCCGCACGGGATTTGCCAACCAAAAATATTAGGACTTTATTTTCCTAATTCGTCCCCTATATATACACAAGACCCAGGTTGAGTCCAGGTCTTTCTGTTGTAGTATTGGTACTAATTATGATCTTGTTGTTGGTATAAAGTGTCTCCTTGATAGAACTATTTTGTTCATAACTGCTCCTAAGAGAGTAGATGGAATTTTTAGAGTAGTTTGACTTTAGTCAACCCGCTGTCTACTCTAAAAATTCTACCATATATTATACGATTCTACCGTACCTTTAGTTCACTAAAGGTACGGTAGAATCGTATAAGCGGTTGCCAAATGTTTTTCAATAACCGCAAGATTAGCAATTAAAATTATATGCGGTTGATAGAACATATTAAAACGTGACACTAAAGTTACAATTTCAATCCCATAAATCGTTTTATAAGTCAACAACGACACCTATTAAAACCATCCATAAACATTTTTGAATATTTATAGAACGCCGCATTCAATGGCAAAATAAAATCTACAAAAGCTAGTTTGAGCGGGACAGGCTCAACAATGATTTCCGTTTCCGCTCACAATATGGCGGATATTTTCACCGGTATTCGTTGTTTCCAATTGTTAAAATGGAGAGCAGTTTATAGATATTGCATTTATTTTGTAAATGTATCGTTAGGGATTCTATTGTATCTTTTTTTTTACTTTCACTGTTGAAGTAGGTTGGTTCACAATCGTGCTACAGTTTGAAGACTGCAGCGCTACAGTTGTGATACAAATTAAAGATGAATTATTGTAAAAGACAAAAGAAATACATTTCATTACTGTATGCCGTACCGTATCCGTGTGGTGATGGATTAATAAAACAAGTGTCACCACACCATTATGTCTCGTGGGTGTTTTACGAAGTTAATAAGTAAGCCCCTAAGATCGTAAGCTTTTTTTTTTTGTATTACGAGGATGGCAAAGAAGCATACGGCCCGCCTGATTGTAAGCTAGCCGATACACGCATCAGGCATCATTCACGCATTCTCAACCTCTAGGCAACAAATAGGAGCTGGTTTGGAAGGATGGTGTGGAGGAGAAGAGGTTATTGCCGAACCGAACAAAACGCCATTATACTCGTAGTATATATGGTATATAATCTGTGAGATGGCGTTGTTTTACCAGTGAATTTCTAGCGGGACGTTATGGTGATCCGTTGAAATCTTGTGTCATACTCCGGTAAATTTATTAATTTACTGAAAATTACAGCAACATTAAAGGTTAACGAAGTATAAATAAATAAATAATAAATATTCACAGACATTTCACGCAACGTCCTCTGGTCCCAAACTAATAAGCTTAACGCTTGTGCGGTATGGGTACCAGATTCCACCAGCCTGTAATACATACTCGTATATTATTATGTATGTATGTATTACTTTTTTTTGTAAATACATACATATAATAGATAGAAAACATACAGTACAAATATCTATGTTATACATAGTTTACATGATGATGAAAAATCCGCTCTAAATACAACAACAGCTTTACCAGTCAGTCAAGCCGGTCCATTTTTAGAGTTCAAAGAGTTCCTACTACTTTTGAGTATACGGCCTTCATGGTCGTGGTTTGAAAACTGAACCCCAACGAATGGGTAAACGATTTATATACAATTTTGTAATAATTTAGCTAGGTTTCCCGAGTTCATCTCTAAAAACCCTTCAATACTTTATTAGTTCAGTGACCTATTACGGTGGAGGTCAGAGACAAAGGTCGCCGCCGTTCGTAGGACGGCACGTAAGCTCAAAGGTTACTATTGTATACTATGACGTCAATATTTTATAATACCTTTACTTAATTCATCACTGACTAGCTAATACATTTTAATTGTATTATTTATAATAGTGTAGCAACGAATATTATATTTCACTTATACTCTATAATAATTATTAAAATTTAAGAGTCTGTTTGTAATGTATAAATAACTACAGGAATATGTGTACGTTACCTGTAACAATATAACATTTTTTAAGTTTTTGTCAAAATGTCTGTCTGTTTATTTCGGCTTATATCCGAAACAGCTAGACCGATTTGGGTGAGGCTTTCACTGGCTGATAGCTGATATTATACTTTTATTTTGAAAAAATAATTGCGGTTCCGCAAATAACTAAATTCGACGCGAAGTCGCGACTAGCAGCTACTTTAATATAAATAAAAAAAAAAACACTGTGCACTAAGGAATCCCTGTATCCCGGTTGACTGAACAACTTACTCTCAATAAGGTAAGGTAAGGTATTAAGTAAAAGATCCACTCGTTTTTAGACATACCACCCACCCTTGAACAGCCGTAAGGCAATCTCAATATATGTCTCGTGACCACAGCTGCTGCAACGCAGTTAAAAGGTATTTACAATAATTGACGTATTTTATACGCAAAGATAGACCTGTTTATGTTACTTTAAATATTAATATGGTTCAGAAAGATAGTCGATACTATTATCACTACTCTCAAGCATATTGGTTGATGATCAACCGTTGATCTTTAATCTGGGCAGCGGCTTGGCTATAAGTCCGGGTATAGCCGAGTCCGTTAGCCGAACTATCACTTTTCACTTCGATCAACAATACAACTAGACATCGGGTCGGCCAAAAAAATCCGTTTCCGTAAATAACTGCGCACTTCAGAAGTAAGCTCTTATTTTGTTAGTTTTGTTTATTGATTTGCTCGTTATTTGTGACGAATGATAGTAAATATTTTAAAGATTTGTGACTTTATTACAAGTGCCATGATTGTAATTAAGTTGAACTTAACACTGTTTTAAAACCTTTGTCTTAATTCGTTAGTAAACAGATGTAACTGTATAAGTACGTATATATTATATTCACACGGACAGTATTTCATTTTGTATGTGACCTGTTATGTAGTGGTATTGCTGATCGAAGACTTTTCATCAGGTGAAATACGATTAACGGAGACAGAGTACACAATAGACACTTAGAATAACCGATGACACCACGGACAACTAATTGTCTAAGACATAGTGGCATAAATTGGGTTTCTACCGATCATTGGACCCTGTACCAACCCACTAATTGTCCGAAAATTGGTTATTGACACCAAATTAATCAAGTTGTGGTACATTCATATTGAATCAGCAAAAACAGCCCAAAATTTATTCACATTTCACACAAAAAAACATGTTCTATACCCACAGCACAGCTTATAGGAAACTAAAAATTACGTAGTTTTCTCAAAATTAATGTTATGGAATTTACTTTGGCATTATTATAAATTTTTCCTCTCTATAATTGGTAATATTTTATATATCATATATATTTTAATGTCAAATTTTTAGGTGATTTCTGCCATCCGACCTCAGCAATTTTATAGGAAAATCATATACCTATTTATCATGCATAAGCTCACCTTCCGCTCCGAATGCGTGTTGAAAATCTGCAAATAAATAATTTATTAAAATATTTGCCTTAATTACATACGTGAACACTATAGAAAATATTAGAAAATAAAGTAATAATCATGGCCGTAATAATCAAACTGGGGGGTTAGACGGAATCTCATATCTTACAATCGACATCATATCGACTCGCTTGTGGTTGATACAGAAACCGACCGACCCGATATCTAGTTGTATTGTGTGATGTCGCAATTAATCCATTGGCCCCCCAGGGGGGTTAAACGGAACCTCATATCTCACACGTCGATCGTATCATGATCATTGTGATTGGTTGAGAGATCACCATGATTGGCTAACGGATTATTGCGACATCACACGTCGGTTTCTCTACCAATCACAAACGAGTCGATACGATGTCGATTGTGAGATATGAGATTCCGTCTAACCCCCCAGGACTGAATATTTGAAAAAAACACCAAACCATTTAATCTCAATGTCAAAATCAAAAGAGCCTACAAAGAGTATACCTATACTAAATAAGACCTATGACTATAAAAACGTGCCGAGCGAGACCGATAAACCAGAGGTGTGCGTCTCGCTAAACAAATTATTATTTTCCCAAGTCTTGAGGTAATCTTGTAAATTGTTCGTAAATAATTAGTGAACTTAAGTGTTGAAACACTCTAAATAAGCAAGAATCTAATTATCTTAAGGACGGTTCACAAACTAAGTAATGTATATTAATCAGTATAAAACGCTAAGACAAAAGCTTTTAGCCAGAATCCACGAGATGTATCTCAAGACGCTAAATTCAGCTCTTTATTGCATCTAGACATTTGAACAAGACCACTTCAATCTTAAGAATGGGGCTATATTTAACAAGCGTTAAAAGGCATGAGCAATTACAGTTTATTTATATATTAAATAAGTTTTAGATCACGTATGGGCAGTTGGTACTTTTTTTTATATTCGTGTTGTTACACACGAGCCACGGCCCACCTGATGGTAAATGGTAACCGTCGCTCATGGACTCGACTATACCGAGAGTATTGTCAAGCCGCTGCACACCATTTCATTTCACAGATATGAAATGAAAGAATAAACGGCTATCTTCTACTACAACCAAAACACACCGATGTACTTCATGGCCAGTCACACGGAAGATGGTGGTACCTACCCGCTCGGGCCCGATACCAAGTGAGTACTCCCTCTTGGTACCCAGCCCTACTTACTTCCCTTAGTCGCCTCATAGGACACCCGTGAAAAAGAATGGGGTGGTGACATTTGTATTCTTAATCCGTCACCAAACGGACCACTTGTTTCTAATGCTATTGTTGGTAAACAATTACGTTTTTGTTTTTTAATTGATTGGCACCATTTTTGCACTATATAAGTGTAGATTAATATGGAATCAATCGAAGGACCTTTTTGTTTCATTTTTGATCTATATTTTTTAGCATTTGACATGCTCCGCCACTTTTAAAGTAAAAATTATTTGTGAATAAGGAAAAAGTTTAATGCATGTAAATGCTTCCGATAGATGGCGTTGGTCGTAAAGACAAAATGTGATAAGTAGATTGGGATGATCGAAAGATCTGTACTATAGCTCAGTGGTTCAGAGCACTTCCCCGGATTGGAAAAGGCGCGGGTTCGATACCCGCTAGTACAAAAAAAAAATCTCTTTTCCTTATTCACAAATAATTTGTACTTTAAAAGACCTTTTTGTTGTTAAGGCGGTAAATAATGTACCATACCGCACACCCTGTCACGGACAACAAACAGGGCAGTGTGGGCTCTCACCCACTAAATAAGCCCACCGTGTGCCGTCTCTCCGCCTATATTGGCAGACCACTGGAACTGTGTGACATTACATCAGTGACATCAATTGCTGTAGTATCAAGCCTTCATCATTACAAAATTTAAAAAAACGCATATCCGTCGTTATAAATCACAAGATATCTATCTATATCTTGTTATCTAACAAGCTTTCAAATGGGTACTATTCTTTCATTTGTGTAGAAGCATCATCGTGCAGAGAATTTACATAAAAAAGAGCCAGGTTGCCAGCTGATGGTGACTTGGTTATATGAGGGTCACTGGCAAAGTGCTCAGGAAAATATGGATATAAGATCAGCTATATTAGAAACCAAAACACGACGAGATGATTTATAGTTGGCTAAATGAGATATTTTTTGTGTCTGCGTTTTTTTTAACTGCCTTGGTGGTGCAGCGGTAGTGTGAGCGACTGCTGATGATGAGATCTCGGGTTCGATCCCCGGGTCGAGCAGTGTTATAGAGTTTTCGTAAAAAGAAAAATTCTCAGTAGCAGGCGCGGCAATAGGCACACCCCCTATTAAGTGGGATTTAAACATAGCTGGCGAACCGTGGGTGTGTAATACACCTCTGCCTACCACTTCGGGGAATACAGGAGTGATGCTGTTTTTTTTTCTATACTTTATAAATGATAAACATAATAATAATTGCATGAGCTATCATTAATATTAGGGGAAATTATTTAAATGAAATCACGAAAGAATCACGAGAGACAGTCAGTCTAATGGGGGTCGAAACCCATAAACATAATAACAAACATAAAAACAAAGTTGGGTTAGTCACACCATTTATAAATCAAGAAAAGCTAGTCTGATTTTTTAGATCTCTAATTTGTTGGATTAGTCTCTGCCTGGAAGAGCAGAATAATTGAGTAATTGGTATGGAACCGCTTTTTTGATGTTATCTTGAGAACGGATGGACTGATTTCAATATTTTTTTGGCTTCGACAAGTTTTGACTATTCATTTTATTTTAATACAAAGCTGAATTTAATGGAGCTATTAAGTTATAACCAAATTAATTGATTTTAAGGCGGAACGAAGTTCGCCAGATCAAATTGTAACATTTGAAGATATCGGATCAAAAGGCCTTTACTCTTGGTCAAATATTATGGATATTTCATATCATATAGAATTTAAAATTGGAAAGCGTATATAATAATTTCATATACTCCTTTTGATTAATATTCTTTTCTTTTATTCCCTTGGTAGTTTACTGTGCAACCAAAAAAACATTAAAATAAAAACTTCATATTTTTATAACGCATATTTTTTCCAATCCGCACTAGTTGACGTCAAATAAAATTAAAAAAATATATGAACGGAGCAAAAATTCTACCCACACCATTGCAACATTTGAAAACTTACGACGTATCAAATCAAAATCCATTCGAAAATCAACTTTAGGATTAAAAACGCAGAACTGAAATTAGAATGACAGGAAAATTTTATCCCATAGATTTATTTCGCGGTATAAATAATAAGCGATTTCAAACTTTATACATTTATTTTTTACGAGGAGGGCACAAGCTGAAAAATTATTTTTAATTTACTGTTGTTGCCGGTCATTTAACAACACCAATAAACGAGAAAAAAAAAGAAAAGGCGATCTCATTTATTTTATTGTAGGTATGTAGTTGCAGACGAGCCACGACCCATCTGATAGTAAATGGTAACCGTCGCTTATGGACTCAACTACCTATACCGAGAGTATTGTCAAGCCGCTGCTCACCATTTCATTTCATCGATATGAAATGAAAGAATAAACGGCTATCTCTTGCTACAGCCAAAACGCAGTCATACGGGAGATGGTGGAACTAGCCCGCTCAGGCCCGATACCAAGTGAGCACTCCCTCTTGGTACCCAGCCCTACCACCAGTCATGCAATGGATTTAATTGCTTATTTCCCTTAGTCGCCTCATACGACACCCGTGGCAAAGAATGGGATGGTGACACTTGTATTACGATAGGCTGATTGGTTATAAATATAAAATATTGGTGAATGCAGAAGCCGGATCAGATAAGCTAGTATTTTATGCTCGTAATACCTGTTATTAGTAGAACTAAACATAGTTACATATACATGACGAAAATCATTTTTAAATGATAACGAATTACCAGATGTGTCATGCTTAAAGTCGTGACCATCTGTCACATCACTTAGCTGAGATACTCTATTAGCTACAAGATAATTAGACGAACACAGAGTATGAAAATGTAAAATTGAAAATAACAGTCACGAGCAGGATTTGAACCGGTAGCTCCTGGAAAACCGTCCCAGATACTTCGCCAATTCAGAATTGACAATGAATTGCTAACGTGATATTCGCTCGGGATTAACAATTTTTATAACACATTCCTTTTTAATGACATAGGTGACGCCCACGCCATCTGTCGGATGTAATTGTATATGTATACATTGTTATGACTAGGTAAGCTTAATTATTACAATTAAGAATCATACCAAATGGTGACGCGGCCCTTTAAATAATTTGTTATTTTTATTATAAGTATATAGATATATAACATTTTAAGCATTTGACATGCTCGGCCAACAAAGTGAGTCTTATCTGGTAAATAGTGGGTGCGTAATACATGCCTACTACCCCTTCGGGAATACAGGCGTGAGTACAGCTATGGCCAACAAAGTGCAATAATGTGAAATCGTGTCGCTCATTAATTATTAATAAACTTTTACGATTTTAAGTGCAAACTAAAAATCGTCAAAGTTTGGCGATACAAACAATCCATCCATCAGCCTTTCAACGTCCACCGCTGGACATAGGCCTCCCCAAGAGAACGCCACAACGAGCGGCCCCGTCATGGGGGTTAATGCCGTAATCGCCACGCTTGGCAGGCGGGTTGACGATCGCAGTGTATGTTGGGGTGGGACAATTCTAAAGCCGGCCCCACACGGCATAGCAAACAATAAGCCTATTAAGATATTTTTTGAATTTCAATTCGCTCTTACAAAAACCGGACCGCTGTCACTTTTAATTTGGACCACAGACAAACTAGAGTGGGGGGGAAACAGAACTCGTAAATATGTCGGGTTTTATAGTAGCGCACCCCTACAGGGGTTCAGGTTGCCTTACAGGGGTGGTTACATCCAGGAGTTTTTACTTGTTTTGTGCACTCTGGTTTGTTAGCAATGATTTCTTGATTGCTTATCCGTATAATAGCGATGCGTCTTGAGCGGTCGAACAATTTTTTTATTTGCCTGTCGATAGATGAAGGTCGAATTCACGTAAATATTGCTATACTTAAACGTTAAAAACCATTTGTTTGGTTTTAAGTATGTATAGAGTATTTATTATCTACTATTTATGAAATGTGGAAAAAGATAAATTTAATGCGAGCGGGAATCGAACCTGCGTCCCTTCCAATCCGGGGAAGTGCTCTTAAGCTCGCTTAGTTCGATTCCGGCTCGCACTTAAGTACTCTTATTCCACATTTCACAAATAATTTGTTCTTTTAAAGTAGCTGAGCATGTCAAGTGCTAAAATAGAGATCAAAAGTATAGCCGATACCCGCGACTTCGTCTCCGGCTACTAACAGAAAACACACATCACTGAACACGAAGTGCTTATAAACGTAGTTGTCTAATAAAAACTTAATATTAAGTTTTTTTTTGTCATAGAAATAAAACAAGAAACTTAATTGAAATCTATGCCGTAGTTTTTCCGTGATGCGCGGACAACGGCAGACCTCTAGCGTTTTATTTATATAGAAGACGTAAGAGACGCGCAAGTCCCCGTGGAAGTTAATTTTTAATTTCGGCCAGATCTCTAATTATTTTTCCAAAAAGTACCTAAATTACTCCTAATAGCATCAGCTACCTGCCAGTGAAAGCCCCGTACAAAATAGTCGAGCCGTTTCGGAGATTAGCCGGAACAAACAGATATGACAGACAAAATCTTTGAAAATTGGTATCTTGTTTAAGGGTAGGGTAAACTTAAATATAGTTGGCGAACCGTGGATGTGTAATACACCTCTGCCTACCCCTTCGAGGATGAAGGCGTGACACAGGCGTGGGTTTTTTGAAATTAATTAGTAAATTTTAATTGCTTAACTTATTTGTACCATTTAAAAGTTATAGTTTTTAATAAATAAAAAATAAAAATCTTGGTTTATCCTTCCTCTTATTCGTTATTTATTTTTTTCCTTAGATGTTAAATTATATATTGCAAATGCTTATTTGTAATTCGTAGGTCACTAAGACCTGCGTTGAAAATCAGCGTTGCAGTATATATCAATGGTTGCAGTGCATCGTAACTGTTGCACTGTGACATCGTCGCTGAATGTGGGCCTTATTGTCACACTGAATCTTATGCACCTATATGTACGACTATGTGAAGTCTATAATTTTGTAATTAAGTGACAATAAAAATAGTTTCTTTCTTTCTTTCTTTACTTGTATTCTTAGTCCGCCATCACACAGAACAGATTTCTCAAGAACCCTTTTACCACAACGGTCGTGGGATCGATATAGCTTGCCTATTGTAACGTCAATGGAATAGATTTTATACATTTATACAACGTGAGTGGCATACAAGCATACAGCCCACCTGATGGTTAGCGGTTACCGTAGCCTATAGACGCTAGCAACGTCAGAGGCATCACTCGAGCTTCGATATCTCCAAGGTAAAGGAGGTGGATAGGCAGATGGTAATAAGGAGAGAATAGGAAGGATAAGAAGAAGATTTAAGGGATTTGTGCCTCCAGCGCTCTCACTCACCATACGCAACACAACGGTAGGAATACCTACAGCGGTTTCCCGCTGATCTTTTGTGAGAGGGTGGTACTTCCCCGATCGAGCCGGCCCATTCGTGCTGGGATAAGCAAGGACCTACCACTAGAAAACTTTCTAAATTTACTGATGTTTATGACAGGATTTTAAGAGCTCGCCATGATGTCCCGCCAAATTCCTCCATAGTACTTTCTGATATTTACGCGAATGTTACATATTTTGAAATAAAACTACGTTTACGGAATCTATCGCGTGTATGTGCTGCCTTGGACGTCTACCATCTAAGTACACCCGTGATCATGAATGCTGTAAAGTATTCGAAACGTCGGGATAGTAGTAAAATCAAGTAAACGCGATAGATTCCGTAAACGTAGTTTTATTTCAAAGTGTTCTTCCATAGTGTTGCTAGCTTATAGTATAGAAGCTACTCTTTTGCCATCAAGAGTGCTATGCTTGTTTACCAGCTGCGTTATCCATGTACAAACATAACCACGAGAAGCAACATAAATCAAATAACTAACGTGCTAATATAAATTGCTTTTGTTTCCCGCTGTGAAATGTTCAATAGATCGGGAGAGGCGCCATGGGCGGGGCATTCTCTTGTGCTACCTGATCGACAGAACAAAAACACTAATTAAAATATTTACGAGATTTATGATCCAAGACCGTTTTAATTAGATATTTGTTCATGGGACACAGCATTTTTCAACCGACTTCGGAAAGGAGGAGGTTCTCAATTCGCCTGCATGTTTTTGTTTTTGTATGTTTGTTACGTCATTATTCCGCCAATTATTATGAATTGATTTCAATTATTCTTTTTTGTTTGGTAGGTTTTACTTCAAAAGTCCCATTTAAACATTTTAGATCTACTTCTTTTAGCAATTGACATGCTCCGCTACTTTTTAAAGTACAAATTATTTGTGAATAAAGAAAAAGTGATTTTTAGTATCAGCGGGAAACGAACCCGCATCTTTTCCAATCCGGGGAAGTGCTCTAAGCCACTAAGCTATCCTACTGATCTTTCGATCATCCCAATTTCTTAATCACATTTGTCTTACGACCAACGCCATCTATCGGCAAGCATTACATGCATCCAATAATATTAAGTTTAATTTTGGAATTAAAATTCATACTATTTGATGGCGCGATTCTTTTAAACATTTTAGATCTATTTCTTTTAGAAATTGACATGCTCCGCTACTTTTTAAAGTACAAATTATTTGTGAATAAAGAAACAAACCCGCTCCTACTAAAAATCGCTTTTTCTTTATTCACAAATAATTTGTACTTTAAAAAGTCCCATTTAAATTTTATCAAAATCGGTCGAACGAAATATCAACAAAAATGTAAAAAATTGTATACATCGATTGTTGATGTTTCGTTTACTTCGAAACCTCTCTGGCTCATTGGAGCAGTGCGTTTAATTGGCGTACCCATATTATAGGGTATAGGTATATGGGTACGCCAACCTTTCTTCACGGTCTTCGGAAGATTTGTTGTACTCCATTTCTTTCTCTACTGCGCTTTAGGCGCTCATATTTGTCATTTTCAGACCCCTGAGCTCGACGCTTTCTAAAACGAGATCGACCCAAGGAAGGCCTCCCCATTCAAGTACCACCTTTATTTTTATTTAAAAATAATTTATTGTCAACCGACTGCAGATCATGAGGTCTCGGGTCGATTCCCGGGCCAGGCCAACCAAAATTATTGGGATTTTTCGTCAAAAAGTTCTCAATAGGAATCCGGAATAGGGAAGTTCCTAAGAAGTACGTAAAACCGTTGGTCCTCCACTTGATCGCTCTCCAGTGGTGTCTCATATTCGGATGGGACAGCATTCAGATTCTACCGGAGAGAGATCATAGGCCCAGGACAAACGGCTTTTTGTACTTTGGGGGTAAAATAGAACCAACATCCTAACTGCGAGCTGCTATTTCTTTGAATTTCTTGACGGAAATCACCTTCGATCAAGAACACGAAAAACTCTATAACATTTTGTTGGCCTGACCCGGGAATCGAACCAGACACCTAGTGAACTGCAGTCGCATACAAGTGTACAGACCGACTACTACTGCTGCACCACCGAGGCATGCTCGGATGCTCTCTATAGATTGCACAGGTAGCATAATGGATATTGGTTACCGACCTTTCGTATCAAGCTTTTCGATTCCCAGATAATTCTTATTTTTTTAACTAATTGAGAGGCAGACACACATATTGTCCACCTGATGGTAAGCGGTTACCGTAACCTATAGACGCCACGACGATCTCCAAGGTTGTCTCATATAGGAGGTGGATAGGCAGATGATAATAAGGAGAGTATGGGAAGGATAATAAGATGGGGATAGGGAGAGGGTTTGTACCTCCGGCGTTCTCACTCACCATAGGCAACAACAAATTTTAGTGAAACTTTAAAAAGAGTTTTCTACGAGAAGGATCCGCTCTTGCCTCTTTCATAAATTGCGGAGACTGCTTTAGACCGCTGCGTAAGATTCCTTAGCCTAGAAAAAAACCATATTTTTTTTTGATGGGCCGTCTTATGGTATGACGTGACCGCCGCTTAAATATAGGTATATAATTATAAGGGACGGCCACCGTGAATAATCTCTTGTGCGCTCAAGAGATGGTACTTATAGAATACTAGCCTTTGCCCGCGGCTCCGCCGCAGCCAAAAGCTAGTTTTTAGGTTATAACCGAGATATATCTCAGGTTCCCGGTTCCTGTAGTAGCGGGATAAAATGTATACCAGATTTTAAGTTTAATCAAGAACAATCAAATCTAAAAGTTGCAACAAAATCCGTTCAGTAGTTTTTGCCAGATGCGCGAACGAACAAACAGACAAAAAATCTAAAAAAAATTGTTTTGTTTAGACATATGCCTAATATACTTATAGCCTAACACAGTATTTAAGATATTTTTCTCAAATATCTTAAATGTACAGACATGGCTCTGTTATAGCTTTATAATAGTATAGTACTAGATAGATACTGTTATCAAAGCAATCTTCAGTGCACAGCAGTTACGCGTCGCATTTTTGCTTACAATCAACACAGTGTACTTGCAATAGAATAGTGTTATGATTATGTTGAACACATAGTAACTCACAATACATAACATTGTTCATCGCAAACATACAATGCAGGTATTTTGTATTACAAAAAAATTTTATTAATTATTAGATATCTTCACGGCTTTATATGTCTATGCACCTGCAGTAGTCTAAGAACATAAGATAACATAGCATCACGCCTGTGTCCCCGAAGGTATACAACTGCCTCTGTGGTGCAGCGGTAGTGTAAGCGACTGCTGATCATGAGATCTTGGCTTCGATCCCCGGGTCGGGCAGTGTTATTGAGATTTTTCGTAAAAAAAAAGAAAAATTCTCAGTAGCAGCCAGGAGTCTGGAAATGTGCCCGGTAGACGTCAATAGGCTCGCCCCCTATTACGTGGGACTTAAACATAACTGGCGAGTTGTAGGTGTGTAATACACCTCTGCCTACCCCTTCGGGGAATACAGGCGTGATGCTATGTATCCCCGAAGGCAAAGGTGTATTACACACCCACGCCGTTCTACCGGACAAATTTTATTTTTACGAAAAAGCTCAATAGCTGCCCGACCCGGAGATCAAACCCGAGACCTCAAGATCAGCAGTCGCGCCAGTCGCTCACGCTACCCCTGCACCACAGCAGAGGCAATTTAGTTGTTAGCAGTCTAAGATGGTGGAATATGACATAAAAAATAAAAATAAAATAAATATTCACGGACACTTTCACACAATGTCCTTTGATCCCAAACTAAGCTTAATGCTTGTTACGGATATAATACATATACTACTTTTTTTTTTGTAAATACATACATATAATAGATAGAAAACAACTAGACGCAGTACAAATATCTGTGTTCATCACACAAATATTTGTCCTGAGTGGGAATCGAACCCACGACCTCGTGCACGGAAGTCAGTTACACTACCGAGTACGTCACGAGGCCTAAAAAAAAAATCTCATCTAATAATAACGATAATGATCACCAGATCGATTTCAGTCATGGCCGGTTACCGGACACTAGTCAACTACACAGGATATATTATGATGCATGTGTGTGCCAAACACAAGTTCACTCGCTTGGGTCGCACTCTCTTAGTCAATAGCGTTACGACATGAACGCGAAGAGATCAGTCACAGGGCCAACGGCGCGGGTTTATTTACTGACTGAGCTAACCCGCACAAACCTGCTCGTTGCTCCCCGAACTACAAGGTGCATTTATTCCCAAATAAACAAAAAAAGTTAAGTAGGAGGTATACAGGGGGGTCTGTCGGTCCGCAATGCTGCTATTTTGCGGCAACCGCAAAGAGGAATGGCCGTCAGGGTCATCAGGGGATACCGCACGATCTCCTACGAGACGGTAAACCTCCTTGCCGGAACTTCGCCGTAGATCTAGTGGCAAGGTCTACAAATACTACGTCGCTGGCGTGGAGGGGCAATAGTGCGGGTTGAAACACGCCACGAATTAAAAAAATATCAGTCCGAACTCTACCTGATCCTTCTGGCGGAGTGGATGGAGCGAATTGCACGACCGAGCGTGGGCACGCCTCCTTGGAGGCGATAGGTCCCATAATAGACGAGTGGTCCATAAAGGGATCCCGCCCGTCTCCTTTGGCGAGCAGGTGATGCACGCAAAGGAGGCGGTGAAAGTGAACGGGAGATTACCAACCATCTCCCATCCCACAGAAGACGCACCGGGCGCCAAAGGGCGCTAGTCGATCTCCGGCCCTCGTAAGCGATAGCCTAAGGGTGTCCACCACGGCCACCCTAGCATGTGTTCCGCGAGCGCTTCTAGGCGAGGGAGGGCTAGACCCAAATTAGACGGGGCTACCAGCACTGAATCACAGTGTTTCCTCGCGTAGCCGAAACTAACATTAGCTTGCAATTTTTGGATGCCCCACTGCCCAGCAATTAGGAGATTAAAGTGCGGGCAAGGAGCGGATACCTACCTACTGTAAAAATATAAATACTTTGGATATTTTTATATATTTATTTAGCATTTGACATGCAACCATATAAACCCCAGCAGGGTCGGACTGGGCTGGTAGGGTCCGGGTGGCTCCCCACAAGGCCAGGGCCCGAGACTGGATAACGGTAGATGGGATACTACCGAAAAATAATGAAATATACTACAAAATTATCATTATTTATATTATAAAAACTATTCTCCGATTCTGTGTCATAGCATGCGCAGGCCTCCTATCCTACCTCCCGCCTGTCTAGCGACAAGACCACAGATATCAGAAACCTTGTTTCTATAATCTGTGGGCAAAACCCTATATACCCATGGAGGGCCTGCGCAAGCTGGGGCCCGGCGGGCAAACGCCACCTTGACTATATGGCCAGTCCGACGCTGAACCCCAGAAGGAATATATGTTAGGAGTAAGGAGTGTAAGGAGATGCAGATTCAAATTCTGCTCGTGTAAATTTGTTTTCTATCCAGTAATAAAAATTAATGAAAAAAAAGGACACGTTGCAACTAGTAGGTAGGTACCTATTTGAGAGTACAAAATTAGGTAAGTAAATTGAAAGACAGGCAGGATAGAATTAAAACAATAGACCTGGGGATATATGCACAGTACCTAACTAATTATATTTAAGATATTATAAATTTCAGAAATATGTTTTACATTTTGAAGACGAACGAACGGCATTCTAAATTCCAAAAAGAGTAATAAAAACGCGCGTCTCAGTTCATAATAACATCAAACAAGGCAAAGGCATTCTCGGAACGACCGCACATACTGTCAACATCAAAGCGTGACGACTTCCACAGAAACGTGCAACAAATTATGTATTTCTAACAAATATTCCCATTAATATCTGCACAGAATGACCGTAAGGACCTATAAATAGCCCACCAAAAGGTTCAAAGGATGCGGCTTACCGGACAAAACGAGCATTACCAGGAGAAACCGACGCATCACACACATTTTGCGGCACTTTGTCACATACAATTGTCACATTGAGTATCAAAACTTGTTTCTTATGAAGATAGCGTTCATTTTTTGTTTAAATTAAATGGAATAAAGTCATGTTTCCACGAATAGATGGATGTAAACAATGTGCCTAATGCACAACCGACCACACGCCTTTAGAGAAGACTGAACAATGTTGGGCAAACGAACGGCAAGTCTGAAGCTTCAAGACCATTCTCACAGACGTAACACATTGATAATAAAGCTTTTCATTGATGCACACTAACGTACGATTTAAGGATACCAGACAGCAGCTAACTTCATTGCATATTTGACAGTTCATTCACACCGTTCGGTTCGGAAATCTAAAAGGTATGGATTTGAGTATTATAATATATGTAATAAAAAAGTAGATATCAATAAATTTTCGACAATTTTAGTTTACTAAAAAAATAAAACAAGAGTATAGAGTAGACTCATAGATATATACTTGGAATAGATACGATTCAATTTTAGAGATTTTGTTCCGTGGTCACTAGATGGCGCTGTGTACAATGTATGCAGCGCGGTGATACCACCGCCGTTAGATGGCGCTTTAGTTATTATTTCTGTTTTTGAAATTGCGTGATCCGTAAGTAATAAATTGATGACACAATAACTGAGCTCACACTTGATAGAGAGACTAGATTGAGTGGACTAGACTATTATTAAAACAATGTGATAATAGATGGCAGTATTTCAAAAGTGACAATAGTATTACTACTCCTCAACAGATGTCACACCAGGCATTTTGCAATATTGCAATCAGTGTTATTTACCTTGGACAGAAACAGATGTATGAGATTTTATTGAAAATTGATATGTATTTGAAAATCATTATTTTTTAAAAAACATTTAGTAATTATTGAATTGGAGAATTACCAGATAAGCAGTGTAGTCTTCATTAATTTACAAATATTATTGTAAGCAGCTTTGCTGATAAGAATTTCCATTAGCTACTAAATCATGATTTAAAATGATTATTGGTATTTAAGATGAAATTTCGGATTAATAAAACCAAGATATGATCAGTGCAGGCTGATAACAAATAATTGCATTTCAAGTCAATAAATAAAACCATAAACTACCCTTTATACATTCTTTTTATTACTAAAATGATACTTTGCAAATGTCTGTCCAACAATTAAAGGGAACACCAAAGTTGCATCTGCATACAATTTAACAGGTGTTGCATTTGGCCTTATCTTTCCCCAGGACACTGCTTCATCAGGCCTAGCACCAGCATCGCTACCGTCGAACTCGCTAGCAGTATTTATATATACAGCATAATCTGCACCATTTCTCATAAGATTTGCATTACATATATGATGTTTAATCACACCTCCGCCTAAAATTATCATGCCAGTATTATTAGCCTTAACAGCCATTGTATTCAACCTCCTTAAGTCACTTAGTATATCTATAACAAGGCCAGGATGTTTAAATGAGTGAAAATACATCATGTCACCTAGAGAGCCATCAGTCAATGCAGGACTGAATACCGGTATATTGTTCTTCCAAGCCCAATAGCATAAAGAACTTTCATCATTAATTCTCTCACCTAATCTAGCAATGATTTTGGATGGTGTCCAGAGCACACCATCTCGGGTTTGCTCATCAACCATTTCGTCAAGAAGCGGTGAGACCCACTCTTCAAAACGACAGTAATTATCATTAGGTACTAATAGATTACCGATTCTGTTAATACCACGTGTTCGCAACAATTTGCCACTTAAATTGAAGTCTCCAACATAAGTGGGTGCGAGGCATTTGATAAAATCTTCCTCAACACCTCCGGCTGTAGTTACAACACAATCAACTAGCTTGTTTTTCACCAAAAATCTTAATGTATCGCGTAAACCGGATGAGATCATATTAGAAGTATACCCTAAGAATATAGTACAGTTAGTTTTCTTCTTTATGAATGTATCTTCTTCGTATGGATCACTTGTTTCTTCTGTCAAAGGTGTAGCCCGACATTTCAGCATTTTGTTGATTTCATGCACAGCATTTCCGAAGCTAGTTGCTTGGAAGCCCGAGTTGGCGAAGCTCTCAAGTATTTTGTTGTAATCAGTACCATTTTCCCAGTCGTAACCAGATACAATAGGTGTTTCCGCTGGTAGTTCCTGGCTAGGCAACAACACAGCGCTTACAGCGACATTGGGAGCAAGGTGAACTCCCTTACTCATAATATTTGTAGTTTCCATTTTTTAGAATATATAGATCATAATAATTTATTGAACTTTATTGAATTTTGCTTGGGTATTTATTTTAGCTTGCGCGACTTGGGTCTTGGCTCACTTGGCTGTCAAATTCAAAAGTGTCAAATGTCAAGTGCAATGTCTTTTATGTTATGTCAAAGTCATCTGTGAAAAATCCACACCAAATTCCATCGGCGATGGAATTTGGTGTGGATAAATGTGCGGTCATGCATGTAAAACAGGGAAGAGTAGTGGAATCCGAGGGAATTCAACTCTCGGATTCTACTCATTTACGATCACTCCTCGTAACTGACACCTATAAATACTTGGGTATGTCGCAAGCTTTGGGCATTAATGAAGTGGACATGAAACAATCGCTGCGGGAGCGTTTCTTTGACCGCCTGAAAAAAGTACTGAATAGTCTTCTATCAGGTGGCAATAAGGTGCGCGCTGGCAACGGTTGGGTTATGCCACTTCTTATGTACTCTTTCGGCATACTCAAGTGGACTCAGACTGAACTTGACGCCTTGGATAGAAGAGTCCGCAGTCTGCTGACCACATACCGTATGCATCATTCTCGCTCATCAGTAATGAGGTTGTACATCCCGCGAAAGTGTGGAGGTCGAGGTTTTTTAAATGCCAAGACCTTGCACAATCGCGAGGTGTGCAACCTTAGGGAATATTTCCTGCATACTGATAAGAATATGCATCGAGATGTGGTCGCTGCAGATTCCGGACTCACTCCTTGGCTAAGGAGAACTGGCGCAGACCTGTGGTACTTAATACTGGCGACCGCAGGGGTGTATGGCAGAGCAAGGAGCTGCACGGAAGATTTTACCGGGCTCTACATGGGCCCGACGTTGACTTTTCAGCTTCCGTGGCCTGGCTACGTTTCGGTAACTTTGGGGAAACCGAAGGTTTTGTCTGTGCAATTGCTGACGAAGTTATCATGACGAACAACTACCGGAGGCATATCCTAAGGGATGGTACGGCTGCATATGCCGTGCCTGCCACCGTCCTGGTGAGTCCCTTAGGCATATTGTCTCTGGTTGTTCTCGTCTTGCTAACGGTGAGTACTTGCACAGACATAGCCAAGTAGCCAGGATTATCCATCAACAGCTTGCTCTGAAATACAGACTTGTGGACGTAGAAGTGCCTTACTACAGGTATGTAGCTGAGCCAGTTCTCGGAAACGGTCGTATTATACTGTACTGGGATCGATCAATCATGACGGACAGGACTGTTGTCGCCAACAAACCTGATATTGTGTTGGTTGATCGATCTGAGCGCCGAGCAATGATCGTTGATATCACTATCCCACATGACGAGAATCTTGTGAAGGCCGAGAAAGATAAACAGATGAAGTATCTGGACTTGGCCCACGAGATTGTTGACATGTGGGATGTGGATTCGACGATCATTGTGCTGATCACTGTGCCAACGTGTACTACGTTGGGTGGTTGGATCAAGGGTTTGATACAGAAAGCGGTACTTCTGGATACGGCACGCATCGTGAGGAAGTTCCTGTCTTTGGGCAGCGGGCACAAGGGCCAAACTGCCAGTGGTTAGGCCACTGGCAGTTTGGCCCTTGTGCCCGCTGCCGGTGGGCCTGTACACATTTTATATTTTTAAATATTTTGTTATTTTTTATAATAAATACGAGGGGTGATCCAAAAGTAATGATAATGAAAATAAAACACGGTAATTAAAGTTAAAATAATAATTTATTTTTCTACATTGTCTCCTAACAAATCAATACATTTAGTCCATCTTTTTTCTAAACCCAGGATTCCCTTTGAAAAAAAATCCTTTTCTTGACCCTCCCAAAACGCCTCAACAGCGGCCATAACTTCGCTATTGTCTTCAAATTTCTTGCCTCGGAGGTGTTCCTTGAGCCGAGGAAAGAGGTAAAAGTCACTAGGAGCCAGATCTGGCGAATAGGGAGGGTGTTCAACCAGTTCGAATCCCGTCTCTTGAATGGCAGCCATCGCAACTGCGGCTTTGTGAGCCGGTGCGTTGTCTTGGTGAAACAGCACTCCAGCTCGCGGTTTGCCGCGTCTTTTTTCCTTAATGGCCTCCCGTAATCTTCTTATTTGGTCTGCGTAGTAAGAGCCCGTAATAGTGGCTCCCTTTTCCAAATATTCCACCAAAATTATTCCTTTAGCGTCCCAAAAAACAGACGCCATAACCTTTCCCGCCGAACTAGAGACTTGAGAATTTCTTTGGCGTCGGTGAGGAGGCTCGCTTCCAAGTCATCGATTGTTTTTTTGTTTCAGGATCAAAATGGTGGATCCAGGTCTCGTCCATAGTCACAAAACGCAACAAAAAATTTTCTTTATCTGCTTGGAACTTTTCGAGATTGACCCTCGAAATGTCAACTCGTTTTTTCTTTTGCTCGTCGGTTAACATTCTGGGAACCCAACGCGCAGAGACCTTTTTCATATGCAACTTGTTCGAAATGATTCTTTGAACGCTTCCATATGAGATCCCTGTGACCTCAGCTACATGCTTGATGGTCACTCTTCGATCTGCCAACACAACATCTTCGACTTTTTTCACGTTGTCTTCTGTGAGGGACGTGGATGGGCGTCCTTCGCGATGTTCATCTTCAGTGGATGTTCTGCCCAGCTTAAACTCCTTGGCCCAGCGTGAAACTGTAGAATATGGAGGAGCAGATTCCCCCAATGTTTCCACCAAGTCACAGTGTATGTCTTTTGTAGACATTTTTTTCAAACAGAGGTACTTGATCACAGCTCTAATTTCGTTTTTCTCCATGTTGATGTTATCTCTTCGACAGTTCGTATTGAAATGAATGTATCTCCCGGAAATCCTGACCTATTTATATGATTTTTTTAGGCTGACGTAGTGAGTGTATAGGCTAGCGAAAAAAATTTTTTTTGGATTTTTATGTGGACCTGAAGTAACCAATTATCATTACTTTTGGATCACCCCTCGTATATTTAAAAATGTATTTAGTAGTATAAGAAATGTAAATAAAGAAAATAATAATAAATTTTTATTTGTCACTAGGTAGTTGCAACAAAAGGGCTTAATCTAAGTCTTAAAATGATACAATAGGTACTGAAACTGGATCCCAAACTAGGCTAAAGCCTGTATTTTGGGAGACAGTGCTCAGCCAAAACATTAGACACAGTGAGATGTAAAGACATTAAATTATATTAGAATTTCAGTAAATCTCTGTATTAAAGTATAAATTCTTTTGAGAATAAGGAAAAAGAGATTTTTTTGTACTAGCGGGAATCGAACCCGCGTCTTTTCCAATCCGGGGAAGTGCTCTAAGCCACTGAGCTATAGTACAGGTACTTCGACCATCCCAATCTCCTTATTACATTTGTCTTTACGACCAGCGCCATCTATCGGAAGCATTTACATGCATTAAACCGATACCGACCGATCTCTGTATTAATTACATAAATTAAGTATGTGATAGTGTGTCTGTTTCGAGTGGTGTGTGTGTGTGTGTGTGTGTGTGTGTACGTGCGAGTGCACGCGAGCGTATGTGTGAGTGTGCATGTATCTGTATGTTTGGTGATAGTTAATGAATCGGATTTGTGGTGCATGTGTGTATATGCTGTATATTCTATTGTGTGAATAAATAATAGTCAGAATCATATTCCGCTGAAATATTAGTTGTGTTTGTCTTACACTTCGGACTTCAAAGCGGAACAGGGGAACATAGTATAAGTTCCCAAAATCACTCGCAAAGGCCGTGGCTGCGGAGGCCGTTACCTCGAGGGAAGTGGTGTTGGTGGTTTCGCTCGACGTCGCCAACGCCTTCAATAGTCTGCCGTTCGGCTGCATCAAGGAGGCACTCCGGTACCATGAAGTGCCCCTCTACCTAAGGCGGCTGATGGCAGACTACCTGGACGGCCGCAGCATCCTCTTCGTGAACCGGGAAGGGGACGTTGTCAGAAGGGCCATGTCGTGCGGCGTCCCGCAGGGTTCGGTTCTTGGGTCGCTCCTGTTACATCGGCTGTGTGACATCGGCTACGACTTAGTCCTCCGTGGCCGGCTTGCCCCTGGGCTGGGGGTAATCTGCTACGCCGACGACACGCTCCTCACAGCCCGGAGCAGGGCCCTCGAGGAGGCGGCAACGCTGGCCACCTCAGGTACCGCGGAGGTGGTTCGGTGGATCGAGGCGCTAGGGCTTAGGGTGGCCCAATGGCCCGTGTGGGTGGAGTCCCTGGCCGCTCGCAACAGGGCCCTTCTGGGGCGTCCACAGTGGTTCGTAGCGGTCAGCACAATAAGCGGGAACCGCACGGTCTCGACCGATGCAGCCTGCGTTTTGAAAGGAACCCCCCCGTGGGACAAGGAGGCGGAAGTGCTTGCCGACATTTATAGGCGGGCGGGAGGAAGTCGCCCCTCGCCAAGCACGATTTCCTCGTCGCGGAACCCGTGATCCGCCGTAGTAAGGGCGGGTGAGGGCACACGGTGGATTTTTAGAGGGTGAGAACCCCACACTATCCCGTTGTCTCATCGGGCGGCGGGGTGTGCGGTAGGACAACATAAAAAAAAATTAAAAAGGATCCCACGCCCTGTTATAATAAATAAAATAATAATAATAATAATAATATCTGGCAACACTAAAAGGACAGTTGTGTTTTCAAACGTACTCTAATAAAAATATTATTTCATCTTGTATGTATATATAATATTAAAATAATTTCCGTATAATTCAAATATTTGAACACTGAAAGTTATATTTATTATGTAAAATAATCCTTATTTATATCAAGAAATCTACAATACCTACTAAAAATACAGCATTATGACATTTGACCTACACGTCAAGATGAAAATACCAATTACTTACAATAAACACAACGAAATGTAAATAAAAATTATTACCTGATCGAAGACAAAAGCAGCACACCTTTTAGCCCCGGACTCGTCACACAGCTCCGCGTCGAAGCCACCGGTGACCGCATGCCCGGAACCGGTCACAACGCACGCGTCGAGCTCTAGTTCCAGTGACGAGTATTTCTCTCCGCCGACGTCGCCACTACCTGTACGTCGGCGAGAGAGAGGCCGTTCACCGACCAGCTTGGGATCCCGAGACCCACCGGCTTCATACAGGGTCAACACTGCCAACCACTGGCAGGCATGTGCGGTGCATGAAGTGGACAAGAACCTTAAATGAAAATGTCATGCGCGCATATTTTGGGGCCACAGAGGGGGGAACTAACCTTACTGCGTACCGTGACCGCATGCTGCTTCTGTTTCCTGAAGAACCTGGAACCAACCATTACCGTCTCGGCTCAACGACTATCAGAACCAAGTACGGGCCATTCAACGATCTCACATGTTGGATGACACCATGCTTGATCGGCTAGGCTCGGAGTTTATACAGATTAGTCGTGTTATCCCTGTTCCTTTGCAAACAACAACTATAACATCCGTGCCACAGAGGTCATACGCGGATAGGGGTAATCAGACTATTTCTGTTAACGCTCAGTACCGTGAGGAGGTAAGAGACGCATTGGAATGTGCGATTCATGAGTATCGATCCTAACCCTAACCATTAGAATTTAGACCACATCTGCCTCGATTACCCATGCATAAGAGGAATATGTTGCTAGTTAGCACCACAGATTACAATATATGTAGCTAGCTGTTAGCACCCTTGACTCGCTTCTGTCTAATTACTTAGACTCTAGTGACAATCTTGCCGATACTCACTCTATCTTGTACTGCGCAGCGGTTGCGGAAGCTCACACACCCGTTTAGCATCTCAGTTCCAATCAGCTGTTGAATCAGGGACGTTGCCGGATTTTATGACGACTGGCGTCACTTATTTGCTCCACAAATCTGGCAGTACCACGGAACCAAGTAATTATAGACCTATAACATGTTTACCATCAGTCTATAAGCTCCTTACATCTATTCTGAGAACCAAAATTGTTAAACATATTGAAACTAATTCCGACATGTCTACCTCTCAGAATGGATGTAGGAGTGGGGGCCGTGGTACTAAGGAGCTTCTCCTTATTGATACGGCCATTAGTCAACATGCTCGCCGTAAGAAAAAGGATCTGATGACATGCTGGATAGATAATAAAAAAGCTTTTGACTCTGTGCCACATACGTGGCTCTTGAGGGTGCTGGAGTTGTATAAAGTTAACGAAACTTTATGCACCTTCCTGAAGTCATGTATGGGGCACTGGCAAACAGCTCTTTGCTATCCAGTGTATCGGCAGACCCCGAATTGTTGCGGTGAGCTTATAAGGATTGAGCGGGGTACATTTCAAGGCGATAGTCCGAGTTCTTTGTGGTTTTGTCTGGCCATGAACCCTCTTAGTACCTTATTAGAGGGTTCAGGGCTTGGCTATAGGTTACGAGGTGATGGTCAAAAAATATTCCACCTCTTTTACATGGATGATCTTAAGTTGTTTGCCGCCACCAGATTGCAACTAATGGAGTTACTAAAGTTAACCAAGTCCTTTAGTAATTCCATCGGGATGGAATTTGGTGTGGATAAATGTGCGGTCATGCATGTAAAACAGGGAAGAGTAGTGGAATCCGAGGGAATTCAACTCTCGGATTCTACTCATTTACGATCACTCCTCGTAACTGACACCTATAAATACTTGGGTATGTCGCAAGCTTTGGGCATTAATGAAGTGGACATGAAACAATCGCTGCGGGAGCGTTTCTTTGGCTGCCTGAAAAAAGTACTGAATAGTCTTCTATCAGGTGGCAATAAGGTGCGCGCTTGCAACGGTTGGGTTATGCCACTTCTTATGTACTCTTTCGGCATACTCAAGTGGACTCAGACTGAACTTGACGCCTTGGATAGAAGAGACCGCAGTCTGCTGACCACATACCGTATGCATCATCCTCGCTCATCAGTAATGAGGTTGTACATCCTGCGAAAGTGTGGAGGTCGAGGTTTTTTAAATGCACAATCGTGAGGTGTGCAACCTTAGGGAATATTTCCTGCATACTGATAAGGATATGCATCGAGATGTGGTCGCTGCAGATTCCGGACTCACTCCACTCTCCTTGGCTACGGAGAACTGGCGCAGACCTGTGGTACTTAATACTGGCGACCGCAGGGGTGTATGGCAGAGCAAGGAGCTGCACGGAAGATTTTACGGGGCTCTACATGGGCCCGACGTTGACTTTTCAGCTACCGTGGCCTGGCTACGTTTCGGTAACCTTTTTGGGGAAACTGAAGGTTTTGTCTGTGCAATTGCTGACGAAGTTATCATGACGAACAACTATCGGAGGCATATCCTAAGGGATGTTACGGCTGCATATGCCGTGCCTGCCACCGTCCTGGTGAGTCCCTTAGGCATATTGTCTCTGCTAAAGCCAAACTAGGCTAAAGCCTGTATTTTGGGAGACAGTGCTCAGCCAAAACATTAGACACAGTGAGATGTAAAGACATTAAATTATTTTAGAATTTCAGTGAATCTCTTTATTAATTACATAAATTAAGTATGTGATAGTGTGTCTGTTTCGAGTGGTGTGTGTTTAAGCAATGCTTCAGTATCCTCGTAGTTTAGTTGAAGCAGCCAAGTGGTTACTTTCTGCCTAATCTCATAGCTGTTTAGTCCTACAATATTAAGTTTGATATTGATTGTATTATATAGTTTGCTACCTAGGTTCTTGAACTGTCGTCTAGCAAGAGCTGTTTTGCAGCGAATAGTAGGGCAGACCGGTTGTTTGCTGCGTTTATTGGGTGCTGGGATCGGTGCACCTTGGTGCATTTTTATAATTGATCTGAGCACAAAGAGCTGTCTAATTGTCAGCACTTTACAGTCTGCGTAAATTTGTTCAGAAGGGTATCTACGGGGTTTTTTCAATATTACTTTCAGCACAGTTCTCTGTGCTCTTTCCAGTTCAAGGAAAAAATAAATAATGTTTAGTTGTTGTTAAAACGTATTCATTAGTCAATTAATGTGTTTGAACGGTTCCGAATGTTATAAATCTCTAAATCTACTTGTAATTGAAAAAATAAACAAAATTATTTATCACATGAATAAGTAAAGCTTTGTGATTAGATTTTTTGCTGTGCCACTGTTGGGCACGGGTCTCCTCCCAGGTGTGTAGGCTGTAGACCACTACGCCACCCCATTGCAGGTCAGTAGACTTTACAAGCCGTATCTTTACAAAGCTTTTCTTCATACAGCAACGACAATTTGTAGACACATTATTACAAAAATTTTGAAAAGTCACAGTACTCACAGAATATCAGCACTGGCAAACATAATATGGTAGGAGTACTCCTACCATTGTGTTTCGTATGATCAGTAAGATTTCCCCAGGCCTAAACCCTGCTTTATGTTCTCCTTATTATCATTCCTCCGCACCTCCTATCCCTTACCTTAGAGGTGGAGAAGCGCCAGTGATGCCTCTGATGCTACTAGCATCTACAGGCTTCAGGTGATTACCTTCAGGTGAGCTCTATGCTTGTTTGCAACCTATGTGGGTGTGGGTGGTATATAAAACATTCAGTTATTCGAAGTTATATCGAAGATCCTTATTTCAAAGATGACCGGGATGGAGAGGTGGAGAGTCTTTGCGTATTTGCGTGGTCTACTCTTCAATGGAGAGTGCTGTGAGAAGCTCTAATTCTAAGATCTTTATTTTTGGGTGGTGGGTTGTCCGGTGTGGGAATCGAACCCACTACACTCGGACGGGAGGCTGGTATCTATACCACTCCTCCGTCTGTGTAGTCGATGGTGGAGTTGGTTTCTACCACGTGTAGCCCCTGGAATGACTCAGCTGTGGTGTTTCCCAGCTACGAAATTTCCTTTCTTAAACGAGGTTTGTGAAGAACATCATACTTTTTTTAGTAGTGCCTTGGCTGTGGCCCTGGTTGTGCCTAAGTTCATGAACGGTGGTCACCACTTACCATAATGTGGGCCACTACAAAACGGTGCATGTAACATGACTGTTGATTTAATCCACACAGTATTTGCGTAATTGTGTATTGTCCATAATTATGTAGGAAACGAGGTTGGAATTTTAGTTGAAGTCGTCGCACGTGTAGGTATATCTGTTAGGGCTGCCAAGGCTATTGTTTTTATAATTTTTCAAAGCCTATTTATTATCCTAACACTAAGCATGGCCTATGTCCAGCAGTGGACTTTAAAAGGCTGATGGATGGATGGATGGAAGCATGCATTTCCTTTAAAAATGAGTAGGTTTTCCGAAATCCATTGCCAGTGTGGTAATACTGGTCTAGTGCGTAAGCGAGTTTTTGGCGGGACGTAATGGCAAGCGATAGAAATCCTGTCACGATCTGCATTCCAGTAAAATTAAAATACCTATACAGAATCTAGTATAGGCTCTCTTCTCGTTCAAATTCATAAAATGTAAGAATTTCCCTATAGCCTAGTGGCAAAACCAAGGAAAGTTAAATATAGTGGTAACGAGTTCGATTCCCAGTTCGAGCTCCTTGAAACACATAGGCCTCTAATTTTTTTTTTAATATTCGCGTATTTCGTTACAAATTATTATCGACTGGTCGGTGAAGGAAAACATCGTGAGGAAACCTGCATATGTGAGATTCTCATGACTGCTCGTGAAGTTTGCCAACTCGTACTGGGCTTGGTGGACTACGGCCTACTCCTCTCACTCTAAGAGGAGACCCGTGCCCAATAGTGGGACAGTAATAGATTTAAAAAAAACTATCCTAAAAGAGATCTCAACTATTCTTATTAAATGCGAAAGTGATTTTGTTTGTTCGCTTACGCGATGCTTTCACGCCATAACTACTCAAGCGATCACGATGAAATTTAGCATACATACAGTCCAGAACCCAGAAAAGCACATAGGCTTCTTTTTATCCCGGAAAAATGCATCGTTTTTTTTAAAGACAACACCCTGCACTAAATCTATTCTATGATATTCAGAAGTATCTAATAACTGCTAATAACTGAAAAATATATCAAAAATATTGGTTTTTAGGCAATAAAATGAAATTTAAATTTTAAATTTCAAACTCACCTCAAAACGCACGCCATTTGTCATGACGTCACGCCTCAATACGGCAACAGTTTAAACATTAAAGTCAAAGAGAAACTACTTTACAATAATGTTCAAAGCGAATGACGTCACACCTTAGCACGTGACGTCATTCGCTCTGATTGATCTTTAAGCTATATAAGGATTGTTGTATTTTGTAGGTTTATTTTATCAAATATATTATTAATCTCGCTATTAAAATAAAAATGAATAAATTTTTCGAAATCCTATTTCATTAGATCACTTCAATATTTTGGCGATACTTTATGACTGTCATCAAGCCTATTTCACGGACACAAAGTACACCAAGACTCATAACTACCATTTGTGGACTCAGACCAAATAAATGTGTGTGGATTGCACAAAGAGTTGTTCTGTGTGATAATCGGGCGGGAGGCCGGTATCTAAACCACTCCGTCATCTGTGCAGCCCTGTAGGATAGCAATTTTCGTGTAGGTACTGTGGCGCCTCCTACCACTAAATAATACTGTCTGACGTCTGTATTGGCTGCCCATTACGGACAACCCTACGTGTACTTTCTAAGACAGCACGTATTACGTAAACGGCGCTGCGGTGATTATCGCAGATCGGACAACCATCTAATTATTGGTCGATGAGCTAGTTTGTACTGTTGCTGTGTTTTTACAGCGAGATTTTTTTAACGCAATAGACATTATCACAACAAGGTAAGTTCAGTGGCGTGGAGACGTCTTTGGTAAGGATCTAAGAAATTTACACACCACTGAACGGATGTCGTAGAAATTACAATAAAGTTGAAGAGTATGTTTATTTAAATGCACTAATCTCGTTTGTCCGTGTAGTGAAGGACTCAGAATTCAAGTGTCATCACCCCATTCTTTCCCACGGGTGTCGTACGAGGCGATTACGGGAAGTAAGCAATTATCACCCATTGCATTACTGGTGTTAGGGTTAGGTACCAAGTGAGAGTACTCATTTGCTACTGAGCCCGAACGGGTTGGTACCGCCATCTCCCGTGTGATCGGCCATGAAGTACATCAGTGTGTTTTGGTTATACCAGGAGATAGCCGTTTATTCTTTCATTTCATAGCTTACCTACTTAGTTTGAGACACAGAGGACGTTGTGTGAAATGTCCGTGAATATTTATTTTTATTTATTTATATCTGTGAAATGAAGTAGTGAGCAGCGGCTTGCCAATACTCTAGTAGTTGAGTCCATGAGCGACGGTTACCGTTTACCATTTACCATCAGATGGGCCGTGGCTCGTCTGCCACCATACACCATATTCTTTTGCATTGCATAGAAAAGTCATTGAGACAGGCTTTCTGATGCTAAGATTCTACCACCGATGTAATGTATTCATAGTTCTTGTGGTCCGCCAGTACAGGCGGAGAGAGAGACGGCGGGTTTATTTAGTGGATGAGGGCTCCACTCTACTCTGTTCGTTGCCCTGAACGACAGGGTGTGCGGTTAGGAATATTTTTTCCCGCCTTAAAAAGACGATGCTAAGATCCTTGGGCTGACCCAAATATGAAAATAATTATAAATCAAATAAAACCATCTGACGTAACAAATTAAATATAAATTGCGATATATGTAAAATTTAATAATGGCGTTTTTTAAAGGTTGACCACAATAGCGACCGACCGCTAATTTTAACAGATTTCTTTCAAATTCAAAGGCAGGTGAAACCGCAGGGCACAGAAAGCTTAATAGAAAAGTAACAAAAGTAAGTTGTTATGCAAAACAGAAATCTTGCTTATATTTTTTCTCTTATATTACAAGTACCTACTTGCTAGGTCCCCGACATCATCCGTGTGGCCTTTAGGATATAAATACTTGATTAAAATACGGCATACTAATTATTTCTATGTAAAAGTAGCTATCCACAGGACCCATCCACAAAATAAAGAGATACAGAAGGCAAGCTCATGTATGTGTACCTCACTTTTCATACCGACCGCAGAGTCGTGGCGGTCACAGCAATCCGCAGCTACCGCACGGTGTCGTGCGAGGCCGCGTGCGCACTGGTCGGAACCGAAGGCGGAGGTGCTCGCTGAAGTTTCAGGGCGTCAGCAGTGCGTGCCATTTGTGGATCACACAAAAAGTTGTCCTGTGTGGAAATCCAACCCACAACACTCAGGACGCTGGTATCTAAACAACTCCGTCATTTGTGCTATCTCTCCTGCAGGGCAGGCAGAGAGAACAGGGTGCCAAAAGGCTCTATTCTCGCATACATCGCTAGCTTCCTCAACATTTATAATTCTCTTCATACACGCTCACCACCGGTTTCGATGACTCCTGACTCCACCTTCTTTCAGTAGCTGACCGATTAGGTCTAAGTAGGTGAGAGTCTCGGTCTCCCCCTGTATCTACATCCTTCCACTTTCGCATTGTATATCTTCTTAACCAGTCGCTCGGCATTAATTCCACATGTCCGAACCATCGGAGCATTCCCTTTCGCATCTTTATACCAATACTCTCTTCCATACCTACTCTCTCTTACGTCGTCGTTACGAATACGGTTAGTCAGCCTATAAAGATTTTAGATAGTAGCCTACTTACTTATAGTGACGTTTAATCTGAGCGCATTGCTAAGTATATACTTATTTTAACAATTTGTTCTACTTGTTGTTGCCGGTGGTGTCTGCGTTACATCATTCATGTAACATTAGCGATAACAAATAATATGTTATATTATATCCGTTATTAATATTACATGTGACGGCATACCAAAAGCTATTTTTATTTTTTAAGATTATTTAGCGCCGACCAAGCTGCGGGCAACCCGCAGCTTGGTCGGCGTGGACATTAGTTTTAGGGCTATACTTTTATATAAAGAAAGATAATAAATTAACTTTTATAAAGTACCTATTATAAAGCTGTAACAGAGTTACGCCTGTACATTTAGGATATTTGAGAAAAAATGTATTACTTAGGCGTGTCTGAACCTAAAACAATTTCCCCAGTCAAGTAGTTTTTTTTTTATTTAGGCGGGAAAACCTATTTCCAAACCACGCGCACGCCTCTGACTCTTTGAAATTTTTATAAAGTATGTGTGTATAATTATTGTATACAGATTATCACTGCTCGGTTAAGGAAAATATCGTGAGGAAACCTGCATGAACCGTGAAGTCGGCCAACCCGGAGACCCGTGCCCAATTAATATTGAAACAGTAAAAGGGACGAAAAAAGTCCAATGTCATTGATAATGGCTTGTCCTAGCTCGAATGAGCAAGCTCGATTGGGGAAGTACCACCCTCACACAGAGGATCTAAAAACGTTTGGTACTCTCTCAGCGCCGTCGGAGGCTTAAACTTTGTTTATTGAGAATATTAGAGCATTTTTTGTATATTACGAGTATGGCAAACAAGCATACGGCCTACCTAATGATAAGCAGTTACCGTAAGCGAGGATTAGGAAAGACAATAAGAAGAGATTGAGGAGTGGTTTTAGGCCTACGGCGCTCTCACCCACCATATAACACAACGTTGTTTCTCGCTAATCTGCGAGAATTGATACTTCCTTGGTAGTGTCGGCCTATTCATGCTGAGACATGGCTGTATAGTTTTGCCCATGTGCAGTAGATATTTATTATCTCGGTTCGTTGGCAAACTTAACAAAAAAAAAGGATTGCCTCAATTTTAGGCGAACATAGGCAATATCTTTATTTACCAAATCTGACAAATGTTAGATTGTGTATCTAAAATGCAGTTGAGTAAGCATTTAGCTTATGCTAAATATCTCAAACGTAAGTGGCGTAAAGATTCATTTTTGGTGGAAAAAATGTACCTAACTGCACATCCCGTCGTTCGGGGCAACGAGCAGGGTGGTGCAGAAGCGTTGTCATGTATCCCGCGAAGGTATGACGCTCCGTGCATTGGTTATTAGTAGGTGGTACCCGAAAGCATAAGCCGCCGGCGGACCACTGAGGTAATGTCACACAGTTCCAGTGGTCCGCCAATACAGGCGGAGAGACGGCACACGGCGGGTTTATTTAGTGGGTGAGGGCCCCACACTACCCTGTTCGTTGCACCGAACGACGGGGTGTGTGTGTGTAATTTTATAGATGGATAGATAAGCACGCACACACATAATAAAAAAACCTAAAGGTATTCTATTGCACACCATAGAACAACTGATTTTTCAAACTTAAAATGTCTCTATTTATCCGTAAAATAACATTATACAATCAAGAAAAAACACTATTTTTAACACTCATGATATTTTTTGTGCCATTTTTGTTATTTAAACTAGTTAAAAAACTGTTTAAAATAGTTAAGTCTTGGACATCCGTTTGTTGTAGGTAATGTATGTTAACACGATAACGACCACAATACTTTACTAATCGAGTCTTTTTTTTTTTCGTTTACGAATTATTATGATTACGAATAGAGCCCTATCACTTTTCACGGTCTGATTCGATGTGGTTTAATTGTTAATAAATAAACAAAAAAATAGTGGATATTTACGCTCGACGCGACTCTTAAATCAGTGATATCCTTATTTCGTGAGAACTATTTCTATAGACCAATGTATAACTACTTCTTGAAATTAGCGCTATCTATGTGATTTATGGAAAACTACTTAGTAAGACCAATACATTACTAGTTACTTATCAAATAATCAATTTTATTGAGTAAAATGAAGATTATGAGGCGTGCACTTTTGGATTTTCCAAAGTATTTTTTATTCTACCGCTATATCAGTATATCACTGCCAGCATCCATTGCCTCACGGTGATCTTGAGTAACCACTCAACAATTTTGATATGTAAAAGTTGCTTAACTTGTTAATACTAGTATGTAACTTATATTACAATTTAGTAAAATCGAGATGTTCGTGTTTACTTAACGTTGTGTAAATTTGGTATCGTGCTACGAATCAATGATGTAAGAAAAACATATTTGGGTCTTGTACTTATTAATGTTGAAACAAAAATAGCAATGACCTAGTGCGGAAACTAATAAACTTCTACGCAAAAGTCCGGAGTTCAATTCCCGCCATATATTTTTATATGACACTAGCTGATCCGTCGAACTTCGTACGGCCATTTTTTTTATTTCGTGAATATTTTGCAATTCATTAATAAAAAACACGTCTATGGAGGCACGCCAGCAAAACACACATTAAAAAAAAAAACAACCTGAAAATCTGTTAGATAGTTTCGGAGTTAATCGTGAGCAACAACGTGACATGAGAATTATATATAACACACTATAGCCTTTGCCCGCAGCTTCGCCGCAGCCAAAAGCTAGTTTTTAGGCTATATCTCAGGTTCCCTATAAAGTAGCGGGATAAAATGTATACCAGTTTTTAAGTCGCAGGTGGCAAACTAGCATTCGGCCCATGGAGGTAAGCAGCTATCGTAGCCTATAGAAATTAACAACACTAAAGGGATGTCACTCGCACGTTGTCTACTCCAAGAAAAGGAATAGGTGGTAAAAAGGAGGGGTATAATAAGAAGAGTATAAGGGGTAGGGCTTTTATGGGCCTCCGGCGCTCACACTCACCATACCAAACTCAAGAAGGTAGTGTCACGCTGATCATCTGTGAGAGGCTAATACTTCTTCAAGCGAACACGTCCATTCATGCTGGGACTAACAAGCTTCTCCCACCGGGAAAGAAAAGTTTATGCAGAACAATATTCAAGGCAAGCGTGGTTGGAAAATAAATTTAATGGAAGGTTATCTCCTGCTACAATCAAAACTCACCAAAGTGTCTCACAGGCGGTCATGGCAGATCTGGCTCGGAACCGATAACAAGTGAGTACTCCCACATAATACGTAACCCTATCACCATAATGCAATGGGTGTCTACCTACTTCCCGCAGTCGCCTCACATGACTAGTGCAAACTTGTATTCTTTGTCAAATACCACACTGATAACATTATTTACAAATTTCCAACAATTTTTTTTATTGTAAATGGTGGCAGACGAGTCACGGCCCACTTAATCGTAAATGGTAATCGTTGCTCATGGACTCAATTATACCGGGAGTATCGTCAAACCGCTGCTCACTATTTCATTTCAAAGATATGAAATGAAAGAATAAACGGCTATGCTCCTGCAAAACACACTGATGTGCTTCATGGCCGGTCACACGGGAGATGGTGGTACCAACTCGTTTGGGCTCGATAGCAAGTGAGTACTCCCACTTGGTACCCAGCCCTACCACCAGTAATGCAATGGGTGATAATAGCTTACTTCCCTTAGTCGCCTCGTACGACACCCGTGGGAAAGAATGGGGTGGTGACACTTGTATTCTAAGTCCGTCACCATACGGACATTGGTTTAAATTGCAATTTATCTTGCTTGGGGTCAGAAATTCAGAGATCCGTATGAACGAGAGTAACCGTAATAGCCTGAAAAGTTGGCTTACTAGACTATCTCCTACCAGATAAGCTGATAACCTAGTCAACTTAACAACTTTGACAGCACAGATGGTGTAGTGGTTAAGATACCGGCCTCCCGCCCGAGTGTTATGGGTTCGATTCCACTGTTTGTGTGATCCACATATGGTTATTCTGAGTCTGGGTGTAGTTTGTGTTCGTGAAATTGCATGTTTGTAAAGTCCCCTGCGATACAAGGATTATTCCTTAGCGCAGGGTTTGCCATTAAAAAAAATAAGCCACTGGGAGTCTTTGTACACAGGTGGCGCAGTACCGCTAGTTGTGTCGCATACGTCCATTAGTGGAAGAAGTAAAGACTGAATCGTTTTATAGAGGTATAGTGAATAGTGATATATTTAGAGACATTTTACCACAAACAAACCAATACACAACTGACACAATACTTTCCTTTTCATTCCCAAACAGGTACATACAACATTACGGTTCTTCCGTTTGTAAAGTGCAATTAAAATGTTACATCAAGCACTTCACACGGCCATTTTGTTAATATTAAATCGTATGTTATATAATTTTAATTATTTCTATGTTCTACATTTTAATCGTTATTTTCCTGAGAAGGCAAACGAAATGAATATATTTTACGCTACACTACCTGAGGAACTGTGTAACCTAATACTATACGAGTATTATTTGCCGAAGCACATGTTTAATAAAATGTACAAACTGACGTTTTAGTTTCCATCGACATAGCCGTGGCGATCACGTATCGGACGATGCAGCGCTGGACAGCCTCTTAACAGGTTGGCCGACGATTTTCTCAAAGCAAAAAGGAGTCGTAGAATGCAGGCGACACAAGAGCGCACGCTGCGGTGATTTCTTCAGTAGGACTATGTCGAGCAGTGGATAATAAAAAGCTGATTAATAATAATATAATAAATATTCACGGACATTTCACACAACATCCTCTGGTCCCAAACTAAGCTTAACGCTTGTCAAGTGCTATGGGTGCCAGTTTACGGATATAATACATATATATTACTTTTTTATTTGTAAATACATACATATAATATTATATAGAAAACACCCAGACGCAGTACAAATATCTGCTGTGTTCATCACACAAATAATTGTCCTTAGTGGGAATCGAACCCACGACCTCGTGCACGGAAGTCAGTTACACTACCGACTACGCCACGAGGCCTGTCATCATAACGGATAGAACCATAGATAGAACATACAAAATTAAAAAAAAAAAATATTGACATAGGTACATACATAAGGCAAAAACAACGTATTACACGTATTACACCTTATACGCCGTGTGGGGCTGGCTTTAGAATTGTCCCACCCCTCTCTACCCACGGGAGTCGTAAGAGCCGACTGAGGGAATACCGGGGGAGTGGGCAGCAGCACTCCCTCGAGTATTAACAACATCCACTGCGATCACCAACCCGCCTGCCAAGCGTGGCGATTACGGCATTATCCCCCATGACGGGACCGCTCGTTATGGCGTTCTCTTGGGGAGGCCTATGTCCAGCAGTGGACGTTGAAAGGCTGATGGATGGATGGATGGATGACACCTTGTAATAAAACTGCCTAGCGCTGCTTACTTTTTGTCCTCGTGGGGTCGAAATGTGTGTGTCGTGGGGCAGGTGGAGTGAACCAACCACTGAAGGAATGTAATATAGTTCCAGTAGCCCGCCAATGATCCATGTTGAGGAAGCGAGAGATGTATGCAAGAATAGAGCCTCTTGGCACTCTGTTCTCTCTGCCTACCCTGCAAGGGAAATGGCGTGATGATAAGTAAGTAAGTAAGTAGCCCACCAATAAAGGCGGAGAGACGGCACACGGCGGGTTTCTTTAGTGGGTGAGGTCTCCACACTAGTTGGGATGATGGTTGCTAAAAATTTCCATTGCGCTCTCACTGGCTTTAAGCTTAATTTTACAATGCCCTTCAGACCTGATTATTATGGTAAAACAATGTCAAGCATGTCGTCGTGGCAAGAAAGGTAAAAATCACCAAAGCTCTGAATTCTGAAAAAAATTGAACTAAACGATCAATTTAATTCTGTATTATAAAGCTGTAACAGAGCTGTGTCTGTACATTTAAGATATTTGAGAAAAATTACTATATTATAAAACTATAGGCGTGTCTGAACACAAAACAATTTTTTAAAACTTTTTATATTTCCGGTAGGCGGCAATAGGCTCGCCTCCTTTGACGTGGGACTTAAACATAGTTGGCTATCCGTGGGTATGTAATACACCTCTGCCTACTCCTTCGGGGATATAGGCGTGATGCCATGTTTTATGTGTTTTGATGTGAAACATCTAATGCGGAGGGAGGGTAAAATCGGCTGTTAGCGTGGCGACGCTTTTATTTTACTTGTCCCGTTCATCCTAGGTTTAATTTGACACACTTCCCGGTTTCGATTGAGCTGAAGTTTTACACGCATATGTATATCACGTGACAATGCAATATTATGACGACATGGAGCTGATCTGATGATGGAGCTGGAAGGTGAACATAGGAACTCTATAATGAAACGGCGCAACCCCATCGAGTTTGGGTTTGTATGATTCGTCTTGAGGAGTACTTTATCTCTAGATGGTATTCAGGGTCTGATGATGATGATAAGTACAATGGTTAAGACGAATTAAACGATTCCAAACTCGATAGGGTTGCGTCATTTCATTACAGAGTTGCTGTAGCCACCTTCCAGCTCCATCATCAGACCCTCAATATCATCTAGGACTGGAGTACTAGTCAATACATTTCAAGCGATCCCTAATTCGATGAAGTTGCGCCATTTAATTACAGAGTCTCGCATGGCCACCTTCCAGCTCCATCATCAGACCTTGGATACTAATATACAAAGACGAGTACTTTATCTTTATATGGTATACAGGGTCTGATGATGGAGCTAGAAGGTGGCCATAGGAACTCCGTTACAAAACGACATAATTCCATCAAGTTTGGGCTCGTATGATTCGTCTTGACGAGTACTCTGTCTCTAGATGGTATCCAGGGTCTGATAATGGAGCTGTAAGGTGGCCAGTTTATACTCGTTTGATTCGTCTTAAGGAGTACTTTGTCAAGTTATGATCATTTTATTTCTACAAAACAATGTCGATGTTTTCACATCTGGTATACATCCTGCGACGTCTAGTTTGTCTGTCTGTTTGTCGGTTTCTCAACAAATAATCAACAAACCTGACAAACATGTCTGTGCGTTCGTTTGCGCATCACGAAAAAACTACTGAACGGATTTTGATGCAACTTTTTATTTGATAGCTCTTGGTTAGATTTAAGAACTAGTATACATTTTATCCCGCTACTTTATCGGGAACCTGAGATATTACCTAAAAACTACCTTTTGGCTGCAGTGGAGCCGCGGGTAAAGGCTAGCAGTAGTAAAATATAAGTAGCTCTGTCCTAGCTAAAGATTTAGCAGCTTTAAGTTAAAAGAGAAGTTGAACTAAAATTACTTAGAAAGGAAAGTTGTAAACTCATCTGTGGAAAGTGTAATATCATCGCGAGGTCTGCCCTATTTTCCCTATAATCAAGTTATGCGACCGCCAGGGCGTGGAGGTTGCCTATAACTTAATTTAATTTCATATGTGAGTAGTATCTTAGCATACTAGATAGCTGCAAATCTGATAATCGCACGAGATTTTTTTTAAAGACGAACGCTCTGGGTATACAATAATAATTAACAAAACACGACTAATCACAACCATTTGTGGAGCATACAAAGAATTGTCCTGTATGGGAATCGATCCCACAACACTCAACACGCAATATTGGTATCTAAACTAATCCGCCATCTTTGCAGTCACCTGCAGGCTTACCATGAACTCTTATTGCGATCCAGCTTAGGACCCAAACTGAACTGAATCGCAGTTTCGTACTATGACATGTTAAAGACGCAATCTTTTGTATTTTGCCTAATCAGCACTTTATATGAATCGCAAACATGACATCTTTGTATTGAAATTCGTACCAGGAACTTAATTGACAACCTAAACAAGATCGCTCAATTAGACATCATGGTACGAAATACAACAACACACCTAATTGCGTCGGAAATGAATCGCTAGCTAAGAGTTCATGGTAGGCCTGCTGAACTGAACTGTCAAAGAACACACACACACACACTTTAACTCTGCGGCGGATGAGCTACCCTATAGAAATATTTAAAAAAAAATTGAGTTTAGTTGCAATTTATTTTCTAAATATTTCTGTTTGTCTCATTTTTAGGTACGGGTTTTTCAATGTTTCTTGATTCCACTGCCCCCGCATTCAAAAATTATACAAGGGGGAAGTTAAGCATACATGTGATGAAAAATTACAAGAGACACGTCCCGTGTATAATATATAATCGCAATGGATCATACGCAAGCTAAAAAAGTAGTAGGTATTCTCGATTTTGTGACCTAATATTTATAGGGAGGCTAAAATTGTGTTGCAGGATGAGCGGGGAGTATCCCGCGAAGGTGCGACGCTCCTCTGCGGATGCGTCGCTCAGTAGAGGGTACCCGAAAAGGTAAGCCGCCGGCGGACCACCGAAGGAATGTAACATAGTTCCAATGGCCCGCCTATAACGGCGGAGAGATGGCACACGGCGGGTTTCTTTAGTGGGTGTGAGGGCCCCACACTACCCTGGTCGTTGCCCCCAACGATAGCGTGTGCGGATAGGAACATTTTTTCCCGCCAAAAAAAAAAACAAAAAAGGCTGAGCAGGGAGTCCCAAAGAGCAGAATTTAGCGTGACGTAATATCATGAACGGTCCCGAACTCAAGTACCAAGTGTGGTTCAGTTCCCGTAAATAAGGTCCCCCTTGAGACAGGGATTAATTATTGATGTGAAACATCTAATGCGGAGGGAGCGTAAAATCGGCTGTTAGCGTGGCGACGCTTTTATTTTACTTGTCCCGTTCAAATTTTGCAAGTAAATTTCCCGGTTTCCGATTGAGCTGAAAATGCAATATTATGATGACATGGAGCTGATCTGATGATGGAGCTGGAAGGTGGGCATAGGAACTGTATAATAAAACGACGCAACCCCATTGAGTTTGGGCTCGTATGATTCGTCTTGACGAGTACTTTGCCTCTAAATGGTATCTAGGGGTTGATGATGAAGCTGGAAGGAGGCCACAGTAACTATAATGAAATGACGCAACGCCATCGAGTTTGGACACGTTTAATTCGTCTTGATGAGTACTTTGTCTTTAGATGGTATCCAGGGTCTGATGATGGATCTGGAAGGTGGCCATGCAAAACTCTATTATTAAATGGCGCAACTCCATCGAGTTAGGGCTCATTTTAAATATCTTGACTAATACTTCAGTCCTGGATGATATCCAGGGTCTATTTATGGAGCTGGAAGGTGGCCACAGTAACTCTGTAATGAAACAACGCAACCCCATTGAGTTTGAAATCGTTTGATTCGTCTTGACGAGTACTTAATCTTTAGATGGTATTCAGGGTCTGATGATGGAGCTAGAAGGTAGCCATAGGAATTCCGTTATAAAACGACATAACTCCAACGAGTTTGGGCTCGTATGATTTGTCTTGACGAGTACTTTGTCTCCAGATGGTATCCAGGGTCTGACGATTGGGGCCGGAATGTGGTCACAGTAACTCTGTAATGAAACGACGCAACGCTATCGAGTTTATTCGTCTTGAGGAGTACTTTGTCAAGTTATGATCATTTTATTTCTACAAAATAATTTCAATGTTTTCACATCTGGTAGACGTCCCACGACGTCTAATTTTTTATTCTTATCTTGCAAGTTAAATGTGGCGCACATTGAGCTGAAATTTTACACGCATATGTATATCGCGTGACAATGCAATATTATGATGACATGGAGCTGATCTGATGATGGAGCTGATCTGATGATGGAGCTGGAAATAAGAACTCTATAATAGAACGGCACAACCCTATCGAGTTTAGACTCGTTTGATTCGTCTTTACAAGTACTTTGTCTTTAGATGGTATCCATGGTCTGATGATGGAGGAATATTTATTATTATTATAAATATCACAACCCATCGATCTAGGGCTAGTTTGTTTTATCTTGAATAGTACCATAGTCCGAGATGATATCCAGGGCCTGATGATGATGATTTATGTCCATTTCCCTTATTTTACCCATGTCATAATTTAATACAAGCACAAGTTGACGGCCCTCGTGGCGTAGTCGGTAGTGTAACCGACTTCCGTGCACGAGGTCGTGGGTTCGATTCCCACTCAGTACAATTATTTGTGTGATGAACACAGATATTTGTACTGCGTCTGGGTGTTTTCTATCTATTATATGTATGTATTTACAAAAAAGAAGTAATATATGTATTATATCCTTAATCTGGTACCCATAGTACAAGCGTTTAGCTTAGTTTGGGACGAGAGGACGTTGTGTGAAATGTCCGTGAATATTTATTTTTATTTATTTACATTGAAAAAGTTATGATTATTATTATTTCTAAAAAATAATTTCGATGTTTTCACATCTGGCAGACGTCCCGTCACGTCTTTTTTTATCTTTAATGTAGGGTGTTGTAAAAACCGTTAAAGCAATGTCATACAGTTGCAGTGGTCCGCCAACACAGCCGAGAGACGGCACACGACGGTTTTATTTTACTGGGCAAGGTCCCCACATTATAATGTATTAACCCTGCTCCTTGTCCCAAATGACGAGATGTACTTTTTTTGATGTGAAACATCTAATGCGGAGGGAGAGTAAAATCGGCTGTTAGCGTGGCGACGCTCATATTTTACTTGTCCCGTTCAATTCTTGCAAGTTAAATTTGACACACTTCCCGGTTTCCGATTGAGCTGAAATTTTACATGCATATGTATGTAGGTATATCGCGTGACAATGCACTATTATGATGACATGGAGCTGATCTGATGATGGAGCTGGAAGGTGGACATAGGAACTCGTATAATGAACCGCGCAACCCCATCGAGTGTGGGCTCGTATGATTCGTCTTGCTGAGTACTTTGCCTCTAGATGGTATCCAGGGTTTGATGATGGAGATCGAAGGTGGCCACAGTAACTCTATAATGAAACGTCGCAACCCCATCGAGTTTGGAATCCTTTGATTCATCTTGATGAGTACTTTGTCTTTAGATGGTATCCAGGGTCTGATGATGGAGCTAGAAGGCGGTCATAGGAACTCCGTTATAAAATGACATAACTCCATCGAGTTTGGCCTCGAATGATTTGTCTTTACGAGTATTTTGTCTCTAGATGGTATCCAGGGTCTGACGATGGAGCTGGAAGGTGGTCACAGTAACTCTGTAATGAAACGACGCAACCCTATCGAGTTTATACTCGTTTGATTCGTCTTGAGGAGTACTTTGTCAAGTTACGATCATTTTATTTCTACAAAATAATTTCGATGTTTTCACATCTGGTAGACGTCCCGCGACGTCTAGTTTTTTTTTCTACAAATCCTATTTAAGGCCCTCATTGAAAATCAACGTTGCAGTGCATCTTGACTGTGGCACTGCGACATCGTACTGATGGAGGCCTTAGTGTCACTTTAAATTAAGGTCACATATTTAAGTATATGTTTTTGGCTGTCAATTGTACAAAGTGGCAATTAAAAACAGTTTTCTTTCTTTCTTTCTTTCTATTGGGTACGGGTCTCCTCTCTTAGTGACAGCGAATTAGGCCATAGTCCACCGTACTAGCCCAGTGTGCGTTGGTAGAATTCACAACCGTCCAGAAAAACTCTCACGTATGTTTCCTTACGATGTTTTCCTTCACCAAGCATTGGTAATTTGTAAACAAATGCACACATAATTGTAAAAAATATCATAAAGTAAGAAGTGTACGCTGTGCGACGTCTTGACCTGGGATATGGTATCGAACTCGATACCGTCACACCTCGATACCGTACAGTCCTTGGTTTTTAATTTTACAGCTAGCTCCCATTGATTTTAATGTAGCTACCACAATAATTGGTGTGCGGTTAAATAGTTCCTTCACAGTTTTACAATCTAAATTAAAACTATAGCTCTTTTCACCTTACCTGGCAAAAAAATATGATGTAAAAAACACAATATTTGGTCTTACCATTAACCTAGAGGCATATAACAAGTGAAGCAACTTCGGTAAGCATGACTTTTCAACATCATAATTAAGGTTATCAAAGGACCGTTTATAGAAATGATGATTGCAATACTTTAATGGAAGATGCTATTAAATTTGCATTTATAGGCATAGACAATAATTATATAGTCGTGGACATAAAAATTAGAGTTGCACACGCCTATATAATAACTGTTTACTATTTCTTTATATCCAAATAATAAATATCATAATTATATTGAAATGTAATACTCGTTTCTGTTAAGTTGATATCTATTATAATTATATAATTCTCGTGTCACGTTGTTTTTAACGATGAGCTCCGAAACTAACTAATCGATTTTTACTTTTTTTTCAAATGTGTGTTTTGCTGGCGTGCCTAAGATAGGATAATTTTTATGACGTATTTTTTATGAATTATTGCAAAATATTCACGAAAAAAAAATATGGCGGTACGAAATTCGCCGGTTCAGCTAGTACAATATAAAATTTTATAGATAGACTGGCCTTTGCCAGCGGCTTCGCCGCAGCCAAAAGCTAGTTTTTCGGTTATTTATATCTCAGGTTCCCGATATAGTAGCGGGATAATATGTATACAAGTTTTTGAGTCTAATCAAGGCCTTTCAAATAAAAAAGTTGCATCAAAATTCGTTCAGCAGTTTTTGTGTGATGCGCGAACAAACAAACAGATAAAAAGACAAAAAAAATGTTTTGTGTTTAAATTTAAACACGCCTAATATAGCCTATTACAGTAATTTTTTTCTCAAATATCTTAAATGTCCAGACCCAGCTCTATTACAGCTTTATAATAGTATAGAAGTATGTACAGGGGGTTAGGCAGAATCTAACTGTGAATAAAACTGATGTGTATGATTATTGTGGTCAGATATGGTGATGTGTGTGACTCACATTTTTCGTTCGTTCGTTTCCCGCTCTTAAAATTTGTACTTTAAGAATTAGCTGAGTATGTCAAGTGCTAAAATATAGATCAAAATGTTTAAAAAATCACGCCATCAAATAGTATGAATTTTAATTAGAAAATTAAACTTACTACATTGGATGAATGCATGTAAATGCATTGCCGATAGATGGCGTTGGTCCTTAAGACAAATGTGATGAGGAAATCCGGTATTTCTAGAAATAGTACGATAGCTCAGTGGATTAGAGCACTTCCCCGGAATGGAAGGGACGCAGGTTCATTTCCCGCTCGCACTAAAATACTCTTTTTCCTTATTCACAAATTATAATTTGTACTTTAAGAGTTAGCTGAGCATGTCAAGTGCTAAAATATAGATCAAAATGTTTAAAAAATCACGCCATCAAGTAGTATGAATTTTAATTGCAAAATTAAACTTACTACTTTGGATGAAGGCATGTAAATGCACTGCCGATATATGGCGTTGGTCGTTAAGACAAATGTGATGAGGAAATCCGGTATTTCCAGAAATAGTACGATAGCTCAGTGGATTAGAGCACTTCCCCGGAATGGAAGGGACGCAGGTTCGTTTCCCGCTCGTACTAAAATACTATTTTTCCTTATTCACAAATTATAATAGATATGTACTTTAAAATGTTATTGAGTTCAAAGTTAAGAAGTGGTGTTTCACCTCCAAAGAGTCACCCAAAGCACTTAAAGTCGTTGGCCATGCGCCTGAAATCTTATCGTATTGGAATGCTGTTCCATCGGAATATGATAGTGAGGGAACAGAGAGTATAGTTTAGTTTGCGCACACATAATGACATCCACTGTATTGTTTTATTAATGCGTAAATAAATGTACCTAACCGCATACCATTTCATTTCTCAAATATGAAATGAAATAATAAACGGCTATCTTCTGCTACAGCCGAAACACTCTGACGTGCTTCATGACCGGTCTCACAGCAAACAGTGTTGGTAGCATTTTGGACAAAGAACAGGGTAGTGTGGGGCCCTCACCCACTAAATAAACCCGCCGTGTGCCGTCTCTCTGCCTGTATTGGCGGATCACTGGAACTGAGTTAAATACTACTTCAGTGGCACGGTGTAATGGCTAGTGTCTGTTGATATTGGCCGGTCGAATTTATGGTCTGAAGATCATTATTGCATGCGTGAGAGGACTTTTCCAAACGCTTATATAATCTGCCATCTATATAGCGTGATGGAGTCTGACCTAGACTCTTTTCATTCTGGTGAACCCATATCCAACAGCGCGACTATAATGTGTCACTATTCTACTATCTTCAAAAATACCTTTGTCCGTGTGGTGACGGACTAAGAATACAAGTGTTACTACCCCATTCTTTCCCACGGGTGTCGTATGAGGCGACTAAGGGAAGTAAGCAATTATCATCCATTGCATGACTGGTGGTAGGGCTGGGTACCAAGTGGGAGTACTCACTTGGTATCGGGCCCGAGCGGGTTGGTACCACCATCTCCCGTGTGACCGACCATGAAAGCATATCGTTGCGTTTTGGCTGTAGCAGGAGATAGCCATTAATATTTCATTTCATATTTTTGAAATGAATTGGTGAGCAGCGGCTTGACAATACTCTCGGTATAGTGGATTCCATGGGCGACGGTTACCATTTACCATCAGATGGACAGTGGCTCGTCTGCCACTACATGCAATAAAAAAAAAATACTTAGGTATAAGCATGGACATATAAAAATGGTATAGGTAAGTGCTAAAAGTGGATTTTAGAGCTTACAGAGAATGAGCCTATCCGCCAGAAACAACCGGATTTCGACGCTCAATATTATGCATTCAATATTACCTAACATAAATAATAGCTTCTTTATTATGTAGGAGATATTATGTGTGTTAATAGGACAGTTTTTATTGTATTCGTAAAAATATCATACTTATAACTATACAAATTATATATAGGTACCTACTATGTATACAAATTATAAAAAATGTAAAGATAAAATAACAAAGATACACTTTTGAGAATGAAATTCAGACCAATTGGACAAAAGTTCGTTCAAGCGACATTCTATATTTAGTATTATTTAGCAACGTGCCTAAATTATTGGCTATATTGCCTCTGAATAGCGAGGCTCGTTTGTTAATATGCTTACTTTACAGTCAAAAACGATTAACGATTGTTGCCTTTTGTTAAAATATTAGGTAATTGTGATTTGCAGAAAGATCTGTAATGAAAGTGAGAAAAATAACGTATTGCACGCGAACCCGTTACTTTAACTAGTAGCAAGAACGTAATTTGCCAAACGTACTATATTATGCCGGTGCACACACAACATGACTAATTTATTGAGTGTTTATTAAGGAAACAAAGCACAGGTCATTAACTCTTGTTTACAAACATTCTTCAAAACTTCAACAGAACTTCCGACGTACGAATGTGAACAAAATACTTATAAATATGTATATTATTTACTTTGTGGATATAATGAATTAATGTTGTAAGTAGGTTTTATACAATACTTACACTAGATTTTTTTATATTGGTACCTATATTATAGTCTAGCGCTTGTATACAGTTCAATACAATTGGAACTATTATTGTGTGTTTGCCGTGTGGGGCCGGTTTTAGAATTGTCCCACCCCTCTCCACCCATGGGAGTCGTAAGAGCCGACTGAGGGAATACCGGAGGAGTGGGCAGCAGCACTCCTTCGAGTATTAACAACATCCACTGCGATCGCCAACCCGCCTGCCAAGCGTGGCGATTACGGCACTATCCCCCATTCTAGGGGAGGCCTATGTCCAGCAGTGGACGTTAAAAGGCTGATGGATGAATGGATGGATGGAACTATTATAGGTATGTTGAACGAGAATTCACGGAACCTATAACTAAATCTACAGTTGTAGAAATTCTGTATTGAATGTCTTATGATATAAAATATGTTACGGCGCGTCTACAGTAGCACTGTTGCAGTTCTTAGTCTGAGGTTGCAACTATTTATTATATAGAGGTAAATTTTAACCTAATAAAGAGCTGAAAAGCTTAGTTTTCATCGATTATTTAATAAATAATGTTATTATTTTATATACATATAGGTACCTATTTAAGCACTAGATATGCTCGGCCATTTTCTATAACACAAAGTGTGAAAATGTGAAACAGACATGATACGACGAGCGAGGATTGAACTCGCGTCTTCACGTCAATAAAATTCACGCGATACCTATAGTAGTTTAATGCACGGAGTACAGACAAATAGGTTTAATGTAATCATCTAACGATGATAAATAAGGGCATCAGGATTTCTGTCGTACCTACCTAATCAGAACACATATAGATATGTATGTCCCAGATGATCTGGACCAGATCTGGGAATGCATATATAATTATATTCTGCTCTAAAACTACAAACTTATGTCAGAACTAGATAATGTCTATTTCAATATCGCTGTTCTTTTTCTAGGTGGGCAAAAATGTCCCCACCGTACCGTAGTGTGGGGCTCTTACTCTCTCTACCATCTAGAGACAAAGTACTCGTCAAGACAAATCTTACGAGCCCAAACTCGATGGAGTTATGTCGTTTTATAACGGAGTTCCTATGGCTACCTTTTAGCTCCATCATCAGACCCTGACTATCATCTAAAGACAAAGTACTCGTCAAGACGAATCAAATGATTCCAAACCCGATGGAGTTGCGTCATTTCATTACAGAGTTACTGTGGTCACCTTCTAGCTCCATCATCAGACCCTGGATATCCATCTATGACTGAATGTCTAGTCAGGACATTTCAAACGAGCCCTAACTCGATGGAGTTGCGCCATTTAATTACAGAGTTTCGCATGACCACCTTCCAGCTCCATCATCAGACCCTCGAAACCATCTAAAGACAAAGTACTCATCAAGACGAATCAAACGTGTCCAAACTCGACGGAGTTGCGTCATTTCATTATAGAATTACTGTGGCCACCTTCCAGCTTCATCGTCAGCCCCTGGATACCATCTAGACACAAAGCACTCGGCAAGACGAATCATACAAGCCCAAACTTAATAGGGTTGCGCAGTTTCATTATAAAGTTCCTATGTCCACCTTCCAGCTCCACCATCAGATCAGCTCTATTTCATCATAATATTGCATCGTTACGTGATATACACATGCGTTTAAAATTTCAGCTCAATTGGAAACCGGGAAGTGTGTCAAATTTAACTTGCAAGATTTGAACGGGACAAGTACAATAAAAGCGTCGCCACGCTATCAGCCGATTTTACCCTCCCTCCGCATTAGATGTTTCACATCAAAAACTCATGAAAATGTGAACAAAAATCACTCCAACAGCTGGACTTTATAAGTACTTCAATGTACACAGCTTTAGGCAGATTAGGTTACATATGAGTATAGGGTGTTATTTAAAAAGATAGCCTCCACTACTCGAAGGAAAAGTAAGTAGGTACTACACCTTCAATGCACGTTCGATATTCAGCCACTCAGTCATAAACACGCGACCGACAACGGAACGCGCTTTAGGCGCGAATGTCTGTAGCAACACGCGATCTGTGCCTTGATATTTTTTTTTTTATGTGACTTTTTTATTGTTGTGTTGTGTAGGCTTAGGACAAAATAGGTAAGACATTTAATTTTTAGTGAAATACTTGACAACGTGTAATTTTTCAGTTTCTGATATTATGGCATTTCTAAAATAGTTTTGAATGTTGTAAACAAATTGAAAAAAATATTCCTGAGTATTTAAAAAAATACCATTTTATGTACTCAATTGTATTATTAGAACAATTTTGTTATTTACGTTTTATTTGTCTTACTTATAACAACTTTTGTGGGGCGTCAGAGTCAGACTAATGTCTAATAATAAAATTCATAAAGGAATCATTACTAAAAATAAAATTGTAACAGGCCGTATTTTTTTTTCAATATCTGCAGTGTAATACTGCAGATATTGAAAAAAAAATACGGGGTGTTTATTAAATCAATAGAAGCCAAAACAACAATTTTTAACACGCTTTTATAAGCCTGTATCTATGTACCTATGTAACGGAATCTTTGCACGTGATTTTGACCCACTTTAATGTCGGATTAAATGGAAACTTTGCACACTAAGCAAGGACAATATTATAATAATATGAGAAATTTGTCCGTTTTTTTAAATTGCAAATCGAAACTATCGTCACACCGCATGATAAAAAAAAGTAATAGGGTCTTTTAAATAGAAAAAAAAAGTACTTTTCATGCTGTTTTGCTTAAAAAACTGAAAAGCACGGCTAGGTACTACGAATTAAAACATAGAAATTATTGTCATAATTATAATAATAATGGCTGGTAATGACGAAAATATATCCTGAAAGATGGTACGGTTGATATCTGTCGGGCATGCCACCGACCCGGAAAATCTCTCAGGCATATTGTTTCCGGCTGCACTCGTCTTGCAAATGGCGATTATTTGCATAGGCACAACCAAATAGCCAGGATTGTCCATCAGCAACTTGCTCTTAAATACAATTTGGTGGAAGTAGAAGTGCCGTACTATAGATATGTGCCCGACCCAGTTCTCGAAAATGACCGTGCCACGTTGTACTGGGATCGGTCTATCATTACTGGCAGGACTATTGCTGCTAATAAGCCTGATATAGTGGTGATAGACCGATCAGAGCGCCGTGCACTAATTGTCGATGTTATTGTATTCCACATGACGAGAATCTCGTGAAAGCTGAAAAAAATAACAAATTAAATATTTGGATTTGACTCACGAGATTACCGACATGTGTGATGTTGACTCGACAATTATTGTCCCGATAGTCTTATCAGTCAATGGGCTGATCGCCAAGAGTCTCGACCAACATCTAAAGAGACTCTCGTTAGATAGCTGGATCAAGGGCTTGGTGCAGAAGGCAGTACTCCTCGACACGGCACGCATTGTGAGGAGATTTCTGTCTCTGGAGCCCTAACCACTGGCAGCTTGGTCCCTGCACCCAATGGCGCTGGCCTACTATTTTATACATTTTAAAATTTATTATATTATCTGATTGTATTTTTTCTTTGTGTGAGCGTTTGTGTATTTTTATCTTTAAAATGTGTAAAATATGTAGTAAAATATATATAGAGAATGGTAATGATAATAACGATGAATAGCGTAGGGTACTTTTTACTAAATCTTAATAATCAATTTGGATGTCAAGCACGTCCCCACACTGTTAATTGTGACATTATTTTCTAATTTTTAATTCCTAGTGCGTGCTTTTTCAGTTTATTAAACAATATCAATTAGAATTTTTGCCTGTCTGTCTGTATGTTTGTACATGCATCACGCAAAAGCTGCTGAATGCGTTGTAATGAAATTTTTGTTTGATAACTCTTGATTATACATAAAAACTGGTAAGAATGTATTAGATCCAGCTACGATGTCAATGAAATGATTTGATTTGTGTGTAATATATATTTTGTACACAACATTAGGTACTTACCTTAGTTAACCTAATTTGGTGTAAATAAAAAAACAATAACGTTTATTAATAGTTATAAACAATCAGGTTACATAATAAATTTCGCGGTCAGTTATTTTTTAGGTTGTCATACGTAACATTATACCTCTTTGTAATTAAATATTGTCTATATTTTATTTGACAGCTTCGCGTGCGCCCGTCACTTGACTTAAGTATTGTAATTAATTATTTATTTATATACATTGGACATTGACAAAGTTGTGTCTAATATGGCCATTAGCCAATAATTGTTTTTTTTTATGCTACGTGGGTGGCAAAAAGCATACGGCCCATCTGATGGTAAGCGGTTACGGAAGCCTATAGACGCTAGCAACACCAAGGACATCCTCGCGCGTCGCTATCTCCAAGGAAGGATAACAAGGACAGGATAGGAAGGATAATAAGGAGAGGATAGGAAGGATAATAAGGAGAGAAAGGAGAATGCTATTTTTCGCCCTGTACGATAGTAGCATCGGGGCTATGATAATTATTAATATTTTTTATAATACAAATTGCATATTTCCATTTAACATGGACTAGCTCCATGTCATAATGAAGAAAAAAAGTATTCGAAGGGAGTATTTGTAGGTACATCCGATGCACTGCCATGTTTACCTGAAGTACAATAATCAGTCAATACAATCGTTCTTTAATTTTTTTAAAAGCATTATTAGGTTATTTTTAAATCTGTAATTACACTTTTGGGATTGATTTAGAAATTGTGTGTAAAATTAATAAAACTAGACAAAAATCAGAAGTTTTATTTTATTAAAAGCTTTTGGATCTCACAATTTGTTTTGTCAATAGATTTTGTTAATAGATGTCCCTGCTTTTATAGGACTTATGTTTATTATCAATATTAGAGTTTGTTAATAGATGTCACTGTTTTTAATAGACTTATTTTTATTATTTATATAAGACAAACTTAAAATGTTATTCTGAATTAAAATAATTATCTAATCGTTATTGTATATAGAAAATGAATGGTTAAAATATTTTTTGAAACACTTACAAAAATTAATAGAGCTCCATCTAGCGTTGGAAATACGCAACTCTAGGATTATAATCCAACTGAATTGAAAACTATTACAAGAGGTAGTGAAACACCAATCTACTATCATACGTAAACTGGGCTATTTACATTCCAGCTTCATTGTTTAATCAGACAGTATTTGTAATAGAATGATTTTCCAGCTAGTCCGCTATTAAATTATAATTCTATGGGAATTCAGTAATATGTTTTAATACAACACATGATCTAGTTTTGAGGTTTTTTCAGGGCAAACTATGTATGGACACAGAGCAATGTCTTTTGGTAGGTAGTTCGAGAGATGATAACACTCTAAAAAAAAAATAATTCAGAGTTTTACTACGAGCAGTAATCGAAACTGCGTACTATCCAATCCGGACAAGTGTTTTGGCACGGTAAGCTATCGCAGTCACCAAAGGCGACTTAAAATCTCCACATCACATTTGTTTTAGATGTTTTTACGACCCACGCCATCTATCGGATGCATTTACATACATTATTCCAATAGAGTAGGTAAGTTTAATTTTGTAATTTCTGGTATGAGGATGATTCGATGTTATAAGGAGTGTTTAAAAAGCTACTTTTATTATGGAAACATAATTAGGGTTCCGCACTAAAAAATTAAATAACCAAATTTCAAGCAGACGAAATCACGGGTTGTAGCTAATAGTATCTAAATAAAAAGTTATACTTATTTGAAAATGATTAATAAATGATAATTAATTGAAAATTAACTTAGTTAATGTGTACCAATTATACAATTAACAGTTTCATACAAAAAAGCGTTAATATACTTAGAAAAAAAATTAGCATCAATTTGTAATTATAATTGCTGCCTCATTAGTCTGATTAGAAATGGTTTTGTTCACTCGTAGCCGTTAGGTTTGACGTTCAATTCCTTTTTTTTTATGGTGGGGAAAACTGTACCTAACCCCACACCCCGTCGTTCGGGGCAACGATCAGAGTGGTATGGGGCCCTTACCCACTAAATAAACCGACTCGGCGAAGTACCACCCTCTCAAAAAAGATCAGAGTGAAACAGTGGTAAGTGCTCTTAGAGTTGTTTTTTTGTATGGTGAGTGAAAGCACCGGAGTCCCAAACCAGGGGGTTTGGAGGATAAGGACGGCCTTAGCCTCTATGCTCTCCTTATTATCCTTCTTTTTCACTTCCCATCTGTTTCCTTGGAGTTGGCGAAGCGCGAGTAATGCCTCTGATGTTGCTAGCGCCGTATGCTAGTTTGCTACACAAGTAGCATAAAAAAAAATTATGGATGATAATTTTACGTGATAACATATGTTTCCTGAGAGTTTCACAAATAATGCATCGGTCGCCATACATTTTTCGATGTATATGTAAATACGAAGCTTCTAATCATACCTAAATATTACTTAAGTAATCACTAAATCATCATCAATTTAACAGATCATAGGCTGGTAACATAGTAACTCGGTAAATCCGCCATCTTACGAACCGTAGATGAACCACGTAGTCAGATTACTTTAAATACCCGCCACCTATTGTTATGTTTTAGCAATCGTGGGCGGAACGTGACACTTTATCGTGCGTGCGCCCGGCGTTCATCGATTTATAAGACGTTATCACGTTATTATTTTTAATTAGGTAGTTTTAAGTATCAGGTTTCAGAATAAGTAGTGAGATAAAATGTATACCAGTTTATTAAGTCTAATCGAGAGCCATCAAAAAAAAAGTTTCGCCAAAAGCTGTATAATGGCTTTTAGAAACAAATGTTTTTCAGTGTATGAACACATAAATAGTCTACTACAGTTTCTTCTTGTTTTGTTTAAATACATATATTTTTCAGGCATAACTCTTTTACAGTTTTATTACAGTAAATATATTGACTAATAATTGCATTAGCACATACACAAATTAAATAAAAAAGAAATTATTTGTACCATGTTTTTTTTATAGCAGATCCGTTATAAAAACATACTGCTTACATTATCTTCTTATTATTATTATTCTTCTTCTTCTTTTTTCACATTTTCATGCATTTTCTTCTGAGCTATGATCCAAATTGAAAGTATCTAGCTCACCGGGAAGTTAGTTTAAAACCATTTACTAAATTATACCCAGGCAGACATACAAGAAAGCGAGTTAGGTACTGAATAAAAAACATAGTAAAATCGTTGTTTTTTTAAATCGAATGTAGTATACTCTCCAGTATTAGACAATCGCTGTTACAGCGTCATATTGGTTCAAATACCTATTTACAGTGGGATGATAAATATAATTTTGAGCCAACCCATTTCCGATAAATCTACAGCTATTAAAATTTATAAATATGTTAAATATAAATAAATTTTCAAGGACATTTTCACACAACGTCCTCTGGTCTCAAACTAAGCTTAACGCTTGCGCTATGGGTACCAGATTACGGATTTAATACATATATTACTTTTTTTTGTAAATACATACATATAATACATAGAAAACACCCAGACGCAGTACAAATATCTGTGTTCATCACACAAATAATTGTCCTGAGTGGGAATCGAACCCACGACCTCGTGCACGGAAGTCGGTTACACTACCGACTACGCCACGAGGCCCGTTAAGCAGGCATATCTAACCCGAAATGTTACAGCTAAATAATTAAGCTTTCATAATTGTAGAGTAACCTTACGAGGCCTGCATAGTGCCTTAAGGCACTAAAGCCTTGACAAATAAAAGATAAAAAAAAAATCTACACAAAACGTTATAGTACACGAGTGCGTCCGGTAAAATAGATGAACCATTTATTTCCTCAAGCATAGACATACATACATATCATCATGCCATTTCCCTTGCGGGGTAGGCAGAGAGGATAACATAGAATTCAGGGGAATATAAATACTACCCATTATATTGCTAAGTCTGTAAAAATGTGACCTATCCACACACCAAAGTAGCGAACAGGGTAGTATGTGGCCCTCAACTATTAAATAACGGACCACTGGAGCTGTGTGACATTAAATGAACACGAAGTGCGAAAATGAGAAATTGAGAATAACAGTCACGAGCAGGATTTGAACCTTCAACTTCTGGAAAACTACACAAGCTGCTTTGCCAATTCTGCCATTGTGGCATCTGCGAATTTGAATTTCAATAACTCATTCCTTCTTAACGTCTTTTGTGCTAAACGTATCGGTTTCAGTGGTTGGTAAATACGACCTATTCGAAAAAGAGGTCCAGTGTAAACTTAGATTTTTGGTCGCTGTGATATTAAGAACAGAAAAACACAAAACTATTTTTATTCCCGACCTGTCAATCCATCGGTGTAAAACGTAGTGTTATAAAATACAATATAATACTTTCTTACCGAGAAGTTGAACGACTTACCGATTGCTTCCATAAAATGTGATATCGTTCGGTATCTTACAATCAGTTCGTTCACTCGTAACACAAGTCTTTCTTTACTCATTATTTTAGATAATTTTATTATTTTCTTTTAGTTAGATAAAGTCTCCGTGTGAATACTGACTGGTAGATCTGAAAAAACCGAACATTAGTAGCCGACCCCAGCAAAGCTTGTGATAAGTCTACGAAGATGATGATTTGAAAGTTTAAACATACCAATAAATAAGAAAAAGGTTCAGAAAGTTTGAAATATTAGGTAAGGAGACGTTTACATTGGACAACAAATAAGTAGTCAAATTCGAGAGAATTTTCTTAAATTACTGTGTTGGTTACATCTTTGCTTATCGAATCCTGAAATTTCATTAAACAACGATAATCGAAGAAGAGAAGTGAGAAAGAGACGAATAGGAGACAATATATATAGGCTATAATATAGAATGTTTAAAAAAATACGCACTCTTGAACGATGCTTTAATATATAAAAACGAATCTCTATTCCTCTTGGTCAAGCCATTACTTGATTGAGATCGACTTTACCAATTTCATTCGTCTTTTTTTTCGGTTCTCTAATATTTTGTAGAAGGTTCTTACGAAAAGAAAAATTAAGAACACTGTGCAGAAAACTAAAAATGACAGAAAACATTGATTATTTTAACTGCGCGCGTTTGATAGCTCACAATTAATTGAATATTCATAGCTATTATAAGGACAACCTCTCGGGTCAAATAATCTATACAAATAAATAAAAGTATCTGTTTGTAATGTTTAAATAACAGCTTTTTAACAAATGCATATGAGGAACTTCTGGACTGATTTGGTCTAGACATTTACTGACAGATAACTTGTTTGGAAAAATAATTAGTGTGCCCCTATAAAAAAAGATAATGACTAAATGATGAGGATGAAGTCGCGAGTAGCAGCTAGTAGTAATCATAATTTAATCTAACTTAAAATTAATAATTGCCTCGAAATAATAATAAGTATTTTTAAACGCCCCTTTTTTTGCTAAGGCGTGAAAAATGTACCTAATTACACACCGTGTCGTGCGGGGCCCTCTACCACTAAATAACCCCGTGTACCGTCTCTCCGCCTATACTAACGCACCACTGGAACTGTGTGATATTATTTCAGTGATCCGTCGACAGATATTTATAAACTAGGGAGTACAAACATACAATTTCAAGAACACAAAGTACAACTTGGTTCAAAACGTGGTGGTTAGGGCTTACTAGGGGAACTGCTATGCATGGGAATCGAACCCACACTCGGGACCACATTTTCATAAACCACAAATAACAATACCCAGCAATTCATAAATTTCATAACACGGATTCATTCTGTAAACCAATCAATCAACTCGCATTAATTTAGTTTAGGATGATGGTTTTAACGTCCGAAGAGAATTCGACGTGTAACCTCATTAGTTAGATAATAAGTAGTTGAGATAGAGAATATCTGTTCAGCAATTAAATGTTGTCTCTTTAAACTTGAAAAGAATTCCGACAATTTAAAAACATAATTAAGTTATTAAAAACACTTTAACAAAAGTATATTTTAAACCAGCACAGACAGAATGCATAGATTACAATCTCGGTATTACATAATTACCTACTCTGTGTTTTTAATTCTAGTTCGTTTTAAAACTGTAAGTATGTGCCATAGTCACTTTTATTGCAGTGAAAATAAAAACGATTTGACATTGTAAATGTTATAGGAATTTTTAAAATACAGATTACAATATTTACATAGAATAGCTGTGGGATAAATGTATTTATCACGAGAACTAAAATTAATATTACGCAAATGGGAAAGTTGAACAACGATCCGTTAAATTTGTAAAGTTATTACATGAACTAATGAAGTCTGTAATCGTGAACAAGTGTTTAGTTAATTAATTCTGGGATAATAATTATTTAGTCCTATAAGGAATTCAATTAAACTAGAAAATAGATGTGGTACAACCTTTTTCATCAGTCTCGATTTGCAATGTATCAAAACAATTTGCCAAACTATTGACTGTAAGGTATGTTATATTATGTTGTGTTATAAGCACAAGTCCGCCGTCATATTATGGACACAGACTACTTTTTATAGTACCACCCTCTCAGAAAAGACCAACGTGAAACAACGGTAGGCACTCCTGGCGTTGTGTTTCACATGGTGAGGGAGAGTGCCAGAGGCCCAAAGCCCCTTCCTATCCTCTCCTTAGTATCCAACCTATTCTCTCCTTAATATACCTTCCTATCCACCTCCTATCCCTTTCCTTAGAGATAGTGACGCGCGAGTGATTCCTCTGGTGTTGCTAGCGTCTATAGGCTACGCTAACCGCTTACAATCAGGTAGGCCATGCTGTATGCCTTGTTTGCCACCGAATACAACTATAATAACAAGAATAATTTAAGGTTTTTCTTTTAATTTAAGGAAGGCTAGCAATACAATTATGTCTATGTAGCCTATAGACTTATACTAAATTAGGTACTACAGGTTATATATAATATATGTAGTGTTCAGTTGTAATATTGTAGCCGGTAGCTTGTGTTGTATACCAGTCCAGTTGAGAGAGAACTTGTAAGGGAGCAAGTGGAAGTAAAACCTTAGGTACCTACTCCAAGATTACACTTACAGCGATTTAGTACTTCGTATAATTACGAAGTTTTGGAAACAGGGCCTGATGTTAACAACAATAGTAGGGACATTACCAAGCCGTACTTTGAAGATTCTTAGAAGGCTACTGAGAATGGAAATACGGCGCACGGCAGGTTATTTTGTGGATGGGTTCACACACTATTCTGTTTCTCCGGAGAAAATAGTGTGCGTTCAACATATACGTAGCAACAAGCACATATTGCCTTAATAAGCTGAAAGATGTCTGTTAAAGATATCAACAAAATTGCTTGATTTTAGTAAGTTAAAGTATGAAAATCAAGTAGTCATTGAAAGCTTTGTAGCACACCACACATTTTTTAGTTTGTATCGATATCGAGTATTTTTTTTCGTTTACGATTTAGTATAACTACGAATAGATCCCTATCACTTCACGGTCTAATTCGATGTGGTTTTAGAATGCTTATTAAATAAACAAAAAAATAGTGAATATTTACGCTCGATTTGACACTAAAATCAGCGCTATCCTTATTTCGTGAGAACTATTTCTATAGACTAATATAGAAGTACTTCTTAAAATTAGCGCTAGATGGCGTATAAGACACGAAAACCACAGTACTTTTTGAAATTAGCGCTATCTATGTCATTTATTAAACACTACTTAGTAAGACCAATACATTATTAGTCATCAAATAATCAATTTTATTGTGAAAAATAAAGATTATGAGGCGTACACTTTTGGATTTTCCAAGGTATTAGTATATGCTGTAAGTTTTTAACTTGTACCCGCTACATTTGAAAGTAGCGAGAGTAAAGCTTTAGTGAATTGTATTACAACGATAGGTATCTAATAATCCGTTCTAAACTCATTGTTGAATCTGTGCAATCTATAATTTTATTTACTTTTACGTGTACGCAGCTATGTAATAAGGTTGATTACGTTACAGGTTTTCTTCGTCAGGAACTTTTTTCTATTCATACAAAATGTAAAAGCTTTTATTTTGTAACACTTATGTTTTATCAATTCAATTGTTATTGAACTGCCTCTGTGGTGCAGCGGTAGTGTAAGCGACTGCTGATAATGAGGTCTCGGGTTCGATCCCCGGGTCGGGAAGTGTTATTGACATTTTTCGTAGAAAAAAATAAAAGAAAAATTCTCAGTAGCAGCCCGGAGCTTAGAAATGTGCCCGGTAGACGTCAATAGGCTCGCCCCCTATTACGTGGGACTTAAACATAGCTGGCGAGTCGTGGGTGTGTAATACACATTTGCCTACCCCTTTGGGGAACACAGGCGTGATGCTATGTTATTTAAGCTCCTGTTAAATTAATGTCTGATTGCGTAAGAAACCATTATTAAATTTGTGTACCCCGACATTTTAGTGGTAAAATTTCTATTTTACAAATTTTTACTCCTGAGTAAATGATTGTTAAAATAGTATATTGATTGCAGCATCTTTCATATTATCATTTTAGTTATAAGAAACCGTAGTAAACTGTAACAAATTGACGATATAAAAAGTAACGCATGAGTTTCTTGCCGGGTTCTTTTCATCACAGGCTTTCCTATGGAATCCGGCCGCTTGTGGCGATTGCAATCGTCATATTGTTGTGAGGTTGTTGCCTTTTGTTGCACTTGCCTCAGGCGTTAATTTAAAAAAAATATTAATAAACAAGCGTATAAAATAAAGAATATAAAAGATATTTAAATTAAAAAGAACTTTTTGGCTTTGATCTTTGATAAGGCTTGATAACTCAGGGTCAAGTCATTGTAGGTATTGAGCTTGCTAGTAAATCAAATTAAAGTCAACCGTTTCAAAGACAAGCAATAATTTATGATTTATTTTTTGTCGGATGTGGGTTACGTTTACTAACATCGAGTATTACATCAATGTTTACTAACATATTATTTTTATAAATCCTTTTAATTTTAGTGAATATACAATTGTAAATACAGGGGAAGGCAGTATTATTCTGTAGATAGGTACTCAAGAAATACGATTAGATATTTACATTATCCTATACTATATAGGTACCTAGAAATTGCCAATAAAATTTTGTCCGTATGGTGACGGACTAAGAGTACAAGTGTCACCCAAACCACCTCATTCTTTCCCACGGGTATCATACGAGGCGACTAAGGGAAGTAAGCAATTATCATCCATTGCATTACTGGTGATAGGGCTGGGTTCCCAGTGAGAGTAGGTACTCAGTTGCTATCGGGCCCGAGCTGATTCGAACCACCATCTTCCGTGTGACCGTTCCGTGTGTGTGTAATGAAGCACATCGGTGTGTTTTGGTTGTAGCAGGAGATAGCCGTTAATTATTTCATTCCATATCTGTGAAATGAAATGGTGAGCAGCGGCTTGACAATACTCACGATATAATTGAGTCCATCAGCGACGGTTACCATTTAACATCAGGTGGACCAGGGCTCGTCTGCCATCATAAACATTAAAAATAATACTAGATTTGATCTGATGACGGCGACGGAAGACAGCCTGGAACTCCTCAACGGTTTACAGCAGCTACCTTGTTTGGGTAATAAAAAAAAATAAGTGGTACCAATGGTAGGTCGTGGCACGTCTGCCAACACACGCAATAAAAAAAAATCTAATGTTTATATCCATTGAAGTGTGCTGGTATATTAAATAAGTGTTGCATAATAAAGAAAGTGTGACTCAATAGTTCTTAAAATGATTAAGTGGGTTGTGTACAACGGATATGTCTTGTTGGTAAACGTAATCTTAACTCTTCCATGTCGTCCAATCAGACTGGTTGTACTAGAATATAAATATTTTGTGTTTGGCGCGTGAATGTATCACAGAGTAGTTTCAATCAAGTGGATCGTGTTTGTATTATGGCGGGATGTCTATGTGACGTAATGTTTCTATAATACACTGATTGGCTTGTCTATTTTGATGTGAAACATCTTAAAGCGCATTTTGGTAGTGAGTGCTATTGCGCACTTCTTTCTTTCTTGCTTCTTCTTTTTTGTGTTTTGGGGACTGAATACGAGTGTCACCAACCAATTCTTTCCCGCGATTGTCGAATGAGGCGACTAACGAAAGTAAGTTAGGTACACCAGTACCTAACTAAATTAATTACCCTACCACCAGGTAGGGTTGGGTAAAACAAAAGTAAAGTGAAAGTGGGTGTCACCGTTGGCTGACTGTGATAGCTTAGCGGTGCAAAGCACTTCCCCAAATTGGATGGGACGCAGGTTCGCATCCTGTTCGCAGTAAAGCTCTCTTTTTACACTTTTACAAATAATTTGATTGCTCAGCTACTTTAAAGAAAAAAAACATATAGTAATTATTGTTTGTATACATCAACGATGAAGATATTATAGGAAAAAATAATATACAAATAGAATAATGTGACTGGAAATCCTTTCCAAATGTTATAACATTTTTCTTTGTATTAAGCAGTAGTAATAAATTTATTCGCATACATATTGTCTATAGATATAACTTCCTTTAGGAATATGGCATTTACAGTAATAATTTTCTGTCACTATTTAAACTTATAGTCACAAAGTGCTTCAATTCCAAAAGTGATTTGTTACAAACTGCACCCACATTTCTTACGTAACGCATTCAGATTTGTACTAGTCATAAAACTATTGTTTCTCGTACGTATGATTAATTACCTTGTACTATTCTCTGGCGTTGTTAATTAGTTCCGCATTTTTGTGTGAATCGACATAACTAACACCTCTCTGAAGACGGACTTTCGTTGGAAACACAGCTGCTAAAGACGATTATTTTGCTTTTGTTGTTAACGACGGAAGATGACACAACCACCTATTTTTTGTTAAATCGGGAATAAATGTACCTAACCGCACACCCCGTCCTTCGGGGTAACGAATAGGGTAGTGTGGAGCCTTGCCCACTAAATCAACCCGCCGTGTGCTGTCTCTCCGCTTGTACTGACAGACCACTGGAACTGTGTGAAATTAGTGCAGTGGTAAATTGACGCTGATGTTCTGCTGCAACCACAACAGAGAGAGACACTCACAAGAATGACAATACATAAAAGATACAGTTATAAAGAATACAGTATTTAGGTGCTAAGGAAACTATAAAATTAGTGGAAAGTGCTAAGATATGACATTTGGATCATAATATATGTTGTTACTTCTGTATACTACACATTAACTAATCACATATTTTGAAAAAAAAAAATAGTTATGATCGGATAAGTAGTTTCGGAGTTCATTGCGGACAAACAAACTGACACGATTTTTTTATATACTCGTATAAACATTAGTTCCTGCACGCTTTTAGCATTTGACATGCTCCGCTACTTTTTAAAGTACAAATTATTTGTGAATAAAGTAAAAGAGATTTTAGTACGAGCGGGAATCGAACCCGCGTCTTTTCCAATCCGGGGAAGTGCTCTAAGCCACTGAGCTATCGTACTGACCTATTCGGTCATCCCAATCTCCCCGGATTGGAAAAGACGCGGGTTCGATTCCCGCTAATACTAAAAATTCTTTTTCCTTATTCTCAACTAGCGCTATTCAAAGCGTGTTATTTTAGTTTTTTAAACTATAATTTATTTACTTCTTTTTTAGTCTCAAAATAGTAACATACAAGTGAAACTAATAAAAAATATCATATTGTCATCGGTCCTCGATAAATCTACCAAGTTTGAATAAAATCTGACCGTTTAAAGTGGGTCAAAATCGCGCCCGAAGGAGTCGGTTACAAACATACAGACAAACATACAGGTGAAGCTAATAAAAAGCGTGTAAAAAAACATAAACATTAAACATAGCATCACGCCTATATTCTCCAAAGGGGTAGGCAGAGGTGTATTACTAACCCACGGTTCGTCAGCTATGTTTAAGTTCCACGTAATAGGGGGCGAGCCTCTTGTCGTCTATCGGGCACATTTCCAAACTCCGGGCTGCTACTGACAATTTTTCTTTTTACGAAAAAGCTCAATTACACTGCGCGACACGGGATCAAACCCGAGACCTCATGATCAGCAGTCGCTCACACAACAGCTGCACCATAGAGGCAGTATAAAATTATAATATATGCTTTTGTTTCAGAATATCTTCAAGTTAAGAAATAAAGCGAGTGACCTTACGACACGTAGCCCTTTGTACATAATGGTAAGTTCCACATACCTCACACACACGTAATACTGTTAGATATTTTGCAGTTAAAATATTGTTAAGCCACCACGGGCTATTAGGCATCGGTGTTCTGGCGATGTAACTCGCCATACCACACTGAATGAAGTACATTAGGCCTTTGATAGCGCAAACGTCCCTGCAACTTTGGAGCCACTCAAAAGAGACTTCACGTAATGACATTAATTCCCTTAAAGATGGGACTACTAATTACCCTGAGATGCTACATGTGTTGACATCGTCACATCTCTCAGAGTCTTGGCGCTGCTGGCGCAAATAAATGATGTTTTCACATCTGCGAGACGTCCCGTGATGGCTCATTTTTGTTACATTAAATATCTATAAAGCTTGATAGACGTTACTAATTTGTGGCCCATGGGACCCGACGTATTTCAAATTTATGAAGAATTGGCGGGGCATTTTGATGATAAGCCTTACCATCCAGCGTGGCAATGCAGCATTTTGATCACGCTTTTTTTTTGTTTAGGCGGGAAAAAATGTACCTAACCGCACACCTCGTCATTCGGGGCAACGAACAGGGTAGTGTGGGGCCCTCACCCACTAAATAAACCCGCCGTGTGCCGTCTCTCCACCTTTATTGGCGGGCCACCGGAACCATATTACATTCCTTAAGTGGTCCGCCGGCGTGATCACGCTACCTATTGTAAATTGTCATTTAAATGAATTTTATTCTACTTCTATAATTCTTTTTTTTGTGCATAATAAAACAAAATTAACTCGCTTCTTTTTCTTTAAATTTTCTTTTATTTTCATAATTTCTATACCTTTGTTAAGCATTGTGCTCGTTCGTGATGGTACAAAACTCGCAAGATAGTTCCCCACACAGCATTTTCATCCCTCTGGTTACCTGATGGTAAACAGCTCCCGGATTTGTGCCGGTACAACCAAACCTACTGAGACCACCAAATTAAACTCGATAAGATACTTTTTGATCTATATTTAGCACTTGACATGCTCAGCTACTTTTAAAAAGATTTTGTGAAAGTGGAAAAAAAGAAAAATTATGAAAGAGAGTATTGGTGTAAAGATGCGAAAGGGAATGCTCCGATGGTTCGGACAGGTGGAAAGAATGCCGGACGAGCGACTGGTTAAGAAGATATACAATGCGAAAGTGGAAGGATGTAGGTACAGGGGGAGACCGAGACTCATCTACCTAGACCAAATCGGTCATGTATTGAAGGAAGGTGGAGTCAGGAGTCTCCGATACCGGCGAGCGTGTATGAAAAGAGTTATGAATGTTGAGGAAGCGAGAGATGTATGCAAGAATACGAGTTCTTGGCACTCTGTTCTCTCTGCCTACCCTGCAAGGGAAATGGCATGATGATAAGTAAGTAAGTAAAAAGAGAGCTCGAAATAAAGCTCTTTTTTTCCACTTTCACAAATAGTTTGTTCGATAAGATACAAAAAATTTGTTACTAGGTAGGTCATCTGTCCTTTTCTCTCATCATTCGGGGTCGGCACTACATGTACCCTTTCACTCAACTCGCCTCTTTCATTTGTCTCAGCTGAATGTCTATTCTTTCTCATGTCCTCATTCAAAGAATCTATCCATCTTTTCTTATGCCTATCAACAGCTGTTTTTACCTTCATGATTCATACTTATATGACATACGTAAGCTTCGATCATTAATACCAACAAGATGCAGTGTCACGAACAAAATCAAGCTAAAAACTGTGTGTGTGAATATATACTTATACAGCTACATCTGTTTACTAACGAACTGAGACAAAGGTTTTAAAACAGTTTTAAGCTCAACCTAATTACAATCATGGCACTTAGTAATAAAGTCACAAATCTCTAAAATATTATCTTACATTTACGATCATTCGTCACAAAAAACGAGCATAGCAATACTTTACTATATTTATTGTGTGGCAGTCCACAGAATAAATACTAGTCCTATGGACAGAAACATCACTTCCATTAAAACTTGTCTAAAATCTCTCTATAATAGCCTACAAAATCTTAATAATAATACTAATTGTTCATAACGAGAAGAAATATACCTTATGTACACAGAAATACAGTTGTGATTGTTTTGCCCGCCGCATGATCCTCGGGCAACGAATGCGCTAGGGTTGCACCTATGATGATTTTACTTACTTACTTATCATCACGCTATCTCCCTTGGGGGGTAGGCAGAGAGAACAGAGTGACAAAAGGCTCTGTTCTTGCATACATCTCTCGCTTCCTCAACATTCATAATTCTCTTCATATTACACTCTCCGGTTTCCGCTCGCCGGTTTCGGAGACTACTGACTCCACCGACAGCAACAAAGCGGTCGTTTATAAAACTTAAAAAATTATTCTTCTAGTAGATTCTATTTGATTACTTTTTATATCATTTTAAATGTTATTTTCAAGTAGGATTATTTTTTTATAAATTGTTTTTTTTTGTTGATGTACGTTTAGAGTTTTAGCTCTGAATTTTCAGTTATTAAATTTTATTATTGAAATACCCTAAATCGCGTAATTAATTTTATTTTAATCAATACTGCAAGCTCGAGCGCTTAGGCGCGCATGTGACAGTCAGTCTGATGAAACTTAGAACAGCCCCCTGAGGCAGAATGTCATATTTCACGTGTCGTCCGTATCGAGATCACTGTGATTGGTTGAGAAACCGACGCGTGATGTCACAATAATCCGTTGGCCAATCACGGTGATCATACAAGTGAGACGATACGATCGACATGTGAGATATGACATTCTGCCTAACCCCCCAGGACCCGTTTGTATGTTTTGTCGCTAAAAAAGTCGTAGGTATTAGCTCTGTTAGGTTGGCATTTGTAACGTAATGACATAATTATTACGTTCCTTGCTAATGTTGCTAATAGAATGCCACGCAATTTAATAAAAATATATTGTTCGGAGTCCCGACTTTTAAAGTAGTGTCTTACATTCTCTTTGGTGACAGTCTTCTGTCGTTTGTACCGTGGTCGGTACACGAAGCGGTAGGCATTTAACTCGGGGCCTTGAGCGAGTGATGTACGCCTGCTACTGCCACTTAAAAGTGAACAGACAAATAACATTTACTGTGATATGAAGCTTAACTAGCAACAAATAAAGTACTTTTTGAACTAAACAAAATAAGAGCCCGTTTCTCAAGTGATTTTTTGGGCTGATATCTATTGCATTTTTCATCGAAGTAAGGGACAACATTTCTTACTAGGCGATTATATTTTCTTTTTTTTTCCAAACTTTGCAGAGCTTATTGTTAGATATACCTATCATCCTTTAGAATGAGTGAGATTTAGTTTAGTAGTTTTTTGTATCTTAACATAATGCTATATCACATGATAATTTCAGTTGGTGTTGTGGCTGGCGTTGATCGTGACTTCAGCGTATTCGCAGTACATAGACACGGTGAGTTTTAATGTATGGATGGTGTTCTAAGTTTATGATTCGCACTAAACAAATAATTAACTTATTAATTAATTAAATTATAACAATATAATAAACTACTCAATATTGGATTGATCAGTAAGATTGTCAGTTCCGTTTTCGAATCGGCATATCGTGATTCGTTCATGAACTAATTTGGACATGCTTACAAAAATGTAAATTTTATTTTGGTCGAAACTAACTGAACTGCCTTGGTGGTGCAGGTATGAGCGACTGCTGATAATGAGGTCTCAGGTTCGATCCCCGGGTAAGAAAGTGTTATCGGGCTTTTTCGTCAAAAGGAAAATTCTCAGTAGCAGCCCGGAGTTTGCAAGTGTCCGGTAGACGGCAATAGGCTCCCTTAATACTTAAACATAGTTGGCGAGCCGTGGGTGTGTAATACACCCCTGCCTACCCCTTCGGGGATACAGGTGTGAGACTATGGCTTTAGTATAGTTAAATGCAGAGATTTTGTCACATATTTTGCTAACACAACGGGTTGCGCATATAATTGTACGTAACTTTTATTACCTTGAACCCGACGTTTCAGCTGCGTTACAGCCGCGGTAGTGACGGGACGACGTCTTGCAACACAGTTGCAATAATTCGAGTATTTTTAAAAGTAACTATACTGCCACACGTTTCTAAATACAAAAGTAAATCTATGACACATTCATGATAAATAGATACCTAGTTACTATTTAGAGTGGCTTTTGGTCCATCAAAGCGGCCGCGAGTTGCGTGAGATCAGCGATGGACGGCTTCGTACACGCTTGCTGCGTATAATTATATCTTGATCTTTGCGACTCCTGCTCTTATGAGGGAAGTGGTCGAACTTGTGTGCAAAACAAGGACAGGTCTTAGTATTGTTGAGGTTATAAATAAAATTCGATTTTTCACACGTTTATTCTCGGCGAGGGAAGATATCTTGAGGACGAGAAGTCTGAGATGTTTATTCGACGATTGGAAAACTCTGCCGATTCGCATTACGCCAGAATGGATGAGGATATTCCTACAATAGGACTAAGTATAATGTTATGATCTGTATTTTAGCACTTGACATGCTCGGCTACTTTAAATAATAAATTATTTGTGAAATGTGGAAAAAGGGAACTTTACTGCGAGCGGGATTCGAACCTGCGTCTCATCCAATCCGGGGAAATGCTCTAAACCACTAAGCTATTCGACGAATCCAAATCTCCACTTCACATTTTGTCTTTTAAAACCCACACCATCACGCAACCACAAAGTTCCTTTACACAAATAATTTCTTATTTAGGACTTAATGGATTAAAAAAATAATTAAACCAAAGTGCTACAAAAACGGAATGGTAAAAAAATAATAATAACGTAATCTAAATGTGAAAATAATAAACTGTTTTTGACTTCTTATACAATTCATAATAGCTATCATTATAATAGTTGTATCTCGATTCATATCAAGAACAATAAAATGTCAGTATTAGTTACAAGTATGATTAAAATACACTCATAAATCATAAATGTTTGAGAAATATCTCATTGTATGATAACGAACAATACCTCACAATTCTAAGGTATTAATTTCCTGGCCTCAGAGAAAGTCCAAGCTATGAACGCTTTAGATATCTAGGATACGGTCTCTTTACCGTAGGTACTCGTCTAAATTTACATGAATAGTCACAAATAATGTATTAATTTGAATATATAATTTCCTGTTATGTCGAACACACCAGTTTCAAGCGTTGAGCTGATCTCGAAGTAAGATTTTCTTGCTTCGAATGCAAAATATTTACTTACTCCTTCTTAACCAGCCGCTCGTCCGGCATCCGAACCATCAGAACATTCCCTTTCCATCTTTACACCAATACTCTCTTAAAGCACAAAATACTTTACTTGTTTTAAAGTTTATTTAGGGAATAAGCTGGCTACATCTTATACTTTAAAATACCATAATAGAGAGTTGTAGGTCTTCAAAATCGTAATCATTAACAGCCTCGGTGGTGCAGTGTGTGCGACTGCCGATCATGTGGTCGCGAGTTCGATCCCCGGATCTGACAATGTTATTATTGAGTTTTTTCCTAGAAAGAATAATTTCTCAGTAGCAGCCTGGAGTTTGTAAATGTGTGCTCGGTAGACGACAATAGGCTCGCCCCCTATTACGTGGGACTTAAACGTAGCTGGCGATCTATGGGTTTGTAATACACCTCTGCCTACCCCTTCGGGATACAGGCGTGATGCTATGTTTAAATCGTAAAGATTTTTTCATTAGTTCATTTCATCAGAGCGAAGCAAGGGCGAGTCAATAGTTATAAATTGTTTAATATAGTACTTTTTAAACTTTCGCGTTTTATATTCATTATAGCACATATAACGGGTTGGTACAGTAAGCCGTGATTACGAGTAGACTGAGTCTAGCCGTGGTCATGACCATGAGTAGACTGGAGTCTACTCGTGACCACGGCTGGTGCATCTCAGCCGAAACGTCGAGCTTAGTCAAAATAATAGTAGTTTGAGAAGTTTAATGCGCGTATAGACCCGTTAAATGTGTTATATTGAAGTGTACATTCATAATATATGCTTCTAAATGTCCAAATATAGGCATAGAAGACCCCGCACATATATGGACAACTTATAGCATTTTTTAAAGTACGCGTTTTCGAAACAAAGGTTTTCTTCGGAGTTTTAATTAAAGCACATGAATATGTTAAAGAATGTGGTATGTAAACACTGGTAGCAACTGCTAGATAGCTTAGTTGGCCAGTTGGCAGAGCGTTTGAAACGATAATCCGGAAGCATGTTCAAGTTTCGTAGTCGTCATTTTTCATTTCACATTTTAATACTTTTTTTGCCGATTCTTGGTATCTACTCGAGGCACTAAACTAGTACTGTAACTGTGGCAGATAAGTCATTGCATTATGTCTGCTGACCCTATAGATCTCTGTCATCTATTTAATGGTTAAGTTGCGATGCTTAATCTTAAATGTCCAAACTTCATATAATTATAATCTCCCCCCCCCCCACGTCTAGCCTTCGTAAAATAGCTATCCTACGGGAACTAAAATTTTTTTCCGGCTCAAAGTATCCTATTATTTTTCTATTTACTTATCAAATTTCACTCAAATCCGTTTATTCGTTTAGGAATAATTCGCAGACAAACATCCAAATATCTTTGCAAACTTAGGATAGTCCTGATATAATATCTTCCAATACCGGCGGAGTGACGGCACACAGCGAGTTTATTTTGTAGGTGTGGCCTCCTCGTTCGTTGCCCCAAACGACGGGGTGTGCGGTTAGGTAAATTTCGTCCCGACTTACCAGAAAAAGAAGATAAACAAAATCTGAAGTAATGTAACCCAGCTCCAGTAGCCCGACAAGTAGGAGGAGAGACGCCACACGGCGAGTTTATTTAGTGGTTGGGGGCCTCACACTACCCTGTTCGTTGCCCTGAACGATGGGGCGTGCGGTTAGGTTCCTTTTTTTCCAACTTAACAATTAAAAGAAGCACTTTGTATTATAAGTTTATTTGCTTAGTGATCTTTAAAAAAAAACCGATTAATTAACTGCAATCAAGAACAAAATATATCTTTAATTAATAAGTAAGGAATATTTATAAATTCTGTTTACACTACTTAACTCGCAATGCTAAATAATTATGTAATAAACTTGTATTCACTTAAGAGTTTTAAACGCAATTTTGCACTCGTAAATATGTATTACCAAAACTATAAATTTGATGCTTATCAGAAAACTATATATTAAGTAAATTACTAGCGATATACGAGTGCAGCATCGTAAAAAAACATTTTACTTTTATATAATTGGATTCTAGGTGTGCCCTTACTTACATAATATATGGATATTGTTTAAATAACAAGTTCTGACAGTGAAAGGTACTAGTAGGTTTACTTCCTGCTTGAAGCTTTAAGTGGCCATTGAAAATATATAGAATTATTTACAAGTAAATAAAAGGAAAGCCTTTCTGTAGTTTATTTTGAGACTTTTTAATGATACTCTTTCAATAACAATATATATTGACATTAAGAAGTTTATTTTTAATATAAACTAAATTCTGCCCGCGACATCGTTCGAGTGGAATTCAAAATATAAATACATCACTCTGCGGCATATTAATTATCTTTATGTATCCTATGTAGCTATCCGACAAGAACCATACATTTTTTCAGTATAAAAAGTAGCTTAATTTTTCTTTTCTGGGCTTCAAAATATATACAGGGTATCCCAGGTAGCCTGTATCTACCAGCGAAAAAATTTGAATTTGGAACCATAAACAAATCATCCATTCCCAATACTTTCTTGACTGAATGTATTATAATTGCGAAAGTGAGCGCTGTCACGCTGAAACTACTAAACCAATCATCATAAAATAAGCCATTTACAGGGTGTCCCAGTTAACCTGTACCAGTGAAGATCAGTGGTCTGGGGACACCAATACCTATCGATTGGACCCCCATGTATGTTCGGCGATTTTTTGTAGTTTTCGAGATGCGATTTTTTTGTTATTTTCAGTTTTTTTTTTTATTTACAGCTCTATAATAGTATATAATTAGATTAGTAAATTATTGAATTAGTAAGGATACTAATAAAGAACTAAGGAGGACTCGTAAGGATTGATGTCAGAATACACGAAACCGATAAATTGCCGCACCATTTAGCCAATTAATAGCTATTCATTTATGACAATCTCCGATATGCAACATCTTTACGCACAACAATGACATGGAATAAAATACTGGCTTTGATATTCCGGTCTGAATACGATGCTTGGTAAGAATTGATTCTAATAAGTACGCTTCGCTTCGCTCGTCATGTCGCCACTTCATGTGAGGATATTATGTCAAACGATTGCGTAAAATAAGCTATGAAGCGTTAAAAGGAATCTAGCGGCAATTAATTGTAATGTAGACTGACAAACGTAATCAAACTTCCACATTTCATAGCCGTGTAGCTAATTCAATTGATAGATGGTTAGAAAACCGGCTGTGTGATACATTGCTTGAAGTATTTACCGGCTGTGTGATATACGCGTAGCTTGAAGTATTTATAGCTTCATTTGAGTGTGCATTGCTACCGCTTCCGAAACTATAAAATAAATACTTAGATATTTTTATATATTTGACATGCTTAGCCATATCAATTAACACCAAGTGTAAAAATGTGTAATCGAAAATAACAGTCTAGAGCAGGATTTGATTGGAAGTATTTTAAGAATTAATGTGTTATCGAAATTCTCAGTCCCTAGCAATAGTCACGAAGGCTGAATTGGCACCTGGAACGGTATTCCAGAAGATGCAGGTTCAAATCCTGGTCGTGACTGTTATTTTCGATTTCACATTTTCACACTTTGTGTTAATTTAAAATAAAATGTTTAATTTCCTAAGTTCGCGTGGAATACTAAACCAAAGCAATTCCAGATCAAACATTTTATTTTCAACCCAATACTGTCAGACTATTGGGTCTCCTTTTGAAGTCCACTTTGCTGGCTCAGTTCTTCACCAGCCATCGAGATAATATCTACGTCATGCAGGTTTCCTCACAACGTTTTTCTTCATCGAGCAGCCTGAAAAGTCAGAGGTGTGTGCCGTGAAGTTGGATTGAGAATCGAATTCGATACTATTGTCTTTGCAGTCCTTGGTGTCACTACCAGGCTATAACAAGATCAAGCATATTTATGTCAAATGAGTTTTCTTATTAGAATTTGAGTGTTCCCGTCGATTGAATTTACGCTATTAATGCCCACTATTAGGTGCCGTGTGGGGCCGGCTTGTGCCGTGTGGGGCCGGCTTTAGAATTGTCCCACCCCTCTCCACCCATGGGAGTCGTAAGAGCCGACTGAGGGAATACCGGAGGAGTGGGCAGCAGCACTCCTTCGAGTATTAACAACATCCACTGCGATCGCCAACCCGCCTGCCAAACGTGGCGATTACGGCACTATCCCTCATTCTTGGGGAGGCCTATGTCCAGCAGTGGACGTTAAAAGGCTGATGGATGGATGGATTAGGTACAAGCTTCGTTCAGATTGGGACTTAAAGCTGTGCGTCCATTTATCCGCGCTGTACGCAACGCAGGCAGGCATTTTTGTTCGCTCTGTATGAATTTGTTCAGCACTGCGTTCATTCTTCCGCAAGCACGCGCCGCAGTCAGGCATATATTAGCTATCTGGTAAAATGCTGATGACGTCATCAGCATTTTTCAAAAATGTGGATGACGTCATCCGAATTTTTTGCAGTTCACCTAGGGATGTAATTGTTCTGATTTCCAGATGGTTTTTTTTAATTTATTTATCTCAATGACATAGTACATATTGTAAGCTTCAATGTACTCGCCAAACTTTAACGTTTATTGGCGAGACGCGCCTATAAACTTAATAATTAGTTTATAATCTTGGTCATGCGTCGGCTACCTTTTGGCCTTCAGGGGACACAGGGGGACTATATAAAGGAAAGCGGGCCGCAATTGTCATATTATTTTAAATTTAAAGACATTTTATTGTAATTTTACTAAGAGAAGTGACGAAAAATAACAAGAAACAAACAAATAAAAAAAAATGCAAATTTAATTTTATGCTTGGTATCATAATGGTGTTTTACGTTATAAGTACTCTTTTTGTATAGCAAGGGTTATTGGCATATTAAGCTGGTTTCCCATTACAATTAAGTACCATAACAATTTAAACATTATAAGAAAGGAGAATGGGATTTTGAGCCTTTCTTTCTTTTGTTAAGGCGGGAAAAAATGTTCCTAACCGCACACCCCGTCGTTCGGGACAACGAACAGGGTAGTGTGGGGCCCTCACCCACTAAATAAACCCGCCGTGTGCCGTCTCTACGCCTTATTGGCAGGCCGCTGGAACTATGTTACATTCGTTCAGTGGTGGGATTTTTGGGCCTGAAGTTAACAAGTTGAAAAACTAACTAACTTATCATCACGCCATTTCCCTTACGGGGTAGTAAGTTGAAATATTCTTTAAAAAATTGGCAAAAAATTATATAAAATTCAAAAAACTAGCTTATTTTGCAATCTAGAAATCGAAAAAACATTAAAAAAGAAGTGATAAAGGAAATCGATTACTTTAGTCGATTTACAATAGAATGAATGCTCATTTGGATTGATAAATAAAATTAAAACTAAATGTTTAGTTTCAATATTAATCATTTATTCAAAAGAATGAATTAATAAAAAAGTTATATGCGAGGAAAATAATATAGAACATTTTTATATTACTATATCGATTGATATACTAAATTGATACATAAGTGAAATCCTCTTTTTTAAACGCTACCACAGCAACACTACATTTGGCAGTTTAATTTTATCTTTTCCGGGTTTATTAAGGTTATTTTATTATACTGTTTTGCTTATTTTATTGACCCTTGCTTCGTTACTGGGCACTGAGAACTTGCCACAATGGTCCTGGCCTTGTTATTTTTGAATAATCTATCTGCTTGACGACGGTTCTTTTACTTGAAATTCAAAGAAGCTTGTGCCTAGCAGTGGGATAGTTTATTAAATAAGACTCTTAGTGTTATTTGAGTAGATAACGCTACTTACCTTAAATACTTACTTAATTTTTTGGTAAATGTACCTAAGAAAGGTACTACCTTTTTTATACTACATGGGTGGCAAACAAGCATATGGCGCAGCTGATAAGTGACCCATCTGGTAAGCGGTTACCGTGGCCTACAAACACTAGCAACACCAGAGTCAACGCTCGCGCGTTGCCATTTCCAAGAAAAGGGTTAGGAGGTGCAGAGGAAGAATAATAGGAAGAGTATTCCCTTAAAGGATACTGAAGAGAGGTTAGGAAGGATAATTAGGAGTAACAAGAAGAGGATAGGGCGGGGGTCTGTGGCTCCGGCGCTGTCACTCTCCTAGCGAAACGAACGATATGTATAACTACTTTAAATGTATGGCTTTTAAATGTTATGATGACACTTAGTGGGTGTAGTTTGATACTTAACCTCACTTTTATGTAATAATCTATATCTTGGTTCCTAGATTGCCAAATCTAACAAAATTTTATATTATGAAATGTTTCGATGTAAACTTCCAAATGGTGCATGTCCATTGAAATTTCATTTTCATGAGGCATTGGCTCATAAGTTTCTTGCCGGGCTCTTCTCAAGAAAAGCCTTACTACGGTATCCATCCGCTTGTGGCGTTTGTAATCGTGATATTGCGGATCCACTTGCCGCAAGCTCTCGTGTTAGGTTTTAGTAATTTTGACGATTTTAAGTGCTACCTATATAATAAGCCTATGAAATAAAGGTATTTTTTAATTTGAATAAAAATTTATGGAGATTAATGACCTCGAGCGGGTTCACTTGGCGCGTTTCTATAACTTAAGTACAGGAACCGAGCGAGAGAGAAATTAAAAAGTAATAGTCACGTAGTCTGATTTGATACCAAGTACTTACGTTTCGATACCGAGCAAGTATCGACAGATTAATTCTTGTTGTTCATATTATATTTTTTTTAAATAACTATAATTTAAAACAAGTCAAAAGAAGGATCGATTTTGGAAGATCACTTTTTTGAACTCAATTTTTTTGGGTATCTAACCTTATTAAATAATTTATACAAAAATCAATCTTTCGCCAGAAGAATCGCCAACCCTAAACCATACAAACTAGACGTATGCCATCCAGTGTTGCCATTGACATGTCAATTGCCGTATTATACGGTATTTGGTGCCATTTGAAAAAAACACGGTACAAGGCATTATAATCGTCAATCAGGGGACCCTTTTACAAAACACATTAAGTCGCGGGATACAGCTACTCAATAACATAATTTAATACAACCTATAGCACCATTGGAATTCACACTTTAGTTGATTATTGAATTCACATGCTAGTATGATAAGTTAATAATGGACATGGCACTAGTAGAGAATTCCCCGGAAGATTAGATGTTCTTCAATCGATCGTTTTCGTTCTTTCATAAGTAGTTACGATATTCATTCTACTGTTACGAGACTTACACCTAACAGCCTACTACCCCTAAAATATGTCTGTTAAACTGAAATATTTTTATGAATTTTGTATGGATATTACATATATGTATTTAATATCCTTTAATCACTATAACTATAAGAACAATATACATTTGTGTGTTTAAGTCTACATTTTGATTAAATTTGTATGAGACACGGCAATTTTTCAGGTTTTACTACAAAACACGGCAACCAATTTTTAAGTAATGGCAACCTCATCAGCAAAAGTTTGACATCAGCATAATAGCATGTAGCAATGGACGCACCCTTTCGACAAATGCGTTCAATGCGATGCGTATGGCGCGTGCGTGCGGACTAATGGACGTCCACCATAAAAGAGTCGGCATAAGCTTTTGTTATGATTTTTTTAAATAAGAACCCTCGCTGAGCTATAGCAGAAAATACGTACAGTCTCAGAACAACGATTTGTGGATCGCCTACATAATTGTTCAGTGTGGGAATCCAACCCAGAATATGATGAGGTCGGCATCTAAACCATTAGGTAGAACGCCATTTGTGTAGTTCTTATACCGCATTTAAAATGTAAAATTTATTTTCTTAATTAACTCTCTTATTATCTCCCATGTAAAGCAATATAGTTATGACATTATGTAATTCGTAATCCAGACAAGTATTGCCGCTACATCATAGAAATATTCTCTTAAACCAGAGCTTACAATTTCTATATATTTTTTTGCTTTGAGGAAGGAATCACAATTTACTTTACATTGAATCGAACTGTAATGTATCTAACCAGTGTGTTATATCAATAAACTGGTAGAATGTGTAACGTGGAGCACTTTCCTTGTAGTTTTTGCCGTTGACCACTTTTACTTATCTACTACAAGTTAGTGTTACTCGCATATAAGGCCACTTATAGTAAGATTATTTCTTCCGTAATCTTAACAACCTCTTAGATCGCTTACATAGTAGCATTCAATGTAAATTCTGTGTAGGTTAAATATTGCTGGCACCCCCTTAGTCATTGGCACTTTGGATTCTAAATGCAAATATTAAAAACTGGTATAGCAAAAAACATCTATTCCACTTTTTTTCATAATCTGCATTAGTAACATTGTTTGCAGAAAAAAGTAGGTTTTATAATATTATAGCTGGTAGTACTAAAGAAAATAAATATATACCGGCAGGGCCATCTTTAACCTATTGGAGGCCCTGGGCATATGAGGCATATTAGGATAATGGGGCCTCTATGACTTTGACAGAACACTATTTCGTTAGAATAGACAAAGAAAGTAGATAAACAAGATTAAATATTTATTTTTATTAAGAATCACATGAAACGAATAGATAATTGTAATATAGTCCACAAAAGTAACTCTTTTAGCATTTACAGGTTAGTGCTTAAAAATATAGGTGTTAAAGTATGAAATTGCCAATTTGTACTAAAAAATTGAAATTAGTTTTTTTTTAATTTAACATATTTATTTAATCAAAATATCCACCATTATTATCTATACATTGCTGCCATCTAATAGGAAGGTCATTTATGCCTTTGCGATAGAACTCTGGTGATCTAGATTCTACAAACTGTGTGAAAGCATTTTGTACTGGCTCCTGGGAAGAAAACTTTTTATCACGTAGAAAATTGTCCAAATCACGAAAAAATGGTAGTCCGTTGGAGCAAGGTCTGGCGAATAAGGAGGGTGACGAATGGTTTCTAATTGCAGGTCCTGTAGAGTTAAAACGGTATCTCGTGCTGTATGAGGTCTCGCATTATCATGAAGCAATAATGGTGAAGATCGATTTATGAGTCGGGGCTGTTTCACTGCAAGTTTTTCTGCATTTTTCGCTTACGGTTATCGTAAAGAATCCATTTTTCATCACATGTCACAATTCGATCTAATATTCCTTCATTTCTGTATCGATTCAACAAGGCAACACAAGTTTCAACACGCGTTTCTTTCTGCAGATCAGTCAAATCATGAGACACCCATTTTTCATATTTTTTATTTTATTGATTTGACGCAAATGAGTCAATATTGTTGGTAAGGTAACGTTAAACCATGGCGCTAATTCCTGGGTAGTTTGGCTCGGATCGGCTTCCACCATCTCTTTCAATTCATTGTTATTCACATGTGTGGTCTACAACGTGGTTCGTTCTTCAAATCAAAATTTCCATCAGGAAAGCGTTTAAACCAAAATCGCACTGTGCGTTCATTAGCAGTCCCCTCTCCAAACGCAACATTGATATTGCGAGCCTTAGAATAATAACGCTCAGAATGATAGTTTAATTTATAATTCCACTCAAATTTGAAGCAACTTAACGATTAATGTGTGCGTAAACGTTACGTAATTACATTCAACGGCACCCACACATACGATCAAACAATGATACAAGTAAAAACATTTTCCCCTAAAAGTGAGGAAAATGGCACACTATTCCAGTTTTGCCAAACCACGATACTCACGAAATTACAGTCATTGGCACATGTACAGTTACTGTTATTAAGTTAGTCATTGGCACCTAATAAAGTAAGATTATAACAGAAAATTGGTCAGCTAAAGCACTCATTGCCATTATTTACCTAAAAACTAAGCATAATAATAAATAATCTATGTTACAGTCGTTAATTGATGACCCCTTATTAGAAAGTGATTTTTTAACAGTTCTGCACGGCGCCGGTATATATTTATTTTCTTTAGTGCTGCCAGCTATAATATTACAAAACCTACTTTTTTCTGCAAACAATGTTACTATTGCAGATTATGAAAAAAAATAGAACAGATGTATTTTGCTATACCAGTTCTTAATATTTGCGTTTAAAATCCAAAGTGCCAATGACTAAGGGGGTGCCAGCAGTACTACAGTTTACCCGACATATTACAATAAAACGGCAATTTCATACTTTAACCCCTATTATACATAATTACATATAGTAAGTTGGTGTTGTAGTCAGTAATTTAGGTTCGATTTCTTCAAATTATATAAGTTTTTTGGTAATAAATATTGGTTATCGTTTGGTAATCTGACAGAAACTAGGGACTTTGTATTTGATCTGAGGGAGGCCCCTACCGGTTGCGGGGCCCTGGGCACTTGCCCAAAGTGCCCACTGGGAAAGAGGGGTCTGCGACATAGATTATTTATTATTATGCTTAGTTTTTAGGTAAATAATGGCTACGTGCTTTTTTTTTTTGACCAATTTTCTGTTATAATCTTACTTTATTAGGTGCCAATGACTGACTTAATATCAGTAACTGTACTTATGGTGCCAATGATTTTTGTTTATCTATTAAAAATCTCTAATTAGATTGATTAATGCATTTTCATTTGAAAATATACATACCAGAGAACCCTTTATCAATGTTTGCTGACTTTTTAAACACCTATTAATTAAAAAAATATATATATCGATCTTAAATATGCTTAGAGTGCCAATCATTATACAGTTTACCCTACTATCGGGAAAGAGACTCATAGCGGATATGTTATATTTGAAATATAAATTCCTTGTAGTATTTTTTAAATGAAGGAAAGTATCGCGGGACCGAAGATATATTTATTTTATACAACGTGGATGGCAAACAAGTATACGGACCACCTGATGGTAGGCGGTTACCGTAGCCTATAGACGTCAGCAACACTAGAGGTATCGTACTCGCACGTAGATATCTCTAAGGAAAGGGATAGGACGTGGAAAGGTGGATGATAAGGAGAGGATAGGAGGGAAAAAAAGGTGTATAATTTATTAAATGAATGTTGGCCTTGTATCAAGACTCAAAGACGCTCAGCGGGCCATGGAGCGGGTTATGCTTGGTATTTCCCTACGTGATTGAATCCGTAATACGGAGAACCGTAGGAGAACGATAGTGACCACTGAAGTAATGTAACATAGTTCCAGTGGCCCGCCAATAAAGGCGGAGAGACGGCAAACAGTGGGTTTATTTAGTGGGTGAGGGCCCCACACTACCCTGTTAGTTGCCCCAAACCACGGGGTGTGCGGTTAGGAACATTTTTTTCCGCCTTAACAAAAAAAAAAGGAGGGCGAGAGTGGCGACCACGTATCGGACGGCGCAGTGTAGGACGGCCCTTCACCAGATGGACCGACGAACTGGTCAAAGCCGCGGGGAGCTGTTGGATGCGATCGGCGCAGGGCCGCTCGTTATGGCGCTCTCTTGGCCCCCCATAGCCCCCCGGGACATAGCACCCCGGGCTATGTCCAGCAGTGGGCGTTGAAAAGCTGATAGATGGATGGAATTTATTAAAAATTAATATAAATTGGCTGAAGATCACAATGATTGTTGAAGACTGAAAAAAATCGGCTCATGTAGAGCGGTGAAGCGCAAACCTTACGTCATTGACTACACAGTATTTTTTTCTTATCTACTGTTAAATTTCCTCAGTGTGTTGACGAACTAAGAAAACAAGATTCTTTGCCGCGGGTCTCATACGAAGCGACGACGGAATATTAATTACCCTTTGCCTTACTCAGACCCCCAGTATACTAACTTGTTGTCAGGTGGGCTGTAGCTCATAAGCAAAAAATTAGCTACAGCTCATAAGCAATAAATAAATACCTTTTCCTTTTTCGTTAAGGCGGGAAAAATGTACCTAACCGTACACCCCGTCGGCAACGAACAGGGTTGTGTGGGGCCCTCACCCACTAAAGAAACCCGCCGTGTGCGTGTCTCTCTGGCTATATTGGCGGGCCACCGGAAGCATATTACATTCCTTCAGTGGTGAATAAATAAATACTTAATCTTTCCTGCTTTACAGTACAATATTTTGATATACTTAATAAAATTCTGAAAATCAGATTTTTGCAGTTCCTAACTAGTATAATCAGATAGAGCACTGATAGCCTAGCGGTAAAACCAAGGACTGCAAACACAGTGGGTATCGAGTTCGATCCCGAGTCCAAAGTTCAGACCTAGTAAGGCACGCGCCTCTGAATTTTCGAGATTTTGGAAACTGTGTTTTTGTTTACAATTAATCACTGCTCCGTGAAGGAAAACATCGTGAGTAAAACCTGCGTGCCTAAGAGATTTTCTCGACTGCTTGTGAAGTCTGCCAACCCGCATGGGGTGGGCCTGGTGGACTATGGCCTAATCCCTCTAACCATGGGAGGAGACCCATGCCCAATATTGGCACAGAAAAAAGGTTAAAAAAAGAAAAGCAGATAAAGAATCCATTTGCATAGTTAAAATAAAATTGACAAAATAACACATGAAAAATACAAAAGGTGTTAAATATTACAACTAACAAACTTATCATCACGCCATTTCCCTTGCGGGGTAGGCAGAGAGAACAGAGTGCCAAGAGGCTCTATTCTTGCATACATCTCTCGCTTCCTCAACATTCATAACTCTCTTCATACACGCTCGCCGGTTTCGGAGACTCCTGACTCCACCTTCCTTCAATACATGACCAATTTGGTCTAGGTAGGTAAGTTTCGGCCTCCCCTTGTACCTACATCCTTCCACTTTCGCATATCTTCTTAGCGAGTCGCTCGTCCGGCATTCTTTCCACATGTCCGAACCATCGGAGCATTCCCTTTCGCATCTTTAATACTACAATACTCTCTTTCATACCTACTCGCTCTCTTACGTCATTGTTACGAATGCGGTCAGTCAGCCTCACTCCACAGATTCTCCGCAGAGATCGCATTTCGACCGCATTGACTTTGCTCTCATGCTCCTTTTTACATACCCAACTCTCGTTTCCATATAATAACGTTGGGACAAGCACTGCGTTGTATATTGCGACACGTGCCTTCTGGCTGAGGTGGTGGCTACCGAGAAGTTGTCCCAATGCTCCGTTCACTCTATTTCCCGCATTCACTCTTCTTTCTACATCAGTGGTGTACCTTCCATCCCGACTGAATCCACATCCAAGATATACAAATTCATCCACTTGTTCTAGCACACCATTTCCTATTGCTACTCTAACATCTGTTCTGGCTTCTTCTCTTTCAAAAACCATTACTTTGGTTTTGCTCACATTCACACGTAGGCGCCTTTTCTTACAATCTTCTGCCATTTCGTCGACTAGGGTTTGCAGGTCAGTTGCAGACTGCGCTAATAGGACCGCATCGTCTGCATATAGCAGCGATTTAACCACTGAGTCGCCCATCTGAACTCCCACATTCATTTCATTCAACCTTTGTATACATTTATCCAGATATATGATAAACAGTCTGGCTGATAGAACGCAGCCCTGTTTAACGCCGATATTGACGTCAAACTAGGGTGACATTCCATCATCCAGCCGCACACAAGCTCTGCAGTCCATGTAGTTGGACTGCACCGCTTGTAGCAGTATACCGCTAATACCATACTCCGGCAAAATGTCCATAAGTTCCTTTCGTACAACAGCGTCAAATGCTTTCTCCAAATCCACAACACTGCAGAAAACCCTCTGGCCTACAGCCAGATGCTTCTCCACAATGTTGCGCAGAGAAAACACTTGATCCATGAATCCTCGTCTACACCTGAAACCTCCTTGTGCCTCACCCAAAAATTCATCAGACACCATCCTCATTCTCCTTTCAACAATCTTACCATACACTTTGGCTGCCAAACTGGTCAAGCCATCCGTGGATCACGCAGAGTTGTCCTGTGTGGGAATCGAATCCACCACACTCGGGTGGGAAACTGATTACTAAACCACTCCGCGCTCTGCGCAGTCTAAATGTTTTTGATAAAGTTAATTTGCGATATACCTTGTATGTACAACCTTAAGATATACTTTAAAATCGTAGTCCTTTAAAAATCTTAAAATATATTAGCATTAGTCAATTGCATCCACGCGAAGCGAGCGTAGGTCGCTAGTTACCCATATAATAAATAGTATGTTTGAATGTATCTCTACAGAGTTTTCCACAAAATGGTGCTGCGTTCGGATGGGCCTGGCATTTGTCCCCGGCAGGAACCCCTGAGGGCACTGTAGCAGCACACTACTATGTTAAATTACCACAGGTATATTTTCAATTAATTTATTAACCCACTTACTAGTAAACATTGTTTAAGCTCCGAATAATTCAGTGTTTTGTTCCATTCTTTCAACGTCAAACTGTCATATTAGTGAGAAAGACAAAACACTGAATAACTATTCAGAGGTTATACCTACAACGTTTAATAGTAAGGCAATTAAAGTATATTAATAGATGACGAATTCAATGATATTCTAGTGTTAAAATCAAGGACTGAAAATACTGTGATATCTCGTTCGATCTCCAGTTCCTCTAAGTTTTTATTTTATATAAGACAACACTCGACACTAAGGCAATCCTTGTATCGCGGGGGACTTTACAAACATACTATTTCGTGCTTATCCGAGCACGAATGAGCCGGCTCGATCGGGGAAGTACCACCCTCTCACAAAAGATCAGCGTGTAACAACAACATCCTTATTATCTTTCCTATGCATCCCTTTTTTTGGAAATGGCGACGCGCGAGTGATACCTCTGGTGTTGCTAGAATCTATAGGCTTCGGTAACCGCTTACCATCAGGTGGGCCGTATGCTTATTCGCCACCCATGTTGTGTAAAATAGAAAAACCCAGACTTGAGACAACCATTTGTGAATCATACGAAGAGTTGTCCTGTGTGGGAATCGAACCCACAACACTCGGACGAGAGGCCATAATATTAATATGTGTATTTGTTTCTTTTTATTGCATGTAATGGCAGACGAGCCACGGTCCATCTGATGGTAAATGGTAACCGTCACCCATGGACTCGACTATACCGAGAGTATTGTCAAGCCGCTGGTCACCAATTCATTTCACAGGTATCACAGATATGAAATGAAATATAAACGGCTATCTCCTGCTACAGCCAAAACGCAACGATGTGCTTCATGGCCAGTCACACGGAAGTTGGTGGTACCAACCCACTCGGGCCCGATACCAAGTGAGTACTCCCACTTGGTACCCAGCCTTACCACCAGTCATGCAATGGGTGATAATTGCTTACTTCCCTTAGTCGCCTCATACGACACCCGTGGAAAAGAATGGGGTGGTGACACTTGTATTCTTGGTCCGTCACCACACGGACAAACGACACGGTTTACAAATTGTTGCTGCTCGGTGACGAAAAGCATTGTGAGGAGACTGCATTCTCGATAGTTATTTTCGATGGCCTGCATCGGCCCAGCATGGTGGACTACGGTTTAAAATCCCACTTACTGATGACCCGTACATTACAGTGAGATAGTAATGAGCATTTTTTTCTTTTTAAGGGACCACCATGCATTAGGGTATAATAATGTCGCAGGGGCCTTTATAAACATACAAATAAAAAACACAAAAACTCCGAACAATATTATTTGTGGCTGAAGCAATAAATTTTCCTGTATTGGAATCGAGCCCACGCAACACAGACATCGGAGGTTAGCTCCGTGTGGTGACGGACTAAGAATACAAGTGTCACCACCCTATCCTTTGCGGGTGTCCTACAAGGCGACTAAGGGAAGTAAACAATTATAACCCATTGCATTGCTGGTGGCAGGGCTGGGTACCAAGTGAGAGTACTCACTTGCTATCGGACCCTAACGGGTCGGTACCACCGTCTCCTGTGTGACCGGTCATGAAGCACGTCAGTATGTTTTGGCTGTAGCAGGAGATAGTCGTTTATTCTTTCATTTCATATGTACGAAATGAAATTGTGAGCAGCGGCTTGACAATACTCTCGGTATAGTTAAGTCCATGAGCGACGGTACCACTTACCATCAGGTGGGCCGTGGCACGTCTGCTATCTAATGATGCAATAAAAAAAAGTCAGTATCCATGTATTTACTAACCTGTATATGAGGCAAAAAATAATCGATGGGCAGTATCACCCTCTCGCAGAAGATCACTGTAAAACAACGGTAGATACTCCTACAGTTGTGTTTGTATTGCAAATGAGAGGCTTAAACAGTTTCCTCATTATTATCTTCCCCTCCACCTTCTATCCCTTTCCTTGGAGTTGGCGACACGCTGTTGTTAGCATCTATAGGTTACGGTAGCCGCTTACCATCAGTTGGGCCGTATGCCTGTTTACCACCCTTGTAGTACAAAACAAAATCATCACGTTGGTTGACCCATCTGCTGCCAAGCGAGCAGATTAAAATATCTGCTAGTATAGATATAATACTTTGATAGGCTATGGTCCTAGCGGCAAGTACACAGCTAGACCATGACTTCTGTAGGCTAGCTAGATATGTAACTAAAATTATTTGTTCCAGTCAGAACAACCATTGCAACATTCCCTCCTAGACAGCACGTTTCAGCCCGACCCCGGTAATATCAATCTGCTTCAGGCACACGGTTTAGCGCTGGAGCAAGAACCACAAACGCTTAGCAACCAAAAGGTGAGAAAAAAAAATCCACCCTATAAAATAAGTTTACTGATTTATTTACTTTACTTGATATGCTGAGCAATCAATGGGTAAATTACTATCAGTTTATCTTATCATGTAGAGAAGGAATCAGTAAGTCGTAGGTACACATATTTATAGATTTCTGATAAATTATGTGTATCATAGGATATCAAATATGGAATTTGGAGTCTCTCAGTAGGGTCTGTTATAATTTAGCGAATAAATCGTATTTGGCCGGATTTAAATTAAGATACAAGGACAAATCTTACTAATAGACCTTTTTTATTCAAAAAATTTGTTTGCAAGCATATAAAATGTTAAGCAAAATACAAAACACAAGCTAATATTTAAAAATAGTATTATTTCATTTTCAGACTATATACGAAGCAGTCAACACGACGCAAATCCAAGCGCCACCACCGAGTGCCCAGCCATTTGATATCTACCTACAACACTACACCCCCTACATCCAATCTGACCAGGTTTTACAGATCCCTGCCACAGTGCAAACTACTCCTCACTACAACAGTGGGTCCTACAGCATACCATCACAAGCCGCTAAAACCATCGAAAAGTCTAAACCTCTTCAAGTAATGTTCAACAGAGATTATTCACCTGTTCAGATATTCAAAGACCATAATTGCACAGATACTAAAAACATGTCGGACGATCTAAAAAAGGATTTGAGGAAATCCAAAGAATTATTTGCTGAAGTACCACAGCATGATTTTCATGATATTAATAATTTTGCTACTAGTATACCTCAAAGTTATAACAATTACAAAGGCGCAGTTACATTAAGAGTCGAAACTCATCACCCTAACGCTCGTGACGAAAGGTTATATTACACAACAGTTGAAACACCAACTTACGTTGAAAATACAACTCTTAATGGCATTGACAGACTTGTGGCATCTACACAAGATCTTATATCAAATGAAGATTTGTTATTAATTAATAATGCTGCAGATGAAAACGTGCAAGAACAATCTGAAGACATAAAACCACGTCCAAGATATGTCTATAACAACAATGACATCCAACGGCAGTATTCTAGAAACGACATAACAGTAAAAGCAAAGATAGAAAATATTGCTAGAGATGACAATGAACCTAAACCGCAGGGGTTACAATCTAATAGTAATAATTACAATTTCGCCACTCCAATAGTTGTTTCTGACAGTCCTTATAACAATTTCAGAGAACAGGTTGTCGATAATCTTGTATCCACAATGGTTCCCTACATGGAGAACGGTTATCAGATAGTTGGTGTGAGGGAAACATTAGAGGAAACCCGCGCAAATCAAGATTACGAAAATAATAATGTTGTCAATGTAACCCCAAGACCTATTAATCAATTGTATCTCACGCCAATTACAGTAGCTTTAAGGCTTATCAATGCCAACAGTACTGAATTATTAAATACTGTTGATGACATCGAAACTTCAGATAGTGAAGTCATTTCCGAAACTGTAAAATCTCCCTCAAATGAAAAAACTACTGTAGAAGTGCAAGAATCAGTACCAGTCGACATAACTCATATAAATGATGTAGAAGTACATGAATATATAGATTTAGATGAAGGACGCAGTAATAACAAAGGACCATTAGATCTAGCAAAATCTGTTTACAATAAATATGTGGATGCATTAATATCTTCAAAGAAAATTCAGGAAAATATGAATAAACTTCTTTATAAATATGGTGCCACTAAAGGGGAAAAAGAAAATAAAAATAATGATAACGATTCGGACCAGTTAGAGTCGAGCGAAAACATTCAGTCGGAAGTTCAAGTAAACTATAACGGAGATAGTAACACTCAAAGAAGCGAGCACATTCAGTACTATGATCATTATATAAACAATAATAACAAAGTAATTCAACCGATAATCATTGAAAAAGAAATTCCTGTTACAAAGTTTGTAGACAGATTTATTGAAAAGAAAGTACCTTATCCTCAACATGTAGAAGTTCAAGTGCCAGTTGACAGGCCAGTTCCAGTCGCTGTGCCAGTAGAGAAGATAGTTGAAAAACCTGTTGAAGTAACAAGATATGTTGACAAACCTTACCCGGTCGAAGTACCTCGTCCTTATCCAGTCGAAGTTCAGGTTCCTTACCCAGTAGAACAGAAAGTCTACGTCGACAGACATATTCCCTACCCAGTCGAAAAGGTTGTAGAAAAACAAGTGATTCATTCTGTTCCTGTGCCAACACCAGTTGGAGTTCCAATTGAGGTCCCATATCCAGTAGAACATAAAATCCTTTATCCAGTCGCTGTTGATAGACCGGTACCTTTTCCGGTAGAGGTTGAAAAGCCCGTTGAAAAAATAGTTCACAAAGAAGTTCCCGTACCTTACCCAGTTGAGAAGAAAGTACCTTATCCAGTTCACTATGAGACTCGAGTCCCTGTACCGTATCCTGTTGAGAAACGAGTCCCTGTTCCCGTAGAGAGAATTGTTGAAAAACCTGTAACAGTGACCAGGTTTGTAGAGAAACCAATCCACATTAAAGTGCCGGTACCTCAACCAGTTGCGGTGCCGGTTCACGTACCGCAACCGTATCCAGTCGATAGAATAGTTGAGAAGAAGATTCCGTATCCAGTCCCAGTTGACAGGGTAGTCGAAAAGCCTGTCCACATACCATACCCAGTCGAAAGAATTGTGGAAAAAGTTGTCGAAAAGCCTGTAGTGGTAACTAAATACATCGATAAACCTTATCCAGTCGAGAAAATAGTAGAAAAGAATGTACCTTACCCAGTGCAAGTGCCAGTCGATGCAAAAGTTCCTTATCCATTCGAAAAAAACGTTGAAAATTCCGGACATATACCGTTTCCTTACGCTTACAGCTACCCAGAATTAAATTCTGAATCAAGAAACCATCCACTATATCAACACTACAAAGACGATAAGAAGAAATTAAACCAACATCAGGTTTATCTCTCGCAGTATCAGCTGTTGAAAGCGAAAGGTTTAAAACAGCCGGTACATTCTACTCATTGGGGGAACCACTACGCATCTTCGTATCATTACATAAATAATACTTTAGGAAATAACCCTCATGATGCAAAGAAGATAAACAATTTATCTAACTATGTTACATATTTGACCAAAACTCAAAGTAAAGCTGATCAGTATTACGGTCCAGTGCCAATAAAGAATCAGGACGATTGGTGGGAAAACAACAAGAATTATGTCGTGCAGATAAAGATGAGCAGGTCGGATAGAGAGCCCAAAGTTAATAACCTAAGGATCGAGTATGGAGGGTTCCAACCGCCTTTGATTCCTAGTACAGAAGTAGACTTGGACGGAAAACCGATAAATAAAGAAACATGATTAAATCTTCTGAAAATAGTGATACATATTTCTATTGAATGCCATGTATTATGTTATTATATTAAGATTCTTTTAAGGCTGATTTATAACGATTACAATATTATTGGTTGCATTGAAATGTAATAATGAATTATGGGTTAGTATTAATGTAAAACCTCAAACTTCACTGTAAATCCGGGTCCGCAGCGAAATGATACGAACAAAACATTGTTTTGCTAACATATTAGTTAGTAAAACATGTTTAACAAACAGACCGTCTACTGCGATTATTGAGTTTAGAATATTTTTGTTAGTAAATTACCTATCTATTTATAATGAGTTCCGACGAGGAAGACGTATCCACGGGTTTAGCAATAGTGGAATTAGGTCTTGGCAGAAGAAATAGAAATAGATTTCCTATTAGACCTTACCTACAGCAACATTCTTTCAACATCTATCAAAAATTTAAAATTGAAGACACAATATCGTTAAAAAAATGTTTTTTAAAAATACAAGGAACTGTATAATGATTGGCACTCTAAGCATATTTAAGATTGATACATATATATTTTAAATTGATAGGTGTTTAAAAAGTCAGCAAACATTGATAAAGGGTTCTCTGGTATGTATATTTTCAAATGAAAATGCATTAGTCAATCTAATTAGAGATTTTTAATAGAAAAACAAATAAAAACAAAAAATATATTTGAAATTACAGTCACTGGCACCATGTACAGTTACTGTTATTAAGTCAGTCATTGGTACCTAATAAAGTAAGACTATAACAGAAAATTGGTCAAAAAAAAAAAGCACTCGTAGCCATTATTTACCTAAAAACTACCATAATAATAATAAAAAACTAGACGTCGCGGTACGTCTAGCAGATGTGAAAACATCGAAATTATTTTGTAGAAATAAAATGATCATAGTTGGTAAAGTGGAGTACTTTACCAACTTATGATCATTTTATTTCTAGACGAATCAAACGAGTATAAACTCGATAGGGTTGCGTAGTTTCATTACAGAGTTACTGTGGCCACCTTCCAGCTCCATCGTCAGACCCTGGACACCATCTAGAGACAAAGTACTCGTCAAGACAAATCAAACGAGCCCAAACTCGATGGAGTTATGTTGTTTTATAACGGAGTTCCTATGGCCTCCTTCATCATCAGACCCTGGATACCATCTAAAGAGAAAGTACTCGTCAAAACAAATGAAATGATTCCAAATTCGATGGGGTTGCGTCGTTTCATTACAGAGTTACTGTGATCACCTTCCAGCTCCATCATCAGACTGGATATCATCTATGACTGAAGTTCTAGTCAGGACATTTCAAACGAGCCCTAACTCAATGGAGTTGCGCCATTTAATTACAGAGTTTCGCATGGCCACCTTCCAGCTCCATCATCAGACCCTGGATACCATCTAAAGACAAAGTACTCATCAAGACGAATCAAACGTGTCCAAACTCAACGGGGTTTCATTATAGAGTTACTGTGGCCACCTTCCAACTTCATCATCACCCCCTGGATACCATCTAGACACAAAGTACTCGGCAAGACGAATCATACGAGCCCAAACTCGATGGGGTTGCGCCGTTTAGTTATAGAGTTCCTATGTATTTTTATACATTATACCGACCAGGTAAACTTAATTTTACAATTAAGATTTTACCTAATAATGACGCAAACCCTATAAATATACTATACTTCCGACAGATGATGCAGGCGTCACCCAAAAACGTTAAGTATGAATGTGCTATCGAAATTAGCAGTCAGGAGCAAGGGTCACGACGGCTGAATTGGCAAAGCATCTGGACGGTATCCAGGAGATGCAGGTTCGAATCCTGCTCGTGAATGTTATTTTCGATTTCACATTTTTCACAAATGCTAAAAATATCTAAATATTTATAGGGTTTACGTCATTATTAGGTAAAATCTTAATTGTAAAATTAAGTTTACCTGGTCGGTATAATGTATGAAAATACTTCCGACAGATGATGCAGGCGTCACCCAAAAACGTTAAGTATGAATGTGCTATCGAAATTAGCAGTCAGGAACAAGGGTCACGACGGCTGAATTGGCAAAGCATCTGGACGGTATCCAGGAGATGCAGGTTCGAATCCTGCTCGTGACTGTTATTTTCGATTTCACATTTTTCACTTTGTGATCAATAATCTATGTTACAGTCGTTAATTGATGACCCTTATTAGAAAGTGATGTTTTAACAGTTCTGCATGGCGCCGTTATATATTTATTTTCTTTAGTGCTGCCAGCTATAATATTATAAAACCTACTTTTTTCTGCAAACAATGTTACTATTGCAGATTATGAAAAAAAGTAGAACAGTTGTTTTTTGCAATACCAGTTCTTAATATTTGCATTTAAAATCCAAAGTGCCAATGACTAAGGGGGTGCCAGACATACTATAGTTTACCCTATTTTGTTTATTCCACTACATTATCACTAAGTACACACTATTTAAAAAAAATCACAAGACGTGTCTATTTATGGCGAGCGCTAATATGAAATGAATAGTATAACCCTCGCAGGCGAATGCGGGGCAAAAGAATCTATCCACTACGTTTACGCGGGGCAACTTATCCATTGGAGTCGGCAAACTTGTAACATTACCTATGTTAAGTTGGTTATAATAAGATGTTATTCTCTTTGCTAACAGCATGGCGCTGCGGACCCGGCTATAGGGTACTCAACGACATTACATTTAAAATTGTGTCTTGACTAATCGTAAGAGCCCTTTTTTTAGGGCGGGAAAAAATGTACCTAACCGCACAAACCCTGTTCGTTGCCTGCAGTTTATTTATAAGTACTAGGTAATTAATATCTTTGTTGTGTAGATATATAACTATTGGATACAAATTATACTATAAACAACTGATGTATGTGGATCACACATTATATTTGTGTTATGAGGAATTATTAGTAAGCCGACCTAAATATAAATATCCCTTATATTTGCCTAGGATGATGCGCTTATGTGGTGGAAGTTTTGTAAACTATGTTCCAAAATTATTAGCATTATTAACAGAGCTAATCAATGAGGTTAAATAGGTATTAGGTATATAAAGGTAAAAACAATCAAAATGCGCAATGTCCGTTAGTACTTTCAAATCTAAGGATATAATACTTTCTGATACGTACGCGAATGTTTAAACGTTTAAACAGAATCTATCACGTTACTTGCTTTTCTACTATCCCGACGTTTCGAATACTTTACAGCACATTCATGGTCACTGGTGGACACGGATAAAGGCTTGTAAAGTATCCGAAACGTCGGGATAGTATAAAAGCAAGTAAACGCGATAGATTCCGTAAACGTAATTTTATTTCAGGATAGTTAAGAAATAATGGAGTCTTGTTTTAGGCTCTCACATAATTTGTTTAATAATATTTGATCCATAATTTATTTTAACTTTAATTAGTCTGTAAATATAGTGTTAATAAATATCAGTATTGGTGATTTGCAAAATAAAATTAATATTTTTGTAATTTATTATTAGATTGTTTTTTTTTTAGACAACACCCTATCCCAGTTGATATATATTTTAGCTCAAAGACAACATCCTGCACTAAGGAACAGCCCTTGTATCGCGGGGGACTTTACAAACATACAATTTAACAGACAGAAATTACACCCAGACTCAGAAAACCAATTTGTAGATTACAGAGTTGAATCGAACCGACAAAACTCGGTACGAGAGAGGTGGGAAATAAATCTGTTTTAATAATTAAAATTCTTCTAATGTTTTGCGAGTAGTTATTTAGAACTGCGTAAAACGAAACGCTCTACAGCAGCCATGCTTAACCTGCGGCACAAACAGCATTGCGAGACCCGCCTGGCATATTTAATTAAAGTATTAAATATGTATTGTGAATCCGGGGAAGTGCTCTGGACCGCTAATCTAAAACAAATGTGAAGTTTGGAGATTGGGTGTCACCATTATGTGACTGCGATAGCTTAACGGCCCAGAGCACTTCTCCAGATTGGATGGGACGCAGGTTCGAATACTGCACGCAGTATAGCTCTTTTTACCCACTTTCACAAATAATTTATTCTTTAAATTATTAAATTCAAACTGCACAGATGTGGCCTCACCATAACTAAAACATCTTTATGGTCTCGACATTAACTGTCAAAAAAATAATGATGTTGCCAGCACACAAAAACCCAGGATATTTATACAAAAACAACACTAGTGGAATTAAAAATAAAATTTATTTTTCTTTTGAATATCTCACAAGTCCTCCACACACGTCAACCTCGCAGGCAAAATGTACTACACTATTCGTAAAAGAAAGCTCATATATATATATATATATATATATAAATATATAACTACATAAAAACAGTATGTACGTCGGTACGACTGGTCGCGTCGTCACAACTCTTGCATTGTACATCGATAAACCATAGCTTAATGTGATGTACTTCCTCTTATTCATAAAATATAATACATAATTGTCAATTCAAGATCCTAAGATTAATAACAATTTTAACTCGGGAACATTAATAAAGGTTTAAAATCACTTTAATTAGTTATCTATGAATAAGAGGATAGGTATATTTAAAGCCTTCAAAATAATTCTTTTATAATGCGAGATTTGGGTGCTTATAACATAATTAAAATTTCTCATTTTATTTTAACATTAAAACTTATATTTGTTGTTGAATAAATGTGTTCGTTGTATTATAAATAAATTAAAACAGATTTTTAAATATGTTTGTCTTATTTATATCTAAAGATATTTTTATTTGACATTAGATAGACACTTGTGAAAAAAAAACACAATTTCAAACGTTTAATTCACTTAATTTATTTATACATTTACTGAATTTGAGCAACAAACTACTGATTCAAAATGACAGATAGGTACAGATTAGTTTGGCGCCAAAATGGCGTCGGCATAGACAACACGACAGTCGGTCGACGATACGTCAGAATTTGTGATTCCATGTAAAAGTTTCAACACTACACTTATTGTATAATAGAAAAAGTGATGCGATCGCCCCACCGCGCATACACACACACACACACACGAACATACTTATTATAATTATTTATCACCTAAAATATGCGACAGTTCACACAAAAATACGATAAAACAAAGCTCCACACAAACTCAAAAATAAATCACAATATCGAAAGGCTGTCAACATAGAGTAGATAGTTTACAAGTGACCAACAATTAACGATTATTGCTATAACTACAAGTTTGTAATATTTGATCACAAATTACACGCCTAACAATTTTCAAAGTGAAGTATACTATATAACGCGTCTAAACCGAGTGTGTACCGACCTGTACAGTTACAACATTATAGTTTGACACTTTCTAATTCAGCCTTATAATTAGAAAGAGGCAACTGTGAGGGCGACCACGTATTAACCGACCGGTCTAGCGAGACACTCATCACTTTATTGTTTTTAGAGTAACGAGTGTCAACGTAAAACGTCCGTTTTATATCGACAATGAAATTATAAATATTGTATCGCTATTCAGAGATAGCCATATTTTGTATTTATATTTTATTGTGTAATTAAAAAAAATTAAAACTAGAACCTGTTGAGCTTCAAACTCACTTTGTACATTATTACAACGATTAAAATACATAATGTAATGTAGTATATAAGCGATAGCACAATAACACTGTCTGTCTGTGCGCACCCCGCACGAGTACCATTAAATAATGTCTTTTAAAAAACGCGATTTCATAAAACAAACAAATCCAAATATAAATTAAATATAGACGCGAGGCACACACGGACAGCCAGAGGACTTATCTACAGAAAAATAAAACAATCATATAATAATAAAAATTCATGACACGAGTAAAATTATTTATACAATGCGTTGAATCGAGAGCGGTGATTAACTACAGTAAGTATAGATCATAACACTGCCGCACCCTTAGAAACCTCTTGGCACATATACGCTCCATACGATGTCCAACAATACTATCGATATCGATAAATGAAACACATCACAACGATCTTTTATTCGACAAGCGTGGATGTTCACTTAACGAGCGAGACGTTCGAAGATTGAGAGTGACAAGGAAGGCAAATAAGTAATCGATGCTATAGTTTGGTTATTCAGAGAAACAAATAATAATCCAGCGATCTACTCCGAATTTGAATAAAGTCGAAGTTCACGCCCAAAAGTTATTAAATTTTTTCTAACACAAAATTTTGATTACAACCTCAATAACGGAGTTATTCGAGAATGCGAATTCAAATGTGGAAGGAACGCAGGATTTAAATTTTTTAACAAGGGATATACACCGGGGCCATCGATAATCGGTTTATCCCGAATATCGATAGTGTGCGCACGCGTTTAATTTATCGGTCTTGAATGTATAATAGTTAAACGTAACCGCATAGCGCTTGCAAAGTCTCGATGGTACAAATACTGTTAAAGTTAGGTTGTGGTCTAAAAATCGAAGAGTTCAGGCGGGGGGATCGGGTCTACGGGCAGACAGTCGCAGTCGGGCGAGGGCGACGAGGGCGGCGACGGTGGCGAGGGCGGGTGGCGTCGCAGCGCGTGCGCGCTGGCGGAGAGCTCGCGCGCGGCGGCTGCGGGCTCGTCGTCGCCACCCGCCACGTCGGCGCGCAGCGACAGCGCGGGGCGCAGGCGCGGCGGCGACGCGCGCAGCGAGTCGGAGCGCGGCGGGGGCGGGGGGGGCGCCGCGCCGCTCGCGGGCAGTCACAGCTTGAGCTCGTTCGCGATCTTGGACGCGATGTTCTTGAAGCCGATGCTTGTGCCTGCCATTAGAACGATCTTCTAGTTATACAAATTTAAAACGGCATCAAATTATCTTTCGTGTTAATACTTTATAAAAAGCCTAGACTTAATAAAAAGCCTCTCAACACCGTCAAACTGAAATAACTACTTAATGCATGATATCGCTGCTCGCCTTGGCTATATTGATTTAAATGCCCATGAAGCGATAAAAGTGTAAAAGAAAACACCTACAACATTGCCTTTTATAGAATTCGCAATTCTTAAGCCGTAGTGTTGTAATACGATCGAATCGATAGAAATACGAAGAAAAATTAAATGCTAAAATTAATAATAGTGTGTTAATGATGAACTCAAAGTATAAAAAGTTTGTTTATTAGTGAAATAATAATGTCGACGCACCAGATATCCGCTTGAAGCGCACCCCGTTGAGAGAGAGGCGCGGCAGCTTGCACACTTCAATCTCCCACTGCACGAGCGAGTCCGCATTGGGGTCTCCGTGTACGCATAATAGCAAGAACCGCTCGCGTTGTTCGTAGTCACAATTATTCGCGTCTAGCACCTACAACACATCCCACTATCATTATCAACCAATTTATAATATGACAATAAGTTTTCTTGTCCTCAACTCTGACATAAACATAGACGCGTGATGTCACAATAATCGCTCACCCAATCACGGTGTTCTCTCAACCAATGACAATATCACGATGCAATGTCGATACGCACGTATCCGCCGCGATATAGGGCTTGTACACAAAACTGCGATGCGTCGTTGCATTGTGAAATACAAACCAAAACTAGACAATATGACACTGTTTTTGAAGTAAATACTTCTTTACGCACGCTTGACTTGGGAAGTAAGCTGGTGAATGACATGAGCGTTACGAAAAGTGTGATCGGGCGAGACGAACGGAAGTTGAAAGGGAGATATATAAGTTAGTGAAGATAAAAAAAGAAAGTTACGTTTCATATATTACTGTAGGGGTGAAAGAGAGGACCACTGAAGGATTGTAATATGGTTCCGGTGGCCCGCCAATAAAGGCGGAGAGATGGCACACGACGGGTTTCTTTAGTGGGTGAAGGCCTCACACTACCCTGTTCGTTGCCCCGAACGACGGGGTATGCGGTTAGGAACATTTTTTCCAGCCTTAACAAAAAAAAAGAAGAGAGAGGTGCGAGCACACATTTTCTTTCTCTTTTTCTCATTATTAATAGATATTGACATTATTAATAATATATACATTTATTGTTAAGTTATACAGCACACTCGTTTTTTTCTCAGAGCTCCAGTGGTACTTACCTTGCGTATTTCAGCCATGATCTCGTTGGGATCCCGTGAGGATGTGGTCTTCATGCTCCACGTGAATCGAAGCACCCGTGGCTTTACTTGCTCCTCGTTGCCTTGTCTGTGTATCACATAACATCGGTATTTATACTACCATTCTTGGATGTTGTTGAATACCGCTATTGTTATAGATTTAGAAGTTTTGTAGCAACAGTCCAATATGTAAACGTATCTCCGTGTTTTTACCAAGAATTTGATCCTGTCTTAAATATGATTATCCTTCTACGTACATCGTAATATTTATACATTGATATCGAAATAATTATGTAGCTCATTTTTTATAATTTATATTGGAGGTACGAGCTTGCGTCCCACCTGATGGTAAACAGTAAAGGTACTACAGATTGTTCAATTCCAGGAGCATAGATAACCCACTGCACATAGTGAAAATTCAGCACTATGCTTAGTAAAAAAAAACAAACAATATCGCACATTTTGTTGACATGTGCTACTTGATATAATTATATTAGACTGAAAGAAGAATAAGTGTTTTTGTTATAATTCATTCCTTACTTATTTTCCCCAACATATTTTAAATATCGTGAATTAACTCCAATAAATCTATAATGTTGATGCAGTTAGTAATTAAGTTATGTTGAAAATGAAAATTTATGTAAATCAAAGCGTTAGTCGTTTAGTCAAGTGAGCGCAAGCTGATTTGATCTCGATTATTGAAATAAGCACAACAATTTTAATGCCGTTATCCATATATGGAAACATAAAATTATCTTGCTAGAACATTTCTTACATGGGGTGACTGCCATTTGGCTTTCAATTAAAGCTGATACCTAATATAAATTGTCTTAAAAACGAATATCTCGTCAGAATATATGTCGCTGCAGTTATATTTAAGTAAGACTTTTTGATGGAACCCATGGAGTGTAACCTAAATCTTCAAGATTATATGTAGGTGCAGAGCTATATTTAAGTAAAATTATTTAATTGAACCCATGGATTGTAACCTAAATGTTCAAGAATATATGAAGCTGCAGAGTTATATTTAAGTAAGACTGATTTAACCGATGGATTGTAACCTACATCTTCAAGAATATATGTAGCTGCAGAGTTATATTTAAGTAACTCTTGATTGAACCGATGGATTGTAACCTACATCTTCAAGAATATATGTAGCTGCAGAGTTATATTTAAGTAAGATTCTTTGATTGAACCCATAGATTGTTACCTAAATCTTCATTGTACAATATGAACAAAGGAGACACTAATGGGTTCTAAAGAAATATGATTCATTCATTCATTCAAATCGGCTAAGAAACTAAAACTAAGCAGAGAATCACCGCGAGGATTGAAAAGGTCATAAGTAAATAAACTCTATGCCAACCGATCTGGCGGCGTGACTGCAAGTCTGTTAGCAAGTAGGTCAATATTTTTCTTATTCTAGAGGAGGTATTCAACAGTGGCAGTTTGCGACCTGTAAAAATACTTAACCATATTTTTTTTTGTTTTATAAAACAACATATCTATATTATATTTCTTACTGCGACAAGAAGTCGCGAATAAAATTCAGGAAATTAGTTATTCTTAAACTGCTTAGCTTAGAAAAAGCATAGCAATAGTCTATTTAATTGACCTTTAAACACGCTGCGCTCCACGAAGACTGTAATTTCAATAAAAAAACATTTTTACCGCTTTTAGATAATACAACAGTAACTATGTCGCTTATAATAACAATAGTGCTAATAAAACGCAACGATTACTTCTGAAGAAAAGAATGAGAAAAAAGAAAATGTTTTAGAATAATCAGAGTACACGAGAATACAAGAACTGTGAATGTGGGATAGAAGAAAGCCATGGTATAATAACATCACTACACCGATACTGTTACAATACATAATCGACACCACGACATAGCTTTTGTTGCAATGCCATGAATCGATATTATTGAATCGAATATCGATAATGAGTACAACTCCTCTCTTTAAGAAAAAAACTTTAATAGCGTCAAAACACCAATTTGTAAATAGTAAGTACTATTAAACTTTTTCAAAAATATTGAGTAGTGGAAGAATTAATATTATGGAAAATAGTAATAATTATTTGCGATTTTATTTATAATGACACAGACATGCAGTCTGTATCAACTCTTTCTGAAGCAGATTAAAGACACTTAAATGTAAAATCTCGAATATTCCGTTCACACTTGGTATTGCAATGTGATGCTATCTCTGTCCTCCCTATAGGTATACCATACTACTAAAAGGTGTGTTATGGCGGTGATGGCATTTTACTAATTACTATTTATTATAGTTTGCAAGTGATATAATGAGGAGTAGCATGTATTTTCGAATCATCTCCAAAACTCCATGGAAGCTACCAGCAAAGTCACCACCACTTTACTGGGGCATAACTAACTTGACTATGACTAATTTTGTATGACTTTGACTTGTTTGATGAATTAATTTTACTAAAGTTACTTTATGCAACAAATTGAAACTAGCAACTTCTTAGACTGCCATAATCAAAAAAAGAATAAAACCAATAAAAGATTGAGAACTGTCAACGACAAAAAAAATGGCAGATATTTAAATCGATTATGAGCCAGAAATTGATATTTTTGCAAAATCTAGCTACTGATAGATCGTAACGCAGCACAAAGACGGTTACCTAGGCTCGCAAAGGATTTAAATGATCAACTGCTGTGTATATGTAACTTGTGGACAAGCGCTACTAAGGACAAATATAACACTACTTAAGAAAATAGATAAATGAATAAAAAAATGTTTGAATAATGTTCTCAGAGTAATTTAGCTATCTACGGGTATCGATTGATATGTTTAGTCTGCTTATAATAGTCTGTGGTAGATACAACCTTTGTAAGAGATAGCTGTCGTATGATTACGAGATGTTCTCGGGTAGTAAAATTTTTATACCATGGAAAAAATAACTAGAATAATTACCCAAGCATTGCTTGCGGACTAGCGCCTACTGCATGCTTCGGGGTGGTACCGTCCAATGGCCTAAAAACAGAAAAACATAATACTAACGCTAAACACTAAGGCACAGGGTGTCGCACGCACATTGACATTTTGTAATACGCACCGTTTGTTAATTTTCATAATATTTTACTTTAAGTACATATCATAAAAATATAAGTACTAATAAATACCACAGTAGGTGAAATCTATATTAAACATAAAATAAGGCGCCAATTTATGTCAAAATAAAAAAAGAAAATTACTCAAATTATAAAATTCAATACGTTTTATATAAGAAAACCGATTCAAATTAATACACACATTTAGTAGCGTACTACAAATATCAACAATTTATCGAAGATGCAAATAAACTATCTCATTTCAAAACATAAGCACACGAACACACAAAATACATGCTCAAATTACTTTTCTCCAAAAACTAACATTACTTACCATATCAGCGATAACAAATAAATACAAAAAATCAACACATGCGCAAAGTGTGTTACCTAAATAAATAGAACCAAACAACGTCTATTTCAAATACATCTTATAAACAATATTCGTTTATTATTTGTTTCAGCACTTTTGGGTAGTAAACTCAATAAAATACAACAAATTCGGACCAAAATGCAAAACTCCTCAAATATAATTATAAATAAATGTTATAAAAAAAGTTAACTTGTCAGTAAAAATACACAAAAACATGTTTTAATTAGTTATTTACGGAAAACAAAATAAAGTTTAGTAATCCATCCAATTTAATACAGTTCAAATGGTTTATGATTTGTTATGGCTCAAATACATATTGACATGCAAATTCAAAAATAATTAATTTTTTTTTAGCTTCGGTCAAACAATGTTCAGTCAGATTTATTACCGTTGACTGTTGAAGAATAAATAACTAAATTCTTTGGCGATTAAAACAGATTAACAATATTATTTTTAGTTAAAATTTTTGCTTAAATCGTTTCCTTTTTTCTATAAATATGTGTATTTACCCCCTTCTCCACCCACGGGAGTCGTAAGAGCCGACTGAGGGAATACCGGAGGAGTGAGCAGCAGCACTCCCTCGAGTATTATCTACATCCACTGCGATCGCCAACCCGCCTGCCAAGCGTGGCGATTACGGCACTATCCCCCTTATGAGCGAAACAGCAGAGGACCGCTCGTTGTGGCGTTCTCTTGGGGAGGCCTATATCCAGCAGTGGACGTCGAAAGGCTGATGGATGGATGATGTGTATTGATTTATTAAAATATACGACAGTCGTTTTATTAATTTTGTTGAAACGACTTTTAATTTATTTTATTTTATTAAAACCTCACATTCTGTCTAGTTTCCGCTAAATGGCACTATAATATAACTGTACAAATTGGTTGGAGTACATTTAGTAAAAAAACTCACACAGATGCAATTACATGTTATACTTTCGCATAACGATTCAAGGTATATTGATAGCTACGAAAAATATAACAAATCATTTCATTTAATAATAATACAACAATTTACTAATTTGCAATCAACACAAAAATATCTAGGAAAATAAAATAAAAATTACATCCAGTTGTAAACGTTCTCCAAAGATATAATTGAATATTATTAAATAATCTGATGGCGATGCTTATTATAAGAGACTACGATTTGGTGCCACTTTCTTGTTCTCAGGGAGTCTCCCATTGAAGTAATGCAACATAGTACCAGTGGCCCGTCAACACAGACAGGAGCACACGGCGGGTTTCTTTAGTGGGTGTGGGCCCCACACTACCCTGTTCATTGCCTCGAACGACAGGGTGTGCAGTTTGGTACACTATTTCCCGCATTACCAAAAAAAAACGATTCCAAGTCTTAATCTCAATAGTTTTTTAACAGATCAGACTTTATATGAAATCAGAATGACAAAAACTCCGCCTCGGGTTGATATTGACAACAATTAATGAGATTATATTGTTAAAATAATGCAACACTCAATACTTCATAAAAAACTTCGTATATTGTATATATTCCGTGCTATCGAATATACTTTAGCATCGTATGCGAACCACCAAAACTTAGTTATAAAAAAACTTGGCAAACACATTGGTTGTTCCGCGCATCACCCTACCTCCTTTGTATGTCCAGGGACGAAAATATACGCGGTTTCTGACGCCCGGTTGATTCCCCCAGTACTGACAGTCTGCCAGAAGAATACTCACCATCATTATTATATCACATTTATTTTGGATGGCAAAACATTAATTAATTTCCTTAAAACAGTTTGCAATACCGCAGTGCTAAATCAATGTTTTATAAATAAATATAAAAGCTATTATCATTCAATCAATTGTTTCAAGTGAATTGAATGATTGATGTTTCACAACGTGACGGATCACAGAAAAACATTTAGAATAATATAAAGGACCGTTTAGGAGTTGGTTCGTTTAAATTTTCAATAAAATAAAACACATTATTGTTATTAAAAACTTGATTATTTGGAAAAGCGTAACACATCCATTAACTTTGAAATGTCAAAACAAATATTGGTACTTCAATACAAAATATGTCAACGTACTTCTATTACAAGCAAATAAAAAAAAAGTGTATCTTTCTATTCTTGTATCAAAATTATATTTTTTAAATTTAACAAACACCTAGAAATATTGAGTACATTAAATAAATGCATCCTAAAACAATGCCCATGATTTCGGACGACAATGATTTTTTAATATTCCATTTTTTTATGGAGAAGTACTGGAAACATTAAGTATAAACCATAGATATAGTATGACGTATGGATCACCAAAGCGTGTGAGCGAGAAGAAAATCTTATACGGCAACATAGCAAGATGGAAGAGGAAAGCTAATCTAATATCATTGTAACCCATTTGAATGACAGGTGAACTACAGTCTTCTAGCTTGAAATTAGCATCGTGGTTTTTTGATTTATTTGTGTTATAAATCTTGTTTATTATATGATTATAACTATTAAATACAATGGTTGTTTGTTCCGTGAGTGCCTGAGATGTAAATCATGCAAACAATCCTGATAATTGCACGTTTCACAGGTAAGTTCTCAGGATGTTATCACAACTTAAATGCTTTTATTTTAGGTCATAATTACTGATATTTTCTGTTTCAGTTACAAATTAATTTCAATTTCATTGTTACTGTTTATATTTTACATAGAAATATTTCGCATTGTTACATATTTGCAAGATTTTAGAATTTAGATTTTAGTTTTTTTTTTTAGAAAAGTTTTTAGGTACATATACACTAGGGCTTGACTTTATCGACAAGGTATATTGTCGATATTTATCCTAAATGTTTGAAACATTTTCTCCTAACACATTAATGGAAAAAATACAATAAAAGTTCTACAGCAGATATTGTCAGTCAAGTCGCATTAGATAATTTTAAAATTAGGTATAAGTAGGTTTATGTTGCTAAAAGCTGAGTGTATAATTCCCTTATAAAATGCATAATATCGTTGACTGACGTTGCTGGTGAAATAAATAAAAACGAATTAATTATGTTTGTTTTAATTTATTATGTCTGTTTTGTTTCATTAGTTGAAGATGATTATTTGAATGAGCGCCTTCGTTAAAGAAACTGATTTGTTTTATCATTTTATCGATAGTCAGTCTAACTTAGGTGATCTATACGTTACTATATCTATGGTATAAACTATTGAACGTTCCTCATGATGTTACTTACGTCATTATAACTACGGTACAATACTGAACTCAATGTAAACCTCCTTTAAACATGAAAACTAAATATCTCTCGGTTTGACCATTTATTTGTGGTATAAGGTGGCGGACGAGCTGGTAAGAAGTTACCACCGCGGTACAGCCAACCGCTGTCTACCGTGAGCAGATTGCTCATTGTTAAAATATAACCTTTAATCCGTTACGAGAACGTAAGTAGGAGTCCTTGGGCATAGACTACCTAGAGTGGTTGGGGGTGGTAGGTAGCTTTATCTTACAGTATGACAAAATAGATACTCATATTTCCAACACTATTAAAGATTTGCTAAGATAGTCAAATAAAAAATAATACAAAACTTGGATTAAATAGCATTAAAATAGTAATCTAACTACGTTTAGCAAATTAAGTTAGAATGTATTGCATTTTTCCTAAATCGCATTATAATTACAGAATTATATTTATATTTTGCTTAAAGTAACAAAAAACAAATGCTCACAGAAAATAATAATGCACTATTTGATGTGCGTAAAAATTATAGATTTTCTATTTCTTTGATATATTATTTATACCGAATCATATTTTTTAAATAATTATAATGACAAAATATATGCGTTCCCCAAAAATATTATACTTTTATATACGTAGCGTAGTTAGCACTTCCCCGGATTGGACGTAGGTTTGACACTTCTACATGACTACTATAAACAATAGTAATATTTCTTTCTAATATATTATATAGTGATTATTTACTTCAACTGTGAATAAAACATCGAGAAAGATTATAAACGGGTCACATTTGAGTTAAATGAAATGTTTTTTAAATGTTATTATACTGTGGTTCAATTTAATTGAATTATAAAAAATTGTTCAGGCATTTGGAAGCTAAAGTTGAATAAAGAAACTCGCATACATATTCTACACATTATATAGGTACTCTAAAAACTTTGCAAGCCTCTTTGGGCAGTTCCGTAAAAATAAAAATGTTATAAAATAACAATTTATACATTAATTGAATACATACATAAAAGCTAATATCTTTGGGCAAACAAAATTATTTTTAACATAATTGCAATATTAACACAAAATCACCAAACCGATTTTTTTTAACGGACAGCACCTAATTATTGATGTAAATTTATTTTATACTATCTTAAATTAAGAAAAAATACTGGTTGCCGTGTGGGGCCGGCACCAAGAATAGCTCCACTCCGTCTCTTCCTATGGGAGTCGTAAAAGCCGACTAAGGGATTACCGGGGGACGGCAGCAGCGTTCCCCTGTGTACTAAAAACATCCACAGCGATCGCCAACCCGCCTGCCAAGCGTGGTGATTATGGTAAAACCCCCATTTTGGGGAGGCCTATGTCCAGCAGTGGACGATGAAAGGCTGATGGATGGATGGATGGACTGGTTAAATTGCATACAGATCAACCTGTATTTTATTTTAATTTATTTGACTCAAATCTGTTATTTATGGGCTTTTTTACAATAATCCTGATACCTACTTGTCAACTTTTATGAGCGTTGTTTTCTGTAAAAGTTCATATGTAATTAAAAATAACTATGTGCTATATAAAAATAATTTTCTGTTTAAAAGCCTCTTTTATATCAGAAATATTTTTACAGATCAATATTATACGGGAGTTCTTAAAAAGACATCACTCTGTATACAAAAAATAAAAATATAAAGGTTAAAAGGAAAAACATATTTCACTCGAATATTTCAGTAGCTCTCATTTATGCAAGGTATAGATAGGTACCTAAGAATATATCTGATGAAGTAACTTTACAAAATTGTATAGCATAAATTATGATGAATATTTAAAATTAAGAAAATGATATGCAATCCAAGTCAAGACACATGAGAGACATCAAATTTGCCTATATAATTTCCTATATATTTATATGTATTTCACTATGAAATACTTTATTGCTTTGAAACCCTATCGATATATACGAATAAATAAAATATAATAAATAAATGTACGATAAAAATATATATTTTTTTATAACACATCTCAATTACACAAGTCACTTCGATACAGAGCTAAGCATTGAATCTAGTTACAGGTTGTTTTATTCTCGTAATTGCTCTAACCATGTGATACACTGCTAATATAAAGAGCTTTTATACAATAATCGATAATTCAAATTACAAATTTTTTAATGAATTTAATATTAACTTCTGTGCGTCTTGGGTCGCAAGTATCTCGTTTAGATTAAAATCAATATCTTACCAAGCAATAAAATTAAGCACAGTGTGAAAATACCTCCACAGATTACATAGAACGAAATTTCACGACAAAGTTATAATTACTTGATCCGAAATCTTCACATGTCACTGGTATACCGGTAGCAGATTTAATGTTGAATTAAAAAAGTTTATTTTTTTTTAAAACCTGGTTCATAATAAACTTTACTAATATGTATTATGTAAAAGCTCTCACACCATAACAGTAATAATATATATTAAAGAATATCAAACGAGTAAAGAACAACCTGTACATATACATTAAATATAATACTTACATTTAAGATATCAAAATTAACTTTCCACGAAACGATATAATTTAGAAAAAATGTCAAAGCCATGACACAGTCGCTCGTTCGCTCAAAACATTGGTTCTATGTACAATTATTTTACGTGCCTATTTAAATAAATTTACTTATATAATATACTAATGAGTACAGTTTGGGAGATATAATTATGTATATGTGAAACACAACGATATAATTTTATTTTACTTATTTGTTGTTAGCTGGCAAAAATTTGAACTGTTTGGAAGTACGAAGAGGAAGTGAGCAAATGTATATCCATTCATGTTATAATATACTCACTGATGTTAGGCGTGGTATGCCTTTTGATGTTCAAATACTTTTTCTCGATTTATGAAAAAATATATATCAAGTACACACTTACAATGTAATATATTTCAGAATTCTAACAAGGCTCCTTACAAAAGTCGTCCTTGTATATGCATGTAACGATTACTTTACTCATTAAAGTACAGTCTAGGACAAAAGTGTGTTAGTTTTTTGCTCCTAAATTAATTTGTTTTTCATAAAAATACAGCTGCCTAAGCACGTTAGTCCATATATGGTAACATCTACTGAGTATTTGTACCAAAAGCTACAAGGTCCATCTGGCTCTTATCATTAAAATACAATTATGTTTAATATTTTCTGTGTTTCTTCAAATACATGCTCATAGTTTTTAGAGTACGTTCTTCAGTGGACCAAAATTTAAATCTGATTTTTTTTTTTAAGAATTGTAGTAGTTTTTTATTTTAAACATAGTCTTAAAGTTTGAACATGTATTTTCAGAATGCCTAGTATATACATAATTATCTCATTCGCACCTTAAAAATAAATATGTATGCATATGTGGACCATACGAGTTATTACGTTACCTAATGTATTTTGTATAACTTTAAAATGTTTTCTTTAAAAATTTTACTGCTTGTAAAACTAAAGGGGGTCTACATCAGAACCTAACAAAAAAAATACTTACACAGGTACCGTATCGTATTGCAATACATATATACAAAATATCGTTTCAGTCGATAAGTTTTAAATATTTAGGCATTGTCTTGAATTAGGATACGGTTACAAATATATAACAGATTTGTGCTTTTTGTGGACCTAAATAAAAAATACATACGGAACCCTGGAATGTTGAAAATTCGCTCGATATTAGAACTCAATCGTCTTATGAGCTAGTAATAAAATGCAACTCGCGACGGGACTAGTTATCAACTACATATTATTTTATTAAAATATTTTATAAAGATACTTTAACACACCAGTGTTTGAGTGTACTTTCGAATTACGTGGATATTTTTTACTAGAAAGTGCACTTTTCGTAAAAAACTAATAATTAATTTTTAATAAAATAACATATAGACAGACGTCGCGACTTTTTATATTGACAATAAAGATTTATAAATCAAATTATTTATTATATGAACTAATAAAAAGGTTTTTCATAGTTACACCGATTTTACAAAAAAAGATTATCACTTATGAAAATCGTCATGTTCTATATTTCGTGTATTAAAATGATATCTGTATAAGCGAACCTATAAACCAACTTGTCACACTCTCAATAAAGAGATAGGCCAAAATATTTCCTCTATTTCTTTTCATAACTATTATTTTAATACACCAAACATATTAAACTTTATCCCATCGTCGTTCAAAATTATTTTGTAACGGTAAAGTATTCGTACTGTATTCAATTCCCTATAATTTATTAATAATAATAATTAATAATCTCCTCAGCACCACCACGTTCAGCGAAGTCTTCACGGGTTCTGATTCAACCTGCGTACAACGGAACGGGTGAGCGAATCGACCAATCAGGTGAATCGCCCCCCTCTTCTGGATCCGGCTCGTTTAGACACATGTTGTACAAAAATTCTGTCACTGGTAGGATTGCCATATTATAAATGAATTTATAACACGTTTTTTGCCTTAACATGTTAGTCATAACATACACCCGTGGGTTACAATTCATAAGACGTTTTAATGTAATGATACCCTAATTATTATAGTAATGATAATAATCTTGTATTTGGTAACAAACGCAATTGATTTTTCTATAATAGGGCAGACACTATTTTTAAACAAGCAAGGGTAATTAATATTGGGCATTTATCTTTCGCAATATCGCGTAGGATTTAATATTCAAAATACAAAAAAAAGTCGGCAGAAATCATTATTTATATGGATAAGAGCTACCAAACATATTTCGTAAGTGGTGTTAATTTTTTTAATGCAGGTAGCATTAAAAAATTTAAGACCACTCACGAAATATGTTTAAAAATAATATGAAAAAAAATAAAATTTAACCTATGGCAATCCTAAAATCTCGCCGCAACACTAGATGCACAATACTGAACGCAACTCCCTCCGTTTAAAAAGTAAAAAAAATACCAAAACACGCACAAAAATCCGTCACGTTGTAATCAAAGGGTTGTGGAATAGACTAGAAGCGAATAACGCCGGTAGAGGTCGCGACCGTCGACAAAACGTTAGTAGAAGCGTACGGTTAGGTAGTATATAATCAATCCGCAACGCGGGGGATGCACGAGACATGATCATTAAATACTAGACATTTATTTTTTTATATCCGTACACCTCTTACGGTCGACGAGGTAAAAATATACTTATTTTAGTTCACTAATTCGACAAAGCACTACGAACAACACTCAAAGCATGTAGGCGTGGCGTTTGTGGCCTTGACTCACACTTGCGACTAATAAAAAAATAAAAAGGGAGTTTTTCATGCTTTGGTTTCTAAAGCTACATTTGTTGAGGGATTTCAGCGCGGTTACCGGTATATCGCGTGCGACGAAGGAGGTAGGTAGCATCGTGCATCCCCAGAGTTGACGCGAGATTACAAATTAAAAAAATAAGAGCTCGGAGTCTATAGAGGGAGACAATTAGATCTTAAGAAATAAAAACAAGGAAAAGAATAAATAAACACACATAATAAACCACACAGACACGAGACAACGTATGGGTTGATTAGTGAACAGTTAAGACAGATAGTATTTATATGGTGTCATTATTTACAAGAAGAAAGTAATTAAAAAAGAAAACCTAAATTGTTAACGGATCTAATGGAGCTAGTATGAAAATTTAGATTTTTTGTAAAATTACCTCTCGCACGAAGTAATAAGTCTCTATATTGCGGAGAAGAAATAAACGTACAATCAACGGACTAGATGTATGTTAGATAGCGGTCAGCGATTTCAAACACCGCGTTAATCGTGCAGTCTAGGACATTCATTAATAACTTTAATAATGAGAAATAGGAAAAAAGTGTTAAAGTTTTTAATAGAGACAGACACATATCATACAAAACTAATTGCATATCACATAAAAAATGTAACTGTGATACTCCAATAGTTGTTTCTATTACTTTGTCCGTTGATTGAATGTTTCCAAATGCCATCTTGGATGCAGGATTGAGTCAAAAAACTAATTTTCATACATAGCTGCCATAGACTTTCAAATCGATTTTTTAAAATATCAAACAAAATCCACGAGTCTTTCTCCACAACCCTTTTTTTAAACAAAGCATATTCTGGTCCCTGTTGGGCGCCAATTCTATGTTCTAGATACTATTTATGCATTATATACACAAAAACTAAACTATAATATGAATGGGAGGTGATTGAAGCGCATGAAAGCTGTGTCGCTAACATTGATGCTTAGCGTGAGATTGGGAAGGCGTTTTGTTGCAGCTTTTAGCGAATATAAATGTAATGAAAATGTGTAAAAAATGAGCCGTACGTAATTTCGTTACTTACAAGCTCAATAACTGTACTTATAAGAAGTCGGATGGCACGATTTTATACAGTAACTTTCAATGTGCATAAATTTATTGTAAAGTGGCCGTAATATATCTTCACTTTATTATTCAAAATTGTGATTATTAATAAAAAGCTTATTTAACTATATTGGGTATGAAAAAAAGAAACTTCCACAAAACTGCCGCGTCTCTTCACGGATTTAACATGATCAAAAATATTTAATTGCTTTTTTTCTTACACGATAATTTAGATAAAAATAGGCAGCATATTTATGTGGGAGGGGGACAACCTCCAGTCTCACCGTTTATACTATTTTTAATATTTATTTTATATTAATTTTACTGTACTGTAAATTTGCTTTAACTATTCCTAATGCACCCTAACAAAGAGTTTCTTAAAAGACATACCAAAAAAATCATCTATTTCGTAGAACAAAACGCCTTTTAAATGATAATACTATAAACAGCGCTCGAAGCCAAAGCGCACAGTTTTACGGATGTAGAACTAACATCACATAAATTATGAACATATCCTAAGGTTATAGGTTAACTGGATGGGATTTATGTCATAGTGTGTGATATGTGTTATTTACAACAAGAGAAGAGCAAGAGTTGCCTACACAGCACCTTTCCTAGCACCTTTTTTTCGCATTATGTATTCCATTTATATGTCGGACAAAGACAAAGACCATAACAAAATAACATCAGTCTAGTAGTCATATTATTTATATTTTAAAATAAAATCATACTATTTTTGTATATAAAAATAGCAAGATACGAAAAAATGTGAGTTAGGCCTCTTTTGCACTGAAGGTCCCGTATGTAGTTTTGTGCACATTGGTGAATATGGAATGCTTCGAGAACATACCGCTTGGAGAAGCGCGAGGAGAGCTTGGAGAAGAAGGAGGGCCGCGCCTGGTGAGGCGAGCCGCCGTCACCGTACGCGCCCCCCGACCCTCCGCGTGACCGCGTCTGACCTGGTAGGAAAATTGCTTATTGCAGATTAAATACGAACTCCAGATTTCATCACCACGAGTCCATGAAATAAACGTAACGACTGTTGAGGAAATCTTTCGAGCATAGGGCTTCCTAATTTTCCCCGCCTCTTCATCGTACTTTAAAGCGAATGATCATAGAAATATAATTATACTATATTGTACATATCACAGTCCAGTTTTCAATTTGTGACCTCAGATGACGCTTATTTGATTATTCTTTTTTTATTTTTAACCCACCTGAATGAAATGTAGACCTAGAGGGCACGTTCCTGGGGAAGACAATCGGGTTGGGGAATTCACGCCGTGCACCCGTCACTGCCGTACCGGTGCCGGGCGTCGACACTTGTGAGTTCAAACTGGAAGTGTTCGCACACGTATTATTACATCAGATTATAATGTATAGTTTTTATTGGGATTACCGCAAAACAATCCCATTATTGTAACTCCTGTAAAATTATCCTTAATTGTCACGATGGATTGCGTCGACATTTGGATCCTCGAGTAGCCTTTGTTTATAAGTTTCAAGTCTTGGTACAAGAAATTAATTTAAAAAGCAAAATAGAAGTTAGAGAAAGAATAATTTTATACAAAGCGAGATTAAAATTAGCCAATATGAAGATATTTTGTATCATATAGTGTATCTTCTAAAAATATAGTACAATGGTTAAACACTTTTTTATTATCCTAGTGCACTTCACTACGTATGGTAGTAAATATAGTATTAAGGTGCTTGCTATCAATTGATAAATAATTATTATTGCATAAATACAGGTATATAAAAATACAGTGGAAGAAATCAATGGTAATATAACTAAATATCTTGAGAACCATATAATGATTCACACGTGTATGTCTAAAACAACTGCCCTTTAGCCACAATTATCTTTAGTAACAACCAACATAAAAATTAAAACTAAACTAATTACATGATAAATTTATTTTCATAAATCATTCAACTATGCTATAGTAAAATCTTTTTATTTTTTATGTAATTAATTAATTCAAATATGCATATATATGCCTATGCAAACTCATAAATAATACAACTAATATAACTCGAGTCGTAAAAAATATTTTATTGTTAGTAAATATAATAGAGAATAATAACAAAACATATAAAAATATAAATTGATTTAAAAAATATTTCGAAATTGTATGATAAAATTAGTATTTATAAAGCTATTTATGTATATTAACTTTATCAATGTTAGTTTATATTAGACTAGTGAATAAACTATCAATAAAAATGAGTACAATCTATCATCATCACAATGGGTGCCGTACAATGCTAATAGATAGAGCTACACTTCATAATAGATTTTTACAACACCCGCGGTAGTTTAACATTTGTTATCGGACACCATAGCGATGACCAATTGATAAAGGTGTTATACTATCGTATTATTACAAAAAATGTGCTTCAAATCAATAAAATGTGCCACAAGCAAAATCCAATAAGTGCTGTTTAAAATACTAACTATAGTAGTCACAACGGATCTTTGTGTCTTTGAAGTTGGCTGCAAGACGCTGCGCAGTGCCCATTTTTGTGTCGCAACGGATGTACGTAAACTACAGTTTACATTAATTGACAAATGTTCGATATAATTGAACAATAACGGTAATCGATAAACGTATTAAAGGATGTGCACGCTATTCTATATCTCGATTAAAGCAAATCACTCGTACTTGCTACTTTTTATTGAATCTAAAAAGAATAAATAAAACCTAAACAATCAAATATGAAAACATAATCGATCCCATTCGATTGTTTCGTTAATCGAGTAATAACATTTGAATATGCCAGTACTAATCGTTTTATCCCGTCACAGACCCCCCTTCTTGCTCTGTGCCTAACCTCAGAGACACAAAGATCCGTTGTGACTACACCAAGCTACAAATCGTCAAACAAACCTATAATTGCTAAGGGAGAGTCCTGTGTCCTACAAAAATAAACCACTGAACAAAAACAGAGTCCGAATACGAAGCAAAATAAATACAATGCTAAAGCTACTTCAAATCTTCTCCAAACGCAGGAAAGCAGAACAATTGTTGCTCAATGAACCATCATACAACAAGCCGATATACTGACGTAGACTTGATCGATTTGGCAATGATATCGTACGAGCCTGGTTCGAGGTAATTATTCTATTTTAGATAATTTAGGATGAATTTTATAATATTTTTTATAGCTCATGATGGCAGACGTGCCACAGCCCACCTGATGGTAAATGATAACCGACGCTCATGCATAAAATAAAAAAAACGAATTAGAATGAAAAACGAAACGTTAGACGAACTTTCGTTTCGCTTCATTTTGATTGGTTGCCTGAATCACGCGTCGAAATCTCGATTAATCAGGAATCATGCGTCGGACTGTTGATCGTAGCGTAACACTTTTATTTTCGTGATTATCGTATCAATATCGCATCGTTTCATTATGATTCGAGAGATCACTTATGTGATTTATTTATATGATTGGCTGAGCAACCATTGCGTCAACATGACTCGGTCTCTTCATGTATCCCAATGAAACAATATGATATTGACAAGATTTTTGTGTTGTACATTAGCTACCGGGCCATTGGCATGGACACTAAAATGATTAGGCCGCTTATTTCGAACCATTGGCTCATTGATTACCAAAGCCAACCCACTGAGGTAATTACCAATGTTACCAGGTCACTAACATCATTACCAAAGTTACCAAGTCACCGTTGTGATTATTGAAGCTACCAGCCCACTGGCGTGAATATTAAAGTCGACCGTGGTGCAATTACGGAAACAATCAGGCCCCTGTTACAAAGGATTAACTAGAGAAGTGACGCAGGGATCAATTCTACAAGGCTACCGGTGTAATTACAATAACTAACAGGGCGTGGAAGAGACCATTTTTATTTTGGCTGGATCTTCTGGCACAGAAGGGATTGAAGCTGCGTTAGTGAGTTCCATGTTCCACAGCGAGAACAATAAAAAAGGCGTCTTGAGCAAGCTAGCATCGCGTACTAACTAAGCGTTCGAGGCAAGTACCTCGGACGCGGCTGGGCGAGGTCCCTTGCCGACGCGTTGTGTGGTTGAGCTTCCGCGCCAAGAGGCGGCGCTCCACTCGCGGACGAAATTGAGGCACTTTTCACGTGAGTCTTCGCCCCGGCCGTGCTCGTACCGTTGCTACTGGCGCTTGTGCCGTTCTTACTCTCCGCGGGAGCGCTGCCCATACATGCTTGTTAGTAACTCCGTACTCCCCTCATGCGATTAACGCTCTTTTATATGGAATATACATACGATACATACACGTTAATATATAATACACATACGTAAACTTATTGTAACACGGAAGAATATATGGAAAGGCACTTTCTTACTTATTACTCTTATCGACAAGAACCTGAGGTCCAACTATTATTTCACTGTTAAAAATGCAACACTTACTTTTTAGTTACTACATACAATAACTGGTTATATTACAAAAAATATAAACTCAGTAAATTAATACACGATAATTAAATCGAAAAACCACGTTGCCGGGGAGCATGCGTGAGCGCAGCTCCAATTCGGGAGCCGCGCAGTGTGGAAGTATCTGTGCGAGTGTATCAGTGTGTGTATGTATGTGTGTGTATATATGTGTGTGTATATATGTGTGTGTATGTATGTGTGTGTATGTGTATGTGTGTGTATGTATCTGTGTGTGTACCTGGGCGCGTCGTGCTCAGCGCGGGGCGCGGTGGGGGCGGGCGCGTCGTGGTGCGCGCGGCGCGCGTTGCCGGTGAGCGTGCGCGAGCGCGGCTCCAGTTTGGGCGCCGCGCTGTGTGTGTGTATGTGTGTGTATGTATCTGTGTGTGTACCTGGGCGCGTCGTGCTCGGCGCGGGGCGCGGTGGGGGCGGGCGCGTCGTGGTGCGCGCGGCGCGCGTTGCCGGTGAGCGTGCGCGAGCGCGGCTCCAGTTTGGGCGCCGCGCTGTGTGTGTGTATGTGTGTGTATGTATCTGTGTGTGTACCTGGGCGCGTCGTGCTCGGCGCGGGGCGCGGTGGGGGCGGGCGCGTCGTGGTGCGCGCGGCGCGCGTTGCCGGTGAGCGTGCGCGAGCGCGGCTCCAGTTTGGGCGCCGCGCTGTGTGTGTGTATGTGTGTGTATGTATCTGTGTGTGTACCTGGGCGCGTCGTGCTCGGCGCGGGGCGCGGTGGGGGCGGGCGCGTCGTGGTGCGCGCGGCGCGCGTTGCCGGTGAGCGTGCGCGAGCGCGGCTCCAGTTTGGGCGCCGCGCTGTGTGTGTGTATGTGTGTGTATGTATCTGTGTGTGTACCTGGGCGCGTCGTGCTCGGCGCGGGGCGCGGTGGGGGCGGGCGCGTCGTGGTGCGCGCGGCGCGCGTTGCCGGTGAGCGTGCGCGAGCGCGGCTCCAGTTTGGGCGCCGCGCTGTGTGTGTGTATGTGTGTGTATGTATCTGTGTGTGTACCTGGGCGCGTCGTGCTCGGCGCGGGGCGCGGTGGGGGCGGGCGCGTCGTGGTGCGCGCGGCGCGCGTTGCCGGTGAGCGTGCGCGAGCGCGGCTCCAGTTTGGGCGCCGCGCTGTGTGTGTGTATGTGTGTGTATGTATCTGTGTGTGTACCTGGGCGCGTCGTGCTCGGCGCGGGGCGCGGTGGGGGCGGGCGCGTCGTGGTGCGCGCGGCGCGCGTTGCCGGTGAGCGTGCGCGAGCGCGGCTCCAGTTTGGGCGCCGCGCTGTGTGTGTGTATGTGTGTGTATGTATCTGTGTGTGTACCTGGGCGCGTCGTGCTCGGCGCGGGGCGCGGTGGGGGCGGGCGCGTCGTGGTGCGCGCGGCGCGCGTTGCCGGTGAGCGTGCGCGAGCGCGGCTCCAGTTTGGGCGCCGCGCTGTGTGTGTGTATGTGTGTGTATGTATCTGTGTGTGTACCTGGGCGCGTCGTGCTCGGCGCGGGGCGCGGTGGGGGCGGGCGCGTCGTGGTGCGCGCGGCGCGCGTTGCCGGTGAGCGTGCGCGAGCGCGGCTCCAGTTTGGGCGCCGCGCTGTGTGTGTGTATGTGTGTGTATGTATCTGTGTGTGTACCTGGGCGCGTCGTGCTCGGCGCGGGGCGCGGTGGGGGCGGGCGCGTCGTGGTGCGCGCGGCGCGCGTTGCCGGTGAGCGTGCGCGAGCGCGGCTCCAGTTTGGGCGCCGCGCTGTGTGTGTGTATGTGTGTGTATGTATCTGTGTGTGTACCTGGGCGCGTCGTGCTCGGCGCGGGGCGCGGTGGGGGCGGGCGCGTCGTGGTGCGCGCGGCGCGCGTTGCCGGTGAGCGTGCGCGAGCGCGGCTCCAGTTTGGGCGCCGCGCTGTGTGTGTGTATGTGTGTGTATGTATCTGTGTGTGTACCTGGGCGCGTCGTGCTCGGCGCGGGGCGCGGTGGGGGCGGGCGCGTCGTGGTGCGCGCGGCGCGCGTTGCCGGTGAGCGTGCGCGAGCGCGGCTCCAGTTTGGGCGCCGCGCTGCTTGGCCGCGACGTCTGCACCTGTGGGCGTCACCACTTATTGTATCCTGGGTTCCTATGGACACGCTATGAATTTCTAAAGGAAATTCATATACCTTATCAATTTTATCGATCTATCATGAAGGCGAAAACACCATCCAGTAAAATATTATAACCTAGGTATTACACCTAATCATCACCATGCACAAACCAACCTCTGGACACGGGATATGTCTGTCACTCCTATTCTCCTACGGATCTCCTTTTTACGAATTCGATCACACGGAAATACCGAGCTGGAGCGGGCTATCGCTCCATGGCAGGCTGAGCGACTTTGAGCCTTGACACTAGGCCAACATTCAGAGACCACATCTCTGTTGCATATGTCATCACTGGTAACACACACTGGTCGTAGACCTTTTTCTAACTTGAAGTTGTATTCTCAACTTCTTACCCCGATTAGTGTTGAAACAGAAACACTTGTTACTACGTCAACAACGCATTTATTGATAGTTTTTAACTTACTTACTTACTTATCCGTGCCGTGTGGGGCCAGCTTTAGAATTGTCCCACCCCTGTCTACCCACGGGAGTCGTAAGAGCCGACTGAGGGAATACCGGGGGAGTGGGCAGCAGCACTCCCTCGAGTATTAACAACATCCACTGCGATCGCCAACCCGCCTGCCAAGCGTGGCGATTACGGCATTATCGCCCATGACGGTACCGCTCGTTGTGGCGTTCTTTTGGGGAGGCCTATGTCCAGCAGTGGACGATAAAGGGCTGATGGATGGAAGGATGGACTTACTTATCATCACGCCATTTCCCTTGCGGGGTAGGCAGAGAGAACAGAGTGCCAAGAGGCTCTATTCTTGCATACATCTCTCGCTTCCTCAACATTCATAACTCTCTTCATACACGCTCGCCGGTTTCGGAGACTCCGACTCCACCTTTCTTCAATACATAACCGATTTGGTCTAGGTAGGTGAGTCTCGGTCTCCCCCTGTACCTACATCCTTCCACTTTCGCATTGTATATCTTCTTAACCAGTCGCTCGTCCGGCATTCTTTGCACATGTCCGAACCATCGGAGCATTCCCTTTCGCATCTTTACACCAATAAGATAGTTTTTAAGTTATTATTTTTACGCAATCAAACTGCTCGACTCAATCAATTTATCAGATTTTACGTTTCTTAAAGCCCATTGATCACCAATAGAATAACCCAATAGAAATGAAATCTAGACACGCGGTAGCGTGTCAAGCCAAGTTCAAGATAAAAAAATGGCGAGCAGTACCGTGTGTAATATTACACGAACCATTTGGAGCCACTTTTGACCCCTCATAACTCAAAAAGTATTTCACATAAACATGTCAAATTTGGCTCATATATTGAAACTAGCGAGATACATAATTATGTGCTCCAATTTTCATATACACACCTCAAACGGTTATTTAGATATTAACATCCAAAAATCGTCATTTTTATCATTGACTGACGTATAGAAAAAAACTCTAACCCAGTTCCAGATGACCTAGAAAGTTCAAATTTGGCATCCAGATTTATTCCTTTGTTGGGTGACAAAGGAATAAATCAGAAACTGGTATTTTTTTATCATTTTAGTATAATTTTTGAACAAAAACCGTTTGGTATTAATTTTATTATAAATACTACTAATAATTTCTGTACAAAAAGTAATAATATCCCATCAAAAACACAAATGTGAAATGAGAGCCAAGTTCAATATTATGATAATATATGCCTTAGTTGTTGACATTAGCGACAAAAAAGTGAGATCTATATGGGTGCCAAGTTCAATAGTCAGTCCTGAAATTTATTTATAACAAACAAACATAGCATCATGCCTGTATTCCCCAAAGGGTTAGGCAGAGGTGTATTACACACCCACGACTCGCCATTTATGTTTAAGTCCCACGTAATAGGGGGCGAGCCTATTGACGTCTACCGGGCACATTTCCAAACACCGGGCTGTTACTGAGAATTTTTCTTTTTAGGAAAAAGTACAGTAACATGGCCCGACCTGGGGATCGAACCCGAGACCTCATGATTAGCAGTCGCATACACTACCGCTACACCACCGAGGCAGTTAGTTTATTTATAACAACATAAAATATTTTATAACAACTTAAAATATCATATCTTCTTATAACTTAGGATAATATATTGAAGCTTGAGGTCTGACTTGGCTAGTTTTCATATACTGGTATACATTTTATCCCGATAATCGAAAAAGTGTGATATAACCCAAAAAGCAGCTTTTGGCTGCGGCGGAGTATTAGTGCGGGAGTTTTATTCACGAATCACAAGGCAGTGTCCTTCCGCACCCTGCTCTTTTTTCCTTAATAGTCCTGAATAAAATTATTTCCAATGCGAAATCCAGAGGTTGGTTGGTCCGTGATCATCACATAATGCCTAATTAGCTAAACAAAATACAAATCATACCTGCATCTGAGCAATCCTCGCTGTGTTTTCTTTGATTGATGCTGAATCAATTGTATTCTGAAATATGCAGACAGTTACTTATCAAATATTTACATCCATGGCTTACGCAAATATTACCATAATATATAGCATCACGCCTGTATTCCCCGAAGGGGTAGGCAGAGGTGTATTACACACCCACGACTCGCCAGTTTAAGTCCCACGTAATAGGGGGCGAGCCTATTGACGTCTACCGGGCACATTTACAAACTCCGGGCTGCTACTGAGAATTTTTCTTTTTAGGAAAAAGCTCAATAACATAGCCCGACCCGGGGATCGAACCCGAGACCTCATGATTAGCAGTCGCATACACTACCGCTACACCACCGAGGCAGTTTATAATATTTAATGGCTATGACAAAACTCTGTGATGTTTCAGCCCAATTCAACCGACCCCTTTGGCTCAAATTTTATGTTTTATTTTAAGAGTCCTACACACTACATTAACAGTTCCCTGCAGTTCCTGGTTGTATCAGGCGGCATGCTGTGCAAGGTTTGCATAGTCACACACAACACACTATGATAATTGTCTGCTGGCAACGGTCGTTTACAGGCTCTGGGTCTACACACTAGCAGGCAGCAATTTCACACCGCAACATGAACGACAAACGCAGTTAAGCCAGAGGCCATACGGATATTAACACTAGTTATAATTTAATGTAATTTTTTGTTTAAACGATTAATAGTAATATTGAAATATCAAACATGCGTAGGTTTGAACGTACTTTTAAAAAAATAATTAAATAATATCATTTCAATTTTGTAAATCACACACATCATCACGTGACCACGAACGCCGTATGACGTCATGGGCCGAGTTTGCATGAAACTGACTGAAACAAATACTATAAATATATAGAAACCACGCACGCACGACTATTGGATAGCAATTTATGACGTAATTGAGCGTTTTAGCGGGAAATCTAAAAAATATTTTTGTTTAACCAAAAAAAATAACTGCATATTACTTCTGCAAATTTTACATTTAGTTTATAAGTTCTTTTTTTATTTTGTTTGTCATGGGTTTATCTACGAAATAAAAGCAATACCAAAACTGGTTGTCTGTAAAGTCGGTTTAACAACGATAATTTTACGTGATAACGTCATATATGGTTTCTGAGAGTTTCACAAACAATGCATCGGACGCCATAAATTTTTCGGAACGTGACACTTTTTCGTGCGTGCGGCTGGCGTTCATCGATTTATAAGACGTTATCACGTCAGAAATAGTCAAAATCCGAATTTTTATACCCAACGCATGTGCAAGCTACCTAATTGCATAATTTTGTTATTTAGGCAACCATCCCATGATCTCCCGAAAATACATTTCCTGATATTTGACGCGCTAAGAGAGACTACACAGGATGGAGGGCGGTAGAGAAAAAAATCCTTATATGTTTTTCTCTTATGATAATTTGTGATTATTTCAAACATCTACATGATGCATCCAAAAAGAAATTTCTAAAGTCGAAACTCCAAGCTGGGCATTGTAATACCCATCTCGGCGATCCTCAACTTCGTCAGCAGATTTCCACCGTCTCTAATGCTCTGTATTTAGTTACAAAATTAATAACTTACTTGTCTTTTGAAATTGGACGTCGTCGTTGTCGCCGTAGATGTCGTGTTATTGGCAGTCGTCGTGGTGGTCCCCACTAAAATGAGTTAACAAATTGCTACTCAAATGATGTTCATTGAACAATATAATTATACATTTAGTTGCGTTAGCTTAACCCACATTTTTATCATTTGCATTTTTTACCAAATAAGTTAGGGTTGATTAGGTTTATATCCAACACGACCGAAAAGTTTACAGACCCAGGAGCCCGGGTAGTTATATTACAAGGGCAACTTTCCTGGCTCCTACTATATTGGAGAACGGAGCCTCCTAGTAACTTGAACACTCTATCGCTTGGATTCGATGTCGAGATCCATCACTTACATTATTAAATATTGACTTAGAAAGCTAAACCATAATATATGTAGCAGTTATAAATGACATAATGAACTGTAATTAGAAATCGTATTTGTTACACCAAAATAAGTTCAACCCTCTTTTTATAAAAACTGAAAATAATTTATATTATACAGGTATGTTCTTCTGAACACCAGAAAAGTATTTTGGCGTGCATTACATATAGAAGAAGCCTTTATAAGGACCTATAGAATATTCCCATGTATACATTTAGAAATGTTTACGCGAATAAACTGAAATATAACTAATTTTGTGACCACTTCAGCAAGTAGCCACAAACGTCAACACAACGTCCCATAATAAACAAGAACGCCATAAAATTATTTCCATATCTGTATCATATTATATGTATTACACAATTCCTTTTCGATTCGCACAATACCCAGTTGCAGAAGCTGGAAGGGTGAAATAAAGCATTTTTTGTTATTTTTTCCATCACCCGAGATTAAAGCATTTATGAATAAACAAAGCTTTAGAAAAAGTCGGTGCTTAGCAGTTACCGACTATAGCATATGAATTGATGGTTATGTGCTTCGATCAAAAATGCACTAGATATCGCGTCGGCCCAAAAATCCATCTCGGTAAATAAGAGCGCACTTGACGAGTGAGCTCTTAATTTTGTTTAGTTCATAATGTACTTTGTTTGTTGCTATTTAAGCTTGATTTCACAGTAAATGTTGTCTTTTCACTTCAAGTGGCAGTAGTAAATTATTGCTGTGCTCGTTTTTTGTGACTAACTTTTTTGTAAATTAGGTTGAACTTAAAACTGTTTTAAAACCTTTGTCTCAATTCGTTAGTAAACAGATGTAGCTGTATACGTGTATGTTCACACGGACAGTTTTTAGCTTGATTTTGTTCGTGACACTGTATCTTGTTGGTATTGATGATTGATGGTTATATGTCAATAAAACTATATTGTGTCTTAATGAACTTTACCGTGTATGAGAAAATTTAGGCTCTAAGGTTGGGATATTTCGATTGTTCATGTAGAAACAAGCATCTTGGCTCAATTTTTTAAAAGTAAAGAATATATTTTTGAGGCTCGTTTGTTACCAAGTGATTTTGATGATGCTTCGTGGAGAGGCGTAGCACGTGTCGAATTTGTGTGTTTTATTTGAGGTTTATGGAATATTTTAAATCGTATATTTTGGGGACCCGACCACATCGCATTTTGGTGAGTTCTTTCCAACTTGCATTATTTTTTACTTTTGTTATACTTCTCCGTATTCTTGAATGCGGATTGGTAAACCCTTAGTCATTACGTGCTAAGATGGTCGGGATTGGCAATCCGTGAGTGTGTGATAAGTATGATGATGTAGTGAACGGTGAAGCATATTAAGTGGGTGTATTCAGTGTACAGTGTCATGCGTATCGTGTTGCAGTGTGCATTCCAATAAAGTGTTATTATGTGTAACTGATACTGTGGGATGTCGAGTGTGTGGAAGTTTGTGGTAAGTGTGTGCTCATGGCAGATTTGTTTAAGTGCGAGCAGTGTGCATACGTGTCGATACCTTGCGCGCGCAGCACGTCGGCGCCGGAGGAGGCGCGGCGCGAGGCGGCGGGGCGCGCCGACGCGCTGATGGAGCGCTGCACGCCGCGGTGCGACGGCGAGCCGCCCGCCGCTCCCGGGCCTGCCCCACGCGCGCGTTAGTCGCACTCGATCACAACCGACCTACCGCCCCGCTGCCCTACCACCCAACTGTACTACTGCCCCACTGGCCTACCACCCCGCTGCCCTACCACCCCACTGTCCTACACACCAAACCGATCCTTTTCCAACTTAAACTTTTTATACCATACGTCTAAACTACTATTATTCTGACATACAAGCAACAGAAGTAAAATAAATAGATCCCTCTTTTATAAACTAATTTAACACCAAGTTTTATGAATAGTGATAATAATGTGTTTGATATTGATTCGCACCAAATGACAAATACGCATCTGCTTAAACCTCTGTACTTTACTATATTGAATGACTATTAAATTTAATCAATGTGGTTTTATTAGTGTAAAACGATTGTGATCGTTTGCGATACATACAAGCACACAATACACAATAATAATAAAAGCATGTAATGGTCTTGCTCGATATAGATAAGAGATATAAAACTAAGATTAAGTAGGAAATTCCGAATACTAAATTGTTTATTAAAAACTACTATATCCGATCCGATTTTCATCGACATACATATTTTATACATATTTTACGAGTACAATGCCCGAGTATAGTAAAATATCAATGCCGTTTATGTATAATTATAGTTTAAATTCGAATGCAACTTGTATACTCAGTTTGGACAGACTATCAATTACAAAAAATAACATACGACGAATAAAACTTAATTATTTTTAAAATTAAAATTCGGGGCTTTTAAGACATGTCCTGCCATGCAATTTATGTCTGTCGGTGTAAATCGCACCTAAACAACCTTCCTTTAAAAATAAATACAACTAAAATATTGCTTTTTAAATATAAAGCCTTTAAAAGTACCAACAATATCGTAATTTCAACTACGTTTTTTTAGTTATTGTAATGTTCCTGTTAGTTGACGAATGCCATATATTCAAGGACAGTACAAATGGTAAAAAGTGACAGTCTTCGTACGACAGTATGAATACCAAGTTAGAATAAAGCGTAAGCTGAATCGGAACAACGTAAGCACTGTATTAGACTTTAATAAGCACCCGACACGATGTTGTCGTGACGCATAACTACTAAATATCTTGTGACAATATTTATGAGTCTTTATGGCATGTAATGAGTAACTCCCAGTTATAAAAAAATGTTATTGTAAAAAGCTGTGGTACTACTTTTGTTGTTTCTGGCTGTAAATTTTCTTATACACATAGCATCACGCCTGTATTCCCCGAAGGGGTAGGCAGTGGTGTATTTACACACCCACAATTTGCCAGCTATGTTTAAATCCCACGTAATAGGGAGCGAGTCGGGCACATTTCCAAACTCCGGGCTGCTACTGAGAATTTCTCTTTTTAGGAAAAAGCTCAAAAACATTGCCCGACCCGGGGATCGAACCGGAGACCTCGAGATTAGCAGTCGCATACATTACCGCTACACCACCGAGACAAGTTTCTTATATTTGTTAATACACGTTCTACTTATTGCTAAGTTCAGATGAGCCACTGCAATTTACCATGTACAATGGTTACCATTACTCATGGATTGAATATAATAACTGCTTTATCTACTTAGAATACTAAATAAAATATTCTAAACGTTTTTACGGGATTTATACCATGTAAATTTTTACTTACGAGTTTCCGATATTTCGGCACTGTTGCAAGCGCCATGATCACGGAACAACTTGCAACAGTGCCGAAATATCGGAAACTCGTAAGTAAAAATTTACTTGGTATAAATCCCGTAAAAACGTTTAGAATTATAAGTGACCATGAAAGTTTGAAATTCTAAATAAAATATTGTTGTTGTTTTATATATTTTAAATAGACTCACTAGGACACACAAAGTAAAAACGTGAAATAGAACTCGGAATAAACATTTTCTATTTCAAATTTTCACACTTTGTGTTCTAGTAAATGATTTTGGTGTTTGTTTTACATTACCATCATTATCATTTGAATTAAGCAAGATATAGTCATATAAAGAACGAAATATTTAATTAAATATGATTACGTGACAAATACTGCACGAATCGTATACAATATAATGAACGATGTCGCATATAATATAATGTTTATAGCGTCCGTTAGTCAAGATGTTAGGTTCGTACATACCTCCATGTGCATTCGCCTGTTGAGCCTGTGGCGCTTGGTTGCCAGCCGCAGCTGTTCTCAACGAGAGTGACGAGCCAGAACGACTACCGTCTGACTCCGGCTGTGACAAAATACGTCCTATTTATTACGGCAAAAAGCTAATAAATATAAATAATATTAAGACGACCAATAATAATAACAAAGTTGAATGAATGTAGAGAACTGCAAGAGATAAGGTATGTCAAGGCATATGTGGATGGACTGTGTGAGAGACAATATGAAAGGAAAGAAACTGGGTGACGAAGGGACGGAAGAGAGACTTATAAAGGCAAAAGAAAGTCACCAGTAGTGGTAGTACACATTTAGCAATTTTAAGTATCTCGTGAAAATCTCACAAAAAAAATATGGTTGTCTGTAAAGTCGGTTTACGGACGATAATTTTACGTGATAACGTCATATATGTCGATAGATGCGTCACAAGCCGAACGCTTAGGCCGATCGTGCCTCTCTATCGCTTGTTCCGCGCTCTCGCTTGCACGCTCGGCTCAGGCGGGACGTGACAATGAGTCATGCTTTTTCGTGTGTACAGCCGGCGTTCATCGATTTATAAAACCTTATCACCGCGTTAAAAACTTAAAAGAAGTGGCGATGGAATCAGCTGTTATATCATGCAGTTCCTCTGTTTGAACTATAATAAATAAAAAAATATAAGACGTCCCGGGACGTCTTCAGATGTGAAAACATTGAATTTTTTTTGTAGTAATAATAAGTAGCAACAAAATGATCATAACTTTTAATGTGTGCTTGACTAAAATTACTGATTGGTTTATTGATTGCCGTTATGCTTCCTATTTACATCTTTTGTCAACAGATGGCTTTTAAAACAATTAGAGAAACGTCGCCACGCTAACAGCCGGTTTTACCCTCCTCCACATTAGATGTATTCACATAAATAATAATAATAATAAATATTCACGGACATTTTTCACATAACACCCTCTGGTCCCAAACTATCAAAGCTTAACGCTTGTGCTATGGATACCAGATTACGGATATAATACATATATTACTTTTTTTTTGTAAATACATATATACATATAATAGATAGAAAACACCCAGACGCAGTACAAATATCTGTGTTCATCACACAAATAATTGTCCTGAGTGGGAATCGAACCCGGTTACACTACCGACCACGCCACGAGGCTCGATAATGGGAGAACATACTATATTAATATAGAGGTAGAGTCTCACATAAGATCAGCATGAAACAAACCCCCCCCCCCTATCCTCTCCTTATTATCCTTCCTCTCTATACCTGCTTCTGGCTAACATCTATAGGCTTCGGTAACCACTTACTATCTAGTGGGCCGCGTATGTATGTTTGCCAACATAGAATAAAAAATAAAAACACTCGCGGGTTATACTTCACAATTTCGAGAGGAACAACATCAGAAAACTAAATGGTTCCTCAATATCAAACTCTCTCATCAGAAAGGGTTTAGTTTAGAGATACTCTGCACCGATACCGGCATCCCGCCCGGGTGTTGTGGGTTCGATTCCCATACAGGACAACTCTTTGTGTGATCCACAAATGGTTGTCCTGAGTATAGGTGTACTTTGTGTCCGTGGAATTGTATGTTTGTAAAGTCCCCCGCGATACAAGGACAACTACTTAGTGCAGGGTGTTGTTCTATAAAAAAAATAACTATTATATTTTAAAGTAAGTAATAAGCTACTTACTCCATACAGTAATCTCATGAAAAGCAAGCTATGACGAATAATAAATAAACTAAGCCTAAGAGGTAACAGTTAGGGTTCTGAAGCAATGTAACATATTTCCAGTGGCCCGCCAATGAAGGCGGAGAGACGGTACACGGTGGGTTTATTTAGTGGATGAGGGCCCCACATTACCCTTTTTGTTGCCCCGAACGACGGGGTGTGCAGTTAGGTACATTTTTTCCTGCCTAAATATACTTACGTCAGTACTTTTCCTTCCGAGCAGTAAATACGTGGCGAAAACGTCATCGTACTTGGCTTCCGCTAACGAGAACTCGATCTCTTGTCTGTTGTACCCCAAGCACACTAGCGCCTCTGTGTAAGTAACAACAATGTTAACATATTTAGATATTTTTATATATATTTTTAGCATTTGACATGCTTAGCACTATACATTAAACACAAAGTGAAAAATTAAAAGTTATTTTCGATTTCACATTTTTGACTTTGTGTTTAAAACAATGTTAACATTTTATATTATTATTAAATCAGTTCCTTTTTATATTCATATTAAATGTCTTTTAAATTTAAATCATATTCTTTGACAATATAATGATAATCCATATAATTCATTGTTTACTTCACAGAATAAAATACTTTCAACGGGCTATTCTAATTTCTGGCAACACTTAAAAGTTTCCATATGTGCTAATAACTTGCCAACATTTTGTCTTGTTGTATTTTGTATTGCCTAAGACAAATTTGTATTCATTTATGAAATATTAAAGCCAAATAACGGGAAACGTAGAGTGAATATTAAGCTAGTACACAAATACATATAAATAATATAAACTACACACATTGCTTCACGAGACAGAAAGCTTCATAAATACTAAACATAAATTTAAAAGAAATTATATATAAAACAATAAAGCCAACGACGGTGCAATAGTTGACTTTTGACGTACAGTGTGCACATAAATAATAACAATTACAAATCTACCACTACAATTCCGAATAAGTATGCAACATTTATAAAATTCTGTCTTATCATATATTAATAATTATGTCATGTATTGCCATGTATCTTGTAAAAAAAATAATCATATGTAAACATAAAATATAACATTAATATTATTGTTATACAAAAAACAAATAGGAAAACGAAACTACCAATAGTGCGTTATAAAACCAACCTACTTTTTAAAGTATAAATTATTTGTAAATAAGGAAAAAGAGATTTTTAGTAGGAGCGGGAATCGAACCCGCTTCTTTTCCAATCCGGGGAAGTGCTCTAAGCCACTGAGCTATCCTACCGATCTTTCGATCATCCCAATTTCCTCATCACATGTCTTACCACCCCGGATTGGAAAAGAAGCGGGTTCGATTCCCGCTCCTACTAAAAATCTCTTTTACCTTATTCACAAATAATTTATACTTTAAAAAGTAGCGGAGCATTTCAATTGCTAAAAAAATATAGATCTAAAATGACCAACCTACTTTGTTATGGAGAACTAAATAGTAAGTCTTTTATAAAGATAATAAGGCACGTTACATTAAAAATTAATCACTTAGTGCCCATAAGCCATAATCCAGTGACAACTGTTATAAACTATCGCTAGTCAGAAAGCGCATCAATCAGTTTTTCTCGGTTGTCATGAAAATGATCACCAAGTGATAAGAGCTTGCTTGTCCCAGCATGAATGCGACGGCTCCATTAGGGAAGTACCAGGAACCCATAAAACATCTGCGTGAAACAATGTTCTCCTACTATAGTGTTTCGTATTGTGAGCGATAGCGCCGGAGGCCTACACCTCCTTAGTATCTCTCTCGGCCTCTTATACATGGAGAAAGCGACGCGCGAGTGATGCCTCTGGTGTTGCTAGCGTCTACAGGCTTATAAAAGTATGTGTGTTAATTTTATATATACTATTATTAATGAATAAATTATTTAATTTAAAAAAAATATTTATAGCGGAGTTATTTGATAAGTTTATTCAAATTAAATTGTTTGATTTTGAAGAAAAAGAAAAAATAATAATTAATATTAATATAAAATAAAAAAATGTATTTTATTTTAAAGTGTGAATAAATAATTCCTTTTAAATTATAAATAATATTAAATAAGTATTCTATTTGTTTTATTTCTTTTTTTTTGTTTGCTATAAGAATTATTATTTTTTATATATTTTATTTTTGAAGATAAAGTAGTTTTGTCACTGTTTACTATTCAGTGGGTTGTATGCCTGGTCACCGCCCGCGTATTATAAAAAGTGTATTTCTGTTGCTGAGATATTATGAAGTATTAATCCTACTAATATTATAAATGCGACAGTTTGTAAAGATGTTTTGATGTTTTTCCGTCGATTACGCTTAAGCCTTATTATAGGAGTGGTGTTTGGCGTGACAGTGCCGGGATAAACTTGATAAAAAAGTTTGCGTCGGCGCTGTCACTATACGTAACACAACATTATAGGAGTATATAGTATATAGTAACCCACCCATGTCTCTTCATTGAGAGAGGAGGTTCCCCGATCGAACTGGCCTATTCATGGAGGGAACAAGTTTAATTAACACAATTCATATTTTCTATTTTTTGTGTTTTATAATCCATCCATCCATCAGCCTTTCAACGTCCACTGCTGGACATAGGCCTCCCCGAGAGAACACCACAACGAGCGGTCCCGTCATGAGGGATAATGTCGTAATCGCCACGCTTGGCAGGCGGGTTGGCGATCGCAGTGGATGTTGTTAATACTCGAGGGAGTGCTGCTGCCCACTCCCCCGGTATTCCCTCAGTCGGCTCTTACGACTCCTGTGGGTAGAGAGGGGGTGGGACAATTCTAAAGCCAGCCCCATACGGCCTATTATTATTTATTTGCTTATTATGCAGTATTACGCTACATTTCGGTATTATATACTTAATTCGGGACGTCACATTTTTAACATTACCATTTCACTCTAAAATAGAATCTATTAAATAAAATTTTATAATACAATTCTAAGAGTTTACACTGCCAGGTAAATGACAATGTAATCAATTTACGAACTGTGGTGTATTTATATAACAAGACAGAATTTTCACTATTCCTCGATATATAATAAATCTACAACACATATACATTCCCCCAGCCGACGTACCAACTTGCGCTGTGCCCATAGTTTGCATGGAATATAAGAAATAACATTGTTTTACCAGTGAAGTTATTATCAAATATATTTTATAGCAGAAATTAAATAACTGTTAATGTTATTAGCTGTTAAATAGCATAATATAATTATGTTACTGTTAGCTGTAAAGTAATGTGCTATTAGCATGCTATGATGTGTTATTTACCATTATCAAAGCTTGGTTTATTGTTGCAGTTAGTAAACAAGTTATAATGTAAATGATATTGTTATTAGTGATATAACTCTAGATTTATTCAAACTTACAAATATTAAAGTATTTGAATTTAGAGATTTTTTTCAATATTTTCCAACCATTTTTAGCTGGTATATATACATTATACATTTATATTAATATATACAAATATATTACTATTATTCAATTTAAAATTATAATATCTGTTACCCACAATACCCATAACCCTCATTCAATGCATATAACATTGGAATTGTTTGCATGTAGCGTAAAATTAGATCACCAACAAAAACAAAAAAATATTACAAATACCCCATTGCTTATTTTGACACATATTATATTTTTATTTTTAGCATTAGACAATATTTGCTTTTAAATTTTCTTTTAAGCATTTTTACATTGGTATTTTACAAAGGACACGGTGACCATACTTCTGTTAGCCCTAGAATTATCTGATCATGCAATACGCCGGTTCACCGCTAACAGTCGGTGCGCTGACTTTACGCTACATACAAACATGACCTAAGTAGAATAAATAGTACATACTGTATGCTCTCTCACCTATCCGCTTATGATCTTTGAAGTCCTGTTGAGGTTCCACAAACGGCCTGAGCTCGTCTTCCTCGTAACCGGTGTTCATCCATTTGTCCCTCATTATACTCTCTAGCGATGCCCTTTTGGCCGGATTCAGTACTAAGAACTTCTTCAGTAGATTTTCACAGTCGGTCGACATGTAAAATGGTATTCTGTAAAATGTTGACACCATTTCACATAACATGGAAGGTTTCCGAAATACTTAAGGTTTCTTTGTAGCCCATCAATCAGCAAGCAGTTCATACCTGTACTTGCCGCGAAGCACTCTCTCCCTCAGTTCACGCAGCGTGGAACCATCAAAAGGCAGAGAGCCAGACACCAGCGTGTACAGAATCACTCCTAGAGACCACACGTCGACCTCCGGCCCGTCGTATTTCTTGCCTGGAATATGTAAACATTACGTTAAATAATGCCCCTGCACGCATAATTATTTGGATCAAGCTTCCTCCACTGTAGAAGTTGACCAGTGACTGTTGAACTGTTAACCCAAGAAACCGATGGTGCTGTTCTCAACCCTCATACATGACACATGGACATGTCATACCGCTGGGGACCGCAGAAGGAAATTCATTCCAGAGCCTACACGTACGCGGTAGATAAGAGTAGGGGAAGTTAAACGAAATTGTGTCCAGTCGAAATGGATGAACCCACCTGCGATATGTAGGGGTTTATATAAAGGTGATGGCGGAAACCTACTTATACTACGTACCACAATGACAGATAGAAGGTTTTGTTTCCAGTTACCTTTCTGCCACAACAATGTTTCATGCTTAATTTGATCTAATACTAGCCTTAGCTAGTTTTTAGCTTGTATCGTCTAATCGAGATCTATCAAATAATAAAAGTTGCATCAAAAACCGTTTAGTAGTTTTTGCGTGATGCGCGAACAACCAAACAGACAAAAAATCTAAAAAAATAGTTTTGTGTTTAGACACATCTATATTTCCTATTACAGTCATTTTTTTCTCAAATATCTTAAATGTACAGGCACAGCTCTGTTACAGCTTTATAATAGTTATCTCTTAGAATAATAACGCTTAGAACCCGACTAGGTCCAAACGGAGTGAAGCACTTTCAAGTTAGCCTTTAAAGGCTAACTGCGTCGCTCCTTCTGTCAGTGTCCAGGATAAAGTGTCATTGTAAACATCTCGCATAATTTAATTTAAAAATGACTTACTGCACCGTGAAAGGATGTCACGACGCATCTCATAACAACAATAATGATAGGAAGATTACATTTCACTCGTAAGTACTCTTTGATAATTAATAATTTTCAGTAATAAATTCATCTAAACAAAAAATTTAATTGTATTCAAAATATTTAAAAAAAATTTTAGCTTTAGAAAAAATATTTACCGCGTATCAAAAAATATCTATTTAATTGTAATCGTTTTTAGATTTCCATCAAATCCGATTATTGCTGCACGATGGATACAAAAAAACCGACTTAATCGAAGCGAAGAATGTTGGAAACCAACTAGATACACCAAAATATGTTTTCGGTGACAAAGAAAAGTATACTACCATATGATGGTACTACTTGGTATTACTTGGTATGGTATGACTATGGTATATATTTACTATGGTATTACTTGCTTATGATGGTAGACGAGCCACGGTCCACCTGATGGTAAATGGTAACCGTCTCTCATAGACTCAACTATACCGAGGGTATTATCAAGCCGCTGCGCACCATTTCATTTCTCAGATATGAAATGAAAGATTTATTCTTTACGGCTATCTTCTGCTACAGCCAAAACACTTGCTTCATTCTTCTCTTCATTCACAGGAGACGGTGGCACCGACCCGTTCGGGCTTGATAGCAAGTAAGTACTCTCACTTGGTACCCAGCCCTACCACCAGTAATGCAATGGGTGATAATTGCTTACTTCCCTTAGTCGCCTTGTACGACACCCGCAGGAAAGGATGGGGTGGTGACACTTATATTCTTAGTCCGTCACCACACGGAAAAATGGCATAGTTAAGGCGTCTGTCGGGTCAGATAGTAAACAATAAAAAAGATAGTAAACTAACTCCAATAGCATTATTTCTTTTTTTATAGTACCACGCCTTTGTCATTGAATGTATAATCAGAAGTGGAACCCTCTCTAATATTTCGCATATGAATTTTAGCCTCACGAAATGTAGGGTCAGCCTAAAATTTTACCGAATGCAATTTCAGACTTTGTCAAATATAGTTAGCGTGTCAAGCATGATTCAGGAATCAAACTGGCGAGCTGCCATTACACGTACCTTGAAATAGTTCAGGCGCGGCGTAAGGCGGACTACCGCAGAAGGTGTCCAACTTCGCTCCCGGCGTGAACTCGTTGGAGAAACCAAAATCCGCTATTTTGATGTTCATTTCACCATCTAGCAGTAGATTCTCCGCCTGGAACAATTGTTTTTTAGTAAAACAAAGTGATCAAACAGCTGTGAATAACTGCAGTGTGTTTTGTTATGTTGAAGATGGAAGCGAATATTTTTAAACTTACGGATACAGATGCGCCACAACGTACATATCGGCAAATGGTAAATGGTATGGTAGCCGTTGTCTGCCGTGAAATTCAACCACCACACTCAGAAGGACGAGGGATAACATTTAATATTTAATCCTACAACTGTTAAGTCGATGGTGGAAGGCATCAGCAAAAATTACGCGTTTCTACTGTACCAAGTAAGGCGGCCTCAATTATTATTAGACCCGAACGGTAGGTACCGGCGTCTTCTTAAGTAGTTGCGCATCTCATTAAATAATAAATAAATAAATATTTACGGTCATTTTTCACACAACGTCTTCTGGTCCCAAAAGAAGCTTAACGCTTGTGCTATGGGTACCAGATTACGGATATAATACATATACTACTTTTTTTTTGTAAATACATAGGTACATATAATAGACACAAAACACCCAGCCGCAGTACAAATATGAGTGGGAATAGAACCCACGACCTCGTGCACGGAAGTCGGTTACACTACCGACTACGCCACGAGGCCCGTCATTGTGTTTCAGTTGCTGAGAAAGATAGCAGTGTCTGTGCTCCTGGCCTTGCCAAGTACCATGTGGTCGTTGTTCCTCTGCTGCCATAAGCAAAAAAAAGATTCCTATGATACAGATTATACGGAGTGTGATAGAAACAATATCTCACCTTGAGATCTCTGTGTATGATTCGCTTTTGATGGCAATACTGCACCGCTGATACAATTTGCCTGAACTTGGCGCGAGCCTCCTTCTCCTTCATACGGCCGTGCAACACGAGGTAGTCGAACACCTGAAATATAAAACATTGGATCAAAGGTTTTGCTAGATATGACAACATGAATGGTTTTCTTCATGGAGGTATAGATACAGACTAGATAATACTACTCTCTGAAGTCACAGAACAAATTTTGTGTTTTCATAAGAAAAAGATAAGTTCAATTTCCACTAACCATCAAGGAGAAAGTTGCAATTCATTGCTTCTAATAAAATGATATTTGGGATTCCAGTCAAATTTAAAAAATAGTTTTTATGTATAAGTAAATATAACCTTGAAAGTTGGCGAGGTTTAGGTGTATTCACTGGATTATATTACAAAATATTGCGAACTCTATATTTGTGGTGACTGTAGTTGACATCAAGGCTTATGTCAAAGAGAAGGGTAAATTTTCAGTCTCTGCAGGGAACAGCTAACAAGAAATGCAAATGCACCTTCAGATATTTCTTGTCTCGTGAGTATTTGCTATAAAAAGTAAAGAAACAGATTACTGTTTCTTGCAAAAATCACGTCGGATGCTTATATTTCATAGAAAACAAATCATAAAAAGTAATCACCTCGCCTCCTGACGCGTACTCCATAACGAGGTATAACGTCTTCTCTGTCTCTATGACTTGGAACAGCTTTACGATGTTTGGATGATCTAACATTTTCATTATCCGCACCTAGAATACGTAATGAACAGCTGGAATACGTACGTTATAAGAACACGCATATACATTGTAGACCCTGCAGTGTGTGTCACCAGCAGCTAAGGGTCTATGTAAACACTATAATTGCACATAAAATCTACAACCCATTAGTGCCCCACTGTTGGTCACTGGTGGCTCAGAGTGAGAGGGATTTTAAGTGGACATAAAAGACATCTGGGCCCGTAGAACGTAACTCGCTAAATCGTATCGACATCGTATCGTCTCGCTTGGGATTGGTAGACACCGACGCGTGATTTCGCAATAATCCCTAGGCCAATCAAGGTGATCTCTCAACCAATCACAATGGCACGATTCGATGTCAATACGATTTAGTAAGATACATTCTAGCTTCCCTGAATTTAAACTTGTCATCCACAAATTTTTATAACACTCAGCACAGGAGATTGATATTATTACAAATGAAATGCTGTCTGTTTAATTATCCCACTGCATATTAGGATATCATTAAAGGAAGACAAAGTCATCCTTATCCAATTAATCCTTTTTTCGTTAATGCGGGAAGAAAATATCTAACCGCACACCCCTTCGTTCAAGGCAATGGACAGAGTAGTGTGGGGTCCTCACCAACTAAATATTACCTACCGTGTGCCATCTCTCCGTCTGTATTGGCAGACCACTGGATTTTTGTGACATTAATCCATCCAGCCAATCCTTAAACCTGTCTGTCTAATCGTTCATCAAGTTTTCTTCTAGCATAAGAGAGGATATGCATAGGCTCGTAGGCATATAATCCGTCACGCTGAGCCATCATAGGATACCAGACTAAATATTTGACAAACTGTAGAAAGTAAATACGAATAACATTGAAACAGATTCATTCATACCACGATGTTTTAGTTATATAAGAATTGCTAAAATTACTAAAAGTTAAAGTAACCTGGGTTGGAAAGTATGTCAAAACTTTCGGTTTAAAAAACAAGCTAATAATGTTTACCTCTCTGAACAACTTTTGTAACGAGCCAGGATTGAGTTGTGTCTTGTCTATAATCTTGATGGCTACCTCTTTGCCGGTGGGTACATGCTTCGCTAGCTTCACTTTAGCGAAGTTGCCCTTGCCGATTGTCTTTAAAAGCTTGTACTTTCCTGGAACACAAAATTAATATACGTCATTAATGATAATGAAAAACATCACAAGGACCTTCTTTTTTTTTATTGCATGTAGTCGCAGACGAGCCACGGTCCATCTGGAAATGGTTACAGTCGCCCATGGAGCCGACTATACCGAGAGTATTGTCAAGCCGCTGCTCACCAATTCATTTCACATATATGAAATAAAATATAAACGGCTATCTCCTGTTACAGCCAAAACGCAACGACGTACTTCATGGCCGGTCACACGGAAGATGGTGGTACCAACCCGCTCGGGCCCGATACCAAGTGAGTACTCCCACTTGGTACCCAGCCCTACCACCAGTCATGCAATGGATGATAATTGCTTACTTCCCTTAGTCGCCTCATACGACACCCGTGGGAAAGAATGGGGTGATGACACTTGTATTTTTAGTCCGCCACCACACGGACAAACCTTTACGTTTTTTTTTTCTTTTAAAATACCTTTCACTGAGAATTAATCCTTGTACCACACAGAAGCTTTATAAACGTACAATATAACGGACACAATGTACACCTCAGACTGAAAACAACCATCAGCGGATCCCACAGAGTTCTGTGTGGGAACACAATACTAGGGCCGGGGAGTCTGTATCGAAGCACTCTGCCAGCTCTGCATTACAATCACGTCACAGTTGTGGAATAATACGTAGTCCACTGCTGAACAGGAGCCTCCAGAATAGTAGTGAGTGTTACCAAGGGGGGTTAGGCAGTATCTCATATTTCAGATGTCGATCGTATCGTGATCACTGTGATTGGTTGAGAAACCGACGCGTGATATCTGTTGGCTAATAATCTGTTGGCTAATCACGGTGATCTCTCAACCAATCACAATGATCACGATACGATCGACATGTGAGATATGAGATTCTACCTAACCCCCCTGATCTATCAAAACGATGAGACGATGTATAGTTTTATTTCAAGCTTTTCTTCTCCTGTAGTGATAACAAATTTTAAGCACCTACAAAAAAATCTGCTTAAACTTTCTACTACTTCCAAAGCTTAGAATACTAGACAATCAAATGCATCTGAATTCCACGATTTGATGCCCGATTCCCTTATATTATCATGCGATTGTAGAAATTTGATATAAAAGTGAATCTGACAGATTGAACCGATAGGATAGTGTTATTAAAATATCTTTATGTTTAACAGGAACAAAACCTTATTTTACAATTTTCACATCATACATCTTCTCGTAATATACGCCTTTACAAAAAAAAAATCAAGTAGCATAATACTAAACCGAGAGCAATAACCCGCAGTGGTTTTCACAGAGCAAATCTTTAAAGTCAACGCATGTAAATAGGTCAACAAAAGCCTTTGTTTGGACCTGGATCGATCGCCACATCTACTCCGCAAACTTTGTGTTCACAATAATTGAATAAACCTAATAATTGAATAAACTTTCTAATTTTGAATTATGAAAATTTGAGATCTGTAAACTAACACGCCCTTACTAATAAACGTTGTGTATAACCTCTGAATAATCATGTCACTAATATGACAGTTTGACTTTGAAAGAACGTAACAAAACACTATTCGGAGAAAAGTTTATTAGTAAGGGGGATAATGTATTGGTGTAATTAAATGTTTAGGGGACACCATATGTCATGGTTGTTTTTGCGGCAATGAAAAATCTAAAGCGTTCGAAAAATTGCCTCTCACAACTACTCCGACACTTGTGGAGAAGGTAAACTGAATTATGACACCATATGCCTGCCTTCAAATTGTGATACACACGTGCATAAACTTGAAGAAAAAGAGCCGAGAGAAAGAGCTGCCTGCGGCGCAATGCATCAGCTGCTTAATACAATAATATATTCAAATACACGATAGGAAAATCCACAAACTAAAGTTAACAGCTACACTAAAACCATTCATTTGAATACACTTAAGTAATGGAAACTATTTTTATTGGAGATTATTTATTTCAATAAATATAAAGTACTCATACACATACCGATGTGTGGTTCCTCAGATGCCCGTGAGCGTGAGGACACGCGGGCACTCCCTCCCGACGAGCCTCCGCCACCCGCGCCCGCTGACGACTCCGACGCGCTCTGAAAATAAGAATATTCATGTTAATTTCACATATCTACTACAATAACTGAGCACAGAAAAATTAATAATTTTGCCGAAAATATAATTACATTAAAATATTTGATTATCGTTTTTGTTTTTAACAGCCTATTAGATATTAATATAGTTTAAAAAGACAAAAAAACACGGTGTGTGTGTGGGGTACTTGACAACAAATTGACTACTTATTTGTTATCGCATGTGTAACGACAGTGTCTACCGATTTGTAATATAAAAAAATGGAGAAACTTCTTAAATTATTGTGTTATCATCGGTGCCTTCGTCGGTCATTTGCTTAGTACTCCAATGACGCCAAATTAATTTAGAGACCCGCACGAATACTCTATGACGTGATACACTCACGTGACGTCTAATTTTATCGTGTGATTAAACTATCAATTTTCTACTGTCGTGGTTGCTGAGACACTGACGGCGACAATACATTTTGTGTCATTTTCCAACAATTTAATTTTAAATTGCTATAAACTAGTCGACCTGAGCGGAATTCCGAATTCATTAAAGGACCTCTTATTACTCTTATTTCACTTACGATCTGAGACAATAATCTATGGAAATGAAGATTTATGGTGTTTCTATAACAAAAACAACCGATAGTTATGTTGTCAAATATACCAACCGTAGGTGATGTGTCTACCGGCCGATTTCGGGCGGTTTTAAAAAGTCATGTGCTGGTATGTACTTATTGAGGCTTACAAAGGGAAAATATATCGAACTCTGAGATTGAAATGGAGACTTCATTTACTCTCAGATACTGATACCAGAGCAGTTCATTAATAAGTACTGCGTTGTACGTATTATTATTACTTCCATGATCTTTATATAAGGGCCATAGATTATAGAAAAGATAATCCTGTGGCTATGGTTGTTGTCATAATTATGATTGATGTTCAAATTGACAGTAGTATTTAGCTCGTTAGCGTTTCGTTTAGATGTAAGCATTAAATAATAATAATGTTTAACATAAATTATTAAAATCTAAATTATGTCTTAACTATTTAATTGTTAATAAACTATAATTTAATTATTTGTAATAAAGTTTTGTTTATAAATAACTACATTTATTTTTAAAACACTGTTTTTTCTGAACATCATGTGAAACGATTGATGTAATAATGAAACGCAAAGAGGGACATCGGTATTCTTCACCGACAGTTGCTCATTACTGCTAGACGTGATATTAATGTTGTGAAACACCTGAGAAGCCTCGGTATCAGTATCTTGAAAACTTCTGGTAGCTGTTATACAATGACGATTCGTTGAATATAGGAACCGGGCATAAACTGTCTTTTACAGACAAACAAAAATAAATTCCCTATCTATTGCAATTTTCAAAGCTATTAATGCAATAGTTTACTTTTTATGAGCCAAAATAAAAATGGTATCTCATATTCGGCATCCTTACCCTACTATTAATAAATGATAGTACTTACATTAGAAAATTTCAGTAGGTAATGGTTTTTATACGGATTCTGATTCTGTTTCTTATCGTAATAACTTAAAACAAAAAATTAAATTACTCTTAAAAAATCACTCAAGCAAGTCATGGCGAGCATCATAAATCATTACATCATCACATCATTATTAATATTCTAATTATTATATTTGTTTGCTGGTCTCGTTTTTAAATGTGTCATAGTAGGTAGTACCTACATAAGCTACTGTTCGCCATACTGATCCCATAATGGGTGAGTTCGTTCACCCCGTGCGCTCTGTTTACCCGACCGTGGCTTGATAACGCCGCGACTCTTGTATAACTTTCTAGATTGTAATAGTTTTGCAGTGAAAACAACCATAGGATTTGCATTTAATGATATAAGGGATCGGGTTTCAAAATAGAGAGTCTTAAAACATCTGCTCAAATCTACCTAAATCAACACGATTTAGTGTCATCGGGGTTAATTTTCACAAGCAATGACGGGACGGTATCGTGGGGCACTGTGGGACACCGCCGTATATCTTGGCTCTCAATTCAAAATTAGAGAAATTAGCTATTGTAAAAACCTGTTAGGCTTACGTTTTCTCACGATCTTTTACTTCATTGAACATTTACGAATAATAACTTTGTAGCCAGAGGCTTCGTCGTATCGTACTCGCTTCCTCTTGTTTTAGCAGTTCTTGGGCTCACCATAGGGCTATCACTGCACTTTGTATTACTTAGTAAAAAAAAACCCGGAATATATTTATTCGTGGATTTGATTCCCATTCAGGACAACTATTTGTGATGAACACAGATATTTGTTCTACGTCTGGGTGTTTTCTATCTATTATATGTATGTGTTTACAAAAAAAAAGTATATTTGTGTATTATTATATCCGTAATATGGTACGCATAGCACAAGCGTTAAGCTTAGTTTAGGACCAGTGGACATTGTGTGAAATGTCCGTAAAAAATTTTTATAAACAATAAATATTTATTTATAAATATTACAACAATAAATATTTATTTATAAATATTTATGACGGGCCTCGTGGCGTGGTCGGTAGTGTAACCGACTGCCGTGCACGAGGTCGTGGGTTCGATTCCCACTCAGGACAATTATTTGTGTGATGAACACAGATATTTGTACTGCGTCTAGGTGTTTTCTATCTATTATATGTATGTATTTACAAAAAAAAAGTAATATATGTATTATATCCGTAATCTGGTACCCATAGCACAAGCGTTAAGCTTAGTTTGGGACCAGAGGGCGTTGTGTGAAAAATGTTCATGAATATTTATTTATTTATTATTATTATTTTATTCCATACAAAGTCACCTCTGTTTTGTTAAGGCGGGAAATATATTATATACATATCCACGCACCCCGTCATTTAAAGCAAGAAACAGGTGTATGGGCACCCTAAATTCAGCATCTATTGTTTATTGCGGCACACCGTAAAACAGCTGACAAAATGTCTTGAGTTTAAATTTGACCTTACGTCGTAAATGAAAAGCATGCCAAACGTTCTGATATCTCTAAAATACTTCTCACATATTTTATGCCGCATCCTGATTTATTCAGGCTTCCCGCAGGGCCACCAGTCAATTTTGCGTTACACTAAATTCTTCTCCAAGAGAACACGATACATAAAACTGTTTAAGGCCTACAATAAAATATGTTTTATACGACGACTATACTAAAGTCTGCAAACACGTGTAGAATAACGAAGAGGCTATATTCAGTCTCGTTATTTATTATCAGTTGTGTCGTTCGAATAATCATCAACCCCTAAATCGGATATGACATTACTTTTCGAATTTTACAAAAAAAAAGCACCTGAAGAACATTTATTTTCGTCCGTTTTGGCGGGACTTTATACGTAGTGTCATCAGGATGATGGATCCACTACACGGGTACTGTAAGAGGCAATTGAAGACGTAATATACAAAACCCCAAGTTAAACGCTAAGCGTGGCATAGAATACAAACTGTCTTCCCAATATGGACCACTCTTAAGACCAACAATGGGCCAAATAGTTTTTGTTCCTCAACCCGACAATGCATTGAGGCGGAACGGGTCTGGACTGGGCACTGGTCTTTTTTTAAGACGCGGGTGGCAAACATGCGAACATTGCACCTGATAATAAGCGGTTACCGTAGCCTATATACGCTAGCAACACCAACAGCATCACTCGCGCGTCGCCAACTCCAAGGAAGAGGAAGATAATATATTGAGACATTCACCGATGTTTAATCAACTTAACTTCATACGTCAATGTAATCTGGTCCTTCAGGTTACGCTTTATTTTGACTTAATATACAATGCAATAAATCAACCTGTATTTTTTTTATTGCATGTAGTGGCAGACGAGTCTCGGTCCATCTGATGGTAGTGGTAACCGTCGCCCATGGACTCAACTATACCGAGAGTATTGTCAACAAATTAATTTCACAGATACGAAATGAAAGAATAAACGGCTATCTCCTGCTACAGCCAAAACGCAACAATGTGCTTCATGGCCAGTCACACGGGAGATGGTACCAACCCGCTCGGGCCCGATACCAAGTGAGTACTCCCACTTGGTACCCAGCCCTACCACCACCAGTAATGCAATGGATGATAATTGCTTACTTCCCTTAGTCGTAGTCGCCTCATACGACACCCGTGGGAAAGAACGGAGTGGTGACACTTGTATGCTTAGTACGTCACCACACAGACAATAGTCTAGTTATTTATTACTTTGTCACGAGCACTATCTCAACTAGTTATTAAATTATAGGTCACAAACAAATCTTTTGCCTTATGTGCTTTGTTAGGTTACTTTATTATTTCTCGAGGCTAAAGATTCGATGCTGTTTTACTTCAAGATGTAGTAACGAAATGGCCGTGTGGGGCCGGCTTTAGAATTCTCCCACCCGTCTCTACCCACGGGAGTCGTAAGAGCCGACTGAGGGAATACCGAGGGAGTGGGCAGCAGCACTCCCTCGAGTATTAACAACATCCACTGCGATCGCCAATCCGCCTGCCAAGCGTGGCGATTACGGCACTATCCCCCATGACGGGACCGCTCGTTGTGGCGTTCTCTTGGGGAGACCTATGTCCAGCAGTGGACGTTGAAAGGCTGATGGATGGATGAATAGCAGTAACGAAATTATTGTCTATCGTAATATCAATTCACGTAACTTTAACAAAAAAAAATATAGGATTTTTTGTTTGAAATGCTTAGCCATATAAATGAACACAACGTGCGAAAATGTGAAATCAAAAATAACAATAACGAAGAGGATTTGAACCTAGACCTCCTGGAATACCATCCCAGGTGCTTTGCTAATTCATCTAGAGTGACATCCGCTCAGGACTACGAGTTTCGAGTAACACATTCCTTCTTTGTCTTAGGTTTTGTACTTTGGGTTCATTTAATTTGGGATTTAAAGAGACTGTGGTGCTCCTTGTGGGGATCACCACAAGACTATTTGGGCGTTTCTTAAAACAAGACATTTTTTTATTTGAGATTGTTTGTCTGTTTGTTTGTGCGGGCATGACGCAAAAACTACTGAATGGAATTTGATGAGACTTTCTTGTTTGATACCTCTTGATTAGACTTAAAAACTGGTATACATTTATTAATATATCGGGAATCGAGATATAACCTAAAATAATAATATTCGTACAAACAAGAACAAGATTCTCTATATGTAGTTCCTAGACGACAGTGCACTAGAAATTGTTAATTGCGAGAGACCGCCATGATAGTTCTTTTCAATTGAATAGTCGGAACAGATTTTCAAAAAGTTGAGGGTAAAAAATATTGCACAATCAAATAAATTCACAAGTGAAAATTGTAAAAAAAAAATTGTCTGTGAAAGTAATCGCAGAAAGCGGCTACTTTACTACCTAGGCCATCAATTACGAACGGAGAAAGGCTTTTTTTCACGGTTCCTCCATGGTACTTATTACAAATAGAAACTGTCACTTTCGAACATTATGCCTATCGAGGTATTAAATTTGCCGAATACTTTAAATGATAAAAAATCACCTGCCTGCGCCATCTGTCCGAAGTACGCTCGGAGTTGTATACAATAACTCTGAAACGCGCCTTCGCATGTCAAATGCTCAAAAAATAAGTAAATAATATTATAATAAAAATCATGTCTACGAGTACATGTCTTCCACCAGGTGGCTAGATACAATCTATTCGAAGCTACGGGAAACTGTTGGATGTATCCGGTACAGGATTACTTGTGATGGCTCTCTTGTGGAGGCGTATATACGACAGTGTACAATAAAAGACTTACGACCGACATTACATAACACATACCCGTACCAGCTCAAAACTACAGCAGTAGTTCATTTCTTTAATTCTCCTGTTTTTTATCGTAATAGATATGTACCACTATATCACACCAGTAAGTACATAGCATCACGCCTGTATTCCCCGAAGGGGTAGGCAGAGGTGTATTACACACCCACGACTCGCCAGCTATGTTTAAGTCCCACGTAATAGGGGGCGAGCCTATTGACGTCTACCGGGCACATTTCCAAACTTCGGACTGTTACTGAGAATTTTTCTTTTTAGGAAAAAGATCAATAACATTGCCCGACCCGGGGATCGAACCCGAGACCTCATGATTAGCAGTCGCATACACTACCGCTTCACCACCGAGGCAGTTAGTACATAAGAACAAATTATTTGCAAAAGTGGAAAAAGATAGTTTTGCTATCTATTCTGTGGTTTTACTGCGAGAAGAATTCTAAACTGCGTCCCATCCAATTCGGGGAAGCGGTCTGGACTGCTAGGCTGTCGCAATCACTTAATGGTGACACCCAATCTTCCACTTCACGTTTGTTTTAGATGTTTCTAAGACCCACGCCACCTGGATGTATCTTTAAAGTTGCTGAGCATGTCAAGTGCTTAAAATACACATAACAATATTTAAAAAATCGCGCCATCGATAGAAGAATGAATTTTAATATCATTGGAATAAAATGTATGCAAATATCACTTTCATAAAAAAAGAACATGCGGGGCAGTCTTTGGAGGCTGCCGATAGAAGTGAAAACTAAGTAACTTGTGAATTGTATCAAAGAGCTATTAGATTATTCGGTGACGATGACGCGAGTTCCATGATTTTTATTCGCCCAAAGAGTGCGCAAAATGAAGTTTTCACTTAAAAAAAATTGCATTAAAATCCGTTCAGTAGTATTTGCGTGATGCGCCAACGAACCAACAGACAAACAAAATCTAGGAGTATCCTTACTAATATTATAATGTGATAGTGCATTTGTTTGTTTGTTACGCTCTCACGCCGTAACTACTTAACCGATTATCATGAAATTTAAAAAACCTATAGTACGGAAATAAGAAAGGATACGGAGATAATAAATCTACCGTAGAGTGAAATATTCATATTATTTGAAGTTATTCAAGTCCACACAGACAAAGTCGCGGGAGTATTTAGTTTAGTTGAATATAAAATTAAGAACGCATATTTGAGACTTCTGACAAATAGAACCGCGTATTCAGTAAAGTATCGCGGTATTTTCAATACATTGTAAGCAAGGGAACCTCGTAAAATGTCGTGTTGTGACACTTTACTCGGAACAGCATACTAAGAAAATATATTGCAAGTAGTAACGATAAAACATAGTTCAGTATGAATGGCGTCATATATCAGTGTGAACAATATTACCTAAAACACAGTGAGAATGCTAATGCGGCTTTTCTTAGGAGCCCTATCGCTAGAGAGTCTGCGGAATTCCGGATAGAAATATCGAACGTGAGGTTCGGGAAAACTTGAATCAACTGCCTTAATATAGGTATACTGAGATATCGTATTATGCCGTGTACACATTTATATAGCGTTAACGAGTACTTATGTATTTCGCATATTTGCATAGAATTTATTTAGTTCGTTTATTTGTATTATACAGAAATACGTGGTCCCTTGTATCACAACAAAATTAGTGCTATTTATATACATATATAGTCCGTGTGGTGACGGACTAAGAAAATACATGTGTCACCACTCCATTCCTTTCCACAGGTGTCGTACGAGGCGAATAAGGGAAGTTAGCAATTATCACCCATTGCATTACTAGTGGTAGGGCTGGGTCTTAAGTGGGAGTGCTCACGTGCTATCAGGCCCGAACGGATTGGTACCACCATCTCCCGTGTGACCGGCCATGAAGCTCTTCGGTGTGTTTTGGTTGTAGCAGGAGATAACCGTCAATTCTTTAATTTCATATCTCTGAAATGGTGAGCAGTTGCTTGACGATACTCCCGGTATAGTTGAGTCCATGAGCGACATAGCATCACGCCTGTATTCCCCGAAGGGGTAGGCTGAGGTGTATTTACACACCCACGTCTCGCCAGCTATATTTGAGTCCCACGTAATAGGGGGCGAGCTTATTAACGTCTACCGGGCACATTTCCAAAACTCCAGGCTGCTACTGAGAATTTTTCTTTTTAGGAAAAAGCTCAATGGCATTGTCCGACCTGGGGATCGAACCCGAGACCTCATGATTAGCAGTCGCATACACTACCGCTACACCACCGAGGCAGTTAGATGGGCAATTATGAGCGACGGTTACCATTTACCATCAGGTGGGTCGTGGCTCAAATGCCAACAATCGCAATAAAAAAAAATATTTAGATTTTATTATTTGCAAATATCAATAAATGATTGAACATATGGCAGTCCACTACTGATGGACTAGTAATGGATACATCTATCCCTGCCATTAAGCCCAGTTCTCTGGGTGCTTCACCTAGTTTATTCTCATCGCTACTTTCAAATAATAATTTGATCTCATTAATCAGACGTAAAGAAACTGAAGAGTAGTAGACTCTTCAGTTTCTTTGTTTGCAACCCAAAATACCTACATGTTTGTTTAGTTAGCTTAATGTACAAGTTATTGCTATGTTTTAGCTTTATAATAGTACTAGCCTTTTGAGTTATATATCAGGTACCCGGTATAGTAGCGGGATATAGTGTATACCAGTTTTTAAGTCTAATCGAGAGTTCTCAAATCGAAAAAAAGTTGCACTCATCATGTAAATAGGTACTCATTCACAAAAGTCTAGTTCTTACCAAGAATTCAATAATGGAGCCATGTTGGATGCATGTGTGCTCTCATAAAGCTATTTCGTAGCCGACTTTACCAGCCACTTCTATAACCTGTTTTGTAGATATATAACAATACGCACATTCCTTTAAAAGTAAAAAAAATAAGCACATAATTGAGAAAAAAGATACTGTATTAGGCTATATATGCGTGTCTGAACATAAAATATATTATATTTATTCGTAAACGAAGTTTTATTTCAAAATAAAATATATTTTTTGATTTTTTGTCTGTTTGTTGATTTGTCTTTTTTGTTCGTTCGCGCATCACACAGAAACTACCTACTGAACGGATTCTCACGCAACTTTGATATCTCTTGATTAGACTTAAAAACTGGTATACATTTATCCCGCTTCGTTTTCAATCGGTAGAAGACATAAAGGAGAATTCGCGGCGAGAACTGAACTCAATTCCGGAAACAGCGTTTAAAAAATGTTTTGATGATTGGATTATTCCTTGGCGTAACTTTATCGTTTCTGAAGGAGCATAATTTGAAGGTGATAAAATAAATTTGGATGAATAACTAAAATTTTGTGTATTATTGATCTTTTCCCGGTACCTTCTTGACATAGTAGTATACAGCTTTTAAAAAAATACCACATCAATCCAATCTTACCCTATGGAGTTTCTCGATGGCCTTGGCTCGCCGTCTTCGCCTCCAGAGCTTGGACAAGAACACCGGTGCCAGCAGCGGCAGCACACGGTGGCGCATCGTTTGTGGATTTATTTTGACTGAGTTCAATGCACTGGTTGAAAAGTCCTGTCTAGCTTCAGCTAGACGATTGTACTGGTTCAATGATAACCAAATGCGGGTTCGAATCGAGAGGTGTCCTTTTTTATTTTATCATAATAAGCGGTATGTTGTCTTGTTGTAATTTTTGGTTTTTTAAACGATCGCGAAATCTAAATAGACATACTATTTAGATAGGATCAGTACGTATCACTTGATAGGATGTGGTGACACAATCCTTGATGGTAAAGCACATTAGTTTCGTAATAATACCAGTTCACTCCCACCTTATAGTATATCCACTTGTAATACCGTGTCAGAAGAATAACTTCAATCTTTTGTCAGACGTATTTGGAAGACGTTTAATTCAACAAACGCTAACTTAGTACAACACAACGTTCAGTCCAGTTTGTTGTGAATACAGAGCTCTTTATTTAAACTTACAAAATTATTTAGATATTTTTATATATATTTTTAGCATTTGACATGCTTAGCACTATACATTAAACACAAAGTGAAATCTAAAATAACAGTCCTGCTCGTGACTGTTATTTTCGATTTCACATTTTTCACTTTGTGTTTAACTTACAAAATTACTTTTTATTATGTATCACAACGTTCAGTCCAGTCCAGTAAGACGTTTACTTCTTACGATTGATATGTATTAATAACTAGTTCAAGTATGTGCGCGCAAAATTGTGTTATTCATGTCATAACCGTCCGATAACCCACGATTGACCTATCGAGAGTTAAATAATATGTTAGTAGTTGTATTACACGCTAATATTAACTGACCTGTAAATATCTTAATAAGTAATGGAATCGTTCACCATATTATACGCGAGGAGATCCTTTCATGGATGCTGTAAAGTATAAACGTAGGAGCAATAAAAGCTAAATCACACGCGATCGAATCATATTTGATATTTTATTTGTATCTAATACACGTGAATTTGTATCTAATACACGTGAATCTTACTGAATCTGAATCTTACTAGTTAAATGTAAATGGTGTCTACTGCGTATAGACTTTTCATACCAGAAGCTACATTTTTTTTGTTAAGGCGGGGAAAAATGTACTTAATCGCACACCGCGTCGTTCGGGAGTGTGGGGCCCTCACCCACTAAATAAATCCGTCGTGTACCGTCTCTCCGCCTGTATTGGTGGATCACTGAAAATGTGTTACATTACTTCAGTGGTCCATACCAGTAGCTACCTACCGAGAAAACATCACAAGAGAAAAGAATACGTTCGTATGGTCCAGTATTCACTTGTCCAGCAGTATTATCATGTTTGTTAATCTCGCGCCTATATCACCCAAAAGCATACGCAACATCCATAGGCAAATATACTTCGCATTGCTTAATATTACTGAAATCCATAGCGACGGTGGTCTGACAGAGGTTAGCGTCGATATTGAAAACAAGAAGACAGTGTGAAAATGCCAAATTGAAAATGACAGTCACGAGCTGGATATTATTTATTTAATTTCATTATTTATTTAATATTTTTTTTTTTATTATTTTCAATTTCACATTTTCGCACTGTGTTAATTTAAATGGCTAAGCATTTCAAATGTTAAAAAAAATATACATATAAAATATCAAAAACAAGAAGACTTAATCTATGGGACCGACCAGAGGTTTCTTGGTCTGTGGTTTGTATTATTAGTATTACGTAACGTATTACTAGTGAAACAGATGTACAAACAATTCACACCGAATGTCACTTCACGTTTCCTACTATAGGTATCTCTAGCCAAAACAGGCCTCACGTTCCACCTAATAAGGATCTACTTCATACTTTCTTAGCAATATTATCTGTATGTTTTAAAGAATGTAAGTAAATTATTTTTAAATGGCACTACAGCTTAAAATTGAAGAGGCAACTAGAAAGAATCTCGTGAAAATCGTAATGTGTTGACGCAAACAGATAACAGCGATAACGTAACCGCTCCTTGGACCAACGTTAATGTTTTGTAAAACTAACATAACTTACTATACAAAAGGGTTTTTTACGAGTGAAATACCAAGTTATTTACTACAAGCGATAGCGCTAATAGGTGAGGCAAATAGTTCTATACTGCAATAGTGTTACCACAGAATATCAGATATATGATACCTAAAAACTAGATCGTATAACAAACCACGGACACTGTGGGAGATATTGAATAGAACAAAACATAATAATTACGCAACATGTTTTCACAATCGAATTCACTAATTGTTCTTCTTGGATTTTGTCGCCCAGACTACAGATATCCGTGGAACACAAACTGCGAATATTTTAAATAGAAATAGAAAATGATTGGCGTTTTTATTTATAATCCTCAATGGTAACTATACTCGAAGCTTACCTTGTCGGAACAAAGTGTGTTAATAAATCCGACAGATGGCGCGGGCGTAACCCAAAACATTGAGAAGAAATGTGTTATGGAAATTGATGACTCCGAGTGAATGTCACGATAGCTCAGAAAAAAATAAAAACATTATCTGTGACGTCATAAAAACGCCGCAAGCACAATATATATATAAGCTAAAGCAGTAGTGAAACTAGGCCTATTCGTTGAAATAATTACCTACGCTTCGTTGGAGAGTTAGGGTTGTCCCCGTAAGTTCATACAAATTAGCACCCGATGACATGGTGTTGTGGTTCGTGTGAAACAATGTTTACGATTATCCTAATAACTAAATCTGTAACAGCTAACAAGAGACCGGTACAGAGACCGGGGCCGGATTTAGAATTGTCCCATCCCTCTCTACCCACGGGAGTCGTAAGAGCCGACTGAGGGAATACCGAGGGAGTGGGCAGCAGCACTCCTCGAGTACTAACAACATCCACTGCGATCGCCAACCCGCCTGACAAGCGTGGCGATTACGGCATTATCCCCCATGACGGGACCGCTCGTTGTGGCGTTCTCTTGGGGAGGCCTATGTCCAGCAGTGGACGGTGAAAGGCTGATGGATGGATGGATGGATGGAATAAATCATAAATAAGTTTCAATGCCATGAAGCCTTAATGTGGAATCTGGCCGTTTATGTAGAGTACATCCGCAGCATTCACGCTGTTCCGAGTGTGAGCAATTTAAAACTTTAAATCCTTTTTTGGATAATTTTTATTTCACACCTCATTTCTCCCCTTTATTTCTCCTTAAAAAAAAAAGCAGTTTTCAATAATTTAGGAAAGAAGTCCAATTACAGACTACGTACATATCATTTCAGTTGAAATTTTACCGGACTCAAAAATCAACGCAGGGGAGACGTTCGGGGGTCAATGACATTAACGACAACAATAGCATTGTCTAAAGCCACTGTTACATCACAAACTACTGGTACCCAACAAATCGATTCGAGGAATCGCTTAATGATTATTCACAATGCACGTAAAAAGGTCACATTTATTAAACCGGTTATGGAAAATTGCTGAGGCATACATTTTTTTATAGAAAATGTTTCCTTTACTTTTAAGTTTCAAAAGCTTTTACCACAATACGAATATGGTTAATTGGTACGTATATATTTTTTAACAACACTTAATTGCGAAACAATTTGACGATTACAGGGTAAATAACACCAGAATCAAAATAAGTACTCGTGGATGATAGTGGCTATTGCTGGTCTGATCTGATATTTACAGATGAAAAGAAGCTTCCCAACTTGCGTGGCGGCACCGGTTGTCGTTCGCAGTTAAAGTCTTACGGTAGATCTTAACGCGCGCAACTGTTTAAACACAACTAATTGTAATGTCTTTAGAATATCCTAACTATTATAAAGCTGTAACAGAGCTGTGTCTGTACATTGTAAGATATTTGAGAAAATAATACTGTATTAGGCTATATACGCGTGTCTGAATACAAAACAATTAGGAGTACCGCGGTATCTCGTATTCATCATAGGAGACTTTCTATTTAGCCGCACTTTTAGCTACAGAGTGGAAGGGACACTATCCAACTGCTGTATCGGGAACTTGAGATATAACCTAAAAACTAGCTTTTGGCTGCGGTGAGGCCGCGGGCAAAGGCCAGTCTATATACATATAAACGTACGTATAGTATACAAACGCATTTATTCAAAGCAGTCAATCATATCCTTCCTCATTAATCATTTATCGTAACCAATATACATAGAGTACCATTAATACATTGAGGATATTGTTGCAGTTTTTTTTTCATTTGCATACTCATAAATATCGTTATTAAAATTATTATAACACAGTTACCGAACAAAACATTAATTACGGCGCAGCAGAAAATGAAAATATTGGATTTTTGGACGTGTGATAGGATAAAGTCATTTAACATGCCCCCCATCGGAAATGTATAACAATTTCCTCGCGTAACAAAACATAAAAGATACAAATCCATCACGCAGGCCACTTAGTCGTTTGTTTGAATTACTGTCAGGTCTGAAGTTTGGGCGACGTTTAGGACATAAACATCGATAACATACCTACATTATAAGCAAACCACATCGTAATCAGAAAACTACTGTGAAAAGAAAAATATCCAACAAAACACTCCATAACTTCTTGTAAACTTTTCAAAATTTCGTAGGTATGTTTACAAGACAATAGTAATACTAGATTATTACAGTTTACAACAAACTCCAATCCACACACATAGTCACAAAAGTGAGTAACAAGCCACCGCTGACGTAACGCTACAACGCCCTTGTGGGTTATTAAAACCGAAATTAATTTCGTTTCACTTAATAATAACTGGTGTTAAAGCGGGCGTGAGGTCTCGACTATAAATAAGGCAGGCTGGAGGCGACCTTGAGTGTTATAGGGGAGAATGAGCAGCAACACTGTTCATAGAGCACATACTCTAAAGAAATATAGTACGCTTGCGCCAACTATTTTCTTGCGTTAGTTTTTATACGCGTAGATTTCCTAATGTTTTTAAAGCGATTCGTGATTAATTAACATTAAAATGTCCGACCTAATAATAGCGTCCCAATAGCCATATAATCAGGTCAAATCGAGCCTGAAAAACCTCTCCAAAACTAGATTATCCGAATGGTACTACAACTAGAATGAATATAAATGTTACCTACTAGTTTATTTAAGCGAAAAAAAGCATTATATTTATAATATTTATTTAACGCCAGCGCAAAAAAAATATATATTGTTTTATTGTGAAATAGAATTTTACACGATACAGTTTTATTTTAAATTTTTTATCAAGGTCTTTAGTGATCCTGATTCCGGTCAAAACAATGCATGACTGAATTAAAGTTTTTTTATGTTGTTAATACACACTATTCACACTATAGTAATATAACACAAATCTATTATTAAAAAACAGAACTAACGGAACTAACACTGAAGACCCGCACTAATTAGTTAACAGCAAATACCAAACTAAATAATTATGCATTGTCAAGAAAAATAGTAAAATGTAAACTAACGTACGTTGGTGTTACCAAAAAAATATCAAGGTGGTCGTCAACAAAAAAATTTAAATGTTTCTAGTACTTTACTCGCGGATATATTTGAGATGAACGACTAAGTTAAGAAAGGAGATTTCTTTCTTTCTGCCATTAGCAGTCTGGATACGTCTTAAAAACACGTATCAGGCTGAAGGACAGTCAGAAAGCATTAATTTAATGGGCATTTGCATTTGTTTTAATATTGATCCGTACACATCCATCCATCCATCCATCCATCAGCCTTTCAACGTCCACTGCTGGACATAGACCTCCCCAAGAGAACGCCACAACGAGCGGTCCCGTCATGGGGAATGGCGATCGCAGTGGATGTTGTTAATACTCGAGGGAGTGCTGCTGCCCACTCCCCCGGTATTCCCTCAGTCGGCTCTTACGACTCCCGTGGGTAGAGCGGGGTGGGACAATTCTAAAGCCGGCCCCACAAGGCCGTACACATCAATTTATTGTAATTTATATGTTATCACAGTCATCCCAGCACTATGTCTTCTCAACTGATTCTCGATCGCTACGCAAAAATCTATCTTTCTATAGAGCGAACACCGTACTCCGTATTTTGCCTCTAGTAGAAAAAAATCTGAGGCAAACCACTTCATAGAACGATGTACTGAATACTTTTTTAATTAGAGACAGTGTCTTAAACACAAAGTGAAAAATGTGAAATCGAAAATAACAGTCACGAGCAGGATTTGAACCTGCATCTCCTGGATACCGTCCAGATGCTTTTGCCAATTCAGCCATCGTGACAATTGCTCCTGACTGCTAATTTCGATAACACATTCATACTTAACGTCTTTGGGTGACGCCTGCGCCATCTGTCGGAAGTATTTTCATACATTATACCGACCAGGTAAACTTAATTTTACAATTAAGATTTTACCTAATAATGACGCAAACCCTATAAGTATTTAGATATTTTTATATATACTTTTAGCATTTGACATGCTTAGCACTATACATTAAACATAAAGTGGTTCAAATCCTGCTCGTGACTGTTATTTTCGATTTCACATTTTTCACTTTGTGTTTAATGTATAGTGCTAAGCATGTCAAATGCTAAAAGTATATATAAAAATATCTAAATATGGAGACAGTGTTAATAACGTAGGTCTGTACTCGTGTCGTGAAGGCGTGTTTTAATTATTATCTATCCCGGTACTTGTCACACTTCACTGCCATCGAATTGCTATGTAAACCCAAGGAAATACTGGTAAGGAATAATATACATGTCTACCAATAGATTTAGTATCCATATCATCCTTAGTATTTTTTTTACATATAAATGTTCATAAAGCGGGGGCCTATTGCCATGGCTTTAATGTTTTTGGAAAAGAAAACTCATTTTACGATACTTCATATATTAATCTTTAATGGAATATTTCCAAATATAGTATCTACTGTAAAAACTGAACAAACCGATTCGAGTCCTAATAGTGTGTTACTGAAATATTCATAGGACAATCGGCACGCGACCGTAATCGATACAGTTTTCTACCTATTAATATAAATCTTTTTTAATTTTATAGTACATTTTCTTTGGCTCATAACCTATCCATCAACTAAAACTAATTTTATACAGTTTATTACGTTTTACTACTGGGTTTGGCTACAGGATGTTGCAGCGGCTTTTACTTTCATTTGTTGGACTGGTACTCCATTACATGCTACTAATGTAATAAAAATCGAGTCCTTCGTTATAAAATATAGGTATACGAGTAAAACATGCTACACAATGTCACCAAAAGTTACTAAATAGACTTATTTTATTCAACTTTTAATAAATCCGGGAGGGCTTTTTAAGCAAAACTAATTGATTGCTTTGATACTTATTTATATCGGATTAAACGCTAAATTAACTTTCAAAACCTTTTGCAACTTTCGCCAGTTTTAATAAATATTTCTAAATCGGTGAGTTTAAAATTTCCTATTACAGTTTAAACAACAATGAACATAATTTCCATTAGAAATGTATTTAAGTGACGTCATAGTTAACTTTCAGAATACATTATAATGCTTTTAACATAATTCAGAGTTCAATTAATATCATATTTTGATGACAAGTAAGAATAAAAAAAAACACAATCACACCACCCGCGTACTAGTAACGAAATGTGATATATCGCGCCTAAAAATCGCAATTTGACATCTGTTTTATAAAAAATGGAATGGTATTGATATGTATCAATGGATCGGCACCCGACGAGATACTGCCATGCTGAGGGTCACTGGGGTGATGCTATTAAAAGCCAGGAGCTACTGAGGCTTAAAACTTCTGTCGACGATGCAGCCAACCCGTAAAAAAAGGTGCGATGGCCGTAACAACCTAGATACAAAGTATTTGCTGCTGTTGATACATAAATATCTATTGTTAATGAGGTTGTTTGTCTGTATTTACTTTATCTTTATTTGTGACAAATTGGTAGTAGATATAAGAATCAGGTTATTTGCAAAACAATTCTTAAATATAGTCCAGTGAACAAAATGACGAGAGTTCAAGACAAAATTCTGTAATATATATAACAGAATTTTCAGAGTAGGACTAACCCTTTTTTTTTGTTAGGGCGGGGAAAAATGTACCTAACCGTACACCCCGTCGTTTGGGGCAACGAACAGGGTAGTTTGGGGCCCTCGCCCACTAAATAAACCCGCCGTGTGCCGTCTCTCTGCCTGTCTTAGCGGGCCACTGGAACTACGTTACATTACTTCAGTGGTAGCAGGACTAACCCTACTCTTTGTTTGAATAAATAGAAAAATCATTCGAAATGATATTTACTTTTAATTTTTCACAGTTACATTTATCTGAGTAAATCTTAAATTTTATTTGTTTGGAACTTTCGTTTACGCTGTTTTTACCATAACCTTCACTGTAAAAAATTACATATATACGAGTATATATATAAACGAGCTTATTTTGTTGTATGTTTAAAAGTAAGACGTAACAGAAAAAATAGGCTGATATGCTTAATATAAAATAATCAAACACATAAGGAATATTCCATTTAAACTCCTAAGCTTGAGATAAATCGTCGTCTGTTAACTTTACGAAGACAAGTTGGGTTCAGAGAATCCAAGTGCTAAAAGCAGTTTTATCTGGGATAAAACTATTTTTTATCCGGCCTTAGTGATTTTTATCACTCGACCGAACGTTAAGAACGTGCTCCGTCTTTAGGAAATGTAAAATGATTTGATGAAGCGTATAATAAAACAAAAACTACATTTTAAAACTGCTAGCGTAAAGTCCCTAAATGTAGCATAAATATAACGAGTATATCCATATAATAAATAATATTGATAATATTTCAATCGATTTATTAGTAGTGATCCAATCGACAGATATATCTTTTGAAAACTTACCTGATAACATACTATTTAGACGTTCCTGCGTATTTTCGCATAAAACGAACATGATTCTTACCTGTAACGAGAGAAAAGCAATTATTAGACCAGGAATCACCACTTTTATAAATGAAAGTTTACATTAATCTATAAAAATAAATAAAATCGTTGTGTCTGTTTGTAATGTCTAATAAACAGCTTTTTATAGGTAAAGAAAGAAAAGGAACTTATTACAAAAAACAACATCATATTTTTGGCTGTCAGTGTGCTTGTTTCGACTAAGCTACAAAAAAGCTGGGACCTATTTGGACACGACTTACACGAAGATAACTGGTGTTATAAGGAGCAACTAAGGTTACTTTGTTTTAAAAATAATTAAGGTTCCATGCAGAAAAAGAAAACTAATACCCGCGGACGTGGAAGGAATCGCTGGAAGCAACTAGTATCTACTAAAAATATTCCTTGTGAAAACCACAACAAAGAATTACGCCCCAGGCAGACTAAAGAAAACATTACACAAACATAACAAGGAAAGTTAAACTTCAATCAAAATCTATCCTTATGTAGTGAGTGATAGACGTTCGATTTCTCTCTCATTGTAGAGGAGAATCAAGCCCTTGTTTGTTTGTTTAGGCGGGAAAAAAAACTCCTAAAAAAATCCCTAAAATGTACCTAACAGCACACTCCGTCGTTCGGGGCAGCGAACCCCTGTTCGCTCCGCACACTACCCTGTAGTATGGGGCCCTCAACCACTAAATAAACCCGCCGTGTGCCGTCTCCCCTCCTTTATTGGCAGGCCACTGGAACTATGTTACATTGGTTCAGTGGTCCGCCGGCGGCTTACCCTTTCGGCTACTGAGCGACGCATCCGAGGAGAATCAAGCCTGCTATGAAGAAAATGGAGCAAAACATACAAGTACCCATTAATCCACAGAAATAAATTATCTAAATTCTTACTATTTTGCTAATAAGTATAAGAAGAGCATTGTTTGTCTCTGCAAATATGACATTTTGCAAGCAATACAATAAAACAATTGAGTACTAAAATTACTTTTTCATGACTCATACTCTGAAAGTAGGCCTGAAGTTGCCTGAGAAGCGGGTTGAAAGTAATACTTTTCAGCCCTAGGGAGAATTACTTTCAACTGACAGCTGAGTAATTATAAAAAAAAACAGTTCTATTTTCTGTACAGCCAGTCAATTACAGCGCGATGTAAAATTGAAATAACACAAAGTTAAGTATTTATTAAAGAATTTGTTTTTTATATGACTTTATTTTAATATACTTGCAACTATATCTTTAAAATAACGAAGATTTATATTTTTTCAATGATTAAAATGAAAAATAATGGCTGAATAGTCATAGACAGGCCACAGAAAAAAAAACAAAATAGGCGGGAAAACGGCGATACCGAATTAAATTTTTTAGTCTCCCATTTTTAGTCCATTCCATTTTTAGTTTCCTCGTATTCGTAATGAAAAGCACAGTGTTTACCTCGGGATAAAGACTTATTTAGTCCCGAGACGGGGTTTGGCGCCCGAGCGTAGCGAGGTTGCTTTCATCCCTAGGGTAACAATGCACTATTGAAAGGAATAACATAAATGCGTTCTCTAAAATATTCAACTTCCTAGTCTTATTTAAATACATGATGCTATTTTAATTCAATTTCAACTGAATACAAGTATCAATCACAACAGATGACAGCACTGCACCGCACAGAAACCCATCCGGACTATCCAGGATGTCCGAGGGGAAATAACTACGAAGTGGGACGAACGTCACAACGGATTTTACCCTCTATAGAAAAAACTCGTATCTACTTTGCCGGGAAAATAGTAACACTTTTATATTCGATATATCTCTCGCGTGTTGCGGCGAGCTATAACATTGTATTAACGGGTATAAATGTTTTTACGGTCGAGGCTTCGTTCGTGGCCTTCTGCTTTAGATTATTTAATATTATTCGAAGTTACTTATTTTGGTTACATATAAAGCGGTATAGTTTCCGTAAGTTCATGGACATCATTATTTAGATGCAAATTCAGCTAAATGTTGGATGATTACATCAAGGAACTAGCTTTTACCCTAGCTTCCACTAATAACTAAATTACGAGGCCACATCAGTAAGGTCCAAGTGGTCATGATTATATTCCAACAACTTCAATAATCAAATTTACTTACAAAACCTTAATGATTTATGCACGTAAACCTTCCCCCATGAATCACTTAATCTTTTGGACACAACCGCATGAAAATTCATATGCTAGCAGTACTTTAATAAGTGTAAAAGATGCTATTTCTTTTTAAGAATATCATATCCACGAATAAGTGAGCAAAGGTGTGACACGTTTCAGTCCCTCCGTAATTAAGGGCAACGATTTGCAATAAGCAGACCTTTTTTCTTTTTATTTTGATACACAACTAGCACAGTTCCAAACTTCTTGCTATTGAGAATGAAATTTTAAACATACGCGTTAAAAGTTACACCTTGTGGCATAAATGTGTAACTTTTGATAATAAGGCAAGCAGTCCGATCAGAATCAAAGAAGCTCTGATAACAGGTGGGTACTCCCATTTGGTAACCAACCCTACCACCAGTAATGCATTCCTTACTTGCTAACTTCCCTTAGTCGCCTCGTACGACGCCGCAGGATCGTAAGGGATGCTGACACTTGTATTCTAAGTTCGTCACCAATCATTTTTCAATTTCCTAATAGTGATTGGCGAATTAGCCAAATAATGACTCAAAAGAGCATACTTCAGTAACAAAATAACTGCCGTAAGCCTAAGTAGTTTCTTGCTTTATAAAAGCAGTTCTTTTCAACCTTATGAAATAAAATCTGATGTACTAAAAATCCCGTATTACAACGCTTCAGTAAAATGTTTTCGATCACATTTTCATATTTTTACACTAAAATATTCTTAATTTATAAAGGGCCAGCGCTCGTGCTATTGACAACGGCTCTAAAATTCGTTCAAATGAAAGTGTGACAGGCGAATTTCACCGAAGTCAGTCGACCGGGACAATCGATACAGATCGTGTCCACCAACCGAGTTCCGATTACAATTCTATTGTTTTAATTTAATCGCAGTCCGAGATTTGGCCCATTGTTTATTGGATCCCATTTACTGTGGAATATTACGATAAAACCCGCCCCCATTGTTAAGTTCTGTAATTCACGAAAACTTATTATCGTGTTTTAAAAGCAAGACAAGGGAGTTAATTAAAATTAACAAATTTGTTGATAAATGAAATTAGTTAATCTGTTTTTCACGACCACCCATTTTATATAACCATTTTATTGATAATTTGCACGACGGTAGAATGCTTTTCTAACTAAATTATGTATTTATAAAGACACTTATGTGCATTTGTATTTAGAAATAACTACCTCTTAGCATTGCATTTCACTAAAAATGGTCGAATTTTATTTAAAAATGTACTGCAATGGTAAAATAGCTTTTGGGACGAATGCCAAAAAACCTAGATTATGCTAGACGCAAAGACTAGACTGAAATATGATAATGGGCACCCCTTTAAAGCACCCATCTCGTAACGGAGCTCCAATGAAGGTATCAAAAAGCTCAAACTTCGGCCCCGTGTGAGGCAACTAATTTAAGAAGCCTTTAATCCTGACCTCGATTCCTTTTCAGATGCCTCCATGTGCTTATACTAGGTGTAACGAGACGCAGGCGCGAGAAATGACCTGTTCTACTTACTGATATGGCTCAAGTGGTCACTTTACAAAAAGGAGGTTTCTGCAGCCAGTGCTGTGTACTCTTTTTTTTCTAGGATAAAAACCTTTTAAGTTCATTTCATCTATATATCTATATATATATATATATATATATATATATATATATATAAAAATATATAAGAACTATGCTGTTGAAACCAGCGAACCGCATTAAGATTTTCACACACAAATAGAAAAAAACAATAAATTTTGAGGGTTCCCCATACTTAGAACTAAAAGTCAAAAATTTTTTTTTCATCACACCCATTCGTAATATCTATGGATAGGCAAAAATGATATTGAGGTTTCTAATATCATTTTTTTCTAAACAGGGGGGTTAGGCAGAATGTCATATTTCACGTGTCGACCGTATCGAGATCACTGTGATTGGTCGAGGATCCGACACATGATATCACAATAAACCGTTGACCAATCACGGTAATCTGTCAACCAATCACAGTGATCTCGATACGGTTGACACGTGAAATATGACATTCTGCCTAACCCCCCTGAATAGTTTAGATATAGAGAATAGTTTAGAGACACTTCCAGTGGTAAAATGTGACCCCCCCCCCCCCAATAACTTCTAAAATAAGGTAAAAATAAAGCTAAAAAATATATATGATGTACATTACAATGTAAACTTCAACCGAAAATTGGTTTGAACGAGATCTAGTAAGTAGTTTTTTTTTAATACGTCATAAATCATAAACCGCAATTTACCTTTCTTACACTATTATTAAAACATCGACCAAAGTCACAACGAACTACAAGAAATTTTATATTATGTTACTTGCTGCTACGGACGGACAGACAGAGAGACAGACATGACGAATCCATAAGCTTTCCGTTTTCTACCATTTGGCTACGGAACCCTAAAAATGAATCTCTATTTACCTTGGGCATCACGCGTGAACGGATGGAACAATTTCGCTAATTCTTTTTTTGTTGTTTTTATTGTCAGGAGGAGGTTCTTATGAAAGAAAAAAATAAGAAAGTTGAGTAGAACATTAGAACATTTAGATATTTTTATATATATTTTTAGCATTTGACATGCTTGAGGCCGTGTGGGGCCGGCTTTAGAATTGTCTCACCCCTCTTCACCCATGGCAGTCGTAAGAGCTGACTGAGGGATTACCGGTGGAGTGGGCAGCAGCACTCTTTCGAGTATTAAAAACATCCACTGCGATCGCCAACCCGCCTGCCAAGCGTGGCGATTACGGCACTATCCCCCCATTTTTGGGAAGGCCTATGTCCAGCAGTGGACTTTAAAAGACTGATGGATGGATGGATGACATGCTTAGCACTATACATTAAACACAAAGTGGAAAATGTGAAAAGAACAGTCACGTGCAGGATTTGAACCTGCATCTCCTGGATACCGTCCAGATGCTTTGCCAATTCAGCCAGTGACAATTGCTCCTGGCTGCTAATTTCGATAACACATTCATACCCAACGTCTTTGGGTGACGCCTGCGCCATCTATCGGAAGTATTTTCATAGATTATACCGACCAGGTAAACTTAATCTTACAATTAAGATTTTACCTAATAATGACGTAAACCCTATAAATATTTAGATATTGTTTATATATGTATATTTTTAGCATTTGACATGCTTAGCACTATACATTAAACACAAAGTGAAAATGCCTCTGTGGTGCAGCGGTAGTGTGAGCGACTGCTGATCATGACAGGCAGTGTTATTAAGCTTTTTCATAAAAAGAAAAATTCTCAGTAGCAGCCTGGACTTTGGAAATGTTCCCGGTAGACGGCAATAGGCTCGCCCCCTATTACATGGGACTTAAACATAGCTGGTGAACCATGGGTGTGTAATACACCTCTGCCTACCCCTTCGGAGAACACAGGCGTGATACTATGATTTTAAATTTCGAATAGCCACGTACTAAACTACCTCGTAGCGTGGTGTAGCGGTAGTGTATGCGACTGCTAATCATGAGGTCTTGGGTTCGATCCCCGGGTGGAGAAACGTTATTGAGCTTTTTCCTAAAAAAAAAAGATACTCCGTAGCAGCCCGGAGTTTGGATCTCGCCCCCTATTATGTGGGACTTAAACATAGCTGGCGAATCGTGTGTGCCTAATACACCTCTGCCTACCCCTTCGGGGAATAAAGGCGTGATGCTATGTTTTTTTTTAATTTTTAAAAGCCACGTAAATTTAATCAGGTTTTATAGAAGCTGAATCGCTCATCTGTGCCCTGAAAGTACAAGCGTACCCACATTGTTCGTTCGAGCCCACCGTCACAAAAAATGCTATCGTGAAAGCCTTTAACAATTCAACAGCGTCTTATAAGAATATTGTCGACGATGTGCGAAGCTTCCGCGTGCCTACCTTACAGTTATTTTGGTTATCTTTGGTATTTTATTGCGGCAATTTGCCGACGCAAATTCATTAATTCTGTGCAAACCTTTAGATACCCGCTTTAAGTTACTTTATTCATTTATATTAGCATTTATTTAAAATAGTTGTTCAGAATATTTACGTGCCAATAAAAGTTCGTGGTTATGAACATTTCAAGGTACGTATAATTAATAGAACAACAAAATAATGCATTCAGAGATCACAACTTAAGTCACTCAACATGAAAATACGTCACTCAACATGAAAATAACAGTTTAGTAATATTTTATTCCAATTCGTAGCCAACTTGTTGTGTTTTTTAGCAGGAACCATGTAATTACTTATGTAATAATTTTATACAAAGTGAAATGATAAATAAATATTATATTTTTACCCACAGATTGGGGGGATCATACTAATGAGGTAATTAAACTTATAAAATACAATAATAACTAGAGTGTATCAACATTTTAATAACGTGATATAAGTAATTCAAAATCACATCAGAAATATGAATTGTGGGAGTCGACTATAGGTAGAATATTCATATTATGCGAAGCAGCACTAATAACACAAGTAAATGAATAGTCTCATTGTAATCGCGCGAGAACATCAATCAAACATTCATAAAAATTTAATACACGAATGTGGTCGTAGTACGTATTTATTTCATGGAATATGGACCGAGTAACAATTTGTTCTTTTTTATCGTAATACCTGTTTCACACCTCAAGCAAAGAAAACAACAATAATATATTTTATTACTATTTTCCACTTTCATATTATAATTCACAAACGATAGTAAAAATCGATTAGAATCCACATATTATTCGGATACACCTAAACGCTAATATATCGTACGTAGACTAAACATACATATTTACGACATTCACGGTTTACCGGTTCACTAGGCACGAAGCAGACAGGTGGAAAGTATGATCTAAGTCTCTCGAGACTGCAAACTAATGTCGAAGCTTGCCAGCTCGTGTAATAAAAGAGAGGTGTCAGTGTGGCGGCAAATTGGTCCCAAGCAAAAGAAACCTTCCCCTTTAGTATCTTTCTTCGCCACCTTCTATCCCTTTTTGGAGTTGACGATGCGCAAGTGATGCCGCTAGTGTTCTATATTCTAAATTTACTATTGAAGAAATGAGGCTTTCAATAGTATATATATGTATGCTACGTTTTTTTCTTTTTTATTTCATCCATCAGCCTTTTAACGTCCACTGCTAGACATAGGCCTCCCCAAGAATGGGGGGATAGTGCCGTAATCGCCACGCTTGGCAGGCGGGTTGGCGATCGCAGTGGATGTTGTTAATACTCGAAGGAGTGCTGCTGCCCACTTCCTCGGTATTCCCTCAGTCGGCTCTCACGACTCCCATGGGTGGAGAAGGGTGGGACAATTCTAAAGCCGGCCCCACACGGCGCAAAAGTTATATATCATACTCGTAATAAGCTTTTATCTCCCGTTAATCATAGCGCGCTAATAGTGACACCCCACCCTATTTGCACGTCCATATCTTCCAAGAACGGTCACGTGTGCCCTTAATGAGGTTTTCGCTTGGCCTACGGGTACGAATTATTTACAAACAACGCGTAAGTGGATAGAAGTTATCTACTACATATTTCATTTCAAATGAACAGGAGAAAAAGGATTTGTCATTTTCAGATGAAATGAGATTTTATTCGCTATAATAATAGCTTGCAATGTTTCTTGAAAACTGATACCTACTAGTTATTATAACAATAATCGTTTTTTTTTTTTAATTACCCATTCTATTTCTTTGAAGTACCAATTATATTCTCAAGTAACGTTATGTATTTCGGCAGAAAAACGAAATCTACCTTAACCGAGATGAGAGTATTTCTAATGAAAGAATGAGAAAAATTCTAGTACCTACCTATCTAATTTTCAGATATCATAAAAATGGGTCCCCTATAGTTGTCAGATTTTCTTGGTGAGGTCTGTAAATTTTAATACTTTCTGATGTTTACGCGAATGTTACACATTTTGAAATAAAACTACGTTTACGGAATCTATCGCGTTTATCAACCTTGGACGTCTATCATCTAAGTCCACCCGTGATCATGAATGCTGTAAAGTATTCGAAACGTCGGGATAGGAGTAAAATCAATTAAACGCGATAGATTCCGTAAACGTAGTTTTATTTCAAAAAGTCTGTAAATTTGGCAAAAACAATAGACAGTACAAAATAATCACTTTGTTTACAAAATATCTCTCGCTGAAGCTTGCATGTGAGAGAGATTTCCTTTTGTGAAGTTTGCCAGCACTCAGTGGACTACTACTACGGCCTAAAACTATCTCATTATTAGATGAGCCCACCTGTGCCCAAGAATGGGACAATTTGATTAAGAAAAAAAATACATATATTCGGAATTATAATTCGATTCCACATTTGACATTAGCTACTGTCATTTTGTAAAATAATGATACCACATATTAATAGTGTAGTGATGAACACAAAAATCGATAAACAATCGCGATTTATGTTTATTTAATCATAATATTGGTGTACCAATTAAAGACTAAATTATTGATTTTTATTTAAATAAATACATAATTATTCATAATAATTATTTATTAATTAGTAACCGCTGCTTTATTTTATAAAAAGTAAATATTTTTGTTTTTTATATTAATAACAAAACTTATAATAAAAGAGCCTAGATAGTTTTCTGTATTGGCAACCCGTGCGCGCTCGTGCAGCTATCGCCATTTTGTTTATCTTGTCATTCGGCTTCATTCTCTCAGTCTAACTGCACGAATATCTTGTTTCATTGCGAATCGATATTTTGTTGGGTTTTTGTTAAAGTTTTGTTACGTTGTGTTTGTTGTTACGTTTATAGTTTTTTGTGAACTTTGAGTGAATCTATTTGTTTTGGTTTTCCATCAAAATGGATCCTCAGCCAAGTACATCACATAAAGACGTGGATGTTTTCTTGTCCGCAAGAAAAAAACGTCCACGAAAAGCTTTCACGGTTACTGAAACAGTAATGATCCGCAACGCCTACAAGTACGTGAAAAATGAAACTTCTGCGCAATTGGAGGCCTTTGAAGTTGTGGAAGAAAATGAATGTATGAGCAAAGTTGCTGACATATTGGGAATAACTTCACGCTCTGTTTGTAACGTTTTGAAGGAAGTAAATAAAGATGCGCCGCCAACTCCTCCTAAAAAAACTGGACGAAAGCGAAGTTTCAAAGATAAAATTGATGAATTTACATTCTACGCAATACGTAGAATTGTTCATCAGTTCTTTTACCGAAATGAACCTCCAACCATTGCAAAGGTTAGTCAATCAGTCAGACAGTATTATTGAAGCAAAGAAAAATTGTGTAGATTGCCATAATGAGATGAAAGCAGTTTGTTTTAAGGATTTATTCGCTGGAGTCTTACCAAAATTAAGACCAAACTCAATTGTGGTGATGGATAATGCACCTTACCACTCCCGAAAATTGGAAACGGCACCAAAAATGAGCTGGAAAAAGCTGCAATTCAAGACTGGCTTTTAAATAAAAATATTCATTACGAACCAGATATGGTTAAAGCTACGCTTAACGAGTCTTTTATTCCACATAACGAGTCTTTTAATAAGTACGCTGTAGACGAAATGGCAGCACAACATGGGTTCACGGTTTTAAGACTGCCCCTTACCATTGCGAGCTGAACCCTATCGAATTGATATGGGCGCAGGTAAAGGGGCATGTAGCTCAAAATAAAAAAACCTTCAAATTGATAGACGTGAGAAATTTATTTGAAGAAGGAATTCAAAAAATTACGGCTACCGAATAGTCTAAATGCGTATCCCATGTTGTCAAAGAAGAGGAAAAAATTAGTAGGCTAGATATGTTAATTGACAATATCATAGACACATTTATAATAAATGTTACAGAAAGTGACAGCGATAGCGATAGCGATGACGACTATTTATAAAATAAAATATTACCATAATACATCTATTTGTTTTATTTCTCATGTTCCTTCATGATCACATTTTTTTATTTATTTCACACACAATTATTAAAGAAAACTCTCAGATCCTTAATAAAATTAATCGTCATAACTAAATTATCCGTTCAGAAATATTTAATTTCCTGATAAACTTAGTTTCTATTAAAGTAGTAGTTGTTTAGATATACTACTATAAACGAGAGGAATCGATCCGGAAATATTCCATTTCCGTATCGAATAATTTCGCAACGTCACTATTTAGTACTTGTCATAACGTTGCAACACTGAAATTGTCAAATCTGGAATCGAATTAAAATTCCGACTATAGTAGTCATTCTAAGACCCCTATTCTTAGAAATTACACTGCAACAACGCTATCAATGTGATGTTTATTTATTTTCAGTTTTCACACCATCTTAGGTAGTACTCCAGTCCGATTGAAATCTTTTCTCATTTTACACCCAACTTATTGATAAAACCGATAGCACATTCTTTAACGTCACGTCATGGCCCTTAGGATCAGAGCAATTACCGAGAAAGTATGGACGAGCCGAGAACAGCCGAACTGCGAAAGATCAATAACAAAAATTTAAAAAACCTACTGTGATGTTTATTTTGTAAGTAGCGGCCTTTTGATCGACCTAATGAACCGATTTTTTAACATGAGAACTTGAAAATTGGAATTGTATTTACTTATCATAAGTAGGTAAATAATAGCGTGGTTCGATTTGTGGATCATATTTCAAGGTAGGGAAATCTTGATGAAAATACGTACGAGAGCGACTATATTATTAAAAGGAACTTCAATATCATATTTAAGTTAAATGTTCGCCAATTTATTGGATTATTTTCTTAAATACTTGTCAATTTATTGAACGAAACTGATTTGTATAAACACGCGTCTAAGCTACCGGCAACAGCTATTGAATAATTTCTGCGTACATGATTGCGCAGTAATATAAGCAGTGAGCATGCAGGATTCTAATATAATAATAATGAAAGGATAATCGGCTGTCCAAAGTCAAAACCTAGCAAGTGTAATTGAGCAAATTTTACAGGAGATGCAAAATAAACATTTTCCTTGACCATTAAGAACACTGGATCTTTTTGGTAGTGGTTGCGTTTTAATATTATTAAATACAACTTGCTTTACATTATGAGTTAGTTTAATTCAGTTTGAGTCAAATTGTACAAGTTTTATGTGCTTTACTAAAGTTTGATTTGGAAATCCAACATAATTATCATATAAAATCCAAAATAAAAACCTAGATATTTGAACTGGTTTACCTAAATAATTTTTGTGCAATGGTCATACAATAAAAAAACCTAGCAACATCAGTAGCAATGTTTTTGTATTAGGTTTTTGAGTTGTACTTATCGTCGATTGTCATGTTAATACCTAGTGGGTAGCATAATGATAATAAAAAAATCATATTAAAAGTTTAGTAAAGTAGTTTAATCAATAATCAATATCACACGCGCGAAATAATTGCATTTACCCAAAATTATGAAATCATATATCTCAGTAATTATAATAATAAAATAGTCAAAATTAAGTTTCTTCTGACATATCGCCTTCAGTTTGGAGATCAATCGATTCATCATTAACCGGCATTTGGTTCCAGAATAGTCGTCTTGTTTCTGGCATTCCAGCAGCCTTTCGACGTCCACTGCTGGACATATGCCTCCCCAAGAAAACGCCACAACGAGCGGTCTTCTGCTGTTTCGCTCATATGGGGGATAGTGCCGTAATCACCACGCTTGGCAGGCGGGTTGGCGAACGCAGTGGATGTTGTTAATACTCGAGGGAGTGCTGCTGCCCACTCCCCCGGTATTCCCTCAGTCGGCTCTTACGACTCCCATGGGTGGAGAAGGAGTGGGACAATTTTAAAGCCGGCCCCACAAGGCCTCGGCATTAGAGGTACAAGAACTCATTCTACAAGACCAAGAGGGTCTTGTAGAATGAGTTCTTGTGTGTTTTGCTCTATAGAAGGGATATCAATGTAATTCAACGCATTGTCATAATTTAATAAATCGTCGCAAATATTATCATTTATGTTCAAAATTGTACTTTCATCAAAATCAGAATTAGGAAAATACGTTGGATCGGCAACGGAATCATCATCTAAACTGAACAAGTTAAAACCCCTTCATTTATTTGGCGCGGCAGCGACGGGTTGACGGCGACGCTCGGTGCGCGGGCTGCGCTGACCCCCTACCCCACGCACCTACTTCACACTTCACTTGCTATTATTTACTATAGAAAGTCATTAGAAATTTTGGCCTATACCTCAGTCGTTTCGTAAACCAAATACCCAGTATAACACAATTCCATTTCAAATACTCAGCATAATGTCCCATCAAAAATTCGTATACCTAGTAAGTCTCATTTCCAAAGCCAAAAATCTAGTATGTACCCCACTTAATAGGGTTTTGGACTTGGAAATGTTACTTGCTAGGTTTTTGACTTTGATATTTCATATTAAGATGTGCAGTTACCTAGTAACTAGTAAATTTGGTGTTTTTATAACTCTAGTCCTAATGCAGATAAAAATACGGCTGTTTTTGCATTATACGCAGCAAAAAAAAAATAACTTTCAATTGTTTAAAAAGTAATATTTGGAAAAAATGTCCCTTGCTAGGTTTTGATTTTGGATAGCCGTAATGTATCCTACGCTCTAACGTGCAGAGCAAGTGCTATACACAGAGGGCATATGCCGATAACGTGCAGAGTAAGTGGTATACATACAGGGCCTATGCCCTAGTATACACATTTTTCCCGCCTTAACAAAAAAGGTGACCTACAACCCCAAAAAGTTGCCAACCTCATTTTTGACACAGAGAGGCATTGCCTAGTGTGCACTATTATACTAATTACCAAAAATCAAGACTACTGTAGTAGTCTTATCTGTAGATATAACTAAAATAAGTAATCAGCTACATATACGTGCAGGATTGAGTGCATAACTACACTAACTTATATTTATATATAATTGTTTTTAAACCATGCATCATTATAACATGCAGATGAAATATTCACCAAGTATCTGCCTTTTACGCCCATCTTCAATTGATGTCTTCTATAAATGAACTTGACATATAAATATTCAAGTCCATGTGCCTATGTTCGCATTTGAGTTCATTCATTGTCACTGTTATATCACTTGTGTAAAATTACGTAAACTTGAATATATCAAAGATTTTTGATTTATAGATTATTAATATAGGACTTATTTATAGTTGGATTTCTATAATTATTTAATTCATAGATGTTATAATAACTTCCCATAGAAAACGAACCCAATTTATTACATCACCATCAGCCTTTATCTATATCTACTTAGTACAACTAAGGTCGGGGGGTATATGAATCAGTAGAATATTATTTTATCCTCAAGACTGCCACGCCATCTTAGCAACACAAATCGATATTAATATTCTATGGTTACACCTGATGACATATTATATACTCCACATAAATTATTATGTAATCCACCGCTAAAGTAAACTGTAAATAGGGAGTTCATTTGAACATAACATTCAGCTACATAGTAAATTAAAGTTCAAGAACGTATATTTTTATACCATTATCACAGAACGTTATAATAGTACTACATGCAGAACGGACAGAGTGCCACTCCCACCAATCAGGGCTTCCTCACCTCGCCAGCGATTCTGTGCTGTCGACTTGAGCCAAGGATGCACAAGCAAAGACGCTGCGAGACGGTAGTTTCTTTACAACCTTTTATTTTATTAGCAATGTTTTCACGGTTAAGAATAGGATATACTTGTGCTGTTTGTCAAGTATAATTGTAACATAAATTAAATTTTATATTAAAATTAAACATTACCAAAATATTTAGATCGACTAGATAATATTTATTAAACTAAAGTGAATACTGGTAAAAGTAAATAAAGAGTATATTTCTGACGTATCGCTATATAAAAATTAATGTGTCCATAAATAACATAAAAATACTAATCACGTAAGTATTGGTACCCACATTTGAGTGATTGTAAAAATTTCATAGGAGTTACCATCGAGTTTCGTTGACGCTTATTTTATTTGTAGATATCACGATAGGATTCCGGTAGGTACACTCCAATTTTATATATATAAGTAAGTTCAATACAAATACTATTTAATTGAAGTACATTATTTACATTAAAAACAAAGTGAAAAATGTGAAATCGAAAATAAAAATCCTGCTCGTGACTGTTATTTTCGATCTCACATTTTTCACTTTGTGTTTAATATATATTTCATGTGCCGAGATGAGGTCATACAGTTTTAAGCGTCAAACGACAGTTTTTCATGAAATCATAAATAAGAATAGACGTAATCTTAGTGTTGTTATTATGGTTGATCGAAAGTTTAATACCGAATCAAATGACTTACAATCAGTAAAATGTTTAGTATCCATATAAAAATTATCATAATACATAAAACTAATATTAACGTCTTATATAGTAATATAGAGCAGTAGTCTGAGTAAATATTTTCAACTAACTTCAGTCTTCAAACCACTTTCAGTACCTAAAGGGACTTATTTAATAATACTTATCATAAATCAGTCAATTTAAGACTATCCGAATCAAATAAATCTCACCATATTAATTTCTATACTTATTAACGAAAAGTTAAAAGTCAGTTGCAACTGTGAGATTGCAGTTTTTGGCAGTGTGAGTGGCAATGCCAAGGCGATCGATAAGGAAGGCTACTGACGTAAAATCGTATTGCCTGTTAAGTGTGTGGGGCCTCCTGACATAGAGTTAGTTATGCGGTAACGAACTAGTGGTTGGTTAGTGGGTTGGGTTGGGAGGCGTGTGTAATCCAATAATTAAAGACAAATTGAAAACAACCATTGTTTTATAAAATAAAACTATTTTTACGAAATCTATGCTTACTTGATTTTCTACTATCCCGACGCGACGTTACCACTTTCCGTAACCATGAATACATGTTTAAATGGTCTTTTCTAGCCATCGAAAAACCTCTACTGCCTTACTAATAAACGTTGTATAACCTCTTAATAGTTATTCAGTGTTTTGTCTTTGTCACTAATATGACAGTTTGACGCTAAAAGAACGGAACAAAACACTGAATAACTATTCGGGGCTTTGATTAGTAAGGGGGCTAAATTTTTCTTTCATGGGACAGTAATAATTTGAATAAATACGCTTAGCATTAGTTGGGACTCTGAGGTGCATGTCTTGCTTAATTAGTACCTCAAGTTGAGGATTGCGCCTTAATAAATCCTTATCTCTAGAGTATCACAGCGGAAAATACTTGTAAAATAAAATGTAGAGTAGTTAAGTAATCTAAAGACAAGAATAATCAGCAAAGAGAAATGGCTAAAAGATTTGATTTAAGTACTGTTAATTGTCGTGTGGGTACGGCTTTAGAATTGTCCCACCCCTCTCTACCCACGGGAGTCGTTAGAGCCGACTGAGGGAATACCGGGGGAGTGGGCAGCAGCACTCCCTCGAGTATTAAAAACATCCACTGCGATCGCCAACCCGCCTGCCAAGCGTGCCGATTATGGCATTGTCCCCACAATGAGCACACAGTTCTCTTGGGGAGGCCTATGTTCAGCAGTGGACGTCGAAAGGCTGATGGATGGATGGATGTATGGACTGTTAATTGAAGCTCGCCCTTTCGTTTGTCTACTAACTATATGAACGATCAAGGCACTTCTAGGCAATTAAATCAGAGAAAAGGTTATTTTCAAAATAATAATTGACAACATTTCTGTGGATTGGTGGCAGTACGATAGACCTATAATTTTACTAACTAAAAAAAATTAACTAAATCATCACATTTTGTCTACGACCCACGTCACCTATTGGATGCATGATCATGTGGAGATTGGGTATGGCCGAAGGTCAGTGCGATAGATAGCTCAGCGGCTTAGAGCACTTCCACGGATTGGAAGGGGCGCAAGTTCGATTCCCGCTCGCACTTAAGTTCTCTTTTTCCAGATTCACAAATAATTTGTACTTTAAAGTAGCTGAGTATGTCAAGTGCTACAGATCAAAATGTTGCGTATACTTTACAAATTTTCGCTGACGCAGTCACTTCGCCCGTAAATGGTATTACTCAGTAAGTGTCACGCCTCGAAGGGATAGGCAGAGGTGTATTACACACCCACGCACGGTTCGCCAACTATATTTATGTCCCACGTAATAGGGGGCGAGCCTACTGCCGTACCGGGCACATTTCCAGACACCGGACAGTTACTGAGAATTTTTCTTAAATTTTCGCTGAAAATCCAGTCGTTTTTTTAGACGGTAAATGGTATATACTCAGTAAAGCTGAGGTTAATTAATATACCCAGGGAATTCCCTACATATTACTGGCTGAATTCACCTATAGACCTAACCCAACAAATAATTATTGTTTAGTACAAAACTACTAGTGATTTGTAAGTAACCTTATCGACATTTGTTTATTGCACGCCTCATAAGCGAAGCGTTGAGGTGGGTACTACTATCGCTTCACACAGAACAAGTGATTTTTCAAACTTAAAATGGCTCTATTTATCATATATTGCACTTCTAAAATAATATATACACACATATCAAGAAAAAACACTATTTTTAACACTCATAATATTTTTGATGCCATTTTTGTTATTTAAACCAGTTAAAAACCTATTTAAAAAAGTTCTGTCTTGGACGTCCGTGTGTCTGTACGTATGTTCGGATAATGTATGTTAACACGTTAACGACCGAAATAATTACTAATCGATTTTTTTTTCTCTTCCATCCATCCATCCATCAGCCCCTCTTCGCCCTCTGCTGGACATAGGCCTCCCCAAAATGGGAGTTTTACCATAATCGCCACGCTTGGCAGGCGATCGCAGTGGATGTTTTTAGTACACAGGGGAGCTGCTGCCCGGTCCCCCGGTAATCCCTTAGTCGGCTATTACGACTCCCGTGGGTAGAGAGGGGTGGGACAATTCTAAAGCCGGCCCCACACGGCAAAGCCGGCCCCACACGACAATTCCATCCATTCATCAGCCTTTTAACGTCCACTGCTGGACATAGGCCTCCCCAAGAATGGGGGATAGTGCCGTAATCGCCACGCTTGGCAGGCGGGTTGGCAATCGCAGTGGATGTTGTTAATACTCGAAGGAGTGCTGCTGCCCACTTTCCCGGTATTCCCGCAGTCGGCTCTTACGACTCCCATGGGTAAAGAGGGGTGGGACAATTCTAAAGCCGGCCCCACACGGCTAAGCCGGCCCCACACGACAATTAACAGTACTTAAATCAAAAGGAAGGAAGAGACGGAGTGGCTATTCTTGGTGCCGGCCCCACACGGCTCTTTCTCTTACGTTTCAGTATAATTAGGAATAGAGCCCTATCACTTTTCACGGTCTGATTCGATGTGGTTTAATTGTTATTAAATAAACAAAAAAATACCTTATTTCGTGAGAACTACTTCTATAGACCAATATAGAAGTACTTCTTAAAATTAGCGCTAGAAACCACATTAGTACTTTTTGAAATTAGCGCTATCTATGTGATTTATTGAAAACTACTTAGTAAGACCAATACATTATTAGTTACTTATCAAATAATCAATTTTATTGTGAAAAATGAAGATTATGAGGCGTGCACTTTTGGATTTTTCAAATATTTTTCAACTCATTATTGTTAGTGTCATGGATTTAAAACGTAGCATCACACTGGCCCAACTCGGATTGGCAGACTATATAAGCCACCGAGAAAACCTTCAGTCATGCCAGGTTTCCTTCACAGAGAGATGATAAGTAATCTCGAAATATCAGAGATACTGTGCGAGACCTTGGACTAGGGATCGAACTCGAAACCACTGTGTTTGCAGTCGTTGGTTTTACTACTACGCTATCACTGCATAGTCAAATCAAATGAAATCAAATCATTTATTGCATTCATGTGTACATTTAGGTGGTGTAGTTACAAATCGTTTCCTATATGAACCATGAATGTCAGGGCACAGAAAAGTCTTACTGAAAAGTCGATATTTGTATACCATTTTAACCGCCTCTTGTCCGTCCGTCTGGTGACGGACTAAGAATACAAGTGTCACCACCCCATCGTTTCCCGCGGGTGTCGTACAAGGCGACTAAGGGAAGTAAGCAATTATCACCCATTGCATTACTGGTGGTAGGGCTGGGTACCAAGTGAGAGTACTCACTTGCTATCGAGCCCGAACGGGTTGGTACCACCGTCTCCTGTGTGACCGGTCATGAAGCATGTCAGTGTGTTTTGGCTGTAGTAGAAGATAGCCGTTTATTCTTTCATTTCACATCTGAGAAATGAAATGGTGCGCAGTGGCTTGACAATACTCTTGGTTGAGTCCATGAGCGACGGATACCACTTACCATCAAGTCGTCTGCCATCATTAGAAATAATAATAAAAAAGACAAAACCGCATCTAGAAAATCGGCCTAGGGCCTTCAGATTTATTTCGAACGATGCATTCTTGTTTTACTTATTATAATGTCGTCATAAAGGGCTTACCCCATTCTTTTTTCGTTGGGGTCAGGTTTAGCTGCTCCGAGAGTATACACACGGAGCAACTGCCTATCATGACCCAACTAAGGGGACAACTGGTGACCTTAGACCAAGACCAGAGTCAGAATTTTTATTCAGGATCGACAACCTGTAACGACTGCCAGGGTATTATTTGATAGCTCACTGATTAACGTGTCTTAAAAGCACGGTGGAGGTCAAGTCTCCACAAATAGGTGTCACATTTTGGTCATCCATCTGACTGCCAGCCGAACGTTTGCTTACAGCAAGTGCACAACTAGGCTACGACCTCCTCGATCTCCTCCTACAGTTTATTATTATATATATCAAATGAATTTAAAATATCTTGCTTGTTCCAAGTATATTCCTCAGAATAAAACCTTGAAGTGTCTTACTTTGTTTAAAAACTTAGCGTAATAATGTTGTTAAAACATCATACTTTATTTGGTAAGTACCTACAACAAAAGATTTTCGTCTCCTAAAGTTCTGATAAAAACAAAACTATAAAATATATAGGGTCTAACAGAGATTGGAAAAATAATACATTCTAAAGCATCCATGACTGAATTTGGAATATATTTTCGTGATAATAGATGCTATGAACTAAATAAAAATCGATTTAACACAATAAAGTCGGAGATATCTAGAAGGAATGTCAACAAAAAAAATATAACAGCTATAATCACATTCAGTTTATTTGTAAGTAGAATATAATTAAATGCCTTTAATTTTTAGTTAAAATGTTATAAAAATCTATATGAATCATGTTTAATTAAAATTAAATATATATATATTCATTTCCTATATAAGTACAATTTTAGAACGTTACTTTTAAACCATAACGGGAAGCCTGTTTGGCAAAATTCAATAACATTCAACGTTTTCAATTTGATTAGAAAGATATATACAACCGATAAATTAGAGCTCCGATTTAATAAAAGTCACACAATAAATAAGCCTTTATCAAACGGTACGATCATTATTTCAAAAATCGACTCATTTCTATACATAACGGCGAAATTTCAATTAAAAATGCGGCTATAATGGCTGGGCAGGGCAATTCTATTCTAGCACAGTTTTGTCCAGACACACTGCTTACCCTTTTTCTAGCCATGACACAATCACTAGGTAATTAGATATACACTATGATAACACCATGGCGTGACGTCACACACGTCTCTCTACCACGACATTCGTAATACGACTAACGGAAGTACATTGTAGATGGGGTGGAGTGCCCACCGCCCTACATTTTCGGGTGAAAATAAAACGTTATATACAACCTTTGGTGTCAGAGAAAATCAAACTTTATAATTTGGCGTGAGGGTTGTATTTTATAGATCCATTGGCTGCGTTTAATAGAAAAATACGAGGGTTAAGATGGTTATTGCATCTACCAAGTTGCGTCATTTGGTGCTCGTGACTGAATTATTTGTTTGTAGGTCTTGGAGGGTTTGTTTTTAATTTGAAGTTGCTACTTACTACCAATTCTATTTATATGCCACACACTTTTTTTCCAGAATAAAAGCGCTTGACTGCACCCCAACCAGGCTATAAGTGGCGATATAATTTTGATAAGCCGTGCAAACTTGGAGATACTCTAAAGGATAGAGAGAGAAGAAGAGACTTGATAATGAGTATATCCGATAGCGACTGGTGTTGCTGACACAACCTGCTGAATCAACAATGTGAAGAATATTGTGATATTTGCCGAAGGACCGACGATTGAAACGTCGAATAGTCGGTAACGAAAAACAGAGTGGAATGGCCGCCTACTAGACAATAATGATCTAAATAAAACTGTTGGAATAGACTAGATGCGGCACGCAGAGAATCGAACGTTGAAGCGGTATTTATGAGAGGCCTTTGTTCAACAATGCACTGAGATCGCTGATTGATTAATTGTCTTGCTTAAAGACACCCACATTGTATACGGACTAGAATAATGACGCAGATAACTTAATATGAAAACATACTTGCAAACATGTGAAATATGACATCATGCAATTAGGTAAAAAGGATGGAAACAGCAATCACCGGATCTGCTTATTAACCTTCCTCCCTAAGCTCCAACTCCTATCCCTTTCCTTGAAGTAAGCAACGCGGGAGTGATGCCTCTGGTGTTGTTGGCATCTATAGGCTACGGCAACCGCTTGCAATCAGGTGATCCTTCTTTGCAATATAATAATAAGAAGCAATTGACGAGCAATCACTAGCGTAGCCTTATAAAATATTTACAATGTGTCGTTATGTTAAAATATAAATTCAATATAAGACCACTTGAAATACTCGTCTGCGAGCATTTCCAATGCCAACTCCATTATATTCGCAAATAAGAAAAGCAATTAATACATCCGGTAACATAATGAATGGGCAACTTAAAGACCTCAAAGGCAATACAATTTAATACTTTTTGCTAAGTTTACATTTATTGGCGATAGATTACAGACAAATGAGTCACAAATTTACGAGTTAGCGATAACACCAAGGACTGCCAAGACACCATCATTCACTTACGTCCCAGTACTAGTAATTTAGATATTTATACTGATATTAATATTATAAATGTGAAAGTTTGTATGTTTGTTACTCAATAACGCAAAAATAGCTGGACAGATTTAGATGATAATAGGCACAGATAATGAATTAACATAAGTTAATTTTTATTCCGGAAGAATGTTAGGTTCCTGTGGAATAGCTACTTTTGCATAGAGATATAGAGTGAAGTACTTATGGTATAGTTATCCAATTCTGAGGTTCACGCAGACGAAGTCGCGAGCAACAGCTAGTAAAAGATAAATGTTCACCGGATACTCAATCTTTGGACCTAGCTCTGGTGATAGAGACCTGAGCCTGATGACTATACCTACCAAAGGAAATATTATTTAAACACAAAATGAAAAATGTGAAATCGAAAATAACAGTTACGAGCAGGATTGATTGAGGACAGGACTGTTATTTTCGATTCCCATTTTTCACTTTGTGTTTAATGTATAGTGCTAAGCATGTCAAATGCTAAAAATATATATAAAAATATCTAAATATGTAATATTATTTGTCATTACTCGTCTTTTTTGTTACTGTCCTGCAAGCAACGTTTAGCAACTCAAACAAATTAAATTCTCAAGGATTTATCTGTAAATCAAATAAAACTATTCGAATCTAAAGTCTGAACAAACTAGCGTACAACTCAAACTATTAACAAAGGAATACCCTCCTAAGTTGCTTACGCGAGTTCAACATTGGTTACTAAGTACAGAACCATGAAATTGTTTTAACTACTTGCTAGTTCTTGCTGCGTATAAATTCAAGACGGAGAGAAAAGTTTTGTTCTACATATTTCTCGTTTTATTGTTATCGTATTATTTTCCCCCTGTAAGATTAGTGGTTTAACACAAGAATCCATAAAAGTCCAGATCTAATTAAAAGTCCACTTTACAGGCTTTATCTCCAGAGCGTTAAGACATTAAATACCAAGAAATTAACGTGTAAATGATGGCGGGTGCCGCGCAGATGCTTATAATTTGAATCGGTAAATGTACAAAATTAAAAAACGGTTTAAATCACAATCAACCTTGTATTATCTATACTATTATGAAGCTATAACTGAGCTGTGTCTGTACATTTAAGTTATTGGAGGAAATATTACTGAATTAGGCTATAGGTATAGGCGTGTCTGAACACAAAACCATTTTTTTTAGACTTTTTGTCTGTTTGTTTGTTCGCGTATCACGCAAAAACTACTGAACGGATTTTGATGCAACTTTATTTATTTGATAGCTCTTGATTAGACTTAAAAACTGAGATATGGCCTAAAAACTAGCTTTTGGCTGCGGCGGGGCCGCAGGCAAAGGCTAGTACATTGTGCAAATAAGTGAAATACCCCAACTATAAAAATATCCGAGTTGACATTAAGAATTTCTTGACGAAAATCCTCCGATCCGCAATTGCATACACTCCTTGGTTTATGTATTTAAAAAATAATGTATAATTATTGGAATTGTGAACTGTGTTTTAAACTATAGCTACAGTGGGTCACTACTACTTTAATTGTTCTCTAAAAGTTATTAGGTTGGCCCAGCATGAATTAGCCAACTCTATCGGGCAAGAACTACCCTTTCACAGAAGCTCAGCCTGAAAAAACGGCAGTATGTTTCGTATGGTGAGTGATAGCAGCGGAGATAGCACGCTCCTTATCCTTTCCTTATTATCGTTCCTTTCATTGTCTTATATCAGACTTAGCGACGAGCGAGTGATGCCTCTGCTGTTGCTACTAGTCTATAGGCTACGGTAACCACTTACAATCAGGTGGGATTGTTTGCCACCCGCGCAATATAGAAAAATAAAGATAATCAGAACCGAGGTCAAGTCAACGAGTTATCTCTTTACACTAACAATATACATAATCTGTACTGGTCTGTAGTTACTGAAGCACCGTTAGGTTTCCCTCTGTTTTATGGCTTCTCAACGTCAATGCGTCGCTTGTTCGGATGAGAGATTTAATTCACTTTGTAGCACGTGTAACGATATTCTGTTTACCATGTGTGTCCATTATTTTAAGAAAGTAATAAACTTCTAATTTTGGTAATATTGAAAGTGTTATACCGGGGCTATAAGATTTAAACTAAGATTTAAAAAAACGTCTCGACATTAAACTGTTTGCTTCCCTGATGAGACAACAAATTATATTGCATACAAAGATGTTATGCTGGCCACAAAACAAAGAAAAATGGCGAGAAAGCGGCAAAAAAAATTAGATAGGTTTGATGCAAATTAAAATTCACTCATTTTTGCATGTTTTTATTTTTACTTTCCTTAAAAGCACAGTGTTTACCTCGGGTTAAAGACTTATTTAGTCCCTCGAACTACGCTACTTTCACCCCTAGGGTAACAATGTACTATTTCAAAAACACATTTATCTACTAAAAAACTTGTAACTACTAGCTGAACTTATGGCTTCGCACACATGAAATTAGATTTTTAATGTTTAAACATCGCAGCATGGTTGTCTCGTCGACAGTAGTTATGCAAAGTATGGCTCTTTATGGTAATGCTCCGTTCTCGTTGAGCAGTCAAACTGGACCCCCACCCCCGTACATTAATCTCTATAATTTCTATACATATAAAGGCAACTATTTCAGTATATTTTGTAACTAACTACCCGGGCAAATCGTAACCGCCAAACTTCCTGATATTTGGCTTCTACGATTGGTCTGGCTGCTAACAAGCAAGTGTTTAAATCAAGACTACAGACTATTTCAATTTCATTTTATTTATAATAGTAAAAGTTTTTACACCTTGGACTAAATATAGCTGTCAAAATGATACCCTTTCGTTGTACATTGAACGACAATAAGCTAATTGAAATGCTGAGAAAATAATAAAGGTAATTCTATATTATATTTACCTTATGTTTAATGTTAATTTTGTACCTAAACTTCCAATATATAGTGTTTATATAATATTATATATCAAAAAGAGGTTCAACTTTACGATATTAATAGCCAGGCGTGTTTGAAGCCAAATTTTACCGGCAAGTTGCGGTTTTACAACCAGCTCGTAACTAGTGTATAGCATCATATCAATTTAATTTAGAGTGCTGTACTACAGAAAATACTTAAGGTATGAATAGCGCAGCGCAGAAACAATGGCGGAAAACGCCATGGGGGGTTTTGCCAGAAAACTTAAAATTAAACTGTTCTGAAAAACATAATATAAAATAGCGGTTCACTTTCCTATTTTCGGACAGAATTACTGGACTATTATTATTAATCTAAGAATCAGAATTATTAATATTCAAGAGACGACCTCTGTGGGATACTGTTGCTCATTCACGCGGCGCTAGCCAACCTTATTTGAAGATTCGTGACTTCGCTTAACGACTGTTGTGTGATGAACTGATGAATTAGGAACAGGACTGCTTTTGAGGTTTTAAATTTTCCCGAAAGGATCCCAAAATATACTGTATTATTTCACATACAGACACCGAAGATCAGTTATGCATTAAAATTGAAAATGTGATGAGCTTAGTGCCAAATATTTATAAGATTTCAGTAAGACTGTAAACCCTTCGTCTCAACAATATATTTTGCGATAAACACACGAGACAGCCAGATTGTAATGTAACCATGATAAGAATCTGGAAATACACTTGATAAAACATTTTGCCCAGTAATTATTATCCGTCTTTTGAACGCAGCAAAGTAAGAAGGCAAACTGCCGCGAAGTACCGCCGTTTATTACATATAGGATTACCGATCCTTGAGCTACATCAAATACCAAAGAGTTTCACTCCTCATTGAAAAAAATTGCAAGACTACCAGCACGTTCGGGACGAAAATGCGAAATATAATACCACTTAGTACTTTTAGTTTCGTTTGGTTATCTTAATGCAATTACTACCTCCCCTTTTTTTGTGTAGGCGTGAAAAAATGTACCTCACCGCACACCCCGTCGTTCGGGGCTACGAACAGGGTAGTGTGGGGCCCTCACCCACTAAAGAAACCCGCCGTGTGCCGTCTCTCCGCCTTTATTAGCGGGCCACTGGAACTATGTTACATTCCTTCGGTGGTATTCCGCTACCTCCCCTGGCAATAATCGATAACACTTAATTTGCCGTTCATCCACCACAAAAATGTATGATTACAGAAGTTGTATACCGTATAATTGTAAAATTAGAATGATCCTAATGTTACCTATTAAACAACTATAAACACTACCATTCAAATGTTAAAGTAAAGGTAACAACATTTATTAGATACAACAAACAAGTCTTAAGTCTGACCCAGTTCTGTCGCGGACCAACAATTAGTATGAATAATTAACAGAAGCCAATCCCAACGTCAATATGGTTTCAGTAGAGTTAGAAATTGAATTGAGACCTTTTGCAAGAAATGCTTGCCAGTTCGGATATCGACTAAAATTACAAGAAAGATTTTCTGGGAATTCGAATTTTTTAATTGGAATACTATCGCAATTTCAGTAGTTAACGTTAAATTGACACAGGATAAGGCCTGTATAATCTCAGGCAACTGTGTATAAGATTACAATAAAATATACGTATCTGGTGTTACTCAATATACGGACAATAACTCATTTATCAGTGAACGAGCTTCTCATTTGTAAAAGCAATAACTCAAAAAAAATATTTAGGAACCACCTTAAACATAGTTTTAATTAATAAATAATGACGCAATATCCGAAAACCTCTTGCCGCCCTTTACTAAACGATTATGCAGTTATAATTTGTGGTAACTCGCCTACGTACATGTCATGCGTAGGTGGAGAATAATATATAATAATTCTACTTAAACTTACTCTAAGTATTATATGAGAAATAGTCTACGCTTTTAGAGGTTCCATACAACCTATCTATGAATTTATTGCACGACTCGATCCAGAACGTAATTTTATTTTCATAGCGGCAAAACTAGCGGTAAAAATGTTAAAAGATAGTTTTTAAACATATAGGCCACCCCGAAAGAGCACCACAGCGAATGGCCCTGTGCCGCCTACAACCCCCTGGGGAGGATAATTGCTCTCTTGAGGTTTTATAGATTTATTACAAGTTTTCTTTCTGTAGTATCTTAAGAACCAGGTGCTCAAATCGGACAGAAAATTCAATATAGGCTTCCAATAAAAATAAAGGTTATTAGCGTGTCAAGGCAATATTTATTCGATTGTTAATATCGATCGACCTAGTTGTTATTTACAGACACGGAATCTACGCAAATCTCTTAGCTACAAAAAAGTTATATTAATGGCGATTTTCACTACATTCTGCCGGCGACTGTGTCCGCGTTGACTTCAGAACGTAAACATGTCTATGACATAACTCTAAGCAAAAATTGCAATCCCACAGGAACCATCCATTTTTTCGGGATAAAATATAGCCTCCTTGGCTCCAGACTATATCAATGCAGAATTTCATGATGATCTGTTCAGTAGTTACGGTGGTAAAGCGTTACAAACAAACAAACGCCTCTTCGCGTTTGTAATATTAATAAGGATTTCTATTCGAGAGTTAATGGTTAAAACAAGTTCTTGGTTTTAAAGAAAACACCACACAAAATTTATTATCTATACAAGCCATTTTTAAAATAGCCTAGCCTTAGGCCACGTGGGCGGTGTTTGTGTAAGAAGTCAGGGGGGTTAGACGGAATCTCATATCTCACATGACGATCGTATCGTGATCACTGTGATTGTTTGAGAGATCATCGTGATTGGCCAACGGATTATTGCGACATCACGCGTCTGTTTCTCTACCAATCACAAGCGAGTCGATACGATGTCGATTGTGATATATGAGATTCCGTCTAACCCACGGAGCTCATATACCCCAGTATTAACTTTTATTCCTATTTGAAAAAGTCAGGGGTGCGTTGCGTACCACTTAAGTAATGTAACATAGTTCCAGTAGCCCGCCAACAAAGGCGGAGAGACGGCACACGGTGGGTTTATTTAGTGGATGAGGGCCCCACACTACCCTGTTCGTTGCCCCGAACGACGGGGTGTGCGGATAGGAATATTTTTTACCATATTATCTCCGCTCGTCTCCACGCAGTCGTCTGCCGCCTTATAATTAAAATTGTTTAGAGAAATTTTAATTACGGTTTAGTAGTAAGCAATTATAATGTAAATAGTTATGAAAGCTTCCTGTGGACTCGGTATCAGCTTATAATTAAGTTGTTATTAAATAATTACTTCCATCTACCAATGGGGTTAATCTTGGGAAACATAATCTAACGGTATCCACTTACAATTGGTTTTACAATAAACTTCTACATTTCGCTTGTGAGTTTGCTATCGCAAAGGAAAAACGCCAATTTTGTATAAAATTCTTTTTAGTGGATGTCTGCGCTGATAAAGTAATAACCATATTAAACTAGCTGACCCTTCTTTTTTTTAGTTAGGGCGGCAAAAATGTATCCTAACCGCACACCCTGTCGTTCTGGGCAACGAATAGGATAGTGTGGGGCTCTCACCCATTCAATAAACCCGCCGTGTGCCATCTCTCCACCTTTATTGGCGGGCCACTGGAATCATATTACGTTCCTTCAGTGGTAAACTAGCTGACCCAGCAGCCGTTGTCCTATCTTAGCTATGAATATTTAGTTACTTGCGAACTGTCAAACGCGTGAAGTTAAAATCGTCATTAAGTTTTCAGATTTTTTCCAATTTTCTGCTCTCGCTCTTCGAGCGCGCGGTTGCCTCGTCCTGGGCCCATATCCGGGACTTGGCTCCGCTGCACGCGCGAGCATCGCGTCGCTCACCTTTTTTTAATTTTAGGTGGCCAAAAATGTGCTACCGCACACCCCGCTGCCCGGGGAGACAACGGGGTAGTGGGGGCATCGCTCACCTAGGACAACGGGATAGCAAACCTTTTTAGAAGGCGAACACTAACTTATCTTACCTTAGAGGTCTTATTTTCAGTCGTAGAACAATTTAACTTAATTGACTGGAGATTTGCGCTTACCTGTAAAAAAAAGGATACATTTAAAACATTGTCCCAAATTTATATTTACGAGTAATCTGATATTTTCTATGCTTAATCATTAGGTAAAATATCAATAAAATTCAATGCTTCAAAAGTATTAATAATTAACTGTGTCACCAAAAAGTAGCTTTATTAAAATAGATGACATTATTTAGTTAGATCATGTATTTGTATTATCACCACAGTTAAGTTTTATTTTTATAGCTACTAGCGACTTTGTCCACGTCGAAAATAGTTATTTTATTTTTTGTCTAACTCTACATATTGTTTTCCAAAATAAGTCATCTCAAAAAAATAATTTCAAATTTATTTTTATTATAATTTAAATTTATGAACCACAGCAGATATGGACAAAAGTTTAAGAACAGTTCTAAAGTGTAATCGTATTTTATCGCACCGTTTTCATTGTGTATTCACAAAGTTATTGTATTAGATGTATATTAGAGCATTTTTGTATGCTTAGCTTATAAATATATCATATATCATTTTATTGTTATTTTAGATTAGATATTACATTGCACTCTGATACGTTCTCATAAGGCGTTACCACAAATACACGACTGTAAAAGTTCAATTTTATTTGCTAAACATAAAATTAAGGCACATATAGGCTAACTCTTACGCTGAGCAAAAAAATTTTTCACTTTATATAACTACTCACAAAATATAACACCTAAATAATGTGTGTTTGTGCTATATTATTTATGTATTTATTATGCACAATGTGATAATAACATTTGCATTGACGTCATGACAATTCGTGCCATAAATTAACTTCTCATTTACGTTTGTATTCAGTGTCGGAAAAATGCTAATTTATTTATTTTAAAGTGTACAAAATTGTCTTCTGAAGCCAATTGGGCACATATTAAACAATTATTTGTTAAACACAAAGTGAAAATTAATGTATAGTGCTAAGCATGTCAAATGCTAAAAATATATATAAAAATATCTAAATAATTATTTGTTATTAGATTATTCATTATTTTTATTACTATCGAGAATGCTCCATATAAGGATTTGATGGAACATTTGGTTTGAGTATTATTTAGTAGTATTATTTTATTAGATTCAACTTAGTCGGTAAAACATACTATAAAAAGAGTAGATATTAGTTATTAATTAAAGTTTATTTATTCCTTATTCTTACTTAATATTATAAGCGCGAAAGTGAGTTTGCTTACACGCCCTAATTAATGAACATCATGAAATTCTGCATACATATAGACGGGGCGTCGTAGCGTAGTCGGTAGTGTAACCGACTTCCGAGCCCGAGGTCGTGGGTTCGATTCCCACTCAGGACAATTATTTGTGTGATGAACACAGATATTTGTACTGCGTTTGGGTGTTTTCTATTATGTGTATGTATTTACAAAAAAAAAGTAGTATATTTATTATATTTTGCGTTTTGGCTGTAGCAGGAGATAGCCGTTTATATTTCATTTCATATCTGTGAAATGAATTGGTGAGCAGCGGCTTGACAATACACTCGGTATAGTCGAGTCCATGGGCGACGGTTACCATTTACCCTCAGATGGACCGCGGCTCGTCTGCCACTAAATGCAATAAAAAAAAACGTAAAGTGGAGCCCAAAAAAGGACTTCATCCCGGAAAATGTATGGTTCCCGTAGGATAGCTATTTTTACATAGACATAATTCATGTGTTGTAGGACAACTGGCTATCTTAGGACAAGACCGGAGTCAGATTTTTTTATTAAGGACCTGTAGTTGCTGGTAGAATCTACATAGTAGGTATATAAATAGTTTAACAAGGTTAGGACCTTTATAACATCGTGGGATGTGCTATATCCCATCATTATAAATCACAACATTTGTATAGCATTTTATACTGTATAATAAAAAGTGTTTGTTTATATATTTTTTATATATCTAAGATTACACAAGGCACTAAGGTGTGAATTATATGAAATAACAAGGCAAAGTGTTACTTTATAATACAATTAAGGTACCAAGTGTGGGAGGGCAGAACTGACCATAAAGGCTTACATAAAATTTCGATAACAGTGTGCAAGATGATTTATGTGAGTATAATAACATAACAACTCAAATACTTAATAATATTGTATAATCACATATATTATTGGTATTTTGACAATAAGTTTTGAACGCCACCTTTCATATACTTGTTTCTTGGTGTCATTAAACATACTTTCTGAACAGTTCACGGTCAAGTCAATGCCAGCTTTCTAAGTCTTTTATTTTTTTTTAAATTCTGCGTAATTGTTTTACGCCCATATGCGACCCTACCATTTAATTTAATTTCAATCTAAAGTAACATACGGTTGTGACGTCATATCCGTGATTAGATGTGTAACAATTCTTGCCCTCTGGTGTCTTCAATCGCGATATCTGTCGTTTTACTCCTAACCTACTCAGAGTGTTAATCTTACCTATTACGACAAACCGAGACATTCACAATTAGAAACAGATCAATTTTTACCTGAACAGAAGCCCTCTGAGAGACAGGTGACGTCGGTGTTCTCGGTGACGGCGGATCCACCCTATGTTCGGCCAGAACTCTGTGTTCATGTTTCCCAACAACAGAATTCTTGACTCGCTCCATTCTCGCTTGAATCGCCTTCCTAGTGATCATCTTCGATTTCTCTTCACCTTTATTACCGCCATCAGCCAACTTTCTCATAAGTCTGGCAGTGGCAGCGACGGATTGCTGAGTGTCGGAATTCGTTCTCGCCAGTCGTGTAGCCTGTCGAGGTACTGGAGTAGCTCCTCCAGTGCTACTGCGAGTACTTTCATTTCTATTGAACGCAGCGACATCATGTTCCGTATCGGAGTCAGCGGGAAGATAACCACCACCACCTACTGAAGACACACCAGTACGTAGAAGATTCTCGTGTTCAGCGTATCTTACTCTTTCGTCAACTGCTACGGTGCCATTCTGTGCTCTTTCGAGTCCCTTTTCCATTTCACCGATTTGACGCTCCAGTTTTCGAAGAACATCGTCTGAAGGTGCAGCTGGTGCATTGTCGTCTAAAGGATCGGGAGACTGGAATGATTTTAAGTGAATTGGATGAGCCCTATTAATTTCTAATCGTTTCGGAGCTATCCCAGACGAAGTAACTTCGTAGTGGGTTCGTTGCGGCGTTCGTTCCAACATAGCTAAGGACACTGGTGATGGTGGTGGTGCCCCGTTGACGCTCGGCTCCTTTCCGTCCGGAGCGGGTGATACCCTCGGAGCTCGGAAGCTCTTTCTCATGAAATCCTCACGTGTCAATTTCTTCTCCATTTTAGTCTGAGGTCATTTCACTGGTACTATCACTAGTGCATAATATTATATATGTCTATCACAGTTATTGATCACTTTCTACTTTTAGTATTGGAATTGTAAATATAAATCTGTAAATAAGATAAAGAATAAATAACGCACCTAGTCCACATATAGAAACGCCCTTCGAATTTCGATAAGATACGAACTGACAATGACATCACAATCTGGTTAAAGCCTGCTTTATCGAACAATTTAATGATAAAGCATTATATATGAAACATACCACAAAGGTTATAAAACTAAAAAGATCAATAGTGACGTCACTATATCAAAACTCATACAAAATTTAGAAGTGACGCACATTGTGAGACTGAACCTTCTAATAACGCCCTAGTAGACTCACAATCAATGGAATACTTAATTTGATAGACAGAACTTGGCTTTGGAGCTGAAGATACAGAGTCGGGTCGAATATTGAAAGAAATATAATAAAAACAAATTTTTTTTGACCCTTCGAATATTTGAACGAAAATAACTTGAACTCATTGCACAAGTTATTTATATTAACAAAAAATAAAATTATTGACTAAACGGGTTCGTCATTACGAAAAATCTAAATAGAACGAATGTTCGGCAAAATTTAAACCCTTAAAGACCTTAACGTCTGAAGTTTAATTCAAAGGGTCTGAAGTTTAAATCAATATAAGTAGTAAATTATAGCCACTAGGAAATAGAAAGTAAGCCATTCAAAATTAAAAAAACTTTGTAACAACAATCATAATAGAAATAATTAAGCTGATTAAGATTTTAAATAAATAATTGTACAACTTAAATGAGCATGCTTTATGCTAAACAACAATGAACTTCAGTTTCTAATCGTAGGTAAACAATGAACTTCAGTTTCTAATCGTAGATACTAATCCTTGAGAATTTCAGCAACAAACTTTAATGACACACACTAAACCAAAACAAAAATTGGTCCAAAAACCAATGAAAATTGGGTTGTGCATAAATTCTCAAAACAATAATAAGAAAACTCTTTGATTCGATATGAATCGATTAACTACATTGTCTTCAGTGGCTTTGTATTTAGATAGCATTAAGTAAAGATGACACGGCGGACGCTATGGAGATTTATACTAACAATTATGCAAATTTAATGTAACATGGTTAGGATTAGTGCAAGAGCACCTGTCATATCTTTAGCTCGGGGGGAAGCAGTGGACAGCAGAAAACCTTTTTATAACAAGTGGCAAACAGTTATTAACCGACATGAGTCTATGTATGTATATATGTGTGTACATAATTGTACTAGATGAGTCGTAAAAAATCGTAACTAATCTATTAGTAGCGACTAAGAAATAATCTTCTAACTGGAATAATCATATTATTTAGAAACACAGTTTCCGAGAACCAAAAGGAATGCAAAACAGTTCTACGCTAGAAACATTCCGCTGTACGTTGGGGCGAGACGGGTGGATAGATCCATCTGGAAAGAAAGAGACAAAACATAGTTAATGTAGGGCCGTACATGTTCACCGTTCACCATAACCACTGTAGCGACACAAAGCTGCGGCAATACCTGAAAGAGATGCTAATACCTCCACCGACACTTGAATCAACACACAAGAAGCAACGACACAGGACAATAAATCGATACTGTTTTAAAATATATTGTATTAGGACGGTATCCAGGAGATGCAGGTTCAAATCCTGCTCGTGACTGTTATTTTCGATTTCACATTTTTAACTTTGTGTTTAATGTATAGTGCTGAGCATGTAAAATACTAAAAATATATATAAAAATATCAAAATATTTATAGGGTTTGCGTCATTATTAGGTAAAATCTTAATTGTAAAATTAAGTTTACCTGGTCGGTATAATATATGAAAATACTTCCGACAGATGGTGCAGGCGTCACCTAAAGACGTTAAGTATGAATGTGTTATCGAAATTAGCAGTCAGGAGCAATTGTCACGATGGCTGAATTGGCAAAGCATCTGGACGGTATCCAGGAGATGCAGGTTCAAATCCTGCTCGTGACTGTTATTTTCGATTTCACATTTTTCACTTTGTGTTTAATGTATAGTGCTATGCATGTAAAATGCTAAAAATATATATAAAAATATCTAAATATATATTGTATTTAAGTTTCGAAACAATAAAGTACTGGTAGTTTAAGGTGCAAGTTGCTTTGAATTGTTTACGCTGCAATACAGTGTTGCAGTATTGAGTGTTATGAACGCGCCATGATTCAACAATTAGGTAAGATTACAGCTAAAAGCTAATAGGTGAAGTGGTGAATTATTTTTATGTCATATCAAGGATGTTATTTACTATTCTTGTCCCAATATATAATTGCGATCCTATCTTGTATTTTAGTTAAAATTAGCTCTGCTTGTGGAATTTCTAAAATAAAGTTACTCCTTATAACATCAGCTAACCTATCTTATAACATCAGATAATTTATCTGCCAGTGATATTCCCTCTCACATCAGTGTAGCCGTTTCGGAAATTAAGCGGAACAAACAGTCAAAAACATTAAAAATGGTATTTTGTTAGAGATAACGTATAATATATACTTTACTAGTATGCTAACATCTAATCGCTACAGTCTTCGTCAAAGAATTTCGTTCTTTATTTCGTAACAAATTTAACGTTTTTTATACAATATTTCGATGATGCTCGTTTAATGTTACTAGATTTATTTATTTCATGCAGTGTATATAAAAATATAAAGAGAGGGAGGAAGCAAATGAAATATAAAAAGGACTCTTTAATAGAGCAACTACGCCTAAACACATGCCAACAAACCGCTTAAAAATCTGTTATGAAATGCAACGTGCTATTAAGAACAGTACTCAATAGTCGCGAGCCTTGAACAGTCGTCACGACAATTGAACATATGGCAAGCATAATTACTCATGACTCACGTGTTTATGCTTCAAGTAAGCCAGATCGGACTGTGTCCAAATAATTACAGTATAAGACTGGAATAAAGAATATTTCACTTCCTTTCACCTTGAAGATACTTTTACCAACACACACATTAAATTAGACCGTTATTGTCTTAAGAAACAGCCGCATTAAAAATGCAATTGTTTTAAACCTCAATCAGTTTAAGTCTCATCCAAAAAAATGTGTTTGCGATGTAAACACATTTTCAAGATAAATAAAAAAATATTGTTAATCAGCTCTGAAGTTATCAGAGCATCATCATAGACATTTAAATATCTTCGTGGAAACTGTATCTAATAATGTTTGTATACCGTTTAATTAATTACATTTAATATCTTCACTTTTTGAGCTGTATTTAAGCACTTGACATGCTCAGATACTTTAAAGTACAAATTATTTGTGAATGTGGAAAAAGACAAATGTGATGTGGAGATTGGGTATGGCCGAAGGTCAGTGCGATAGCTCAGCGGCTTAGAGCACTTCCCCGGTTTGGAAGGGACGGAGTTCAATTCCCGCTCGCACTAAAGTTCTCTTTTTCCACATTCACAAATAATTTGTACTTTATCTTTACTTTACTATTACTATTCAACATTACATTTTATTTCATATAACTAAATTCCAAAACTGCATAATAAACTAGAATAGTTAAACGACATGACATTACTGTGTCGTTCTTGAGCACTAAAATCCACTATCGCGGTTTTTTTTAATTATTACGAAACGTAATAATATATTACGTTACCAACAGCAGTTTGCCAGAGTAATAACGTTAGCTATTAGAAAATAAAAGTTTCACAATTATGCAATGTTGTGTGAATCATTTTTTTTACCTAGTTTGCTCGATGTAAATACGAGTGTGCTCGTCATTTTTATAGCATTTATTCCAGACGGAGTAAGCAGGCGTAAAATACACACACATTTCTCTTATTAACTAACGGGGCACAGTCATAATGTTATTGAGAATTTCCTGATGGAAAAATTATTTTACCTTTTGCACGAGTATTCGTACCCGACACCTTTAAAATTCTGGATTTAAATCAACGCATCAGCTTGTTACCTTGTTCTTCTAAAGAATATAGCTAAAGATTTAATAGTTTTAATAATAAGTATTCTTCATCTTCCAATTATTGCTAATGTTCAACAACTGACCTCGATTAACGTGGTTAATAGTGAATGTTGAGCTTTTTCAGGTCGTATTTGATATAATTTATATTCCTAATTTATATATATATGTCAACAAAAACAAATTTTATCCATTAATACTTTCATAGCAAAAGAAACACAATGATTTATTAAAGTAAATGAAATTTACAACACACACCGTTTATTCGGAGTGCTAAATCACTCAAATCGGAACACCATCCATTCAATCGGCCGGTTATATTTATCGCGCGAGTCGAAAATAGCCTAAACGTTACTAAAAATACACCTAAGATTAATCAACATCTATTATTAGGTTCAAACTTGGCATGCCGTGAACCTGTTCAGCGATAACATGGAACTTCTGATGATTATATCGCGCCATTAACCTTTGTTTTGGCATTTTAGTGAACTTTCACCTCTGGTAATTTTGAGGCACGAAATTTAAACTACGTGTAATTCGATTTGTTTCCTTATTTAAAAGAGAGCATACATTCTGGAAACGAAAAGATACACTTATTTACCCTTACCATATAAAAAGTTTGCAATAATCACTCGTCTGTGACATATTTATATTCTCATGTGAAACTTTTACTTATGTATATTGTTAGACTACGTAATGCTTAATATGTCTAGCGCACTTAGCATTCCTTCTTATACCAGATCATTAATCAGAACATATAGGTGTCTATGTAATTATTACTCTAACGTAAAAATAAAATATTTGCACACTAATTTTGGTGACGGTATTTAGATATCTTCTAATCCTATATAAAATTCTAGTGTCACAGTTTTAGTGTTCATACTCCTCCGGTTTGACCGATTTTGATGAAATTTTATATGTATATTCAGTAGGTATGAGAATAGGTTTATAACTAATTTTTATACCCCTAAGTGTTAAGGGTAGCTCACCCCACAAAAATTTTTTTTCACGTTTTGGACCAAATTATTTATTTTTATTTTATTATGATTTAGCATTAAAAAATACATAAGTACTACTTTAAATTTTCACCCTTCTACTGATAACGTAGAAATAATTTATATGGTAAAACAACGTTTGCTGGGTCAGCTAGTTTTTATATATGTATATTTTTAGCATTTGACATGCTTAGCCATATAAATTAACACAAAATGTGAAAATGTGAAATCGAAAATAACAGTCACAAGCAGGATTTGAACCTGCATCTCCTGGATACCGTCCAGATGCTTAGCTCGGTATAATGTATGCAAATACTTCCGACAGATGGCGCAGGCATCACCTAAGACGATATGTATGAATGTGTTATCGAAATTAGCTGTCCTGAGCAATTGTCACGATGGCTGAATTAGCAAAGCATCTGGACGGTATCCAGGAGAATGATGCAGGTTCAAATCCTGCTCGTGACTGTTATTTTCGATTTCACATTCCACACTTTGTGTTAATTTGCTGACGGTGTTCAGAATGATTTCATTATAAGTTTAGCTAAATATAAGCATATGTAACAACTACGCTAGAATATTGCGAAGTTTAACCACAAAGGGGGTTGCGGGTTATACCAACTAATAACTAAGCGATCTGTCGAAAGAAACTTCTTATTGTAATTAATCATGTGGACATTTTTGATCGATTGATTCAATTATCCGATTAGTAAAATAATAATTCGTTTTAGTTTTTTATCAATTGATCTTAGAGAAATTGTAATGTTTATATTGAAACGAGAATTGCGGTTCAAAGTAAATTGGTAGCTAAAAGTAGAGATTTTACGGAATTTACTAACAAACGAAGGGAACGTTCGCAAAGAATTTATTTTATTGAATAATTTTGTTTCGGAAGCTGGATATACGAATTCTCGTGTTTACACACTTCATTCCCCATAACACTCCAATGAATATTATAGATAGATCTCAATAGAAAAGCTGTTTATGGAATAGAAGAGATCTAACATCATTTTGGCGCTTGGTGTAGCAAAAGATTTAGAATACCAGAAATTGCTTCTCTCCAATGTTTTACGGGGATAATATTATAGATATTATGAAATCAATCTATTAATTGTGAATGTATGGTACCTTATTGCATTTTTAATATTCATCTTTTTACCCATACGCCCATGAAAATACTGTTGCATAAGAAAATATACTCTATTCCGAATAGTGACAAAAAACTTTATGACCTGATAATATTCCCAATTCTGGACAGTATTACACTTGTTTTCATTTCAAAGTTTTATCTGGCGACACAATCATCATTTCCAAAACTCTAAAGTTTAATAAGCCAAATTGAACAAGTACGTTTGAGTCGGTTCAGCGTGAGTTCGCAATTAATCGCATTTTGTATTGTAGGCCGTGTGGGGCCAGCTTTAAATTGTCCCACTCCTCTCTACCCATGGGAGTCGTAAGAGCCGACTGAAGGAAAACGGGGGGAGTGGGCAGCAGCACTCCTTCGAGTATTAACAACATCCACTGCGATCGCCAACCCGCCTGCCAAGCGTGGCGATTACGGCACTATCCCCCATTCATGGGGAGGCCTATGTCCAGCAGTGGACTTTAAAAGGCTGATGGATGGATGGATGTATGGATGGATGGATGGATGGATGGATGGATGGATAGATGGATGGATGGATGGATGTATTTGTATTGAGCGGCTTCAGCAATTCCGTCTGACACATTGGAGTTGATCATAGACGATATAACAGGTACGGCGAGACTAAACTGCTTATGTATTTTAAGCCTAATAAGGTCAAAATCCGTTCCAAATTATATTTTTGTTATTTCTCGTTCTGAATAGTGTTCAGAGTCAGACAGGCTACCATGAGTTTCGAGAACCAAGTCTGTTATTATACACAAGGCCTATTTCCCTCAGTGTCTATCCACAGTACTTCCTAGCGAGCAGTCTCAGGTTCCCCAGCTTCAAATAACTGTACGTAATACAAGTACAACCCTTTGTCTACAAACACCACGAAGTAATCAGCGTACTAGTCAGTAGCTATATCTAAAACATAAGGTTTATTTTTGTTTGCGCGTGGTGTATAGTTGAATAGTTTGCGTGGACCACAAGCTTCCGCCATTGTGTTCGTATCTGCTTGCATAGAACTGTAGGATTCTATTCTTATAACGTAAGTCTCGATGCTATAGCGCTGCGTGTTGATTCTTCGTTCTCTCACTCAATAAACTGGCGGAATATTCTGGAATTGTTGCAATACTTCAAGATTCCATTTATAGATTACCGTGCTACAAAGTCAAGCAGACTTGTTTTGTTGACCGTGATCATTTGCTTCAATTCATTTATCGCCCTACTTATTTTTTGTAAGTGTAGTATGTACTCGTATTCTATCAAATATCGTAATAGGGACTACATTTTAACAATAAATAGCCAAACATTTGTATTACACAAGTCCTCAAAAAATAAACCTGTTCTCAATAAATCTTTAGGTGTTTTATTTGTATTTATAATAGTAACCCAACACAGTATCCTAAAAATATCTGCACCAAATTGCTGATTTAGCTGATTCGATCCGGAGTACTATATAACTACAACCAGCAAAAGCGCACTAGAAAAATAAATTTTGTGTTAGTATTTTTAATGACTTTGACGGGCCTCTCTCCTGGCGTGGTCGGTAGTGTAACCGACTTCCGTGCACGAGGTCGTGGGTTCGACTCCCACTCAGGACAATTATTTGTGTGATGAACACAGATAATTGCAATGCGTCTGGGTGTTTTCTATCTATGATATGTATGTATTAACAAAAAAAAAAGTAGTTTATGTATTATATCCGTAATCTGGCACCCATAGCACAAGCGTTAAGCTTAGTTTGGGACCAGAGGACGTTGTGTGAAAATGTCCGTGAATATTTATTTATTAATGCTTTAGCATATTATCTACCTCCACATGTGTTAACCAATTTACCACCGAACTCTACTTCAACAAATGTAAATGAATGATCATACGTCTAAAGTTTTGACGGTATTCTGACACAGCAGAGACGGCTACACGCTTTTGTATAAAGGTAGGCAATATACTGTTTTATTCACGTGCAACAATAAACTATTCTGGCGGATACAATAGTGTTGTACCCTCCGCTCAGTGCTCTAACAGCTATATTGTGATAAATATGCAGGTTACTAGCGGACCAGGAGTTGTCCTGTCTGAATATTGGTATTTCGTTTGGATGGAGTAATTTATTTCAGCTACTAACGATACTATTTCATTGAATGATTATGTATAGAAACCAATCATACTACTAATGTATCGGACACGATTTGTAGAAATAAGCCAACGTAAATAAATTATAGATTTATTATCGCTTATGGTGGCAAGCCATGGCTGATGTGATAGTAAGTACTAACCACCACTTACTAACTTAACAAACTAGCTGGTACTCATAAATCTTACTAAAATATCGGAATAGAAAGACAGTGGTTTTATCTAAAACAACTAAAAAAACGAAATCTTAAAAAGAAACGACTTCATGTTGCATAAATACGACATTAGCAATAAAAAAGTTGAATAATAAATTGTATCACTTCACATCATCTAATTGCTGGAATTAGCAATCCTAACAAACTAATTAAAAACCATCTGTCTGCCTTTCTAAACGACTGTTTCAGAGTAAGTACCTACATCTCGTGTCCACATACGTTGAGTTTATTTTATTTTGAATCGAACGGATTACATAATGTACAGCAAATCCTCTTAGCCAATCAAAATGCCAAAACTGATATTAAACAGGGATTAAGTCGTAACAAGAGTAATCCTAACAATCAAGTGTCATAAAATCGATACCGAAATAATATATTAGAATGTTAAATAAACCTACACGAAACCGTCTTAGGCACAATCCAGACTGAGTTTAAAATTGGCTTTGGACCGGACCGTTGGTTCGTCACTATTTGTTGGTGTCAGCTTCTGTTTGATTTTAGCTGATCCACCAATAATTACATGCGAAAGTGGAAGGATGTAGATACAGGGGGAGACCGAGACTCACCAACCTAGACCCAATCGGTCATGTATGGAAGGTGGAGTCAGAAGTCGCCGAAACCGGCAAGCGTGTATGAAGAGAATTATTAATGTTGAGGAAGCGAGCGATGTATGCAAGAATAGAGCCTTTTGACACTCTGTTCTCTCTGCCTACCCCGCAAGGGAGATGGCATGATGATGAGTAAGTAAGTATATTTACATGGAGGGACTGCCTATCTGACCTCAGGGGACAACTAGCGACCTCAGAATAAGACCGGAGTAAGATTCTTTATTCACGACTGCGACGACCACATTTGGTATTTGGGACCCACTGCTTAACGTGCCTTCCGAAGCAAAGGAGGTCAAATGGCCACAAATAGTGGTTCACTTTTGGTCCCACAGCTGATTGTCAGCTGAGCGTAAGTTTCTTAACCTTGTGAATCATTCAAACTGCAATTAGTGCACAACTAGGGTATCCTAGTACGTATGTACCACCTCTGCTCTGAATTGAAATATCCTTACTAATATATAATCGATGCGAAAGTTTTGTTTAATTGTTTATTCGTTTATTGCGGTTTATGGCCGTACTTACTGAACCAATCATCATGAATACACGTAGTCTGTAGCCCAGAAAAGGACATAGGGTGCTTTTCATCCCGAAAAAACTAACAGTTTTCAAGAGATAAGCTATTCTTAAATAGACAATGAATGGAACATAGAGTAAAATATTTACAGACTTAAGTCCAGGCAGACATAGTCGCGGGAAGAATCTAGTTTTATATACATTTAGCACTGGATGTTGGCACAGCCCAATACGTAGATGTCATTGGAGAGAAATATATCTATAATGACAGGTAATTGGGCAAACCTGCCAGACTTTGTAAAAGGCTACAATCTGTAAAAACATTGCCGCTTTATTTACTTGTCTCAAAAGAAAAATTAAACAAAGATGGAAATTTTGAAATAAAACTACGTTTACGGAATCTATCGCGTTTACTTGACTTTTATACTATCCCGACGTTTCGAATACTTTACAGCATTCATGATCACGGGTGGACTTAGATGGCAGATGTCCAAAGCTGAAATGTTGTTTCTTTACAAATTTTTGGTTTATTTATTTCAACCCACATAATATTCGTTTAGAAACACAATTAAAAATATCTACTCTAAGATTTATGCTTACAATGTATGAGATTTTAAGCTAGTGTAATAAAATTAGTGTAATAAAATTAGTATAATACTCCTTTAAGTTTTAAAAATGTTTGTTTATATTTAGTGCTTCAAAATGGAAATGGTCCATTCAATGAAACAAAAGATATTCTTATTTTTTTTTTGTGTGTAAAACATTTGCAAATGAAATACATAATAAGTTATACTAGACATAAAGATTGTTTTGTTCAAGTTTCCCACGAGTCAACTGTAAAAATGCAAAAATGTGAAATAGGATACATAAGCCTAGCAGCGATTGAATCACATTAACGATTCCGCACGTAAAAACACAAATTTAAACCAAAACTAAAATCAGAACTATATTTTTACATTGGAACAGTACTTAAATGTAAGAAGATTAAATCTTAACAGTATAAAACATTGTCAACGAGAGCTTAATAAGGTTGCATGAGTAAAAAAGATTGACAAAACGAAGGCTTCAACAAAAACGAGTGCAAACCGGTCCTCGTCGTTTAAACGAAATAGTGGAGTTGGTGACTCATCACGGCGAATTTTGCATCGAAACGATCAACCAGCATAACTTATATCATGCGAAGCCAATTCTGAAGTGCTTTACACTAAGTTATCTCAAGTTTACACAAGCCAGCAAACGAAACTATATTAGATAAAGTAGTAATTATTGGTTGAATTTATAATGACTAATGATAATTATACAATTATTAAACATATGGCACATATGATATTAAAATATACTTGATCATTAAGCTTGTAAGAGTTGATATAAATAGCTTGAAGATGCAAAATAGTGTTTCATACAATCTGTCGACATAATATTCGATATCGATATTTTCATAAAAGATGTTTGAGGCACCTGACGTGTACAAGCTGTACGCCAATGACGATAAAGAAGGCAATACATCTACACGACGACGACCCCGTCAAAGCGGTCATTGCTTAGTCACACATCATACAAAAAATTAAGAAAGGATTTTCATTATAACACTTACAATTTTTAAGTGACTAAACGACGGTATGTACTCGTGTGTTACCAAAGATTATACGACACCCGTGGGAAAGAATGGGGTGGTGACACTTGTGTTCATAGTCCATCACCACACAGACCAGAGTTATATTATGTAAAGTGTCGATTACATGTTAATTTAAATAAAACATAGCAATACAGGCTAATTCCATTAATTCGACTTTTTTTAACTGAATAAACAATGCAAACGGTAAGTACGGGTTACGTAAAGTCTGTAGGAATATTTAGACTTCAGTGATGTCGAATTGTTACCGCTACACTCGATATTTTATGGTTTAGACCACAGTGTTGAGAAGCGCGGCAAAAGCATGACTCATAAGCGTCGACGCTAGAGTCGCTCTCCGTCTCTCTCTAAACGAGTATTGAGTGTCGTCGTCGCGCTCTGACACGTCGAATTTATCGTCAAGCACAAGGTTTTGGTAGATTTGAAAGTTCATTTCATGTTTATTGATACCTATTGCATTTTTTCACGTAACATACAAGTTATAGACGTTGTTAAAGTGATAAAATATTATAGGCCAGATGGCTCACCCATTAAATAAATAAAACACAACCCAGTTTAAGACCACATAGTAAGTAATAACACATTTCAAAATAAGAAACTGTTATGGTAAAGAGATGCCAATAGCCCTCACAAGCGTGCTCTAACAACATAATCTGTTCCACGTAGCGCAATTGTGACAAAAACGAGCCGTAACTACAATAATGACAGGAAATTTATACAGCGTACATCCCCTAATTAAGCATATTTAGTTCATACTGACGACAATGCGTTTGACCCCACGTAGGACAATTACTAATTATAAAGACTATAGTTCTACTTTCATTCGGATTTAAATGTAGTGGTGTTAATTAGAGATTTCAATTTTATGCCGTAGGTTTAGAAATGACTCTAAGATCCCATACAAAAAATAATTAAAATAATCTTCAATTGTGTTAATAACAATTGGACCCCTGGGTGGCGCTACGATAGTATTACAAGATTTTTCTTTTGATTTTTGACAGAAAATTGTTTTGGCATATTAGAAAACAAACACCCCATTTTTGCCTTTAAAAAAAATATCAGAACAAAAATTCTGGACCGCTAATAGCAAAAAAGCAAAATTTCAGGCAGGCAATGTCTGCCGGACCCGCTATATATTTAATATAAACGTTGTCCCAAAATTCAACTGAGCAATGCTGCTTATATTTCGACAAATTCGTAATACAAAGTATGATCTTTAACGTATTCATGTTGTATGTTGTGTTTATACTTAGATTAAGGTTACATCGTCAAATAGTAACGACATTTAAGTTCGCATAAATCATAAATAATGACTCGTAACACGGTGTCTTCACAAAGAAAGCTGTCAAAACCATGGAGAAACGTTTGTATAAAATAAAATATAATGGCAGAGTGATATAACGCTATGTGGGACGGTGAAAGTTGACGACATTGTTTCTTGAGATAAACGGGGATTAAAACCTCTTTAGATTATAAAAGATAATTATTTTTAAGTGCATGCTTCAATTGTATATATTCAAAACACTTCATTGTAGTGCAAGTTTAGGGCGGGGAATTAATGAAACTTCAAAGTACTAGTTAGCATTTTTAAGTTGTCAGTACAGAGAAGTCTGAACAGTTTCATTCACACTAATTATTTACGCTCATTACTGAGACGAGACTGGTAGTCGTTATTACTTTAACTGACTGCAATTAAAACATCTGCAAGGATTTTTAAAACACAAGGTAGGTGAAAAAATTAGTTTACTTGAGTATTAGCGTCATTCTGAATACAAATACGTGGCAGATATTTTTCTATGAACTAATACAAATCTATATTAAATTGTCACGTAAATAAGACTATGGCGGACTAAAAACCTTATAATTGACAGAATTTTGTTTGCTGTCACAGTCTAATAAATACAGACATGCCGATCTCTGTCAACATACAATTCGTCAAGTTTAAAACATCATTTAAAAGATAATAATATTCCACAATGCCTCCATGGCAAACGAATTTCTGCGAAGAGCCACCGAGCTCATTCAATAATCCAATTAAAAATTCTAATTCATGATAATGTCATATAAGGCCATAAAAGGTGCATAGAATTTTATATGTCGCTCATTATTATAGATGATACCTAATGATTATATTTAATCATCTATACATAACTTCCCGCCGCGTCTATATGAACGCAATTAACTTAAAAACGGATGATTCATAACTTTTATGAGGAATCTGTACATAAATTAAAGTTTTGTACAAGTTGGCTAAAGTATCACGATGATCATTGAAAATGACGAAAAAAATTCATGTCGACTGAGATTAATAGAGCCATAAGAAAACAACTACCTTATGCGCGCTATACCGCAGTTATAAACTAGTAATGGATACAATATTAAGGGATAACAAATTGATTTATAGCAAATAAGTAAGTAAGAAGGACATCGAAACAGGAGTTGTTCAAGAATAAGATGGAACCAATTTTGGGAAGACTTTATCATAATGCTCTTACAGAGAGTCAAATGAATTCTGGAGATGTACACCCAATAATATACAGAATAGGTTAAATAAAAAGTAAGTAGGTAATAATAATGTATAATGAGCCCCATCATGTCAAGATTCAGATAAGTTTACCAAATTTGGCTGTCAGCGGCAATACTATAAAACTGAATCACTGTACCTTAAATGGAATTGAGAATTTTATGTATCAAACATCTGTTCGTTCTCAGTAAAAGTGATGTTTTTTTGTGGACTAATTGGCACTAAAATGGATAGAGGTATTTTAATGGTTTTTGAGAAAATTAGGAAAATATTTGCCGTTGACTTCAGAAAAACAAAAGACGTAGGTACTTTAATCAAGGCGGAGAGATGGCACACGGCGGGTTTCTTTAGTGGGTGAGGGCCCCACACTACCCTGTTCGTTGCACCGAACGACGGGGTGTGCGGTTAGGAACATTTTTTCCCGCCAAAACAAAAAAAAAAGGTACTTTAATCCATTCATTACCGACTCTTAAGTTTTCATTAAATTAAGGATGTAAGTTTGATTGTCTACATCAGTTGCCACTATAGAAATTGTAGGTATACGCTTACGTTATTATGCTTTTATTCCACTGTCGTCAAATACATACCTATATTTCATGGATTTAATCTAGCAGTTCAATTACCTCTATTACTATTTCTTGGGGATGCAGTACGTAACAATGATTTCCAAAGCACATTTTGTTGGAAAACATGTCAAATTATCAATAAAGTAAATAAAAATCCGCATGACAACATACAAAGAAGTCGCGTTTCCCGGAAACTTAGACCAAATAAAGCTAGACTAGAGATTCAAGTCAAATAGAAAGTTGGTGACATTTCTCTGGTACCGGTTGTATTTTATATGAAACTGAAGGCACATACCACATGTATGTACATATGTACATGCAATGGCAATGCTAATATTGAATACCGTCTATAACAACAATGTACTTTTATCTATATTGTTCAAAACCAGCGTGTGGAGAGATAGGAGTATGAGGAGGGAAGAATACATACATATTATCAGACACGGCCACGTGTTACTGTGACACGCATCATTATTTCGTTAATTTTGCAATTAAAAAAAATAGAAATAATCGGGATAAAAACTATCCTATACTATGTTGTTAGAACAAATAACACTTTTTGAAAAAAATAACGTTAAGATCGAATTAGTAGTTTCAGAGTTCATAGCGGACAAACGACAGTGATATGAAATTTTTATTAACTTACGATTACTTACACCTGGACAGAAAATAATTTTATTAATATATGTATAACAGATACCTAACTATTAGTAGTAATATTGCGCGGCTCAAACGTGAAAGTTTATATAAATTACATTAAATATTACTTTATTTTATTTTACAGTTGATTATAAAGTTATGTATACCTCTATATTGTATTAAAAGTTTTATAGATATCTAACGACTAATTAAGATTAGCGATAACAGTTTTGGCAGTTAATTTGAATAATTTCTTAAATTATTCTGAGAACAAGAGCAGACTTTTAGAAAATACTATTAACATTAAAAATATCAACAAATATTTTTTTTTATATTTTGTATTAAGTAAAATACTAAATTAATTACATTAGTTAACATAATCGTATATGTCAAAAAATATAATAAGGAAATAAGAATGTGTAGATCTCGTATCGTAATCTTTTAAACGGAAAGAGATTATGAAATAATGCTCTATTTGTATTTTAAGCTTTTTTATATTATATTTCTTAAAAAAAAACAAGTTTTCTGAGCGGACTTATAACATCACTTATATATGAGCACAATTTCGGACCTTGGAGTTGTAGCTCAGAGAAGCCTCCTACATATAACTGTTAGTTAAGTAACATTATATTCACTTCACAACTACCTACAGAGCTTTAATGAAATGCTTTTGGATCAGATGTGGGCGAAATGAGACACAGAGTAGCCAGTTTTATTAGAGTTTGCTAAAGCTACACATATTTTGAATGTTAAAGTATATAAACCATGGTCACGAAGCACCATTACACACCAAAATTCTATTAAGTTTACAAACATTTATCTATACTACTATAAAGCTGTAACATAGCTATGTCTTAACATTTAAGATATTTGAGAAAAATTGACTGAATTAGGCTATGTAGGCGTGTCGCTTAGACAAAACAATTTTTTGTCTCTTTGCCTGTTTGTTTATCCCGCTACTATATCGGGAACCAGATATATGATCTAAAAATCAGCTTTTGGCTGCGGCGGAGCCGCGGGCAAAGGCTAGTCTTAAATTATAATGCTGATAAAACAAACATAAGAAGCTAACAAAACGATTTTATTTTTTATTGTATTTCCTGAAAACCTCCATGTTTGAGAAATGTGTGTATATACAAATAAATATTGCCTGTAAAATGTGTAAACACGCGAATGGTTCAGACCTTTTTCATTCTTAAAAGAGTTCCCAACAGTGGGACATGCAGAAAATTATACCGAGAAGTTAGTGGAAAAAATGGGTCATCATCGATAAAATTAATTATTATGACAAGTATACGTACCGTATAGTACCATTCTGTAATAATAAGAATGGACTTCCGTCAAGTGTCGCCCCATTTAATTAATTATCTTCAATTAATAACAAGTATACAAGTAAATACCAGAGTATTTTATAATACTCTTTGAACCGTGTGGGGCCGGCTTTAGAATTGTCCCACCCCTCTCCACCCATGGGAGTCTTAAGAGCCGACTGAGGGAATACCGGGGGAATGGGCAACGGCACTCCCTCAAGTATTAACAATATCCACTGCGATCGCCAACCCGCCTGCCAATCGTGGCGATTACGACATTATCCCCGCACAGGACCGCTCGTGGTGGCGTTCTCTTGGGGAGACCTACGTCCAGCAGTGGACGTCGAAAGGCTAATGGATGGATGGATGGATTATTAGACGACACAACAACAAAACCAATACACGCAAGGTGCTTTATATAGCCCATGACAAGTGGAGACGGTGGCCGCTAGGACTCGATAACAATTGACTACTCACACTACCAGCAATGCAATAGGTGATAATTTTTTACTTCCCTTATCCGCATCGTACGACACCTGCGGTAAAGAATGGAGTTGTGACACAAGCATTCTTAGTCCCTCACCACACACAGTGATCTCACATACTTTGATTCTACTTACAATCTTCACCAAATAAACAATAATACGTTACATTATTGTAAAACCATTCAACAATAAAACTGTTCCAATCTTTCAAAATTTTGATTTATTTTTTAATATTTATTATCTTTACTTGTTTGTACTAATTAGTTATAATTTATTATTTATGTTTAATATGACAATGTACCCATGGTGATCGTGAATAAATATTATCTATTAACAAACTAAAAATAATAATTCAACTATTAAATATTTTATAATTTATCTTTACACAATGTGAATATACATCGCATGCAATTAAGTGCCATAACAATATTATTAACTAATTATTATAAGTAGGTTTGTAAGTAAATTTTATTTAAATTTGGTACCGTTATTGGTCCATTGCAACAGTCGTTATGTACTTAATTTTATATTATAGTTAATGGTCAATAATTTCAATTTTATTTATTCCGAGCACATAAACGATTATTTAGTTGTAAAGCAAGTTGCAAATACTATCTGGTACTTGAATAAAACAGCGGTAATTACAATTTGGCCACAATTAATGTGGACAATGTACCGTAAGGTGTACCGTTAGCAACGAATGGAGGCTGCGGCCGACTCCTCTTTTGCGATTGCTTTAGCAACTAGCATTAATATGACGGAGATAATGATTTATAAGGTTTTATGTGTGCCAAACATTGTAAAGTGGGTTAGCATGCACAAACATATTTTAAAAACCATATTACAAGCGGTACTCGCATTTACAGCATGTTAGGTTTTAGAAACATACGACGTAAATCGAAACGACGTAAGTTGAGAATATTTTTATCTCTGGTTACGCAATAACAACATACACATAAATAAAATAAATAAATATTCATGGACATTTTCACACAACGTCTCTGGTCCCAAACTAAGCTTAACGCTTGTGCTATGGGTACCAGATTACGGATACATATATGTACTACTTTTTTTTTGTAAATACATACATACAATAGATAGAAAACACCCAGACGCAGTACAAATATCTGTGTTCATCACACAAATAATTGTCCTGGGTGGGAATCGAACCCACGACCTCGTGCACGGAAGTCGGTTACACTACCGACTACGCCACGAGGCCCGTCAAATAACCTATATGCCGTTAGACTCCAAGCTAAAATGTTTACAAATACTATGCGAACCGTTCACCTTTCCAAAATATGATTCAGCGTCTGAAAGAGCTTTAATTTGTTACGCTTTCACAGCGAGACTGCGATGGCTTCAGACAGCAGAGTTGAAACATTCAATCTACGCTAACAGCTACATTATTTTAACTTGTTTTACATACGGTTAAGATGATTTATAACAGAACAATGCACATTACAACAAAGTGCTAAGAATATCAAACGCGCAACACTTTCAATATGACTCACAGCGTCTACAAGATGGTTTTGGTTAGACTGCCTGTGTTCACAAGCGTAGATATACTGACTATTAAGTCGTAGAATAAGAAATAATGGATGCAATGTGTAAAAATAAGTGATTGTTTCGTTATAAACTTTATACCATCATATTTTAAACACACGTTTTGATTAGTTTACATGTAACACAAATTTCTTCGTAACTGGAAGATATGTAAGATTCATTAATCAGACAGAGCTACGATCACAGCTGCTAGGACAAACATTAACGACTAATATGAGTTCCGTGGGTTATACCAGCGGGTTATCAGCGCAAACGAACACAGCTGATAACGGTGCGTGCCAGTTTCCTTTAAGATAATTCGCGAGTGACATTATTTCTTGTGTCAATAGAGAGAATATTTGACTCACGTTTTTAGGTATTGAAGTATTAAGAAAAACATTTACTTACAAGATTAATTGAAGATTCATTCACGTGCATAATACTGTCAGTTGTGTAATAAAAACACTGATAAGATGAAGGAGATGATTATGCACACATAACGTGGCATTTTTGAAATATTATTATCATAATATGATTTTATACAAGATAATATTTCAAACGGTTTACAAGTTACGTAATCTTACATGTAAAATTTTTTTCAGACAATCTTTATTCGTAAAATGCAATTTTCGAAATTGCGAATGGTAACGCCTAAAAAGGCGTATAAAATGTTAATTCACCTAAAAACATGAAGAAATCATAATCATCTCAAATTCAATGTTAAGAGTGTTAAGTTAGCCTATTGTTTTTAGCAGTTAGGCGCTAAACAAATATTATCTTGTTACATGAAACAAATCAATAAGAATTAATTTAGTATTTTATCACAGTAATATCTACTGTAATATCAGTAATATCTACTGTGATATCACTAGCACTGTGATAAGGTGTAATAAAGGAATAGAGATATCGTAAATAATGGACAGCACATCATAACGTAAATACAATTCCTAATAAGTGTGGTCAAAACAAACACAATATTGCTCGACACTCAAGTTTTTAAAATTGGTTGAAAGAAAATAAGCCGCTTTTTTATGCAAGTCCCCAAGAGTCTTGTATTGACTTGTGGCGATCCTGATAATCCCCAAGAGTCTATATTGTACAAGTCTTTATGTGTCCAACAAAATTATCACTTATCTGCCTATCTGTAGGCTATTATATAAGCAGTGGTAACCACGAGGTTAAACAAAGGACTGCACTATGACACACCTTTGACATTACGAGATTTTTCGAAATGACGTGTGTCTTTGTTTACAAATTATTACTGCTCGGTGAAAGAAAACATTGTGAGAAAACTGAAAGCCTGAGAGACTTTCTCTATGGCTTGTTAAGTCTGTCAACCCCCAATGGGCTAGTGGTGTGAACTATAAGTTCCTTTTACTATGAGAGGAGATCCACGCATAATAGTGGGTTAAAAATAGTCTGTCATTAAATGAAGATTACGAATATCGTTCATTAGTTTTCCAGCTGTACAACGCAAATATAAGGATAACTCTAGGTATGGTATTCTTATGTTTGCGAATATTGAACGAATCCAATTAATTCAAAGGAACATTGTTTGAATAATATTAAATTGGCTGTCTAATATGGGTGTTCAAATGACAATCCGTGGGTGTAAGTTCCATCAAAATAGGACAACAGATCTGGTTTATTTGACAACCATCATATCATTCATATTTTTGTATCAATTTATTACCTGAAATCCACATCTATGCTATTATAAAGCGTAACAGAGCTGTGTCTATACATTTAAGATATTTGGAAAAAAATATCTGTATTAGGCTATATACATACGAGCGTGACTAAACACAAAACATTTTTTTTTAGATTTTTTGGCTGTTTGTTCGAAAAAACTACTTAACATATTTTGATGAACTTTTTTTATTTGATAGCTTGATTCGACTTAAAAACTGGTATACATTTTACGCTACTATATCGGGAACCTGAGATATAACCTAAAAACTAGCTTTTGGCTGCGGCGAAGCCTCTGGCAAAGGCTAGTTGAAATTTAAATATAGATAATATACTAACGAATTACTCGCAGCTTCGCTCGCGTTATAGTGTAAAAAATAAAATTAATGCTTCTTTCTTTTACATTTACAGTATCAAAGAAACCCATATTTAATTGTTCACGATCGTAGCCCCAAGAGTTTGGGCCGCGCGTTGATATGTTATGTCAAGTTGTTATTTTATATATATTATATTAGGCTGATAAATAACATAGCTCGCTGCTTCAAAATCTATTAATTTATACAGTCATAAAAATGCTTGATTTATTTCAAATATACTAAGTTACATAACCAACGCCGTAAAATATAGTTATAATATGAAGGGGGATTCTACATGAAATATCGTTCTTATCATGCAATCAGATACATTCAGTTCTACACAACATTTAGACAAAAATTGTCAAAAATCTAATTATTAGTTTCAAGAAAACGCGAAAATTCCGTGAAAGTAATTTTATTTCATAATTTTGAAGTTATGTTGTTGTACATTTCTTATAACACAAATATTCATTAATATAAAAATGGAGAAACAATAAAAATAGTGAGGCTATTTTATTATGTCTAATAGCTTTTTATAGACATTTCGTAAACAAAACTCGATAAAATCTATAATATTAAATTGGTAACTAATGAGCCTGACGTGATATTCTGTATGAGAGAGACAAAAACTGAGCGATACTATGTCGATTATTCGTCATAATCGTCACGCAATCGCATGTGTCTAGCGTTACCTAAAACAATGTTATTGTTACACATAAGCAAAGCTATAAAGTCTTTATTATAAGATTTTTAGACAAGTATAGATTGGTTCTCTAGGGTGTTGTTAGTTCTATCACTGCACAAGACAATTATTTCTCTATTACAGGCAAAAAAAACTTTTGTAGGTACGTTAATTGTACGTCATCGGCGCCACATGAATCTATTTTCTAAAGGATGACTGTTTTACTAATAACACCAGTTACAATTAACGAAAACAATTCATTCTCGAGACAATTATAACTTTGTACATTTTAAATGAGACTAGTATTTAAACACCTGCCATCTCAGTCACTGCACAGCAAATATATTCATTCACAACACATATAACAAAAGTGCAATAAGATAGATCTGATTTCTTTTTGAAAATGAGGGACTTGGTTAGCATTAATAGTAATTTGCAGAAATCTGGTAATCGAAATGAAAAGCCAAAAGCCTCAGACTGCGTTGAGTCTGCGACAAAAGCCTGGCTATGCGCCATGTTAATTTTTTAGAACTTATATACGTCCGCTGTTGGATATAAGGCATATCCACGATCAGAATTTGGCATAGGATATTGCTTTGAGTTCTCATTCAAATTTAGTAGTTATGTCTACTTCATTTCAGTTTGTTATTCAACTCTTTGAATATATCTACACGAATTACGACGCTTAGGGTCAAGACTTATTTTCTTAGGCAATCGCCACAATCAAGACAAATAAATATATAAATACACATATAATTATTGCTGCATTTGTACAACTAAACAATAATTTACTAGGTACATAATAACAGTCGATTTGTGAACTTCAACCAAGCGAGGTCAATGAGTACAAAAATAATTATTTACTTAAATAATAATAACTACCCACTTCAACCAAGGCCACAAGCAAACCACTAACTACCCAATAGAAACGTATGAATAAATTGTAGGTATAAATAATAGTGTTAGACTTGGGAATTTTACAGATAATAATAATAAAATATAAAACACACGCGCAAGTTCGAAACAATTACACTTAACGAATTTTCACAAAAAAAAATTGGTTTAGTAAAATAGCGAATCATGTCAAATGCTAAAAATTACAGTATACATTATTTTATTTTCCTAAAAAAATATCACATTTCCTGTTTTTTTTTTCTGTTTCACGGCAAAAAGACCGTTACTTCCTACTGCACCCCTACTTATTTTTAAAATATTAACGCTCAAGCCAAGGTCCACTCGAACACTATCGTAATATGAAGCAACAATTAAACCAACTTGCTCAACACGCTAGACAATCCGAGTTAATTACTTTTGAAACCGTACAACAAAAACAAAAACGACAAAATAAAGGCCGACCACGTCGCAATGTTCACAGCAAACAACCTGACATGTCACGGTATGTAAATTTCCAATCTTATCCACAAGGTCAAAGAAAAAAAAAACAAAATACTTCGTATGCTATGTTCTTACGTAATATTAATTAACCTTTTCGTAATTCGTGCTGCCTGTTGTTAACTTCCGCTGTGCATCAACGAAGTTTAAGATCCAATGCCGAAATAAATAGTTATTGGACTACTGTTGTTTAAATCGGTTTACAAACATACGAAAGACGCAAATTAATATAAAGCAGATCCATGTTCTTTGATCTAAGAATATTTTCAAATATGTCATACATTCTTTTTAATGATTGTGTTGTTGCTACGAATGATCAGCGTCACGTACATAGTCACTGACTCATTTTTAACAATCACAATTTGTAACAGTGTAGGACTAGTAAGTCTGAAATGTAACTGAACAAGAGTGGTGCGTGAACAGATGATATGTAATGATGGATTTAGGTATGGTTTTCTCAACCTTGATTTCTGTGTCACTACAACTATTGCCATTAATCTCTTACTCTCATCGAGATATGTGAAAGACGACGCAATATTTTTTATAATTACTATAAAGTAGTCTTTTTGAATTTATAAAAACTTTTGTCAGAAAATCGAGTACCTGTATGACAGTACTTTTAACTATGTGGAGATGAATAGACGCCTAAATTGCCTTAATTAATCTCACTGAAACCTTCGAATTATATTTGGCATCATCTAATGTAAACACGTCAGTTCATGATGTATGCGTATCAGCATTAGTGTAAGGGCGCAAAATACTATAGTAATCTAGTAAATAATAATTAATATATATTACTTAAACTATCAAGATAATAATAATTACTAAATGTATTTATGAAATGGTCGTAAAATCTGAGCAACAATCAATCAGCAGGAAATATATTAAAAAAAATTTTTTTTTTATTGCCTACTTAGAAAAAGAGCCGGCCAAACAGTAAGCTAATCGGTAGATTTATGATCCTCTTAGATATTAGTAATGATAGGAAGCACTGTCACTGTATTTAGAAACTTGAGTGAATGAATACAAAAATCATAGTGATCACGAATCACCTATTGAAGTGAGCATGTCATCGATATAAATCCTCAGGAACAGAATGACCTTTCAGCAAGACATTTCAAATAAAGAAGCACATTTACCAATACATAGGGATGTTTTTCTATTTGTAACAGCACGAATGTAGTAAATTACTTCTATTATAGACGCATACATAAAAATATTGACAACAAACTGTGTATTTGAACATTAACTAGTACAAGAGCGACCGGTAGGTATATTCAATGTTTAATTAATAATGTACACACACAACAAAACGAATACTAATCAATTGCCTTGTGAAACTATGTTATATTAGCAAAGAGTTGATTAGTGACCGCAGTGGTTGTACTTAAAGTTCATATACTTTTCCATAACAAAATTGGCGGGCGAGGTTTTGACATTTTTAGTAAGCAGATGTCAAGAACATACGCAGTGGTAGTATATGTAAACCCAACATAAAGGAGACAGGACTATCGTGAAAGACATATTCTTTAAATATAGTGAGATAATATTATTTAAAGATAGCGAGAAAATATTCTATAAGGATACTATAAAATTCTCATTTATAGTGTGCAATCTACTCGTATATACCCTATTCATTTTAAAATGCCGTGTGGGGCCGGCTTTAGAATTATCCCACTCCTCTCTACCCACGGGAGTCGTAAGAGCCGACTGAGGGAATACTGAGGGAGTGGGCAGCAGCACTCCCTCGAGTATTAACAATATCCACTGCGATCGCCAACCCGCACTGCCAAGCGTGGCGACTACGACATTATCCCCCATGACGGGACCGATCGTTGTGGCGATCTCTAGGGGCGGCCTATGTCCAGCAGTGGACGTCGAAAGGCTGATGGATGGATGGATTTTAACATGAGACAAAATGTCAACAACAAAATAATATTTCTCAGAGTCCAGATTGACTCATTCAATCATGATATATGTAACAAAATGAGGAACGTACCAAAGGTAACATGAATTAAATGAAAATTGTGTTTAGTATTAGTACTACTACATACTCATTTCCATTTTATTTTTTAAAATATAAAATGACACAAAAAATCTCTTTGTGGTTTGTTTACCTTTTGTCTCACTATTTTAATATTAGAATCTACACTATCGACTTGGATTCAAACCTGTAACGGTAGCCTGTAAGTAGTAGATATAAATAAATAACTATTTTACATTTGTGTAGCGTGATTACAAAATTTTGTATTAACTTTGTAAAGCCCCAAGCACGTATGTTATTACTACCTACACAAATCACAAACAAAATTGTCTATGGTAGCTTAGGGAAACCATTAAATACATTTACATCTAGACAAAAGATTTAAGTAACTAACAAGCATGTGACTAAAATCCAACTCTAAATTACACATGAATTCGATTCCAAATTGTCACGTACTAATACAGCGTGTTTATAAAACAATCAATCTCACACTATACTCATTAATGTCTATTTTCAGCCTTGGAGTTAATTTTATCATTTTCCATTCACAGTGTTAAGGTGCTCAAGTGACACATACAGTAGATAAGTTGCGCGTGGTTCCGTAACTACGATAAACGGTCAATTCTTTATTAAATACTATATCGACAAGTACATAATATATGATGTTTGTGTAGAATCAACCCTTGTAATATGTTATTATTATTTTTTTTATTTTGAAATATGTCAATAATATTATTTAATACTTCTCCACAATTGTTTTGCACTCTCATCTCTTTTACTAGTTATCGTCACTTGCAAACTGAATTAAGTCAAAGTTCATAACGAAAATATTTAATTCGACAAAATGCAAGCACATGTCTAAAAAAATATATTGTCAGAAGTGGGATCAATGGTGGTATTGAAAGGATATTAAACTATTTTTAAAAAATGATAGCACTCGATACAGCACGTCAGTACCCTAACAATACGATTAAGACGCCATATGTGCAGACAATATTCTAACAAACGATTATTATGTTAAGAATTGCTAATTACTAATGCAGCTCACGATAAAGCCAAGATATGTACGTTGCTGAATTTATTTACTGGTCTATTAGGTAAATAGTTTAGGTTATCGATGCTAAGGTCGGCCTGACCTGAAGACGAGGTCGAAGCACTGTCAATATCAGAGTTTTTATTTGTGTTATAACTATAAGTGATTTAGATTAACATTTGTTTTATAAACTTAATTGCAAGTTTGAGATGTATTTGTTTTGAAAGGATTGGTTATCAACTTAGCACACTGTACAAAGTAGAGATCGGTCTCAGAATAACATAGAAATTAGGTTAAAGCGGTTTGGTGGTGTGACTCCCACGGGCGGGTGGAGGAAACGCGGTGGGTTTAAAGGGGTTTGGGCACCAACTAATCCTTCGTGTTCTCGTTGTACGTAACAATGCTAACACTTCCACATACGTACTTTTATATACCGAAGCTTTATTAAAATAATAAAATGAATGCTTCAGGAATATATTCAGTCTATGTAAGCAAAATATAATTAATTCAGTACTACAATGATTAATTCAATACCACAATGTAGATAGTCATCATCAGGGGAACTCGTTGACACCGCTGCGCGCTCGCCCTGATGATGAGCATCGAATATGCTCGAAACCCGGGTCGACTAAATCGATCCTCAACGTGAGTTATTGCCGGTGATATATTTCTAATAGTTAGCATACAAATGAAAAGATACTTACTTAAACACTAGTGTATCACATTGACGTTATCTCACTTTACACGGTCGCAAGCATCATTACCAAGAATCACACAGTCACAACTGATTTGAATCGATATCGATTTAATACGTGGTATCGATTGTATATTGAGCATTAAGTCCTGCCCAATTGAAAACTGCCTAATTAAATTTGATGATTTTCATGCACTAAATAATAAGTTTTCTGTAATTTTTAAACAAGTTAATTTTAGTACCTACGAAATTATGTACATTACATGTTAGACATCATTTATTGATATGAAGAATGTATGAACCAAAAGAATAATTTTACAATTATGGCAACTAAAACAGTCGCTCCAAAGTTATTTTTTCTCAGGGCAGAATAAATTTATTGCGACAAAAAATTCCTAATACACTTTAGACTTAATGGATTTCTACATCGACCATTGTCTATTCAAAAATCACGTATTAAAGACTTATTTAGGCCAAATTAAAGTAGGTATATGTTGAAAACAGGTGTCAACGTCAGGTGTGAAAAAAAAAACAATTTAACATATAACGTAAGATATAATGGATACATAATAAAGGAAAGGCAAACTCAGATTCGCAAAATTCGTTGAACAAAAAGGTTAGTTTATATATTGCTCGCTCGCTCGTCTCGCTACAAGAAATTCTAACAAATATTTCGATTTAATGTATGTTTGATGATGATGAACGATAAAAGACAGCAAAGTGATATATCGATACAATATTATTACGGCTCGTAATGCTAAGTATGAAATTGCAGATATTGTATGTATGTATAGATATATAGATATATACAGTCCTCACCAATCGCTGAAATTCCATAAAATTTCTGTAGTCTTGTTACTTAAATGTTTTGAAATTTCTTGATAATTAATATATCAAATTGGTAGTAATTATTGTTTTGTGAGGCTCAAATTATAGCCAAGCCAAATCTGCACTGGTGGAGGAAGAGTGGCCTCTTATCAAGATGTGTGATACAAGATTAGGTGGCGATAAGATGTGATAGTGGCGTAGAAACGCGGAATAATGATGTCATTGGTGGTATGTTAGCAGCATGACTTTATAATAATAGAAAGATCAATTTAACTATGCTGTGAAAGTACTAGTATTAATTAAGAGTTGTCACATTTTATTATAAATCAAGTTTTGGTTTTCTATATGTATAATTAAGTTTTTATGTAACATAGGCTACAGCCTATGCTATATACGCATGGTACACGATGCGTTTTAATTTGCCTCACATTTTAAAATGTTAATTTTTACTGATATAAACCATAAACATACGTACATACCTATATAACGTTTTCAGCCCTTCGCTGTCCGTCTACACAGTATAGCAGAGACACAAAAACCATGTGACAAGATTTATGAATTACCTATGAGAATTCGTATAAATGTTCAATTATATGTATATCCATCTGAAGGTGGAGTCATGAGTCTCCGGCGAAATCGGCGAGGGGGGAAGAGAATTATGAATGTTGAAGAAGCGAGAGATCATGCAAGAATAGAGTCTTTTGGCACTCTGTTCTCTCTGCCTACCCCGCATGGCGTGATCAGAAGTAAGTAAGTATATATCTACCTACATATATCTTTTTGTATGCTTATTGATGAATTATTAATAAAAAAAAAAATGGTTAACTTATAGATGGAACGGTTAACTAAGCTTATAATTTGTTATAGCGGTCAGCATCATATTAATAGTAACAGATTAGTATTAGTAATATATTAACGAAAATTTATGTGGCAAAGTACACACTCGCGATTTACAACCAATAGTACTGCATAAAGCAAAGAGGTATATCGATATGCAACGATACACACCTATACTGACTTACTAAAATCTATTGCAATTATAAAATAAAACTACTTTTACGGAATATATCGCGTTTATTTCCTACTATACCAACGTTTTGAATAGCATTCATGGTCACATGGTAGTCTGGACAATCTTAATATAGTAAAATACATACATATTGTCACACCTTTTTCCTGTAGGGGTTAGACAGAGAGCACTTCTCTCCACTCGCTACGATCCTGACACACATCTTTCGCTTCATCTACTTTCATGAGCATAGGTATAGTACCTATTAAATTTTTGTAATTATGAGTAATATCTACAATTTATTTTAGTAAAGTATAATATTACAAAATATCATTCAAAAAACTCTTATAAAACTTAATAAACAAAAAACAAGGAAGTTGGTAATACAAGACCAAAGAATCCTTCCCAATGTCCTGCCAATACGGTACCTACCTGTAGTGATCAAATATCATCTGTTCATGTACTGACGGACACGTTCAATCTATTTCAATTCTTAGATACGCCACTTATATTTTATAATTTAAATATTCTACAATCTACATATACAAAAATTAATCTCTATTTCCCTTGGTCATCGCATCACGCGTGCGAGGATGGAACAATTTCCCTAATTCTTTTTTTTGTTGTGTTCATTATTGTCAGGAGAAGGCTCTTATGAAAGAGAAAATAATTTCAAAACACAACAATCTTAGCGCGTTTCACATTTCGCAAGTAATTAAATATACATAGCTAAGACAGGACAACGTCTGTCGATTCAGCTAGTAAACAATAAAAATAAAGATTAACATTTTATTATTGTCAACAGTGGCACACGAGACAACAGTCTCCTTGATGGTAAGTGGTGACATACTTTTCTTATGACTTCAGACTAATTTTCCATTATACTTCTAACCCAACCTACGTTTATAATTATCACCTTAGTTACAGCAAATTGTTGACGTTGCTATCCTAATTAAATCAAAGTACATAGAACTAGTAGCTTAACAGCGATATCATTAGTGTTCACGATGTTAAAACAATTTCATGTCATTATAGGTTGTTAACCTACTCTTGCTTGTGACTGTTCAATAATTTTGCAAATGTAGCAACCGTGACTTTCCAGTTTGAATAAGGAAGAAAGAACTTTGTTTAAATTTATTTTATGTACACTTTCATAATGCTCTAGTTAACACGTCCAAAATATAAAATAATTTTGGAATTTATTCAAGATTATGATAAATCGGATGATCTTGAGTCGAAGAAGTCAAACCAAGGCTAGACGTTTAATTATTATATATTAAGATAATGTACGTTAGATGGATATTTCTCGACGACTTGCATTTAAACCCAGTCTACACAGTTGTGGACTATAGGCCCGACCCCAATACACAAAGCGGAAGACCGCAACTTATATCGGGAGGGACCGTAATTCGTACCTACATGATGAAACACAAACGTTGTGAACGCTATCACAAAATCGATTATAATTTTCCTTTAGAGATATCAATAGAAATAATCGTACCATTATCGCTTATTGACTGTTTGTTCCAAGGTTGTTAATACAATACCAGGTAGATAATGATATATAAAGGTATAGTACAAGTTATTGCAGTGAATAAACAACAACTAAATGATCTATAACAAAAGGTTTAAATCATTATCTGTATTGTTCTAAATTCTTATAACATAAATGGGAAAATACTTCAATGACTTAAGTAAGACAGAGTTCTGGGAGTAAATCCAGTACATTAGAATTTAATGAGTTTCAAAGTTGCACGACATGATTATACTATTTACCAGTACAATATCGTTTGTCCGCCTGTTGCAACGGCGGATATCAAGGTCCAATTGCCACCTTTTCACTCAGCCGAAACAAACCAACCGTTCTATAGTCGTCGCACATGAACCGTGAAAACATCAAGAGAAAAGATTTGGTAGCCTTTATCGTATACATGAAGTATATTACAACGAGGACAACTATAGCTATCCTTTCACATTTAAACTACGTTATACGTCATCCTTCGTCGGTTATGAAATGTGTTGGTAACAAGCCTCAAACACATTTCGCTAAAGAAATGAAATCAAATACCTAAACACCATTTTTTAACGAAATAAGACAACGACGAAGAAGTAAACAGCTATATCCAACGACCTGATCGAATTGAAATATTATATCGTCTAGACTATTTAAAAGAACTTTTTCTATGTCCAATGAAGGTAAGTGACCTTTTCACAGCGTTAAATCTTAGCAAAGCCACTACAACACAGGCACTGTAGATCCACAAGTTATTAACCGAATCACCGAAGCGCGACGCAACGGTATCGGACCGATCCGTTCACAGATAAAAACTCCACCTTATATCACATCAGACAAACTGAAATTGTTATCAGTTTAGAATCTGAAATCACTATCACAAACACGTTCAAATGTCACATCACTGAAATTTTATATTGGGAAACGAATATACGACGACACGTCCGCTCCGTGCGGAGGCCGAGAGGTGACTGAGGTGGCAATGGTGCGCAGGCGTCGCTGCGCTTACCAGTTATCAGCCTTCGGTGGGGCAAAGGGGGTGCGACAAAGAAAATTTCGCACGTGATAAACCAGATATAATTTATAACAAAACTTGTTAGTTTTATATCTTGATGCATGCATAATGTAGGGTCTAGTGTCTACTTTGTGCATTTAAAATAAAGTTTAATCGTGAACCATTACCGGGGATCCTTAATTGAATGGGCAGAAAAAAAGGAATGGGTAGAAAAACAAGTAAACACCGCTAAACAATGCCCAATCTCGAATGGCAATCAGGTAGGCCAACGATTTAGTCAAAGCCGCGAGGAGCCGTTGAATGCAGCCTGCATATGATCGCTCATACCCCATTTCTGTAGATTTTCATCAAAATATATTTCATTTATCCATTTAATCCGAAACAAAATTGCGATCTACTAACGTCGATGTAGTCGGCAAAGTCGTTATGTTATATTGCAGCGGCAGATGGTTGCGCTGCCAGACCGGTAAATAAAACCTGCTTTTGGGGAATAGCTTCCTGTTTTTTTAATTTCTTTTAGCACTTAACGCGTTTGAGATTCGAACTGGCCATTCGTATAAGGTACGTTTTATCTTGGCATGGATAAAAAGATCCCACACCACGCCAACTTGTTCAGCAAGATATGCAGATTTTTTTTATACGTTTATTTTTAAGTTTGGGTGAAAGAGGTGGTATTAATTCAGCCAATATTTAAATGATTCGTCCATCGAGGCATTACATTTAGTGTTTACGAAACAGGAACAAATTGATAGGACCTAATGATTTTTCATAAACAGTAAAGTAATTTTGTAGGATACAAATAAATACTACTGGAAGAATACATCTTCAGACGAATCCAATGTTTGTGCTATCCGCAGTTTTCTTTCACAATTGAGTAACTTTTGAATGTTTTTATACTATCCCAAAGCAATTATCGACGTTTGCAAGGCCATCTACTTACAATTAAGATATATTTTTGTATTCATCTCTACTATGTTTTTGCGAGACACTACATAGTTTGAATGTAGAGTTTTTCAAAGGATTTTATTACAGATTACGTTAAAAATCTAACTATAGCATGTGCATAAACAAGCATGTTCGCATTAAATAGGTATATATGTATTTAATATAGAAAATAATATAGACATTACGTTCTCACCACGTGTCAGATGATGACTCACTAGACATTAAAACCACTCACGTTTTCTTAGTGCTCTTTCGTTTAGTGGATTTATAACCTTAAATATATCTTTTATAATAACACATCTGTAGAGGTCAAGACTGCTTAAAAGATGCAGGGGATATATTATATATTATGTTTTTAAACATAGCATCACGCCTGTATTCCCCGAAGGGGTAGGCAGTGGTGTATTACACACCCACGATTCGCCAGCTATGTTTAGGTCCCACGTAATAGGGGGCGAGCCTATTGCCGTCTACCGGGCACATTTCCAAACTCCGGGCTGGTACTGAGAATTTTTCTTTTTACGAAAAAGCTCAATATCATTGCCCGAGGGATCGAACCCGAGACCTCATGATCAGCAGTCGCACACACTACTGCTGCACCACCGAGGCAGTTGTTGTAGTATGTTTTTAATTATTTTACAATCATTATACATAAATTCTTGTGAACTTTCAGATTTTTTTTTTTGAGTGTTACCTGAAATTCCAATCATTTAATCAACTTAGAAGGAAGCCATGGCTCACCATAATACTGACTCGCTAGAAAGTGAATACTAATTCACACTAATATTAAACGCATTTTTAACGGGCCTTGTGGCATAGTCGGTAGTGTAACAGACTTTCGCGCAAGAGGTCGTGGGTTCGATTCCCACTCAGGACAATTATTAGTGAGATGAACACAGATATTTGTACTGCGTCTGGGTGTTTTATATATCTTATACTTATTGTATATATCTTATAATATGTATTTATGTATTCCTGGATCCTCAGAGGTCTAGGTCGGTAGTAAATCCGGCTGATCATATCCGTCTCGGGTTCGAATCACGAATCGGAACCACAAAGAGTCATTGAGCTTTTCCATCAAGAAATTCCCTATAACAGCCCAGAGTTAGGAAGGTGTTTCATGTTCATATTTATTTATTTTCGCATTCCGCAATGTATATTAGGTGGTAAAATAAAAATAAAAGAGTAACAATTATGGGCCCTGTTGGGCACAGCGAAAACTATAAAAGAGGATGACTGAAAAGGTATTTTTGGTAATTATTCGTATTGTTTGCAATAAACAATTATATTATTTTTTGTTAATTAATATTAAATTCATTGTTCATTTTAAATATTATTAGCATTATATATTATTTATGTAAGTATCATTGCATGTTATATATTTTAATCATGTTTATTATATATCTATTAAATATAATTCCAGTATCACGATGTTTGTCCGGGATGAACTCCGAAACTACTGAACCGACTTTAACTTTTTTTCTTTTTAAATGTATGTTTTGTTCCAACTTAAGAGATAGGATACTTTATATCTCAATTTATAATTGCAATATTTATTCACGAAAAAAATACATATATGGCGGTACGAAGTTCGCCGGGTCAGCTAGTTGTATTATAATTTAATTTATAGTTTCAAGCTCATGCCTCAGAAAACACGTGAATCCATGGCATGATCTCTCTTCGGTAGTGATGGAATGCCATCCCATCCAATAAGTGAGTAAGGGAAGAGGGAACAGAGAGTAAGTACACCTGTGTCTGCGCACCCATTCGTTTACAATCTCTGCTCCGTAACTAGCTAGTGTTCGGTGATACTGGACAAAAGTTAGTCTGTAGATTATTATACTGATGATGTATCACCAGTTTCATATATTAATATCTAGCCTCTACTAAGTGTCGATATTGATATAAAGCCGTCAATAAGCCAGCTCTGTGGATACATACGTAAATACTACACGTTTAAATACATCCTACAGATTACATGCTCCATACAAAGCGACTGCAAATCCTCCAATAATAGCACCTGATTATATCTGTTTTCTGTGTACATGCGCACCGGTGAGTCACAAGTCGACAGTGTAAATTAATATTTAGTGTGACCGTTCTCTGTAACAGACAGGCTCATAGACAGTTAGTTGCGTTCACTGATCTGCAATTTGTTGAGCAATCTTACAGCGCTGTCTATCAAGGTGCTTATATCTAAAGTAATTCCTAATCAAACTTGAAAATTGTAGTGCATTAGGTTAAGGCGAAGTACACAATCTAAGAGATAGAGAGACAGGAACTGCCCATTTTTCCGGCATAAAAGTATCCTACGTATTAATCACAAAGTGACATGTGAAATCAAAAATAACAGTCACGAGCAGGATTTGAACCTGCATCTGCTGGATACCGTCCAGATGTTATCCAGGGATATGGTATCCAGGAGATGCAGGTTCAAATCTTGTTCGTGACTGTTATTTTCGATTTCACATTTTTCACTTTGTGATTAATGTATAGTGTGCATGTCAAATGCTAAATATATATATATATATATAAAAATATCTAAGTATCCTATGTCCTTTCCTAGGCTGCTAAATATGATACTGCTCCGTGCGGCTCTCTTCTCTGAGTTCAAGGATTTAGGCAGCTTAATAAGCGGACAGTTACCATTTACCATTAGGTGGCACGTGGCTCGTCTGTTACCATAAGCAATAAAAAGAAATGTGCTTGTCCCAACATGAATTTAAAGTAGCTGCCACCCTTTCATAGCAGATCAGCTAGAAACAACGGTAGTCACTCATACTGTTGTGTTTCGTATGGTGAGTGAGGATGCTGAAGTCCTAAACCTCCTCATAAGTCCTCTTCATCTATAGTAACTGTTCACCACCTCCTCCCAACTTACCATATGCTTGTTTGCCACCCTCGTAGTGCAAAATAATAAAGATTATTCTATATTCTACGATCTAAAGTAGAGCCTAGGAATTTATGGGCTCGACGTGTTCTTAAACACAACCAAAATATGTAGACAACGATGGGATTGTCATCATCACCTAATGTGCACGAAAATCCCTAAAATCAATAAAGAAAGAAAAAAAAAATATGTTGATATTAATACGTAGTCAATTTCCAGGTCATATTATCCACTCAAGCATTAAGTTTGATTAGTTTCATAATCTTATAAATCAACTAAAAGCCCTCGATTACATGAAGATTAAAATTAAACCCAAAATCAACTCTAAGTATCTCCAAGTAACACAACATTGTAATGGTCGCTGTCCTTAAACGTGGGTTGTCTAATTATGTCGAGTGCAATAACTATATACGCCTCCGTGTATGCATGAAATATGTATGTACAACCAATTATCTATTACTATTATAAAGCTATAACATGTGTGTACATTTAAGATATTTGAGAAAAAATGACTGCAATAGGCTATACATACGTGGCGTGGGCGTGTCTAAATACAAAACGATTTTTTTAGAGTTTTGTCTGTTTATCTGTTCGTTTGTTCGCGCATCACGCTAAAACCACTGAATGGATTTTGATGCAACTTCTTTTATTTGATAGCTCTCGATTAGACTTAAAAACCGGTATACATTTTATCCCGCTACTATACCGGGAACCTGAGATATAACCCAAAAACTAGCTTTAGGGAAAGGCTAGTATTATTTAAAAGAGTTATTACAAAGGTAGAGTAACCAAAATGTTAATGTAACTATCTAAATACTTGACGGTGTGTGCTGATCGCAGTTTTTGATACAGTTTATTCAGTAGCTGTCGTGAAAAAACATAAATGTGGTGTCTTATACGAATGCAAATTAGAACGCGATTATGGATTTTTTTTTAAATTTTCGATTTTATACCTATCCATGAGCCTTTTCGTCCACACTAACAATGAGCGGTCCGTTACTGCGGAAATCCTAAGGCCGCAGATTTTAAAGCTGCAGGGGCCATGTTTCCATGGTTCCAGTGGCCCGCCAATATAGGCGGAGACGGCACGCGGCGGGTTTATTTAGTGGATGAGGACCCCACACTACCCTATTCGTTGCCCTGAATGACGGGGTGTGCGGTTAGGAACATTTTTTCCCACCTTAACAAAAAAAAAGGTGGCCATGTTTCCCATTTTGTGCAATTGATGGAAGGTCCTACGAAGATCTGTCTGATATTTTAAATTTACTTTTTTATAATAGAAAAAGAGTCAAGGTAGTGCTAGACCATGTAAAGTCACATATTAATTAATATATCAATAGACGTACTCAATACCAACAAGATACCACCTTATAACTTACAGCTATAAATAAAGCTGAGTGACAATGACACACATGTTGTTTCATGAATAAAAAAAGTTATAATATAATTGATCCGTTCCGATGGTACTCCGTAATTGTCAGTAGCGAGGTCGACAACCAATATGACGTAATAGTTCATGACTGTAACATAATGTTTCTAGTTACAAACCGGTGGAATTAATCAGCATAGTTAGTATCCTAATTACATTCACTTTTCAAATATATTTGGAAAATTCAGAAACAGCACATAGCTACATCTCAACTTCTTTCACATGTCAACTTAAGGTTTCAAAATTTCTAATTAATGTACTCAAGAAACGTTTAATGGTTACTAATATTCTTAGGACTCAAATCGATAAGAGTAACTGAAAAACTGTGTTAAGTAATTGTAGCGCCATCTATTATAGAATAGTGACAATATTTAAGACAGCAATGTATGAATTATGTAATTAATATAGTAAAACCGCATAAAATGATTGTAATAAAATCTTATACACAAACACACACAAGCAGCAGGCAATAGAACAATACTAAATTGAAGTTAAATCTTGTAACTGTATCAGTATTTTAGTTCTGCTATTCGCCACTAGATGTCGATAAAAGTTAATAAGCACTAGTTTTCAACTGATTGCGAGATTGGATATTTCTTGCTAGCTTTCTTTTAGTTATTTCATGAAAAAAAATATCTTAGCACGACCCTTGCCTTACACTAACGAGCGTAGCAAGAGTGATCTTATACTTTTTGTATCTTATTTACTTTTATATTTCATTTTGGTAAGTCGACCGTATCGAAAATGTTAGCTAACTCGATAACCACGAAACGTTTTGTGGACCTATTTTCAACCGTAAGGCACTTTCTAATCAATTGTGATCGACGTGCAACTAAAGTAAAACCTGTTGCGAACGATTAGGTGAAAATATGATCAGTCAACCGTTCTATGTCGTTAGATAAAAAGGGCACTAACAAGCGACACAAAACTGCCTTTTTCTTTGTATTTGATTGTTTTTTGTCTCTCTACTCACCACCAAAAATTGAAGGCGTGAGTCTCAATACACTCTAATTATATCTTTATCTTCCTCTTTTTGACAACCCTTCTACCAAATTAGCTGCGGTCGGTCTATGTACTCTAGTTCTTTTTTTTGGATCCCATTTTGCATATTTGGCCAAGGCGGAGAGTATTCATCTTTCTCGCGGATGGTCAGAGATATTTAAGGCCTTTAGGATCAAGTAGCCTTCGTTTTGTCTGGGTATGTGGCCATACCATTGCGTTCACATTTCTTTTAACTTTTCAGCAATAAATGCTACCATTATCAGTACATTATTTCTATTGCCATTGACTCAGCCAGTCGCTATTCACTGCTAGACATAGGCTTCTCCCAGTTAACGCCAAAGCATCTGCGGGTCACATCCTGTCTCTACCACCATCATTGGGTCAGAGCATCTCGTGAGCAGATATCCTTTATATTTGCAGATTCACGTTATTCAATACCACCTTTCGACTCCAGCGACCACGACTTATAAGGCAAATATGGCCAGCCTATTATCACTTCAGTCTGCTAATTCTGCAAACTACGACAGCAAGTTGTTTGTTGAATAAACTCCTTGCGGCGTCTATCCTTGAGATCACTCAAGTTACTGGAATTTAATAAACAACATTTAGGTACATAAAGTATAAGGTTGCCAAAACCAATTAGTTATAAGCCCCTAAATTAATAGGCAGGCGCTGTTCACGCGAAATTTATAGTCAAATAAGACAACCACGTGTAAATCAAATTTCACGTAAATATTACTTTGTCCCAGGACCTTGGTAGCGCTATACTTTTTTTTTTATATAACATGGGTGACAAACATGCATACGGCCCACCTGATGGTGAGCGGTTACCGTAGCCTATAGATGCTAGACAACACCAGAAACATCACTCGCGCGTCGCCATCTCCAAGGAAAGGAATAAGAAGTGGATTAGTAGGATAATAAGGAGAGGTTAGGAATGATAATAAGGAGATAATAGGGTGGGGGTTTGGGCCTCCGGCGCTCTCAGTTACCATACGAAACACAACGGCAGGAGTAACTGCCGTTACACGCTGATCTTTTGTGAGAAAGTGGTAGTTCCCCGATCGAGCCGGCCCCTTCATGCTGGGATAAGCAAGGATCTACTACTAGAACAAAAGTAGAAATCTGGTTATCGTCACTAAAAGACATCAATGTGTTATCGAAAAAATGACTCTCGAGCAAATGTCACTACAGCTTAGTTGGCAGTGTCTGGAACGGTGGCAGGTTCAAATCCTGCTCGCGGCTATCGTAATCGATTTTAAATTTTCGCACAATGTATTTTAGAAAATTGCCGAGCATGTCAAGTGCTTAAAATATAAAAAAAAAACATTAAAATATCTTACAAATACTTCCTAATAATATACTCTCTGTCTACCTGGTGACGACAAACGGAAACAAAGATTGATTCTCACAATAAATATTTGTGTAATAAGTAGTTGTCCAATGGAACGCACTCATCACCCGTTGCTAGATTCAGGGAGACCTTTCATTTAATTGTTCAATGTAGACGAAATTATTGTTTTTTTTTATAAACAGCAGTTAGCTAATCAGAAATAAATAGTATAGTTGTAAGCCATTACTGTTAACCCCATTTCTCCAGTAAGAAATATACGATGAGCAGAGTCGGGAGTTGCGACCCAAAACCTACATGTTTCTAAAGTTTATGTTATCTCGGATCTGCTTGCGCCAAAGTTAGCAACGTAAATTGGGAACTCAATATAGTATTGGGTTTCGCCGTACGTTAATACATGTAGCAATTTTCTTATTAGAATACTCGGAAATTTATTGGAGGTCTTGGAATTTCACCTGAATAACGTATAGTTTTTAACTGGAAAGAATGGCCTAGCTTGTGTAATGTAAAATGGTTTAAATACCAAAATTTAAGAATCTTTTAAGAGCTAGACCGACCGTCTGATTGACTCAGGTCATTTGATTATCTCAACTATTCTAGCTACTAAGGAATAAATCTCTGAAACTAAATGGCCGATACCATATATTTACACAGGCCCATCTGATAAATACGTAAATAGTCAAAGCAGTGATACAATTAAGATGTGGGACTGTCTTTACGAATTAAACAACAAAATCAAACACGTGGCAAATACATCACGGAAACTTACTTCTACTTAAGCCACAATTCCATCTGCAATAACTGAGACTAACTAGCTCGTTTGTATTATTCAAATGTAATTACAACTATACAAAAACGAGCTGACGTCATCCGTAAACATAGGTTACGTTACACAAAAAGATAATTACATACAAACAACAGATACAGGGTCATAAATACTCCTAAATATACACACACACAATGTTAACTACCCTATCATTGTATACATATAATCAAACACGAGATTGAGTAAAAAAAAAATTACACGTAGGTATATGTGAAAAAAGTTAAAATTATTCTCTTGAACTTTTGATTGAAAATTATAATCTCCAGACGGGTACCGGCACGACGGCCAGTGTCATCGGACACAAGCCAACAAAGCAGAGGATATTATAGTGCACACAGTATTAATGCATGTATTTGCCGTGTGGAGCCGGCTTTAGAATTTGTCCCACCCCTCTGTACCCACGGGAGTCGTAAGGGCCGACTGAGGGAATACTTGTGGAGAGGGCAGCAGCACTCCCTCGAGTATTAACAACATCCACTGCGATCGCCAACCCGCCTGCCAAGCGTGGCGATTACGGCATTATCCCCCATTCTCGGGGAGGCCTATGTCTAGCAGTGGACGTTAAAAGGCTGATGGATGGATGGATGGAGTATTTACGTGCTCTCCGAGGCAGGATCAATATCATACACAAATACTACTATCCAGGTCTTAAATCGCGTATATATACTGTGGTTAAATCCCTTTATTTCCCGATGTTTCGACCATATTGCAACGGCCGTGGTCACGGGTTGACTGGATTTAAGACCCGGATAGTAGTATTTGTGTAGGATCAAAATCGTAGATACTCTAAAAAAAACCCGATCTCTCAGTTATCAGAACGAAGATACAGCTGTTACTGTTGTTATCAGAGAGATAAACTTGAACATACACGTTCGTTCACATTGAGATCTATTTCTGTTAGTATCTATGTTTGTGTAGCAAATATTATAACATTATTTATTTGAAAAACTATAAAGTGGTTAAAAATAAATTAACCATTTGATGAATTGAGTTTCTGGACGACAGCTCGACTGGTGTTGGGTTAATTCAGCTGTACAAGTAATGAAGAATGCTATTTTTAATAAAATCAACAAACAGTTTTTCTTTCTATAAGCGAACGGATATTTCGCAAAACGCCTTTGATTGCTTTTAGGAGCGTGCTACCGATATCGTGAAATGATAAAACGGTAAAGCTCTACTGAATTATCCCGAGGGTAACATAAATAAGACGTTGTCATTTCCGGGTTATCGCAAGATTATTTTAAGGGAACATCGTCATATTATCATACCTTTAAGATAATCGTAATAACGACTCGATTAAATATATCAGCTATTCTTATATATATAATTATTTGACATAGTTCATACTCCTTAGAATCGTGAAAATGTACAAATGAGTTTCTTTGATACTGTATTAAGAAGATGTTACGCAAATCCTATCAAAAATGATTTATCACTATGAAGCGAGCGAGCCGCGGGTAATGCAGACAGTATAACGAGTAGAATAAATGTATGGACACAATATTCTCTGTGGACCTCGTTCTAGCCATTAAAAATACTAATTATACTTGCAATACTAGAATCTGCCCGTTATATATAACTTTACATTAATTATCGCCATGTAAAAATAGCATCCCTCCGGAACCACGCATTTTTCTGGGAGGAAAAGACAGAGTAGCGCATGCCCCTTTCTGGGCTTCAGACTACATGTATGCAAAATTCCATGATGATTTTACAAATTATTATATGTGAATGAGGAAAAAAGATAACTTTAGTGCGAGCGGGAATCGAACCTGCGTCCTTTCCAATCCGGGGAAGTGCTCTAATCCACTGAGCTTCCGCACTACCTTTCGGCCATACTTGTTTATATTTTGAAGTCTACGCGAACAGAGTCGCGGGCATATTCTAGTTTTATATGTATAAGGGTCTTGTGATAAAATGTACACAGCCTTTTTTTTTGTTTTTTTTTTGTTATGGCGGGAAAAAATGTTCCTAACCGCACACCCTATCGTTCGGGGCAACGACGAGGGTAGTCTGGGGCCTGCACCCACTAAAGAAACCCGCCGTGTGCCGTCTCTCCGCCTTTATTGGCGGGCCACTGGAACCATGTTACATTCCTTCGGTGGTAAAATGTACACAGCCTAACGAAAACTTAATCATGAGAAATATATAAGACCGAGGAGTAGCCCCGTGGTTCGGAAAGCTTTACAAGTGGCAAACTCACCCACGTACCATTAACTAAAATCAAAAACGAGTTCATAATAATTTGCAGTTATTTAACACAACTGTATTATTTGAAAGGCGTGGGAAACAGACAACAGTGGATTAAATATGCTAATTATTTTTAATTTGAGTAATATGCAAAAACTTAATATCGCATAAATAACCTTTGTAAGACCACAAATGTTAAACCTGTACTGGTAATATTGTTAGTTGCCTTTAATCATTAACTTACTACAGTAAAATAAACGTTAAATGAATATTAAGAAATTAGTAGATTTAAAAAAGTGGCTCATAAGTTTCTTGCCGGGTTCCTTTCATGAAAAGCCTTACTACGGAATCCGGCCATATACACTTGCCTCAAGCGCTCGTAATAGTTATTAGTAACATTGACGATTTTAATTGCTATATATTAAGTCTATGAAATATATATACCAACTTGAATTTGAAGTTACCTAACTCATTCTTACCAATGAGTGTTGTTGTAGCCACAAAGTAAGAAAATATTTTGTAGTTGTAGAGCCTTGCTTAACCCAGCACGAACGCAAAATTAAACTTACTATATTGGAATAATGCTTGTGAATGCATCCGATAGGTGGCGTGGGTCATAAAGACAAATGTGATGTGGCTATTCGGTATAGCCGTCGGTCACTGCGATGGCTTAGCGGGCAAGAGCACTTACCCGGTTTGGAAGGGACGCAGATTCAAATTCCGGTCACAGTAAAATTATCTTTTTCCACATTTTCACAAATAATTTGTTCTTTAAAGTAGCTGAGCATGTTAAGTGCTAAAATACAGATTAATATATTCATTCATTAATGATACACAGGGACATTGTTACATCCATCAGCCTTTCGACGGCCACTGCTCGACATAGGCCTCCCCAAAATGAGGAATAGTGCCGTAATAGCCACGCTTGGCAGGCGGGTTGGCGATCGCAGTGGATGTTGTTAATACTCGAAGAAGTGCTGCTGCCCATTTCCCCGATATTCCCTCAGTCGGCTCTTACGACTCCCATAGAGGGGTGGGACAATTCTAAAGCCGGCCCCACACGGCAAAGGGACATTGTCTACATCGAATAGGGTCTGACGGTTTTGTTCTGGTTCCTTTCTATCGCGGTATTTAATATGTGCTTAATTATAATGCCATGACATTGCAAAATTGCAAACCGTGTTGACACACTAAGTAATATTAAACACAAAGTGAAAAATGTGAAATCGAAAATAACAGTCACGAGCAGGATTTGAACCTGCATGTCCTGGATACCGTCCAGATGCTTTGCCAATTCAGCCATCGTGACAATTGCTCCTGACTGCTAATTTCGATAACACATTCATTCTTAACGTCTTGAGTGAAGCTTTTCACATTGTGTTTAATGTATATGCCTAAGCATGTCAAATGCTAAAAAAGTATATAAAATATCTAGATACACTAAGTAATATTTTATCATGAAACGTTCGGGTGTTTTTGAATATATGCACGAATACATAAATATAATTTAAGCTACTTCCCTGGCACATTAAGAGCGCTATGATATAAAGTTCATATTAAGCATAGTGCACACTACGACGTTAAAAATAATAGTAGCAAGCAACACGTGCAGCCCAATATAGCCATTTCCTTCAAGGAACCCCTTTGTTTAAACGATTGTGTAAACGTTGGTCTTAAGTGTAACAATTATCCCGATTACTTGAAAGAAGACTTTGCAGACTTGTTAGTTAAAGAAGTCTATATTCATGAATGACTGATAATTTTTACGCTCATAGCTATTTCCCTCATGCTGCCTTACTAATAAACGTTGTATAACCTTTGAATAGTTACACAGTGTTATGTCTTTGTCACTAATATGACAGTTTGATGTTGAAAGAACGGAACAAAACACTGAATAACTATTCGGAGCTTATACAATGTTTATTAGTAAGGGGGTTAGTGTTTTTGTTATTCTCTTAAGTACAGAGTTTCTAAGAAGAGTCGCTTACCAGCCATATAAAAAACCTCTCCTAGGGATCGCTAACTTACCACCGAAGGAATGTAACACAGTTCCAGTGGCCCGCCAATAAAGGCGGAGAGACGGCACACGGCGGGTTTCTTTAGTGGGTGCAGGCCCCACACTACCCTGTTCGTTGCCCCGAACGACGGGGTGTGCGGTTAGGAAAATTTTTCCCGCCTTAACAAAAAAAAAAAAAAAAAAGGGATCGCTAACTTTAAGACTGAACGCGCAAACCCAGTAAAAGCTTGCAGATAAATAGGCGCAACCAACTATAAGCGCCTCAACACAAAATAACACGCCTCAATGCAAAACTTTTGCTTTCAAAACACGTCCGTGGCATACGAGGGCAAAGATATTAAAATCGATTCCAATATCTAAATGATTAGCCACAGACTATCACTTTTAACGTCAGCCGAGCATTTCGTAATGCATCTAGCATGCACTCTGTATGTAGGTATGTGTGCCGATGTGAAAAAAGTTTGATCGCCTTTTTCGATGTAGGGTAACGACCGGGTAACATGATACACGTATACGCACTAACACAGATTGTTATAGTTAACTTAAAAGTTAACTAGAGCTCAGATACACGCAATTTGTGAAATTTTTAGCAAGTAATTAGATTTGGATATTGGACTGTACTATTTTAGTTTACACAACACTGCTTCGCCGTATCGGCCGCGATCCTCAGGCGGCAGCCCCTTCAGGCACCCTTTTTTGTCACACCTTCGTGGTAGGTTTCCGCCCCCCTAAGACAGCTTGATATAAACTGTTACTTCGAGATAATGTTGCTTTCTCATCATCTTCTTAGGCTTATCCAGGACTTTGTTGGGGCTGGATTCCGATTTATTCGATTTTGCTAATCACTAGTGTTGAAACAATTGCCTATCTGACCTCCATAGCCAACAACAACAAGACCTGAGTCAGATTTCCATATTCAAGACTTTATTAACCTGTAAAGACTGTCACAATGTTATTTCGCAGCTGAGACCTGCTAAACGTGCCTTGCGAAGGCCGGAGGAGGCCTCGTGTTCGAAAATAGGTTTCATTTGTTGCCGGCCGAGCAAAAGCTGCCAAACCATGGTATTCGTTCAAGACTCCACCATAGTGTGCTTCACAGTGCCTCTAAGTGAGGGCAATTACGAATTTAATAAATCTTATAAGGACACTAGTAAAATAAGACTTAATATTAACTGTCCTTCAGTTTAAATGCAGTTCTTATTAAAGTACTAAATTCTGATTGGTGGACCTCAGGATATAAATACATTGATTTTTCCGGGATGAATAGTGTTCTTTTCTGGCCTCCAAACTATATGTATGAACATACAAAATTTCACGATGATTGGTTCAGTAGTTATAGAGTAAAAGCGTAACAAACAAACTCATTTTCGCATTTATTGTATGTTTAATTGGATTATTCTCTTTATTGCCAGCTCGCAGTGAATATTACTAAACATTACATCCAGTCTCGGTGCAAATATTTGTAAATTATTTTGCTTATAATGGTGCCCGTAATATCGACTCGTTCCAAAGAATGCATAACACTCAACTGTAATTTAATATAACAAATCTTCGGAAGAATACAATAAATCTTTGCTTTTTAAAGACATACCTGCATCATGGTATTTATGTTAACTGTTAACAGCGAACAGAACGTTGTTACATTCTAACGATTTTACATTTTCCTACCATTTACAACAAAAAGACAATTTAGATAACGCACTGTGACGCAATCGCACAAAGATCACACATTATACAAATATGCGAACGTCTCCATTAAAATGTCTTCCTGATGTTATGTTATTAGCGCTTCATAATCTAAGTGACACGTATTAAAATAAACATGCCTTCAATTAATCATAATTACTACTATAGGTGTATTATATACTTTAGGAACTTGTTAAGTGCTATTTAATAGAATACTAGCCTTTGCCCGCGGCTTCGCCGCAGCCAAAGGCTAGCTTTTAGGCTATATCTCGGGTTTCCGATATAGTAGCGCGATAAAATGTTAGTTGTGTGTTACCAGTTTTTAAGTCTAATCAAGAGCTACCAAATAAAAAAAGTTGCATCAAAATCCGTTCAGTAGTTTTTGCATGATGCGCGAAAAAACAAACAGATAAACAGACAAAAATCTAAAAAAATCGTTTTGTGTTCAGACACTCCTATATAGCCTAATAAAGTATTTTTTTCTCAAATATTTTAAATATACAGGCAGCTCTGTAACAGCTTTATAATAGTATAGATTAATACGTGAAGAAAAATCTTTGTACTCCTTTTTTAGCATATTGCACTTACCCGGAAGTGTGAGATTTGGCACAGTTAAAGTTTAACATAATATGCATTAGAAATAATATTTTTGTATAACATGCATTAGAAATAAATTAATTCAATAAAAATACATTTTATAATATTGATTGTATGTACGGTCGGTGTATGGTCGAATGTTCACCACTGGACGACCACTAGTTAGAATAAATCTACGTATTAACATAATGAACGTCTCTCTTGTTTTTAACAAATTTACTTTTTGTTAATAATAACTACTCGACGCTGTAGACCAATAAAAAATAATGACAAAAATAGCAAAAATATTCAAAACATGTAATTAAGTATTCCGTTAATATTCATTAATACCTACTCGAATTGCAACCACCGCCTGGTCGTCTTTCAATAAAGAGAAAAGATAATGGAACAGATCATAAGAAAATCGTGTCTGCAGAAAATAAAAATTTTAATATTTCTAGTTCAATCTCCACAATCAATTTCCCTCTATTCATATCAACCTAAGCTATTTATTAAAACATTACCACAACTGTTGTTGTTATTAACTTGTTATATATTGGGAACATTTCGTTTTAATCTGTAAAATAATATATAGTAATTAAGATTAAAAATTCGGTATTAAACTATCCATACCTTATATGAATGGCGATGGTGAGGAGTTACAGGCGGTGGGTGCTGAGGCGGTTGTGGCACCTGGTTCTGTCCGGTTACGACAACCGGGAGACCGTCCACGATGGTCACCATCACTCTCTTATCAGCGCTACGACGACGCTCAGAAGAGTTCCTTCTACGTCTTTGTTCGTCAACCACAGGTCGGGCGAACACCGTTCTCCTGTCGAAGTTCCTCGGATCGTTTTGGTTTTCTGCAGCCCTGGTAGCTGGCGTGTGGCTTTTCGAACGTTTAAGGAGTCTCATAACATGAGATTTCAAAGCATCAGGCTTGCTCACAGGCGGTGGGAGTTCAGGTTTATGCTTATATGAGTGGGAATGCGCGTGATGGCGCTGAACAGACACCGTGTGCCCCATTCCTGGTGGTATCACGTTCGACAGGCTCTTGACTGCGTATGCAGCGTCAACCTTGTTCCCGGCGACGCACGATACTTCGTACATCACGACACTACCGTTCCCGGCTTTCAAACACTTCCACTTACACAAACATGTTTACGAATTATCCTATAACCAATACACTGCAATCCTTTTGTGCTGTCTGACGTTTACGCTTTCCGGCAAAACATCGTATGAATACTTCTCGGAATCGTGCGAAACTAACACTTTCGAAGTAGCCTGCTTTGGAAAATATTCACTAGTAAAAATAATTAATGTCGCACGTGATCGTTGCGTAAATAACATCAACAGGTCGGACCGGTTGTATGGAATTGTTTTCGTAGGTCAAAAGTAGTAGTAATGTTTAATTTAGCGGAAAGATATAAGTGCGTGCGTCTTTACCGCGCACGTATCGCCAGCCAACTGAAACCGAGCAGTTGCGAGCGCGCTCCAAACGCTGGTCCTGTGTCAATGATAACGAATGATGCGTACAGCCGAGGTTCATATAATCCGCAAAAAGGTCAATGTTTCGATGAAGTCACCAGCAATTGATGTAATTGCCGGATAGTATAACATGAATTGGATAATGTCTAGTAAGACGGGAAGCAAACTGCAAATATAAATTTAAATAACAAATAGCAGCTGAAAAGCGGACTTTAAAATTATTATCACGGTCGTGTAGTTTCTAACAATTTTACTTATTAAATTCAGACGTAGAGCTTTTAAAAAATTTAATGAATGCTCTTAAAAGTGCAAGTTTCGTGCATAAACTTACGAAACATGCTTTTCTTCTAGAATACTATTTGGCCGGCATTTTGCGCAAACTAATTGGCAGTAATAACATAAAATTTGCGTTCAGTTCGGTATAAGTTAGGCCGACCCAAATATCTGCAGCTAACCGGAAATAGGAACGTGGACAGAATTAATTGACAGCGCCCTTTGTTTGAAATTGGAACGAGCCTCTATTATCTATGGTTAACAGCTTTGTACTTAAAAAGAGTATTTATAAGCCGTTTAGATCATCTGCAATTATTTATGTCAAGTTCAAAAGTAAACAGTCACGTGAATTTCGAATGGCGTCTGAGTAATATGTAACTAATGTTTAATAATATAACAAATATATATAATTTATTTTTATGAATACCTACCACAATACGTATTTACGACACAAAAAAAAAAACAAAAACTAGACTAACTACAAAAAACCTATAACCATTATTATAGAAATATTAGTCTCTACCCCCCATTTTGGGGAGGCCTATGTCCAGCAGTGGACGATGAAAGACTGATGGATGGATGGATTAGTCTCGATATATTTCACGACGACTTTGAGCATTTCAATAAATAGTTCTATTAAAACAATTATCATATTGTTTATTGTTAGAAATTATATTCACTCACAGTATTTTATGTAAGTTAATTGAGTTTTAGTTAATATTTTGCAGAGGTATTGATTTCGATCCCCAGATTAGTCCCTCAGGAGTTTCTATGGAACGTGTCTAAACTGTACGACAAAAAGAGTCAAAAGAAACTGTTAGCAAAATATTGCAGTTTTCACAGCCTAAGACGTGACATAATATTGCAACGGCATGTTGCTAGTCCATCCTCCTAAGGAAGTTAAGCACATTACGTGTGCAACTTTGTAGGCGAAAAGGGATTTCCTCTAACAAACCATTTGTAATTTTCAAGAAATATCTTCCTTCATAATCCCAGATCAATGAACTCTGCATGCTCATCGCAGTACCATAGTATTGTAGCTACCTAGAATTGCAATAATCCAGTGTCCGTATATTGTAAATGGGTACTCAATTTTTCGTTTATGCAGTCTAATGTAAAATAAAAAAGGTTATCAGTGATTATCATGTAAGTGAATATTGTTCTTAATGAGAAATAAATATCTTAAACCTTTTCTAATGTAAAATCATCATCACATCGCTAAAATGGTTAAGACCAGCATGCGTATAAGCGACTAGGAACTATTGACTCGCTATACTTTCTCATCTGATAAGCGCTAGTGCGGTTTACGATAATCGCTAACTTTGTTTGTGTAATTCGTGAATCGCAAACAGCGATAACAGGATAATCTGGCTAAAGACAGGGTGCCTTTATTGCTGCGATGAGGACACGGCACGGCACGCTCTCGAGTCGTGCCCGGCTTGGGCCGAGCAGCGCCGTGAACTCGTTGCGGCAATATTGGTGTAACTCTCGCTACCCAGCGTCGTCAGAGCGATGCTAGGCAACGACAGGAATTGGGCCGCAGTCGCTGCCTTCTGCGAGGAGGTCATCTCGCGGAAGGAAGCGGCGGAGAGGGCCAGGGAGGCTGATCCTTCCCCAGACCCGAACCGCCGCGCAGGCGTGAATATTTGCGCCTAATGCCGCCCTAGCTGAAACTGCGGGTGGATGGACCGGCAAAGTACCAGTGGTCCGTCATTACAGGCGGAGACGGCACACGGTGGGTTTATTTAGTGGGTGAGGGCCCCACACTACCCTGTTCGTTGCCCCGAACGACGGGGTGTGCGGGTAGGTAAATTTTTTTCACCTAAAAAAACGTGACTTTTGTCTCTGTCCAGAAATAGGTATTTGATGGTATTTATAATAAATGCCTAAATTAATAGCATTCTCGCATTTTATGTTAAATGCTTTTAATAAACAATATTCTGTATGTGTACTACACAAAAGACGTAATAGTTCACTTGGTTAGTCATATGACTAGATGTTAACAATGGACAAATACTAAGCAATCTGGTCATTCATTTAAATCTGCGAGGTATTTGCTTTTATACAATAAAATATCCGGCATAGATTAGATATTTGGATCCGCACAAGTTGAATTATAACCATGGATAATATGATATAAATGATAATATTCATTTGCAACAATCTAAACGAATGTGGTGTTGTTCTAAACGATCTCATTACGGCCATGGAAATTCCCCTGTATGATAATACCGGTCCGAAATATTACTCACTAAGCGGCCTTAAAATTACCAAGTGCTCATGTTAAAAGTTATTTACGTTTCAATTAGATGTTAAGTTGCTAGCTAAAATATATTTATAAATACGGGCCTAATACTAATTTGCTAGATTAAAATGGCTTAGTAATTTTAAAACAATATTATTAAAGTTCAAAGTACATGGACTGGAAACTTTACATTATCTGGTAAATAAATATAGTAAATTGTGATATTATATGTATATAGTTCCAATTAAAACATGGCTTAAGAAGTCGTGGTTTAATGTTGCTTAATATGTTAAAGGTGTTCTAGGGAATGATACCTGTATATCTAGACTTAGAACAATCATTTGTAGAGCACACAAAGCTTTGTCCAGTGTGGCACGCAATCCCCTGATATGCAGTTAAATGGCATGAATCTTTCATTTAGAAGATGTTCGTGTTCCTATAAAACAAAATAATACATTTTTTTTCTACGTATCTTACGCAGGTTTTCTCGTGATTTTTTCCTTCACCGGGTGATAACTTGTAAACAAGCACACACATAAATCAAAAACTAAAGGTCGATGTGGACCTGGGAGAATTAAACTGGATACCACTGTCTGCAGTCCTAGTTCCTACCACTTGAGTATATATGCGCAAATGAAATATGCTACATAATATAGCATCACGCCTGTATTCCCCGAAGGGGTAGGCAGAGGTGTATTACACACCCACGACTCGCCAGCTATGTTTAAGTCCCACGTAATACGGGGCGAGCCTATTGACGTCTACCGGGCACATTTCCAAACTCCAGGCTGCTACTGAGAATTTTTCTTTTTAGGAAAAAGCCAATGCCCGACCCGGGGATCGAACCCGAGACCTCATGATTAGCAGTCGCATACACTATCGCTACACCACCGAGGCAGTTACGCTATATAAATAATAATAATAATCATTAATTCACTAGAATGTAGTTTACACACCGGTGGGGTACATAGATAATAGTTCTGTCACATTCTACCATAACAATGGTGCCTAAATATATCATTAAATAAAAAGCAATACAATTACCTACATTCAATTAAAGATAATAGATTATTAATAATTATTTGTGAATGAGGAAAAAGATAACTTTAGTGCGAGCGGGAATCGAACCCGCGTCCCTTCCAATCCGGGGAAGTGCTCTAAGCCACTGAGCTACCGCACCGACCTTTCGGTCATCCCAATCTCCTCATCACATTTGTCTTTACGACCAAGTACATTATTGTCTAGAGACGGTAAATGGGGATAGTAAAATAAAAGTATAATTATAATATATACTTGAATGTCAATGTAATGTGAAATAAATTAAATTGCTAATTATAATGTACCACTGAATGACTATCTTAAAAGTAAATTATATAGAAATCTACAAAAATGAAATGAATTTCTTTAAAATTGATATTGAAACTATAAATAACATTACTGGATGCCACTGACTCGCCAAAGTCAATATTACGAGTGAAAGTTGACATGCTTCTGATTATAACTCGTAAATGTCTGTTGCTGGACATCCTTTTAATGTTACGAGAAAGTTTTATATTACAGGTTCATTACGAAATTAATTATTGATTGATAAGATTGTATTAGGACTAAAGAATGAGACTGCAGTTACTAAAAAAAAAAAATTAAATGCAATGCAATTTGATTGTACAGAGGGCGTAGTGGTTTAGATACCAACCTTTGTGCTGTTGTAGTTCCGATTCTCACAAAGTACTTTTAAGTATGTTTGTAAAATCCCCCGCGTTACAGGGATTATTGCTTTAGGGAAAGCAATTTTTTTAAACCTTTGAAGCGTCTCTGATCCGGGCGACTTCGTAATCAGTATTTTTTGTGACGTGACAGTGAAAAGAAATGTTTTATTGATCTGATAAAAATCACTAGACACTTGCATAACGGCTTACATGGAGTATAGACATAAAGGAAAGTAAATCGGTCAGTATAAATGTGACGTAAGTAATGTAACGTAAACAAACTAAAATTGGATCAAACAAAAAATATATGTAGTTAAGCAAATTGTTATTCAACAGTTACAAAATTGAATATTATTGTAACAAGGAAAATAAAACCAACTACAAACGCAAACTGTAGAACTGCTAGAAGCCGTAGAATGCTTTAGGGCGCTTTCTTACACCACGTTACCAACAACATTTTGAATAATATCAAATAATAATGTTAGTATAACTAGATCATAGACAAAAAAAAATAAGTTATAACATCATGCATTCACAATTGAAAGACTTAAGACACGATTCGAAAAAGAACACGTTACAGCCCCCTTAGAATGAAAAACGAAACGTTAGACAAACTTTCGTTTCGCTTCATTGTGATTGGTCGCCTGAATCACGCGTCGAAATCTCGACTAATCAGGAATCACGCGTTGGACTGTTGATCAATCAAAATGACTCGAAACGAAAGTTCGTCTAACGTTTCATTTTTCATTCTAAGGGGGCAGAATAGTTTTGATAGTTAATTTTCCCTCCCCTAGCCCGCTTTCAAGACTTACCAAATTAACAAAAAAATTGTATCAGTTAAAAAAAACAATATTGATAAGAAATTATTTTCAATTATTGTAATTATAAATGATAAGGAAGACGGACCACGCGATTAGAAGTGTTCGTACGGACTGTCGATTGCATTTAACTGGTGCTGTAAATATTACTATTCCTAAAAAGGCTAAGGAAACGAAATAAAAAAAGTTTAATAAAAATAATTAAAATGGCATTTCTTAAGCGGCTACACGTACAAATTCCACGGTGTTTACGTTGCAACACAGAAGCACTTATACATAATGTTAATCATCACTTGTGTTGCTACTTGTGGAAACTGCGTAGTGATGCTGTAGGTGCACCATTATGAAACGCTCTTTAGATGTTTTGAAATAAGAGCCATGTGCGTACGTAAGTTTAGTATACTTATTTGACGTATTACTGTTTTATGTATTATATTTAATAATGAATATCTTGTACAACAATTACATTATCTCTGTACTTGTGGTTGTCTAAGTTTGTCTATAGATAGACATTCATAATGAGATCGATAATGATAATGAAAAATTGAACATACATACTAGGTATGTAAAAAAACCGTTGTGTTCTCTTGATAAAAAACTGACGAAACGTGTTGCAAGTTTCATTCCTAATGAGATAGATATTGGGTGCAATTCAGAACTAAATATATCACTGCGCGTATTTTTTACCCCTTAAGAGGATTACTTCCTGTGCGGTCATAAAAAAACCCTTACGGATTTAATTAAAAGCTGAGTAAGGATAAGGAAAATCCGTTTGTTATGTATTAGATCACGCAACGGTAATATCACTTGTTAATTTTACCTAGCGTAATTCAGCTTCCGCAAAATATAGGATGACTACAAGTCTTCTAAATACAAGACCAATATATGTAAGATCCTTAGCATATCCAATAAAATATTACTTAGATAAAGCTTGATCAGTATTATTATTAAGAATTTTGATAATTTTCTGATGAGTGTATCACAAGAGGTAAAAAGGATTATCGCTGAACAAATCCTCCGTCAATTGGGAGTCTGTGCACATCCCATCCAATAACAAACTCAAATTCTTCAATTAACATTTAACAGTATTTGCAGCAGAACGCAGATTCTTTTTAATGTTTATTATTCCAACTAATGCAACGAAGTCATTACGTTAAAGCCAACGTGCAACATGTAAACATATTTCTCATTCAGCCTCACTCGTGTTTGGACAGCACACAGATTCTCCTCGTAAATATACATAAATATAATTTACACTAATGGAAGTGTTTTAACCGAACTCAAAAGAGGATTAGGTTGTTGTAGGTTGTTTTCGGGTGAAAAGAAACACCACAAGGAAGCCTGCATGCCTGACAGATTTGATCTATACTATTATAAAGCTGTAACAGAGCTACGTCTGTATATTTAAGATATTTGAGAAAAAAATACTGTATTACGCTATATAGGCGTGTCTAAACACATTTTTTTTAGATTTTTGTCCGTTTGTTCGTTTGCACATCACGCAAAAACTACTGGATACAGAACGGATAACGGATTTTGATGCAACTTTTTTTATTTGATATCTCTCGTTAAGACTTAAAAACTAGTATTTATTTTATCTTGCTACTATATATTCCTATACTTGAGATATAAGCTAAAAACTAGCTTTTGGTTGCGGCGGAGCCACGGGCAAAGGCTAGTTTCTACATATTGTTACACAGATGCGCCATCTGATTAAAAATTATTGGCGAGTTAACCACTGTAAAATTGTAGTTGCTTTGTTTGCCTGAGAATTGTTTGCTATTTTTTTGTGTTTAACCCGGTTGATCAACGATATTGTTAAGATGTACCTTGAAGATTAAAGAACTGAAAGAAGCTATCCTGTGTCAGCCACAAAATTTTTGCGACATTTTCTACGTTTTTTTTATGTCTGATCTTTGGGAAATAAAGGTTTGTCGGGGTTATTACATTTTAAAACAGCACACAGAGGCATATTACAAGAAAATTAAAATTTACCGAATTACAGGTTAAAAAATGTATGGAAATGAGAGTTTTCAATGGCCATATCGATAATACGCCATCTTCCGTGAAATTATGTCAGTAAACATCTCCATTAACTATTTATTAGCACTTACCTTTACTGCTGAATCTTCCATTTTCCGATGTAAAAAAATACTCCGAAAACAACCCATATTAAACGGTAAAATATTCATTATGAGAAAGAATTTAATAACCCATCATTATAAAAATGCCGCTGAAGCTTTTATCGAGCAAATCACTGGATAAAAACATACGAACTCTACATTTTTATCAGGTAAAGTAACGTTTTAATTAAAAAGTTTGGCATCCAATATATTTGACTCCTCTTATTTATCGAAATGAATATACATAGACGAATTTCCAAATGTAATTAATTGAATCAGTGATGGAAAGATTAATTACGCCTGAAAACATAGTTTTAGAACAGTAATCTAGAAGGCGTCGATTAATTTCATTGAATACATCTCAACTGAAAGACATCAAATGCTTTATTTATACATCATATTTAGTCACAGAACACATAATAATATGTTGTATAGAACAGACACTTGTCTCCTACCAATCGGGTTTTCCCCACCTCACCTGCGACTCTGCGCAGGCGACAAGTAAAAACTCATGGCTATCATGGTCTATTTAATATTTTCGTAGATTTGTTCTGGTAAGGGGTGAAGCATGTTAGTACTTAGAATAATATAAAAATAACAACATCAACATAATATATATCTAACACATAATCTATTTATGAAAGCTTTTTTTTTAGTTATCACGAGATTTGTTCAAAGCTTTAGTTTAACGACTAAGATCACCAGCCTCTGATAATACTTATAATTACCATATTCGTGTCAATATATGAATTTTCCTTTATTCAAAACCAGTAACTAAAATTTAGCAAACTGATAAATTGAATTTGTTGGTATTTAATAAATATGTACATATATCTAAAAATGTAAATTTGGTATTATGCATATCTAAAAAGGAAAAACTGTTTGATAAATTACACTGACAGCGATACCAGTCGACACTGAAACTATTTTCGGGTCATAATGTATTTTGCGTGACATCAAAAACTTCTAAATAAATTTGCCTATATTATGTTTAACAGTTAATTTTGACTTAACTAGGGGATTCCAGGAAAAAGTAATAGGTAGGTAATTAGTATTTTCGAGATTAACACACTATAATGACAATAAATCTTCTACCCGAAGCTCCCAAAGAGCAATAACTACGTTTTAGGTATATATCTAGTTCCCGACATAATAACGAGATAAAATTATACCAGTTTTTAAGTCTAATTAATAGGTATTAAATAAAGCAACGTTGATCAAAATTAGTTTAGATGTACTTACGTGATGCGCAAATAGACAAACGTTTTAAAAAATTGTTTTCAGTTCAGACACGCTTAAATAGCCTAACACAGTATTTTTTAACAAAAGTGTGAAACGGGCGTCACCCAAGACATTAAGAATGAAAGTTTTATCGAAATTAGCATACAGGAGCAATTGTCACGATGGCTGAATTGGCAAAGCATCTGGACGGTATCCAGGAGATGCAAGTTCAAATCCTGCTCGTGACTGTTATTTTCGATTTCACATTTTCTCACTTTGTGTTAAATTACATGGTATATGGCTAAGCATGTCAAATGTTAAAAAAATATATAAAAATATCAAAATACAGACACACACATAATTATTTCTCAAGTATCTTTAGTATACAGACACATCCCTATTACGGTTTTATAATACTATAGTACTGGTGGTTGAAAATAAAACGTATAGAAAGATTTCACCGATATAACTTCATTCACAAATAAAGTATCCACAAAAGAGCCTATATACCACCTACTAGCTATGGATAGAACCTTCCGTCAGCGAGATCCAACAGAACATTGACAGGCGGTGACATAGAACGACTCCTTAGTTCCTCTCGATAACACAACAATTGCCTTTTGTATCTATACATATGAGTACCACTAGTTGTATTCTCTATAGTGCTTCGTTTAAGCAGAAAGCTAGGAAACAGTTTTGAACCTTGTGAATTGTATTAAGCCCGAAGTATTAGTCTGCCACTTTTTATAAGTATATAAACAAACACACTAATGCCTCGATTATGATTACCATACTTGCTGTTGCTATATCTCATATAAAACATTTATTAGCTAATATTAAAAATCATATTTCTAGTGTTATGGAGCGAATAGGACAGCCAACGAGTTCAACTAACAAAATTTTACCTCCCAGAGTCAGAATTCACGAAATGAAGAGTAAAAGTGTACTCTGGTTTTAACGCTCATCTGAAATATATTTTGATACCTAATAACAATTAAATGAATAAAGTACATCTACAAACATATAAACACAACTTTTTTTAAAGCAAAGATTCCGTGTCTGGATTCAATCATTCTCCAATAACACTATAACAGTACCACTGAAGTAAACTTTTGCGCGAAGTGGATCGACCGAATATGTACCCGAGATGTAAATCAAAGGATTTATATATTTCTTGTGATCTCTTTAGTTATGTAGCACAGAGAACTTACTGCGTATTTTTTACAAAGGAAACTAGCTTCTGATATGTATCGTATAAATTATCTTTAATCCCTTACGTAAAGCGCTTCTAAACCTAATGTCTGTAATCGGCGTATCATTTACCAATGGCAAATTTATCATTTAATAATAAGTTAGTCGGTAGTGTAACCGACTGCCGTGCACGAGATCGTGGGTTCGATTCCCACTCAGGACAATTATTTGTGTGATGAACACGAATATTTGTACTTCGTCTGGGTGTTTTCTATCTATTATATGTATGTATTTACAAAAACAATGTCAATAATATTTATTATATTCGTAATCCGTGGTACCCATAGCACAAGCGTTAAGCTTAGTTTGAGACTAGAGGACGTTGTGTGAAATGTCTATTTATTTATTTATTTTATTTAATATCTGAGTTTGGGTAGTAGCCAAATTATTCCTTAAATAACTTTTATAAATGTTCAATTCAAAAAAATTTGTTTTATAGATGACATTACCTAAAATCTAGAGCTATATATATATATATTTTATACAAAAACTTTATTTTAAGATTACATTTCAGCTCAAAACGACCTCCTTACAAAACCATATCTCATAATGAAAGCGCGCATTTCTCTGGTTCCCTCAAAAACCAAGCTAGCTATTCAAGTGAACTTATCAGACCAAGCGAGGCACAATGTAAGCATATTAATTCAGTCCATTGTGGTAACTCAAGGTCCCCGGGGACAGCATCAGAGATGTTAACAGACTGGTCAAAGCCTTTCCGTACCTAAAGATCTTGTTGTCAGATGCAAAGATATGTACTATTGTCATATTTCAATGGATGCCAAAATTAAACACAAAACATACACTTCGATGTTTCGTATGTTTCTGTCCAATATAACTGGATATGGCACTAAAAATAAAATTCTAGTTACATATTTTTTATTCATGTGTGAATCCGTTATCCCATGAAGCTCCTGTCCCACAATGGAACCGCAATGACTAGTAAAACCATGGTCTTATAAAAAACCTAGTTACTAAAAAAATCTAGTGTAAAATTTATTATTTTCACCTGGGGAACACAATGGAGACTTAGCAATTATCCGAAGGGCATCAGCGTGGTTCGCCACCCACCACGTCTCGTTCCCACGGGGCAACAAATGAGTAACGGGAGGCCGTTACATGACAAGCGGCAATCCGTAGTCTGAGCCTCACCCCTTTAGGAAACAGGCGAATGCATAATTTTGTATCGATTTTTTATATTGTTAAGTACCTAAATAGTAAATGTTGAAAATATTTGTTAGAATATTGAACAGAAAACTTAATCTCTTTAGAATTTGTGGTGTACAATGTAGTATACAATGTCTTCTCTCTAGGTGGAATATAATATAAAATGCTATTCGCTCCGTACAAAAACCTGGAATATGCTACCAAATTTCGTTTTATTACAAAGCCAACGTTACATGTATTACATTACGTACATACAAATGGGAATAATAAGCTGCAGAATAACATTTGACTCATGAAAATTCCTTCAGTTATTATTAAATATTACGCGACTTAAACGAAAAAAACATTAACAGCCAATTAGCTGATTAAACGAGCAAAAAAGTGTGAAGATAAGACTTGGTTTTAAAATATTGCTGTAACCGTCTGATCCGCGTGAACGTAATTTGCATAAGCGGACAACAACAAATGCTGAGAATTACTATTAACCCCCTCGAGGGATGCTTTACTCCCTCTACCCTACCTCCATTGTAGAGTGTTCCATATGAATGACGGGAAATTAAAAACTGTGAACAAAGAATCACAGCAGTCGCGTCTAAGGGCAAATAGAGGGAAATTGTGAAAAGAATGATGAAAATAGGAACACTATGAACCTTATACAACGTTGCTATAAAATAATGGATTTTATTTTTTTCAGTGTTGCCAGACATAATTATGTAACATAAAAAGTTTTTCCTCGTACTAACTTAAGTAACATTTAATGTTGAGCTAAATAGTTTTTATAAAGTAAAGGCTTATCCGTTTTATCATATGTCTTGATATGAGTGGGATTGTCTTTGAGCACGAAGATTTAAATCGTACATGAACAGGAAATTTCCCCAGAGAACGTAATTCAAATCAAAAAATTCATGTATTACATATATTTCATTACATACGAATACCGCCAGACAACATTAATATAGCCGCCACAAACATTCAATAAATAAAAATATTATAAGAAAACATCCGAAAGCATTTTCTGTCTTAAACAATTTCGGAGAAGAAAAATGAAAGACAAAGGAAAAACATTAAAAGGCTGTCTACAAAGGCCTTTTAAACATGTGTACAGTATGGTGTTTGATAATACATTACTTTGTATTATAACGTTTTATTTTCATCACTCTACTTACGTATTTACAAATTATTTATTTGCCTACCCTGTCGTTTATCGTAAAATAGAGAGCAACTTATATTGAAAAGAATAAAGTTAAATTATATCAGAGTTGATGAAGATTAAATCTAAGTCTTTGCTTAGACATGTAGTTGATAAAGCATTTTAAAAGAATGCCGTGTTTTCTTTCTTACTTTTAGTAGTTTCAATACAAGTTAAGGCCAAGCAAAAATGTACCTATATAAACTAATAGCGAATTATGCTTTTTCAACCTGATTTTCCAAAAGCTTGATTAGCCACCAAGCGCACTCTTACACGACATATATAATTACAAAGCATATAAACCACTGATCTATGTAAACATAAAACGGAATCAATGCCTCTTAACGTAATTTTTGTAATTTACACAATCCTTTTGCACACACACCTTTCAATTAATTTTCGATTGAGTTGCCCCCGTATTTAATTTGTTTAACCGCATAATAGTAGGTACGCTAAAAACTAATTATCTTCCCTTATTTACGAGCGAGAGTCGAGCGAGTCTTTCTCTTAAAGATATAATAATTGCGTATAGCTTGCCACACACAAGGACTGCGCACATCTGCATCATACGCGTGTTATACTCGAATGTTAGCATTTAATTATTGCGCAAGCCGTTACCGAACAATTATTATTAATGCATGAGTGTAACATTTAAAACATTTTTATCGTCATTTACATTCTGAGTTTTCTGTACTATAAAGCTTTAACAGAGCTGTACCAAGGAAATACTTGAGAAAAAATTAATAACCTATTTAAAGACAAAACATTTTTTTAGAATTTTGTCTGTTTGTTTATTGAGGATTGGCGCAAAAACTACTGAACGGATTTTGATGAAACTTTTTGTTTGATAGCTCCCGATTAGACTTAAAACCTGGTGTGCATTTTATCCCGCTACTATAACAGCAGCCTGAGATGTAACCTAAAAAATAGCTTTTGGCTGCGGCTGAGCCGCTGGCAAAGGCTAGTAGGTATGATATATGTCTGAGCAAGATTGTTTACATCGCACAGGGGCAGGGATCTAGGTTTTTTGGCTTTTAACTCTTAAGGGTTGCTTAATCACAGGACTAACTGCATTATCATAATATATTTAGATTAAATTATGCAGGTGAAATTGCATGCTTGAGAAATTATATCGTCTGCATGTAGTCTGTCAAGACTCTTTAGTGTTGGTTGCTGGTGGTCGGTGAATAACAGCTTAAACATTCTGAGTTGTGACACTTGCTCGAGTAGTTACAAATTGATGATGATTAAAGCCTGCTAAAGTTACCTTACCTCTATTATTCTAAGTAAACCGTTAAATAACTAGCTCTAAAATTACAAAGACAAATATTCATCTTAATAACTTCTCGGTCAAATTAGGGCAGACGTGCCACGCGCCGTCCCACTTTATGTACAACATTAATAACAGGTAAAATTGTTATTCCGTACATGTTTCAGGCTAAAATAGAATTTCAAGAGGGATATCAATCAAGTTGTCGAGTTCATTTAAGACTGAAATTCACGGAACAAATTATGCAGTAATATTTGGTTCCCAAGCCAACTCTGGATAAACTCGGTATAGGAAGAGGAAACCTGGTGATGTTCTGTAACATCGAAACTTCAAGCGATCTGACTGATCTAGCCCCTAGCCCGTAGAATGTAACTCACTAAATCGTGTCAACATCGTATCGTCTCGCTTGTGATTGGTAGAGAAATCGACGCGTGATGTTGCAATAATCTTTAGGCCAATCACGGTGATCTCTCAACTAATCACAATGACACGATGCGATGTCGCTACGATTTAGTGAGATACATTTTAACCCCTCTGATCCGAAGTGAAGTGCGTATAGCCCACATTATGGCGAGATGTCCAATTGAGTGCAGCATTGGTCATAGCCATTGACTTCAGTCATTTAAATTTAGGTATTTAATTAACTTTGCAGCATACAAAGTTAACTAATTGAGATGAAAAAGACAGATAAACAACAAATAACGTTTATTTCATAGGTCCTAGTTAATAAGTTCTTTCGTACATAGTGAAATTTACTTTTTTAAGGCTACATGCTGTGCCATTTCAAATGCAGTACATTTCGATTACCGACACAATAAAATCGATTCTAACTTTTTTTAATAAATAATATAACATTGTGCTATAATATAACATTGGAAACGTGCAAAAACTATATCAAGCTGTACAAATTAACTTGCTTGCATTTCAACGACCGACAAATTACTTTGAATTTTTTTTTATGTCTGGAAAAGTTTTTCACGCATATATTATACCAAGTTAATCAGTAAATTCAGCAAATTCCCTAGAGTTATATTTGAAATGTTGAATGCTACTTCTAATCTAAAAGTTATCGTTTGAAAAAAACAAATAAAAATTCCGTTTAGATGTCCTACATATTCTGTCATACAACGTTGAGTAATTGAGGACCTTGGTTGCCTCTTGATGCGAGCTATCGACAGACTCCATTCACATTCAATCAATGTAAAACCACGTTCAAAATCTCCTTGAATTTGTTATATCTTCGCTCGGTAAATACTAAAAGCCTTACTTACGTTATTTGTGATAAATAGTTTCAGTTTGTGACACGGATTCGGTTATCTATGAATCCCAACTTTATACACAAATATTAACGTATCGGGTCTTAATCTCGGTGACTCGGGAGTCAACACGTGACCACGGCCGATGCAATACGGTCGAAACGTCGGGAAATTAAGATATTCAACCTCAACATTATATACGCGATTAAGACCCGACACGTTAATATTTGTGTATAATGTGTACAAATCGCGAAAGTTTAAAAATCCCAACTTTAATTACATTTATATAGTACCCGCCCGCCCTAGCTTTGCATAAAAAAATTAGTATGTATTAGGTAACTGCCTCGGTGGTGTAGCGGTAGTGTATGCGACTGCTAATCATGAGGTCTCGGGTTCGATCCCCGGGTCGGGCAAAATGCGTCGTTTAGAAGAGGATAGCTGAGCAACGGCCTGGATGTGGACAGTAAAAATTAAACGGACTTTATTTTATAGGTACTATAGATACGAGCCCCGATGCAAAATAGTTCGTCTAGTGTGAAATTTTCTCTGTGAGATTTTTTCTAACTTCATTATTTTTGTATATCTATATAAAATATTAAGCTGTTCTACTATCACATGTCGCGTTACTTATGGCATTTTTAATTATGAACCAATAAACTATTTTAGCTTTTTAAATTTACACATTCTGTTTTAAATTCGAAGAAGTTATAAGCAAAATAGTTCGTCTAATTTTTAATCGATGCAAAAGAGTTCGTCTATCGGTGAGTTAAATAAGATTATTCCATCTTTGTACAATTATGTTGCATAATTTAAATTTGTAAAAGTAATTCTGTGTCATTTGTTAATTGAGACAGTATAAATTCTAAAAATGTTTTTTTCATTAGTTTTCAAATAACAATGGTTTGTACCACCACGCATCTCAAGTGCAGTAGAAAACAGAATCCTGAAGAAAATTATCAAAGAAAAAAATTATCAAGAAATTTTTCAACAGGATGGTGCTTCCTGCTATACTGCAAGGACAACAAAGACGTGGCTACTGGCGAAAAGCATCCCTACAATCGAATGGCCATCTAACAGACCGGACTTGTCGCCGATCGAAACCCTATGGTGGAAAATGAAAAAAGTTCTCCGTAAAAATCCATCAAGATCGACGAGCGACTTAAAGGCTAAACTCTTGGCTGTCTGGGAGTGGGAGTCAATTACGCCTGAGGAGTGTGCAGCGTTGGTTACAACCATGCCTCTTCGCATTAAGGCTGTCATTGAGAGCAAAGGCGACACAACTAAGTGGTAGACGAACTATTTTGCGTGAGTGACAAGCGTAGACGAATACTTTTGCGTTATGTTCTTTAGAATATTTCTTAAATTTTTTATGTTATGTAAAGTCATGAAAGAATTTCAGTTATGTTAAAATAAACTTTAAAATGTTCCTCAAATTGTGGTTTACTTTTTATTAAACGTTCTTAATTTTACCAATATTTACTTTCTATATTTTACGCTTTGCACTACTTTCCATACTAGACGAACTATTTTGCATCGGGGCTCGTATAAAGAGATTGGGCATGAGTCCTTTCCACATTTGTGTATTGTAGGGAAATTATCCTGCAGTATCTGTCACACGTGGTTATTGATGGGTAACGATTGAATAAATATTTTTTTTATTGCTAATAATGGCAGACGAGCCACAGCCCACCCGGATGGTAAGCGGTAACCATAGCTCATTGACTTAACTATACCGAGTATTGTCAAGTCGCTGCGCACCATTTCAATTTTTTAGTTAAGAAATGAAAGAATCGGCCATGAAGCAGGAGACGGTGGTACTGACCCATACGGGCCCAATAGCAAGTGAGTACTCTCACTTGGAACCCAGCCCTACCACCAGTAATGCAATGGGTGATAATTGCTTATTTTCCTTAGTCGCCTAGTCACCCGTGGGAAAGGATGTGGTGACACTTGTATTCATAGTCCGTCACCACAAAATACCACTAGTGGTAACCAGTGGGCGACACTATTGTAATCATAATCCATCCCTTCTTTTTTGTTAAGACAGGAAAAAATCAATCTAAGCGCACACCCAGTCGTTCGGGGCAACGAACAGGGTAGTGTGGGGCCCTCACCCATTAAATATACCGGCCGTGTGCCCTCTCTCCACCTGTATTAGCGGACCACTGGAACTGTGCATTACATTACTTTAGTGGTACCAAACATAATTGACCCCTTAACGGACAATTATTGAATGGTCTAAATCCGTTTCAAAATATATAGTAAAACAAATTGTCACGGTAAATGCCAAACATATCTATATCTAGCCTGCTTTTTGTTTCTACCAAATGAAACAGGCCTTGAAGGTTTAGTAATTTTATGCAACATTGGTTATCATAGGAGCCCGCCCGAAACGAATGTAGATTAAACCGTACAGACAGGATTTCCTTAGTAATTACAAAATATAGTAAAAAAACTCGACCAAAATAGTAACAAGCTTGTCATTATGATATGTTTACTTAAAAGAAACTTATCAATTAGATATGGCCATAAATGAGTATAACATAACATTGTTGTACCTACATACATCGGACACTATTTTCAGACTTTAATTAATCTATATAAATAAAATAATACAAGTCTGCTATATTGTTCGCGTATCACAGAAAAGCTACTGGATGTTTCAATTCATTTTTCTAAGTTTTATTTTCAAGGCACTTAACTGTTATCTAAAAAAATATACTTGAGTAGCTATATTAAACTAAATAAAACAATAGCAGTTGGGCGCGCATCACGGACAAACTACTGGATAGATTTCAATTAAAATTTCTAGTTTTATTTCGTCACACACATAGCCGATCTAAAAAAAATTGCGATATATTTTTTTTCATAGTTGCTTATCATCACGCCGTCCCTTGCAGGATAGATGGAGAGAATAGAGTGCCAAAAAGCTTCTTGCATACATATCTCGCTTCCTCAACATTCATAATTCTCTTCATACACGCTCGCCAATTTCTGAGACTCCTGACTTCACCTTCCTTCAATACATGACCGATATTTTTTTCTCCCTTTAGTATCTTTACACCAATACACTCTCTTTCATACCTATCGCTTTCTTACGTCATCGTTTCTATTTACGTAAGAGTTTCAATGTCGTCAAACTGGTCAGTTACATTAAAATACGATAACATATATAAGTTATAAGCTTTCTACGTAAATCAGGCAAATGACTATAAACATTCAAATTCGCAAGGTAATAAAATGAATACAGCATCCCATTACCTTACTTTCACATAAAATAAAAACTGTAGATAAAATAATATACTATAATAATAACAGTGGACAAAATTGGGCACAAAAAACCAGTTAACACAGAAAACTGATGAAAAGCCTTTGTTAGATGGAAAAATAACAGTAACTGTTAGCTAGGAGTTGGTGACTATGAGTAACGGATAATGACTAGTTTATCGTAAATAACCTCTTTGTGTTAGAATGATTAATCATAACTCCGACACGTCAGAGCGATTTAGCCCTGCATTGATGATCCATTACATATTACATCACATGACTTAAGTACAAGCATAATTTTAAAATTCCGACCAACCTATTACGACCATACAGATTTTATTTTAAATATAATGACAGTTGGTATGTGTGTGTGTGTATTTCTATTGTACATTCAAGACAACTATTGTTAGTATGCATACTTCAAAATTACATTTGAAGAAATCCGTACACACAAGTGGATACATTTCCACAAAATGTGAAAATATTTATGTCAAAATTTGGTGCAGAATATTAACTGAATGGTGATTGCCCAATTTACACAGTTTTCTCCATAAGCAAATACCTATCTGCTAACTAAATGCAAATGAAGACTCATCTAAAAATTTAATCAATTTTACTCAATTATATTTTTTTTAATAATTGATTCATTCCTAATATAGATATCGAGAGAATTAGGTTGGTCGTTTTATGTGAAATATCAATTTAAACTTAATATCTGTTACTAACGTGTGTAGGAATGTTTCGTATATTACATTTATGATTGAATATTGATACTTTGGATGTATATGTATACTTTGGAATAGATATCGATAACGTTTATCTAGACCTAGTAATAGATATACTGTATATTATTGTTTATTTTCATGATAATTAAATTACAATACTTAATTAACTATATAAATAATTACAAGCCACGATATAAATGCCATACAACGTACCTAATAAATACCAAGGCAACACAATCAGAAGCTGGCTTCTAGCCAACATATTGCATTCGCAATTATATTACCTACATACTAAATAGCTTTATCTTATATAGCAAGTTTCAACTATTAGCAATATGTATTATTACTTCAAAACTATATTTGTTTAGGGTTTTTTAAGATTTTCCTCCGAAATATTGATATCCAATTTTCTTTTCAGCAAATTGCAATAATATTACCCGATAAGTTATGCTACCATTAAACTTTATACATTTACATACAATTAAACCTAATATTTAAGTTCAATAGGAGGTAGCTGCGTAAAATTTTTGGAGTTTCCCTATGCTTAATATTGGTAATAAAGCCTGCCAAGTTTAAACTTTAGTTTTCTATATACGAAATAAAGAATATTATATCTATGATTAGTAATCACAACCAAGTTTAACCGAGGCCTCAATACTGTGAATGTTCACACGATCTGTCTATACAAGGAGTTCTAGACAAACAAAACACGCGTTCAATACTAAACAACAGACGCTGCATACTTCATGATATTGATAAAACACGTATCTAATAGCAATAAAAGCGATACAAAAAACTTTTTTTTAATATTATTTTTTTAGAGCCACGGGTACACCTTGTTTCGAGCTATTTCATAAATACTTTAAACAATTCCTAATATGTATATATTCCATATCTATTCCAAATAATTCCTTTTACTTAGTTTCACATTTTAAATACAAATCTATATATAATAAAAATTATACTTGTGAGTTTTAATAAACAACGCCACTAGTGTTAAGTAAACATAAATATATCAATAAAGTACCAGGGCCTTATAACCGAGTGGAGTTGGCTGTGCGCCAATGGGTGCGGCTTTAGGTGTACTACGTTCATTCATTGTTATACAATATTGCGATAAGGCACTTGAGTTTATCTTTTATGTGTAAAGACACTGTTAAAGGTCATACATTATTCAAACTGAATAACACTTCTTTGTTTTTTGACCACATCGCTCGACGAACCGACAACCGTTGGGGAAAAAAGGTTCTCGAGTGGCGACCACGTATCGGACGACGCAGCGTAGGACGGCCCCCACCAGGTGGACCAATGATCTGGCCAAAGCCGCGGGGAGACGCAGAACCGCTCGTTGTGGCGTTCTCTTGGGGAGGCCTATGCCAAGCAGTGGCCGTTGAAAGGCTGATGGATGGATAGATGGATGACACTTCTTTGTTTCAAGCAAACGCTAAGTCGTTGGGGAAGTACGGACAATATCTCTATATCAGTGTGATTTAAAGTAGAAGCTTGCCTGAGCATTGCTAGGGCTATGCTAGTCTGCCCACTAATCATCAGGTATTTCCACGTGATAATATTAAAAGTAATCTCAACCGATAAACACTAGTCTAGAAAGGACAGAACACCATTAATTATTGTATCCACCCGGCGGCCGGGATAAGGACGCTGATTATAATCTAAATTGGTTGCACATACTTTATTTGTTTATTTATTAGGTTATGATTGCTAGACCTTTTTTTTGTGGAGACGGTTAAGTCGTTTATTTCTTCACTACAAGAACCGTTTCTTGGTAGCGATTTTGCACAATTTGCACGTCTAATTGAATAATACGACGAATATGTAACTCAAGCTTCCCTTTTCGGCAGAGTGGTAGCGAAATAATATCGTTCCTTACATAAAGTACGTGTTTTTATGAGAGATCCTCGTTGCATGTCAATCAATCGTGAAGATGGAATCAGTCCTTTCGAAAGCTTGATAAATTGGACAATGTACCTAAATAAATATCGGCAACAAAGTTACTCAATGTGACCACTACCAAGTCTCCAGTTTCTGATTCTCATTGCCATTATGGTATAAAATATAGCATTATATCAAATTATTTTCCTTACATAATCCTTGTATAAAATAACCGTATTTACTCTAACGCAGGCTTTCTAGTCTGTGTCCGTAAGTATTTTGAACTAAGCTAAGGTATTTTTCCCAGAGCTATATATAACGTTACCACACATGTCTATGCAGTTTACTTGACTCACGTATAAAGCAAATGAGTTACGCCGATAATACACTGACGCATTCGTATGCGTTTGAGAAACAACGAAAAAATTCTAAATTTTATAGCAGCGTTTCACACTTGCTGTCTTACTCTACCATAACGAGATGAGATAAATGCGTCTTCGTCGGTACCGATTCTCAGATACAACGCAGACAATTCAAAATTCGTGTTTCTCAGCGCACAACGTCACCGCACGTCCTGTTCGAGCGTACAGAATTTCACATGGTAAAAGAAGAAAATATTTGAATTAATGTATAAAACTAACATTTAGTACATGTATGTATAAATGCATATATAATGTATACGTTAATTAGTAGGTATAATAAAACCACCACTGAAGTAATGTAACATAGTTCCAGTGGCCCGCCAATACAGGCGGAGAGACGGCACACGGCTGGTTTATTTAGTGGATGAGGGCCCCACACTACCCTGTTCGTTTCCCCAAACGACGGGGTGTGCGGTTAGGAACATTTTTTCCCGACTTAATAAAAAAAACTATAATAAAACCATTTAAGTACAAGTTTTTACAGGAGCTACTTGTACACAGTACAAAGTTTACAAAGTGTTAGTTGGAAATATTTTATTTAATATGAGCTTATGAAAATAAATGTTTCTATAATTTTGTAGGTGTTTCGCCATCGCAATGGCTTCGCAAAGAGTCTTTGCCGCATACGAATGCGTTAATGTTTTTAAGGCGACCCCGCAACGCTCGGCTGGCACACAGCAGACTGTCATTGCACATTTCACACTTTACTGTCACTAGGATGGCCGTTGGCTTACCCAAACCAAGCATGGTACCGTTACAATTTATTAATGTGTCTTATTATATTTTTCCATTTTTAGTTACATATGTTAGTTTGGTTTTAATCTACTGTTTTGGTATTTGCAATTTATTTAAATATTGTAACTACTAGCAACTATTTTATATGTACCTTTTTTAACGTCTTTTCAAATATGTTATAAATATACATACTTGATATGTAATAACTATTTTGTTCATCCGTTTCGTCACTAAAGTTCCCATTGAAGATCAGCGTTGCAGTGTAATTTACGTTACACTGCAGCAATATTGCTGAATGGGCGCCTTATTGTCATGTAATTATGTTATGTTTAGCTTTACCTAATATGTAGTATTATTCTACTTGAAATTCGTGACAATAAAACTTAGTTTTCTTTCTTTCTTTCTTTAATGCGTACTAAGGGCGTTAGTTGTTGAAATTATCAATAATAATAATGATCCATCCACGTCGTATTTCGGCCATGCCGGCAGTGTCATCAATTGATACTTGCCGTAATTTACGCAGGACATATTATAGTGCACGAGTGTCTGCAACACAACACAAGTGAAAATGTGAAAATTACAGTAATGGATTCCAAATCAACTAACAACGCTTGTTGAATTGTTTTTCGATTTATTTAGTATAACATTAGAGTCATCTTGCACAATAACACCAAATACGCTTGAGTTGAGAAAAGTCTAGACACTTTTCTCAACGCTCGGAACAGTTACTTAAATAGTGCATGGACCTAAATTATTCAGCCACAAAGTACTTTACCGTACAACCGAACCACTCCGTGTTCTTGGCATCTCCGCCTGTGACGTCACGAGCTTACACGACAGCTCCGACGTGTTTTCATTATTAAAGCACGCGTCAAGAGGACTGGCAATGCTTTCGAGCACTGACACGGTATGTGACGAGGGCTTAGGGGTACTTTAAACTATACAACGATTGCGACCGACTTACGACACGATTTTATTAAGTTGATGTGGTGGTAGACTAATAACAATCTGGGGCCTTATTAATTTATTACATATTAAACATTATTTGGATTTATTTTGCCGAGCGTTTACCCGGTACGCCGGTATTCAGACTCTGTCACAATTTTCTCACGTGAAGCATGGCATAAAACCGCCAGAAAAAGTGATTCGCTCAATTTTTTTTTATAAACTACAAAATAGTCTTGGCGCAATTATTCTATAAAAAAGGTCGGTAGAAGTAGTCCTGATTCGACAGACGTAAGATCAGCTATTGTGACACAAATTGGAACAGGTTTACCAACCAGCTGTGTCCTGCAATAAACTGATTGACTGGCAGGGCAAAAATGCTAAAGAAAGCGAATACATATATAATAAAATGTACGTCCATAATGGGGGTTAAACCGTAAACAAACAGTGTATTCGTAGAAACAGAAGACAATAAATGTTTAAACATCCAGGTGAGCGAGTCTTGTGAACTTGAATACGAGACTACAGAGGCATTATTCGTAACAACGTGATGCCGTTAAAACACGTGTCTTATTTACATCGACCACTTTTGGGCAATTTAACAATAAAGCTGTATCTACAGTACTTCAGTATACACTGTGCAATGCAATTTGTTTTTTTATGAATAGGCGAAACAGCATGGCAAATTTTCCGTTAAGATTCATGACGTGGCGTCTTGAAAATTGTGTATAAAGTTTTAACTTTTTCAAGTATTAAGTGAGGTTTTCATATCACGCACACTTGTCACAATTGCTTTTATACTACCAAAACTCTATTTTTTAAACTCAAAATAAAAAACAAATGGTATCAAATGAAACTCCGAATCTAAATATATAGGACGATCTATTTATACAGAGTCCGCATACACCGAAGGTATCTCATAACAATACGGTTTGATCGGACGTGCTAGCCTGGTGCTAGCGTTAACGCTCTGTTTGGCATCCATGTCGTGCCAAACGTGGATATCGAAACTATACGACATTTGTGGTCAAGTAAATAGTATAACAAACCATTTTATGTAGATCTTGAATATAACACCAAAACAAACAATTGTTATGCTACATAACGGGTTTGTTTAGTAACGAATTCCAGACCAGCCAATATTCTAATTCTTATTGTTTCCTTCTTTCTTCGCCTACAATCTAGCAATCCTTAAATAAAGTGTAGATCGTCGTAGGCTGGGTCTGTTCGTTGTCAATTTCTTCCGAAAACGTAATCCAAAAGGCTACAATCGACCCAGTCGGTGTCAAACTCTTAGTTAGCTTCTTGACTAATTATGAGCTTCAAGATCCTCATATTAGAAGACAGTACGATGGCAATTCTTTACAGTAGTACAAATAAAACGCGGAATGGAATAAATCCAGGAAAGATTTCAGACGTTAAATCATTCTTTACCATTGTTTTAAAGTCTCTAGTATTTCTTGCCTTTTCCTGAAAAAGTAAATCCGAAAAACAATTGTTAGAAAACAATTAGCAAAGTGAAAAAAGCTTCACAAGTTGGCTGCGGAAATTTTCGACATGACGGAACATCTTTTTCAATTAAATATCTCTTTCGCGCGTAATAGGATGAAAATATTTTATTCGAAACTTTGTACAAACGGTTTGTTTTATGGTGATTATTTTGATACTCTTTCCTTTGCTTACTTAGCTCATCTCAAATTGTTTAATATAAACAAACAATTTTAATATAAACAATTTGAGAATTGTAAAGCAATTAGTGATCTTAAGAAACTGTCACAATCCAAACACATTGAAACAAGAACACAATTAGAGGAAAGGATTAATTTCACCGAGATCAAAGCACGCCCCTAGAGTTGTTCAATGCGAAATAGAAGGTCTTAATTTGAATATTAAAACAGCATCGAAGTGAAACGCAAGCAATGATGAATTAGTTTCCTTACTTTCAGTGCTTTGATTATTTCAGAAAGTGTATAATTAATTGTGAGTAGCTTTATAAGATTATGACTAAAGTACAAATTATTTGTGAATGAGGAAAAAGAGATTTTTAATACGAGCGGGAATTGAAGCCGCGTCCCTTCCAATCCAGGGAAGTGCTCTAAGCCACTGAGCTACCGTACCGACCTTTTCGGTCATTCCAATCTCCTCATCACATTTGTCTTTACGACCAACGCCATCTATCGGAATGCATTTACATGCCTTAATCCAACATAGTAAGTTTAATTTTGCAATTAAAATTCATACTATTTGATGGCACGATTTTTAAACATTTTTGGTCTATATTTTTTAGCATTTGACATGCTCAGCTACTTTTAATATACAAATATTTATGAATGAGGAAAGAGATTTTTTTTTGAGATTGGGATGATGTGCGTACGGTAGCTCAGTGGCTTAGAGCATTTCCCCAGATTGGAAGGGACACGGGTTCGATTCCCGCACGTACTGAAAATCACTTTTTCCTCATTCACAAATAATTTGTAGGTACTTAGCATGTCAAATGCAAAAAATATAGATCAAAAAAGATTATGACTATTTATAACATAAATATATAATTATATAGGTATAGGAGTGGGCGAACCACAGGCTCTTGTGGCATTTGTAGCAGACAGTAATATAACACAGTAACGCAATGAATTAATTTAGGAACAAGAATTACTTATTCATTATTCTGTTTAATTTTATTGCACGTAAAATTAGCGATCAATGAATTCGTCAAATAGATGGCACATATGAAATTCGCAAATAGAAAAGGAAATATTAATTTTCACTTTTGTATATTTCATTAATTCTCAATCATAGTTATTCATAAAATATTTTACAATACCGGTCAATATTGCACGCCTCATAAGCGAAGCGTTGAGGTGTGTACTATTCTCGCTTCACGCAGAAAAACTGATTTTTCTAACTTAAAATGTCTCTATTTAACATAATATATACACACACATATTAAGAAAAAACACATTTTTAACAAATGATATTTTTGATGCCATTTTTGTTAATTAAAGTTAAAAAACTGTTTGAAAAAGTTCTGTCTTGGACGTCCGTTTGTTGTAGGTAATGTATGTTAACACGATAGCGACCAAAATACTTTACTAATCGAGTCTTATTTTCCTTTTAGGAATTAGTATGATTACGAATAGAGCCCTATCACTTTTCACGGTCTGATTCGATGTGGTTTAAGTAACTGTTCTTAAATAAACAAAAAAAATGTACGCTCGACTCGACACTAAAACCAGCGCTACGCTATACTTATTTCGTGAGAACTACTTGAACTATTTATATAGACCAATATAGAAGTACTTCTTAAAACTAGCGCTAGATGGCGTATAAGACACGAAAACCTCATTAGTACTTTTTGAAATTAGTGCTATCTATGTGATTTATTGAAAACTACTTAGTAAGCCCAATACATTATTAGTTACTTATCAAATAATCAATTTTATTGTGAAAAATGAAGATTATGTAGCGTGCACTTTTGGATTTTCCAAAGTATTATACTTGTATCATAAAATTAAACTTTCATATAGTAATACTTTTAGATTTTTATTAATAAAATCTCTTTACCGTAGGATTTTAATATATATTATGCCTACACTAAGACAATAAGTCTAGTTATGATATATTTGAGAATCGAATATAAACCAAATGCGCTACTTATTAGATTCCTGCTCAATCTCTATACAATATTATACATCATGCACCATATATTATATTCAAATTCAAAATCATAAACTAAAATATCTTTATTTCATAGGCCTATTAAGTAGCACTTAAAATCGTCAATAATACACTAATAATTAAAATAATTAACACGAGCGCCTGAGGCGAGTGCAACCGCAATAACAAAGTGGCGATTGCAATCGCCACAAGCGGTCGGATTCCGTAGTAAAGCCTTTCATGAGAAGAACCCGGCAAGAAACTCATGGGCCACTTTTTTAAATTGCCAATTTATTACAATTTAATATAATCTTTATAACTAAAATTACATTATATCTTATAAAACAATTTTGAAAATTAATGAATGAGGAGCAGCTCAAGCCTATTTAGTTTTATCCTCAAGATAATCTGAAACAGTGTAATATCCTTGATTACAAAGTCTAATTTTTATGGCTTTCTTAAACTTATTTAGTGGCATGTTTCGGACATTTTCAGGAATTTTATTGTAGAAGCATATACATTGCCCAATGAAAGATCTACTGATACTGTGGAGACGAGTACTGTGAGCAACAAGATTGCCTTTGTTCCTTGTATTAATATGCCATAGGACATAATACTATGAAAGTAACTATATAATTAACCGTACATACACATTTGAAATAACTTAGGTATTACGGAACATATACTCGTAGGTAAAGAAGACAACTGACTTGAACATTTCCAGCCTCATAACTCTTAACTAACAGAACTATATCACGGAAAGCACAGTTCATTCAAATTTCACAAATGGACCAGCTGGTAGCAAAACCAATTATGCTATTTTATTTCCTAGTTTCAGTTGCAGTTTGTTTAGTGCCTTGTAGTCGCAAGCAATGGTGGGTTCGTTTCATTTATGTTTCTAAAATGAGATAATTGTGTTGTTTAATTGACACAAACAACGCAATTAGTTCTGGCGAATTTACGCTTAATTTGGCGTCTATGTCGAGAGGGCGACTTCTTCAGTAGTTGTATTCTCCCTGTTTACCGGAAACCGAAATTATTCCACGTCCAAGGGCTGTGCATTACAAATTTTTATAATTACCAGTAGGTATATTTCATTTTAAACGAACAGTGCACGTAGTCTAATAGTGAAAGAGTTGTGACATGTTTAAATTACTACCCCTTTATACTCTATTTCTGCAAGTTCCTAATAGTTGTAAACCACAAAATAATGTTCAAATGACTTTCGATCAAAAACAATTTACCAGCCCATTACAGCCAACAAACTTAAAATTGCAAGGTTTTCTCACCAGACCGGAACCGTTATCAACATCGCTTACTTTGATGGCAGACAATTTCCTACTTCCCTATACTTTTTCACAACCACTTTAATCAGTAAAGCTTTTCAAAGGCAATTTGGATTGGTCGATTTTGCGAATTGATAATTTTTGTAAGTTAATAAAAGAAAATATTACGAATAGCTAAATGTTTGGAAGCGATACATATGTGGACAAGTCACAAGTGCAGCGAAAAATATAGAAGTTAAAGTACGGATTTTCCTGAAAGGATGATTGGACTGACCAAACTAAATTTTGGACTTGATTATGCAACTGGCATAATAATTTAACTTGGTTGCGTTTTTTATGACAAAGTTCCATTATACTATCCAAGACTGATAAAGTGACCGCAAGCAATGAAGTTTAAATGAAATATACCAAATGACAATAAAAGCTACCCTGAAACGTGAAAATGACCATCTATAAATTGTATCACTTTTTCTCCGCATACGGTCGACTTGCGTCCTCCACGACGAGGTCAATCTAACACAGTTTCCTTGATGACGTGCGTCGTCTCTCAGTTCGCTCACTTCCTCTATTATAGACACGTAGTATATTAGGTGATATTAGGAATAATGACGTAGGTACCGTTAATAATATAGTTTTACTGTCATAAACAATCTGATCCCAAAGCTAAGGGCGCCTTCTTTATTAATCTTGGACCATATTTTGAATACGAGAATTCTTTTCTTGTAATGACATTGCGCAACACTCAAACTTCAGTTCTAATTCTTATCGTGGGTTCGATCCCACTCAGAACAATTATTTGTGTAATGAACACAGATATTTGTACTGCGTCTGGGTGTTTCATATGTATGCATTTACAAAAAAAAAAGTAATATACATATATATTATATCCGTAATCTGGTACCTATGTATCCGTAATCTGGTACCTATTTACCTAAATGTCCGTAAATATTGATTTATCATTTGTCTACTTTTTTATCACATCGTATATTTTGAATTATAATTAGAAAAACATACAAATAGGGATTCGGATATTTTAGAACTTGATGTATCAGTCTTAGATGCTCCAGTGTAAATACATTCAATAAAGAATTGATAGGTGAACAAGATTATGGCACAGTTCATATGACACCAACTAAATACAAAACTAACGAAGTTAGTTGCTGTTATTATTATATTGAAGACGAAAATACAAAATAATTTATAAACTAATTTGATGAAATCATCTTTAACCTTGTGAGTATTCAGGTGCAAAAATATCTACTTATCGACACCCACACGCAGACAGGAATAGAGATGGATGTGTATAATTAGATTTTATAGCTTAAAGCTCTTAAATGTACTGATATTGAATAAAAAGAAACTGCCATCACTTTCACTTAAGAAATTTATTGGAGTGAAGGCTTTTACTTTCGGTAATTAAATTTAATCAATTTCATTTTATTTTGATTCCTTAAAGCAACTGTCGAGTCACTTGTTTCCAAATTATTATGTTCTAATGTTTCTATTTAAAATTAGTATTTGTATCATTTAAATTCCTTTTAAATTTTTAGATGATTGTATCATAATTTTTTTTATGATATTAGGGTGATTTTTTTCTGACATAACATACATACACATAACATACAAACTATTCTGTACTATTTATAATGCTGTAACAGAGTTATCTGTACGTTGAAAATATTTGAGAGAATACCTGGAATAGGCTACGTGGGTGTCTGCAACCGTAAGCAAGGTTTTTTAAATTGTATCCGTTTGTTTGTTCGCACATCACCAAAAAACTACTGAACAGATAGATTTAGATAAAACAATTTTGTTTAGTAGCTCTTGATCAGACTTAAAAACTGTTATATCCCGCTACTACGTCGGGAACCCGGGATATAACCTAAAAACCGGCTTCTTCATGCGGCGCAACCGCGGGCGTATACCTGAATACACATAAAACCATTAAAAATTGTTGACATTAACATTTATGTAGTCATATAGTATATACTATAAGGTAATACATTTCAATATTGAATAGAATCTTAATGTTTTGTTCAAACACAAATTAGAGGTCAGTCGTAATGAATAAGACAAATGTCAGACTGTACAAGTAGACATAATATTGATGCAACTACATTTTATCAAGCATAAAAACAATAAACAAAATATTTATACGAAGCCAGAGCTAATTTATTTTGTAAAACGATTTGAATACAAAGAGAACTAATTTAAAGTTAGAAACAACTGCGACGTTGTTGACGTTATTAGAGATAAAGACCGATTCAAACTAAATTAATGTCTTCAGTCTGTGCCTACCGGCGAAATTACGACGAAAATTAATGCTTAAACTTTAAAAAAATATATACTATGAGTGTGGCAAACAAGCATATCGCAAACCTAATTGTAGGAGGTTACCGTAGCCTCTAAACGCGTTACTCTCGCGTCACTAACTCTAATGAAAGGGAAGAGGAGAGGAAAGATTCATTGATAACGAAGAGACGTTGAAGTTAAAAATGGAAAAGCTTTGTTAAATCTCTCATGAACCGTCTCGAACGGAGAAGTCTTACCTTCTCACAACACAACAATGTAAAGCTACGTTAAGTATTCTGATTGTTGGGTTACGTTGGGTATGTTAGAGCATCTATAACCCCTACTGTTCATGTTTTTTTTTAATTTATGAAAGAAAAGAATACGCAACATGTAAGCACACACACTGTGATATTAAAACCTTGACATGTCAAGTATAAAATTACAACGCATATTCATGCGTGCCATTCGTTTAAATACTACAAGAGATTAAATTAAACTGATATGGGTTACATGTGTACATTAGAAACTTTGTTAGGTCTAAACTTCTTTTTTAAGGATATATATCAATTTTCAATACAGGACCTTTTTTGTTTAGGCAGGGAAAATTTTCACAACCACACACCCTGTTCTTCGAGGCAACAAACAGGGTAGTATGGGGGCCCTCACCTAGTAAAATAAACCATCGTGTTCCGTCTGTGTAAGCGTACCACTGGAGCTGTTTAACATTACTTCAGAGGTATACTTTAGAGGTATTAACAAATTTAAAATCGATTGCGAAAATTGAAGTACACGTTACGTTACTTATATTTTTGTTATCATAACATCATTGATTTCTGGGCTCAAAGCTTCAAAACTACATTCACCCTGAATCCATCAATATGGGCGCAATTATCACCGTCTGCACATTTAACGCCATGAAATTGAAGTCGCCGGCGACTAACGATTTCATCGAGTTAGCACGAACGATCCTGAACGTGATTAAATATCCTCATATATCTCGCTTTCGTAATTGATTTAGACAGCTTTATGGGACGGGATATTTATTTTATTGAGTTATATTCTCATATGGCAGGGTGTAATATACACCACCGAAGGAATGTAATATGGTTCTAGTGGCCCGCCAATAAAGGCGGAGAGACGGCACACGACGGGTTTCTTTAGTGGGTGCAGGCCCCACACTACCCTGTTCGTTGCCCCGAACGACGGGGTGTGCGGTTAGGAACATTTTTTCCCGCCTTAACAAAAAAAAAGGGTAAATACAAATCTTAATATACAAATCTTAACTGAAATATTTTTAAACACTTCTGTTTAAATTTAAATAATATATCATCAGATCTATAATTCTATGATAATTGTGGAATAATTTTCATACATTTAAGAGAGGGTCACACTCATCGTATTTCTCATACTGACCCGTTAAATATTTCAATGGGTTTTGAAAGAACTCTTCTCTTTTAATAATAAAAAATACTATATTATATGATTATAAGAGTCCTAAAGTTTATCTGCTAAGCAACTCACCGACCAACGCAACCGAGTTAATTGGCCAACAATGAAAAAATAGCAATAAAATTATTTTTCTCAAGTAAACATAACGGAGAATGCTCAAAAACATAATACTGACCTGCTAATCTTATTCTCATTGTTTCAAAATTTCAGATGCTGGCAAATTTTAACTGTTTATTACAAAATCTGTGCAAACTAGTACTAACTTAAACGGGTATAATAAAGTGAATTATGAAAACATGTCGATAAATAAAACAAAATATAATTTCAAATCCTTTAAATTAAAATAACACTTTAAATGTTCTATTTATATTGTCGCTTTATGTAGAGCTTTGCAAATCGTAATCTTTCGGAATATTATCTTACATAATTATCTAGATGTAATAAGTGTTCACTTTACAGATAAAACGAATCACATCCGCCGTTTATTATTCCTAATTTAATCTGCTCATAATCAAGTCAGGGTACGATATTATGCAAATCTCAAGTAGAGAATATTATGCGAAAATTGTTCGTGGGGGGAACGGGAATAAACAGGATGCGATGGTCAACTTGCTAAATTTATATTTATGCGTCCGGTCGACTCTGTTTCTCACGGCCGCAAACTCTCCAAATTGTTCATTATTATTTTTATTAGCAGAAGGTGTTGATGTTATTAAGACTGGGTCGTGTTTACTGTTTAACTCACTACTGTATTATTGTATTGTTGATTCCCAGCCTCTTGCCCAATTTTCTGGACTATGGGATAAGACATTCAAATAAAACCTTCAATTGTCAGGCGACAAAAGGAAGTAACAGGTCGACAATTGACGCTATTTTCAATTAGCTTTCCAAATGTTTTATGGCCTTGTATATAAACAGTATTCGTATTTCTCTCGAACGAATACTAATAATGCCAGGATCTTGAATACTTTATAATAGTATTTCATGCAGAAATTCCACATGTGCACAAACTTAACAAGAGTACGTGATGTGAAAGCGAAGAGTTGTAATACACTGTGGAGACACACGACTTACATTATTGCAGTATTTTAGATAGGTATATAACAAACTTGTATACACGTATAAAAAAAGGCCGCTCCTGAATACTTTCGTGCCTGATAGCATGTCTTAGTTAGTGCTGAGCTAAAATCTACTTTATCTCTATGAAAAAGCCATTTCCATTTGCTAGCTCTTGTGAAAGCAATCACATAATTTTTGAAGATGATAGTGCTACGGAAAGTAGGACAGTATTACAACCTGAAGTCTGGGATGCTTCACTTCATAACAAACGAATAAAACTACATATACGAGATGTTTTATCTAATGTATGTATGTATATCGAAAAATAAGTACGACTCTCTAGAAATCTTACTTAACCTTAAACCGTAATTTACAGCCCAATTCTTACTAAATATCTGGAAACAATGCGACTTGTATAAACTCAAGGCACTTTTAGAGTACTCAAAGTGGCAATTTGAGGTCGGATCGAGTGGAATCCAATTTGTTCGCGGAGAAACGTATAACCGACAATGTTGTAGAGAAAACAGTAGCTGTAAATATACTGTCTCGAGGTGTTCCGGGGCCTCATAAATAAGTCCTGTTTATGGGTGCAGTGGGAGTATATGGTAGCATGAGGCACAGAAGAGCTGAGCTTAGGAGACAGTAGTTGCTCTTTTTTAATAATATCTTTGTTGAGCTTGGGTAACTTATACGAAAATGCACTTTACAAATCTGTTTCCCTTTTCACTAAGTGAATTGTAACAATTATGACTGACTGTAGTCAGTCAAGTCAACATACTCAACAAGCTCTCAATGTGCTTTTTGTTTGGTGGAACCGATTTTTTTATACGAACTGATCTCTGGAAGTACTAACTATAATGCAAAATTCTTCTGGTATATAAAATAAAGTCACCACACAACCCTTCCATCCATAGATATTATTTTATTTAGTATTTTCGTAAAATCTCAAAAAGTCAAAGTTATTATATGTCGTGTCTTGGACTAGAGACCGAACTTAATGCCACCGCCTTTGCAATCTTTGATTTGATATCTAGACTATAACTTTCTATTACTTTTTTTTCCTATTACTTTTTTTAGATGTACATTTAACCGTCGTAGCAGATCATTTAAGAGCAATTAAACAAATAATGATCATCCATGTATTTGCCGCTATTTGTCGTGCTAGACATAAGCCTCACTAAGCGCCAAAACGAACAATCCTGCCTGCTTGCAATGGACAATAGTCCCCTAAAATATTTTCTTTACAAGATCGCATAGAATTCCATAAATTTGCGAACACAAAACACATCTAGACAAGAAAGATAACAATCACTTGTTTGCAACTCATATTATCCATCATTCGCCCCATTCTCCTTATTATTTTATCAAAGGATTTTACGAACGAGGGGCTAGCACGACAAAAATCGTAGATATATTCGTAATATAACGATGGTATCCCGCTTAAGAGTTATACAATATCAAAGTGACGACATTAACTACATCCAGCTTAACAAATCCGCCCACACCCAAAGGCGTGCGTATCTCGGATAACGCCGGTTCATATGTCTCTCTCGTTGCCTATGGTTTGAAAAAGGACAAAGATACTATGCAAATAGTCTAAGCACTTGGAGCGTGCTTTATTTCGCTAACGACGTGGGGAGACAGTATAAGCTATATTATAGATATGTTTATATCAGTAGATTTATTTTAAGTGTACGAGGTGAGGGAATGATAGGACACTGAATAACATAGGTCACATTTGTATAGCTATTTTGTAATTACTATTTAATATTGGGTAGTAGAACGGATTCTACTGAACATGCAACAATAATTATGTCTTGTTATGTGCAGTCAGGAGCAATTTTCAAGATGGCTGAATTGGCAAAGCATCTGTACGGTATCCAGGAGATGCAGGTTCAAATCCTGCTCTGACTGTTTTTTCGATTTCACATTTTCACACTTTGTGTTTAATTATGCCTTGTTTTGATGTGCTTTTTTTAGTCTTGAACATATGGAATAGAGTAGATATTTTTTTCAATTCTACGAAAACACTTAATTTAAGTGCAAATTGCAAACTACCTAGTTCAGATACCAACCCCCATGCCAAGTGCGGTGATTTGGATTCCTATTCCCATACAGAATAATTATTTGTGCGACCCACAAATAGTTGTTCTAAGGCTGTATACTGGATATATTCGTAAAATTATATGTTTGAAAAATCTCTCATGACACCGGAATTAAGCCTAGTGCGAAGTGTAGAAAAGTGATGAGATGATAAAAGTTTATTAAGTCTACAAATAAACAGGTATAAGATTAACACATAGTGTGAAATAAATAGTATATGATGAAAAAATAGAATGAGAAATGTCGATGAATTCTAATTGAATTGATAGTCGATAAATCTCTATTGTAATTAAACTGATTACACAATAAAGACAACCTGTATGTTGATATAGTTATGTTAGATTATTCCTTCAAAAGAAAACACTAAAATAAAACATTACTTTGACCCCCTTTCTAATAGTGCAGAAACTAGAGACAACGTTAAAAGCAACATCCATTGTATGGATGTCAGATTATATAAAGCTTGGAGATTTATTTGTAAAACTATTTGAGACAACAAAAACTCTTGGTATATTCAACAAGAGACTGTAGTAAACGACGTCCTTTACATACCCTTATGAGAAAAGTTAATCTTAACAATAGCATAAACTGAATTTTACAAGATTTTAATTCCAACATCATTCTAAACACCCAAACATAAAAACTTTCATGTAAGTGCAAGATGAGATATTTAAAATTGTTTTTGATCTATATTTTTTAGCATTTGACATGCCCCGCCACTTTTTAATGTACAAATCGCCATCTATCGGAAGCATTTACATGCATTAAAGTCGTAAAGACAAAATGTGATAAGCAGATTAGGAAGATCGAAAGATCTGTACTACAGCTCAGTGGTTCAGAGCACTTCCCCGGATCGGAAAAGGCGCGAGTTCGATTCCCGCTAGTACAAAAATCTCTTTTTCCTTATTCACAAATAATTTGTACTTTAAAAAGTGGCGGAGCCATGTCAAATGCTAAAAAATATAGATCAAAAATGTTTAGAAAATCGCGCCATCAAATAGTATGAATTTTAATTGCAAAATTAAATTTACTATATTGGTTTAATGCATGTAAATGCTTCCGATAGATGGCGTTGGTCGTAAAGACAAAATGTGATAAGTAGATTGGGATGATCGAAAGATCTGTACTATAGCTCACTGGTTCAGAGCACTTCCCCGGATTGGAAAAGGCGCGGGTTCGATTCCCGCTAGTACAAAAATCTCTTTTTCCTTATTCACAAATAATTTGTACTTTAAAATTGTTTTCTGGAATACTACAGCTTGTTGGTATTAAATTAAGTAATAATATGGACGCTAGTTTTTTTATTGCAAGTCGCGCATCAGATTATTGGAAATCTTGCTAAACATAAAATATTTATTTAACACGGCAAGTAATGGAGAAACCAAATACATAGTAATAAAATGTTAATACTAATAAAAACTTTGATGACATTACTAGCACTAATTATGTAAGTGTGATGGAAATCTAGTCTGCAGTAAAATATATCTAATAGTATAGCTTTTATCAAAGGATATACACAAATACACATTACAAAATAAACCAAGGTTTTTAAAACTGAAATAAGTATACATGATTATGGGAAGGCAAGCCAATATCAGTTGTTGGGCTCCATACATGATAATCTAAGTTCCAGACGGGGTTTTAAAAAAGGTATTACGCACATTGTATATCTGATATTTTAGCAACAGGTAAATCTATTGCACGCCTCATAAGCGAAGCGTTGAGGTGGGTTCTACTCCCGATTGACACGGCACAGCTGATTTTTCAAACTTAAAATGTCTCTATTTATCATAATTGCACTTGTAAAATAATATCTACACACTACATATAAAGAACAAACACTATTTTTAACACTCATGATATATTTGATGCCATTTTTGTTATTTAAACTAGTTAAAAAACTGTTTGGAAATAATCTGGCTTGGACGTCCGTGAGTTGTAGGTAATATGTTAACACGATAACGACCAAAATAATTAATTAATCGAGTCTTTTTTTTTTCCGGTTACGAATTATTATGACTAGGAATAGAGCCCTATTTTACTTTTCACGTTCTGATTCGATGTGGTTTAATTGTTATTATATAAACAAAAAAATACTGAATATTTAAGGGCATTTACGCTCGACGCGACACTAAAACCAGCGCCTTTCATGAGAACTAACTACCTTTTTACGTACCTACGCATAGCCACCGGTGGTTTTACTTTTACTATCGTCAACAGAACGCCGTTCGCCCGGCCGGTACATTATTTTTTGTTAAAAGAAAGTTCTTACCTTTGCTTGATGAACTGATGATATTTGTCAAGTATAATAACTATTTTATCCATAACAATAATTAAAAACACTAAACACACGTAAATAATAACACACCAACGTTATAAAACACGAAAAAAACATATTTTACATTCCACAATTTTTTTTGCATGGCCTAGGCGTCACGGTGTTTTCACTTAGAACAAAGTATAAAATTATAAGGCAACCAAGTTAGGAAGATAAATGATTTAAAGATTTCTTGTTGAACTCATTGATTTTTAATAAGTCGTATAATATTGTCCAAAGTTGCAATTTTCTATTGATAGATGTCGCTGTTTTAAAGTAAAAGAGATATTGACAAATGCAGCCCTAGATGTCGTAAGTGGCAATTTTAGATGTATTCAGTTGCTGTTGTTTAAATAGAACCACAATATTGCTGTTTTTTTTAAGGAAACTAGATGTCTTTTTGTTTTCTTAAATTGTTTTTGTTTACAGTTTAATAAATTATTCAATTTCACATGTTTATATATATTATATGCACTTATGCAGGTATATATGTAAACTCCATGGATTGTTGTTCTTACTAATTGCCAGATGGCGCCTTGCAATATAGAATTATTTCTTAAAATTAGCGCTAGATGGCGTATAAGACATGAAACCCACAATAGTACTTTTTGAAATCTTATCAAATAATCAATTTTATTGTGAAAAATGAAGATTAAGAGGCGTGCAGTTTTGGATTTGCCAAAGTATATTTATCTACACCTTTTTCACATTGACGCAACACTTCATTAGGTGGTAGGATTCAGATACCAAAACAACAATAATTACTATAATTGATAGCATCAACACATTACCAAGAAATACGTTAGTAAACTATCTAGGTTATGTGTTTTACCACTCGTTTTAGACACATTATGAGAGTATAATAAGGCGAATCCATAAATATCTATTCAAAAATGTTTTCATTCATGAATCGTCGCATACATTATATTATCTAAAAATAAGACAGCAAAGTTTTTAGCATACAGCCACGCTTACGAATTATGTAAGACGTGACCGAAATTTTGGCTATATGTACAAAGTTTCAATGTATTAAATTAACATTTGTCATTGACAAAACTTTGTAAATTTATACTTTTTATTTGGGTATTAAATTATTTGACTACTAGGTACTACGTAAATAGCACTACAGCATTCTAAGTTCACTACGCAAATCGTTGCTTAAAATATAAGGTTTTTAGATTTAGATAAGTAGTTATTGTACTTACCTTTAATATAGGTTACAATAATTGCTTTTACATTTGAAGAACATATTAAAACTATACGTTATAGAACTTCAAATCTATAAAATAAAATAAAATTAAAGGATCCTTTTGAAACGTCTAAATAACAGCTTTTTACTTAATGCATATGAAAATATAAACTTTACCTATAACAAAATATCAATTATAAAGATTTTGTAAGTCTGTGTGTTTTTTATGACTTATCTCTGGAACGGCTGGATTAATTGGGAAGGGATTTTTACTGGATAGCATCACCTATCAAGTAAACATCAAATCGGTGGTTATAAGGAGTACTTCAGGCTACTTTTATTTTGGAAACATAATTAGGGTTTCGCACAAAAAAATATAACTAAATTTCGCGCGAAGTCGTGGGTAGTTAGTTAAATAATATATCTATGGCTAATACAGCTGGTGCAGGCAATGCACTGAAAAATCAAATAAAACTACGACAGTGAAAATAAATATAAAACCGACGTCACGTCTTAAATATAAAGTTACATCCATTTTAAAATGACTTCTAACAAAGCCACAAAAAATATTATAGCAATAAACTCCTGAAAACAGGGCTATTATTAAATAAATAACTTTACATCCACAGAAAAGGTTTTAGAATAGATTGTATCAGTTAGATCAAAAATAAAAAGAAGCAAGTCATCATTGTATTGAAGCCAAAATTACGAGCGTACATACAAAAGACATAAAAGATTACTTTATAACCGGGTATAGAATACCCCCAACTCACATTTTGAATATTATACGTTTAGAATATTATACGTTTAGAATATTATACGTACAACCGGTTATAGAATACCCCCAACTCACATTTAGAATATTATACGTACAAGTTTATCAAACAACTAAATAAACACTACCTTTTTTTGGTCACTCTATAGTAACAGAACTCTATAATACAAAGAAATCGACTTACATTTGTCTGGAAATGACATACAAATATATAGTTATAAAACAAGAGCAAAGAATACAAGTGTCACCACCCCATTCTTTCTTGCGGGTATCGTGCAATGACTAAGGACAATAACCAGTTATCACTCATTGCATAACTGGTGGTAGGGTTGGGTATAAATAAGTTGAGAGTACTCACTTGTCAACGAACCCAAGAAGGTCTATATCACCGACAGAGAAACACCCGAGTGAGTTTCGTTGTCAATAATTTCCCATCTGCGAAATGTACAAGTGAGCAGCGGTTTAGCAATACTCTTAGTACTGCAGAGTCTATGAGCGGCAGTTAACACTTACCATCAGGTGGCCGTGACTTGTTTGCCACCATAAGCAATTAAAAGACATCTAATTGTCGCAACATTAGACTAGAGCTAATATAGGTTTATCATTTACAGCTTCACTAATTTGTAAACGACAAATACATCGTCACAACTACCGAAGTATTGTAATTCATATTGCTTACAATATTAACTTTTTGTCTTCAAATAACAGCTGTTAGTGACTAGTTAATTAGGTTTCATAAGGAATACGAATCTTCCTTCTAATGCAGTATTTGTTTTAAGATATCACACTGCACTAAGGTGTAGTCCTTCCACAAAGTAAGAGCCGACTAAGGGAATATCGGGGGAGTGGGCAGCAGCACTCCTTCGAGTATTAACAACATCCACTGCAATCGCCAACCCGCCTGCCAAGCGTGGCGATTACGGCACTATCCCCCATTCTTGGGGAGGCCTATGTCCAGCAGTCAATTAGACCATAGACATAGACAATATTGTCTGCTTGACTCCTTTAGGCTAGCATAGTTTTAGTTCCTATACTTGGTTCACTAGACTACAGCATGCAATATTTGTGCGCCCTAGGAAAAAGATGGTTGTACAGAAATAATGTCATTAAAACTAGTGCAAGACTGCTGGTGGTAATAATTAATTGTTAATAATTAATTGACGAGTGTGCGAGTATTCTCCGCATGAGATGTTTGGTAATCTAATTGTACACCGTGACAAGTGGGATCCCTGAAAAAAGACAAAATAGAACGGGAGGTTCGTACTGTACATATTGCAGCCATAATGACACCATACATTTTCCATCACAAATGATTGTCATCGTGGACAAGCCCTAATGACAAAACCCATTTTGACGTGACGAAGGTATACAAGGGTGGAAAATTCAATGTAGCCTTTTTGGTTCTATAAATAAACTCTTTAAATGAAATTTTAGTTATCAAACAATAACAGGCTGTTTTTGTGTTTATATTTTTATTTGAAAACCCGGTAAATTTCGTATCAACTACCATTTTAATTTTTCTACTTTTTTTTAAAGATTTCTCTTCCTTTATTGTTTTAGACCAACAAACCATATTAAAATACACGGGGTATTAGAGCGAACAAATAGCGAGACTAACGAACATGAATTGATTTATATAGATATATATGTATAGATAGATCACGGTAATGTATTTAAGTGATATGGTAGGTTAGGAATTGGAATTGTATCACTTTTTTTAGTTTCGAAAGGTTTTAATAACTATAATAATGTTTAGACATGCTCTTAAAATTAATTAATAATACATTTTTAAGCAATATTTATCCCAAGCAAAAACGCGAATGATGGCGACGCGTGATGCCTCTGATGTTGCTACTTGCTACCGTCTATAGGCTTCGGTTACCGCTTACAATCAGGTGGCCCGTATGCATGTTTGCCATCCACGTAGTATAAAAAAATGTAGCAATAATACATTAATCTGTTTAATTTCTTATCTCGGTTGAGGTTAAATGCATAACTTTATTTATGTCATATTTTGCTCCTCTTGACGCTACTCTGTAGAAGTTTTAATAAATCCAATATGTTTATTTCTATCAACAAATGTTCGCTCATGTGATATAGGCTCAGTTTCATTTGAAACATACTATAGATCTCGACGAAACCGGTTTCACAAGGGCGTTGGGTCGTCCTTGCGATTCACATGTGAAACTCGAGACGAGAATGAGAGAACAGTTCGTATTCATGTATTCAAATTTGTGGCAACCTGTTAGATAGTTTGAGCTTTCATACAGTTTCGGCGGCTTGTAAATATTGCTTGTTTATACCTTACCTATATGCAAAGCATAAACTGATGCGATCAATTAAATTCTGAATAGCGTAGTTTACAATACCCTAAATTTATGTTTGTTTCACAATACTTCATAATATTGAGTTTCGACGAACTTTGTAATTGTATGTGTGTGTATTAATTAGTTATTTTGTATATATACGAGTATATACAAAATAACTAATCTATTACACCAAAAAAGTGTCATAGACGAGCCAAATAGTACATAACATTAATACTTTGCACATTTATTATGTCCTTATAATGCAAACATTAGATATAAAACATCACAAATTTCGCCTGCGTACATTATCTGTTTTATTATATAATAAAACATTATCTGTCCACAAAGGGAATACAGGTATTCAGAGAATCTCAAGCATTAGACAGTTCAAACAGGCGACCCTTACACATCAGACAACACACGAGTCGAGTGTACATGAAACATATAATAAAACTTGGACATAAAAGATTAAAACTACCATATTTAATGTTTACCTACCAAAACAATATTGAGTAACTTATTACTCAGTTTTTTTTCTTAAAAAAAACTAAATTGGAATGGAACCCACGACTCCTTGAAACTTATTCCCATATTCTTTACCATTAAGTTTACGCAGCTAGTTCTCATAAAAAGAGCATAGGAATTTTAATAAGTTTCGATAAGACATCCTTATCGTCTATTGGGAGACGCTATTCAAATTAACCAAAAAATAAATTTATTGACCGAAAAAATGCCATAAAAAATATACAATTATGTAGATGCAACGTAACACAACCCAGTCAGGCACTACAGAAAGGGAGCACAAAAATATCTGTATTTGTAAATTTGTGAGGATCTCCATACTTTATAGAACTGTCTACGCTAATATTTTAGGTTACTACTACGTAACAGACGAGTCAATCAGGTATTTATATACCTGCCTGACATTTAACTGAGCCACATATCAAAATTATTTTAACTCGCAATTGTTTCCTTGTATTATTTATATTCTAATTCCAAGTGAATAATTTTGACTAATGTAATCAAGCCTTCACCACCCTACTAGCAGGGATGACAGATTTTTCCAAAAATACAAATCTGTTTATGATTAAATATCACGATCAGGTTTATATTTAAGTATTAAGACGAAATTACGCAAACGAAATTAAAGCTTAGGTATTCGTTATTTGCATATGTAATTAATCTACATCATATATTCAAGAAAATACAAGTTTAACAGCACTTCAAACCTTTGCACGAATATGATAAAATTCAATTGCAAAAAATTATAAACGTTAAACGCGCTTAAAGAAGACTGTCAGCTTAAATATAAATCCGGAGGGCATCTAAAGTAATTCGAATAAGCAAATATATATATATATATATATATATATGTATAATGTTTTCGACTATTAAGTCCTTTTCATTAATATCCCGTAAAACCGCTATGTTGCCATACAAAAAGGACTTTTGTTCTGAATTAATTTGCGAGGCTCGGAAGCGAATTGTTTTCCAATAAACTGTTTGTTATTACAGGCCAGTCTATGTTTGTCTTTTTTTACAGAAAGTTTTTTAATCTGTTGCAAAGTGTTCGCTCTCTGATTTTGCGTTTGTTTTATTTAGGTACTTTAGTAAAAAATATATAGTTTTACAAATTCCCCGTCCCGCCTGTAGACACAATAGAAATTTAATTGTTATAGGTATATCAAATATGATTGATTCATGGAACACGTTTGGTTGAATGCTGTGGTGTGAAAGAAGTTGTAGTGACAAAAATAGAGAAAGGAATGCTCAGGTGGTTCGGACATGTAGAGAGGATGGATGAAAGAACAACAGTTCTAACGGATTATTATTCTATCAATTATTATATTTAAAAAAAATATTATTTTATATTCTAGATATTATGAAGATTTGATTTTTTTTCTTTTTAATGTAAGTATTATAATTAAGTAGTAACTAATTAATTTTACCAATTAATTTATTTGATGTTTTATTATTCTTATTGCTTTTATGAATTTATCTTGTGTTTTTGCATGCTCTCTTTCATCATCACTTTGTTTTATTGTTGTTAAATTATTAATACTCGCTCATTTATTTTTTACATGTCTTCACCTGTAATTTCAATGGCACTTGACCGTATATATTTCTTGTTTTGTTTTCAAATTATGTAATAGTCTACATTGTGTTGGTGATCTTATAAATAAATAAAGAAGATTAACGGAACAGATATACAAGGGACTGTAAATGGGCAAGTTGGTAGAGGTCGACCTAGGCGGACGTATTTTGACCAGATCGGAGGCGTTCTTAAGGAAGGCCAGGTTAAGAGTACTCATAATCAACGAGCATGCATGAAAGCGCTGATGAAAGTAGATAAAGCGAAAGATGTATGTCAGGATCATAGCAAGTGGAGAGAAGTGGTCTCTGGCTACCTCTACGGGAAAAAGGCGTGACGTGATAATGGTTTAGCATTCTAATATGCATTATTGCTTTTATATTTCTCTCTTACATAACCTTAATAAGTTCGATGAAATACATACATCACAGTTTTTATTCGTGATAAAAAAACTCCCTACAAATCCAGACAATACGTGGCCGTTACATAAACTAGTATACCTATAAACGCGTGTCACACACATGTCTATCAAACGTGGGCATCATATCTCAGTGACAGCATGTGTCACTTGTTAACAAACTATTAGGTATGTTAATATCATCAATCGTGGTAACGTTAGTATAGATACATGATAACTTAGAAAATGGTAAAGGATCATTGATTAACACATAAAGTTTACATTTTTATGTGGTCAAATAGTTATATCAGAATGTTCTCCTACAAATAGTAGCGTAGTCTTTTTATCTTTAGAGGCAATAATATAATCCGCGCATGCGCAGTTTTATTGGGTTTCCTGGTCAAAACTTTCTTGAGTTTCCTGCACAAAACTTAATTGTATGGATCTGTGTGTGGTGCCAGAGCGAAAGCTTTCGAAACAATCTTAAAAGAACTGTCCAAGCCAGCTTATATTTCAATCCTTTTACCAAGTATTCTGCATCCAGTCCATACTTCGTAGCGTAGACTTCACTTCAGAACATAAAAACTGATCTGTTACAGCTTTGCAATAGTTAGGATTATAATTGGTTAAGCAAGTCATGGGTTTGATATTATATAGATACATTATAATAAGATGATGATCTAATATCAACCATCTTTTGACGTCAAACTAATAAAAACATGAACAAAAACCACATTAACAACACGATTTAGCTATTGGATCGTATCACATTTATCAACTAAATAGCCCTTTTTTTTTTGTTAAAAATGTACATAACCGCTCACTCCGTTGATCGGGGCACCTAACAAGGTAGTGTGGGGCCTTCACCCACTAAATAAATCCGTCGGGTGCCGTCTCTCCGCCTCCAACACATTAATTATAATATGTAAAAATAGCTATCCCACAAGTACCACACATTTTTCCGGGATAAAAAGTAGCCTATGTTCCTTTTCTGGGCCCATTTACCATGTCTAGTTCAATAGAATAGAAATAGTAGACGTGGGTTGTAATATATTGATTGGCTGGTGTGGAAATTTCATGGGATATCCATACACTGATTAATCATGAAACTTTAAAATATTGTCACAATGTAGACTATGCATTGAACTCAAATCCATCCATCAGCGTTTAAACGTCCACTGCTGGACGTAGGCCTCCCGAAGAGAACGCCACAACGAGCGCTCCCGTCATGGGGGATAATGCCGTAATCGCCACGCTTGGCAGGCAGGTTGACGATCGCAGTGGATGTTGTAAATACTCGAGGGAGTGCTGCTACCTACTCCCGCGGTTTTTCCTCATTCGGTTCTAACAATTCCCGCGGGTAGAGAGGGGTGGGACAATTCTAAGGCCGGCCACACACGGCCCAATTAACTCAAATACCCATTTAACTCAAATATGGGGCAATTATTTTTATTTGAAATCTTTTAATAATTCAGCAACTATAGGTAAGTATAGATATTTCATGTGTGTTGTACATTTAATATAAGTTTTAAAAACACCAGTGATATTGAAAATACAAAAACACTCACTTGACTTCTTGACGTGCTAGTCAATATTGACACAATTGGCCACTAAAATGGTGATGTTTAAATAACCTGAATCTGATTGCTATTATAAAATACTTTGATACTAAAATGTAAAAAGCTAATTTTGCGACACATACCACCCCAGTCTCATAACCATTAACATAAAAATTAAGTATTGATTGTGTATTTAGCCTACAGACGATATAACTATAGCATCAAATAAGACTCTGACTCTGAGGTGTAGCGGTAGTGTAAGCGACTGCTGATCATGAGGTCTGAGTTCGATTTCCGGGTCGGGCAATTATTCGAGATTTTTCGTAAAAAAAAAAATAAGAAAAATTCTCAGTAGCAGCCCGGAGTTTGGAAATGTGCCCGGTAGACGTCAATAGGCTCGCCCCCTATTACGTGGGACTTAAATATAGGTGGCGAGTCGTGGGTGTGTAATACACCTCTGCCTACCCCTTCGGGGAATACAGGCGTGAAACTATGTTTTTTTTGTTTTTTTTTTCAAATAAGACATCACGATATTGATACATATGTATTTACAATTGACTCGTAAGTGGCAATTAACAAATAACTAATTTACATTATATCAATTAATCCTGATGGAAACTTCCCTGTGTAAAACATGTTTACAAATAACAACATCGATACGCAGATTCTATACTTATTATTGAATAGCATAATGTCCACGTGCTCTATAAAAGATTAATGCATCATATTACAGAACAGAAGGGACATTGAAATGAAGCGATTGCATTCAATCTAATCAGTATTGTGGCTAAAGTTATTAAAATGTCAATGCCGACAATTATCGCTACATCCATTCATCCATCCATCAGCCTTTCGACGTCCACTGCTGGACATAGGCCTCCCCAAGAGAACGCCCAACGAGCGGTCCCGTGCTGACAGCATCTGCTCGTCATGGGGGATAATATCGCTGCATAAAGGTTACAAAATCAGCGATGGGTCGCGAGTGAAATTTATTAATGAGAAAAATCTACAATTTTTTAACAACTCAACTTGTACCTTTTTTTCGTTGAGATGGGAATAACTAACCACGCATCCCGTCATTCGGGACAACGAACAGGGTAGTGTGGTGGTGCATGGTGGGGCGCTCAACCACTAAATAAACGCGCCGTGTGCCATCCCTTCGTCTGTATGGGCGTCTGTATATGACCTTAAATAAATCCGTATCGTATATGGATATAACGGCTAGATAGATACCTACTTACTAGATAGTTTATTAAGTAAAAAGCACGTATCCGGTCAGTATGAATTGATGCATCTTTTCAGTTTGGCCTCTTAGTGAATGTAATACAGCTATATTCAGTACGACCACAAATTTAAATAAAATTTACACCTATACTAAAAACATCGTTATGGCATATGGTTAGTACGATGCTGTTTTAGGTAGAATATAAAAGGTTTCATGTACACATCTTTATATCGATTAGTCTTTGATATAATTACGTAATAATACCTGACTATGCGATTGTAAATGTTCGTCAATAAATATTCATGAATATGAACTGGCGGGTATATTGTATCATTTCAATGCCCACGGCTCCGCCGCAGGCTACAACTGAATTAATGGTTTACATCTCAGGTTTCCGATACAGTAGCGACATAAAATGTATACCACTTTTCTAACCTAATCAAGGGCTATTAATCAAACAAATAGTTTTATCACAATTCGTTCATTAGTTTTTGCGTGATACGCGAACAAACAACAAACCGACAAAAAACGTTGTTCTGAGCTCGGAGCTGCCTAAAACGCAAATTACAGTAATTTCTCCTTAAAGATCTGTAATGTACAGACATGGCTCTGTTACAGTTTTTTAATAATACAGAAGACCTTTGACCAGGCATTCCAGTCACCGCATTAAAATTTGGTATTACTTACGTGTCCATAAAAAATAAGACTGCATGTAAGGACAAATATGTAACGCTAATACACTATAGCTATTTAGATGTTCGTAAGCAGGGCAACGCATATAAAACCACTTAATATCTCTAGCCGTTAATTTTCATGTTTTAAACGAAAATCATTGTTTTTGAACTGGCCTATCCAGCAGGCACTCTACTGTTTTAAAATAAAAGATAGCTTGCGTTATATATATTTATTTTTGATATTTTCACAATATGAAATATAACTACGTTTACGGAATCTATCGCCTTAACTTGATTTTCTACTATGCCGGATTTTAGATTACTTTACAGCACTCATGGTCACGGATAGCTTGCTTAGACCTAGTTTATTTACGTAATTTTATGATTAACGGATACAAAGTACACCAATAGACTAAGATTGAAAAATGATTAAAATTAATAGTCAAAGATAGGATAAGGAGGTTAGTCCTCCGGCACTCTCAGTCACCATATGAAACACAATAGATAGGGTGATAGCGAGCCGGCCTTTGCATGCTGGGCAGTAATTACTAATCAGCATCCGTTTAAACTTTAACACATATGCAGATATACATAAGGAATAAGCTACCAATAAGTTATGTCAGATTATAGATACTATTTTATCATTTGCTAAAAATATTTAAAATCTGTAAACAAAACATGGCAATTCGACTTTTAAAACAGTTCGATGGGCATACAACTAGCCTTCTTTAAAATAGTATTATATAGTACAATTAACTGTATACATTAATAATTCGGCAGAATGCAAAATTATGGTTTAAATCTAAAATAACAAAAAAAGTCGAGAGGCCAAGCCCATTTAATCACAAATTACACATCGAGAATAAAAACGATATACCTATATAGTTCGACATTCATTCGCCAAAATAATTGAAATTGGAATAATTAAAATTTACTTATTTTATTTTTTGATGGATGGTACGAGTAACTCCTCCGGTACTCTTAGCGCTCCCGAGCACCGGAGTTCGTTAAGGCACGCATATTATTTGCCCGGTACCTATTACGAGATAAAAGATTAGAAATTAGTGATTGACACGCCATCTTTCATTCCATGCAACCGAGAACTGGATTGCCAGTGATCATCTAGTGTATTGTTAAACTTGAAGGTCAAAATTAGAAGCGGTGTTCAAGTCACTAGGTAGGTGCGGGATTGACTACCTCTACTTGTCTTCATATGAAAGACATGATGAAGCAACTGATTCGTTATTTAGTCACGTCAGTAACACAAGATTCCATAATGGGAAGGTACTCGCACATAACGAATTTATATTCCACGCGATACTCGTATCGTTTATGCCTGCCGTTAATGTGAAACAATGGTCCCCAGTTCGATGTTCGAATATGCTAGAGGGTAATCCTTTTGTATGAATTACTGTTAGATCGCTTTTAAATTGTTTTGGTAAACAAATTGGTTTGCTAAAGGAGTTCAATTCAGTTTTTCTGAAGTCATAAACATGATTTTTTTTTTCAGACTGCACGTTGCCTTGATCTGATTTCACTTTACCGCCGTTAGGAGTAATATTACAGTATTAATACTTTAACTAGTCATGCCAAATGCGTTTGTCAATTTTAGAAGAATGCGTTTCAAAGTTTGTACGTTTGTGGTACAATTAAACTCGATACAAAGAATAAAAATTGTTTATTAAATCAGATTACCGAAATAAAAACGACAGCTCCCGCAGTCAAGTTGCATAAACGTTGTAGAATAGAATAATCAATGTATGGGATTGACAGTCGGTTACGCTTACGTTGTCGCAGCCTTATTTTAAACTCAGACATTGATTATTCTATTCTACTAGCGTTTATACCAATTGGCTAAAGGGGGTGATCATGTAGAATGATCGACAAAACTAAAACGTCGCGTAACAAAGACTAGAGCATGCATCAAATCGAAATTGACAACATTTCCATCCATCCATCCATCAGCCCTTTATCGTCCACTGCTTGACATAGGCCTCCCCAAGAATGGGGGATAGTGCCGTAATCGTAGCACGCTTGGCAGACGGGTTGGCGATCGCAGTGGATGTTGTTAATACTCGAAGAAGTGCTGCTGCCCATTTCCCCGGTATTCCCTCAGTCGGCTCTTACGACTCCAATGGGTGCAGAGGGGTGGGACAATTCTAAAGCCGGCCCCACACGGCAAAGCCGACCCACATTATTTATTTAAAAAAAAACAGTTAAAAACATTTTATCGTTCATATGTCAGACGTTTAAACTCAATATATGACTGCATATCAAGATATATTTAAATATGCTACTTTACACGAAGACATATGCCGCTTACATACACCCTCTGGACTACATGTAACGTGACCGTAATATGAATCCGCATCCCGTTCTATAGATATTACTAATGTAACATATCGCGCCTAGATATAATGTCATTGCTTTAAAAAAAATGCTTTCGCGAAGGTACCTACTTTATGTGCTGTTTTACCTCTTAAAAGTAAATTGCTACTTACCATCAGGAAGAATATTGCCAATAGAGAATTCTTTTAGAATAAAAATGGACTTAAAGGTGTATAATAACGAGTTAGGCCAACAAATAAGACAGCCGGCGTAAACTGTTACAGTGATTGCGCGAAATTTCGGAAGGGGAAATGTAATGAAAAATGTAAAAGAGTTCAATAACTCGCCCAGATTCGAGCCATGTTTCCCCTTGACAAGGAAGCTAAAATTGCAAACTTTTGGAACGCCTTAATAATAAATTATTTGTGTATTTCTATTTCACAATTACAATTCAGCTCAGAATTTCACTTTTCGACAAATAACTATGAAAATAACAGTTTGATCGTAATTTAACTGCAATAATTCTTCGTTAATATTTAAGTCAAACAAATGGAGGTCTTGTAAATTTTAACCTAATAGGGGAAAAGGACCTTTAATCCAAATGAAGAAAAATATAAACCGCATACTTTAAATTTTGCTGAAAACTACGCGCAGAAGTGCAGATTTTTTGACGGTGCTTACATTAATTGCTTTAAGCAATTCCGTCTTGCGTAATAAATAAACATGTGGTTCATAACATCCCACTATTAGGCACGGCTGCTATAAACAAAGGTTGCCATGACTGCCCATTCCCACATCGGTCCAATTTTCCTTTTCCCGAAATTCTCAGTCCCCCAATTAACTCGCCAAACACCTCATGATAAAGTATTGAAGCTTGGTCACCACAGGCTGATGACATTGTATTAATCCCCTAGACGATATTGCGATTGCAAAAACACTCAATATCATAATTACCCACATTGAACGACATATTTGGCTAATGCAAATGAATGACACCATCGGTCAATCGCATCGCCCGACTCCAAAACAAAACCCATGCGAAAAAAATACACTTGAACATAAATAACAATAAAAGATACCGGTCCGACCTTGCCAAAGACGAAGTATGAGTTATCAACATACACAAAACCGCGTGCGACACAACACAAAGTTCCTACGGGAGCAATCTTCCTAAAAGACTGGGCCGAGTCACTTACACTAATTATCACTGTAAATCCTTTATCGTTCCAAGTACACGTAACTTCGAGTACCGGTCACACGAAACGTGCGCTCATACCGAGAGTCAGAACTCGACTGAGGGCTGAGAAGAGTGAGAAGAACGATCTGCTGTGCAGACTGCTGGTTGATTCAAGAGGCCACACCCGAATGTTTTGATGGTGTATAGCAATAAAAGTCTGATATTAATGTAATGCATTGAAGCATATTGTAAACAAACAGATTAGTGATATCGTATCGTTCAATGACCATCGTGGTTAGTGAAATACATAACGCATCAACGGCAGAGGGCATTTATATATGACATGATTACAATATTGCATTTCTTAGGTGAATACAAAAAAGTAATGTGATTAATTAGTTACAACAGCACTTACTATACTACTTGTTCAATCCGATGTACGTATTTCATTGCGACAAAACAAATCATAATACGTTATCTATCTAAAAAATGTTGATGAATAAATAATTTCTAATTGTCATATGTATAGTAATTATACCATTCTAGTTGTATTCTCAATTTCTGCCTCGGTGGTCTAGCGGTAGTGTATGCGACTGCTAATCATGAGGTCTCGGGTTCGATCCCCGGGTCGGGCAAAGCTATTAAGCTTTTTCCTAAAAAGAAAAATTCTCAATAGCAGCCCGGAGTTTGGAAATGTGCCCGGTAGACGTCAATAGGCTCGCCCCCTATTACGTGGGACTCAAACATAGCTGGCGAGTCGTGGGTGTGTAATACACCTCTGCCTACCCCTTCGGGGAATACATGCGTGATGCTATGTTGGGAAATTTCTGAGTTTTTTTCAAGTATTATGATTATGTCGCACAATTTTCTAATACGAGTTTAATTAGAATTATCACAAATGTCACATATCTATAGAAGGTACTGAGGACAGTTGCAAGGAAGCTGTGATGAGTATTGCATGCTAAGTAGCCGTTTAGAATTAATTTAGCATTTGAAACGGAAACTGAACATTAGCTACGTAGGTTCCTATAAGCGTTTTCATAAGTCAAACCCACATTGCAAGTGAGATTCAGGTGACTTGTAAAATCCGCTATATTTAGCGTCTTAGTTTGTTGTGAATTGAAGCTATTATTATTATCTAATACGTATGTAGCGTACGCGTAGTCAGCGACTATGTGTCCGCTTATTCTTTCTAAACCCCTTAAATTAGTTTTTACTGTCGTACGTATATGTTTATAAAGAAATTTTGTCAATAGGCGTCACCCAAAGACTTTAAGTATGATGTGTTATCGAAGTTAGCAGTCAGGAGCAATTGTCAGGATGGCTGAATTGGTAAAGCATCTGGACGGTATCCAGAAGATGCAGGTTCAAATCCTGCTCCTGACTGTTATTTTCGATTTCACATTTTTCACTTTGTGTTTAATGTATAGTGCTAAGCATGTCAAATGCTAAAAATATATATAAAAATATCTAAATAGACCTTATGTTAACATAACGTATGTTAAGCAAAATATATAAGGAAATAACGTAATAGCTGTAAAAAAATGTTCTTCAATGATCTAGAATTTTCTTTCACTAGCAAATTGTACCGGTACAAAGCCGGGGGGAATAATTAGTAATTAGTATAAAAATAAATTATTTTATAGTAAAACATTTTCAGCGTGAACATAAATTAATAATCAAGACACGATGTGAGCGCATTCCACACCACGCGTTCAATCAATTCAATATTATAGCCGTGGTAATTAATTATCCGTGTTTTGACGAACTAAGAATACATAATGTCATCACCCCGTTTTGCCGTAAGCCGCTACCAAAGAAATAGTGCCGACGGTATAACTGCGTGAAAAAAATAAATCATGCAAGAAAATCCTATGACAACCTCTGTATGTGGCACACTCCCATTAAAAAGAGGCTCCATCCCAACAATGAGACATTAAACGAAATATAATATATATAAAAAAGTAAATAATAAATAGTACGCATAAAAGAAGATGCCCATTTTTGGCCATGCGAGGCACAACAATTTACTTTTGTTAAAAAAAGATATCTTTTTTTATGTTTATTATTCGCGGTAGCCATAATATCCAAAGAAGATTGCAACATTTTTGCTCAAATAAAAAGTGCCGGGAAGATAAAATGCTATTAGGTAAATCCGGAACTCATTGGTTTGTAGATAAACTAAAAAATGTTGCCAATTACTAATTCCGTTCAATATATAATCGATTCCCTTTTCGTCAATTGATGTTTATGAGGTAGGTAATTGATATAAAGCCAATATTAGTTGTTTTTTTTTTTTCAATAATTGTTATAATGTTATGATAATTAAACAAGCGAATTGCCATTTAATTTACAATAAATTCTTTAGATCATAACAAATACGCCACTACACAATTTAACTGCCTTTGTTCAAAATCCATTAAAATAAGAGGTGATCCATTTCAAGGTTCCCTACTTTTTTAAAGAAAAAAACAGAAAATTCAAATTTAATGGAGAATGTTTATTATCATTTGAAAGAACATTCTTTGGACTTTATTTTTTGAAGATTATGTCTATCAAATGTTGGCCGTTGCTACGTCGCAGATGGTCCATCCGTTGAGTCCAATTTTCGATGACCCGTTCGAGCATTTCGACTGGTAACAACAAAGTAATGAGGCCCATTTCTGGTTCAATGGGTATGTAAACAAACAAAATTGCCGCATTTGGGACGAAAAGCAACCTGAAGAGATTCAAGAACCACTTCATCCAGAAAAAACAACGGTTTGGTGTGGTTTGTGGGCCGGTGGAATCATCGGTCCATATTTCTTTAAAAATGATGCCGGTGCGAACGTAGCCGTCAAAGGCGACCGTTATCCTGCCATGGTAACCGAATATTTGATGCCTGAAATTGAAGCTCGTGATCTCGGCGACATTTGGTGTCAGCAAGACGGCGCCACTTCCCCCACATCGCATCAATCAATGGATTTATTGAGAGAACATTTCGGTGAGCACATAATTTCACGTTTTGGGCCGGTCGATTGGCCACCAAGGTCGTGTGATATCACACCGTTAGACTTTTTCCTGTGGGAATATGTAAAGTCTAAAGTTTACGCGGACAAACCCGCTTCGATTTAGGCCTTGGAGGAAAACATCACGCGTGTCATTCGCCAGTTACCAGTCGAAATGCTCGAACGAGTCATCGAAAATTGGACTCAACGGATGGACCATCTGCGACGTAGCAACGGCCAACATTTGATAGACATAACCTTCAAAAAATAAATGCCAAAGAATGTTCTTTCAAATGATAATAAACATTCTCCATTAAATTTGAATTTTCTGTTTTTTTTTCTTTAAAAAAGTAGGGAACCTCGAAATGGATCGCCTCTTAGAATTAAAAAAACTAAAAGAAACAAAACAATAATCGTTGCCGTAATTTGTTTGTTAATTAGTTCATTCGTAAATTTATCTTGGAATTCCGGACTTTTTTTAAACGAATTCCTTTACCGTTCCATTCTTCAAATTGCATATTATAATTTCCATATGCTTTTATATGTGTGCACCCAGGGCCGAAGTGTCCATGGTTGGTGGGCATATCCCTTTCAAACACATTCGTAAACCGTAAAGATTACGATTACACCCAGGACAATAGAGGGGAGTCCCAGAAGTATCTACAAACCAAAATAGGTACACCGAGATGCCTCATGCATTAAACGACTAGACGCAATATTTGAGTCCGGCAATACGCGTGAGTATGCGCACAAAGTACGCCACTGCACCAGTGCATTACTTAATAAGTCGTTAAACTCAATTATTTGAATTGAATAATAAATATTTAAACCATCGATAAGTCATTGTGGTGACGGACTAGAAGTAAATGTGTCGCCAACCCATTTTTCACCGGTCGTACGAGGCGACTAAGGGAAGTAAGCAATTATCATGCATCATATTAATGGTAGTAAGGTTGGGTTCCAAGTGGGAGTACTAAGTTGCTATCTATCAGGACCGAGTGAGACGGAGCCACCGTCTCCCGAGTTATTGACCATGAATTAGAGGTGTGTTCTATTGCAGCGCGAGATACGCGTTCATTCTCTTTTTTTATTCGACGGGCCTCGTGGCGTAGTCGTTAGTGTAACCGACTTCCGTGCGAACGAACGAGGTCGTGGGTTCGATTCCCACTCAGGATAATTATTTGTATGATAAACACAGATATTTGTACTGCGTCTGGGTGTTTTCTATCTATTATATATGTATGTATCTAAAAAAAAAGTAATATATGTAATATATCCGTAATCTGGTACCCATAGCATAAGCGTTAAGTTTAGTTTGGAACCAGAGGACGTTGTGTGAAATGTCCGTGAATATTTATTTATTTATTATTATTTTATTTGAGATCCGTGAAATGCAATGGTTAGACGGCTTGATAGTACCTATTCTTACTCATCATTAACACATGTACTGGTCTATACGCGCCTTATACCCACTTATCGAAATACTATTATTTTGGCTAACGTCTGGGCAGAGTTGCTCCAGTTGTAACACTAATATAAAATGTGAGTTTAAAAAATACTAGGAGCCTTACTACGACTTGTTAGAGTCCATGAGCGGCGGTTACCACTTACCACCAGGTGGGCCGTTGCTCGTCTGTTATAAGCAAGAAAAAGAAAAATTCTTATTCATAAAAGGTTCGTGTAGGTACTTCAAATTATTCAGCAGCAATTCAAATAATTAACAAATTAGCGATACTTGTTCAACGTATAACGGTAACGTTAAAATCTATATTAATTGACGGCTAATCAGAACGGGAGGTCGACAGCCGACCCAATTCTGGTTCCATTAACGCGTTGTATTCGATACAGATGTGATAATCATTCGCACAAACTTATTAAATATAGATCGGAGCGTGTGATCTGAGCTAATAATATACTGAGATGTCGTCAAATGCGTCAATGTTACTGAATTAGAATCGGGTGATAATTTCTCACCTCTGTGTTTGTAAACTGTGATGTAACCAATGACTTGTTTATATTTCAAGAATGTAAATAATCGTGCACTTTTCTATAAGAAATAAATAAAATTAATAATATTCAACAATATCAATACTACTACTTACTAAAGTACAAATTATTTGTGAATAAGGAAAAAGAGATTTTTTGTACTAGCGGGAATCGAACCCGCGCCTTTTCCAATCCGGGGAAGTGCTCTGAACCACTGAGCTATAGTACAGATCTTTCGATCATCCCAATTTACTTATCACATTTTGTCTTCACGACCAACGCCATCTATCGGAAGCATTTACATGCATTAAACCAATATAGTAAGTTTAATTTTGCAATTAAAATTCATACTATTTGATGGCGCGATTTTCTAAACATTTTTGATCTATATTTTTTAGCATTTGACATGCTCCGTCACTTTTTAAAGTACAAATTATTTGTGAATAAGGAAAAAGAGATTTTTTGTACTAGCGGGAATCGAACCCGCGCCTTTTCCAATCCGGGGAAGTGCTCTGAACCACTGAGCTATAGTACAGATCTTTCGATCAAAGAAAAATGTGATAAGTAAATTGGGATGATACTACTTATCATTACGCCATCTTCCTTGCGGGGTAGGCAGAGAGAACAGAGTGCCAAAAGACTCTATTCTTCCATACATCGCTTCGCTTCCTCAACATTCATAATTCTCTTCATACACGCTCGTCGTCTTCACTTCTGACTTCACCTTCCTTCAATGCATGACCGATTTCGTCTAGGTAGGTGAATCTCAGTCTCCCACTGTACCTACATCCTTCCACTTTCGATCAGACTATAAGTGGGTAATATTTCTAGTTTTACATTGTCTAATTTCATAAGCGTCATCTTTCACCGCTCTTGATTCACTAATCGAATTATTGCGCGGTTTCAAAGTTTAATATTAAAAAAGTTTATGCCAATTATTCAATAGGATCAAGAAATTTTGTGCATCGCCACGCTGAACTGTCGAAACAGTGTAACTTCCAAACTTATTAAAAACACATGATACAAGAAAAAGTATTTCCTTTGTACTATGGTAATCCTGAATAATTTAAGTATGTGAAGGAAACTAAGTTTATTTATATCGTTACATAACATAGAAAATATAAAAAACACGTTATATTTGCTTGATACAACATTATAATATACCTAGTTCTTAATTTGACTATTGACATAAATAATTAGTTTATATGAAATACTCATGACTGAGCAATTGCTAAAAATGGTTCCATCCATCCATCAATCAGCCTTTCAACGTCCACTGCTGGACATAGGCCTCCCCAAGAGAACGCCACAACGAGCGGTCCCTTCATGGGGGATGATGCCGTAATCGCCACGCTTGACAGGCGGGTTGGCGATCGCAGTGGATATTCTTAATACTCGAGGGAGTGTTGCTGCCCACTCCCTCAGTATTCCCTCAGTCGGCTCTTACGACTCCCGTGGGTAGAGAGGGGTGGGACAATTCTAAAGCCGGGCCCCACACGGCGGTAAAAATGGTTAAATGCCAAATAAAAAATCTCATTAGATCGTTGGGCCATAATAATAATTATCTCCAAACCGATTTCGGTCATGGCACCCAGTGTCAAGTGTCAACTGAAACCAGCATACTACGCAGGAGATATTATAGTGCACGCGTATGTGCGCAAGCCCAAGTGCACTCTCTTAGTCGGCTGGGACGGCATTCCGACACGACCAGAGAGAGATCAGGTGCAGGACAGCTTTACGTGCTTTGCGAGGGTCGAGGGTGAAACACCACAACTGCGAGTATATATTGGGAATTAATAAAAAACTAAAAAAAAAATTGTTTGACCCGGGATTCGAACATAATCAGTCGTATACACTAGCGCTACACCACGCATATTTAAATGCAACAATTAAATTTAAAACGGTACTTCAGGATTACATACATCAATATGATTAGCAGGATTAGTGGTTTTTCAGTCCGATTATCGGCTATGACAAAATGCAGGCATTGACACAATCTGTTACAGATTATAGATAGGTACATCGAATTACAGATATTAAAAACTTGCTTCATCGTAAATCGAAGGTCACCGAATACAACCTCTTAGTAATACCAAAGCATTGATGATTATGATTATACTGACTAACCTAACTTGAAATAGAATCTACTCAATTTCGTTCTAACTTTGGACTCATGAAACAACTAAATTAAGCAAGTAGTCAGCCATCCAAAGATAATGTGACTAAGCATTGCCTAAACTTTCCGTCAGTTACTAATCAATGAAATCAACAGCATGGTACTTGTCGAGAAATAACAAAACATTACGAATATTGAAAAACTACAGAACGGTTCAAATAAAAGCCAACGTGTTTATTTAGAAAACGCTTCCGAAACGTTTTTGAGTATAAACTAGTACTAAAATTAGCTAGTTTATACGCACTTGGTAAGAGCTGCGGGGAGCCGTTGGATGCGGTCGGCACAGGACCGCTCGTTGTGGCGTTCTCTTGAGGAGGCCTATGTCCAGCAGTGGACGTTGAAAGGCTGATGGATGGATGATGGATGATACGCACTTGGTGATTATGTTTCATAAAACTAAAATATCAACTTAATGAGGAATAATTACTTAACTACGGCGAAAAAACTTGTATAACTGCTTAACTTCTTTTCAGAACTCGACAAAGAGTAATTATTAGAAGCGTCTTGATCGCTAGTTACACATTAGGCATGTGAATATTACTCTAAATTCAGCCGGGTCTTCTGTTGACTACTCTAGAGGACGTTTAGGAATGAATTATAAAATTGTGCAGAGTTAGGTAAGTATCAAATAAGATATCAAAAACTCCCATTATTAATATTACCTTTACCTTGATGATATATTATTTAAAACAGTGACTAGATTTTGCAAACAGCTAAAATAGTACATTATACCTAAATCCTTTTCTGTTATACAGCATTCTATTTACTCGATACATCCCACCCAGCTCGGGACTTTTGATCCTTTAATAATAACGTATCAAGAAAATATTTGTTCGAGGATGACACAGAGATTTATGTTGTCTACAATATTTCAGTTAGAAAAATATTATTACGTAACGTAAAAGAACATGAAGAAGCGTATGCGTAATTTGGCAATAAAAGTTGCTATGGCTGGTGTAAGATTTCAGTTCCAAGTATATCCGTGGTGCCTTTAACGGGGTGATAGACAAAAAAGGAGTATAATGAACATTTATAAAATAATAATATGTTGCGCAATATATTTACGTCAAAAATCTTGGTACAATACGTAACTAACAACGCTTCATCTCCACCTTTAGGCTAAGATCACGAGGCGGCACCGTGAGTCCACTCTTCATTCAGTGAATAATTGAGCCTGTCCGGCACATGGCCTTGACAGCGCCGACAGTATTAACGCACACGATTTAAGATGGGACCTCCAATTGTGACGTCACGAATATTGATTCGCTTTAAATAGTTGCCTCTGATTTAAGGCTGTGATAAGCCAGGGTAAACTACCTACTGTACAGCTACAAAAGTGCCTTGTGTAAATTACGATTCGACATACGAAATTTATAATACCCAGAAATAGTGTAACAGGGACGGCCCCCATCTAGGTGGACCGACGACCTCAAAAAGGTCGCTGGGACAGACTGGATGCGAAGGGCGGAGGACCGTGTGCAATGGCGCGTGTTAGGAAAGGCCTATGTCCAGCAGTGGACTGCAATAGGCTGATTGATTGATTAAGTGTAACAGGGCTCTGTATAATTTAATGTACCTACAAATTATATCTAGATTAAAAGCGATTATGCCACAAATGTTTGTCCCCTTAAGAAGTGTACCCAGAGCACGCGCGCATTGTACGATCATCGAGGTACAATATTATTTTATTAAATTGAGCAGAAATAAGGGACAAAGTAAATTTGGATCAGATATTTTCCATTTTCCAGTTGTCCTTAGTATGTATTTACGCTCCTGAACTTGATTTTATCAATATATTTCTATTACAACAGCTGAGATTGATAGTCCGAGAATTTATGGTGGGTTTTCCTTTTAACCTTGCAATATTTTTTTTGTTACATTTCTTCCAACGTCCTGCTTTCTACCGTTAAGCACTTCCCGGGATTGGAAGGGGGTTCAGGTTCGATTTCGGCACTAAAGTTCTATTTTTCCAAATTTCACAAATAATTTGTTATTTAAAGTAGCTGACGCATGTCAAGTGCTAAAATACAAATCAAAATGCTGACCTGTAATGTCATTATTATCATCCTGTCGGACCGTGAATGCTTTGTCTTAAATTGCCTACAGAATAAGATAAGAAGTGGATCTATTCTTAGAGAACAGGACCCTCAAGTAACCTTGATTTGTTATACGAATGCCACTGGGGAGACTCAAGATTTAATAATATACGATGTATGGGCATACTATGTAACTTTAAGTGTCAATTTTAGGGTAAAGTGACCGGACGTTCGTAGTATCGTATTTTCTTTTCTCGTAAACGTAAACTGCCTCGGTGGTGCAGCTGTAGTGTGCGCGACTGCTGATCATGAGGTCTCGAGTTCGATACCCGGGTCGGCCAATGTTTTTCGTAAATTAACTTCGATGTCACGATATATGAAATATATATAGACTAACAGTTAAATATTTACTATCTTTACTTATATATACCTACTTATTACAAATACGAAAGGCGTTTATTTGTTTATTTCTTACGAGTTCACGCTGTAAGTACTCAACCGATCATCATGGAATTTAGCATAAATAAAAGGACATAACTAACCAAAATCACAATAAAACAAACACAATGTTATAACCTTAGAGTATATAAAACTAAAGGTTATAACACATTTCCACAAAAAATTTCGAAGTTTCGAACCTACGTCGTATACCTACATCGGGGAGACGCTTTTATGACAGACCGTTTTTTATTGTAAATGCGGAAAAAAAAAAATCCTAACTGGAGACCCCGTCGTTCGGGGCAACGAACAGGGTAGTGTGGGGCCCTCACACACTAAAAGAAACCCGTGCCGTCTCTCCGCCTTCATTGGCGAGCCACCGGAACTATTTAACAGACGCTGCACAAAAGACTCCAATTTCCAAATTTGATATCTGACTAATACGAGTACATACAATTGATAGTATCGCTATCGATATAACACAAGATTGGTGGCGTGTATACATCACGCTATCGTATCTAGGGACCGCTATCTCTATATCTCTAGTTGACAGTGTACGACTTCTACGTACTGTATTTACAATTGATAAGCGTATTTACCTACTTACTTGTATGGAAATTTACCCGCACCGTATATTAAGTTTATATTATGGTATTACATTTTTTAACTATTTTAGTAATTCGAAATTCATTCAAACTTTATACCTTACCTCTGCTTGTGTTCCTGGGTGTATTTAAATATCCAGTCAATTTACTATGTCAGAGGTAAAATGACCATATTGCAATAAAACGGATAATGGATACGTTGGTATAACTAAACACAAGTATCAGCAAAAAATCAATTATCTTATTAAGTAGTTAATAAATTAGAAATTTTACTTTTTAAGTTTTTATCTCCATTTTTACTATCTATCTATCTATACATACATAATTGTCCCGATTGACTGATTCATCAACGCAGTCTAAACCGTTGGGGCTAGAAGTGTTGGTAGTTGATTCCGCTTCCGTGGCCAACATCCACAAAGAAAGGATTTCCTTTAAATTTTACTACTAAGAGAGTAAACTAAGTATTTAATGTTGTATAAGTCTGTCACATTTAAAGTAAGAACAAAATGTACTACTAAAACGTGTCACGTCGCAAATGAGGCGCCTGACTTAATTAATCAGCAATGATACTAGACGCATTGAGATTATTTAATAAGTAGGCTCTAGGCATCAATTCGCATCCTACCGTCGGTTACACTCACCAAAAAAAGAAGCGGGTTGAACTTGTGCGAGTCATTCACGGAGTGGCTCATAAAATATCAATTTTATCTCCTTGATAAGCCTCATTGAATTGAGCTGTTGTGCTTATTCACGTCTTACTATAAAATAGTATCTTCAGTGTTGGTCCGGCTGGGGATCACATACTACCTACCGTTCTACGAGAACGGACTAGATTAGCCGGCCGAATCCTGCCTACCGTGGAAAGCCCCATTTGCCTGCCTGGAAATCCGCTGCCAGACCGAGCAGACAGCTCCGCTGGAGACAGCGTCCGTCAAGACCTGTGGCGCGGCTCAACATCCCTGTTAGGCCAGTACCAGGCAGTGCCTTACCTATACGGTGATCGAGTGCGGCGGGAAGTAGACATACGAAGCAATATAGCCCCTAGTATCTAACTATATTGTTTTATTTAACTTAAATAACTAGCTGTATAATAACTATCTGTACCCGCGGACCCGGTACAAACGGTGAACGGTCGAAAGTTTATACGGAAAGTTCGTCACTTTTGAAGGAAGACGCATAAAATGTAATATTAATGCTTCTTAAATAAAGTTTAGTAATAGCTATCTACACATCTATACCTATTTCTATACATTCATATATATCTATACATAAATAATGTATAAAAATCAAAGTTTGTTTGTTAGTAAGTATCTTATGCGCTGCCATACCGTTCATCTTATCAGAATGAAATTTTACATACATGTAATCCGGTCTACAGGATAGGACATATACTACTTTTATTCCGAAATAATGAATGGCTCCCGCGGGATAGCCTATAAATGAGCCACAGAACGCATAATAGTTTGCTAGTAATTTTATAAACACCAAATGGAGTTTATTTATTTGTCTGATGCGTTTTCATCGCGCAACTACTTATTCAATCCTTATTAAATTTTTTCATACATTACAATCCGAACCCAGAAAAGGCGCCTAGGCTACATTTTATTCTATTTCACATAGAAATAATCAATGTACCGTAGATATATTTGTATCCCGAAATCCAAGCTGACGATCGTGGGCAGAATTTAGAAATTGGTATTGCTGTTGAAGGCTTGTTGATAATGTCATTAAATTAACTCTGAAACAAGAATTGCTGCCCAAACAAAAACGAAAATTTGTTTCGTTATATTGTGTCAATAAACATCTCATTAATCACCGTTTACCGATCTGCTAACGTTAGCGAACATTTAGATAAATTGCATGATGCCTAAGCCATTGTAATGCGTGACAGTCAGAATCTGCTGAAATCATGTCGCCTATTGACCTATATCAGGGAACATGTCCCTTACAAAAATCTCTCCTTTCTTTGTGTCGGAACATCAGTATTGATCAAACGGCGAGTGATGAATGCATGACATTAGTTTATAATTGAAACTAATAAATAGAGTGTGTAATCGTTGTTGTGATAAACTATGTTTTATGTAATGTGATCATGATCAGTGACTGATGGAATGCCTTGTCCACACACTTTACCGCTAAGCTTTGGCAGGTAGTACACGAGGTGATATTTTTTATCAAACTATGAGGTTGACCGACAAGCATGCGACGACCTTATAGTAAACGATTAGCGTATCACTCGCACGTCGCTAACTCCAAGGAAAGACGGAGGAAGGATAATAAAAAGAGAATGAGAAGGCGGTTTAGTCATCAGGCACTCAAACTCACCATACGAGACACAAGAGTAAGAGAACCTACCGTTGTTTCCGTCGTTTTTGGGAGAGACTCTCATAAAAAGAGGTTATTATGTATTCATAAAATAACGCTAGTGCCGCTCGCCCTCCTATGTGTATGATTTATCTAAAGTTACACTTTCCAATTAAACATTATTAAACACGATACAGTAATACTTTACAAGCGTAACAGTTATTTCAACACGTAACACGATACAAACGGTGTCTATTGCTTATTGCGCAAACAACTCTGCGATTGGTATCTACTGTCTGATCTTTTAGATTAGTACATGTAATACGACACAACTATTTAAGATAAAAACAAAACATTAGTTTCTTGAGCGTCACGCTCGAGTTCACCGTAAAAAACGATGGAGTAAGTACTTATTTGATTTTATGTAAACATTGAACCGTGTGGGGCCAGCATTAGAATTGTCCCACCCCTCTCCACCCATGGGAGTCGTAAGAGCCGACTGAGGGAATACCGGGGGAGTGGGCAGCAGCAATCCCTCGAGTATTAAGTACATACACTGCGATGGCCAACCCGCCGGCCAAGCGTGGCGATTACGGCACTGTCCCCCATATGAGCGAAACACGTTGTGGCGTTGTATTGGGGAGGCCTATGTCCAGCAGTGGACGTCGAAAGGCTGATGGATGGATGGAAACGTTGAGCACTCATCAAGACGAGATCATTCACTACATGACTATCAAAGCAGACGTCTGTACAAAATGATCTTATTTAAATTTGTTACTTTCAATATCTATACATACATAGACTCCTTTTTCTCAAAGGGGTAGGCAGAGACAACGGATTTCCACTTGCTCACCTTTTTTGCCTCATTTACTGTTATTATATTCCTCATACATGCACGTCGGTAAAGGGTACTTCTGACCTGACCTTTCTCGAGAACTTCTCTGATTTGGTCAGAGAACTTTCGACGATATCTACCCCTCCCAACTGCACCATTCACACTCGCCATATATACTTATGTTTTTTGTTATTCTGCTTTTATCCATCCTCTTTACGTGCCCAAACCATCTTAACATTCCTTTCTCAATCTTTGTCACTATATCTTCTTTTACACCACATCGTTCTCTCACTACACTTTTTCTTACTCTATCTCTCAAAGTTATACCACACATACTTCTTAGAGCTCTCATCTCCACTGCATTTATTCTACTCTCGTTCTTCTTCTGCCACACTCAATTTTCACTTCCGTACATTAGAGTTGGTACTAACACTCCATTGGGTACGGCGAGTCGTGCCTTTTCAGACACTTTCCGACTACTTGTAAAGTATTGTTGTACTTATACTTAAATATTATGTACTTACTTACAAAACTGTTGACGATAACTTTTTTGACTCCATGGCTTACAAGGTCTATACCCACACTGGGCCAGTGATACAGACTATGGCATAAACCTTCTTGCATTCTGAGAGGAGACCTGTGCCTGATAGTGGAACAGTAACGGTGAGTGAAAACGCTTTTTACTTCGGGAAATACATAACTTAGATCGGCTTAATTTTTAGCTTGTTATGCTTCCCAGAGTTGGGCACCAACTTTTGCCACAACGCGAGGGTAACGGACATAATATTTTACGCTTGCCATTACGATACCGACATGGTTTGTTTACAGTAATACATTCCTTATAAGTAAAAACACACAACGTTTGTGTGACACAAGAGATCCACAAGTTTTGATAAAGAGTCCTAAAGGACCATAAACAAAAAATATTGTAAGCGAAAACTTCTGTAACGTTCCACATTATATCTGCATCTTTTTTTATGCGTACAAGTTTCCCAAGAGTTGAATTATTACCCTAAGTATTGTATATATTATTATTATAGTATTGACGGGCCTAGTGGCGTAGTCGGTAGTGTAAACGACTTCTGTGAATGAGGTCGTGGGTTGGATTCCCACTCAGGACAATTATTTGTGTGATGAAAACAGATATTTGTACTGCGTCTGGGTGTTTTCTATCTATTATATGTATGTATTTTGAAAAAAAAAGTAGTATATGTATTATATGCGTAATCTGGTACCCATAGCACAAGCGTTAAGCTTAGTTTGGGACCAGAGGACGCTGTGTGAAAATGTCCGTGAATATTTTTTTATTTTTTATTTTTATATTAACTATATAAGACTTTAGACCTGTTCCGTGTGGTGACGGACTAAGAATACAAGTATCACCACCCCATTCTTTCCCACAGGTGTCGTACGTCATTACTGGTGTTTAGGGCTGGGGACCAAATGGAAGTTGCTATCGGGCCCGCACAGGTAGGTACCATCATCTCCTGTGTGACCGGTGGTACAACCAAAACACAATGATGACAGGAGCCTTTTATTCTTTCATTTCATATCAATGAAATGAAATGGTGAGCATCGGCTTGACAATACTCCCGGTATAGTTGAGTCCATGAGTGACGGTTCCCATTTACCATCAGGTGCGCCGTGGCTCGTCAGCCACCATACGCAATAAAAATATCCACAAATCTTATCCTATCCTTTTGAATTATTAAATTAGAATTTCATATTAACCTTGCTTAGATTCAAAATGGAGGTTTGACATGAATGTCAGCTCATCCAAAGACAATTCTTATTAGTACCTACCCTTTCGAAAACCTTTGGACCAAATACCTAAAAACTGCAATAAAGGCTTATCTATTTATATATCCAGGCGATACTCAATTCGTTATGATTGAAGTTCAATGACGCGAAAATATAATCTAAGATGACGATACCAGTTAGCAAATCCAGTAGCTTCAGTAAATAAGTACTGTTTATAAAGTACGTATGTAGCAATACTGCTTTATTAGATATTCCTGGCTTACGATGGCTTGCCTGACTGCCGAAACGTTGGGAAAGTTGTTTACTAAGGCTTAGATTTAGATCCCTTTCATTTCAGGGCACCGGTGCCCATAAATGGGGCAATAATGCGTTCTGAAAATATGTTTTACAATCGATAACCTACTTAGTGTGGATTATCAGTAAGTAGACATAATATGACATTGTATTTTATAGAAATATTTTGTTCTTGGTAAGGAAGCTTTTAGCAACATACTTGCCTACCTACTCGTCTCTTTAGGATTTACCTATTAGATAGATATTCTTATTTTAATATCCTTTAACGGCTTCAAAAGGCTAACAAGAATAATGTATTGTTAGGCGCAACAGCGTTTACGCCTAATTGCCAGTCTGATCTTGAGGATTTAATAGTAAATTGAAATACCTTGTTCCAAATCAAACAGTTTATTAAACAATTACGATAGTAATAATTAGAGACTATGTTAAATAAAGAAAACCATACAAATTATTTGTAAATATGTTCCCTGTAGGTACTTACGAATGCCGATCGTTTTTTGTAAAACCAAAACCAGAGCTAGTTGTTACTCAATCAAAACATAATCACAATTAAACTCTTTAATAGATGATAAAATTATCATTATACTCAGCGATTATTGGGCTCAGATTAACAAAAGTTACGTAAATTGTTTAGTTATTACAAAACAATGGACGCGATATTGTCACCTTGACACGATCGCTACGATGCCACTCCCGCGCAATCATCCAATTGGCGGGAAACCGGACAATATGGCCGCATAAGACGTCAGCTAGTGCCGTTTAAGTTTTATAGTACCTGCATCTAAAGTGCAGCAGTAGCTTCAACAATGTAGAAGAATGTCTGTTTTTTAACAACGCACTACAGGGCCCAGGTCTACTCTCGTGTCTCGAGTTAATAGAGCTAATACATTCATCATTTATAGGGAAATAGCTAATTCTATACGATAATACTTAAAGATTAACTGATTCTACCACAGAATGTGTGCTGCTTGTTTTATGTAATTGTTTTCTAGTTGCTTTTTAATTTTTTTAGTACCTACAAAAAGATTTAATATAAATACGATAACATATAGGCTGATATAAATTCCGTAACACAAATATCTGATATAAATTCCGTAACACAAATATCTGTCTCACATAAGTAAACGTACATTAAATATAATTAATGTGTTCAACTGTGACAGAATAATAATAATAATTTAACTAATTAACAACACTTAATAAGCAGTCAAGTTGACGCCTTTGATAATTTTCAAATAAAACTACCTTTACGGAATCTATCGCGTTTACTTGATTTTACTACTATCCCGACGTTTCGAATACTTTACAGCATTCATGATCACGGGTGGACTTAGATGATAGACGTCCAAGGCTGAACACAAATATCTGTCTAAGTCCACCCGTGATCATGAATGCTGTAAAGTATTCGAAACGTCGGGATAGTAGTAAAATCAAGTAAACGCGATGGATTCCGTAAACGTAGTTTTATTTCAAAATGTGTAACATTCGCGTAAATATCAGAAAGCCTTTGATAATGTTCGTAAATTACGATATAATGGAGTTACCCATAAGACGGTAGACATATTAATATTGCAGCAAAATAAAATGCACCTATCCGCACACCCTGTTATTGGAGGCAATAAACAGGGTAGTGCGGGGGCTCTCACCTTATAAATAATGATAATCAAAATATATTTTTTTAACTAACAGATTGAAATAACAAATACGTTACAATATAATTGAATTTTAGTTTTTTAATAGTAATCACAATGAAATAGTTATAAAATTCGTTACACTGGGAGTAGTTGGAGTAACAAAACGAAATTGTGGTAAACGAAAATACCGCACCGCTGAACGCGTCTGTAAACTTAAAAGATAAGAAAGGATACCGGCAAACATTAGTATCGCAGCAAAACAATCAATATTTTATTTGAACGTAGCCACAAAGATAAGATAAATCAATAATACGAAGATAATAAGAAAATATTAATAGCCACGCCATCTACTATGCAGCAGTGAAACTTTTTACAAATCGAGACAATCGCATAAAAGGTAACACTGCGTATCCAAATGGGTTTACATAGGAATTTAAACTTTTTTACTCAATCAGCTAAAGGTTATTTATAACTAAAATTACTGATACTTGTCAACACACTGGATAACTGTTACTATTACTGTTAGTTGAAAATATAAGTTTGTACCTATTTTCAAATTATAGCCTTAGATATGACGTGCGTTAGTAATAAATAATGCTAAAGTTGTCATCTACATTATCAAACACTTGTATAAAACTACAAGTTTAGTATGTAATCATTTTCCTTAAACCTCGTTTCATTTATCTAAAGCAAGATACTCCGCACGAAATCTCACTGAACTAAGAGCGTAAACTGATGTTGCATCTATTCCATACTAGATGGCGTTTGTATAAGCAATGCAAAATGAGCCTAGACAGCGATTACAGTTATCTATGCCCATAATAGATGAAAGCTTTTATGAACCATTTGAATATTCATGAGGAACATTAAAAAATCTACTCTTTCATGGTTCGCAGATGACAGTTAGGTAGCCAAAATTGTATCTTACTATGAAATGAGGATTACGACCCATAAGTAGTCAGCAATAATTTCATGAAACATAACTATTTACTTCGTTACATTATGGTTATCGTTAAAGTAGTAATATTGGACGCGGTCAATTTTAGGCCACTGAATTGGCTTAAAATCCTATTTAGGTTGGTTGTTCGTGTAATACGACCAGCTGCGAAGCCTCGGAGAGGAAAATTAAAAGAAACAAAATTGTTTGAAAAAAAATATTCTTGAAGGAAACACACATTTGTGTTTACTAACTAACGTAAACGTGAGAAGTAAACGAATGTTAAGCTGCAAGTTTATAACCGATCGCTCATAGTTATTAGTATACTAAGTCAGTGCCTGTTTCGGAGGATTCGTCAAACGCCCTTAACTATTTATCGATTCTTTTAATGTTGGTAGTACATACATATTTTATTTTTAAATACATAGGAAGCATAAACGTGACTCGAACACGTATTTTTCCTCTTCAGGTCAACGGATATGATATAGGTACCTACCTATTTCACAATATGTATTTAAATTAAATTTAATATTATTTTACGCACTTCTAACGAGTCCAGCACTGGGAAAATCACCTTTACAGGCAATAATTACAAATAACTACAGTGGATTTCGGTTATAACGACTTTGGAGGGAGGAAGTCGCTTTATCCAAAATAGCAGCAAGTCATACATATATTTATATTTATTTATTTATCGACCTATGTATATTAGACACCGGTGTTATTGAACATGTGTTATAGTGCATTGTTTAAGTTTAGTTTTTTTAATACGCTGTAATGTGTATTCCATTTTCATAATTTCTACAATATTTAAATTATTGTTGCCTTCACTAAACAAACAGTACTTTTTTAACATTGTCATAGCGCTTAATGCGTCTCTGGTTGATGGAATCTCATGTACAACACTATGTTCTTCCTCTTCTTCATCCTCTTTTTCTTGTGTTTGAAGCACACACTCAATAATTTAATTATCAGTTAAGTTACCAGTAGTGAAAATAACTTGACCGTCAATATTCACGTAAGTTTCCCAATCCGTAACTGTCGCTTCCGCTGATGATAATGTCGCAAGCTGTGCCAATGCCAAATTATCCAGTTCATCACCAGAATCGTCGTCTGTTGTAATAATAGGCGAAGATTTACCAAACCCAGCATGTAAAAAACATTTTTTAGTTGTGTCTGGAGTAACCCGTGCCCATGCTGTTGTTATCATTTCAATGGCGTCCAGAAGATTGACGGCAAATGGAGTAGTGCTTTTTTCAATGTCGTTCACTATTTTTTCCACTAGAAGCTTTCGATAATGGCTTTTAAGAGTCTTAATTATACCTTGATCAATAGGCTGAATAACTGATGTGGTGTTTGGTGGTAAAAATGCCAGTTTTATGTTCGTCAGTTTTTGAAATTGTGGGTGAGCTGGACAATTGTCAAGAAATAAAATGATTTTTTTTGTCTCCTCTTAGCTGAGACCTGCTCACCCATTATATAAATCAGCTGTGTGCCGTCTCTCCGCCTATATTGGCGGGCCACTGGAACTATGTTACATTACTTCAGTGGTTTGGTATAACACCTAAGGTATACATTATATGGATGCTGCAGGAAATTGGAGTCATTAATTCATAACACAACGTTGGGTTGATAGAGATTTGAAATACAAATTATTTGTGAATAAGGAAAGAGATTTTTGTACGAGCGGGAGCGGGTTTCCCGCTAGTACAAAAAATCTCTTTTCCTTATTCACAAATAATTTGTACTTTAAAAAGTAGCGGAGCGTGTCAAATGCTAAAAATATAGATCAGAAAAGAGATTTGATTGTTGAAAACCTGTACGCGAATACCATACGATAGTCCATTCGGAAAATTGTATAGTTTACCGTAAGATCTAACGTATGGTTTCTCCCATATTGGAGGACTAGAACCATAGTTTTAGTAAAGGATAGACGAAAGAATAGGGTAAAATAGGGTCTTGGACTCTTGTCCGAGGATTTTTTTTTCTTTCTTTTTATTTTGGCAACAGACAGTCATACAGAAAAAGTAATCCATTTAAATAATTAACAGTAAAAGACCTTGAGTGCCAAAAATCTTACAATTAACCTATATAATAATAGTAGGAGCAATGAAACCACAATAATAATTAATAATACCTAAGTTACCTTAATAATTTAACTACGTTACTCTTAAATGTTACAAGGAACAAAGGCAATCTTGTTGCTCACAGTACTCGTCTACACAGAATCAGTAGATCTTTCATGGGGCAATGTATATGCTTCTACAATAAAATTCCTGAAAATGTCCGAAACATGCCACTAAATAAGTTTAAGAAAGCCATAAAAATTAGACTTTGTAATCAAGGTTATTACACTGTTTCGGATTATCTTGAGGATAAAACTAAATGGGCTTGAGCTGCTCCTCATTCATTAATTTTCAAAGTTGTTTTATAAGAAATAATGTAATGTTATAAAGATTATATTAAATTGTAATAAATTTGCAATTTAAAAAAGTGGCCCATGAGTTTCTTGCCGGGTTCTTCTCATGAAAGGCTTTACTACGGAATCCGGCCGCTTGTGGCGATTGCAATCGCCACTTTGTTATTGCGGTTGCACTCGCCTCAGGCGCTCGTGTTAATTATTTTAATTATTAGTGTATTATTGACGATTTTAAGTGCTACTTAATAGGCCTACGAAATAAAGATATTTTTGAATTTGAATTTGAATTTGTTGACAATGTAGTGTTAAACGGGTCTAACTCGGAAAATGTGCTATTATATAATCGTATGCAACGAGATATAAAGCAATTGTTTGTGTAATTCTTCTTCATGCGAGGCGGCACAAGTAAATTGTTATTAGGACGTGAGAGGCGAACGGGTCTACGTCTCTGCACATTGAAAGATAATGTAGATATAAGGGAGGGAGAATCAATCTTATTATTAAGCAATTTGTACAAAAACAGCATGTCAAACTGTTTGCGACGATTTTCAAGTGTAAGCATATTGTAATGGTTAAGGGATATATTATAATTTTCATAGAGTTTGTTCTGGCGATCATTTAAAGTGTTGATGAATTTTTTTGAACTTTTTCAATCCTGTTAACATGAATTTTATAGTGGGGACACCAACCAAAGTCCAATATAGATCTTACGAACCCAAAATATAAAATTTCATATGTTGTAACTTTTGAAAAAACTTTGCTTACGCGATTTATGAAACCAAGGTTCCTGAAGGCTCTTTGAATTATTGAGTCTAAATGTAAATTAAATGTTAATTTTTCGCCCATAATAATACCAAGGTCTCGGATACTTTTTACTCGCTTTATGCGAGTATTGCCTATAGTGTAATGATTAATTAGGGGCTTGGTCTTTCGTGTGTATGTAATAATGTGACACTTAAAACTATTGAGAAATAATTGATTTTTGGTGCAGTATTCTAGTAATGATACCAGATCCATCTGGAGTTCGTTACAGTCCTGTTCAGATTTAATAATTTTATACAGTTTGGTGTCATCCGCATATAGTAAATAATTAGTATTTTTAAAGACGTGGTTGATATCATTAATGTATAGTGAAAACAGCAAAGGGCCAATATGGGATCCCTGTGGAATTCCTGAGGGAATAATTAAAAATTTAGATTGATAACCTTTAAGACAAACAGCCTGACTGCGGTTGCTAATGTATGATTCTATCCATCTTAGAAGGTTGCCGTGTATACCGAGCCTTAAAAGTTTCTCCAAAAGTATATTATGTTTTATTTTATCAAATGCCTTTGAAAAGTCGGTATACACGACATCTACCTGATAGTTACTATCCATAGCTCTTAATAAAAAATTTGTGAAAGATATCATATTTGTTTCAACACCCCGTGATTTTATAAAACCGTGTTGATGTTCGGAAATGTTGTTACGAACTGCTTCCAGCATTTGAGACGTTATAATTTTTTCTAAAATTTTACCTAACACGCATAATTTGGAGATAGGTCTATACTGAGTTATAAGATCTCTCATGTAATTTTTTGGGATGGGAGTAATTAGTGTTTTTTTCCATAGACGAGGAAAGGTACCAGTATTTATTGAAGTCTGGAAGATGTATCGAACTGGTTTTAATAATTCCTTTGCGCATTTACTTATAAATACCGGATGGATACCATCTGATCCCGCTCCCTTGTATATATTCATGTGTTTGAGTTCTTTTTTAACTATATCTTCATGCAAATGAACAGAATACATGTCAATTTTGGAATTAGTGGTGCAATCACTGCGCAAAATTTCGTTAATCGACTCATTATCGTTATGAGACTGTGTGACGAAAACAGAGTGGAAGTAGTTATTGAAAGCTTCGCATACATCCGTACCGTTGGTTAATTGGCAGCCATTATATAGCATTTTATGGGGCATATCACCAGACAGTTTTTTTGATTTTACAAAAGTCCAAAAATATTTAGAATTCTTCTCAATATTTTTTTCACATGTTTCAATATAAAGGGTGTAAAATTCATTTTGCAGTTTTCCGAAGCCTTTTTCTGAGTTTCGTGAAAATATTATAATCGTTTAAATTATGATAACGCTTCCATTTAGAATGGTATTTACGTTTCTCGCGAGATAACTTGATGAGTGGAGCAGTAAACCATTGCGGGTAGTAAGAATCTTTCAAAACAGCACGAGTCGGTATATATTTATCAATTAGTCTATATAATTATTATATAGGATGAGCCCGCGGGGTTTGATTTAAATATTACTGTTGTTGTATAGTTATAGCTCGCATCATCATCCTCAAACGCCGTAACATAACAAGCTGAAGGCGTCTTGTTATAGCGTACCGTGAATGTAGACCACAACGTGTAAGGCCAACTACTGTTAGTTTGGAATTGGGTCCAACGTAGTGAAACTCGTATAACGCATAGCTTGGCTTAATCAATTGATTAGAACACAAATAGCTCAGTGACAGAGCGTCTGGATCAATGTCGCGGGAGGCAGGGGTTCGATCCCTGCTCGTAGTTATCATTTTCCACATTGTTACATTTTTTGTTCTTGTAAATGGCCAAGCATATATCAATTGCTTAAAATATAATACATGAAAATATCAGTTATGTTTACCGTACTCATTAGTTAATCGTCAGCATTTGATTGTCACTAGCAAGGGTTTTTCAGGATGCATGTCTTCCATTTGTATTATGACTATGTTTGACTACTAAAAGTTAGTAGATACCTCAAGTCAATCTATTAATATGTATTAAGGAAGAATAACATCACTACTTGAATCACATTTTCCTCATCTCCAACGAGAAATAATGAAATCTTATACTACATAATTATATTATTTTATTATATAACTAACATTGGTTATGAATGCCTTTCTTCCGTAGACGGCGAGGTAACTTATGACCTTCAAATTGGAGCGCGGCTAAAGAGGCTATTTGACGACATCCTAAATGGCTTAACTAAAATGAGTATCTTTGCGAGCCATCCTATGGGTGCCAGCAGTTCGTGCAGTATATGACAAAGGCTTTGGCTTGATAGTGACAATTTAAAAAAGACTTTGTCAAATGGAATGGATTCAAAAGATGCGCCCGCGTCTACTCAGTGACGTCACCGCGGAAGCTAAGGACGTGCCACCGCGCGCAGGTGACTAACCTTACTATTGTCATGTGGGCAGGAATCGAACGTTACATACATCCCGACTCTATATTTGAAATGTTTACCGGTATTGGCATCGATGAAGCATTAGCTACTGCCCACTTAAAATAACTTTTGCAAATGAAATAACAGATAAAAATATTGTGTCGTGTAATGTAGTAAATCTGTAGAGATTAGTCATCACAAGATGACCTAATAATTACGAATCCTTTAATGAATAGATAGTTATTTATTTAGCGATATGGGGCATTCACTGTGTGTGTGTTAGTATTACTAGCTTTTGCCAGCACCAGCGGCTCCGATGCCGATACAGTAGCGGATTTTCAATCGAGAGCTATAAAAATAATTTAACTCATTAGATGAGCGAAAAAGCAGACGAAAACACAATAAAATGTGTTGGTTTCAGAAGCGCTTAATAGCCTAATACGTTCATCATTTAGTGTAAAATATCAGCTCTGTTACAATTTCATAATAGTACATTCAGACACAACACGTTATTTAAACATTTTGAGCTTGTAAGATGCAATTATGTTCAAACACTACTGTTAGTATATTAGATAACAAGAGATTAGATTTTTCCTAAGCATAAAATCCAACCACTAATTGCACATCAACTGTGATATGTTTTGTCAGGTCAGCCATCGTGTCCACATCATGACTGCGGTTAGATATTTCATTTTGACAGTAGCTATAAACAAACAAAACTAAAAAATAATGTAACTTATAGTCTAAAGCTATTGCAAGTGTACGAATAAGGCCGGCGCTCACTTGACGGGATGGCACGGTAAAGGATTTTTGTAAGAGGAAATTAATTTGAATCTTATTATTATACTATTGGCATACAATTTTCGTTGATATCGTTACAAGCATACCGAGCATACCACGGCATGCCGCGGGACGCAATGGCATACCGCGGGACGCCAAGGCATAGCGCGGGATGCCACGGCATGCCTCAGCGTTCCGATGATAATTTGCCGTGCCACCCCACGCCATCCCGCCAAGTGAGCGCCGACCTTTAGTCGTACGTCGTACGCAAACAGATAGCCTTACACATGAGTATGGATGGTTGTTGTATTTTTTTTTGCCAAACAAATTCGATCGCTGTTTTCACTAATAAAGGCAATGATGTATATCATACATATTAAGACTAAGCTTAAAATAAAAAAGAAACTGCGTAAAAACTACGTACCCTTGTAAAAATAACAAAATATTTACTCATCGTCAGATTAAAAAATAAACAAAAAACAACATTAAAAAAATTAAAAAAAATCATGGCATTGTATAGTTATATAAGGGGGTCTGTCAATGAGAGGTCCAGGTAGGTTAGGGATGATCAGCTTAATATCGGATACTAAAAAGAAGGGTTCATACTAGGAATCGATTCAGACAGGATATCTTAGTAGTAATTGTTACCATAACGTAAAGATATTTACTGTATCTATAAATTCATTACGTCACTAATTATGAAATACCGTCGTTACCCTCGTAATTTCGTATTACAAAATTTCGGGCAATGTTTAACCTTCACAAATTTCAACTAACAGCGAAGTTCGTCAAAGCTGCTGTTAACGCAAAACTTTGTTAAGCATGAATTTGTGTAAAACTTTTATACATTTTCACAGAATGGCCAGAAGAAGCCACTGAATAGCTACCAAAATTGTCATTAAACAACATAATTGTTAAATGAATGAACATCGAATTATCATTTATTTATCTATCACATCTCGTAGGGCCAGAAAGTTAAAAGCATATTACTCAAATATGTCGGCATGTGTCATTAAAATCTACCATTAGCTTCCCGCGGGTGTAACTTTCTATGGAAGAAAATCTTTAGGAATTGGACACAAAGTGCGAAAGTCTAAAATAACAGTCACGAGCAGGAACGAACTTTTTGAACGTGGAAAATCGTCCCAGATGGGGAATGGGGATGAAGTGACACTTGTATTCTTAATTTATTGTTATGTTATTATACAAACCACCTTTGAAAAAATAACTATACGACAGTGAAAACCGTTTCAACCGCCATCTCAAGTTTTCGGAGAAGTAAGTGGAAAACCGCATCAAAATTCGTTAAGTGATTTAAGAGGTAGCGTATATACAGACAGACGCGAAAAGTGACTTTGTTTTATACTATGTTAGGATATAGATAAAACCCAAAAGTTGCAACATGACGTTAATCGCTTCAAATTAATGCTAACAAGTTAGCAAAGCAGATGAAATAGCAATTTCAATTTGTGTTCGACCTTGAAACTTGCCAATCCAGAGCTTGACTGCTGCAACAATTAAAGAGTTTTTACTAAATATACTAACGTAATTAAGCATTGTGTTACAAATAACAAAATAAAACGTGAGTTTATGAATGAGCATATTTAGAACGACCATACGAAACCAGAGCAAAGCGAGGAAACATTAAAACGATTCAAAGAGTAATTATCGTAAACAATTAAAAGATAAAACAACAAATTGGCTGGCAATAGTAGTAATTAAAAGTAAAACAAATAATAATATTTCTAGCCATATAGCAGTATAATATATTATGATTAATACGATAACGGTTATTAGGAATTGATAAAGAGAAAAAACATAACTTGCCTTGCAAACTGCAAGCTCTGACGCACATAGATTACATTATGTTTTTTTCCAAATTTTAACTTGTGTGGCTGTGAAATGACTTGTACCGGTACCCCCGTTTCTCCATCCGATAAAAGAAATACCGCAATATCACATTTCACTTCGATGGTCCTTCGAGGGACTCGGTGGATTCGTCTTGTTGTATCCGAGTTTAATGCAATGCAATTTTGGTCAACAAAATGATCATGTCTGACTGGTAGTCAGTAGAAATACTTTGCCTGTCGCGAGTATACTGTTGTACGCAGAGGAATAAGTGGATGAAGACATATATTAACTGGAATAAGAATATCATGATCAAAAGAAGCGAAATAATGCCTAAAATATATCGTCTGATGGAACGCATATTTTTTTTATAAAATAACGCCCTGCACACAGTAAGGAAAAATTCTTGTATCGCGGGAGACTACATAAACATACAATTTCACAAACACAAAGTACGCCAGACACAGAACAACCACTTGTGGATCACACAAAGAATTGTCCTGTGGAAATCGAAACCACAACACTCGGGCGGGAGAGATGGCGGAGTGGTTTAGATACCGGCCGGTATCTAAACCACTCCGCCATCTGCGGAGCCGCGATTATACGTGTTATAAATAAATAAATATTAAAAAACATTTACAATATACATAATAGTAGGTAGTTAGCTGTAGCGGGATAGCCTTTCATTCATTAATCAACCGCGAAATTAAATGATAAGCAGCTGCTTGGCAGTGTTCTTAGTATTGCAGTCCATGAGCGGCAGTTACCATTTACCACCAAGTGGGTCGTGGCTCGCCTGTCACCACAAGCAATAGAAAACAAAAAAGAACAATTGTAGCAGCGAGTGCACGCGTCCGGAAGATCATGACATTGGCTGACTCGCCTTTCAAGACATCACCACGTATTGGCACTTTGCCACACAAACTCGGCTGGCTCCCTCGTAAAACGGTTTTTATCGGCAGTTGGTGTACAACAAGAAGCCCTGAGATTTGATGCGCACGTAAATATGACTTTGACTAGCGGCGCGTCTATTGCAAGTTGCGTATTTGCTGTCTGTTAAAAGCAATCGTTGGGAGATTAATGTCTGTATAAGTGTCAACTTGTAGTGTTGACTGCGATTTATAGGCAATACAAGGCACTATCAATTTGATAAAATAGTCATAATTTTACTTTACAACTAGTTTGATCTTTAGTTACAACGATATCTATATAGTTTATGGGAATATACTTTTTAATTTTTTTATTCATATTTGCCTAAATATTAAGGTTTTTTATTTATATTTGCCTAATATAATGTCATAATATGTATTGTGATCTTGATTACTGGCTCACAAAAAAGGTTCTGACTGTCTGTATGGTGCCATTTTGTAAGAAAGACACACCTATGTGTGAAGAAAAACTTAATATATAATTCTATTGTTATAAGAAATCGAATCGATAACGCCTAATGATATCATAAATAGTGCTACTCGGGCTGTCAAAAGTAAAAGAAATGGACTATCTATTAGATATAATTCTTGTGTCACGTTGTTGCTCACGATGAACTCCGAAACTTTCTAACCGATTTTCACGTTCTTTTTTTAAACGTGTGTTTTGCTGGCGTGTAGGATAGTTTTTATCATGTATATTTTATTAATTAATTGCAAAATATTCACGAAAAAAAGATAGCGGTACGAAGTTTGCCGGGTCAGCTAATTATATTTTCTGTACGATCACATAATATAATTATACCAAACGTATAATAAATACAATACTAGGCGTTACGAACTTGTAACTACGCAAAAACAAATTTCGGTATTATAAAAAGTAAAAATCTTATATAACCGCTTCAAAAATCCGTAAAAACATTAAAGTGGGTTATTTCAAAATGACTGCTTTGGATAAGGCTGCATTCGTCTTAAGTATGAAGAACAGCGGAATATTTTATCTTATATCTCGGCAGGTCTATCACGTTTTTATTTCCCCATGGTGGAACCTTTGTTTAAATATCTCTCTTGTATATTCGAGTAACTCATTTTTATCTGTACAAAACACATAGCATCACGCCTGTATGCCCCGAAGGGGTAGGCAGAGATGTATTACACACCCACGACTCGCCAGCTATGTTTAAGTCCCACGTAATAGGGGGCGAGCCTATAGACGTCTACCGGGCACATTTCCAAACTCCGGGCTGTTACTGAAAATTTTTCTTTTTAGGAGAAAATCTCAATAACATTGCCCGACCCGGGGATCGAACCCGAGACCTCATGATTAGCAGTCGCATACACTACCGCTACACCACCGAGGCAGTTATCTGTACAAAAATCTAATATAATCGCATAAAAGTAAGAACGTATGCTTATGATATTGACGCATCGTTTCTTTTTTTGGCGTTAAATTTTACATTAGAAATGTATATTACTCAGTTGTGATTTACGGTCAATGAAATAAATAAATAAAAGACAAACTTTAAATTTATTTATACACACGTATTTATACAAATATATGTACACAATTTTTTATTGGTCTCAACACAAACTGTTTTAATTATTATACTAGACACTTATCTCTACCAGCACCGTTGGACCACATAAATATTCCTGTCTCCATGAACAAGGAAACCGCGACTTTTACAGTTATTTTCATTCCATGATCTAATATTACAGTGACTCAACTTCCAACACAATCTTCGTTATAATCTAATAAACATTTCTAAACTGAGTCAGTCTAATTGTGGTCAAGTTACCTTGCTCATCTCAACGGGTGCTATAAATCTGTGGTCCTTTAAAGTTACTCAATTACACGACTAGGCGAAGCGACTATCATGATAAGTACTAACTTTCTTCCATCTCATTTGCAAGTTAACTCAAACAGCTGCGAGCTGCCGCATGAAAGTTTATAAAGGTTCGTATTGACAGTATGATCATCGATAAAACTATTATTTATGATGTAATTTCATGAAAATAGACTTTCGTAAAACGTAACACCATCGATGCCAGTTCATACTCAAAGGATTACAAATCTATACTACTAAAGCTGTAACAGAGCTGTGTCTGTACATTTAAAATATTTGAGAAAATATGACTGTATTAGGCTATATTACTATATTAGGCTATATAGGCGTAACTGAACACAAAAAAAATCGGTTTTTTTTTTCTGTTTATCTGTTTGTTCGCTCGGGCATCACGCAAAAGCTACTGAACGGATTTAGATGCAACTTTTTTTATTTGATATATGATATTTATTTGATCTTGATTACACTTAAAAACTGGTATACATTTTATCCCGCTACTATATCGGGAACCTGAGATATAATCTAAAAACTAGCTTTTGGCTGCGGCGGAGCCGCTGGCAGAGGTCAGTATCAAAATATTTTGCTTTTATTGGAAATTGCATAGAAACACGTGAAAACGTTTAATAATGTACAATTAGTGTTATTGGCAGAATTACAAATCATAAAATTTACGCTCATCTATTGGAAATCTGACAATTTAGTGCGAACAGTTTCGACTTCGTCAACGTCATTGCGCGGATATCCTCACTTATTGAGGGCCAAACATGCCCAACTTCGTCAAGATTATTTCCTTTATCGCATAAACTTCATATAGTGTATAATAATTTTGGATTCATAACAATTTAGGATGTCTGGAGTCATGGACTTCGCCGTCTATAACTGTCTTCAAAAGAAATGTATTGTTCTCATTAATTATAGTCTGAACTAAGTCCACTAACTCCTACACATGTTATGGATCAAAGCTATTACTGAATTCAAGGCGAAACCCCTGGCGTTTATTTTACAGCGACGATTTTATTCGAAAGCTTGTCAATTAGGCAACTTAAATAATTATCTAGGTTGACAACGTAATTTTAAGTTTAGGATTTCTATAGCTTTTATTAAATAAACAGTAACTACTATAAACCTTCGAAAATCCACGGTATTGATGACTAACTTCTAAACGATGGTTACTAAGTTGCAGTACGTAGCTCATGACCCAAGGTTATTGGCCTCGCTCTTGCAGAATAATGACCCAATTACCTCAATCAATAATGCAACACAAGCCGCTTTTCCCCGTAACCTTCCCAAGAGTTTAATACTAATCAGCTTTACCTACAAATCCGAAGATGTTTATATCGACGCTTGAAAGGCAATAATTGCCAAGCGATATTTTGGGCGATATTGAGTTATATACATCATTGAATTCAGAAAAAAATATCTGCGTCGATTATTCCTACACTCATGTCGCTAGGACGAGTTTTAATATCGCTTGGTAACTTAAAAAAAATCACAAGTTCATAGATTTCGGCGACCAAGCGACTAAAATTTTACCGATTTTTGATTATTAAACACAAAGTGAAAAATGTGTGTGTTATTTTCGATTTCACATTTTTTACTTTGTGTTTAATGTATGTTGCTAAGCATGTCAAATGCTAAAAATATATATAAAAATATCTAAAGATTTTTGATTAACTTTCACTTAGTAAATATTTGATTTTAACTTTTTACACTTGGTAATTTTTGCCTTGACTCCAATTAACGCGTTTAAACATAAAGTATTTTCTTCCTTACTGTATCTGGGGTAAGAATATTGGTTAAGAAAATTTACTCGATTGAATTTTTTTATTATTTGTCATTTAAGACTTTTTAACAAGACTTTTTTTTCAAAATTAAATTAAATTTTGTTGTCGGTAAGAAACTTCTACCTGTTTGTGTTTTTAATGAAATTATTACCAACCGACACTATTTCATAAGATATAAAAAAACACATAATTTTTAAATGCCATGTTATTAGCCCTCAAAATTGCATTTAAAATTCGTTGGAATCAAGTAGTTATGACGTTAATAGATTTTCTAAGATTTTTATTCCGAAAAATGAAACTTTATAATGCTCTAGCGTAAAGTGCACTATATGTCGCTTGGTAATTATTGCCTTTCAAGCGTCGATATATTTAAAATTTATTTATACGGGGAAAACGATCTGTATGGAACTACTTTCAACATAGATACACGGAGATCTTCATGTCTCGTAGACCCGGCACAGTCTATTGTCTTTTTCCAAGGGAATCCTTCTTTCGTTTGGTACAATTAACATTGTCATTTTCTTGGACATATCCATCTTTCCTAAATCTTTCTTATTCTTAAAATACTGTACCATGTATATTACTTGCTATTATTACTAAATACTCATGATTTTAAAGATTTTGATGTTTTATATTTATATAATTATGATGTTTTATATTTATATATGATTCGGGAAAAATAATCTCTTTTTCGTCTTCCAATTTTACACATACTTATTTATTTTTACATAAATTAATTACTCCTTAAAAGCTAAAAAGAAGTGAAATCTTACTTTTTATATTAAATATCTACAATAAAAATAAAGTTGGAAAATATTATATTAGCAGTTTTATAGATTAATCCCGAAAAACTGAAAATCCTAACTGTCCCCTAGAGCATAGTAAAGATGTTCTTTAATGTTATTTTGATACTTTCAAAAAGTTCTTTATATCACTTTGATATATCTTTCCAGAGAGGAAAAAACTTTTCTTAAACTCAGGAAATTAACTGTCTGATTCAAAAGGCTTTCTCACTAGTTAGCTGAAAATTTACCATTAAATCGTCCATAAGTACGTATACATAAATGAAAAAGTGCTGTTTGATTGCTTACCTTCTTTACCAATTTCTTAAATTCTTCAACTATATTTTGACTTTAATTTTCATTTTCTGCTATTATTCACATTATCTTAGACTTTAGAACATATTTAAGGTTAAATAAATAACAAACAATAAAAGTAGTTTTATTAAGTAAATGAAACTATATACGGATAAAAAAATGTTTGCCTTGTGTACGAAACTCCCACACTTGGCACGGAAGAAAGCTATTAAAACTATTGCGTCATTTACGTAAACAAAGATCTGTATCTGATCTCTTAAGTTATAAAGAGCAGGAAGCATATCCGTAGGCAATCACTTTGAATCTATGGAAATATATATCAACTAACTGTATTAAACATTGCAGTGTTCCACTTCGTACAACGAATAAAAAATTAAAATTGAATTAAGCAGTCTATATCAATGCAACGCAAGAAAAACTCAAAACAAAGGCTTATTTCAATCCATTTGTCCACTTTCCCCAGAAGTTAAAAAAAGCACCCTACATTAATTAGTAAGAAAACTCAAAGGAGTACTTAGCTAACACTAAAGAGTTTAAGAATGCCCTTGTTCTTATGACATACAAAAATGAGTTATTACAATAAACGTGGTGACGTGGCGGTAGTTTTCGTAAGACCCCGTAATGTCAACAGTAATTTCTGGTGCACTGCAATAATTATAACAGTAGTCATTGCAACGACATGATTTATGCAATACGTACGTATTGCGTTTTGCGGGCACGCACTTGTTTTCGCTATAACTAACTCTATCGCCGACATTTATAAAATAACGTAAAACGTCCACTTCGTAAAATAAACCCTTTTTTTCAACGGGAATTCCTTTCAAAAATACTATTAAAATAGTTTCGCCAAAAAAATCTTATTTGAATTTTGTTTATGGGAATCTGGTTCATCTTTTTATTACCTATCATTCTATTTCTTTTCATTTTGAATTTTTGCTATTTTTAGGTATTTTGACCACATTTTGCACGGATTTTGATATTACCTTTCTTCTAATCTTATAAACAGCTACCTATTTGTAATATTTGATGTCAAGCAATCCACATGTTTTTACAATCATTGTTATTTTAACTAGGTATTATAAAACTGTAACATAGCTGTGTCTGTACATTTAATATATTTGAGAAAAATTGTATTAGGCGTGTCTGAACACAAAAACATTTTTTTTAGATTTTAAGTCTGTTTGTTCGTTCACAAATCTCGCAAAAAACTACTGAACGGATTTTGATGGAACATTGTTATTTGATAGCTCTTGATTAGAATTAAACATTTTGTCCCGCCCACGAAGTACGGAAAAATAGCGGAGATGCCGCAAGCCGACTAGGTCATGTCGCCTTCAAGTAGGTCAGTGACGTCACAGTGGGCGGGGCCTCATACTGCAGTTTCGAGTGAACCGTCATTGTCATTGCGTTCGGTTCGGACGCATCTTACGTTTAAATAAGTATTAAATTCTTTTAACCATGAAGTGCGCTTTTTGATGGATGTAGAAATGGCTCAGGATCAAACTTAAAACAAAATGGCATAACATTTTATGTGTCAGTAGTTTAATTTGTAAATATATGCATTTTAAAACACATTTTCTTGTTTAATTACAAAGAGACATCTGTCGTCGGAAAGTTGCGTTCTGACACAACTCACCGATATCGTCATTTTAAATATTATAAATCTGACACAACTCACCGATATCGTCATTTTAAATATTATAAAAGCATATTATAAGAATTCGGCACAAATAAGTAAATTTAATTTAAATTCTTTATTAAAATATTAATTATTTCAAAGATTTATTGCTTAGTTACTAGAGATTTGAAAAAATCAAAATGGGAAAATGATGTGTCATCTGTCGGTGAGTATTCGAAAATAATTAATAACAAAAGAGTTCGTCGTACTAGCGAACCCATCATCGAATATATTAAAATCATGTTATTTGTTAAATTTCTTTTTTTTTTCTTGTTATTTGTTATCATTTTAGATTCCCGGTTTATACAGAAATTAGAAACGCATGAATACGCTAGGACTGCATGACGGAAATTGTGCTAATAGGGATGGATTAATTTATCCCAAAATGCCCATCAGCGGTGGTAGTCGTCCCTTTTTTTTTACCTCAAGCCGCGTTAGGAATTGGAAGAATTGAGGCGGCAATTTTTTGCCCGCATTTCTGCCACTTCTGCCGCGAGGTGGTCGTTAGCCGCCTGTAGGCGCTGTATCTCCTCATTGGTGGAGCACCTGGCCAGCGCCCCACTTTCTTGTTGTCGGCGACCACCTCCTTTGCGGTGCGCACGAAGGTTCCCTTGATGTTTGTGGACTTTGTGGCTACCCTGTTAGGGATTGCCGCGTGGTCCTAGGCTCTCTTTTTCAGATCCGTAACTCACAGGGACTTAACGTCCTCCTTGGACTCGCGGATCTTCAGAGAGAGCTGCTTGACTTCCTCTTCAGCTTGCAGCTCACCTTCGGCGCGCTTCGCTCTACGAGCGGCAGCCTCCGACAAAATTGGCCCCGGTGTAAGAGGCCGCGTAATTCCTCACCCTCTGCGGACAGTGCGCACCTGCGGCGTCGGTTTTATATGTAGAATTTGTAGTTTTTTTGAAGACTAGATTTTTTGAAATCGGTCCTGTAGTTTCGGAGCCTATTCAATGCAAACCAACAATCAAATCTTTCCTGTTTATAATATTAGTATAGATGTGGTCCAGCCATCCTAACGCATATAGAATGTTCTGGAACAAACTGTTTTGCTTGTAACGCCGTAGTGGTAAAAAGACAAACTAAATTAAAGAAAAATGTACTCTATTACGCTGTAAAATACTTTTTACCGCTAGATGGATTTTGATCTAGGGGTGGAGCTATAGTTGTACCTCGTCCCCCGAACACCCGCATTTAGCGACGCTTCGTTCTAAAGAGATTGTGCCTTGAAACACCTCCGCTATTTTTCCGTACTCCGTGGTCCCACCGCAGACAAATGCTAGTGCATTATAAAATTAATTTTTACTTTTTAGGTCAACTATTAATTAAAGCGTGTTTATTAGTTTTTTAAACTAAAATTTATTTTCTTTTTTTAGTCTCAAAATAATATCAAAAGTACTGTTATATAAGGCTCTGTCATCATCGGTCTAGGACATAGGTGTGGAAAGTTTCAATTTCTTTCTGACGTTTTAAAGTGGTTGAAAATCACGATAAAAGCTTCCGATACATTGATAGATACAAGCCAAGCTTTGACGATATAGTGTGTTAACAAAATAATTGTTAAGTTACAGCCCAATCACCACACAAGGAACGTATATACACATTCGTTGTTTAAGATAATCGTCTCACCTTTAGTTTTTGTTATTCAAATTACATAAGTACAATATTGCTCGTGAAAGTGTCGAAATAAAAGGCAAATTACAATTTAAAAAATATAATAACAATTTGTATAAATTAACATAAGTTATAGCTCAGATATAAGGCCAAAATAACTTATGTGTTGGATACACAAGGCGATAGCGTTCAATCTCGGGTTTATTTTTAAGTCTCGATTACGAAACCATTTTCTCTTTAAATAGTAGGTAAAGGAAACCAAACTCGTATTATTGTAGATTCATATACCCTGATACACGTACAACTTGGATACGAATATCAGCATGGATTTATAGTTCTGAATTTTGATGAAGCCATTTTTTTTTTGTTGTGAAGCTACATACGCAGCCATATTATTATCATCCCATAAGCTTGCAGATTATTTTAGTATACAGCTCGATACCCACAAAGCTATCACGTTCGTATTTAAAGCCAAATCACTGATCCTTAATAGAAAGAAAGAAAGAAAGAAAAATATTTATTTGTGCCACACATATATATAGGAGTACATAATCAAAATAATAAATAATAAAAAATTAAAAAATAAATAAAAACAGAATAAAACCATAACAAACAAAAAAAAAAATCAAAAATGGTTTAAGGGTTTGTACTGTATGGCTTTTGTGACACAAAAAGGAAAAAATTCAGCATTTGCCGTTTTGTCGTGTGACATCACAGCTGCTGATTTTCAATTCATCCCCTTTTTCTTTTTTCGACGCTTGACATCGCATAATCTATGACGCGTACGCAACACACAGAGCACTTTTCAACTCGTGTCAACTGTCAAACGTCAGTTTTCTTGTTTTCTCTTTGCTTAATAACTTGTTACATTACATAATTTATCACAACAATAGCCATTAAACAAGAAGAAGATACAAAATTTATTGATAAGTGATATCAAGTGTGTATCATAACAAAAAACTAAAATACCAGAAGGCCAGTGAGCAAATATACAAAATAATAGTAAATAATATTTGATGTTGAATGTGTTGTTATGAAACGTAACTAACGACAGCGTGTCCCAACTGAGAAGCCCTTATGATAGAATCCAGGCTGATAATGGAAACAACAGTACACATAAAATTGTGAGCAATACCATGCTCACACGCACCGCTGGGAGTCTTCAGGCATAGCTAGACGACTATAAACTAAAAGGTATGTAACGATAAATTCAATATAAATTTTATAAAATTATGTATAATAACATAAAAAAAAATAAAAAATATATTATATAGGTTATAAACTTTTATGACCTGAAATGAAACCTTAATGACTTAATACAATATTTTTTATAAACGTAATACGACATCTACATTACTTATAATTTCTACTTTATAAATTAAGGCCCACTTCATACAAAAATAAATTTATAGGCGTATTAAAATAAACCATTACAAACCGTAACCATTTGCTAAAAATTATATTAAGTACACTTTATATATTCGTACCTTTGAATCTATTATCGTCCCACACACGGCTAGAACACAAGTTAGGTCAAGTTATGTTTAATCATAGTCTAAATTTATTAAAATTAAAGCTTCAAGCTTTTTATTAGCTTTGAAAAGGTTCAACACAAAAATATTGCATTGCTTTGAAAGCACAAACTGCAAGCCTCTGCATAGTGCATACATAATTCAAAGATATAAATTAAAATTTACCAAGAGCAATTATTTGAGTATACTATTATATATAAAGCTATAACAAAGCTATATCTGTACATTTAAGATATTTGAGCCGCCTTAGGTTATGGCGGGCGTATCTGAACACAAAACAATTTTTAAACACAGTGAAAAATGTGAAATCGAAAATAACAGTCACGAGCAGGATATTATTTTCGATTTCACATTTTTCACTTTGTGTTTAAAGTATAGTGCTAAGCATGTCAAATGCTAAAAATATATATAAAATATCTAAAAACATTATTTTTAGACTTTTTTTGTCTGTCTGTTTATCTCTTTGTTCGTTCGCGCATCACGCAAAATCTACTAAACTGATTTTGTTGCAACTTTTTTATTTGATAGCTCTTGATTAGACTAAACTAATATACCTATCGGGAACCTGAGATATAACCTAAACTAACCGGCTCCCACGCAGCCAAAGTCTAGTCTAATGTTATGTAGTGAAATGTTTTCATTCGTAATTGGATTTATGATTGATATTAAACATCAGGATCGTTTTCCACAAATATAAGACAAATAAATTTCAATATTTTCAAATTTCAGATATTTTATTTTTAGACCATTATTGCAAGTTATCACATCGAATATTTTTAATCTGTGACCGTCCTTGCTGGCGTTATTCGCAATGGTATTATTGGTGGTGACTCGACAAAGCACATTCGGTAGAATATTAACTGTACAGGGAAATATTTTGAATTCTAGATTTTATTACTCTCTGTAATATATCGCTAAAAATAGGTATACCATTAACTTGCAAACTAAATTAACGAGTGTGTGATAACATTATCTAAATATCTAAAGCCCACTCTACTGCGCGTCCTTCGTCATCATAGAAAAGCCTCCGCCCACGATATCTCGCGAACTTGACCGTGGTATGTATGAGTCAGCGCGCCGATTTTATCCAATCGATTCGTACCACTTTGCAAACCAGAGTTCTATCGTGGATTCTAGTCTAGTCCTTATTCATATATACGAGATATATGACTAAATAAGTGGATTGGCTTGTTTTGTCTGCAGAGGGAATAGACATTCGATAAAGTACGAACATGGTTTGTTTATTTTGAACATAGAAGTGTAAATATATCATTTTTATAATAACACATATATTATGTGTAAAATACGTATTTCGTACTACAACTCTTGTATGTTTCATTATGTAGGTAAGAGAAAATTCAACTAAATTATATTTCATTTAATATCTGTGAAATTAATTGGTGAGCAGCGGTTTGACAATACTCTCGGTATAGTCGAGTCCATGGGCAACGGTTACCATTTACCATCAGATGGACCGTGGCTCGTCTGCCACTACATGCAATAAAAAAAAATAAAAATAAAACAATGCTTTTATATTTTAAAGTCCTTCTGATGCGCATCACGCTACGACCCTTAGAGGCGGATCAAGCAAATCTATGCGGCAGCGGCAGTGCGATTGATACTAGAAAATAAAAAAAATAAAAAAATGTATATAAAATACCATAGGCTAGCAGGCATAGCTGTAGCCATACAGCTATTTTAAACTTTAAGTACATTGATGCCCGGTTCCTACAAGGAGGGATCAAAAAGTAGTGAGAATGAGATAGAATATAATGACAAAAAGAGAGAAAATAAATTATTAAGTATTCGACAGAATACTTAATAATTTATTTTTCTACATAGTCTCCGAGTCTCTCTGCACACCGAGTCCAGCGCTTTTCTAAGGCTTCAATCCCTTTCAAAAAAAAAGTTTTGTCTTGGTCCTGCAAAAAGCTCTCCACGGCATCCATCACCTCGTTATCGTCTTCGTACCTGTTTCCCCTTAAGTATTCTTTCAATTTGGGGAACAGATAAAAATCGCTAGGCACCAGATCTGGTAAATAAGGGGGGTGGTCAACCAATTCGAAGCCAGCTTGCCGAATGGCAGCCATCGCAACTGCTGACCTGTGCGCGAGTGCGTTGTCGTGATGAAACAGCACGCTATACTTCGAAGTTTCCCTCTGCTTTTCTCTTTGATGGCATTCCTCAACTTGGGAACTAAAGCTGTGTAATATTGGCCTGTAATAGTGGTTCCACGCTCCAGGTAATCAATCAACAATATCCCTTCTGAGTCCCAAAATATTGAGGCCATAACCTTGCCAGCCGATGCCACGGCACGAAACTTCTTCGGGGTCGGTCATCATGGCTGTTTCCATTGCGAAGATTGCTGTTTTGTCTCGGTATCAAAATGATGGACCCATGTTTCGTCCATTGTTACGAAACGAGACAAAAAGTTTTCAGAATCTTCTTGAAACTTGTCCAACAGTATCTTCAAAATGTCAAGTCGATTTTGTTTCAGACTGTCGGTTAACATTCTCGGTACCCATCTTCCGGAGACTTTTCTCATATTCAAAGAGTGTTTCAATATGGATTGAATACTTCCTTATGAAATGCCCGTTTCTTGAATTAAGTATCGGATGGTAACTCTTCGATCGCTTAATACAATTTTCTTGACTTTCGCAACATTTTCTTGGGTGACTGACGTCGATGGACGGCCGCTACGATGTTCGTCTTCCGTGCTCGTTCTCCCTACTCGAAATTGAGAAGCCCACCTTGCAACAGTGGAATACGGCGGAGCAGACTCTCCTAATGTTGCCTCCAAATCGCAATGAATATCTTGCGTCGTTAACTTTTTTAAACAGAGGTATTTAATAACGGCTCGCACTTAGTTTTTCTCCATTTTCGAGAACACGTTCCGACACGAAGCAAACAAATGACTACATTCAGAAAAAAACAAGAGAGAATCGAATATTTTTTTCTTTTTTAATATTACAAATATGTATCTGAGCTATGCCTGCCAGTATTTATTTTTTTCTTACCAAGGAGTATGTCGTTCTCACTACTTTTTGATCCCTCCTCGTATATTCAACGAATCGTCATTGTTAACAGCTACCCATCAGTTAGTTGCAAAATGTCAGTCAATTCACGTACGACTCGTATTTTATAGGAACAGATTATACTTACGCCTGGTAGAATATTCTACCAATCGTAAGTAAAACGATCCGTTTTATTATAATAGGAACCGGGCATGAAAGCACTTGTTTCTTACAAACAGTAGCAATTTTTATAGTATTAGATGAATACATGAGCTTGTGTTCGATCGATAGCAACCTCACATCTTTCGACAACCCATAGATACACCATATATGTGAACATAATTCCTACATTACATCAACATTCCTTTAATATTCGTTTGGCTTACTTTCACTACGTTCTATGTTTTATTGTTACAAAACAAAAACAAGCTGTATTAATATCAATATTGTCAAACAAGTGTTCTATATAAAATACAATTGAACAAATATCAATGCAATTTAACAGTTGTCTTTATGTACCACTCGAGCCACCATACGTATATATTATCTATTATACGACTTATATTTAAGTGTTATTTAATAAGTACGGATAAGATTGTTCATGTAAATATATGTTTAGTGTGTAAAGAATATTCGCATCTATTTTGATATTAGCATTCACACTCGAGAAGAGTATGCGAATATATTGCGAATGTTTGTTTTGTACTGATAGAATCACTATACTATTATATTAGTTATTACTTACTAGCGAAAGCAATTTATAAAATAACTTCTAACTTTCTAAATACAAGGCGCTAGATGAGTTACCATATATTCAACTATACTAAGCCTCAATTATATGTAGATATTTTGTTTTATCTTTATTGATATACACAGTGATAGGTTTATACATATCTAGTTATCTTCTATATATGTTTAAGAATAACTGACTGGCTAACTTATATATCAAAGGACAGCCCAAACTCCTGGGGCTAGGATCGTGAAAATGTACACATAGGCATTATTTGATACTGTAGGTGAGCACTAATAAAGGATTTTACGCAAATCCTATCCAAAATGATTCTTTTTTTGACGAGGCGTTGAACGATTTTAGATGGTATCACAAAGAAAAGTGGAATTAGACACATAAGAGGGTGATCGCGCAAAGGCGACCGAAACCGCAGGTAATGCGCTAGTATAATATAAACTATACGAGATCATTCTCTATGCACTCAATTACATTTAATATTGCCCATCCATCCATCAGCCTTTCGACGTCCACTGCTGGACATAGGCCTTCCCAAGAGAACGCCACAACGTGTATTTCGCTCATATGGGGGACAGTGCCGTAATCGCCACGCTTGGCAGGCGGGTTGGCGATCGCAGTGGATGTTGTTAATACGCGAGGGAGTGCTGCTGCCCACTGCCCCGGTATTCCCTCAGTCGGCTCTTACAATTCCCATGGGTGGAGAGGGGTGGGACAATTCTAAAGCCGGCCCACACGGCAAATTTTTAATGTTGTATTATGTGCAATCTACCTTATATTTGAGATATTGGACAAAATAATAAACCGCCTCAAAGTTTTATCTAATTCAATCAAACGATTACACACAATTCAAACTAATAGAGATCGCTCGTGCCGTAGTCAGCGCTGGATACATTGTCAATTCAATGGCGGATTTATAAGTTCTGTTGTAATATTATTAAAAAAATATAATTGGAGATTGGCCTACGTCAGCGTGTCTATGGTCTATGGTCTATCTTATAAAATTATTATGTAGGTAATCGTTATACGTTTTTATTTATATGATTTTACCAAAGCTACATCGCAACAGTGCAGACTGCACTTTGTTAACCGATCCTTACAATATCTTGTCGGACAAGAACCTCGTTCAACTAATCCTCAGTTATGTTCAAATATATGTCTCTCTCGTAGAAAACCATATTAGAAATAATTATGATGTCAGTTGGTCGGCAGCCATTACATAACTCACTGAACTGACCTGATATGCCTCCATATTTTCTAGTATAGTTTTTCTATATCGCAACCTTTATTATCGACGCGGGTTCGATTCCGCTAGTATTTATCCGAGAATTTCAAGTGCTTAAAAATAAAAATAACTAGTCCGCCTTGAATAGGCACGCAAACAATCAAACTAGGAATACTGAATGTAATATCATCGTACATATTTAATTCAATCCCGAGAAAAGACATTACATAAATTATTTTCGTTGTAATAGGTATGACTTTTGACCTATAAAGAGCTTTGCGTCATGACGCGTTTACATGCGCGCCGCGCAGCCCGGCAAGCAGCTTGGGAAGCAGCTCGGCGCGCAGCCCGGCATTCATCGCAATTGTCCGTTCACATGCTTGCATTCAAAGCGACATTCAACGGGCACGCGCACGAGCACACGCGTGTGAACGGCTGCCCGTGCCTGCCCGGCTGCTTGTGCACGCGCTCGGCGTTGAACGGAGTGAGTGTCGGTTTTTTGGCAAAGTTCAAAGGATTTCACGCAAAGGGCGGTTATTGTACTATTACACGCCCGCTGCGCAGACCAGCATGCAGCTCGGGAAGCACCTCGGCGCGCAGCTTGCCATGCGCCTCCAGGCTAAGCAAGCTATTCACACGCATGTCTCATGCAACATAATAAACAAATTTTCTAACCGCACACCCCGTCGTTCGGGGCAACGAACAGGGTAGTGTGGGGCCCTCGCCCACTAAAGAAACCCGCTGTGCCGTCTCTACGCCTTTATTTGGCTGACCACCGGAACCATATAATATTCCTTCAGTGGTTTGATTATATACCTGCCTAGATGGAGTAATGCAAACAAACGTCACGATAAAACCGCCTCAAAATACGCGTTGTTTGTGAGTACGCTCCGTGTACTTATTGTCATGTAACTGTGAATGTGTGCGTGCTTCCAATTAATATTTAAGATGAAGGTTAAATAAAATATCAATCATTTAGAAATTTTTATATATATTTTCATCATTGTACATGCTTAGCCATATACATTAAACACAAAGTGGAAATAGTGAAATCGAAAATAACAGTCACGAGCAGGATTTGAACCTGCATCTCCTGGATACCGTCCAGATGCTTTGCCAGTTCAGCCATCGTGACAACTGCTCTCAACTGCTAGTCTCGATAACACATTCGTACTTAACGTCCTGGTTGACACCTGCGCCATCTCTCGGAAGTATTTACATACATTATACCAACCAAGTAAACTTAATTTTACAATCGCCTGCCAAGCGTGGCGATTACGGCACTGTCCCCCATTCTTGGGGAGGCCTATGTCCAGCAGTGGACGTTAAAAGGCTGATGGATGGATGGATGGATACATTTAATCCCGCTAATATATCGGGAACCTGAGATATAGCCGAAAAACTAGAAAATTATTTAAACTAGATTTTTTTAGAAACTACTGGATTTAAAAAAAAACTACTAGATGTATTTTGATGCAACTTTTTTTATTTAAAAGGCCTTGATTAGACTTAAAAACAGTTTATAAATTCTATCCCGCTACTATAATGGGAACCTCAGATATAACTGAAAAACTAGCGTTTGGCTGCGGCGAAGCCGCGGGCAAAGGCTAGTGTTTAATAAAATAGTCATTATAATATATCAGTGATAAACAAGCAAACTTATCATCACGCCTGTATTCTCCGAAGGGGTAGGCAGAGGTGTATTACACACCCACGATTCGCCGGCTATGTTTAAGTCCCACGTAATAGGGGGCGAGTCTATTGCCGTCTACTGGGCACATTTCAGACTCCAGGCTACTACTGAGAACTTCCTTTGGACGAAAAAGCTCAATAATATTTCCCAACCCGGGCATCGAACCCGAGACCTCATGATCAGCAGTCGCTCACACTACCGCTGCACCACCGAGGCAGTCATATTATATATATAGTATAGCAGTTTCATCCATCCATCCATCAGCCTTTACGCTGCGCCGTCCGATACGTGATCGCCACTCGACAACCTTTCTTCCCCAACGGTTGTCGGTTTGTCAAAGACGGCGGGCTTTGCCGGTCACTCTCGTTCTCCTACGGATCTCCGTATTACGGATTCGATCATGTAGGGAAATACCAAGCATACCCCGCTCCATGGCCCGCTGAGCGACTTTGAGCCTTGATGTCAGTTTAATAGTGATTAATTTCAATATTATAATAACAAAAAAGTATATGAGAAGAAACGTAAAATCAAAACCTGCCTCTGGGTTGGTTTTCGGAATAGTTATTTTTGTATTTTTTTTATAAATAAATAAATAAATATATATATATATATATATATAATATAATGTTCACACAATGTCCTCCGGTCCCAAACTAAGCTTAACGCTTGTGCTATGGGTACCAGATTACGGCTATAATACATATACTTTATTTTTTGTAAATACATGCATATCATAGATAGAAAACACCCAGACGCAGTACAAATATCTGTGTTCATCACACAAATAATTGTCCTGAGTGGGAATCAAACCCACGACCTCGTGCAAGGAGGTCGGTTACACTACCGACTACGCCACGAGGCCCGTCAATTTTATTTCATGGCCTAAAATATCTAATTTACAAATATGATGAAATCTTATTTGTACTTAATATTTTTTTACTATAAGTTTTAATAGGTGTTTGGTGATGTTGATTTCAATTCGGGATCAAAAATATGAAAGGTGTACTCTCTACCTTTTTTGTGTTTAGGCGGGAAAAAATGTTCCTAACCGCACACCCCGTCGTTCGGGGCAACGAACAGGGTAATGTGGGGCCCTCACCCACTAAAGAAACCCGCCGTGTGCCGTCTCTCCGCCTATGTTGTCGGGCCACTGGTACTGTGTTGGATTACTTCAGTGGTCCGCCGGCGGAAAAGGTACTCTCTACCTATGCGTAAAGTGGAGATGTTTGTTTTAGTTCATCTACCCGTGAAAAAATTAACGCGTTTTTCTTAGTTTTTAAAATATATCTTTTTTCATTAATACTTGTGCATCCAGTCACCTCGAGGGCTTACGAGGTACTAAAGCGACCACGCGCATGTGAACAGGACACGGGCGCAAGCACATTCATCCTTTGAACTTTGCCAAAAACCGACATTCACTCCATTCAACGCCGAGCGCGTACACAAGCAGCCGGGCAGCCACGTCCACACGTTTGTGCCCGTGCTCGTGCCCGTTGAATGTCGCTTTGAACGCAAGCGTGTGAACGCACCACCAGAGTTGCCCCTGCACGCAAATAATGCTAGCCAGCTTCTATTTTAGCGGTGAAATTATTTATCATCGCCTAAACGCTTAATAATAGGATACAAATAAGATTTATAGGTACATATATTCGAAGATTTTCAGCACACGGACACCAAAAAATTTATTTAAACAAAATAGATTACATGTTTATAACTTTGTTGAATATACCATAAGTATGCCAATATGCCGCAAACATAGAAAACGTGAATATCGGTATGGGATGCTTTCTAAAAATAAAAAATAAAGTAATTCTAAATAAGATTCAATACATTTATATTTTCATAGGTAGAAAGATCTTTTTTGATTTTATCCTGAAAAATAAATAGTTCCTAAAGGACCCGACGTCCCCCGAGACGTTTAATTTTTTTTATGGTAAATGATTAAAAATTTACAGTAAATAATAAAAAAAAATAAACGCCGCAATTGTTTTTTCCACGTCCATCGCGACGGGCATCCGAAGTTCAATTGATACAACGAGTGTGTGAGAGGTTCGCGAGACAAATAGAAGAGTGTGTACAGCCGGGGTAAGAGAACGAAGTCACGATCACAAACTAGTTTAATATAATAAAGCATTATGTATTTTATATTTATAACATAAACACAATGATGATTCATATGACATAATCAAGGCACGCCATAAGATGTCGTTAACCTTGTACCTGCAAGTTGCAACCCGGAGTATCATCCGCCGCCTTAAGTTTAAAATTCGCAGTCCAGTTTGGCAAAACGCTGTCCCAGTCCAGGTCAGTCTCGGCCGAGAGGGATGGTACCTCTGACATTACACAGTCTGGTTCTTCTTGGATGGTTGGTAGGACCCACAGCATCGCAACACCCGCCTATCATGTACTTCTTTAGTTAATTCGTTTATTGGGTTCTTTCCCTTTCTACTAGGCTCCTTATTGTAGTAGCCTGATGTAAGATATATTTTCTAAAGAAATAGACTAAACAACAAAAAAAGAGTTCTATCCATCTATGTTATTTCTGAAAGGTATCGTGGAATCCCCACCGAAGGAATGTAACATGGTTCCAGTGGCCCGCCAATATAGGCGAAGAGACGACACACGGCGGGTTTCTTTAGTGGGTGAGGGCCCCACACTACCCTGTTCGTTGCCCTGAACGACGGGGTGTACGGTTAGGAACATTTTTTTCCGCCTTATAAAAAAAAAGGTTTTTTTTTATTGCGTTTATGGCCAGACGAGCCACGGTCCATCTGATGGTAAATGGTAACCGTCGCCCATGGACTCGACTATACTGAGAGTATTGTCAAGCCGCTGCCCACCAATTCATTTCACAGATATGAAATGAAATATAAACGGCTATCTCCTGCTACAGCCAATACGCAATGATGTGCTTCATGGCCGGTCACACGGGAGATGGTGGTACCAACCCGCTCGGGCCCGATACCAAGTGAGTACTCCCACTTGGTACCCAGCCCTACCACCAGTCATGCAATGGATGATAATTGCTTACTTCCCTTAGTCACTTCATACGACACCCGTGGGAAAGAATGGGGTAGTGACACTTGTATTCTTAGTCCGTCACCACACGGACAAACAATGGTATCGTGGAATAAAGTATTCAGTATACTTTAAATATAGTACTAGCGTTAATTAAAGCCCAGCTATAGGTCTGCTCTGTGATGTTGTTAATTATTGTTTCGTGTACAGTTTAATAACATGTTATTAGAATGACCCAATTATATAACACTAAAATTATTGGAAGCGTAAACAATGCAACAACATGTAATGTTTATGTGTTGCAGACATTTTAGAAAATTATTATAATTATTATTATTTTACCTATTATATTTGTAACTGTAGTATAATTATTATTCCATGAAATTTGGTACAAGTGACTATGAAATAATACAGCTTAATGAATAAGTAGCGAAATGCAATATCTATACCGGATTTTAAGTCTAATCAGGGGGGTTAGGCAGAATGTCATATCTCACATGTCGATCGTATCGAGATCACTGTGATTGGTTGAGAGATCACCGTGATTGGCCAACGGATTATTGTGACATCACGCGTCGGTTTCCCAACCAATCACAGCGATCTCGATACACGTGAAATATGACATTCTGCCTCAGGGGGCAGGAGCTATCATATAACTTTAATAAAACACGTTATTGAGTGATGCGTGAACAAACATACAAACACAAACAAAGTCAAAATGATTGTTATGGTTTCTGTTAGTAAGACACTTCACTAAAATTTCCTAAGCACAGACGTAGGCCCTTAACAATTTTATTATAGTATAGATTAGTAAGGAAATCAGTGAACATAGCCTGATTATGAACATACATAAGTATAGCTAAACATTCTAATGTAATATTATAAATGTATACCTACGTAACAAACGTCTCTGGAAATGTCGCAGCAATTCCGATATTAATCTTATGCTCTGTGGTGGCGCCACTGAGCCAAGCGATTGCAGTTTTATCCCCAAACACAACTGTGCTTTCTGATCATTAATCATATTCTGTAAAAATCACTATGCACCTATTAAGCTGAACAAAAACCTCGAGGATCCAAAACTTAGACAAATAAATTATTTTCATTACTCATACTCTGAAAGTAGGCCTGAAGTTGCCTAAGGGGCGGGTTGAAAGTAATACTTTTCAGCCCTAGGGAGAATTACTTTCAATTGACAGCTGAGTAATTATAAAAAAAAACAGTTCTATTTTCTGTACAGCCCGTCAATTACAGCGCGATGTAAAATTGAAATAACATAAAGTTAAGTATTTATTAAAGAATTTGTTTTTTATATGACTTTATTTTAATATTGTTGCAACTATATCTTTAAAATAACGAAGATTTATATTTTTTCAATGATTAAAATGAAAAATAATGGCTGAATAGCTGACAGGCACAGGAAAAAAAACAAAATCGGCGGGAAAACGGCGATTCTAAATTCAATTTTTTAATGTCTCCCATTTTTTCTTTAGCTAATTCATGATTTATATTTTTAGTTTCCTCGTAATCGTAATGAAAAGTACAGTGTTTACCTCGGGATAAAGACTCATTTAGTCCTGAGACGGGGATTGGCGTCCGAGCGTAGCGAGGGCTCCAATAGTTCGAGGGGGTTGCTTTCATCCCTAGGGTAACAATGTACTATTGTAGGTAGATAGCCACGTATGTTGAATTTATTGAAACAGCATACCGATATTTCAAAAAATGATGCTATTTAAATCAACAATACATATATATGATATTCATGAAAACAAAATAATATTTGGGACACTTAATATCTACGCGTTCAAAAACGAGGTCGAATTTATAAGTAGTCATGCCTCAATAAATCTTTGTCAATCTGTCCTTTGTTCCGGAGGGTAAAATAAAATATGCATAATTTTATTAAGTTGACAATATCAACTGCGAATCTTTTAAACGGACCCAGATGTTCTTCCTTAATAGACGCGCCATTATAAGCTATGGTAGGGTGATTGAGGAAAACCGCGAATAATTTTATGCTCCAATTAGAACACGAGATTCCGTAGATAAGGCTATTTTTTAATATTGTTGTTAATCATTCTGAAAACTCATAGGTAAACGATAAAGGCCAAAACATTGTAGTAAAGTTACAGTAGTACATTTATCAGAGAACTCCAAACAGCTCCAACAGCTACAATAAGATACTTTTTTCTACAGGAATTTATCCTACTATTTTTGTTTACTATTATTTTGTAAAATAAAAACAAAGCAGTAACTTTACGCTACGACTGACTTCATTTTATAAAACGATCTGTGGATAAGAAATTCGCAGAGTTGAAAAATATTAATTTGAAATAGCACGCCGAGAATCCATTATTAGAGACACCAGTCTAAATAAATAAGCTTATAAAAATAATTACGAGAATGATAATACCATAACAGTATTTATGTCACACATTAGTAGAATTTAAATTCTTACCTACCACATAAGTAAACCAACATTTAGAATTTAAAATACGAATATCGTTAAAAATAAAATCTTAACAAATTGTAGCGTAACTCAAAGAAAAAAAAAATTGCTTTTAAACTGTAATATTACGAATGAGAATCTGTTACATTTTAGAAAACATTCGAATAGTTTTGTGTTCAAATAAAAATAATGCATTATGCATAGGGACAGTGAAGAGGAGTGCTACAGTTTAACTGCTTTTAGAAAGTCTTACGCACATTTTAATATAAAAACGTGTAAGGCGAGATGGTTAAAACGGCAGACCTCACAACTCTCTCGGCGCACCCTTAAATGGAGTCCACACAGGTACTTTAGTTTTTGTTGTAATGACCGGGATTGTGAGAACACTGAGATCATTCGAGACGTTTAAAGCAAGCTTGCTGCTGTGACTATTATTTATGGACGGTAATATGAAGGTAAATAAATTCAATACCAACTCGTTATTTAACAGCATACTTTAAAACAAATCGGGAGACTTGAAGTCCTCGACAATTTTGCTAACAGTAGTTTATTGTACAAAAATACAAACGACCATTGACAGAATTCGTACTTATCCTTTTATCACGTATTCAAAGATGTACCCCTGTAGGTAGTAAATTAGAGACTAATAATGAACTCTAAGAAACTATCGAATTAAATTCAATATTATATGCTCTATATTATAATAGAACTGCCTCGGTGGTGCAGCGGTACTCAGTAGTGTATGCGAATGCTGATCATGAGGTCTCGGGTTCGATCCCCGGATCGGGCAGTGTTATTGAACTTTTTCGTAAAAAGAAAAATTCTCAGTAGCAGCCCGGAGTTTGGAAAAGTGCCTAGTACACGGCAATAGGCTCGCCCCCTATTACGTGGGACTTAACATAGCTGGCGAATCGTGGGTGTGTAATAATACACCTCTGCCTATCCCTTCGGGGAATACAGGCGTGATGCTATGTATGTATTATATAGAACACAAAGGGGTTAGGTAAACACGTGGTATTTTTATAAGAACGACACGAAGTTCCAAGGAGGTTTTAATGGAAAATAATCGAATGAAAAACATTTGCTAATATATCGGCTGCTACAACTGTGCAATTTTGACGGGTGGCGAGCGTAATATTTAAATCTAGAAATTTGTATTATTTTTGGAACTCATTATGACGTCAACTCAATAGTTAATACGGTTATATCCATGACATAAATGATGCGTAGCTATGGATAAATACTACAAAAACCTAGACGTCGCGGGACGTCTACCACATGTGAAAACATCGAAATAATTTTGTAGAAATAAAATGATCATAACTTGACAAAGTACTCCGGACGACTCAAACGTGTCCAAACTCCATGGGGTTGCGTAGTTTCATTATAGAGTTACTGTGGCCACCTTCCAGCTTCATCATCAGCCCCTGGATACCATCTAGAGGCAAAGCACTCGTCAAGACGAATCATAAGAGCCCAAACTCGATGGGGTTGCATCGTTTCATTATAGAGTTCCTATGTCCACCTTCCAGCTTCATCATCAGATCAGCTCCATGTCATCATAATATTGCATTGTCGCGTGATATACAGATGCCTGTAAAATGTCAGCTCAATCGGAAACCGGGAAGTGTGTCAAATTTAACTTGTAAGATTTGAACGGGACAAGTAAAAACGTCGCCACGCTAACAGTCGATTTTACCCTCCCTCCGCATTAGATGTTTCACATCAAAAAACACTATTCGCGAGTATCTTACAAAAGAGCTATACTTATAGCAACTAGTGCCAAATAAAACTAATGTCTTCTGGTATTTATAATTCTATAAGATCTACCAAGATCTCTAAGATTTTACCATACTAATTACCGTGATGTCTTTTTTTGATACAGATAGAAAAGAAACCCAGTTCATCAACACACATTGATTTGTAGTGATATCGTTATATTATGTAGACATCCCAAGGCCTTCCCGCCAGATGTCAAATAACTAAAATGAATTCAGTAGTCACAATCAAGAAATGAATCATCATAACATCAGCAGAAAAATCTTACACGCGACTGCAACGTAAAACTGAACACATTAAAAACAAACTAAAATAAAATGTCGCTAAAAATAGTGACAACACTAAATTAAGATTATTTCCGTGAGGTTGAATAACCCACGCGAATGAAAGCGTTGACGCGTCGGGAATCTATAATATACTTTTAGAACAGCCCTTATGAATTTCCATTTCAAATGCTAATCATTTGAAAAAAAGACCGCACAAAGGAATTTCAATGTTTGCTTTCGAGCGATATCCGAGAATATAAAAATACATAGGTATTTACCACAGTTAAGAGATATATTATGTAATTTTTTTTTTCTAAATAACGATTTTATACAGATAAAGCTTGAATGTATAGAAGGCAAAAATTATGGGTTGTAAGACAAAATAGTAGTGTACTACTATTTTGGCAGACAGAACGTGGAATTAACGTGTAACAGAGAAATATACACCGCGACAACCCCAATAATAAAAGGCTGATGAAGATATTCCAAAGTCCACATTGAAGCGCAATAAATGCGTTTGAATACGTAGTATGTAATCTATATGATACCAGATCAGATTGGCTATCAAACGACAAAATGAAAGCTACTGACATTCTTTCTAATCATTTGCCATTACAAGCCAGTTTCATTAAATAATCTATCAAAATCCAAACCTTAGAAGATGCTGATCGATAATGGCTGATAAAATAAATTTTAGGTGATAAGTACTTCACGGGGTCAAAGATGACCGTAAATAAAATAAATATAAGTATTACTGGACAACTATGAACAATAAAATATTTCCAAGGATGATGTTTTATTGGAAATTACCTAAAGACAAACTTGCTCTCAATAGAGAATATACATTGCTATGCGGATGACAGTACGGGTGATGCGCGATATACCAGCCGTCAGAAAGTCCCTCGGAACATGCTGGAGGAGAGACGGACCGAACTTGTGTCTGAAGTCGAGCGCTCTCTTGGGCGGGCCTCGGAATGGGGTGAAAAGAACATAGTTCAATTCAACCCGACGAAGACACAGGTTTGCGCGTTCACTGCAAAGAAGGACGCATTTGTCGTGGCGCCCCAGTTCCATGGGGTAACTCTCCCGGTCTCCAAGAGTATTGGGATCCTCGGCATCGACATCTCTAGCAAAGTCCAGTTCGGGAGTCATTTGGAGGACAAAGCCAAATTGGCGAGTAAAAAACTAGGCGTCCTGAACAGAACCAAGCGGTACTTCACGCCGAGGCAACGACTTGTGCTATATACATAAAGCACAGGTCCGCCCTCATATGGAATACTGCTCACACCTCTGGGCAGGTGCGCCTAAGTACCAACTCGACCCACTTGACTCCCTGCAAAGGCGTGCTATTCGAATTGTCGATGATCCCGATCTCACGGAGGGTCTGGAGCCGTTGGGAGTGGCGGAGACACTTCGGGTCCCTCTGTGTGCTCTATCGGCTATACAATGGGGACTGCTCGGAGGAGCTGTTTGAGGTGGTACCAACATCACCATTTTACCACCGAACCACGAGACGTCGCGGTAGGGTTCATCCACACCACCTGGAAACGATTTCGTCAAAGACGGTTCGTTTTCAGCTTTCTTTTTTACCACATACGTGTAAGCTCTGGAATGAACTACCTGCTACGGTGTTTACCCGGTGCTACGACATGTCCCTCTTTAAACGAGGTTTGAAAGGAGCACTTAAGTTGCGGTAGGCGGCGGCTTGGCTGTGCCCCTGGTGTTGCTAAAGTCCATGAGCGGCGGTTACCACTTACCATCAGGTGGGCCGTTTGCTCGTCTGCCACCGTTGGCAATAAAAAAGAAAGAAAAAAAAGACATGTCTATACCTATAACCCAGATTTTTAATATTTTAGTCTCTCTGACGATCACGTGCTAGACGATTGATAAAAAACATGTTTTTGGACGGACCGCTGATGATAATCATTATCGTTCAACAACAGTAAATAAAATTATTTTTGACTTTTATACTATGTACTTTTTACGGCATTTCACATTTTCGCGCTTTGTGTTAGTAAAAGTCTAGGGAACAATGACTGGGCCGGCTCGATCGGGGAAGTGCCACCCTATCACAGAAGATAAGCGTGAAACAATCGTAGGTCACACTGTTGAGTTTCGTATGGTGAGAGTGCTGGACGTCCAAACTGCCTCCGTATTATCTATTCCCTCCACCGCCTATCCCTTTATTTGAAGTTAGCGAAGTGCGAGTGATGCTTCTGGTGTTGCTAGCGTCTATAGGCTACGGTAACCGCTTACCATCTGGTTAACCGTATGCTTATTGCCATCCGCATAGTATAAGAAAAACATCAAACAAGAGTTGATTAATATCGTGACATTCCAGCAGTTACTTAAAGCACAGACCTCTGGAAAGACCTTACGGAGGTTACGCAATAACAGTTAAGGTTTTCGCCATGCTGTTGCGTTATAAACTAAGGTTATATTAATATGCAGTTGGAACAAATAAGATAGTGAAGGTAAACAGGGCCGTAAGTAGCCACAGTAAAAATAAATACCTGGACACATGACATAAAAAGTAACGCAATATCACATGCATTACAAGGATATATCATTTAGCTTTTTCTGCAGCTGAAACGCAGGCAAAAGGTAGTTTTTAGGTTATATCTCAGCGTGATAAAATTCATAGCAATTTTCTAATCAATGGCTAAACAAACGAAAAATGTTTCATTTATTGATCTGTATTTTAGCACTTGACATGCTCACCTACTTTTAAAGAACAAATTATTTGTGAAATATGGAAAAAGAGAACTTTTGTTCGTAAAGACAAATATGATGTGGAGATTGGGAATGGCCATTAGTCAAGCTTAGCGCTTAGAACACTTCCCCGGATTGGAAGGGACGCAGGTTTGTTTCCCGCTCGCACTAAATTTCTCTTTTTCCACATTTCACATATAATTTGTTCTTTGAAAAATGTTTCATCAAAATCCATTCCCAGTATTTTCGTTATATGCAATTAAATATTAATAAAAGAATAACTGACAAACATGTCAAAATTATCACAAATATTTACGTATCGGGGTCTTAATCGCGTATTAGTAATGTTGAGGTTGAATACCTTAATTTCCCGATGTTTCGACCGTATTGCATCGGCCGTAGTCAAAAAAAAAATAATTTTACGCAAATCCTATCTAGAATGAATTTTTCATCTACCATCATATAGATATGTCCTATAAGACATCTCTATGACGCGAGCGAAGCCGCGGGTAATACGCCAGTAACCTATAATACAATGACGCAAGAAAAATATGCAGAAACACGTTATGTGTCAGACATAGTATCATATTACGAATACTTAGTAAAAAGATTCGAAATCAATACGTATTACACAGGTAATACGAGTTAGAAAGTCATATTTTAATTAAGATTATAATTTGTAATTTGATGTGAACTTGATAATTACAAAGTGTTATTAGATATTCACTGATACGAAATCAAGTGTGGTTAACACGTACGAAATTATGTTTATACTGTATCAACACAATAGTTAGTTCTAATCCGTCGTTTAGAATCATCGCACAATTGATGAATATTCATGCATCGCACACATGATTTAAGGCTAGACTTTATGAGGACTTATATATTTTGATCTGTATTATAGCACTAGTTCAGCTACTTTATAGAACAAATTGTTTGTGAATGTGGCAAAAGAGAACTTTACTGCGAGCGGGATACGAACCTGCGTCCCTTCCAATCCGAGGAAATGCTCTAGACTAGGGGTCTCCAAACTACGGCCCGCGGGCCAAATCCGGCCCATCAATCCGGACCGCGACAGCTTATAGACTAGTGTCATCAATCTGGCCCGTGACAGTCTTATGTCTATTTATTAAAATATATATTTTTTTTTATATGTCTTATTGTTGTTACTATTGCTGTGATAAGTTGAAGAAGAAAACACATACATTGTAATTGAAATGCAAAATAGCGTATGTTTGCTAGGTCACGCACTTCACCACTGAAGGAATGTAATATGGTCCCGGCGGCCCGCCAATAAAGGCAGAGAGACGGCACACGGAGGGTTTCTTTAGTGGGTGAGGGCCCCACACTACCCTGTTCGTTGCCCCGAACGACGGGGTGTGCGGTTAGGAAAATTTTTCCCATCCATCCATCAGCCTTTCATCGTCCACTACTGGACATAGGCCTCCCCAAGAGAACGCCACAGCGAACGGTCCTGTGCCGCCTGCATCCAACGACTGCCTGCGACTTTGACCAGGTCATCGGTCCACCTGGTGGGAGGCAATCCTACACTGCGCCGTCCGTTACGCGGTCGCCACTCGAGAACCTTTCTTCCCCAACGGTTGTCGGTTTGTCGAGCGATGTGGCCTGCCCATTGCCACTTCAGCATGCTGACCCGGCGGGCTATGTCATCACTCCCGTTCTCCTACGGATTTCCGTATTACGGATCTTATCACGTAGAGAGATCCCAAGCACTGCCCGCTCCATAGCACGCTGAGCGACTTTAAGCCTTGATATAAGGCCAACATTCAGAGACCACGCCTCTGTGCCGTAAGTCATCACTGGTAACACACACTGGTCGTAGACCTTCGTCTTCAGACACTGTGGAATATTGGACAAGAAGATCTCCCTCAGCTTCCCCGACCGCTGCCCAGCCGAGCTGGATTCGTCGATCGACCTTTTTCTCGAAGTTGTGTCTACCTAACTGGACAGTTTGTCCCAGGTATACATAGTGCTCGACAACTTCGAGAAGCGCACTCCCGACCACAACCGGTGCTGAAATGACATGGACATGAGACATGATTTTCGTCTTGTCCATGTTCATTTTTAGACCCACTAGTCGGGAGACACGGCTGAGGTCGTTGAGTATGGTACCAAGGTCCTCCAGCGATTCTGCCATGACCACGATATCGTGCTCTTGTCCTGAACTCGGACAGACATAGTGGCGTTTCTATACAAACACTTCAACACTTCGATGTATCGATAGTCAATTTGGCACCGCTGAAGGGACTGCAGCACCGCCCAAATTTCGATCGAATCGAATGCTTTCTCGTAGTCCACAAACGCTAGACACAGAGGCCGATTATACTCCTCGGTCTTCTGTATAATCTGGCGCAGCGTATGTATGTGGTCTACGGTACTATAGCCTTTTCGGAAACCGGCTTGTTCGGGAGGCTGGAAGTCGTCGAGCCTGCGCGTGAGTCGATTAGTAATGACCCTCGAGAACAACTTATAGACATGGCTTAAGAGCGAGATGGCTCTGTAATTCTTCAAGAGGGTTCTGTCACCTTTCTTGAAGAGCAGCACCACCACGCTCCTGGTCCACGACTCTGGAACGTCGCCCCCGAGAACGACGGAATTGAATAGCCTCTGGAGGGCTTTGAGGACCGGCTTTCCGCCTGCCTTCAGAAGCTCTATAGTAATTCCGTCGTCTCCGGTGCCTTTCCGTCCTTTAGTTGTTTGAGAGCCATTCTGATCTCGTACAGGCTGACGTCCGGGATATCTTCGGTATAGTGCCGAGTTAGCTTGGATCTGGGCTCATGGACCAAGCTGACAACAGGGTTCGGGGGGACATTTTTTCCCGCCATAACATAAGAAAAAGAAAAAAGGTCGCGCCCTTTGCGACTAGTCTAGAAGTATAGTTAAGGGCAGAAAAACTAAAACTATTTTGGCCCTTGGAATACACTGAAAAAATCATTATGGCTTTAAAGTTTGGAGACCCCTGCTCTAGACCGCTAAAGTTCACTTTTTCCACATTCAGTAAGGACTTAAATAAATATTAAGTCATTATTATTCTATGGTTCTAATCCCAATCTATATCTGTCAATATTAATTAATATCGTCAAAATCTTTTTAGCGGTAGGTATATAAAAATAAATAGCTCTAACCTGATCCTTCTTTAACTAAAATCACAGTTAAACACGAAAGCTAAACATTAAGGCATTAAAATACCAGGACATGAGCCTAAGAAACAACGAAAATAGGTAATCTATTAGACTGTCTAGACATAGTCACGCCTTACATTATGTTAGGCAAACATGGGGCCCATGTAAATCAAGTTCGTGAAAAGAATCCTACATTGTCTATTATCATTTATATCCCCATCCATAAAGCTGACTTTCCGTCAGCAGATAATTTGATCGGATGATTATTCGAAGATGACATGACATTAGAACGATTTAGTATCGAGCAAAAATCGAATGTGCTTTGCTTAACGATTTCATAAATTGTTGTAGATATGGATGGAAATTAAAATAAAATGAGTACATAAGTTGGCAAACTATTGACCGTCTCCTAAAGCAGTGCGGCACTTATCCACGCGCGCACTTGCCGATTGTTTAGTCATCAATCAAAGTAAGTTATAGCCTAGTGGTGTACTCAAGGAATACAAACACAGCGGCATCGAGTTCGATACCCACTCTAGAGACCTCGCACGGTAGACACCTTTGACTTTTTGAAATTAGGTATGTGTTTGTTTTCAAATTATCACTGCTCAGTGATTCCTTTACACACACACACACACACACAGAGTGTAAGCAATCCTGCATGCTTAAGAGATTTCTCTACGGCTTGTAAAGTCTATCAACCCAACCCGCATTGGATCAGCGTGGTGAACTATGTTATAAGTCCCTCTGAACTACGGTTTTTTAGTGCTGTAGACATGGTAAGCACCGCCATCTGTTCCGAGATAAAAAATAAAATCATAGACTATAATTAACGTAGTTTTATCGCTTAACATTGATTATCTAGATACCTTGACAATTCATCAAGCTATCGAACTAAATATCATTGCTAAATGAACGCTGTATGCCGTACCTAAATTACATAATTACGTAGCAAAACGTGTGTGTTGAGAATGATCCGGACTAAAGATGAAGTGCTAAATCATTTCTAGGTGCGACTTCAAGATTTCTATGATAAGTTTGTTATTAAGTAGTTAGCTATTCCGAGTATCAAAGGCGTGTCAGGGTTATCTACCTACTTAATTCATGCAGGACTGAAACTTTGTAATGAAAGCGACTTCAACCCGAGCAATAAAACAGAGACCGTGGGGAAATCTCATGTCTTTTTTATTTTCCAAAACAAATTATTTTCCAGGATCGATCCGTTAATTTTATAGGGTTAATGGATTTTGGATGGCCCCAAACTGTAGCGCGGGTGTAGCTTAAAAGTTTAATGACATTTAAAAAGAGGATCAGCATGTTGCATGTTCATTTTAATTAATTTCCCACGAAACTAATATGTGTAAGGCCCTCAAAGCACCAGAGGTTTTATATGTGTGTCAACTCCATAAACAGATTCGCCTGTTTTTCTTAGCTAAATGCTACCTCTCCGCACTATAACTAATTTAGAAATGCACCCTATTGCATTAAACTAGTTGCAGACGTGCCAGCAGCCCACCTGACGGTAAATAATAACCATTGCTCATAGATTTAGCAATACCAGGACCCAGGAGTGGGTAAATATCCTTTTATAAGCAAAAGCATTATACGTGTTTACAGTATATGTAGAGTAAATACATGACATATGCAAAGGTTGCTTCGAAAATGTAGGATTATGATAATGCGTAGACGATTTAACCTTTCTGAAATCCTGCTGATAGGTGCAATTCTTATATAAAATGGGAGAATATATTGAGCTTATTTTACAAACCTATTAGGTACAGTCTCACTGTTGGGGCCGGGTCTCGTTATAGACTGAGAAGGGTTTAGCTCATCACGCTACCCCAGTGCGTGTTTGCCGACTTCACAACTTGCCAAGAAAATCTCTCAGATGAGCAGGTTTCTTAAGGTTTTCCATCTCAGTGTTGTAACGAATTGTACCTTGGTTTTAAGATTAGGCTATCAATGTATATAGGCCTGTTAGGTATTATACATATTTTAATGTTCACAACACCCTCTTTTGACATTCTAGTGACTATCTGCTTAATTTAACTTCTTACATCACTTAAAGCGATATCCGCAGAATGCAATGGGTTGGCGACATTATATTCTAAGATCCAGATTTAATATTTTGATATTTTTACATATTTTTTGAGCATTTGACATGCTTATATAAATTAACACGAAGTGTGAAAATGTGAAATCGAAAATAAGTCACGAGCGTCTAGATTTAAGTTAACACTTCTTATTTCGGTGTCTACCTTTTTTTAAAACTTCGATGATCTAAAACAAATGGACAAGCATTTAGTTGAAAGCCTTGTTACGTCTCTACATCTACCTATGTCTGTATCTACGGGTACACATTTCGCATTCGAAGACGGTGCCGACTTGAGTCTTACTTCATTTTCCTACTGAAAATACGTTAACGTAATTTGTTTCAAGAAACTTAAGTTTCAATATGTTGCTAACACAACTATAGAAGTTAGTGGATACTTGATTTTACAAAGATCAAAAAATGATATTTTTTTCTTGAGAATTCAGTGCTTGGATGTTTCATTTGATGATAGATGATAAATTACAATCAGATGGGAACACAGACTGTCAAAATACTAGATACTGCCCTAGATTCCATCTTCCGAATAATGAGATGCTCCATCTTCCGAATAATGAGATGCAATATATAAAGTCCTTCGCAAATAAATAATTACTAGTCGACCCGTGCTATATTCTGCAGTTCGATATTTATTTATCTATTAAAGGACCTCTTCTTAAACGATTTTAAATATCAAGATTAAATGAAACGGTACATTTTTTCATTACCCCGCACGATAAGCTTTAATATGATGGGTAAATCTTGGAATTTGATAAAGTAATAAGGATGATATCGCGGACCGACAGAATAACAGACTAGAGAAATAATATAATATAAGATTCATAGAATGTATAGCACCCAATTCGATGCGGAAGTGATGGTTGTTTGGCTCTTACGTGTGAGGATTGATTTTTTTACCAGCAATACTTGTTTCATTACTATCTAGAGATCATTTAGTCCAAGCAGGCGAAGTCGCGGGCTGAAGCTAGTCAACTAAAACAAGCATGCGTTATAAATAAATGGACATGCGCGGTAATTTATAAGTTTATAATATTTAATTATCATATATATAGTAGTTAGTGATTACTAAACGGTAATATGTACTTACAATGTTAGACATACATCATTATATTAATATACGCACGTGCTCCAAGTATATTTTTATTATAACATTTTTTTTTTATAAGGCAACAGGTAAGGCTGAATACTGAAGTAGTCTTAGAGACATCTGCGGGCGTATATACTTAACTTTATTAAATCCACTCAATTTCCATAACTTCTCGACTCAGTTGAAATTCCTATTCTGACACATCAAATGCTGAATTACTGAATGGTTTATAAACAGCAAAACATGTCAAATACGTCAAATGTGAGTTCGTAATACGATTAAATCCAGTCAATATCCGTTCTGCAACCACGTGACCACTGGCTGGCTGGATTAGCGAGATAAGTATACGATATTGCGAGGCAGTTCGCTTTACGGTACGGCGTAAACTGCCTGAAAATAAGAACTTGTAATACGCCTGCTGGTCTGGTTCTGTTCTATTAAAACTATATTATTTAAAACAACTATGCGTATCTTTTGTTTTCAAATATTCCAACAACTCTATTATAAATCATAATCTCTGGAAGATCTCTTTATGTATTTTATAGCATACTAGCCTTTGCCCACGGCTCCGCCGCAGCCAAAAGCTACTTTTTAGGTTATATCTCCAGTTCCCGATATAGGTGGTGGTAAGTAGCGGGATAAAATGATAACAGTTTTTAAGTCAAGAGCTATCAAATAAAAAAGGTTGCATCAAGATCCGTTCATTAGCTATTGCGTGATGCGCGAACAAACAAACAGACAAAAAATCTAAAATAACTTATTTTGTGTTCAAACTATTCAAACACGCCTATAATAGCCTAATGCAGTATTTTTTTCTTAAATATCTTAAATGTACAGACATATCTGTTACAGCTTTATAATAGTTAGGATTTATCCCGGTTTCCCATAAGCTATCCAACTTCACGGTACCTAAGGAACGCAACAATAGAGTAAGTGTGACGCGATAAGGACAGTCGCTTACTGTATCCCTGAAATTGTTTGAACTACAATCATTAAATTATCCGCCTACATTCCCTAGAAATACATTGGCCATCAGAGATGAACTATATTGCAAAGTATTAAAACCACCAATAGGATCTCGTTATTGTTTACCTTCACATAGCTCTAGTGGTTGAGGATAAAGTAAGCTATGCTAAGAAAATTAAGCGATATGTGGATTTCACACAAATTCTTAGCTTTGCAACGGTGTAAGGATAACCTACTCCGAGTCTGTAGAGACATTTAGGTTGCTAATAAAGAGAAAAAATCTTGAATTAAATGACACTTGACTTTACCAACTTTTGCATACCTAGCTAAAATCTGAGGCAATCATTTATAATGAACAAAACTAGGCTATGATCATAAAAAACTTCACTACAAATCTATTGAGGCGGTTTATTTTCGTCTTCAGAACAAGGAACCGTTCCACTATGAAAACGCAATCATTACCCCAAACTACGTATTACTATACATATTTTCGTCGTTGAAGACAGTTGCCTACGCAGGCCATGTTAAATATAGCATCCTGCATCTTGGTGACATAACTATCTGTGGATCTGTAAAGTGCATTTTACGGAGACAACTCTCCAGATTTATTTCAGTCATATTTCATAAATTGAAAGGCTGTTCAAATGTATTTCGAATCGATAACCGTTTATTTTTGATGGGTAGACACGCCCTATGATGCAAGCCGTTAGAACATCATCATAAAACAAGTTTTCGTTATCGTTTAACACGGACATCTCATAACGAAGGTTTATTTTCAGTTAACAAATTCAGTAGTAATAATTATGAATGCAATGATAATAGTATTCAAAAAATAAATTAAGTCAATTCATTTATGTAATATCGCGTGTAACAAGTGGGTGAAACATAACCCGATATTAGGGCAACGCAAAATGAGGAAAAAAGTAAACAAAGCGGGGAGGAAAAGTTATCACACCGTGAATTCTGACGTAAGAGTACCAATTATATTTCGTACTCAACAGGGCTGTAACCGCGGCCAATTTAAATAAATAAATAATATAATTTCATACACCTTGTATCTGTGGGCAGTAGAACTGTCTCTATTTTAGTTTGTAATAGCCACGGTGAAGATTATAATATCTAAAACTGGGGCGGCATGAGCTAGTGGTTCAGATAGCCCTATATGAAGGGAGCCAATACTTTATGCATGAGCCAGCACCCAGTGTCGCGTAAACAACGCGTATGTAATATATTATAAAAGCTCCTTATCCTGCAGCAAGATATATATATGTATTAGAGGTGACATATTAAACTGTGCTTAATAGAAATAAAATATTCGTCATCTAAGGATGGTAAACCAGTTTTCCGTAAGTTTATGACAATGTGTTGTATTTACGTTAAAATAAATGGTTATATACTTAACTACTTATATACATAAATTAATGTTTTTTTTTTAATAGAAGTTGAGCCATTTGGCTGTATAAAAAAAGGCGTGACGTGTTTGTATGTTGTATGGTTTTGTCATAACCAGTAATGATAGGCAAAGCAGAGTTTGGGGCCATATGCAGGAGCGTTTTTTCCTGTACACGGGGCAGAGACGCAATGAAATTTGCTATAGTTAAAGTCAAAGTATTCAATACCGTAATTATGACTTGACTTTGATATTATGGTACACAGTGATTATTATAATATTGAATAAATATTGTTATTTTACCTACTTATATTTTAAAAATAATATATATTTTTTGAGAATCCCTATAAATTTACAGACACTTTTACATACTCGTAGTACCTAAAAAAAAACACGACATAGCAAACGTAATAAAGTAGGGAAAAACACAATAAAAGTTGACAAGACAACACAGTAGCTTGTAAGCTTAACATAGAGCTGAAATAATTCCCCAGCCATCAATTACCGCCTGATGAGATGAAGAGTTAACTGATGTCAATAACTGAACTACAATAAAATTATACATCACTCTATTTATTTTCATTACAAACCTAGTTATAATTACATGAGCAGAATTGAGTTATTTTTTTGCCCAAATTGGGATTAAAAATTTAAGGTAGCTGTGGCATGGTGGATGTCTGAGAATGTTTACAGTCTGCACTTCATTCCACTATAAGAGTATAACAGAAACTGTTAATAAATATAAATAGTAACACAGTGAAAGCAGAAAAAATACGTATAGCTAAGCTAATGTGCATACTCCCTAATAAGGTAAAGGCTTATGGCCAATAGTGTTCTGTATTCAGTTTTGTCAAGTTTCCTGTACTCAGTGGTAACAACAATTTTTTATTTCCATATGAAATATGTCAAAACATATAACTACCGTAGAATAAAGCCAATTAACTGGGAGTTTATACATCAAGACAGTTTGACAACAGTGGCTAGCAATGTCAATATTATACTATCATAATACTTGTGCTTTACATTAAGTGTGATCCTTCGTTGTTTATACTATCTTTGTATAATATGAATAAATTACTTTTCTTTGCTAATATTATAAATGCAAAAGTGCATTTATTTGTTACACTTGCACGCTGAATAATCATCATGCAATTTAGCATGCATATAGTTGGTCACCCAGAAAAAGACATAGACAACTTTGTCCAAGAAAAATGGGAGGTTCCTTAACATATTTGTATATTATTTATAATATTGAATTGGGAATTTATTGTTTTACTTGTTAGTTACACTCATCCCCCTCATTAAATATCATCTTAATGATTTCTACAGGCAACTTAATGATCCCACAATGATGAGTGTCTTTTTAAAAGGAAATTGTAATTTTAGATCATACTTTTTTCTGAAGTGCAATTCCATTACAAAAACCTATTAATAATATCATGGCATTTTATAACAGTTTAAATCCTCTAGAAATCTATATAACTCAATCTATTCAGTGTCAAAGAGATTTACTTCTAATATTTTTGAGCATTCAATACATCTTAAATATTTGTGCAAAAATAAGCATTTATGAAAAGATATCTACTCATTAATTTATTTTGAAATGAGAATTTAAATTTAAACTATGTGTCATAATGAACCTCATCCCATACTATCCAACAACTTATTAAATTTCTTATTGGACTTGTCTGTAGAAGAATTATTGTTAGTTCATTAAATAAATATTGTAACTGTGTGTTTTGCAAAAAGGGACGATAAGTATAAACATCTAGTTATAAGTACCTAATGTGGCCGAATGAGATTTTTGATATAATTATTATAATATGAATATTTTTATTGTAAAGAAACAAAAGAGCTTTAAATAAGGAACAATAGTTTTATTCTATGCTGCGATCTCATCTAGACAATATAAGGACTGAATCATAAAATGCAAGATTATTAAGATCCATAAAACCAAATAAAATAAAATTACATATATAGTACTTGTCATATAACTAATATCGCATTCTGAAAATTCAAATGATAGGTATGTGACTCATAGTATTGTCTGGTAATAATAAACAACAGACATTTTTTTACATATCATTACTATGCAGATATAAACTAAATGTATGAATAATCCCTGCATTGTTCCCGGCCATTTGCTTATTATATCCATCCATCCATCCATCAGCCTTTTAAAGTCCACTACTGGACATAGGCCTCCCCAATAATGGGGGATAGTGCTGCAATCGCCACGCTTGGCAGGCGGGTTGGCGATCGCAGTGGATGTTGTTAATACCCGAAAGGGGTACTGCTGCCCACTCCCCCGGTATTCCCTCAGTCGGCTCTTACGACTCCCATGGGTGGAAAGGTGGGACAATTCTAAAGCTGGCCCCACTCGGCTTTAGAATTGAAGAAATTTATTATATATGAAATGCATTTTTTTAATCCAAGCTTATTATTGACTGAGATTTAAAATTACAGGGTAATAATATGTCACTGGATTCTGATTTTAAATAACATGCATTTGAGTATCAATAAGCCAATTTAAATTAATAATGATATGTAAAAAGCACAATGACATATGTGATGTGTAAATATGTAGTGGCAATGTAGTTACATGTATATATGTATTATGCAAGTGTTTCAGAGTAGATATAAAATTTTATAGCTTGTATTAGTATTTTATATATTATTTTATGAAAAAAATATACTAACAACAATGAAGTACTTTATTTAAATTTATATTTTTTTTTACATGGCTTACTACTTTCTCTACATGGACATGACAATATAAAAACCTCTATTACATATTAAATAATTTTATGCAAAAACCCACATGCATTTTTCCTGGATATAAAGTAGTTTATTGATTGTTCTGGGCTCTGGACTTCATGTATGCATAAGTTAGTAGTAACAACATAAAAGTTTAAACAGACAAACTTACTTTTGTATTATAATATAAATAAGGATTTGGCTTCACTGACCCCACCTTAAGCCATCATAGCAAGTACTCTGAACAATAAAAACAAGCTTATTAATACTCACATGCAATCAAAAGATAACTATCTAATCCATAAATTAATCTGTCCTTATCAGTGGCTTACATATTGAACTTCTGATAAGAATGTTTCAATACATAATCTGTATAATGTTTGTAATGAAACAAATATTTCAGTTATTGGTTTTTTTATATGCATGTTTAAAACAAACAAGTATTTAGATTGTTTCTTCATTATTAGTGTTAAGTAAATAATATAATTTGCATTCCTGTGATGAGTTCACAACATCAGTAGCTGAATATGATGACTGGGGAATCAAAACAGATATCGACTTACCTTAAACATCGGCCTGGGATGCCGGGGCTGAGATGGCGCAGTAGCAGCCGTGGTGGTTGCGGGTGCCGGCGTCGGAGCCGTCACGTGGTCCGCCGGCAACGATTCCGGGACAGTCTGAAGAGTAGGCCTCATAGTCGTCGACATTTTACACAATAACACTAGTTCAAACACTTAACACCTCGCTAGCCCACCCTCGCCGTTTGCATCCTCTGCGGCGGCCACGCGCTCAGCCAGCTCGACCGGCCCGAGCCTTCACCAGGACGCCGACACAGCCCCCGACTTAACTCCACCGATCGTCGCCCAACAACGCCCATCTAACCGCATTTTCGACCAGAAAAAAACATCGCGAAACTCTTTAATGAAACTATGTAATTATACGCGATACCTATTTCACTTTCACGTATATGTTAACGATCGTCGAGATGGAAAACGGAAATAGACACGCAAAAAACTATTAGAAAGCTTACGGTGTCTTCTGTCACATAAACACTATCGAGGAATTCGGCGTTTAGGCTATATAAAGACGCGTTAGGTGATTTTGCCAATGCAACCGGCCCGTTTAAAAGGTGCAAAATTCAATGGTGGATAAACATAAAATCCATTAATAATATTTTAACTAGGGAAATTCACTTAACTCCGCTAAAAGTCCTCACATTCTTGAATTCACTCTCAAGATGGCGGATTTTACGTACTCCTCGTAAATGAGCACAAGGCTGACACGAAAACATCAACCGGCTCTCTATCAATCCCTTTCTTTCCGCAGCACACAAAAAGAGATAGTGATATATATGCGAGTTCAACAGAGTTTAGTGAGACGTCACTGGAAAATCTGCCAATGGAGCATGCGCAAAGTTACAGATATTTTAAACTTTGAACGTACCCGTAGACGTTTTGTTTATGCAACGTATACTGCACGTACAAAAGTATTTACAGTTTGATTTCAACTGCATAATTTCAAATCAAACTGTAAATAATTGTACTTGTACTACTTGTTATGGTTACACAGTAGGTACAGACAGTCACTCGGTGACTCGATCCAGTTTTCTGAGGTTTCTTATGCAGGTGTTTGGTGACGGTTAGGCTTAGTGTGAATACCGTCCGATAACTTTTTGATTTTGTGAAAGAACATGGTATAGAACGAAAAAAGGGGAAAATTATGGTTATGTTACGTGAGACACACACAATTTGTACATAGGTATGTTATTATAACAGACAGACAATCACCATTTTATGTTATTTGTGTTAATCAAATTGCTCAGTATGTACAGATGTGGAATGTACTCTCATGAGGAGGGAGGTCAGGTCCAAAGGAAGGAGAATAGATCAAGGAAAGGATTCGTACATAGTAGAAGCCGTGTTTTTTTAAAACAGTTAAAACAAATGTGTTCTGGGGTTCCTACATTGACAAACTTAAAAAAATATGTTCCGGGGTTCCTTTATCCAAACCGCATTCACAGAGGGAAAAGTTCTCTGTCCCGAACTTTTGCCAGATGGACAGGTGTGCAGATATGACCAAGGCGTAGATGACAAATAACTGACGTTGTTCGCTTGTTGGTATCACGGTTTAAAAAACGTTGAGGGATATTGTCTTGGATAAACCTGTAGTGTAGTAGATCTTGGGAGCATACAGTATAATCTGATTGGCAACCATAGAGAGAGAGGCCTCTTCTCTCTCCGTATCAAAGAGTAATACGTATAACCAGAAATGCTCCGTATATTCAATGTACTTTTCCACAAAGTCCTCTTTGGCACATCTGTTACACGACGTTTTGTTGTTGTCTCACTATACTATTATAAAGCTGTACCAGAGCTGTGTCTGTACCAGAGATGCGCAAACTAAATCACCAATGAGATCAGGGATTTATAAATATTTTTCTTCGAAAGATTTAAATCACTCTTTTAAATCTTTAACTCTTTTAGATCTTTGGTTACGAATGACGTTATTCATTCAGTTGATCATAAGTGATGCAAATATCTATTGATTCATGTAGTTATTCTCTCATTCCCTCAAGTCGCAACTGGTTTTGAGCTTTTTACTTAAACGACAGAGAGTCTAAGTTTCTGTGTACCTATCGTCATTGTATTTCAAGAGTGCGTTTGTGCGTGCCTACAACTTATGTTATCTCTTTTCAATTCACGATATCCTTTATCTATTGTCTCATTCTAAATCTACGTCTATAATTCCATCTATTCTATCCTAACGTAGTGAGCTAGTGAGTTAAAGATGTATTTTCGAAACCAAAAATTTAAAGATTGATTACGCATTTTGAAAGGATTATACATCTTTTGTATCAATCACTCCTGAGTTACACATCTCTACTGTACATTTAAGATATTTGAGAAAAAATTGTATATAGGCGTGTCTAAACACAAAACGATTTTTTTATTGTCTGTTTATCTGTTTATTTGTTCCCGCATCACACAAAAACTACTGAACGGATATTGATGCACCTTTTTTTATTTGAAAGGCCTTGATTAGACTTAAAAACTAGTACTATACATTTTATCCTGCTACTATGTCGGGAACCTGTAATATAACCGAAAAACCAGCTTATGGCTGCGTCGAAGCCGCGGGCAGACTACAACTATACCGTTATAATAATACGAAATCATACGTCACGAATACCTACCGAAGCTAGAATCATAGAATGCAATAACAATTTTTTTATGATCTGTATTTAGTAATATTAATCTGTGGTTCCAATGGCCATCTTTTAAATATGGCTGCCTTGTTGTTGGCGACTGTTGGGTGCTTGTTTAGAAATTAATGTTTGTTTCTTTCCTTTATTATGTTGCCGATTAGTTATTTGTTTAAAATATTACTTAATAGGGCCGAAGATATAATAATTTGGTGAGTGTGATAGATTCTATCCATGTTTTATAACCGAAATAAACTAAAGATAAAACTTGCTCAGGCTTAGAGCAACGTGAGTTTTTCATAATGCGTATTCCGTATTTCTGTCCATTTCTTGAAAGGTTTTATGTTGTAGAATCTCAGTATCATCATGAATGAAATTGTTTTTATCTTTACTTTGCCGTGGTAGTTATTGATTTCAAGTTCAGAAGGAATTGAAAATCGTATTTATGTGCCGACCTTAGTGTATTGAGACAACAAAAGAATATTCACCACGATCTTATTGTTACGAATGGAATAACGTTTTCATTGGTTTTTTGACTTAACAACTTACATAGCGGTTTTGTATTGCTCTCTGTTATCTGAAAATGTAATATTTAAAACGCGATAGAAGTAGGTGAACGAACTTGCATTACTGTTCACAAATAGTATGTTGCTTTCTAAAAGCCCGAAATTTTGCTTACGCATCGCGCTTTATACTCCGAAGTTATACTTACGAATATTGTGTTTTAATACTTAGATCTATTTCAGGATTACATTCAGAAAACGAATTTAAGATTGTGTTATTGAAAGTAAACAGTTTTACTAAAATTATTTTTATGTATAATTATATATTTTTATATTTATGTATAATTTATCAATAAGTACCAAGTTAATACAAAAAAAAATCAAACATCCCAAAGTGAACTACTATATCTTTATTATTGTTCAATAACAATGCATTCACTACAGAAATCTATAGTATATCACTCCCTTTGTATTCCCCAAATTCATTAGGTACAGTTTTACAATCTGTGTCAAAAGATTATTATAGCTTTTAACATTTATTCAACATTTTGATTGATGCATGCATAAAGCATAAAATCAATAAAAATGTTGACCTGCCAACATTTTTTTACATAATTTTGCACATAATATTTATAAAATGAGGATGTGTCCTCATATCATATGAAAAGATTTGTGTAACAAACATTTTAGGTTTCCTTGCCACAAATATTATATGCTTAAACTATAGATTGACCCTGATCTATTTACACCTTGTTATGAGCACACTTACCCAAATATTGCGCTCAAGACAATACTCTCAAAAGTAATAAGCAACTCGGTTTCAGATTGACCCAACAGTTGACCTCAAGCAGAGCATTTCTAATGACCACCCACCTAGTATATTAAGCTAGCTGTATTGTAGGCTTTTATTTGTTAAAACATAGTTAAGCATGTACAAGATGTGGCCGGCATCACAGTACTCTCATACTAATGCGCACCAGCAAAATGCTGCAAAGGCCAATGAACATCAAAATCAACAGAATTTGAAGACTTTGGGCATGACCTCTGCTATATCTATGGCAGGTAAGTTCTAGATGGATCACTTATGGCTCATTTTCATTGGTTGTTAATTCAGTCGTTATACAGCAGGCGAGAAGTCCCCGAATACGGGCTATCGACTAATGAAAGTAGGCTATCTATATCTCGGTCGATATATGGCATGCAGGTATTCCCCGCACGCGGCCTAACAACCATTGAAATTTGTCGATTGGTGTAAAGTAAGCGTGGCGCGGGGGCTCAGGGACTCATTTTACGGATCAGGGGGCTTTCAGGGGATTTTCAACATTAATTGTTGTTCCATAGCAGGTACTTACGTCTGCTCAGTACCACTCTTTCAAAACTAATGCGCGGTAAAGAATATCCAACAATCCGCAAGCGGGCCCTATCGAGTAATGAAAACGTCTATCGTAAGCTGGCCATATGGCATGCTTAAACAGAAATCTGCCTTACCCTGCATGTGGGCAATGAAAACGAATTTCAGCATGCGGTCCCTAGGGTATGCGTGAACGGAAATCTCCCGTATCCCGAATGCGAGCTCTAACGACCACTGACAATGAGCCTTTAGCAGAATTTTATAATCTAAGCCTGTAGAATGTAACTCACTAAATCGTATCAACATCATATTGTCTCGCTTGTGATTGCTAGAGAAACCGATACGTGATGTGGCAATAATCACTCAGTCAATCACGCTGATCTGTCAACCTATCACAATGACACGATGCAATGTTGATACGATTTAGTGAGATACATTCTAGCCCCCTGGTTTACATAATTATGTGATGAACTATACTGCCCTATACACAAGAGATATTACAGTATAGAAGTTGTGTGCAAACAAGAGCACTCTGTGACCCCTCAGTCTCATAGTCCAATGCGATGGCATTCAGAGAGTATTAGCCAATGGCAGGGCCAATCACATGCTTTTAGAGGCATGGCAATGTGCAACACTCCACACTGCCAAGGTCCTAACTCCACACTGCTATTGAGAATGTGAAATAAAACATCAAAATTACACTTAGTTAAAATAATGTTCCTTAGGTCCAAAGCCAATAGACATAGAAAAAACAAATGAGTTGAAGGATTCCCTGGTTCCATATGGAGTGTTTGAGTCAGAGTCTGAGATGCATCACCGTATGGAAGTTTTAGGAGCACTGCACAGACTCGTGAGGCAGTGGATACGGGAAGAGTCCCTCAGGAAGAACATGCCACCAACAGTAGCTGATACTGTTGGAGGAAATATTTATACATTTGGCTCGTATAGACTTGGTGTAAGTGCTACTATTTTTATATTTTGTATACAGTATACAATACAAATTTAGCTTTAATATACTATCACTGTGGGGCCGGCTTTAGAATTGTCCCACCCCTCTCTACCCACCTGAGTCGTAAGAGCCGACTGAGGGAATACCGGGGGAGTGGGCAGCAGCACTCCCTCGAGTGTTAACAACATCCCTCGAGTATTAGCAATCGACAACCCGCCTGCCAAGCGTGGCGATTACGGCATTATCCCCCATAATGAGCACACACAAAAAAAGGATCCGGTCGGCACAGGACCGGTCGGCACAGGACCGCTCGTTGTGGCGTTCTCTTGGGGAGGCCTATGTCTAGCAGTGGACGTCGAAAGGCTGATGGATGGATGGATACTAGCTGATCTTTAATGTCTCCATTTGAGCTACTGCTACCAGTCAACATGGTATAAAACCAGTTTCTTGGCATTGGTAAGGAGATGTTTCTTAGCTACATGCTATTAACAGGCAATTAAATTTTTTCTTACTCTATTTCATCCAAATACTTTTATTTATAGTTTGATTCTATCACAAACAAATTTTTATGCCTAATTTATTGTACAGTATCATCAGTTCCTGAGACCACTTTTGTGTAAAATACAAACTGGTATAAAACACTTCTATTTCATAAGTCATCTGTAGGATAAGGATTTTTTTTATTGTTATGCCATGTGGGTGGCAAGCAAGCATACCGCCTGATGGTGAGCGGTTACCGTAGCCTATAGACGCTAGCAACACCAAAGGCATCACTCGCGCGTCGCCATCTGTAAGGAAAGGGATAGGAGGTGGATATGAAGGATAATAAGGACAGGCTAGGTGGGATACTAAGGAGAGGATAGGAAGGACAGTAAAGGGAGAATATAGATAATAATATGGGGGGATTGGGCTTCCGGCGCTCTCACTCACCATACAAAACAACAACAGGAGTAACTACTGTTGTTTTTTTGTGAGAGGCTGGTACTTCTCCGATAGAGCCGGCCCATTCTTGCTGGGATAATTAACTACCACTAGGATCCCTGAAATTCACAATAGGCTGCAATGAATCGCGTAAATTGAGATGATGTTTCGTTATGCCTGCCTAAGGTGAGTGCTCTTGCCCCATTGATTGGGCGTGATGTATGATTCTGGATATGCAACAGTTATTAACTCTCTAAATCATTTCTGATTGAAATTTGCGACTGATAAACCTGACATTGGTCTGGAACTTGTGGTTGCCCTTCCAAATTTCCAAACTGGAGGATGTGATGTACCTTCATTATGTTGTAAAAAATATCCCATGCAATCTTGCTCTATTTTGTTGTCGGCAGTAATTAAATAGTAGAATTTTGTTATGCTTGTCGGATCGTATTTAGCATCAACTAGTCCACCTTTCCATGCACACTGATTTGACTGGAAGCAATTATTATCATGCCTTTTCATTGCTAGGATTGATGGGTCTGTTGGTAATCACAGTAAAACAGCATTGTATTTAGGGGAATTCCTGCTGCCGCTCCTAGTTAGTTGCTTACATGGCTCTTTCAACTTCACACTGTAAATTATTAACCAAAAACTATTAATTTATAATAATCTAAAAGTGCACTTTCTGATGACAGGTGCACCACCGAGGGGCCGACATAGACGCGCTATGCGTCGCACCCCGACACATCGACAGAACTGATTACTTCGCGTCGTTTTACGAACTGTTAAAGGCACAGCCACAGGTAATTACGTCGTCGTAAAACGTTAAGTGCATTGATAGCCTAGCGGTGAAACCACGGACAGCAAAACAGTGATATTGAATTCGTGTCGTGCTCACACGAGTTATAGAGATTTTATGAAATAAGTATTTACAAATCATTGCTGCTTGGTGAGGAAACGTCATTAGGATGCTGCATGTTGGAGAGATTTTCATGACAGCCCAGTGAATTTGTGAATTCTGCCAACCACTGGGCCAGTGCTGCACTACGGCCTAAATCCCTCTCTTCATTAGAGGAGACCCATGTTCAATCAATAGTGAGACAGTAAAGGGAATGAAAAAAAAAAACAGTATTGCAATTAAATTGGGGTTTCTTTTATAGTTTTAGATATAAGTAAATATTATACATTTCTTGTCTAAAACACTAAACTAAAGAATACAAGTTGCTAGTCTTATCAACAAGTCCTATTTTCACTGATACATACGAAGCTTGAAGTCATATTTAAAAATATTTAGATTAGTATCAAACTTCTCATCATATATTTCGCTTAAAGGTTCTGCCATTAATGGCGATAATGAAGCTATGATAAGATAAGACACACAACTTTTGTTTAGAACAATACGCTGCTGTGCTATAAATACAAATTGAGAACTAGCCAGATATTATTGCTCTACATGCCAAGGTTGTGAAAAAATGTAAGAAAGTCATAAATATGTCCGTATTGTGAAATACTTAAAATACTAAATGTCACCACACACGCCTATATAATAGGTAACTGGAAGATGAAGAGGCAATTAGGCAAGTAGATAAAATGACTCCAAAATATAACAGAACTGCAATATAATTTGGTGCAAGTAAAATTTTGCATATTTTGCTGAAATAGTAACCACCCAGCCTCTGGCTTGCCTGTTTACCAACCTGGAATAGTCTCGTGTTTGTTTTTGACGCAAGGAAAAATCCGTGTTGTCTCGCATCTGACCTCCGAGTGCTATGGTGGAACTTATTGATAGTAGGTTAGGCAACGGCCGCACTACAGCCCCCTTAATAAAATAAATGTCTAAATAACAGCTTGATAAATGCATATGAAAAATTGCTATTATTATTATATCAAAACAGCAATTTTTTGATTTTATCTGTATAACGAGCTATTTTTAACACGCTTATATTAACTGCCTTGGTGGTACAGCGGTAGTGTGTGCGACTGCTGATCATGAGGTTTCGGGTTCGATCCCGGGTCGGGGAGTGTTATTGAGCTTTTTCGTAAAAAGAAAAATTCTCAGTAACAGCCTCGTAGTTTGGAAATGAATTGAATGGTGTTAAAACAATTGTAAACAAAATTTTATACACTTAGAACCAAAGCAACCCGTGTCGACTGGCATCGATATATGTCTGTACTCACTTACTGTGGCGCGCACAAGCTAACGTATTGAAGTGATTATATATTATTATTACATGTTTGTTTTATTAATAAACGCATAATTTTCATTCAATCAACATGTTATTGTAATTACACAGTTCTAAAAAAGGATTTTTTTAATAGGGGATGTAAAACATCAAATTATCATCAAAACTTCCCTTTGGACAATAATGTTCTATAACATTCGTGAATTTAAATGTCAATGAAACCGTGAATCTTTCTATTCGCGAGTGTATTATCTATTGGGAAAAGGCACGTATACCGACCCGACCTAACTGTGTTAAGAAACTAGTCACCATTAGCGATTTACAAAAAAATTCAAACAAAACACAAGATGTGTTCGAGCATCGAAGAGTTTGTTACAAACTTGAACAATTTGTTTGACATTGCACATACCGATTCTGTTCAATCAATTAGTATAAATGAAGATAGGATCTTCTTGCAGCGCCAGAGAGAACCAGGTCGACGAGGTCACTTAGCTGGAGTGAATAAAAAATTGAGCGAAAAAGAAGGATAAGAAGGAGCGCCTTAGAAACATTGAGGGAGAAAACCGGCATGCTGACTATTACAGTTCATCCTTGCTTGCTCAAACTATTTCGACATCATCTTATCAAGAATATTCGTTTTAGATCTATTTCTTTTAGCAATTGACATGCTCCGCTACTTTTTAAAGTACAAATTATTTGTGAATAACTTTCTTCTTCTAAAAATATAGTGAAGTGCTGATGTGTACGATATTGAATGAATGAAAAACAGATTCAAAATAGTAAAAAGGCAAAGGATTATGCCTTTATGCCAATTGCATTTTCGGTTAGTTTAGAAAAATTAAGAATATCGATTTAATTTTTAGTTCCTATCGATTTGTTTCAAAAATAAATTAAACTATGGTGGCAACAACTTTGTCCTAGAAATATATTTTCGAATTGGCGCAATACCTACAGATAAATTGGTGCAAATAAATGGGGATGTTTTTCTTTCTCGTTGAACTGTGTCAGTTCATTTAAGATGTCTAAGAAAAAAATACTGTCATAGGCTATATAGACGTGACTGAACACAAATCATTTTTTTTTTTAGATTTTTGGTCCGTATGTTTGTTCGTGCATTACGCAAAAATTAGTAAACTGATTTTGATGCAACTTTTTTATTTGATAGCTCTTGATTAGACTTAAAAACTGGTATACATTTTATACCACCACTATATCAGAACCCTGAGATATAACCTAAAAAATAGCTTCAATAAGTATAAATATTAAACGAATATTCTTATCGCTTCATTGTGATTAGTCGCGTGAGCCACGAGTCTGTCTCCCGACCAACCAAGAGTCTGAACGATGAAACGTTTGCTGGGTCAGCTAGTATAGTAATATAAAAAGCCATAGTAATGTGTACATTTGCGTCAGGTGAAAGACCTGCGGGCGGTAGAAGACGCGTTCGTGCCAGTTATCAAGATGAACTTTGACGGGATTGAGATTGACTTGCTGTTCGCTAGATTGGCGCTGAAAGAGATACCAGGTATGCTAAGCCAACAGTTTACTATTTTATTGGGTGCAGAGAAAATATTTAGTAAAGGGCAATATGTTGTATGTTAAGAAAAATTCTAAAAGAGCATTGGTACAATTTCACATTTCTTATTAAATGAAAATGGACTGCACAGATGGTGGAGTGGCTTAGATACCGGCCTCCTGCCTGAGTGTTGTGGGTTTGATTCCCACACAGGACAACTCTTTGTGTGATCCGCAAACAGTTGTGCTGAATCTGGGTATACATTGTGTCCGTAAAATTGTATGTTTGTAAAGTCCCTCGCGACACAAGTATTATTCCTTAGTGCAGAGTTGTCTCTGTCTGAGTTGTTGTGTGAATCAAAATGGAATTTCATGTAATTTTAAGATATTTAATAGTCGCGTAGAGGCTCTACACGAGAGCACACTATGTACACGCTCGTATCAATTGAACTTCGGATGCCCGTCGCGATGGACGTGGAAGAAACTGTTGCCGTGTTTATTTTTTTATTAGTTATAGTAATTTTTTAATCATTTACAATAAAAAAAACACTAGATGTCGCGGGACCTCTAGCAGATGTGAAAACATCGGTATTATTTTGTAGAAATAAAATGATCATAACTGTTTTAGATATTTTTATATATATTTTTAGCATTTTACATGCTTAGCACTATACATTAAACACAAAGTGAAAAATGTGAAATCGAAAATAACAGTCAGGAGCAGGATTTGAACCTGCATCTTCTGGATACCGTATAACCGTACCGCTGAATTGGTAAAGCATCTGGACGGTATCCAGAAGATGCAGGTTCAAATCCTGCTCCTGACTGTTATTTTCGATTTCACATTTTTCACTTTGTGTTTAATGATCATAACTGGACAAAGTACTCCTCAAGACGAATCAAACGAGTATAAACTCGCCATGGTTCTGTCGTTTCATTACAGAATTACTGTGGCCACCTTCCAGCTCCATCGTCAGAATGGATACCATCTAGAGATAAAGTACTCGTCAAGACAAATCATACGAGCCCAAACTCAAGCCTAAACTCGATGGAGTTATGTCGTTTTATAACGGAGTTCCTATGGTTACCTTCTAGCTCCATCATAAGACCCTGAATACCATCTAAAGACAAAGTACTCGTCAAGACGAATCAAACTCGACGGGGTTGCGTCGTTTCATTATAGAGTTTCTATGTCCACCTTCCAGCTCCATCATCAGATCAGCTCCATGACATCATAATATTGCATTGTCACGCGATATACACATGCTTGTAAAATTTCAGCTCAATCAGAAACCGGGAAGTGTGTCAAATTTAACTTGCAAAATTTTAACGGGACAAGTAAAACAAAAGCGTCGCCACGCTAGCATCCGATTTTAACCTCCCTCCGCATTAGATGTTTCACATCAAAAAATAATAAACCATGGCGAAAAAGAACTTTTTAACTCTTCAACGGGAATATAATTTTATTTTTAACTCTTGAAGAGTTGGGGATATCAAATTCGTTGCTTATCGCAACCAAGCGTCTAATAGTTGCTTATCCTTGTGTCTGACATTCTTAGGCTTCCATAATAGTGCTTGCCTTTGGTAGGCTTCTAAAAGCCTGACGTACGAGGCCGTCTTGAAGCGTGCCCGGCGGGAGATAAACGTCTCCGATCTCGGGGACGTCTCCGCTCGCTCCCGCCAAGCCCGGACAGGTGCTCGGATTTTCGAGTACCTGGGGCCAGAGGGCGCCAAGACGGCCGACGCGATGGCCGCGAGGCTGCTGGGCCTGTTCCCAGCTGAGAGTGGTGTCCGGGTCGCCAGACCCGTGAAGTGCGCTGAACTGCGCATTTCCGGGCTGGACGATTCCGTGACGGCGGAAGAGATCCGGGAGGCAATCGCTTCGAAAACCGGGTCTCCCAGCAGCGCCGTCCGGGTGGGCACCATTCGCCCAGGTCCAGGTGGTGTGGGTGCCGTCTGGGCATCGTGCCCTGTCGCGGCGGCCAAGGATTTGGTCGCCGCCGGTAGACTTCTGGTGGGCTGGAGTGCCGCGCGGGTAACCGCGTTGGAGCCCCGGCCTGCCAGGTGCTACAAATGCATGGCGGTCGGTCACACCCGGCCGCTGTGCACCAACTGCTTTGACTGCGGCGGGCTTTGCTTCCGCTGCGGTCAGGCAGGGCACCAGACGGCGACCTGTACTGCCACCCCACACTGCCCCGCATGTGCGGCGGGCAACCGCCCCGCCAACCACTGCATGGGGCGGGTGGGGTGCAGGCCTCCGGCCAAGTCAGGCCCTAGGAGGGGGGTGGGCAGCCAATCGGCCCCGGCTGCCCAACCCAGCGCGGCTGGACCGCCGCAGCGCATGGAGGAGGATGTCGTGGTCTAGTTTATGGAGCACGACTCTATCCTCCTCCAAGGGAATCGGCCGCTCCGCCAGGGCGCAGGACCTCTTCCTGCAATCCATGGCGGAGCGGTCGATCGGTGTTGCCGTAGCCGCGGAGCCCTACATAGTCCCCGATCGCCCCAATTGGGCGGGTAGCGGGGATGGCTCCGTGGCGGTCGTCGGGTCGGCGGCGCCGCATTCCCCGCCCTTGTCAATCAAGGACAAGGGCACGGGATATGTGGCAGCTGAATGGGGAGGGGTCACGCTGTATGGCGTGTACTTCTCCCCCAATCGTAGTCTGGCGGCTTTCGAGGTCTTCCTGCACAGCCTGGAGACCTCGATACGGCGTATGGCACCGAGCCCTGTGCTCGTGCTGGGGGACTTCAACGCCAAATCAACGGCGTGGGGGTCCCCCAGGACGGACGCCCGAGGTGCGGCGGTCCAAGAGTGGGCGGAAGCGGCGGACCTCGTGTTGCTAAACCGAGGGTCCGCCCTAACGTGCGTGCGGCGCGGGGGCGGGTCGATAGTGGACCTTTCGTTCGCTAGCCCCGGTGTCGCCGCACGTGTAAGGAGCTGGCGAGTCCTGGAGGAGGTCGAGACCCTATCTGACCACAGATACATTCAGATAGAGGTCTCCCGGACCCTTCAGGGCGCCAGCAGGGGTCACGTGGCGGACAGAACTCCCGCTTTTCCGCGTTGGGCTGTGGGTAGGCTCGACCGGGAGCTGCTGGTGGAGGCGGCCATCTTTCAATCTTGGCTGCCTCCCCCCCTGACGGAAGACGTGGGCGCCGAGGCTGCCCGCATACGCGGCATGCTTACGCAGATCTGCGATGCGGCCATGCCCCGCGTGTGGCGCCCGCCCCGACGGAAGGGGGTCTACTGGTGGTCCCCGGAGCTGGCGGACCTCCGTGCGGCCTGTATTCGTGCCCGGAGGTCCTACACCCGCAGCCGCCGTCGCCGAATCCGCGACGAAGAGCGGGAGGGCCGGCTGTATGCGGCGTACAGCAGTGCGCGCGCCGTGTTAAAGCTGGCCATCTGTCGCGCCAAAGACGCGAAAAGGCAGGAGATGCTGGAGGGTCTCGAGCGTGACCCCTGGGGACGCCCGTACCGCGCGGCGCTCAACAAGCTCCGCGCCCAGGGCCCCCCCCTTACGGAGACCCTCCAGCCGGGTTTCCTCTCTGAGGTGGTTGAGGGACTATTCCCTTCACGGGCGGTGCACACGCCCCCGGTCATGGCTCCGCCAGATGACGACCGGGAGGCCGACGACGGGGAGGTACCGCCCGTGACGACGACGGATATGGGGGCGGCGGCAGCGCGTATGCGGAGAAGCGCCGCCCCCGGGCCGGACGGGGTTCCCGCCCGAGTGCTGGCCCTGGTCCTCGACCACCTAGAGCCCCGCCTCAGGGGACTGTTCGACGCTTGCCTGGTGTCCGGACGGTTCCCTGACTGCTGGAAGGAGGGGAAGCTCGTGCTCCTGCCGAAGCCGGGACGGTCTCCGAATACAGTCGCGGCCTTCAGGCCCATCGTGTTGCTGGACGAGGCGGGCAAACTGCTCGAGCGGGTAGTCGCTGCCCGCATCGTCCGGCACCTAGGCGCGGTCGGCCCCGACCTGTCCGATGCCCAGTTCGGATTTCGGGCGGGTCGGTCTACGGTCGACGCCATCCTGCGCTTGAAGGCCGCGGCTGCGGAGGCCGTCACCTCGAGGGAAGTGCTGTTGGCGGTGTCGCTCGACATCGCCAACGCCTTCAATAGTCTGCCATTCGGCTGCATCAAGGAGGCACTCCGGTACCATGGAGTGCCCCTCTACCTAAGGCGGCTGGTGGCAGACTACCTCGACGGCCGCAGCGTCTTCTTCGTGGACCGGGAAGGGGACGTTGTAAGGAGGGCTATGTCGTGCGGCGTCCCGCAGGGTTCGGTTCTAGGGCCGCTCCTGTGGGACATCGGCTACGACTGGGTCCTCCGTGGCCGGCTCCCCCCCGGGCTGGGCGTAATTTGCTACGCAGACGATACGCTCGTCACAGCCCGGGGCGGGACCCTCGAGGAGGCGGCAACGCTGGCCACCTCAGGAACCGCGGAGGTGGTCAGGCGGATCGAGGCGCTGGGGCCTTGAAAAGTCGGAGGCCCTACTCTTCCATGGGCCCCGACGCGGCCCACCCGCCGGCGCCTCGATAACGGTCAACGGTGTGGGCTTTCCAATCCAGGCCCACATCAAGTACCTGGGCCTGGTATTGGATGGACGGTGGCACTTTGACGAGCACTTCCGCCGTCTTGCGCCAAAGCTCGTCGGCACGGCGTCCGCCCTCGGGCGACTGATGCCGAATTTGGGCGGACCGAGTCTCGCGTGTCGACGACTCTACGCGGGGGTAGTACGGTCAATGGCACTGTACGGCGCGCCCGTGTGGGCGGAGTCCCTGGCCGCTCGCAATAGGGCCCTTCTGTGGCGTCCACAGAGGGTCGTAGCGGTCAGGGCAATACGCGGGTACCGCACGGTCTCGTGCGATGCAGCCTGCGCGTTGGCCGGAACCCCCCCGTGGGATCTGGAGGCGGAAGTGCTCGCCGACGTTTATCGGCGGGCATCGACGGCGCGGGCTGGGGGCAGCCGCCCCTCGCCAAGCGCAATCTCAGCGTGGCGGGAAGATGCCCGCCGCGCCACCGTCCTAAAGTGGAGGTCTCGGCTGGAGGCGCCCCGGGCTGGTCTCTGGACCGTGGGGGCGCTCCAGCCGATCTTGGAAGAATGGGCAGGGCGGCAGCACGGGGTCCTCACCTTCCGGTTGGTGCAGGTTTTGTCGGGGCACGGTTGCTTCGGCAAATACCTGCACACGATCGCTAGGAGGGAGACGACCCCAGGCTGTCACCACTGCGACTGCGGCGAGGACTCGGCGCAGCACACGCTCGAGTCGTGCCCGGCCTGGGATGTGCAGCGCCGGGAACTCGCTGCAGTCATAGGCGTGGACCTGTCGCTGCCGGCCGTTGCGCGTGCGATGGTTGGCAGTGACAGGGCCTGGACCGCGGTCGCCGCCTTCTACGAGGCTGTCATCTCGCGGAAGGAGGCGGCGGAGAGGGCCCGGGAGGAATCCTTCTTCGCGGACCCGATTCGCCGCCGGCGCGCGGGGCGGCGTGCGCGCGCTTACCTGCGCCTGATGCCGCCCTAGCCGAGGCTGCGGACGGTGGGATCGGGGAGTACCCTACCGTCCGCGGAAGCCTACCGCGAAGGTGTGACGCCCAAGTGCGCGGGGCGTCGCACTAGAGAGGGTGCCCGAAGGGGCTGCCGCCTGCGGATCGCGGAGAAACGACGCGGTTCCCGTGATCCGCCGTAGCAAGGGCGGGTGAGGGCGCACGGTGGGTTTTTAGTGGGTGAGAGCCCCACACTACCCCGTTGTCTCCCTGGGCAGCGGGGTGTGCGGTAGGACATTTTTGCCCACCTAAAATAAAAAAAATAAAAAATGGTAGGCTTCTAAAAAGCGTTAGACCACATCGTTGTCGCACGCAGTAAGCACGTCTTTACCCGAACGCAATTGGCGAGCAACTAAACGAACGAGAACGAAAACGCGAGTGCGCCTGTACAACACAGGCGCACTCTCTTTTTCATCGCGAGACTCCCCGAGACCCTTTGACTTGTGCACAAAAAGTCGACACGCTTCAGAGAGCGAACGAGAGCCGCGAGACAAGACGAGGGTGCCATGTACACACTCGTCCTCGGCCTGTCTCGTTATGTCTCGACGAGTGTGTACGGCCGGCTTTAGTACTGCTGGTCTAGGTTAGGCTAGGGCTAGGGCTGGTAGTACCTTTCACCTATACAATATATCACAGCATTTTGATAACTTTGATTTTAGCAAGGTCAATTTTTTTAGAAATAAAATTTGTAATAAAGAATAAGATTTAATACTTAATAGATTATATTTAATTTTAATCTTGTTTCAAACATGTGCCATCACCAATATCTTATACAACAAGGAGGTTTCTCAAAAGTCGGACTGTAATGTCAAATGGTATAACAGAAATTGTGATGATAAAAGTTATCTGTAATCACTATCGCCTATTATTTATGTTTCAGATTCATTTGACCTGCGCGACGACATGTTGCTGAAGAACTTAGACCAGAAATGTGTGCGTTCACTCAATGGCTGTCGTGTTACAGATGAGATACTGCGCTTGGTGCCCAACATTAATAACTTTAGACTCACGCTGAGAGCTATCAAGCTGTGGGCTAAGCGTAAGTATGCACTAATTTTGATAGTTGTAGACCTTTGTTAATCTTGGTATGATCAGGCCAAGACAGAAGTACTTCTCACAGAAATGTCAACATAAGGCATGTATGTAAACGCGGGCTTATTTTTCCGCAACTCGACGTCATAGGTGCGCCTTTTTTTCGTGATGGGTTGATGGCACTACACTTGCCCACCCAGGTTGACCCTTGACGTTGCCCACGACTTCTGGGAGTGTACACAAAGGCATCCCTACTGTTGTGTTTGCTTTGAGTGAGAGCACCGGGGGCTCATATCCTACTTTCATCTCTGTAATCCTTTCTGTCCACCTTCATATCCCCCTATCCATATCTTCATTTCCTACATCATCTTCCTTTCATTTCTTTTTATCATCCTTTCACCGCATCCCCCTAACCTCCTTATACATAGGGTTGACAATAACAGCGTAGTTATGAAAAACATACTATGTATCATTTAGGCATTCTTGTTTTATTGTCATTGATGCCTCTTTAATTTTCTTCTATAATTGAATATTTGCTTTCTCAGGTCACGGCATATACTCCAATACTCTAGGCTACCTCGGCGGTGTGTCCTGGGCTATGCTAGTAGCTCGCACTTGCCAGTTATACCCAAATGCTCTCCCTGCTACATTGGTGCACAAGTTCTTCCTCGTGTTTAGCCAGTGGAAGTGGCCACAGCCAGTGTTACTGAAGCAGCCAGATTCAGTCAACCTAGGCTTTCCTGTTTGGGATCCTAGGGTAAGTTCGTATACATAGTTCCAGTGGCCCGCCAATAGAGGCGGAGAGACGGCACACGGCGGGTTTCTTTAGTGGGTGAGGGCCCCACACTACCCTGTTCGTTGCCCTAAACGACGGGGTGTGCGGTTAGGTACATTTTTTCCCGCCTAAACAAAAAAAAAAGGTAAGTTCGTATGTTTTTTTGTTATACAAAGAAATTGTTGGATAGACTGAAGATAGTTTCACTCTCCTTAGACTTATCCCAAACTTTGCTCAGGTTGGTTTCCCATGTATTCGGTTTTAGATAATCCACTAGCGTTTGCATAACCGCCACAACCCTACTAAGGTAGACAATTAGTGATTTCTAACAGAACCTGTCGTATGGGGCCAGCTTTAGAATTGTCCCACCCCTCCACCCATGGGAGTCGTAAGAGCCGACTGAGGAGGGAATACCGGGGGAGTGGGCAGTAGCACTACTTCGAGTATTAATAACATCCACTGCGATCGCCAACGCGCCTGCAAATCGTGGTGATTACGGCACTATCCCCCCATTCTTGGGGAGGCCTATGTCCAGCAGAGGACGTGACGCGCGCGTGTGGATGGATGGATGGAACAGGACCTGAGTCAGATTTTATTAACAACTGCTTGGATTTTTCTAGACAATTGAGAGACCTCACTGCTTAACATGCGTTCCGAAACACCGAGAAGGTCAGTTGTCCACAAATAGGCATTCCCTTTTTGGTCACCCATCTTATTGCCAGCTGAGTGTAAATTGTTTAACCTTGCAGGCCGTTCTTACCGCGAGTGCACTACTAGACAGATGATAATCGTGGTTTAGAATCAAAAAAGCAATAAGTACCTGTGTTAATCACTGAATGCTGAACTGATTAGAATGAAATTTTATGTGTGTTTGTTAGTTTCTGCCTACATTAAATTAACAATTGCGATTTGATAGTTGACCTTGGGATGCTGTTGTCTTTGGGTTCTAGGAAAAGATAGCCCACTCTTGAGTATACTGGGCAAAAATATGGCCTGAAGTCTAGAACAGTATCTTTTTTAAATTGTTTTTCATGGTCCTTTTTTTTCATTCTCAATTTTCCAAATACCAGGTGAATATATCAGATCGTTTCCACCTGATGCCGATTATCACTCCGGCGTACCCGCAGCAGAACTCCACATTCAATGTTTGTGCCTCTACACGGACTGTCATCATGGAGGAGTTCAGACTTGGTTTGTATTTTTATTTTATAATAATTTAGTATATTTTTAACCCTAGAACGGCAGATGTCAGAGTTAATTTGTGGGAAAAATTAGCTTAGGTCACCTAGACTATTTACTAACTGCCTATGTGGTGCAGTGGTAGTGTGAGCGACTACTGACCATGAGGTCATTGGGTTCGATTCCCGGGTTGGGGAGTGTTATTGAGCTTTTTCATAATAAGAAAAAACCTTAGTAGCACCCCGGTGTTTGGAAATGTGCCCGGTAGACGGCAATAAGCTCGACCCCTATTTCTGGAATTTAAACATAGCTGGCGAACCGTGGGTGTGTAATACACCTTTGACTACAGTAATACAGGCGTGATGCTGTTTACAGTAATTATCACATAAGTCCTAGATAGGTTAGCTAAATAGTTTGTTGAAATAAGATCATTGCTAGAGCAATATTGAAAGCTTTTTCGTATTTAGCTTGAATATTATGTGATACTGATTATGATACTTGCAGGACTAGCGATAACAGACGAGATTATGCTTGGCAAATGCACTTGGGAACGTTTATTCGACGCACCGAACTTCTTCTCACGTTACAAGCACTTCATAGTGCTATTGGCGTCGTCGGCCAGTACAGATGACCAGCTCCAGTGGTGTGGTCTCATCGAAAGCAAGATCAGACATCTCATTAGTGAGTACTTTCGAAACATTCATATTATTGTAAAAGGTTTTTCTTGAATGCATGCAAGCCGAGATGGAGGTATTCATTTTACAGATAAATAAAATTAATCACACTTTTTGAAGTAAATACTTCTTTACGCACGCTTGACTTGGGGACTAAGCTGGTGAATGCACTACGAAAAAGTGCTGATCGGCCGAACGGAAATTGAGAGGGAGATATAAGTTAGTGAAGATAGAAAGAGAGAGAGAGTTTGTTACATTACTGTAGGGGCAAGGGAGAGAGGTGCGAGCACACATTTTCTTTCTCTCTTTCTCACTATTTGTTATATATTATTATATTTTTCCTACTACAGTTAATTATAGTACTGAAGCTTTTACAATATCCCTAACAACAATATTTGTTACAGCAACATTGGAACGGAATTCGTACATAACAATAGCCCATGTGAACCCGGAGTGCTACAACTCCGTACCCCTCAACACTAATAACGGACAGCCCCTCGCGTTACCACCAGGTATTTACTGTAGAAAGGTTAACGAAATATCTGAAACTTATTAATTATATTTTTGTCAAGAAATGTTTTTTTTTTGTTTCTGTTGTTTTATTCTTTTTGGAGGCTTAGATGCACCTTTAGTGACCATGTCAGCCTCATGGGTTTTCTGATGGGATGTATTTTGCGACAGCTGTGCCATAAATGTTTAAACTGGACATAGGAGGATTATGCTCCCATATGTTTACGCCTAATTGTGTTTTGAATTTTTAATTCAGGAATTGCAAATAATGAATTGCTAATAAATTAATTAAATAATATTTTCAATATCTTAAGTATTTACCAAAGATTTATTGAAACATACACAGTTCATTCAAGTAGTACACATCATATTAAGTAACACACATACATAAGTGGATGGACAAGCAACTAAAATATAATGTATAATAATTTAGGTTTTTAAATCAACAATATTAATATAAAGAACAAATTATTGTGAAAAAAAAATTGGAAGGGATGCAGGTTCGAATCCCGCTTGCATTAAAGTACTCTTTTCCCACTTACAATAATTCGTTCTTTAAAGTAGCTGATCATGTCAAGTGCTAAAATACAGATTAAAATATTAATATAGTGTAGTCTCTTCTACCATCAAGGATAAGCGTTCTAGATAGTGATCAAAGAAGTTTAGTGAAATTAGTAACTTAAGGATTCGGCAATTGTACTCATATTTACCTGATTACGGCGAAGCCAAAAGCAAGGGAGGAGGGTTATAATTTTAGCAGTCTATGTAAGTCTATGTATGTATTTACGTACGTTCCTCCGTAGCACCTAAATTATCCATCCGATTTTGATGAATAAGGTGTCAATCTATAAGTTATTAAGGCCCGGGTAACATATGCTTTAGTAATATTTTTAGGCCAATAGAAGTTAGTGCATAAAAGCCAAAATAAAATTGTAGGTAACATAATACAGGCTGGTATGCAATGCTACATTCTAAATAATAATTGAACACAAGTCTATTAAATTTAACACAATTATTTGGCACATATACTTTTAGAGGGTGGAAATATGGACATAGTCGCCCGACAATCGCCTCTTACGTTTACTGCCCACCTCACAGGGGCCCGGCTTGAAGATAATGTTACGTAAGTTGCCAAATCTTATTCCGCGATATTCCTTCATTTAGTGATTGCTAATCAAGGAAAGACTTAGCGGAATGTATAAAGGATATAACCATAAATAATTTTTATTGTTTTAAATTTTAGGAGCTCGAATACCCACGGAAGCTCAGCCAGAAATGAAAAAGAATGAGAATGTGAGTAAATATTATTGTAAATGAAGTTTCAAGTGTATCTTTGAATTTTGGTCCATGTGGTGACTGACTAAGAATACAAATGTCATCCCTATTCTTTCCCACGAGTGTTTTACAAGGCGACTAAGGGAATAAAGCAATTATCACCCATTGCATTCCCATGTGACCGGCCATGAAGCACATTGGTTTGTTTTGGTTATATACTCTTGGTATAGTTGAGTCCATGAGCTACGGTTACCATTTACCATCGGGTCGGCTGTGACTCATCTGCAACTATTATATTCACAATAAAAAAAAACCAATGTTTTGCTGAAATATCTTTTCAATTTTGTTATGTTCATGTCATGTTAGCTGATCAAGCGAACTGAACTATGTGAGTGTTAACTGCATGTGTCTGTGACTCTTTGGGTTCAGTGTAAGGCCACACACATTACACAATCTTTTTCCTGATATCTGATTGAAATAAAATAAAGCTTTCATTCTGCTCCAAAGTACTCTCTTTATCCATGAAAATCGCATTAAAATCCTTTTTTATTTTATTGTTTATGGTAGCAGACGATGATGGTAAATGGTAACCGTCGCTCATGAACTCAACTATGTATACCGAGAGTATTGTCAAGCCGCTGCTCACCATTTCATTTCACATAATTATATGAAAGAATTAACGGCTATCTCGTGCTACAACCAATACACATCGATGTGATTCATGGCCGGTCGCATGGGAGATGGTGGTACCAGCCCGCTCGGGTTCAATAGCAAGTGAGTTCTCCCACTTGCTACCCAGCCCTACCACCAGTAATGGGTGATAATTGCTTAGTTCCCTTAGTCGCCTCGTACGAACCCATGGGAAAGAATGGGGTGGTGACACTTGTATTCTTAGTCCGTCACCACACGGACAAAAGGTCCTTTCAGTAATTTCAAATATGTGTCTCTTTGTTAGAGAAACAGGTAGACAAACTAAAAAAATTAAATTATTGGTTTGTTCTCAAAACTTTCTTTTACCTTCCATGTACGGACACAATGGGTTCTAATGTTTTATTATGTAAAATAATTTATAGATATCAGATATTTTATGTTATAGATATATATAGGTGTATTCATTGCATGTTAAAATAATTTGATTTTGTTTTTGATATTTCAGGGTGAACTTATAGCAAACTATTGCTCAATGTGGTTCATAGGCCTAGTGTTCGAGAAGACAAACCTTAATGTGGATCTTACACATGACATAGTGTCATTCACCAAGGCGGTCAACTATCAAGCTGAAAACACGAATATGTTACGTGAAGGAATGACTATTGAGGTAAAGATATAGCTTATTTAGTTGTTAATACATATAAGGATAATTTCGTGCCAATTATATTTATTGTGATGATCTCCATATTATTATTAAATCGAAATGTCTTGCCTAAGCAGGCTTACATAGAGTCTTTACGACGTGAACCATGATTTCGTGAATTGCAAAAGTAAACAATGAATAACAACTTTTGTGTTAGGAGTGAAATTACTTTTGTGGAATCTAGAGTTTATTTGATTTTCTTCTATCCTGACGTTTGTATACATTACAGCAGTTTACGTTTTGTTATTCAGTATAAGGCAGGTCAAAATTAAATTCGTTGTAGTTATTTTCTTATGCTTCCATAGTTTTGTAACATTTTAGTTGCTACTTCAGTACTATTGAGACAAAATGACGTTCATTGTGTTACTCTGCAAGCACAGCCTTGTAGAGCCATTACGCACTGTCGACTAGTTGCCGGGGACTCAGTCTCTCGGCGATCAAAACGTAGGCAACTGGGGCCAGGAGACCAAGCCGAGCGACAGTATTCCAAGTCAGTACTTTAGTGACACGGTCTTTATGATGTTGCTCGCAATGCGAATGCTTCCATTTGAGGCCGTGCTCCTATTGGTTGCCGGCGACTGGCAGTAGCTCGTGCGATGCCACTACGCGGCGAGTTGTCGAGTTGCCTGGGCGACCAACAACCAAGGAAACATCTATTTAAACTATAGTAAGTCACAGTCACCGAGTTGCCAGCGACCGAGTTGCCGGCGACTAGTCGACAGTGCGTAATGGCTTTTAATGCCCACTAATCGAACACATTCTATCAACAAATGCATTATATATCTATCCTATCGCATGATTCACAGACGAGAGAAGCCCGTCTACCAATCACGTAGTAAAATTAGATTTAGTTTTTTGAGTATATAGAGCCCAAAGTGTGCGTCCCCGCAGGCGCGGCACGTGCGGCGCAAGCAGCTGCCGCAGTACCTGGCGGGCTCGCTGCTGGCCAAGCGCGAGCGCACCCCCTCGGGCAAGCGCAAGCCGCACGAGCCCGCCGCCGCGCCGCCCGCGCCGCAGAAGAAGGTCAAACGACTCTCCGAGAGTAGTGTGAGTGGCTTTACACAACTCTTTCTGTACTCGTGTCGTCACACACCATAGTGTGGCAGAGCCGGGACTGTGAGCGATCTCCGGCCGCTATACGGCTCCCAAAAACGAGGACTTCTGGTCCTGGTAACGCACAATGTTCGGACGCCTATGACTAACGAGAGAATTACCGAGCTGGAAGAGAACTTGAACAAGATCCGATGGGACATTGTAGACAGGCAGACAACTGTCAGAAGTCCAAAGAGGGCACGATGATCCTCCAGTCTGGAAATGTGCTCATACACTGGAAAGCGACCACCGGTCCCAAGGTGTCGGGTTTAACGTTCACAGGTCTCTCATAGACATCGAGGAGAGGATTCAAAATTGTGTTGTGTAAGGTAGCGTACCTTATACTCAGATTAACCAAACAGTATTCGTTGAAGGTCATAAAGGTCATCAACGCACGCCGAAGACGCGATAGATATACGAGGACATATCAAAGGCTATCCACTCGTGTAAAATTCACCTCACGATTGATAGGAGACTTCATTTCGAAACTAGGCAAAAGGATAGACTATGAGGTGAAAATGGGGCAGTATGGATTTCGGCAGCAGAACCACAGGGGCTAGATGCTTGCTCATTTTCTGGAGAAATAAGACCTCTACATGATGAATTCCAAACAGCCGCAAAGGAAATGGATCAGCCCATATGGTTCTCTAAAAAACGAGAAACTCCCATCTTGTTAGACAAACGACACATATTCAATGATGATCAGTGATCACCAGGATTAAAACTGGGAGTGATCACAGATTAGTCAGGGCACCTTGAACATCCATACGCGAACAACGGATACTTCCCCAATTATGCGAAAAGAACAGATGTGCGTGAAAGAACCTGGATATGGTTTTCATTGATGACCTAAAAAAGTCATACGATAGGGTTCCCCGTAAGGTTCTGTGGTGGGCTACGAATGAGAAAGGAGTGCCAGGGAAGTACGTATGGCTTTTCAGGAGATGTATGATAGAGCCAATACTCTAGTCCGGTCTGAAGCTGGAATTGCCGACAATTTCAATGTGGCTGTAGGTTTACACCAGGGGTTGGTTTTCAGCCCCAATTTGTTTCTCCTGGTTATGGATGCCTTAATATTGGACATTCAGGAGGAAGCACCCAGGCGTATGCTGTTCGCAGACCACCTTGTTTTTGTCGAGGATTAAGGTCTTGAGTAGGCTGATAAAAAAAGCAAGAAAAACCGAAAGGTCTGACGTGACTTCCAGTTTTCCCATATAGCCCTAGATAGCGTATCCCTACCAGTCTGGCCCCATTTCCGGTACCTTGGGTCATTGATTTAAATGGTCATGTGATGAGGAGGAATGAATGTCATATACGTAAAAGAACGTTGAGCATGAAGGTGGATGGATGGAGAGCGGTTGTAGGCCTAAGAAGAGATTGATGGATTGTGTGAACGAGGACATGAGAAAGGAGTTAATGCTGAGACGACGAATGACAGAGGGGAGTGGAAGAGGAAACCATGTGCCGACCCCACATGATGTGGTAGGAAAGAGAGAACTCTTGAGCTTTTTATCAACACGGAACCTCAAGAGCTTTCAGCTTGTATAACAAAATTGCTTCCAATATCTAGAGGAGTACAAATTAGCGGGTGCTAAGACATTACAACAAAAGTTACAGGTTTGTTGAAACTATATACGAGGTCGGGTCGTCCTACTTTAAGGCCCGTCATGGTCAATTAAACTCGTAAACTTTTAACCCTCTTGAAGAATTATAGACATCTATTATCCATTTCGTTTTTAGCTACGTGTAAATTTCATTACATCCCGAACAAACCGGTTGCATAAAAGGATATAGTACTATAGACCACATCCTACGCTATGCCAGCTTATACAGATATAATCGACCTCTGTTCTGGCATTTGTGAACTATGAAAAAGCTTTCGAATCGGTTGAAACTTCGGTGGTGCTGTAGTCCCTTCAGCGTTGCCTAATTGACTATCGGTATATTGAAGTGCTGAACTATGTCTGTCTACCTGGGAACAAACATTCCAGTTAAGTATATAGAGGCAGCCACTGAAATAATCCAACACAGTACCAGTGGTCCGTCAAACCAGGGGAAGAAACGGCATACGGCGGGTTACTTTAGAGGGTGAGGGCCCCACACTACACTGTGCGTTGCCCCGAACGACGGGGAGTGACATAATTTTGTATAGCAGTGGATATCAAAGGCTGCTGGATGATATTAGTGTAGTTTATACAGGGTTGTTGGTAACTAACGCAAACAATTGGTACATCAAGACTAACAATTTCTGTTCTATGACTTTTGATAAAACGTAATACACAAAGAAAAAATAATAATTTAGTTTTAGTAGGGATGTCTATCAATCGTGAGTTCTATGTATGGTACTAGTCAGCTGAGTGCTGCGCAATCGCCCGGCCGAGTGGATGTGATGCCTACCTACCTATTGCCACAAAATTTGTGCTATCGCGTATATAGGATGTTAGGTATGATACGGGCACGAAGTCGTAGTGTAGGTTCCACCAGCGCGCGGCTCTTAAACATTTGAAACGAATACATATGTTTGAAAATAAATAACAAACAAACATTTGTAATGTAGGCGTTGTACGGGTGCTCTGCGGGGTGGGTACTATCTCTGCCTATACCCCGCAGTCTCTATGGTTGATTATACTGTAAGGTGCCTTACGTCACAACCTAGTTCCTAAATAACCTACGTATGTAACGTGGAATGTAATGTGCGTGTTCTCCTGACTGTAGTGAGCGTGGGGATCCTAATTGCACTGTGAGCTACTGCACCTGGCCCAACGCGAATAAAGAAAAGCAATAAGTCCCAAAAACAACTAATTTATTCAATAAAATATTAACTAAATTCCCCAAATCTAACACATAAGTTTACGGGCTGGCCGGTGCGCAGTAACCGGCCGAGTGTCTCACATTCTTCTCGCTCGCACGCTAAACTGCTGACTTGACTAACCTCATTCGTACTTACATGGTCCCTACACTACTATATTTGAAAAAGCGGAATCAGTTCATTTACCATGATTGAAATATTCACAAACCTTTTTGAAAATTATCACCTCGAAAACTCAATATCACGTATAAAGATTTCAAAAATAATCACCGGCACAACTTACACATAGTTCACAAACTTCAGTACCTGGGGGTTCATTTTTATTTTGTTGTATGTAAGCTTCAGACACATTGTCACCACACCTAGCATAAATTCACACCATATTGGTGTACTCAACATTAGGTAACCCTTAAATAAAATTAAATATGAATGAGAAATAATAACTGCGATGATGGTTGCACTAAGATATATTTTTAATATTCTATATTTTTACAATATGACAATCAACAACTGTAACTTAGGTAACCAGGAGGATTATCCAACCTTCTTACATTCACTCCTCTTTATGAGCTCATACCAAGAGCTTTACTTAGTTTTTCTAGCCTCGCCCCAAATAGAGGCTTTGTAAACAAGTCAGCTAATTGTGCTTCACTGAGATTTGTTTAACCTGAAGCAAGCCAGCTGACACACACTCTGACATAAAGATTTCTTCGATGTATGTGGTTAGTACGGCTGTGTTGCTCATATGGAGGGTTGTATGCCAGTTTCATGGCCGATTCATTGTCAACATATAGAACCGGAGGTTTATCAATCTTCGTTATTTCCTCCAGTATTTTCTCCAACTATGTAATCTCTCGCTCAGTTTCTGAAGCGGCTACTATTTCTGCCTCTGTAGACGATAAAGCAACAGTTTTCTGTTTTTGACTTTGCCAGCTTATCGGTCCAAAATATAAACACAGAGTGCCACACAGAGAGAGTGAAACACAGAGTTGCTGATGACATATCAATAATAATTTCATCAAAACATAATGACATTCCTAAATATACTGACATTCATACAAATAATAACAATACTGATATGAAAATGTATTTAAATAATGACATTAATTCACATAATTTTAAAATTAATAAAGCAATTGATTGCATCGTAAGTTGGCTTGACGATAATAACCTAAATGTAAATGTAATAAAAACTAAATACATTCAATTTAGCACATATGGTCGGAAAAGGAAAATCCTCGATATTGTGTATAAAGGCGTTAAAATAGAGGAAGTAGATTATAACACATTTCTAGGTATAGCGTTAGATAAATATATTAATTGGAAATGTCATATTGAAAAGATATGTAACAAAGTAAACCGATTTGTCTACGTTTTAGCTAGGCTCAAGAGAATAACCTCGAAAAAAACTGTTCTTAGCGCCTACCATGGCTATGTCAGATCAATATTAAGCTATGGTATTATCCTATGGGGTAATAGTACATATAAAAACCATGCGTTTTTTGCACAAAAGAAATGTATCAGAGCTATTTGCGGTGTCGCACCCTGGATATCTTGCAAACCCTTATTTATAAAGTTACGCCTACTTACATTTCCGTGTTTATACATATTCGAATGCGCTAAATTTGTTAAATTAAATAATAGTTTATTTACACACGCTAAAGATATATATCCAAGAAATACACGTAATCCAAACCGAATTGTCCTAGCCACTATCCCAAGGATCACATTATACAAAAAGAGTAGCACAGTAATGTGTGGTTATATTTATAATAGCTTGTCGGAGGATATAAAGGCCTTACCGTATAACAGATTTGTAAAAGCTTTAAAATACTGGTTGCTGGATAAGGCGTTTTATAGCTTAAGAGAATTTTTTGATGACACCAAATGTAGTAATAGATATGTGTGAATCATAAAATAGATATATAATAAGAAATATAATAGATATAGAGGAAACTAGTTTTGTTTTTATATGAAACTGCTATGATATGAGTACAATCTAGATTTCATAGCAAAAAAAAATGGGTACAAGCAAGCAAAATACTGGACATATGTTACATGTGTATTAAATTACTTTATTTGACTGTCTCTTAAATTTTTTCCGGTGTTATAAAATATAGAGAAACACTTTGTTATTATTAGTTCATTATTACTAAAAATAAATACTTAATCTACTTAATCTATAACAACTTGTATTAAATTTAAAAACTCGCTAAATATATTTAATATAGTTATTTATTATAATTAGATAAAATCATTAAGACACCACAATTTGCTGCGCTCGTAGAGGGCTACTAAGCTGGAACTAACAAGAAATTTAAAATTTAAGACCTAATTTGTACCTTAGTTTGGCAAATAAAGATTTGATTTGATTTGAATCTGCATCACTATAGCACATCAATTTGTTTATATTACTGCTATTACTAAATACTAGTCCTTTATTCATAGTACCTTTTAAATATCTTAATATTCGTTTTATTGCTACAATGTCTGATTTAGATGGGTTATCTAATTTTCTTGAGGCAGAACTTAAAAGCAAAAAGCTAAAGAAAAAAAAAAGAAGCAAAAAGCAGTAAGCTAAAGAACCCACAATTTGCCTATATGGAAACTTTTCATCTCCACTTGCTTCCTCTTTTTGAATAATTTCTTTAATCACCGGTGTTTTAACGGACTTGCAATCAGTCATTCTGTATTTTTCTAACAGTTTCTTAGTATAAGCGGACTGATTGACCGTTATATCACCACTGGTAGAACCTCTTAATTTCCAAACCTAGGAAATATGATGCAGGCTTTATTACTATTTTAAAACGTTTTGTAGTTCATTTAGAAAGCTCTTTCCTTCTCTCTCTTTTGTTGAGGCAATTAACCCATCATCAACGTAAAGTGCAACAATTACTTTAGATTCATCATGCTCTCCTATATATAAGCAGGGATCTGATGTACTCTGAGTGAAGTTAGTACTTACAAGGAATTTGTGTATGCTCGTGTTCCAACATCGAGGAGCCTGCTTAAGACCATAGAGACTTCTTTTAAGTCGGCACACTCTATTTGTTCCGTCATTATAGCCTTCAGGTTGTTTCATGTATATTTCTTCTTCAACATGCCCGTTTAGGAAGGCTGTCGATACGTCAAACTGACAAAGGATTAAATTCTCCTTCACTGCTGCAGGTAATAAAGCACGGACAGTAGTAAGGCGTACTACAGGACTAAAAGTTTTATCATAGTCTAATCCTGGTTTTTGTGAGAAACCTTTTACCACCAGTCTTGCTTTGTATCTCTCGATACTTCCATCTGGATTTGTCTTCACTTTATAAACCCATTTACAAGGTAAAAGTTTTCTGTTTCTCGGTAGTGAAACAAGGTCCCACGTCTGGTTTTCATTCAGTGAATTGTTTTCACTTAACATGGCGTCTAGCCATTTGTCTTTTTCATTACTTTCTAGAGCTTCACGATACGTTGTTGGTTCTGCATATTCTGTATTTATTTCTTCATTAATTTCATTATTATTTGTATCTGGGATTGAACTTTGGTCATCATTATTTTCTTCATAATCTTGAACTGACTCATAATCACTTTCAGCAGCTTTTTCAAATATTGTCACTTCAGCGTAACGTTTTTCTTGAGCATTTTCTTTTGAAGATCCTGTATTCATTTGTGATCCTGTATTATCTATAGTTGACGGTGTTTCATTATAAAAGAGTATGTTTGTGAATTTAAGATCCTTAGCGATAGTGATTTTATGTTTTGTTGGTACCCAAATTCTGTATGCTTTAGATGTCTGAGTATCCGACAAACATCCCAGGTATAGCTTTCGATTGAAATTTGTTTAGTTTCTTATCCTTTAAAAGAATAAATACTTTCGTCCCAAATTGACGTAAATGGAAGACACAGGGTTTCCTTTGAACCCATTGTTCGAATGATGTGGTGACATTGCCAAAATGTGCAGAAATAATTTTATTTATGCTTCGGTTGGAAAGGTAGTTGGCAGTTTGTATAGCTTCACCCCATAGATTTTGTGGAGCTTTCGATTCCAGCATCATGCTTCTTGCCTTTTCTAGTAGCGTTCGGTTTTTGCGTTCTGCTACACCATTTTGATGAGGTGTATATGGCGCTGTCAAACGTCTAGTAATACCATTACTTTTTAAATAACAATTAAATTTTTAGATATTTTTAGCATTTGACATGCTTAGCACTATACATTAAACACAAAGTGAAAAATGTGAAATCGAAAATAACAGTCAGGAGCAGGATTTGAACCTGCATCTTCTGGATACCGTCCAGATGCTTTACCAATTCAGCCATCCTGACAATTGCTCCCAAAGACGTTAAGTATGATGTGTTATCGAAATTAGCAGTCAGGAACAATTGTCAGGATGGCTGAATTGGTAAAGCATCTGGACGGTATCCAGAAGATGCAGGTTCAAATCCTGCTCCTGACTGTTATTTTCGATTTCACATTTTTCACTTTGTGTTTAACAATTAAATTCTTTATTGCAGTATTCCAGACCATTATCCGATTGAAGACAAATTATTTTATCTCCCGTAAAATTGTCCATTTCAGCCTTATATTCTTTAAATTTCTCAAATACTTCATTTTTATTTTTAATACAGTATACGCGGCTATATCTAGTGAAATCATCAATAAAAGTAACAAAATATTTATTGCCATAGTGGGTTTGTACCTTCATTGGACCACAGACATCGTGTGCTATTTCTAGTCGCTTTGTTGTACGTGGTAAAGTATATGGTTTGCTAGGCAATTTTTTAATTTTTGCCTGTATACATGCTTCACAATCACCAAGATCTTCATTTGGCTTGAAATCTAAACCAATTAGAACATTATTTTTCAAAGCAAGTTTCATGTCAACTTCATTCATGTATCCTAAATATTTATGAATATTTTTAAATTTTGTTTTCTTCTATCAAATTATATTTTTCTTTATGGAATTTATACGATGCAGGATTTATGTAATATAAGCCATCTTTAGCTTTTGGTGCATTGAGTATAATTCCTCCAACAGGATGTTTAACTATAGCCTTTTTACTATATTACTGTACATCCCGATTCTGTAGCTTTTCCGACAGATAATTAAGTTTGAGCATATAAAGAGTGTCACATAAAGTAATCTCTCCGGTTTTACCTTTATTATTGTCATTTACCGAGAAAATTACTCGTCCTTTACCTTTAATTTCAGCCGTTGCTTCTTTGGAAGCTAATTTAAGAGATTGTGAATCTGAATTTATTATTTTCTCAAAATAACCTTTGTTATTAGACATATGCGATGTACAACCACTATAAAGAATCCATTTATTTTCTTCATTGTAGGGATTTTTATCTTTAGTAAATAAGCAGGCGGCATACGAACTTTTTGGTTCTTGCTTTATGTTGTAGGTATATCTTTGTTATTTTTGAACTTTAGATTTCTACAGCTTTTGATATTATGCCCCTTTTTCTTGCAAAATTTACAAACTTTGACAAAATAAGACTCTTCTTCTTGTTCTCCTTTATCATATATACTAGTATTATAAAATTCTCGCTGAAGATTCTTCTAAAATTTTTATCTTTTGATCTTCTGGTTTTGGTAATGCATCTCGCGACTCTATCGCAACCCGAAAATTATCATACTCACATGGTAGGCTGTAGAGCATCATTACAGAAAGTAGATCATCGTGAATATGAATATCCATGTCTAACAACTTGTCTACTGTATCCATAAATTTATTTAGCATGTCTAACAACTTGTCTACTGTATCTATAAATTTATTTAGGTGATCTCTAACGTTGTCATCTTGCATTTTAGACAGTATTAACTGCTTTAGAAGGGTAGCCTTTCTAGCAGGTCCCTTGCTAGCATAAATTTCATTTAGTTTTGTCCAAATATCGTATGCTGTATGACAATTTTTAATCTGCTTAAGTTCTGAAGGAGCGATTAAAAGTACTAACTCGGATTGGGCAATAAGATCGTTTTCTTTAGTTCGTTCGTCTGCTTTTAACTGATCCAATTGTTTTTCAATGTAGATCCAAAATTTATTTTTGATGAGAATGGCCTTGGCTTGAATGCGCCATGTGTCGTAATTTTCTTTATTTAATAACTCAATTCTATGAGTACTTGCAGCCATCATTGATTTTTATAGCAATTATTAGTTATTTATCCAAAATTCGCTTTGCTACCATCTTAAATAAAATTAAATATGAATGAGAAATAATAACTGCGATGATGGTTGCATTAAGATATATTTTTAATATTCTATATTTTTACAATATGACAATCAACAACGGTAACTTAGGTAACCAGGAGGATTATCCAACCTTCTTACAGTATCTTATATTGATATGTCATTGTGAATTGATCATGTCACAGGCATAGTGTGTAGCTACCACATCAAACAAACGCTGCGTGCGTAACAGCCTAGTTTATGTGGAGTCAATATAAATTTGACATAATTTTTTTTGTATTTGAAAAAAGAACATTGAGTTAGAAAAAGTTGTAAAACAAAAATTGACAAGTTTCGATGAACCAAAGCCGCTCTTAAGAGGTTTTGCTTTAGTTACAAATAACCCTGTATATTAATTTTTGCATTGGCATAATTGTAGTATATATTATACACCATTTTTGTAAGTATAGTTTATATAGCAAATTTTTGAATTTGATAAGTGTAGTCGGTAAAAAAGTTAAAGCCTCTCTTCTATCTCAGCTTTAGGTTGATAGTTTCTGTAATACATGATTGTAGCAAACGGCAATGAGCCTCTAATGATATGCCATAATATTTTGTAATATATTTACTATAAGTACAATTTCGATCGGGCAGACGGAGGAAGTGAGCATGCTGTCGTACAACGAAGACTCGAACTCGTCGAACATGTACGAGGTGCTGCAAAGCGGCGCGGGCGGGGCGGGCGGCGCGGGCGGCGCGGAGGCGGCGCCGGGGCTGGCGTGCACGTAGCGCTACCGCCTGTGGCGCGCGCCCGCCCGCCCGCGCCGCCGCTAGCGCCCAGCGGACATGTGCCACTTTTATATTACGATGTGATTCTGTGACGCCGTGCCCGATTTCACCTCTAACTGCGGAGATCGCAGTCTTTAAACCCGCCTCCGTAACACGCGTGCGGCCGCTGTGACTGTGTGATCGTGATAGTGATGTGACCGCTGTGGCGCGGTAGTACCGAAACGAGTGCCCGGTGAGTAGCCGTCGAAACTTTATACTGTGGTATTCGCCTGCGCCGCGCTACAAGTAAGTTATCAGATATCATTAGCATTAGTATCCGACCGAGTGTGTGTGACCGCCATCTCACATCTGCCTATCCCCATTCCTCTCCATATCATGCTGCGATGTCTGAACGATGTTATACATATTAGCTGTAATCTGATACTTCAAATTTATTATGATTCTTTGAGATGTTATCTTATTGGTACTGCAGTCCAAAGGAAGAAAACCAAATATTCATTTGACTGGTATGCTCATCTAGCTTTTAGTAACAATACAAGCTCAAATGATACCACCAAATGTTCTCAGTAGTAGTTAATGTGTTAAACATTTAGGTACCAGATACTGATCAGCTATCTGATATCACACAAAATGCAATAAAATTTCCCTGATTATGATGTTTGTAAACATAATTTCCACCAGAACTAGTTACATTAACTATATAGGAACGAAATGATAAAGGAATTGCCCCATTTCTGGTCAATTCTTGGTACAGTATTTGACGTCTGAATAAAATCAAAGAAACACAAATATTTATACAGGGTTACTGGTAACTAACGCAAAACCTTTTAAAGGTACGTGAAGACGTGACAACTTTTGTTTTATGACTTGCCAATTACATTACATCCCAAGGAAAAAAAAACTAGACGTCGTGGGACGCCTAGCAGATGTGAAAACATCAGAATTATTTTGTAGAAATAAAATGATCACAACTTGACAAAGTACTCCTCAAGACGAATCAAAAGAGTATAAACTCTATATGGTTGCGTTGTTTCATTACAGAGTTCCTATGGCCACCTTATAGCTCCATCATCAGACTCTGAATACTATCTAAAGACAAAGTACTCGTCAAGACGAATCAAATGATCCCAAACTCGATGGGGTTGCGTCGTTTCATTACAGAGTTACTGTGGTCACCTTCCAGCTCTATCATCAGACCCTGGATATCATCTAGACACAAAGTACTCGCAAGACAAATCATACGAGCCTAAACTCGATGGGATTGCGCCGTTTCATTATAGAGTTCCTATGTCCACTTTCCAGCTCCATCATCAGATCAGCTCCATGTCATCATAGTATTGCATTGTCATGTGATATACACGTGTGTAAAATTTCAGCTCAATCGGAAACCGGAAAGTGTGTCAAATTTAACTTGCAAAATTTATACGGGACAAGTAAAATAAAAGCGTCGCCACGCTAATAGCAGATTTTACCCTCTCTCCGCATTAGATGTTTCACATCAAAAAGAGCTATGTCTGGCAAATAACTGTTTAATTCGATTCTGGCGTAAGTAGGTGCAGTCACCTGAGTGCTACGTAATCGCCCGGGAGAGTTACGTACTAAGCAGTGTTTAAGATTGCGGACCCTTACCTAGGCCTCCACATAAGAAAATAAATAAATATTCACGGACATTTCACACAACGTACTCTGGTCCTAAACTAAGCTTAACGCTTGTGCTATGGGTACCAGATTACGGATATAATACATATATTACTTTTTTTAATACATACATATAATAGAAAACACCCGGACGCAGTACAAATATCTGTATTTATCACACATATAATTATTGTTGTCCTGAGTGGGAATCGAACCCACGACCTCGTGCATGGAAGTCGGTTACAGTGCCGCATGGAAGTCGGTTACAGTGCCGACTACGCCACGAAGCCCGTCAAGTATTTGAAAGGTTCTAGGATGTGTACATGTTTCTACACTTGAGTTCACTATTCCTTCAAACTTATACAGGCTTAGGTCTGGCTTACTAATAAATGGAGAGCCGGTTTTTTCGTTCGGTTATACTGCGAAAACTACTGAACCGATCGGAATAATACTTACACCATAAGATGCAGCGTGTTTCGGTTTTAGTATATGATATGTTTGTGATTATTTATCCGGAACCTATATTTTTGATGGGAAACATCTAATGCGGAGCGAGGGTAAGACCGGCTGTTGGCGTGGCGAAGCTTATACCTAATAATAGGAATCCTATCCGAAATAGATTTTTCATTGACAATACTATGACGCGAGCGAAATAAAAAGTAAATAAAATATCTCGTCTAGGAGTCGACACCTCATGAATTGCTCCTTTAAGCACAAATTCGGTCAGAGCCAAGGATAAGTGCTCGGCCCAGTCCTCGCCGCCAACCCTTTCTCTGCTAGCCTAGCGCCGTGTGCGTAACTGCCTAAGTAGTTTTATGTGAGTTGTGGTGTTAAGATTAGAACAGCAAATTTGATAGATATTTTTTGTATGGAAAAAAGTCGTTGAATTAGAAGAAGTCCTGAAACAAAAGTTGTCAGTCTTGATGAACCAAAGTCGTCCTTAAAGAGGTTTTGCGTTAGTCACCTGGTAACCCTCTATATTTTTAAAATAACAATATTCACAAATGCTTACATTGCTTCAGTATACCTTCAGAAATAATATCTTTTATGTAGATTTGTATCTTCATAGATCATTCTCAATTCCATTGATGTATCGTCAATATACATTATTGAATAATAATAAATGTTTTTAGTTGTAGAATATTCAGACCAAGCTCAAGTTCTTTCAAATGATAATCCACAGCGGGTAACATGCCCAAAATGTTGGCAGCATTTTCCCGTTGGATTGCGAGGCTTACTCTTTGTCAGTGGTATAAGCCAGCATTTCGGTCACGAGTCCACAAGACGTCCAGCTAAATCTTTATATATTTCAATTTATTTATGGAAATTAATGAATAACTTTACAGTGTAAACCAATTCGTTATACATAATAGATATAAGTACAATAGAAAAAAAAAATCAAAAAGACATATAAACAGTAAATTATTTAAATTACCTTCTATCCATCACCTCACAATAACCCAAACATGCCCGACTTATATCAATCCATCTTGCAGCAAACAGTTCACACTCAGGTGCTGTAGCCGAGAGTGCATTTAACATAGTCAGTGCACGTATAAAAGGAGAGTTCGCATGTTATCCTGTACGGGCAGGAGGTATAGCTAACAATCTCTGTCTCAATGCGTCGGGTTCCCCAGCGGCTCGCTTCATCTACACCAAATGGCACAAAAAAAAACCTTTATCGAAGTTAGAATATTTGCGCCGTTTGAGTGTTACCCACGCAACAGCGTTACCGGCATTTTGAGCAGATTTTGGGAGATGTGACGATGCCTATGTACACAGGTAGCATTCCAGACTAATAGTCATCCAGGGAATAAGCATCATACCGTCAGGTCTTTTACCATCGTCCCTCAAGTTTCCCGGAAGCTCCCAAAGTTGCCGGGACGTTGGCAATACCAAAGTACCGACGGATGATGACATACAGATTGCGCGCTATTCGACCGGCACTTACGATGTATGATGCCCGTGGTAACCCAATACGTCTATTTTATCAGTGCACGCTGCACGCGCAGCGGTGTAGAACTCGTACGAAAAATGCGCAGGTAGACGGATCACCGATAGGTAGAGGCCATACCTCTACCTATCGGTGGTTATTATTTAGCAATGTATCTTTTATGGTAGAGACTGCAACCAAAGCCCTGCTAGTCTTACAAAGACAAGCACGCTCTGAGGCTGAATTAGACTTGAGGACTGGACATATATAAAAGATTATGTCTGTGAGGATTGGTTCTTGGGCAGGCCACCATTTTTGTAGGCTAGAAAGTCTAGGGCATTTCAATTCTCAGTGAAAAAAGAAATTTCAACATTGCCTAAACTAAGTGATAATATTAGGTTTACCAAAGTTTCTCAGTTATTAACTGAGAATAAAAATACCTTAGTGTATCCTTTACACTCGAAATTTCGTGAAAACCAAAACCATCCAACCAATTGGTAATGAACCCTGGTGTCGATTATGTGTCTTGCAGACGATTAGCAACAGCCGCAAATTGTGCAATAGCTGCTGTCAAATGTCAGTTTCGTATCATGTAATAGCAGACAACCAGCGATCGACAGTGCTACCTCTACTGAGCAACTGATAAACTAAAAATGCATTCGTTGCCATTGTAATTTAATGAATAGTTTAACAAGACGCTGATGGCTTACGTAATACGATTTTTTTTTGTCATTTTGCGACCTGTTGAGCGTCTACTGCACAGCTGTCGCGTGGCGGTTGCTGTCTGCTAATTTATTCGTAATCAGTCCGCCTGAGATCAATGGAAATGAATTAATGAATTGAATGCGTATCCTTTACAATATTATTCAACTGCTGTAAAAGATTAGGGTAATTTCAGAGTTAGCAGTATCCTAAAGTATACGTAAATTTTGGCAGAAACAAAGTGTCTCCAATTATAGTAAGAAGCCATGTGCCAGATAATTTTAAGTGGTATTTCTCTCAACAAAATACAAATAGGATTCGTCTAACCTAACCATAATAATTTCCATTGGCTCCGAATATTTTCAGCAACTGTAAAAATACCTGTCCAAAGTTTCATACATTTCTGAAACAAACCCTTTAAGAATTAACCAATAGAAAATGAATTAACTATAAGAATTTGTAACTAGTTCTAGTGTTAACATGCATATTTCACTGTGAAAAAAATTGCTGTGACATTGTCTGTATGAATGAACGTACAACACAATATGGTAATGTTTTAGGCGAGTACTTAATTCGTTCAGACATCGAATGTTGAAATGCATAACATCCATATACAAACCCATAGTACAAAATTTTTATTTTTTTTATTATATCATACGTGTTGTAACTCGATAACTGTAATATAAAAACTAAGAAATCAGAGTATGCTGAAACAAATAATTCACATGAAGATGGTCCATGACACGGATCTTATGACAATTCATTTTTAATATGTATTTGTGAATAAAAAAAACATGCAGGTAGTCAGCAAAAAAAGCCAATCTGATATACCTGGTGTGAACTGGGTGGGTGGTTTCATGATTAGGTATTAGATGATATTATAATCAAACTATTAGCGGTAGTTCACTAACTTAGCAATCCCAAGATTGTTTTGATTTGAATATTAGAGTTATGGTTTTTAAGTTCACCGAATTTCAAATTAAAACCATTCTTTATCTCAAAGTTGCTATATATACTTTTGCATTAATAGCTACTTGTATACATTATGTACATAGGGGTGGGTATATGTGATTATAAATAAACTTTAATTCTGTACACATGTTTATCATACAGAGACATGTAGGAGAAATTTTATTAATAAGTGCAACGAATATGTTTTGCCTACTACCAATATTAGAAACGATATCGAGTTACATACACGCATGTGTATAACTTATACCTTAGAGCGTCCCGCATCCGATTTGGTATCGCGCTACGAGCGCATCTACCCACATATGACGCTCGAGAGGTACTACATAAGTGCAGAAATATATTTGACTAAAATATAGTGTACAGGACAATTAAATGGTTAATCAGTGTTGTGTGATGAATATTGAATTAGTTGATAAACAAAATGATTCCACCTAGTTATAAGACTCAACATAGTTGTTTTAAGAAAGTTTCAGGTTTTATTTAACTTGTATATATTTAATGACTGTTATATATATAAACTATATATTATCTGCCGCCAATAGTGATTAATTGAAATGAAAAAAAAAGTAATAAATGTATATAGAAACATTGTTTTTTTATTTTTTACCATTATCCCAACTAAAGAAACCCATTAATCATTTCAATGGAATTATGTAGCGGTGCAATGTCTCCATTTTATGAAAATATGTATGGATGGAAAACATTTATTCATAGAATTCGAGGTACTAGGTTCCTTTTCGCAATCCATTAAACCACAACAGTGGACTAGAAACGTGAATAATTTAATATTAACGTTGTGAAGTTCTATTTTCTGTGTAATATATTTATCTCATAGGACATACAAATAAATTATATACTCTACATGAATTATACACACATAATTATATTTAACAATTTTTTGTATATAAACATACAGCCAAATTGAGGACCTCCTCTTTTCGAAGTCAGTTGAAAAGATGTAATTGAATGCTTACAAGGTGGTTATCGAGTTGATTATTACAAATCCATTGTCTTAAAATTGATATCTAAATTGGAACCTACATTATAAATCGTCCATTTCCATCATTTGTATTGGATTAAAGGTCTGAAAAATACAAAAAAAAGAAATCATGAAACAGAATACACTCATCCATCCATCCATCCCCTTTCAATGTCCACTGCTGGACATAGGCCTAAGAACGCCACAACGAGCGGTCCCGTCATGGGGGATAATGCCGTAATCGCCACGCTTGGCAGGCGGGTTGGCGATCGCAGTGGATGTTGTTAATACTCGAGGGAGTGCTGCTGCCCACTCCCTCCGTATTCCCTCAGTCGGCTCTTACGACTCCCGTGGGTAGAGAGGGGTGGGACAATTCTAAAGCCGGCCGCACACTGCCATACACTATAATATATAATCAAAGAGATTTACTAAAAGCCTCCCAGGCATTTTGTAGATTCCATTCTAACAGGACAAACGTATACATATAATTCACAAGTAATGCATCAATCAATATAGGCCTTGAAATAATAAGTGAAGTCTCCCAAATTGTGCGTTTTATTTACCAGGACTTAGTAGAGTGTTAATCAACCGGACTCAGTTAGGTCACACATCCTAAATAAACCAAAAATTAAAGTACAAATTATAACTTTTGAATAAGGAAAAAGAGTATTTTAGTACAGGCGGGAATCGAACCTGCGTTCCTTCCTATCCGGGGAAGTGCTCTAGTCCACTGAGCTACAGTACTATCTTTTAGACAAACCCAATCTCCTTATCACATTTGTCTTAACGACCAACGCCCTCTATCGGAACGCATTTACCCTGCAACGTAACTCGTGGCATGTCGTGTGAGATGATATGATCTTTACATGCCACAGGAATAAAACGGCAGTCATCTAACATTAAGAACTTTATATGCTGTTTATAATGTGCTAGGTTCTTTTTTTATTGCTTACGATGGCATAGGAACCACGATTCACCTGACTAAGCGGTAACTGTCGCTCATGGACCCCGTACCGATAGTATTATCAAACTGCTACTCACTATTTTATAAAGCACTGACATGCTTCATGGCCGGTCACACGGTACTGATACCAACCCGCTCGAGTCCAATAACAAGTAAATACTCTCGCTTGGTACCCAGGCCAACTGTCAATAATGCAATGGATGGTAATTGCTTACTTACTTAGTCACCACGTACGATACCTTTTTTTGTTAAGGCGGGAAAAATGTACCTAACCGCACACCCCGTCGTTCGGGGCAACGAATAGGGTAGTGTGACCCACTAAATAAACCTGCCGTGTGCCGTCTCTCCGCCTTTATTGGCGGGCACTTGAACTATGTTACATTACCATGTACGATACCTGCGGGAAAGAATGGAGTGGTAACAATTGTATTTTTAGTCTGTCACGACAAGGACCAAAAGTTTCACAGAGCTACATAGTTTTGAGAGATGGTTATCTTTTTAAATAGGATAAGAGGTGGTTACCTGATGTTCTTTCTTAGCAGCCTGCAGCTCTAGGATTTCATTCTGTATATCAACGCTCAGATCTTGAATGGGAACGGGCTCTGTTCGCCAAAACACGTTTTGATGTTTAGACACGCGGTTGCGACGCTTATGAGCTTTTAGATGCACCTACGATATTAGAAAATAGGTATTGTGTTACAAATATCTTTGTAACCCAGGGCCTCATCCATAAATTACGTCACTCGAATTTCATGACTGTTTAAACCCTCTCCGTCCTTGGGACAGCTAGTGTGATGTTTATGGAATAAAATAGGAAAGATGCGCGGTGTGTGTGGTAGCATTATGCAAAGGGCTCATGCGGTCGCCACGTGACGCGCGATCAAGTGTGAACTCACCAACAAAACAATTTAAACCTAACGTTTATACAAATATAGTTGGAAATATTTTTAAGTGATTTATTCCATCCATCCATCAGCCTTTCTTCGTTCACTGCGCACATAGGCCTCCCCAAGATAACGCCACAACGAACGATCCTGTGCAGCCTGCATCCAACGACTACGTGCAACTTTGACCAGGTCATCGGTCCAGCTGGTGGAAGGCCGTCCTACATACGTGGTCGCAACTCGAAAATCTTTCTTTTGCAAGGGCTGCCGGTTCGTCGAGCAATTAACATGCCTATTGCCACAAGTGTTTCAAAACGTTCAAATTTCGCGTATTATACTTAAATATTGTTAGATTTTGGAATGTGAGGTCCCCAAGCACCTCGTCGACGTCCTCCTCCCGTTTGATCCCCCTATGATAGCGACACGAACGAGTATGACTAGTGAGCGGGTCGCTCCTGACCTTCCTGACGTGCGTGTTGACCATGGAGCGCAGGTGGAACAGCGCGGGGCACAGCGGACAGCGCCGGGCGGGCGCGGTGTGTGCGCACAGCGCGTGCTGGTTGCGCCGGGGCAGCGACACGAACGAGTATGACTAGTGAGCGGGTCGCTCCTGACCTTCCTGACGTGCGTGTTGACCATGGAGCGCAGGTGGAACAGCGCGGGGCACAGCGGACAGCGCCGGGCGGGCGCGGTGTGTGCGCACAGCGCGTGCTGGTTGCGCCGGGGCAGCGACACGAACGAGTATGACTAGTGAGCGGGTCGCTCCTGACCTTCCTGACGTGCGTGTTGACCATGGAGCGCAGGTGGAACAGCGCGGGGCACAGCGGACAGCGCCGGGCGGGCGCGGTGTGTGCGCACAGCGCGTGCTGGTTGCGCCGGGGCAGCGACACGAACGAGTATGACTAGTGAGCGGGTCGCTCCTGACCTTCCTGACGTGCGTGTTGACCATGGAGCGCAGGTGGAACAGCGCGGGGCACAGCGGACAGCGCCGGGCGGGCGCGGTGTGTGCGCACAGCGCGTGCTGGTTGCGCCGGGGCAGCGACACGAACGAGTATGACTAGTGAGCGGGTCGCTCCTGACCTTCCTGACGTGCGTGTTGACCATGGAGCGCAGGTGGAACAGCGCGGGGCACAGCGGACAGCGCCGGGCGGGCGCGGTGTGTGCGCACAGCGCGTGCTGGTTGCGCCGGGGCAGCGACACGAACGAGTATGACTAGTGAGCGGGTCGCTCCTGACCTTCCTGACGTGCGTGTTGACCATGGAGCGCAGGTGGAACAGCGCGGGGCACAGCGGACAGCGCCGGGCGGGCGCGGTGTGTGCGCACAGCGCGTGCTGGTTGCGCCGGGGCAGCGACACGAACGAGTATGACTAGTGAGCGGGTCGCTCCTGACCTTCCTGACGTGCGTGTTGACCATGGAGCGCAGGTGGAACAGCGCGGGGCACAGCGGACAGCACCGGGCGGGCGCGGTGTGTGCGCACAGCGCGTGCTGGTTGCGCCGGGGCAGCGACACGAACGAGTATGACTAGTGAGCGGGTCGCTCCTGACCTTCCTGACGTGCGTGTTGACCATGGAGCGCAGGTGGAACAGCGCGGGGCACAGCGGACAGCGCCGGGCGGGCGCGGTGTGTGCGCACAGCGCGTGCTGGTTGCGCCGGGGCAGCGACACGAACGAGTATGACTAGTGAGCGGGTCGCTCCTGACCTTCCTGACGTGCGTGTTGACCATGGAGCGCAGGTGGAACAGCGCGGGGCACAGCGGACAGCGCCGGGCGGGCGCGGTGTGTGCGCACAGCGCGTGCTGGTTGCGCCGGGGCAGCGACACGAACGAGTATGACTAGTGAGCGGGTCGCTCCTGACCTTCCTGACGTGCGTGTTGACCATGGAGCGCAGGTGGAACAGCGCGGGGCACAGCGGACAGCGCCGGGCGGGCGCGGTGTGTGCGCACAGCGCGTGCTGGTTGCGCCGGGGCAGCGACACGAACGAGTATGACTAGTGAGCGGGTCGCTCCTGACCTTCCTGACGTGCGTGTTGACCATGGAGCGCAGGTGGAACAGCGCGGGGCACAGCGGACAGCGCCGGGCGGGCGCGGTGTGTGCGCACAGCGCGTGCTGGTTGCGCCGGGGCAGCGACACGAACGAGTATGACTAGTGAGCGGGTCGCTCCTGACCTTCCTGACGTGCGTGTTGACCATGGAGCGCAGGTGGAACAGCGCGGGGCACAGCGGACAGCGCCGGGCGGGCGCGGTGTGTGCGCACAGCGCGTGCTGGTTGCGCCGGGGCAGCGACACGAACGAGTATGACTAGTGAGCGGGTCGCTCCTGACCTTCCTGACGTGCGTGTTGACCATGGAGCGCAGGTGGAACAGCGCGGGGCACAGCGGACAGCGCCGGGCGGGCGCGGTGTGTGCGCACAGCGCGTGCTGGTTGCGCCGGGGCAGCGACACGAACGAGTATGACTAGTGAGCGGGTCGCTCCTGACCTTCCTGACGTGCGTGTTGACCATGGAGCGCAGGTGGAACAGCGCGGGGCACAGCGGACAGCGCCGGGCGGGCGCGGTGTGTGCGCACAGCGCGTGCTGGTTGCGCCGGGGCAGCGACACGAACGAGTATGACTAGTGAGCGGGTCGCTCCTGACCTTCCTGACGTGCGTGTTGACCATGGAGCGCAGGTGGAACAGCGCGGGGCACAGCGGACAGCGCCGGGCGGGCGCGGTGTGTGCGCACAGCGCGTGCTGGTTGCGCCGGGGCAGCGACACGAACGAGTATGACTAGTGAGCGGGTCGCTCCTGACCTTCCTGACGTGCGTGTTGACCATGGAGCGCAGGTGGAACAGCGCGGGGCACAGCGGACAGCGCCGGGCGGGCGCGGTGTGTGCGCACAGCGCGTGCTGGTTGCGCCGGGGCAGCGACACGAACGAGTATGACTAGTGAGCGGGTCGCTCCTGACCTTCCTGACGTGCGTGTTGACCATGGAGCGCAGGTGGAACAGCGCGGGGCACAGCGGACAGCGCCGGGCGGGCGCGGTGTGTGCACACAGCGCGTGCTGGTTGCGCCGGGGCAGCGACACGAACGAGTATGACTAGTGAGCGGGTCGCTCCTGACCTTCCTGACGTGCGTGTTGACCATGGAGCGCAGGTGGAACAGCGCGGGGCACAGCGGACAGCGCCGGGCGGGCGCGGTGTGTGCGCACAGCGCGTGCTGGTTGCGCCGGGGCAGCGACACGAACGAGTATGACTAGTGAGCGGGTCGCTCCTGACCTTCCTGACGTGCGTGTTGACCATGGAGCGCAGGTGGAACAGCGCGGGGCACAGCGGACAGCGCCGGGCGGGCGCGGTGTGTGCGCACAGCGCGTGCTGGTTGCGCCGGGGCAGCGACACGAACGAGTATGACTAGTGAGCGGGTCGCTCCTGACCTTCCTGACGTGCGTGTTGACCATGGAGCGCAGGTGGAACAGCGCGGGGCACAGCGGACAGCGCCGGGCGGGCGCGGTGTGTGCGCACAGCGCGTGCTGGTTGCGCCGGGGCAGCGACACGAACGAGTATGACTAGTGAGCGGGTCGCTCCTGACCTTCCTGACGTGCGTGTTGACCATGGAGCGCAGGTGGAACAGCGCGGGGCACAGCGGACAGCGCCGGGCGGGCGCGGTGTGTGCGCACAGCGCGTGCTGGTTGCGCCGGGGCAGCGACACGAACGAGTATGACTAGTGAGCGGGTCGCTCCTGACCTTCCTGACGTGCGTGTTGACCATGGAGCGCAGGTGGAACAGCGCGGGGCACAGCGGACAGCGCCGGGCGGGCGCGGTGTGTGCGCACAGCGCGTGCTGGTTGCGCCGGGGCAGCGACACGAACGAGTATGACTAGTGAGCGGGTCGCTCCTGACCTTCCTGACGTGCGTGTTGACCATGGAGCGCAGGTGGAACAGCGCGGGGCACAGCGGACAGCGCCGGGCGGGCGCGGTGTGTGCGCACAGCGCGTGCTGGTTGCGCCGGGGCAGCGACACGAACGAGTATGACTAGTGAGCGGGTCGCTCCTGACCTTCCTGACGTGCGTGTTGACCATGGAGCGCAGGTGGAACAGCGCGGGGCACAGCGGACAGCGCCGGGCGGGCGCGGTGTGTGCGCACAGCGCGTGCTGGTTGCGCCGGGGCAGCGACACGAACGAGTATGACTAGTGAGCGGGTCGCTCCTGACCTTCCTGACGTGCGTGTTGACCATGGAGCGCAGGTGGAACAGCGCGGGGCACAGCGGACAGCGCCGGGCGGGCGCGGTGTGTGCGCACAGCGCGTGCTGGTTGCGCCGGGGCAGCGACACGAACGAGTATGACTAGTGAGCGGGTCGCTCCTGACCTTCCTGACGTGCGTGTTGACCATGGAGCGCAGGTGGAACAGCGCGGGGCACAGCGGACAGCGCCGGGCGGGCGCGGTGTGTGCGCACAGCGCGTGCTGGTTGCGCCGGGGCAGCGACACGAACGAGTATGACTAGTGAGCGGGTCGCTCCTGACCTTCCTGACGTGCGTGTTGACCATGGAGCGCAGGTGGAACAGCGCGGGGCACAGCGGACAGCGCCGGGCGGGCGCGGTGTGTGCGCACAGCGCGTGCTGGTTGCGCCGGGGCAGCGACACGAACGAGTATGACTAGTGAGCGGGTCGCTCCTGACCTTCCTGACGTGCGTGTTGACCATGGAGCGCAGGTGGAACAGCGCGGGGCACAGCGGACAGCGCCGGGCGGGCGCGGTGTGTGCGCACAGCGCGTGCTGGTTGCGCCGGGGCAGCGACACGAACGAGTATGACTAGTGAGCGGGTCGCTCCTGACCTTCCTGACGTGCGTGTTGACCATGGAGCGCAGGTGGAACAGCGCGGGGCACAGCGGACAGCGCCGGGCGGGCGCGGTGTGTGCGCACAGCGCGTGCTGGTTGCGCCGGGGCAGCGACACGAACGAGTATGACTAGTGAGCGGGTCGCTCCTGACCTTCCTGACGTGCGTGTTGACCATGGAGCGCAGGTGGAACAGCGCGGGGCACAGCGGACAGCGCCGGGCGGGCGCGGTGTGTGCGCACAGCGCGTGCTGGTTGCGCCGGGGCAGCGACACGAACGAGTATGACTAGTGAGCGGGTCGCTCCTGACCTTCCTGACGTGCGTGTTGACCATGGAGCGCAGGTGGAACAGCGCGGGGCACAGCGGACAGCGCCGGGCGGGCGCGGTGTGTGCGCACAGCGCGTGCTGGTTGCGCCGGGGCAGCGACACGAACGAGTATGACTAGTGAGCGGGTCGCTCCTGACCTTCCTGACGTGCGTGTTGACCATGGAGCGCAGGTGGAACAGCGCGGGGCACAGCGGACAGCGCCGGGCGGGCGCGGTGTGTGCGCACAGCGCGTGCTGGTTGCGCCGGGGCAGCGACACGAACGAGTATGACTAGTGAGCGGGTCGCTCCTGACCTTCCTGACGTGCGTGTTGACCATGGAGCGCAGGTGGAACAGCGCGGGGCACAGCGGACAGCGCCGGGCGGGCGCGGTGTGTGCGCACAGCGCGTGCTGGTTGCGCCGGGGCAGCGACACGAACGAGTATGACTAGTGAGCGGGTCGCTCCTGACCTTCCTGACGTGCGTGTTGACCATGGAGCGCAGGTGGAACAGCGCGGGGCACAGCGGACAGCGCCGGGCGGGCGCGGTGTGTGCGCACAGCGCGTGCTGGTTGCGCCGGGGCAGCGACACGAACGAGTATGACTAGTGAGCGGGTCGCTCCTGACCTTCCTGACGTGCGTGTTGACCATGGAGCGCAGGTGGAACAGCGCGGGGCACAGCGGACAGCGCCGGGCGGGCGCGGTGTGTGCGCACAGCGCGTGCTGGTTGCGCCGGGGCAGCGACACGAACGAGTATGACTAGTGAGCGGGTCGCTCCTGACCTTCCTGACGTGCGTGTTGACCATGGAGCGCAGGTGGAACAGCGCGGGGCACAGCGGACAGCGCCGGGCGGGCGCGGTGTGTGCGCACAGCGCGTGCTGGTTGCGCCGGGGCAGCGACACGAACGAGTATGACTAGTGAGCGGGTCGCTCCTGACCTTCCTGACGTGCGTGTTGACCATGGAGCGCAGGTGGAACAGCGCGGGGCACAGCGGACAGCGCCGGGCGGGCGCGGTGTGTGCGCACAGCGCGTGCTGGTTGCGCCGGGGCAGCGACACGAACGAGTATGACTAGTGAGCGGGTCGCTCCTGACCTTCCTGACGTGCGTGTTGACCATGGAGCGCAGGTGGAACAGCGCGGGGCACAGCGGACAGCGCCGGGCGGGCGCGGTGTGTGCGCACAGCGCGTGCTGGTTGCGCCGGGGCAGCGACACGAACGAGTATGACTAGTGAGCGGGTCGCTCCTGACCTTCCTGACGTGCGTGTTGACCATGGAGCGCAGGTGGAACAGCGCGGGGCACAGCGGACAGCGCCGGGCGGGCGCGGTGTGTGCGCACAGCGCGTGCTGGTTGCGCCGGGGCAGCGACACGAACGAGTATGACTAGTGAGCGGGTCGCTCCTGACCTTCCTGACGTGCGTGTTGACCATGGAGCGCAGGTGGAACAGCGCGGGGCACAGCGGACAGCGCCGGGCGGGCGCGGTGTGTGCGCACAGCGCGTGCTGGTTGCGCCGGGGCAGCGACACGAACGAGTATGACTAGTGAGCGGGTCGCTCCTGACCTTCCTGACGTGCGTGTTGACCATGGAGCGCAGGTGGAACAGCGCGGGGCACAGCGGACAGCGCCGGGCGGGCGCGGTGTGTGCGCACAGCGCGTGCTGGTTGCGCCGGGGCAGCGACACGAACGAGTATGACTAGTGAGCGGGTCGCTCCTGACCTTCCTGACGTGCGTGTTGACCATGGAGCGCAGGTGGAACAGCGCGGGGCACAGCGGACAGCGCCGGGCGGGCGCGGTGTGTGCGCACAGCGCGTGCTGGTTGCGCCGGGGCAGCGACACGAACGAGTATGACTAGTGAGCGGGTCGCTCCTGACCTTCCTGACGTGCGTGTTGACCATGGAGCGCAGGTGGAACAGCGCGGGGCACAGCGGACAGCGCCGGGCGGGCGCGGTGTGTGCGCACAGCGCGTGCTGGTTGCGCCGGGGCAGCGACACGAACGAGTATGACTAGTGAGCGGGTCGCTCCTGACCTTCCTGACGTGCGTGTTGACCATGGAGCGCAGGTGGAACAGCGCGGGGCACAGCGGACAGCGCCGGGCGGGCGCGGTGTGTGCGCACAGCGCGTGCTGGTTGCGCCGGGGCAGCGACACGAACGAGTATGACTAGTGAGCGGGTCGCTCCTGACCTTCCTGACGTGCGTGTTGACCATGGAGCGCAGGTGGAACAGCGCGGGGCACAGCGGACAGCGCCGGGCGGGCGCGGTGTGTGCGCACAGCGCGTGCTGGTTGCGCCGGGGCAGCGACACGAACGAGTATGACTAGTGAGCGGGTCGCTCCTGACCTTCCTGACGTGCGTGTTGACCATGGAGCGCAGGTGGAACAGCGCGGGGCACAGCGGACAGCGCCGGGCGGGCGCGGTGTGTGCGCACAGCGCGTGCTGGTTGCGCCGGGGCAGCGACACGAACGAGTATGACTAGTGAGCGGGTCGCTCCTGACCTTCCTGACGTGCGTGTTGACCATGGAGCGCAGGTGGAACAGCGCGGGGCACAGCGGACAGCGCCGGGCGGGCGCGGTGTGTGCGCACAGCGCGTGCTGGTTGCGCCGGGGCAGCGACACGAACGAGTATGACTAGTGAGCGGGTCGCTCCTGACCTTCCTGACGTGCGTGTTGACCATGGAGCGCAGGTGGAACAGCGCGGGGCACAGCGGACAGCGCCGGGCGGGCGCGGTGTGTGCGCACAGCGCGTGCTGGTTGCGCCGGGGCAGCGACACGAACGAGTATGACTAGTGAGCGGGTCGCTCCTGACCTTCCTGACGTGCGTGTTGACCATGGAGCGCAGGTGGAACAGCGCGGGGCACAGCGGACAGCGCCGGGCGGGCGCGGTGTGTGCGCACAGCGCGTGCTGGTTGCGCCGGTTCAGTGACACGAAGGCGCGCCCGCACACCTGCGAGTACAAGTGTGCGTTTTTTAACGGTTTCAGTAACTGCTTACGAGGCTGATAATCGTGTAAGTAGTTTCGTGGACAAAAATGTATCGATTATTTTCACACAACAACCGGCGCACGCGTAAGCGTTTCGTTCAACAGAGATTAACCCTATAGGTAAGGTGCGTTGGGGTAATACCGGATGGATTTTCTAAAAAATGTATGATCGTATCGTGATCACTGTGATTAGTTGAGAGATCACCGTGATTGGCCAACGGATTATTGTGACATCACGCGTCGGTTTCTCAAACAATCACAGTGATCTCGATACGGTCGACATGTGAAATATGACATTCTGCCTAACCCCCCAGGACTCCTTTTTTATAAATACAATAATGATTTGACTGCCAAGGGGTAAGTTTGGAAAATTATTTAAAACTACTTCTATTGCTAAGAGCACAAGGTGCGAGACAATAATTTATCCGCTCTTTCCTGTTCTTTAAGATGACATCAACAAAACCCATCTAATACTACAAACAGACACAGATGATTCCTTTTTTTTTTGGTTTGGGCTATCCAATCTTTTTAAAGATCGGTTTATCCTTAGGATAAATAGGGAGGACATCGCGAGACATGGGTTGAGTTTTGTGACTGTGTATTTTTATTTTGAGTGACACACTACATGTTACTAAAAATAAAGCAAGCGCTATGTTAAAGTGTTATATAAATATTAGAACGGTTGGGAGAGAGATGAAAGGAAGAGGTGACTGTAACAAAATAGTGTTTATTTAGAAATCTCGAGTCTCCAAATAGTGAAACGAATGTGTAAGGCAGTAAAAAATATGATTTATGAATATAAGCAATTGTAACACAACAGTTTTATCCTACTTAAACAGAAATGTCCATGAAAACGGCCTAGAAAAATAAAGAACAAAACATAGTTATCAAAAATAAAATCACCATTTAAACTTTTTAGGAACATTTTACCATTAACACAAAGTATGAACTTCGGTGACGCCTGTGTCATCTGTCGGAATTATTTTGCATACATTATACCGACCAGGTAAGCTTAATTTTATAATTAAGATTCATATCAAATAATGACCCAGCTATATATTATGAATTTTATATATTTTTTAGAATTTGACATACCACATAATAGCCATATAAATTAACACAAAGTCCCAGCCCTGAATTTTCATCGGAAAACAGATGCATTAATAAAAGTATTAGCGAGACCCTCAAATGGTAATTAATTAACAGCATTTGAATTAGGCAGATTATAGTAATTTGGGTACAGAATATTGATTTGAACTTCTTTATACAGTGCATTTGTTACAGTAAGATATCACAGCAACGTCTCATTTTTAAACTCGCGAGGTAGATTATATACTAACGATGTTTACAATAATACTGCGAAAAAATCATGTGTAGTTAAACTTTGACAATGACTACCAAATTCAAACGGATGGAAACTAGATATTTTTTCCGATCTTCTCCCTAGAAGGGAAACACCGGATTTTAGCCTACAGAGACAATAGACATTTCCGGATTAGTTCTATCGTATTACAATGGTTAAAACTTAGTATTTAAGCAAAACTATGACCGAATGAGCTATATTTTTGCTAAAATAATACTTTCTGATGTTTTCGCGAATGTTACACATTTTGAAATAAAACTACGTTTACGGAATCTATCGCGTTTACTTGATTTTACTCCTATCCCGACGTTTCGAATACTTTACAGCATTCATGATCACGGGTGGACTTAGATGATAGACATCCAAGCTTGATATGTTATTTCAACGGTTTCATCTACCCACAGTATATGATTTTACAAAATTTTTGGTTTATTTATTTTAACCCACCTAATATTCGTTTCGAAACACAGTGAAAATATCTACTTCAAATGTTTATGCTTACAATGTATGAGACTTTAAATTAGTATATTAAAATTAGTATAATACTCCTCTTTAAATTGTAAAATATTTGTTTTTATTTAGTGCATACATAATATATATACCTATAAACTGTTACATATTCGTAATCATAAAATAACATAACACATGTAATATTTTTGTAATCATAACATAATAAAAACGCCTAACTAACCAACGCTCTACTGTATACAAACATAACTAGTTATAAAAATAAGCGGTTTTGAAACTAGACTAGTTACTCATTATACACTAAAATACGTATAACAGATTACGCTCAAAGACGTTACGAGTTACGACACGTCTACCTGCGAGTTGACAATTTTTCATATAATTAATTCTAGTAAATTCCGATGTTTATCAGTGATGGGATTCCTAGTAAGTAATCTTCGCTTCTGAGAGCATGCAGACCCCCAATATCTTAGTATCGAGTTGATTTATTTTATCAAACAGCGCGTCTGAACTCATTGTTGGCGACTTGTTACGCATACTCTTTCTCACTTGTTAATACCGCGTAAGTACATATTACTGTCCTTTTCCCTCTAAATTCTAATCGGACACATTCGCACTTATTACGCCGTTCAGGTTCCAAAATAAAGGATAGCGAATATAAATGATTCCTGTTTAAAATCTTTTATATAACCATTGATGATATTAAGAAAATTGTTATAGTTTTGTGCTGTAAATTAATTAGTTATAATTATGTAGTTCAGTAGTATAGTTGCAGTTCTGGTAAATGCTGCTACTGCGGCTTGAAAGAGCGCAGAGGGCAGTACTTAAGGTCATAATGAACAAACCAATCCATTTCCCTACACACCAATTATACACACTTTGTAAAGTACCTACGGTTAGGTATACCTATATTCTAAATACAATTCTGCGCAAACATGCAGAACTTGTATTTGACCCTAATATTGATAGACAAAAGCGCAGAGCAGATAGAGTTTGCCAAATAGAATCAGCTAATATTGTAATAGTAAGACGTCAATACTATTTTATAAGCCCTATTCTATACAACAGAGCTGATAAAAAGCTTCAAATTTATTCTCTTACTTCTCGTAAATGTCGGTCAGTCTTGCATAAATGGCTCAGTTCCTTAAACTATGTAGAAATGGATTTTTTTTTCAAAACAATCTCGGGCACCCCCTTTCAGACCTTCCACACCCGCCACGCATACACACACACACACACACACACACACCACACACAACATATTTCATTACTTATTATCTTACTAGTATTTAAATAATAAATTTCACATTTAGGTTTAAGATTTTTTCATTTAATTTGGTTAGCGTTAAGAGCTACGACACAGTTTTTTTTCTTAACTAATGTAGTTGTTAATGTACACAAAGTTTGTAATCTTTTTATTGTGTTTCCAATAAAGTTATCTTATATTATCTAGTTAAGTACAATATAAATAGATAGCGTGGTTTTTGCATGATGGAAGCATCAATGGTCATAGATAGCTGCTGTTACGATGTTACGTTAATGCTGACATACCAAAAGGCTCGATATCCTTCCAGCAGGCTGTTCATCCTGCACATGCTCTCCACAGAGAATAAGCATTGTTACGCAGATGACAGCCCAAGTAATACGCGATTCGCATTTCTAAGCAGGCGGGCTATATGCATAGACTTATAGACCTTGCCACCTTGAAAAGCATGGTATTCCAGTTGTTGATGATGCCAACATCGCAAGCGGATTTTAGGAACTTTTGCAAGCTTTGTCAACTGATTCACGATAGGCTTTGATAAGGTTAACTCGGTTCCATCGGCAAAGTTTTACCACTGAACCACTCATAACTCAATTTTCAAATCTTTTTAATAATTCATGGTAGGGTTTATTAATTCATATGATAATAAATATATCAGATGTGGAAATTGGGAGTCCCTGAGCACCGTATGTAGCTTAAGATAAGCTGTAGATTCCAAACCTGCTCATATGAGCAACATATGTTCGATTCTTAAAAAATAATTTGCTTCTGAATGTAACCATTTCTATTCTTTAAATGTTTGGTTCTTTGGGTGTATATGTTTATGTAACTTACTTCACACTTATAAGGCCTTTCATTGGTGTGCAGTCGTTGATGCCACATTAGTGCTCGCTCATCCACAAAATACCGTCCACAGGTAGGACACATGCATTTTTGTTTATTGTTAGGCTCTTTTGGTACTGAAGCTGCTTGCTTTATTGGAACACCCTTGTTGGCTCTGCAAAACGTCATGAAATAAATCTTCATTTCTATACTACGTGGGTGGAAAACAAGCATACGCCCCACCTGATGGTAAGCGGTTACCGTAGACTAGTAACACCCATCTAGGTATCACACAGAAATGGATAGCTTGAGAGGAAGGATAACAAGAAAAGGATAGGGAGGGGGTTTGAGCCTCCGGCGCTCTCACTCACCATACGAAGCACAACGGCAGAAGTGCCGTTGTTACACGCTGATATTATGTGAGAGAGTGGTACTTCCCGATCGAGGCAGCCCATTCATGCTGGCAGCTAGGTAAGCAAGACTCAACCACTAGAAAACATCAACATTAATTAAGATTCAAATTTAATTGTCTACATCGTAAATAAAACTGTTTCATAGGAAATAAACTATAAATCATAATTATTTCATGATTGCGGATAATTTTAGAAAATGTACAAATACCTTTTTTGTTAAGGTGGGAAAAAATATACCTAACCGCACACCCCGTCTTTCGGGCTAAAGAAAGGGTAGTGTGGGGCCCTCAATTAGCCGTGTGGGGCCGGCTTTAGAATTTTCCCACCCCTCTCCACCCATGGGAGTCGTAAAAACCGACTGACCGAATACCGGAGGAGTGGGCAACAGCACTCTTTCGAGTATTAACAACATCCATTGCGATCGCCAACCCGCTTGCAGAGCGTGGCGATTACGGCACTATCCCTCATTCGTGGGGAGGCCTACGTCCATAAGTGGACTTTAAAAGGCTGATGGATGGATGGATGGGTGTGGGGCCCTCACCCACTAAAATAAACCCGCCGTGTGCCGTCTCTCCGCTTGTATGGGCGCGCCATTGGAACCATGTTACATTACTTCAGTGGTCCGCGGGCGGCTTACAACTTGAAGTATCATCTACTGAGCGACGCGTCCGCACACGGAGCGTCACACCTTCGCGGAGGCCTTGCGACGGGACGGGCAGTTCCCGGCCCATCCACCGACAGCCTCAGCTAGGGCGGCAGCAGGCGAAAGTACTCAAGACTGCGCCACCCCAGTCGCTTGCGGCGGTTCGGGTCAGCGGAAGGATCAGCCTCCCTGGTCTCCGCCACCACTTCCTTCTGCAAGATGACCTCCTCGCAAAAGGCAGCGACCGCGGCCCAATCCCTGTCGCTGCCAAGCATCGCTCTGACGACGCTCGGCAGCGACAGGCCCCTCCTATTGCCGCGACGAGTTCACGGCGCTGCTCGGCCCAAGCCGGGCACGACTCGAGCGTGTACCGCGCCGTGTCCTCTTCGCAGCCGCAATGGTGACCGCCCGGAGTCCTTGCGACTATGTGTGATATCTGCCGAAGCAACTGTGCCCCGACAGCACCTACATCCAGTCCGGTAAGGACACCGTGCCGTCACCCCGCCCACTTTTCCAGCACTGGCTAGAGCGCCCCTACGCTCCAAAGACCGGCCAAAGGCGCCTCCAGCCGCGTCCTCCAACAGGCCATGGCAGCTCGGCGGGCACCTTACCACCTGGCCACCTAGCTGGGTACGGAGCGACCGCCCCTCACCCGCTCTTGCGACGCCCGCCAATACAACCTCGGCGAGCACCTCCACCTCCAAGAACCCCAACGTGGGGTTCCAGCCAACGCGCAGGCCGCCTCAATCGACACCGTGTGGTATTCACACATGACCCTGGATGCGACGACTTTGTGATCTCCACAGAAGCGCCCTGTTCAGTGCGTTCAGGGGCTCCGCCCACACAAGTGCGCCGTACAGCGCCATCGACCGAACCACCCCCGCGTAAAGCCGTCGCCAGGCATTGTTGGGTCCGCTTATATTCGGCATGAGCCGTGCAAATGTACAAATACCTGGCCAGGGCTTCTTACATTTCTGAAAAGCTTTTATTAATTAATTACCTGAGCACCTTAAATGCTTAAAAATTTAAACTACCTATTCTAATTATAACATACGCAAACCATGCATAATAAACATTGTGACGTTTACTAGTTTAATGATAATTTTATTAATTTTAAACTGAAAACACAATCTCACTTTTTCTCAGCACCCTCCAGATGAACTTCATGTTTCTTGATATGCATCTCAAAACTGAGCTCACCTTTATACAATCGCCCACAGTAATAACATGTATATTTCTTATAATGTTTACTGTCATAGTGGTCACGAAGACTGTTCTCGTCTTCCGTTATAACGCCGCAGATCTCGCAAATGTGGGCGCCTTCAGCCTGTGGACATCATGAACTGTTCTAGAAATATTAATGAGCGACTTTTGGAGTTCAGAGTTGGGCAATTCAGAATTATATTTATTATTTTGATGTGGAAATTTGTTAAAGTGGAAAAAGATATATCTGTTATAGAGTCAAACCTGCATCTCTCCCATTTCTGGTGTTAACACTGTATAACCTGCTCAGCCATGACAGCAATGGCTTAGCGACTGCTTAGATAACTTTAAAACTATTTATCTTAAAATTATAAAACAAATATATTTGAGGTAAGCCATTTCATTTGGTATAACACACCTTTTTTTTCTTATTTACCCCCAAAATTATAAGCCCCCATGCTTAAAATTTATTTATATATATTAGTCCGTGTTTGGGTCTCTGAAAATGCAGCTCAATCAGTCCAGTAGTTTCAGAGTAAATTGGCTGAGACAGAAGGGCAGACAGACAGACAATTATATAATTTTCATTTTTTTTCTTTTTATGTACTAAGATCTAAATGTTCTATAATAAACTGTTAGAAGTCTGGCATTAAACTGAAATGTTAGAAACAAATATATAGTAAGTTCACATACTGATTTCTATTTTTTTTTCATTTTCTCTCTGCCTACCCCGCTAGGAAAATGGCGTGATGATAAGTTAGTTACATACTGATTTCAAAAACAGCAGAACTAAAGTTATTAAACATACCTGACTAATGTTCTTCATTTTCTCATGCCATTTGAGATGGTTGATGATTGTAGCTCTTTTTTTGAACACTGTATGACATATATCACACTGGTGTATGTTGGTATGTGCCCTCATGTGGTTGTGGTACTCATGCTCATCTTCGGTAATAGCTTTACAAATCTAACATATTATAAAAAAAGATAAAAATATATATAATGTGACTGGTAATATTATTTTATTTGACACTGTAGACCAGGGGTCGGCAACATGCGGGCCCGCGAGCTACCCTCTTGCGGCCCAGGATTTTATTTTTTAGCATTTTAATTTATATACCTACCTAAATAAATAATAATAATAAGTAATTATAACGCAAATAATTAGGGTACTTAATTGTAATGGGTAACCGTTTAATATGCCAATAAACCCTTGCTATACAAAAAGAGTATAATGTGAAACGCCATTACTGAGCATAAAGTTAAATTTGCAATGTTTTATTATTTTTCGTCATTTCTCATAATAAAATTTCTAAATTTAAAATAATATGACAAATGCGGCCCGCTTTCCCCCTGTGCCCCTGGCGGCCAAAAGGTTGCAGATCCATGTTGTAGACAACAACTTCCCTTAATTTGGGAACAGCTGTACTGTCTAACATTAAAAAGTGCTCACTTTAAAAAAGGCCACATAGCATTCTCGGGATGAAGCTTTTTTTTCTTAATTTTTCTGGTTATTAAGACTATTTTGGTGTATCTTCCATTTTAAATACTATTTGATTATTTTTATTACGACCTGTAAATTAGTTTATCAAAAACACAACAAAAGTTTGCCGAGGCTGCCTCAATAGGCTTTTGCTACTCTGCCTTGGTGGTCCAGTGGTAGTACTTCCAAGTGCAGGTCACGAGGTATCAGTGATTGGGTTCTTCCATCAAGAAATCCTCCATAACTACTCGGAATTAGTAAATCAGCTGTGTTTCACCGTTATACCACAAAAACACATAAAGCTGTCAGCTCTGCACCTGATCTCTCTCCAGTAATCCATGTAATAATGCTGGATTGCAGCGATTTAAAGGTTTACTAATATAAACTACACATTATACTAACCTTGCAAATAAAGAGATCAATATCATGTTCTAATTTCATATGCTCTTTCAATTTAGCAGCAAATCTATATTTAACGGGGCATCTACTGCAGAGCTTGTGTGTCATTGGTTGCCTTTTTTTCCTTTGCTTTGGTTCTTGAATTGTAGGTAACATGGTCTTTGACAGTTTCTTTTTATAAATAGTTTTCTCTGTGTTGTCAAGCAAGATAAGATTACCATCTGATTTTGCTTTATAAAATAAAGACTCCCCATTTTCCTGTACAACAACTACTATATTATCATCTTCAGAATCCACATTATTTATTGAAGTTTTGGATTTTATGGTATCTTCTTCATGCATACCAATTCCTTGTAAGTTAAAATCAATAATCTGTTGTACACCAGCAAGGAGTGGTAAAGATATGTAACATATTGTGTTGCCAGTTAGTCCTTCATGCAAATCAAGATTATCTAAATTGTGCGAGAGCTCATTGCAGTAATAGTTAATAATTTCATTGGTACGATTTGATAGTAAGTAAAATTTGTAGGCCATAAATGCTAATCTGTAACATTCTACGCAGACATTATAATGGTCTTCCTCCGAAAACTGAAAAATTTTAAATAACAGTTATTAATATATTTGTTCTGAATATTGTTTAAACTTCAAATAGCATTATTGCAGTGTTTTCAAAAGGATTAGCTGTAGTATAGGATACATAGTAATACATCTGAAATAATTTCACGACCCCCGAAAACCAAATCTATTATCAAAGAATAAGCAGTAAAACCAACCTTTATTCGAGCGATAGTTTCCAGCACATCTGCGACACATAATTCACTATCTGCTTTACAAATTTTGGTGAAGATATTTTCAAATCTATCATTAAGTGGTTCTAAGCAAATAATGCATAAATTTTCTCCAAGAGTTCCATTACTTATATGTTTTATCACCAGTTTCAAGTCCAAGAGTTTTGCCATATTCTTGACCTAGACACACATCAGCACAGCATCTGGTAAAAAACAGTCGATAAAATAGATCTTTATAATACATTTCCGTAGTGAATATAATAATCTCACTATTGGAAAACATCAAATCTGAAATTACCACCAATTTTTAGAACTATATATTGATGCGTTCTGTTTGTATAAAGTAAAACACGAAAAGATCCGTTCAATTTTACACTTTAGTCACAGACTACAACAGAACATTTGTACTCTACGCAGACTACTAAGAGATAGGAGTGTTCGTTATATTAAATAACTAATAAAATCACTTGCTATTTATAAATAATCTATTACCCCCTTATTTATTACACCAGGCAAGCGTTTCTTTTGCTGAGCGATTATTTTTATTACATAAGCGCTACCACCGCAACCGCTATGCCACGACGTCAACGACACACTACACCAGTGTTTTTCAATCCTTTTCATGACACGGCCCCCTTTAGTATGAACCAATATTTCGCCACCGATACCCGTTGCTTTTTTTTCATGTATTTTATTTTGTGACAAATATTCAATCCAACATATTAATTCATTTTCATAATTTAGGGTTCGGATAAATACATAATTAAGTACGACATAAAACACATTTTTTTTTTACATCGAATGCGTCACCATTAGATCACGCAATTTACGCACATACGTACGACCACGGCCGATGCCGGTCGCCCCACCGCCGCCGCGCCGCGAGTGTGGCAAGCTACAAGCATGCGAGTTGAGTGAGAAATTTCTAAAAAGACCAACAAAACGGGAGTGATGAAACTAAAATAAAGAAAAAACCTCAAAAAATAAAAGAAACTACTTTTGTGTTCTTGCTACTTGACGAATCTGTGGATATTGCAGATTGTGCGCAGTTTGTTGCTTTTGTGCGTTTTGAATCCAATTAATAATTAATGGAAGAAATACTATTTTGTAGAGCCCTTCCCACGAATACTACAGGCCAGTGCTTGCATAACATGTTCTTAAAGCTATGCAAAATATGAATATCCATTGGTAAAAAAAATATATTGCTATTTGTAGTGATGGAGCAAAAGCCATATTGGTGCGAACAGTGGATTTATTGCTAGACTGAAAGAACAGATGCCAAACGCTTATTCGAGGCATTGCTTTCTCCATCGCCAAGCTCTTGCGGCCTAAACATTGCCACGGGAATACAGTCAAGTTCTAAATATAATTATAAAATTGAAAATTCTATTAAAGGAAAAGCGTTGCAGTCACGACTGTTTCGAAAAATTTGTGAAGATATGGGAGCACTCCACCAAAATTTACTTTGTCATACAGAGCTTAGGTGGTTGTCAAGAGGCAAAGTACTAGCCGGAGTTTTGGAACTTCGCGCTGAGCTTTTAATGTATTTGCAGCAGGCCAAGTTGGAATACCCCAAATTCATTTGTGACCCGGAATTCCTTTTAAAATAAGCTTTTCTTTCTGACTTATTCAAGCATTTAAATAAATTGAATAAATTTCTTTAAGAGCGGGATGAAAATGTCATCACTACTAAAGAAAAAATCCATGACTTTACAAACAAAATTGACTTGTGGTCATCGTCTCTAAGTCAAAACCACTTCCATTCATTTTCTTCAACACAGACTTTTATTGAAGAAGTCGGATGTGAGATAAACATCAAGAAATTTATACCTGGTATGAAAATGGTGTTAGAAAAGTTGAAAGAAGAACTGTGTCATTACTTCTCAATTCAAGAGATATCGAAGAATACTGGGCAAAAGTGGAACTTAAAATAATTTTCGGTTAGATAATATCTTTAAAAGTGTACTTAAATTTAATCAAAAATGTTATTGGGTCAGCAGTTATGGCGTAAATGCATAACACACATTTTAGTGTATAAAGTGTATTAGTAAGGATTGACCCAATTCTGAAGTCCACTCAGACGAAGCCGCGGGCAGAATCTTAATACATATCTCTTAGATCACAATTTCAATTCACTTAGTAGACAGTAATCTATTGTTAAGATTGTTAACTGCTCAACGCGCGTACATAGCTATATTAAATAACCTAACCACAAATAGTACACGATGTGCTATACACGATAATCAAAAGATATCGTTAATATATTAAAGCGTAAAACATATTAGACGTTTTAAAAATAGCACATCGTTATTTAACGTTTTTAATAAGTAAGTCCACAGCGATACGGATTTACAACACTAAATACCTAACGTAATCTACATAACTTACTATTTTGCCACTGTGCTAGACTGTACCTAGCCACTTTTATTTAGAATTTACTGGTTGAATAAACCAAGTGCTGTGTTCAATTCTGCACCAAAGTACCTACCTACGCAATGACAAAGTTCGAATGTTAATTCTATAAAAAGTTTGCGACGTAGAATGTGTATATAAATACTTTAGTATTTGTAAGTTAATTACTTTCACTACATATTACATACCTACTGCATTTTGTTTTGTAACTATCTAAATACTATGTATTATAGATAGATAGATAGATATACTCTTTATTGTACATAATGATCACAAATTATTAAATACAGTTTTTGAACATATGTTAGTGTACAAATGGCGGCCTTATCACAGGTAGCGATTTCATCCAGGCAACCATTGGATGGAAAGTGAGAGGATGATTGTAAAAAGTGGGTAGTCAATTATGTACAATTTTATTTATATATAATATTGCCAATTTAACTCATGAATACATTAACATGAATACAAAAATACAACACATATATACCTACATATAATATTGATATATATATATATATAAATAACAATCCAATTATACGTCAAAACATTATTACACTCATGGACGTATAAAGTAACGGACAGCGCCTCGCTAAGACAAAATTGAAGATACGTAATGGCGGCGGCTATCTATGTGTGAATGAATTTAGGGTTGCCATGTTAGCCAAATTTACCCTTTTTATTATACATATTAAAAAAAATCAGGTTGGCAGATAAATTTATTGGAAATGTATATGAAATATACCTTACTATTTGAAAAGGTTAATAGTGCAAAAAACACTATTTTACTGTATTTATTTAAAACTTAAAATAAATCATCGGCAGATAATGGGTAATAAAGGATAACATAATTATGTGGATAAAACGGGATTAACTTGCATGTTTGTCGGGACTACAGTGGCCAAGGTGTCTTTACTCCTTTGACAATTAATGTGTTTCCGAGGAATCCGATGCAGTTGTAATCGGTAGAGTTATTGTTCTAGCGCAGTTGGGGTTCACATAATTCTAGGAAACTATTGCTCTTTTTTGAGGTGAGCGGAATACACAAAGCTTATTGTTTTAAACAGTTTTATGTTATCTATATGGGCCGCTACAGTTTCTAATTGTAAGCAGATATATTATTATTAAAATAGAATATTTTGAAGAGTGGCTAGAGGTAATTTTGATGATTTCGTTTTGGTATTAGATAACGCTTTTTACCACTCCCATGAGGTAGAATAAAACTGCCACTACAGGGTGGCGTAAGGCCCAGTTCAAAAGTGGCTAAACTCAAAGAATGTAAACAATTAATAAATGAATACACTGATTAAAGCAGAATTACTGTAAATCATTACAAAAGAAAAGACTTATTTTCAAAAAATATAGTTGATGATTTCACTGTTGAGTATGGTGTCAACATCTCAAAAGACTTCCTTAGCACTGTAAATCAAATCCCATATAACTAGTATGGACACAGGTAAAGGGGCGTGTCGCAACAAATAACAAATATTTTAAAATGGCTGAAATTAAAGAATTATTTACTGAGGGCTAAAGTTGTTGACACTGCAATGGTAGTTGAGATATGTCGAGTATGTTATTGTACTTAAAGTAACGAAATAAAATGATGCTACTCGTTCACCTTATTGATAATGTAACAGAAAGATTCTTAGTAAATGTAGATTCTGAAAGTAATATTTCAGAAATAAATTGAGATTAAGAAAGTTCGGCTTTTATTTTTTCCATTTTGACTAAAATGACAATAAGCAGACAAATAGGTGGGCATCTATTACCTAATTTTAAGTCGCTTTCGTTACATGCGATTTTCTTATGAATATAAATAACACTCGCAAATGCAATTTTACTACGTTACTAGCCTTTCCTCGCAGCTCCGCCGCAGCCAAAAGTTAGTTTTTGGGTTATATCTCAGGTTCCCGATAAAGTAGCGTATAAAATGTATACCAGTTGTTAAGTGTAATCAAGAGCTATCAAATAAAAAGTTGCATCAAAATCCGTTCAGCAGTTTTTGCGTGATGCGAACAAACAAACAGATAAACAGACAAAAAATTAAAAAAAATCGTTTTGTGTTTAGATACGCTTATATAGTCCATTACAGTAATTTTTTCTAAAATATCTTATATGTACAGACACAGCTATGTTACAGCTTTATAATAGTATAGAAAACATATTAAAATAGGTATGATTACTTTAATTTAGATTTTGTAAATGCTACAATAATAAATTCATGCTACTTATACTACTGATCAACGCAAATTCAAATTAATAAACCATCAGAAAATTTATTATAATAAAAAAAATATATTAATTATGTGTTTTCGATAACTCAGACTACAACAACACTATTAATGGATACATGGCAATCAAATATCATTTTAGTCCACAAAATAAAAAATCAAAGTATAGCAATTTAACCTAAACAAATAGTACCTCATAAATAAAAACTATAAAATTCCCATATTTCGGGTAATTTCCACTAGCGAATATGAGCAATACTGGCATTGTGATGAATTATTTTGTTCTGGTGAATTAATATAAATTTTAACGTATAAAATCGGGAACTAGGTGATTAAATTATTCATTTACCTATGAAATGTGACTCCTTAATTTTTTTCTTTCTGTCACTACGGTTTTTCACCATTTCACCACACAAGATATGCTGTATTTTGATATTTTTTTGCAGCGTAGACGTACCGACTGTAATAACGTTCACTCGCGCAATGGCTGACTAAGGTGTGAATGTGTGCGTGTCGGCATGTACGTACAGCGAACTGGCCGACTCTGAGTGACACAATCTTTTGTTAGCAAGGCTCAGTCCGTTCTTTTTATTAAGTCCATGATTACACTAATATTTTCGTCGCATAACATTCCTGCGAACTCGAAGACATCATCAAGCCAGGATAAAAAAGTTAATCGTAAAGCAGCAAAATGACCGGTGACTTGTTATTTTCAATAACACTGTTCACGTTTATATATATTACTATTAGTCGGTAATTTAATAAGTTTCAAACTTTCAACATCATTATAAAAAATCTTGTTTTGGTGTTGTTTGACGTTTTATTGACATTTAGTCTGTCATTTTTTTTTACGGCTGCGGATACAAGTCTTTATGCCTAAATCTATCATTTAGAAATTTAATGTCGCCATTTAAAAAAAAAATGTCTATAATTTATATTTTTTTTTTTTGTGAAGCAACCGGCGAGTGCATAGAGGTTTGGTAGATTTGAGTTATATATATATATATATATATTTATATTCATTAGTGGAGATAATTCTATTCATCTACACGATCAGTTAACATCTTCTTTTTCTAGCTTTGCTAAATTTTTCAATACTGTCCACATTAATGCCCAAAGTATTCACGCTCACTATTCTGATCTGTTGTCTACTTTCGATGCTGATGTGGTTCACGCTGTTCTGATTTCTGAAACTTTTCTGAAGCCTGTAATGCCCTCAACACAATACTCTCTACCTGGTTATAAACTTATACGTAACGACAGAACAGGCAAGGGCTATGGAGGGGTTGCTATTTATCTCCGCGGTGATACCACATACACGATAGTAGACCAATCTCCTAGTGAATACCATAGATTCGCTGAACATCTTTTCATTGAAATTGAATTCTGTCACTCGAAACTACTCCTTGGAGTATATTATTCCTATTCTTGTCAAATTGATTACTTTTCATATTTCAAAGCTAAATTAGAACAATTATCCCCCATATACAATCATGTTATAATCCTCAGCGATTTTAGCACTTGTCTACTCAAGGGTGACGCACGAAGTCGTAGACTATTGATTATTATCACTTGTCTCTTCTATCAATATGCATATTCTTCCCTTGGACGCTACTCATAGGGCTCCTCACTGCTCTCCTTCTCTCTTAGATCTCATTCTTGTTTCTGACCCTAGCAAAGGAGCGACACATGGACAGCTGTCTGCGTCATTCTCCTACCATGACCTCATTTTTCTATCTTACAAAGTTCATCCTCCAAAGCACAAGAATAAATTTCTCTATCTTCGTTGTTTTAAGAACATTGATCTGGAGCGTTTGAGGAGGGATGCGAGTAATATCGAGTGGTCTTGTATCTATAACTGTGATGATTTAGATGATAAAGTATCTGCTTTTACCACGAAATTATTACAATTGTGTGATATTCATGCACCTCTTAAAAAGGTGAAGGTAAAACATCTGCCTGCACCATGGTTATCGAGTGGTATAAAATCCGTAATGGCAAAACGGGATAAAGCGAAACGCAGGATTAAAAAGTCACCTACGGAAGATAACTGGTTACTCTACAAAAAACTACGAAACCGCTGCAGTCGCATGTGTAGAGATGCTAAAAGGCGCCACATTCACTCTTCTATTCAAAGTCTGAATACAGCACAAGTATGGCAATTTCTTAAATATTTAGGCATTGGTAAAGGGTTGGAAGAAAACACTAACGAGCTCGATCTCAATGCACTCAATGCTCACTTCTCCAAGCCGCCAATATCTATTGATAGTGTCTCAAAATCTTCTACACTGAATTACCTCTCGTCTCTTCCTTTGCCTTTAAATACTTCTTTCTCTTTCCACCCAGTTGCGGAATCAGGCATTGAGAAATCCATCCTGTCTCTTTCCACTAAAGCAGTTGGTGACGACGGCCTCCAATTGTAAATGCTTATTCCTATCTTAAACTTTATTATTCCTGTCATTACCCATCTTATAAACTTTTCCCTCTCCTCGGGCATTTTTCCTTCTTCTTGGAAAAGGGCTCACGTGATGCCTCTTCATTTTCCCAATTTCGTCCCATATCTATCCTCATATACTGTCAAAAGTTCTTAAAAGCGCTGTACACAGCCAACTCTCACTTTTCCTTCTGTCTAACAATCTGTTAAGTCCATTCCAGTCTGGGTTTCGTCCGGGTCATAGCACAGTCACTGCCTTGGTCAAAATAACCGATGATATCCGGCTGGCTATGGAAAACAGACTTGTTACAATCTTAATACTTCTGGACTTCAGCAGCGCTTTCAACTCTGTAGACTTCGACATTCTTCTTGGTATACTTTCTAGTCTTAATGTCTCTTCTTTGGCAATTGGGTGCTTTCATTCATATCTTCATGGTCGCTCTCAGTCTGTACGCTGTGATCAAAGCTTCTCGGATTGGTGCGATCTAGCTGCGGGTGTTCCTCAAGGTGGTGTCCTCTCTCCTCTTCTCTTCACTGTCTTTATAAACGCTATCACGTAAGTTATTTCCTCTCACTTCCATCTCTACGCAGAAGACTTGCAGCTGTATCGTCATTCTTCAATTGGTGATCTGCCTGATTCTATCATTGCCATCAACAATGATCTTGAAAACATTAGTAAGTAGGCTAAATCCTTCGGATTGCTGGTGAACCCTGCTAAGTCACAAGCTCTCATTGTTGGTGGGAGATACATGATTAACAATTTAGATTTTCAGGCTCTTCTCCTATCATTTACGACTCGGTATCTATCGTTCCTTCAAAAAGTGCTAAAAACTTAGGCGTTCTTTTTGATCAATGCTTATCCTGGGATAATCACATTGCAGAGGTTAGCAGAAGAAGCTGCTCGTTTCAGTCGCTCAAGCGCCTCCAGAAATTCCTGCCTTTTCAAACCAAAGTTATTCTTGCACAGTCTCTCTTTCTACCGCTGCTAGATTATGCTGACATCTGTTTCCTGGATGCTAAGGAGGAACATCTTAATAAACTCGAACGTCTGCAAAATGTAGGCACCCGCTTCATTTTCGGTCTTCGTAAATACGATCACGTCACTGAGTATCGCGTGAAATTAAAGTGGCTGCCTATTCGGCAGCGAAGAGATTCCCACATTCTCTCTTTCCTTTTTTCTATTCTGCACAATCCTCATTCTCCTTGCTACTTGCGTGACCGCTTTGAGTATCTTGTCCCTTGGGGTAAGCCATGCCGCACTTCTTCTTTTCTCTTATTACGCACTCCTAGTCACAATTCTAGTCGGTACGATGGCTCTTTTACTGTCCAAGCGATTCGGCTCTGGAATATTCTTCCTCAAAACATACGCGAAAGTACGTCTTTGTGCGTTTTCAAGACGAAATTAAAAGAACATTTTCTATCGCTTGTTAACAGTCAATAAAGTATTTATTTAGAATATAGATATTATATTTATTTACATCATTATACATGTATATACATGTATATATATATATATATATATATATATATATATATATATATATATATATATATATATATATATATATATATATATATATATATATGTATTTATATATATATATATATATATATATATATATGTATTTATATATATAATTATGTATATTATTTAAATTTATGTTTATTTATTTATTTGTATTTACCTATGTATTTTAGAATAAATCAAATATTTACTTTTCTTGTGTTGTACACTTCTTTACTCTTTGTGTGTTAGATAATACTCTACTACTTAAAGGGTTTGCTGGTAGAAAATTCAGTACTGAATTAAGCTCGCCTTTGTACATCATTTATATTTATTGTATCTATATACTTTACTCATGTGTGTGTACAATAAAGAATTAAAGAATATTTTACTAACTCATAGTGACCTTGATATTACTTAGCAAGTATCATTCAGTTTTATCTAGGTAATGCTCCTTGACCAGTTTCTTAAACTGTGGTAACGTTTGTGACTGCCTGACACTCACCGGTAAAGTGTTCCACAAACGAACAGCCTCAACAGAGAATGATTTTTGCATGAATTTTGTGAAATGAACCGGCGTTTTCAACGTGAGATTTTCTGATGATCTCAACAGCCTCGAATGTGTATTGTGTAGGAAATTGAAGCGTTCCTTGAGATAAGTAGGAGAACTAGGGATGAAAAGAATATTATATAATAGTGACAGAATATGAGAATTACGGCGAAGACGAATAGGTAACCACTTGATTATCGCGAAATTCTGAAACGTGGTCATATTTTCGTAGTCCAAATATGAACCTAATACAAATATTTTGAAGGCGCTCAAGCTTATTTAATTGTTCCTGGGTAAGATCGAGGTAGCTGGCGTCGCCATAGTCGAGAATGGGAAGGAGAAGAGATTTCGCAAGAGCTGTTTTAGTTTTGATTGGAAGAAAGTTGCGTAACCTCCTCAAGGACCCCATGGAAAAAAACAATTTGCGACTGACTTCTTTCAACTGGGAGTGCCAGGACAAATCGCTATCTATGTAAATACCCAGGTTTTTTACTGTGCTACTGAACGGTATAAGAACACCATCATAGCTAACTTGGGGTAAGTTAGACCAGCTAATTCTAACAATAGTCTTGGAGCTGCCGGAAATCATCATCTGCGTTTTCAGTGGATTCACCTGCAAACCATGGTCTTTGCTCCATCTACAAATTTGTTCAAGGTCTTTATTTATAATTGCAATGGCTTCTGATAGGCCCTCCAGTTTGGCTTTAGTATAGATTTGTAAATCATCTGCATATAGGTGATAGGACGATAGAAGTTGTTTAGAGACAGGATTTATATAAATTGCGAAGAGTAATGGAGACAGAACGCCACCCTGTGGTACTCCGGCAGACATATTATTGCACCAATCAGAATACACATTTTCTACTTTAATACGCTGCCGGTGACCGAACAGGTAACTACGAAACCAGTCAATCACAGTAGGAGATATGTTAAGAGACTCCATCACTCCAAGCAGGATGTCAAAGTCAACAGTTATAAACGCATTACTGAAATCTAGCAACGCTAAGATAGTCAGGTCACTGTTATCCATGCCGTGTCTGATATCGTCCGTAATATGAACCAGGGCTGTGGTAGTACTATGGCCAGGACGGAAACCTGATTGAAGAGGATTAAGGAGAAGGTTTTCGGTGAGGTAAGGACTAATTTGGCTATAAATAACACGCTCAAGGACTTTTGACAGAAATGGCAGGATAGAAATAGGACAATATTCAGCAAAGGAAGTAGGATTGGATTTTTTGGCCAGCGGTATAACTTGAGCTTCTTTCCAGGCCGCAGGGAAAACACCATAAGTTATTGAATAATTCAGGATATGGGATAGGATTGGAAGGATTTCATTCAAGATGGGAAGGATCATAATACGGCTGACACAGTCACTACCGACTGCATTGGAGCTAATAGACAATATGGTCCCTCTAACATCACTATCCGATAATTGACTAAAGACGAATTGTGGACAGTCAGGAGTTGGAAGAGAGGAAAGATATTTCAATGTATTTTCTGTTATTGTCCTATCAATGTTAGACGAACCTGGCAAGTGGAGATTCAATGAATCTAAATTGAGATTATTGGTTGATATTTAGATATTTTTATATATATTTTTAGTATTTGACATGCTTAGCACTATACATTAAACACAAAGTGAAAAATGTGAAATTGAAAATAACAGTCAGGAGCAGGATTTGAACCTGCATCTTCTGGATACCGTCCAGATGCTTTGCGTCATTATTAGGTAAAATTTTACTTGTAAAATTAAGTTTACCTGGTCGGTATAATGTATGAAAATACTTTCCGACAGATGGCGCAGGCGTCACCCAAAGACGTTAAGTATGATGTGTTATCGAAATTAGCAGTCAGGAGCATTTGTCAGGATGGCTGAATTGGTAAAGCATCTGGACGGTATCCAGAAGATGCAGGTGCAGTAGGGATAAATTAACTTATTAAATAAAAGTTGCGAATATCGTTACGGTTTATTGGTGTGTGGAAATTATTAAAGATGCTACCGCCAAAGCGGGAACCATGGGCATTAGTTATTTACCTATTACTACTTTTTGTTTTTGAGTGAGACAGCAGAGACAGTTCCGTTTTGACTTTCATGTGCGCGTGAGCGACAGATAATTATCCGTTCAATCATTTTGTTAATAATTCTTGTTGTTATATTGTTGTTACGTTTAGTTTCTTGTTAAGTTTTTTTTATTGTTGTTTTGCTTTAATAATGCCTAACGCGTATGTCTATAGTGCTCGTGAATATGGTAACATAATAATGTGCCTTGGAGAAGCTCGCGGGAATGCTGCGCGAGCATTACGTATTTACCAATAACAGCAGCATTTCAGCGAGTGTTGGAAAATCGGCCCATTACCTCGGTAGTGGAAGGAGGTGGAAGTCAAGTGGCTGTTCAGTCCAAGGAGCGCATTTTAGATCGCTGGAATCCTTACGAAGTCTAGCTAAATTGTTAAGAGGTTGGAACGGAATAAGTGTGTCATACTGGAGAGTTCACAAGGTACTAAAACGTAACTGAATACGCCCATACAAAGTGCCAGTACCCGGTGATCACGACTGCCGGCGAGTTTTCTGCCATTGGTTATTAGACCAGCAACGACGTGTGCCTGGTTTCATTGAGCATGTTATCTGGACGGACGAGTCAACGTTTACCAGAAACGCGCTGTGGAATCGAAGAAACACGTGTATTCCGAGGTGAACCCACACGCTGTTTGACAAAACGGACACCAAACCCCATTGTCGGTTAACGTATGGACAGGGTTATTTAAGAATCATATTCTAGACTTGACGGACAGTGATACCTTAACTTTATAAATGAGAAGTTGGTGGACATTTTAGACGATCTATCATTGGCTGAATATCGCCACACATGGTTCCAGCATGACGACGCACCTCCTCATGTCGTGAGGTTTGTCCGTGAGCGTCTCACCAAGCTATTTGATGATCGCTGGATCGGCAGACTAGGACCCACACGCTTGGCCACCTCGTTCGACCGATTTGACCCCGTTAGACTTTTTTTCTGTGGGGGTATGTGAAAGAAAGGGTATTTAATCGTGAGTGTGATAGTGTAAACGAAATGCGCAAATATATACCAGAAGTATTCGACAAACTACGTTCGGACTGTGTCGAAGACCCCATGGTGATACGCCGTCTGCATGAGGCGACGTAACGCCGACGCTGCCTTGAAATGAATGGGACACAATTTGAGCCGCTTCTCATAAGGCCACGGACGGTTTAGATCGGTAAGACACACATTTTTTTAAATAACTTAGTATTGAACTGATCTGAATAGGTACCTACTTGTCTGAATACATCAGAATACATTAAACACAAATTGAAAAATGTGAAATCGAAAGTAACAGTCACGAGCCTGCTCGTGACTGTTATTTACATACTAGCCTAGCACTACCTTATATACTAGCCTGCTTATATACATGTGTGATTGCGACATTATAATATGCAATTTGCATAATCACCACATACACCTCCTTCTAAAAAAAAAATGTTTACTATCATTAACCATCACAAAATACAACAAAACCAAAAAAACAATAAAATGCCATGACCTAACACAATTTATACACAATAATATTATTTGCTAACTTTGCATTTACCTACTTATTAACTTATTGCAAATCAATAAACCTCACGGGCCTTTTAACAATTCTGCCACTGCGTTTTTTTTATTAAGGGCGTTTTTGCATTGACATTCTTATGCTGATTCAAATCACTATTACAGGCGCTGTTTGAATCCTCCAGAATGTATGCTGGCTTAACCCTGTCGATAGAGACCTTACACTCCTTACCATTTACCAAAATGGTGAACACCTTTTTGTCTCTTTCCACAACTTTGTAAGGCCACTATATGGCGGCATCAAGGGTTTTCTCACAGCGTCTATTCTCATGAAAAAATGTGAACAGGAATTTAAAACAGCATGTACAAACATATTATCATTACTACTACTGGCGTCCGTACTTTTAGGTCCAATTCTATCTAACGTATCCTTAAGCCTAAGTATGTACGCTAGTGGATTATCTATTGTAGTGCTATAATCGCTGCGAAACTCACCAGGTAACCTCAAAAAATGCCCCAACGTAAATTCCGTGGCGCTCATAAAATCACTATCCGCTTGACACGCAGCTCTCAATCCTAACATTACTGTGGGCAATTCCGTGAACCAATCTACATTATTTCTTAACCTACATGTAAATGCTCGAAACGGTCCCCTATCTCAAAATGGCTAAGTCTAGACACCGTGTGACGTCCTATTTTACAATATTATTAGCGGCGTACAACTTAAAATCACACCTCTCCACACTGTGTCTCCTAAGGCAACTTTTAGGAATGACAGAGATGTTCACGCCAGTATCTATTAAAAAAGTATACCTAGTTACACTATCCTTAACTAATGCTATGATTTTCCGCTACCTGTCCTTGGGTACACCCGTCCACCGCTACCGAATGTACCGCGCCTAGTTTCCCGTGGCCTGGTCTAAGCCGCATGTCTGCTAGTACCGCCTCGCGTTCTTTTTAAATTTGTAGTGTAATCTGCATAGCCAGTCTGCGTCGCCGGGTACCTTCTCTTCCTCGACGACGGATGACTCCCGTACTCCTTCCAACTCCTGCTAGGCGCGTGCCCCCGATCTCGCACTTCGTTGCGCAGCGATGCTACCTCCACAGCCAGCCTGCTCATCTGCTCGAGCAGCTCGGTTACCGGTCCTCGCGTGACCTGAGCTGAGCCGTCGGATTTAGCTGCTACGTCGCTGGATCCCGTGTTCTCCACGATCTTGCCCACTATCGCTGCTAAGCTGTCCAGCGACTGGTCCTGCCACTCGTACGCTTGAGCAGCATCTTTGGTAGCCACAGGCTCTTTAGTGTCTGGTCCGAGACCTGTGCCTTACGCCCTAACTCTCTTATCTGCCGCAGAAGATGTGTAGGCTTCTGAGCGCCCAGTTCCAGCTCTGACACTAGCTTCTGAAACTGGCGCTTGGCGCTCTCCTCGTCCACCTGCAGCAGCCTGCTCTTCAGCGTGGCGTACCTTTTCTCCTCTGGTGGTGACGTCAACAGGTCGCTAACCTGTTGGATGGACTCCCTTCCTAATTTCGAGATGACCATGTTGTACCTGGCCTCATCTCCCTGCTTCTGCGGCGCCATCACGGCTTCGAACTGGGCGAACCACAGCCGTGGCATATCTACCCAGAACTCGGGCAACCTCGCCGACACGCTGATGGCAGTGAGAGCCGCGTTCGCGGACTCTGCTGCGGCCTGGGATGTTGATGGTACACCGTACATTACGTGAGTCGCTTGTTCTTGCAAAAATTACGCGAAACCACAATCAGCTCACCGACACCGGACAATAAAAAAATTTGAATCCCCAGCACCAGAGTGACATTCACGATAACGTCGGGTTCACCAGTGTGGTGCTCCTTGTGGGGATGATAATGAAACGTCGGTGAGCACTGGTTATATTCGTATATTAACTACATTGCGTTCTGTCCGACTGACCTCCTTACATACTAGCCTGCTTATATACATGTGTGATTGCGACATTATAATATGCAATTCGCATAATCACCACAGTGTTGAATAAATATTATTATTATTTAGCTGTACTAACATGACTTTGACATTATGCGTGCAGCGTTGTATACCTACAGAGCGCCGCTAGTATTTCAGCGAAGCAAATATGCCTACTTTAAGGATCATGATCTTGTCATGTGTAACTAGATTTTTTAAATTTCATTACCTTCATAGACGATTATTTGTAACTTTCAATTTGGTTTGTCGAATAATACCACACATAACAATACAAATTTACAATCACATTAACTTAACGGTTACGGATATATTGTTCAATATGTCCACCTTGTAAGTCTACGCATTTTTGCATTGTTTACGAATGTTTTCACAAACACGTTGTAGCTCTGATGTATCGGATTTAATTTCGTCAAACGCCGAGACTATATGTAAACATAATATTACGTCGTCGATATCGCATGTTATTCTAAATACAGACTGCTTGATGGTTCCCCACAGAAAATAATTCAATGGAGTGAGATCAGGTGATCGCACTGGCCAATTAACTGGTCCACCAAGGCCAATCCACCTTTCCCCATATTCTATATTTAAATAGTCTCTCACAGGCTGGGAAAAGTGCGCTGTCGTGTTGAAACCACATACGAGACAGGACCGTGATTTATCTTATCAAGTTCTTCACTCAACTCTTCTCGCAAGAAACAAAGTTAGTTGCTACCACTCATAGTCTGTTCTAGAAAATAAGGTCCGATAACCTTGTCACCTTTAATTCCTGCCCAAACATTTGTCTCCTATGGATGTTGGAAGTGACTGGGTTTTATGTAATAAGGGTTTAATGGTAGACAATACCGACCATTCATGTTCAATGTGTGCATTAAACATTCCTGTTTTAACGAAGGCGCACTAATCAGTGAATAGTATGTGTCTATTCTAGGCTCGTAGTCGATAAGAAGTAGAGACTGAACTCGAATATAGTGAAATGGGTGGTGGCCACATTTTTGAGTGCTTGCCAAACGCGCATGTGGTTTACACCGAGCTAGCGTCCTACTGAACGCGTGCTTCGCGCGGGATCTTCCCCAAATATATCCAAGATTTGTTCTTCGATATTGTCATGCAGTCTTGGCCTTCCTGCGTCAATACACTGTTGTTCATGACTATGCACAATGCCAGTATTATACTTGCGTGCGTGTATACGCTGACATGCCATCGCTGTCGGCAATGCAATGTTACGTGGAACACTGGAGAGTTCCTGTTAAATTCTGAACGCCTCTCCATAATTGCAGTCATATTTGCCGAGACACATCAATATATTAAAATACTCCTCGATTAAATATGAAATCCCGTATAACATAAGTCACTTACGGTAGATATTACGTGAAAATACGGACGTCCGTTCGAAAGCAATCTGCACGAGGGACTAAAGGGTAACGGGCGGCTTATAAAAGGAATAGGTATAAAAGATGCACGTGCGATAGACAGCGCAGCATAGATTGATAATATCCCGATTTCTAAATTTTGACAGCCGGCACAAATTATATCTATTTCCCACCCAAACATTTGTCTTCTATGGACCGACAAGTACTTGCAAATGTAGGAGTTGTAGGCTGCTTGTATTATATTATGTACATATTAATATAATTATTTATCACACACATATAATATTTATCTATATATAATTATATAAAACTTTATATTCACACAACTCACAACTTCATATACCTACTTCCTATATACATACCTATATACACCATCTTATATATTACACACTACAAAATATTTACACAATAAACTTATGGTTCATTGGAAACACGCATTTCCTATCCTCCCGCACACCGTACCGCAGCCAGCTGATCCGATGCGCCCGCGCCGCTAGTGGCAAAACAGACGTCCCACGCGAAGCCTGTGTCTCTTGTCGCTTCCGTCGCTTTGACTAATCTGTGCGCGATCTTATTCTAGCTTACCTCTGTACTTACCTTCTACCCCGACGTGATCACCAGTTATAGTTGGCGGGCGATGGTGATGATGGTGAGTGTAGTAATGCACACAGATGTATTCACACAGTCTTTAATTCCCGCACGATTACAAATGTACAATTTTTTACAGTAACAGTTTTAAGATAGAAGGGGTAAGAAATATATATATAGCACAAGCGATAGCGTAGAAGGTAAGTACAGAGGTAAGCTAGAATAAGATCGCGCACAGATTAGTCAAAGCGACGGAAGCGACAAGAGACACAGGCTTCGCGTGGGACGTCTGTTTTGCCACTAGCGGCGCGGGCGCATCGGATCAGCTGGCTGCGGTACGGTGTGCGGGAGGATAGGAAATGCGTGTTTCCAATGAACCATAAGTTTATTGTGTAAATATTTTGTAGTGTGTAATATATAAGATGGTGTATATAGGTATGTATATAGGAAGTAGGTATATGAAGTTGTGAGTTGTGTGAATATAAAGTTTTATATAATTATATATAGATAAATATTATATGTGTGTGATAAATAATTATATTAATATGTACATAATATAATACAAGCAGCCTACAACTCCTACATTTGCAAGTACTTGTCGGTCCATAGAAGACAAATATTTGGGTGGGAAATAGATATAATTTGTGCCGGCTGTCAAAATTTAGAAATCGGGATATTATCAATCTATGCTGCGCTGTCTATCGCACGTGCATCTTTTATACCTATTCCTTTTATAAGCCGCCCGTTACCCTTTAGTCCCTCGTGCAGATTGCTTTCGAACGGACGTCCGTATTTTCACGTAATATCTACCGTAAGTGACTTATGTTATACGGGATTTCATATTTAATCGAGGAGTATTTTAATATATTGATGTGTCTCGGCAAATATGACTGCAATTATGGAGAGGCGTTCAGAATTTAACAGGAACTCTCCAGTGTTCCACGTAACATTGCATTGCCGACAGCGATGGCATGTCAGCGTATACACGCACGCAAGTATAATACTGGCATTGTGCATAGTCATGAACAACAGTGTATTGACGCAGGAAGGCCAAGACTGCATGACAATATCGAAGAACAAATCTTGGATATATTTGGGGAAGATCCCGCGCGAAGCACGCGTTCAGTAGGACGCTAGCTCGGTGTAAACCACATGCGCGTTTGGCAAGCACTCAAAAATGTGGCCACCACCCATTTCACTATATTCGAGTTCAGTCTCTACTTCTTATCGACTACGAGCCTAGAATAGACACATACTATTCACTGATTAGTGCGCCTTCGTTAAAACAGGAATGTTTAATGCACACATTGAACATGAATGGTCGGTATTGTCTACCATTAAACCCTTATTACATAAAACCCAGTCACTTCCAACATCCATAGGAGACAAATGTTTGGGCAGGAATTAAAGGTGACAAGGTTATCGGACCTTATTTTCTAGAACAGACTATGAGTGGTAGCAACTAACTTTGTTTCTTGCGAGAAGAGTTGAGTGAAGAACTTGATAAGATAAATCACGGTCCTGTCTCGTATGTGGTTTCAACACGACAGCGCACTTTTCCCAGCCTGTGAGAGACTATTTAAATATAGAATATGGGGAAAGGTGGATTGGCCTTGGTGGACCAGTTAATTGGCCAGTGCGATCACCTGATCTCACTCCATTGAATTATTTTCTGTGGGGAACCATCAAGCAGTCTGTATTTAGAATAACATGCGATATCGACGACGTAATATTATGTTTACATATAGTCTCGGCGTTTGACGAAATTAAATCCGATACATCAGAGCTACAACGTGTTTGTGAAAACATTCGTAAACAATGCAAAAATGCGTAGACTTACAAGGTGGACATATTGAACAATATATCCGTAACCGTTAAGTTAATGTGATTGTAAATTTGTATTGTTATGTGTGGTATTATTCGACAAACCAAATTGAAAGTTACAAATAATCGTCTATGAAGGTAATGAAATTTAAAAAATCTAGTTACACATGACAAGATCATGATCCTTAAAGTAGGCATATTTGCTTCGCTGAAATACTAGCGGCGCTCTGTAGGTATACAACGCTGCACGCATAATGTCAAAGTCATGTTAGTACAGCTAAATAATAATAATATTTATTCAACACTGTGGTGATTATGCGAATTGCATATTATAATGTCGCAATCACACATGTATATAAGCAGGCTAGTATGTAAGGAGGTCAGTCGGACAGAACGCAATGTAGTTAATATACGAATATAACCAGTGCTCACCGACGTTTCATTATCATCCCCACAAGGAGCACCACACTGGTGAACCCGACGTTATCGTGAATGTCACTCTGGTGCTGGGGATTCAAATTTTTTTATTGTCCGGTGTCGGTGAGCTGATTGTGGTTTCGCGTAATTTTTGCAAGAACAAGCGACTCACGTAATGTACGGTGTACCATCAACATCCCAGGCCGCAGCAGAGTCCGCGAACGCGGCTCTCACTGCCATCAGCGTGTCGGCGAGGTTGCCCGAGTTCTGGGTAGATATGCCACGGCTGTGGTTCGCCCAGTTCGAAGCCGTGATGGCGCCGCAGAAGCAGGGAGATGAGGCCAGGTACAACATGGTCATCTCGAAATTAGGAAGGGAGTCCATCCAACAGGTTAGCGACCTGTTGACGTCACCACCAGAGGAGAAAAGGTACGCCACGCTGAAGAGCAGGCTGCTGCAGGTGGACGAGGAGAGCGCCAAGCGCCAGTTTCAGAAGCTAGTGTCAGAGCTGGAACTGGGCGCTCAGAAGCCTACACATCTTCTGCGGCAGATAAGAGAGTTAGGGCGTAAGGCACAGGTCTCGGACCAGACACTAAAGAGCCTGTGGCTACCAAAGATGCTGCTCAAGCGTACGAGTGGCAGGACCAGTCGCTGGACAGCTTAGCAGCGATAGTGGGCAAGATCGTGGAGAACACGGGATCCAGCGACGTAGCAGCTAAATCCGACGGCTCAGCTCAGGTCACGCGAGGACCGGTAACCGAGCTGCTCGAGCAGATGAGCAGGCTGGCTGTGGAGGTAGCATCGCTGCGCAACGAAGTGCGAGATCGGGGGCACGCGCCTAGCAGGAGTTGGAAGGAGTACGGGAGTCATCCGTCGTCGAGGAAGAGAAGGTACCCGGCGACGCAGACTGGCTATGCAGATTACACTACAAATTTAAAAAGAACGCGAGGCGGTACTAGCAGACATGCGGCTTAGACCAGGCCACGGGAAACTAGGCGCGGTACATTCGGTAGCGGTGGACGGGTGTACCCAAGGACAGGTAGCGGAAAATCATAGCATTAGTTAAGGATAGTGTAACTAGGTATACTTTTTTAATAGATACTGGCGTGAACATCTCTGTCATTCCTAAAAGTTGCCTTAGGAGACACAGTGTGGAGAGGTGTGATTTTAAGTTGTACGCCGCTAATAATATTGTAAAATAGGACGTCACACGGTGTCTAGACTTAGCCATTTTGAGATAGGGGACCGTTTCGAGCATTTACATGTAGGTTAAGAAATAATGTAGATTGGTTCACGGAATTGCCCACAGTAATGTTAGGATTGAGAGCTGCGTGTCAAGCGGATAGTGATTTTATGAGCGCCACGGAATTTACGTTGGGGCATTTTTTGAGGTTACCTGGTGAGTTTCGCAGCGATTATAGCACTACAATAGATAATCCACTAGCGTACATACTTAGGCTTAAGGATACGTTAGATAGAATTGGACCTAAAAGTACGGACGCCAGTAGTAGTAATGATAATATGTTTGTACATGCTGTTTTAAATTCCTGTTCACATTTTTTCATGAGAATAGACGCTGTGAGAAAACCCTTGATGCCGCCATATAGTGGCCTTACAAAGTTGTGGAAAGAGACAAAAAGGTGTTCACCATTTTGGTAAATGGTAAGGAGTGTAAGGTCTCTATCGACAGGGTTAAGCCAGCATACATTCTGGAGGATTCAAACAGCGCCTGTAATAGTGATTTGAATCAGCATAAGAATGTCAATGCAAAAACGCCCTTAATAAAAAAAACGCAGTGGCAGAATTGTTAAAAGGCCCGTGAGGTTTATTGATTTGCAATAAGTTAATAAGTAGGTAAATGCAAAGTTAGCAAATAATATTATTGTGTATAAATTGTGTTAGGTCATGGCATTTTATTGTTTTTTTGGTTTTGTTGTATTTTGTGATGGTTAATGATAGTAAACATTTTTTTTTTAGAAGGAGGTGTATGTGGTGATTATGCAAATTGCATATTATAATGTCGCAATCACACATGTATATAAGCAGGCTAGTATATAAGGTAGTGCTAGGCTAGTATGTAAATAACAGTCACGAGCAGGCTCGTGACTGTTACTTTCGATTTCACATTTTTCAATTTGTGTTTAATGTATTCTGATGTATTCAGACAAGTAGGTACCTATTCAGATCAGTTCAATACTAAGTTATTTAAAAAAATGTGTGTCTTACCGATCTAAACCGTCCGTGGCCTTATGAGAAGCGGCTCAAATTGTGTCCCATTCATTTCAAGGCAGCGTCGGCGTTACGTCGCCTCATGCAGACGGCGTATCACCATGGGGTCTTCGACACAGTCCGAACGTAGTTTGTCGAATACTTCTGGTATATATTTGCGCATTTCGTTTACACTATCACACTCACGATTAAATACCCTTTCTTTCACATACCCCCACAGAAAAAAAGTCTAACGGGGTCAAATCGGTCGAACGAGGTGGCCAAGCGTGTGGGTCCTAGTCTGCCGATCCAGCGATCATCAAATAGCTTGGTGAGACGCTCACGGACAAACCTCACGACATGAGGAGGTGCGTCGTCATGCTGGAACCATGTGTGGCGATATTCAGCCAATGATAGATCGTCTAAAATGTCCACCAACTTCTCATTTATAAAGTTAAGGTATCACTGTCCGTCAAGTCTAGAATATGATTCTTAAATAACCCTGTCCATACGTTAACCGACAATGGGGTTTGGTGTCCGTTTTGTCAAACAGCGTGTGGGTTCACCTCGGAATACACGTGTTTCTTCGATTCCACAGCGCGTTTCTGGTAAACGTTGACTCGTCCGTCCAGATAACATGCTCAATGAAACCAGGCACACGTCGTTGCTGGTCTAATAACCAATGGCAGAAAACTCGCCGGCAGTCGTGATCACCGGGTACTGGCACTTTGTATGGGCGTATTCAGTTACGTTTTAGTACCTTGTGAACTCTCCAGTATGACACACTTATTCCGTTCCAACCGCTTAACAATTTAGCTAGACTTCGTAAGGATTCCAGCGATCTAAAATGCGCTCCTTGGACTGAACAGCCACTTGACTTCCACCTCCTTCCACTACCGAGGTAATGGGCCGATTTTCCAACACTCGCTGAAATGCTGCTGTTATTGGTAAATACGTAATGCTCGCGCAGCATTCCCGCGAGCTTCTCCAAGGCACATTATTATGTTACCATATTCACGAGCACTATAGACATACGCGTTAGGCATTATTAAAGCAAAACAACAATAAAAAAAACTTAACAAGAAACTAAACGTAACAACAATATAACAACAAGAATTATTAACAAAATGATTGAACGGATAATTATCTGTCGCTCACGCGCACATGAAAGTCAAAACGGAACTGTCTCTGCTGTCTCACTCAAAAACAAAAAGTAGTAATAGGTAAATAACTAATGCCCATGGTTCCCGCTTTGGCGGTAGCATCTTTAATAATTTCCACACACCAATAAACCGTAACGATATTCGCAACTTTTATTTAATAAGTTAATTTATCCCTACTGCACCTGCATCTTCTGGATACCGTCCAGATGCTTTACCAATTCAGCCATCCTGACAAATGCTCCTGACTGCTAATTTCGATAACACATCATACTTAACGTCTTTGGGTGACGCCTGCGCCATCTGTCGGAAAGTATTTTCATACATTATACCGACCAGGTAAACTTAATTTTACAAGTAAAATTTTACCTAATAATGACGCAAAGCATCTGGACGGTATCCAGAAGATGCAGGTTCAAATCCTGCTCCTGACTGTTATTTTCAATTTCACATTTTTCACTTTGTGTTTAATGTATAGTGCTAAGCATGTCAAATACTAAAAATATATATAAAAATATCTAAATATCAACCAATAATCTCAATTTAGATTCATTGAATCTCCACTTGCCAGGTTCGTCTAACATTGATAGGACAATAAAAGAAAATACATTGAAATATCTTTCCTCTCTTCCAACTCCTGACTGTCCACAATTCGTCTTTAGTCAATTATCGGATAGTGATGTTAGAGGGACCATATTGTCTATTAGCTCCAATGCAGTCGGTAGTGACTGTGTCAGCCGTATTATGATCCTTCCCATCTTGAATGAAATCCTTCCAATCCTATCCCATATCCTGAATTATTCAATAACTTATGGTGTTTTCCCTGCGGCCTGGAAAGAAGCTCAAGCAAAAAGTTATTTTAAGGCATTATAAACCAATTTCAATTTTATTATTTGTAATAAATTATATATTAGTGAAATTGTAAATAACGTTAAGATTAAACACAAAGTGAAAATATAATTAATGTATAGTGCTAAGCATGTCAAATGCTAAAAATATATATAAAAATATCAAAATATCTAAATAACGTTAAGATGTTTATACACATTTAAATTGTAAACAACACAAACACAATCGACAAACTTAACGGCGGCGGGCGTGTACAAATATAATTTATATTATAACACTTTAAAACATAAGTTAGAAATATATATTTAGATATTTTTATATATTTTTAGCATTTGACAATTTGACATGCTTAGCACTATACATTAAACACAAAGTGAAAAATGTGAAATCGAAAATAACATCCTGCTCGTGACTGTTATTTTCGATTTCACATTTTTCACTTTGTGTTTAGAAATATATATTCTAACGTTTAATGAATTATAAAAATATAACGGTTTCGCCCACCACAGATTACAGACAGCCAGTTGAAATTTTTGAGTTTTGAGTGATATCTCTTACTCTCTTAGTGATAGTATCTCTAACTAATCTGTGCTTAGTGAATTAGTGATCTGTGCAGAGTTGCAGACAGACAATTACACTTTGATAAAGATGTGTATTGTTTATATTTTATGTATTTTTCTTTAATTTATCGTTTTATATTATGTTAGTCTGATTTCTATGGTTTAACTTATAGGCCTGATGATTAGGATGATTAGCGTTAATCGTGTAAAATATTGAATATATAGAATAACAAGCATTCATCGTATCAATATACTTTTCGGTATAATCAGCGGTTTTATAATTCCTGTGGTAAAATTACCTTCATTGTCAGCTGCTGAAGATTATGACGCAAATATGTAAAGAACCCAACAGTATGGTTGAGAATTTGCATTAAGAATTTCAGTGAGGTGCTACTGATGTAATTGAGGATATAACAGTGAGTTGCGTTACCTTAGCTTTATTCATATTTTCTTGCTAGTATAGTAAACAGATAGTAAAGATAAGGCTTATGGAGACAGAGTAAACAACCTGCCATGGTATACCATAATTTTTATTTGGAAAATGTAATGTGCCCTGGATGTATTACATTTTTAGTTAGCAATTAAATGTAATGTAAAATGAGTAGGTATCATAAACATTTGCATTTTTAAACATTAAAAGTTACTATTTATAATTAGACACTAGTCTAATTTTAATAATACCCTAGTTGTCATACATTTATGTTTTTAAAATCACATAAGTATAGAATAAAAAAAAGTTTTTCAACTACCTACCCTTTTTTTGCCCTACAAAAAATTAAAAATAAGTTTCATTTGTTTAATTGATTACGTGAGTTTAATGCAAACTGTCCTGCAACAACATCAATCCCAACTAATGAGAGGCAACATAATGCTATGTTTTAGAAATATAGTCTGTACATGAATTCAATATTGCTATATTTACCATAACATAAAAAAAAACATATCATCACGCCTGTATTTCCCAAAGGGGTAGGCAGATGTTTATTACACACCCACGGTTTGCCAGCTATGTTTAAGTCCCACGTAATAGGGGCAAGCCTATTGCCATCTACCGGGCACATTTTCAAACTCAAGGCTGTTACTGAGAATTTTCGTTTTTACTAAAAAGCTCAATAGCATTGCCCGACCCGGTGATTGAACCCAAGACCTCATGATCAGCAGTCGCTTACACTACCGCTGCACCACAGAGGCAGCGAGCAGGCACAGTATATGTATCAGAAAAATTGTATAATTCAATTCATCTATAAACAAAGAATTAAAAACAACCACTGCGATCGCCAACCAGCCTGCCAAGAGTGGCGATTACGGCACTCGCCCCCATATGAGCGAAACACATGTTGTGGCGTTCTCTTGGGGAGGCTTATGTCCAGCAGTGGACTTCGAAAGGCTGATGGATGGATGGATAAACAAAGAATCTAACATAAATTTCTTTATGTGATTTTATTTAAATCATCATGTTCTTATAATATTATTATTAGTCACAGTTTACCTATAAATATAGGGCTCAGTCTATGGCAGGGGTCGGCAACCTGTGGCTCGCGAGCCACATGCGGCTCTTAGGATGTGAAGCTGCAGCTCTTTAGTTCCATATGCAAATATTATTTATTTTATATAAAAATAAAAAGATTTAAAAATCGTTCTGAATCTATAACGAGGATTAGGCACCATTTCTGTCTCTCAGCTACTTGTAATAATAATATTTTTCTTATGAATGAATAGATTAGTTTTTTTTATCAGAAAACTTTAAGTATTTATGCGAGTACTATTTATTGTTGGCTAGAAAAATTATTGTGGCTCTTTAAAAACTGAAATTTTGTAAATTGTAATTTTTGAATCTTCTGAGAAGCTAAGCAGCAAGGTTGAATTTAAAAACATTGTTACAGAAACACAAAATAGCTGAAAGAAAGACAGTAGTTATGGACATTCCATTACAAATAGTCAAGGAAGAATTAGACCAGAACTTGCAAGATGATGAAATGCAACATGAAATAAAACGAGAAACCCAAATAGCTGAAGATGACAACCCTTTCCAAAACGTCCAGCTTGAAATTAAAAATGAAATCTCGTTAACAATTGAACAAGAAACAAACTCACAAAATGAAGAATCTAATAATGAAAAACATGATGAGTACCTGTATGATGATCAGTATTCAGAAACTGAACCAAAAATGGAAATCAATTGTTATGAAAAATCTGAAGAAAGTGTGCTAGGTGATTCATTAGTTACATATGATTATCCAAATTTTGATGAAGATGACGAGGAGGATGATGGCTGCCTTGATTGCAACATAGATAGTAATGAAGCAACTGCTTTAACTAGAGTTGAAGCATGCTTGCAAGATATTAAGTCGGAACATGAAGCACAATATGGGGTAAGAAATTAATCCATCCATCCATAAACCTTTTAACATCCACTGCTGGACATAGAAGAACCCAAGAAGCCCTCCCCAAGAATGGGGGATAGAAATTAATATTAAGTTATAAAACATCTTTACATATTTTGTCATGTTTATTAGGTCCTTTACTATCAACTTTCATTTTTCCAGTAAACTAGGTGTTAGACAGAGCTCTTATAAAATTAGATCTACCGTATGCACTTAATTCCGTAGAAAAAACGGTGTCACAAGCAATGGGATATTCATCATGTTACTTGACAATGACATTAACATGTTCATTTAATAGGTGGTGTGAAATAGTACTAGGTACTATATATTATATGGCTATACTAAACATTATAGTACCATATCCATACGTTACGCCAGAGTATACAGAAAACTGAGGAATATAATCGGCCTCAGTGTCTGGCGTTTGTGGACTATGAGAAAGCCTTCGATTCGATCGAAACTTGGGCGGTGCTGAAGTCCCTTCAGCAGTGCCAAATTGACTATCAATACATCGAAGTGCTGAATTGCTTGTATAGAAACGCCACCGTGTCCGTCCGCGCTCAGGACAAGTTCGAAACCGAACCAACTGCAGAGAGGTGTTAGACAGGGAGACGTTATGTCCCCAAAACTCTTTACCATTGCACTGAAAGATATCTTCAAACTCTTGGACTGGACGGAATTCGGCATCAACATCAATTGCGAATACATAGCTCACCTTCGATATGTCGAGGACATTTTAATCATGGCATAATCGCTGGAGGACCTTGGCACTTAGCTCAATGATCTCAGCAGAGTTTCCCGACTAGTGGTCAGTTGTCAAAATAAAAAAATAAATAAATTTTCACGGACATTTCCGTCAAAATGAACATGGATTAGACGAAAATCTTGTCTAATGTCCATGTTTATTTCAGCACCCGTCCAGAAGTGCGCTTCTCGAAGTTGCCTACCTGGGACAAACAGTCCAGGTAGGTAGTACAACTTCGAGAAATAAGTCAAGCGATTAATCTAACTCGGCTGCAATTAGTGACAGACGAGCCACGGCCCATCTGATGGTAAATGGTAACCGTCGCTCATGGACTCAACTATACCTGGTGGTAGGACTGGGTACCAAGTGGTAGTAATCACGTGGTATCGGGCCCGAGCGAGTTGGTACCACCATCTCCCATGTGACCGACTATGAAGCACATCGTTGCGCTTTGGCTGTAGCAGGAGATAGTCGTTTATTCTTTTATTACATATCTGTGAAATGAAATGTTGAGCAGCGGCTTGACAATTCTCTCGGTATAGTTGAGTCCATGAGCGATGGTTACCATTCACCATCAGATGGCTCGTGATCCAACACACGCAATAAAAAAAAATAGTAAAACAATAGGTGAAAACTGTTTACCGCTTATCCCTTAGTCGTCGCCTTCATTTGTATCCTTAGTCCATCACCTCAGTTCCTTTTTTACCACCTTGATAGTTGCTATAAATGGGAGAAGGGAATGGAAGTACCACTTGTGAGAAGTGATAGTAGTAAAGTAAAAGTAGATACTTCTACTATTGTGTTTCGTATTGTGAGTGAGAGTGCAACAGGCCCATGCCCTCTCTTTACACTCCTGTCTCTTCTCTTGAAGTTGGCAATGCGCGAGTGATGCCTTCATTTTGAGATTCTCTCGCTCATTAAAAATAATATAAAACATTTTTACAGACCCAAAAAGATGAATATGAGAAAGTAGACGTCAAAGAAGAATCGGACATAACGGTGACAGAGACGCACTTGATATCAAACAAATTGATAAATACTACCTCTACTGTTACAAGCACCCATGATGGACTAATAGAGTCGCAGACAACCAATACCTTGGTCATGGAAATACTTCCAGTGTCCCACGCCTCTCAGATGACATACTCCAAAATGTCTAATCCAGAAGAAATTCTGCCTACTTCTTATCATAACGATGATTGCATAAGTTCTCAAGAAGCATTTCAACTAAATTCTATAACTGGAAATGTTTTGTCCCTAGAACAAGAAGCTTACAGTCTTCTTAAAGCTAAAAAACGGAAGAGAGATTCTAATGGGAAAATTTATGTTTGTTCAAAATGTCCCAAAAGTTATAGCCACAAAAAAAGTTTGAGTTCACATCTACAAGTTCATGCATCCATTGAAAAAAGAGCTCTTGGTATTATCAAAGGTCAAAAAACTAGAAAGAAAAATCGCATTATAAAACTCAAAGAAGAAGCTGCGACTGTAAAACGAGAAGATCGAAAGAAACATCGCATTATAAAACTCAAAGAAGAAGCTGCGACTGTAAAACGAGAAGATCGAAAGAAACATCGCATTATAAAGCTCAAAGAAGAAGCTGCGACTGTAAAACGAGAAGATCGAAAGAAACATCGCATTATAAAACTCAAAGAAGAAGATGCGACTGTAAAACGAGAAGATCGAAATAAATATCGTGTTATGAAGCTCAAAGAACAAGAGTGTGTGTCAGTAAAACGGGAAGGTAGAAAGAAAAATAGCAATATCACACTAAAAGAAGACGAAGCTGTTTCTGTGAAACAAGACGATCAGTTCAAGAAAGAAGGCAGTTATGTATGTACTTGTGGTGAAGCATTTCAACGAAGAAGTAGAATGGAAACTTGTCTCCGATCTCACAACCTTTATCCCGACAATGATTTGTATCCTTGTGTGACGTGTTCGAAGCAATTTAAGAATAAGGAAGAATTAGCGTTACATCGCAAAAGGTTACATAGAAAGAGGTTCCCTTGCAAGTTCTGTCCCACAGACTATCACACCAGAAAAGAACTGTTTAAACATCTTCAAGTCCACCAAAAAGTTCAGTTAATGGAATATAAAGCTATTTCTGAAGTAGTCCAGGGAAATCAGAAGTTGAAATGTTTTATGTGTTCGAAATCATTCAAAGAAATGCCTGACCTGAAGTCTCATGTTATGTACGATCACAAGGAGCCATACAGTTGTCCACGATGTAAACAAACCTTCTCTAAAATTATCGATTTCGGTCATCACACTAAATCTTTACATCCGGAAGTCGAAGGTCAATCTGTACTAGATGTTTTAGAAGCGTTTTCTAAGCTCGTGAAGGCATGGAAATGCGAGGAATGTGGTCTCCAATTTCATGAAGCCGATAAGCTAGCTATACATCAAATAGAAAAACATAGTCCTGAGTTAAAAGCTGAACCGCAATTCCAATGTGCCGATTGCCGGAGAGTTTTTGTTACCCAAAAAGGTCTGACATCTCATAGAAGAATCCATCATAGTACAGAAATTGTAGAAGAATCTGAAATGGTAGAGCAAGGTGTTATGTGTTTAGAATGTCGGAAGATGTGCAAAGACATGAACTCGCTTGTGTCACATATGCGATTCCATTCACCTGATAGGAAATATCCCTGCAAATTCTGCGATTTTCGGTTCGCTACGTCAGAGAAAAGAAAAGCTCATGCGGAGATACACACTGGCGATATGAAATATGTTTGTTTTATTTGCGAATATCAATGCAGCTCCGAGAATCGATTGAAACTTCACAAAATGTCTTTAAAACATTTAAACATGAAAGAGTTTCTTTTAACGGGGAAGCCACTGGTGGAAGAGCAGCAGCAGTCAACATCTAAACAGGAGACAATTAAAGAGACAATAGAGAAAAAAGAAGGGACTCCTAAGAAGAAGCGAAAAAAGTCATCTAGTGATTCCGATTCAGTGTGCAGTGAAGTGGCCTGTGATATCTGTGGGGATAAGTTTCCCAACGAAAGCCTAATGTTAGAACATAAACAGACACACCCGTTTATAGAATTTCCGAACGATGATACACCAAGTAGGATATTTTTTAAATAGATAGCTCTTGTCTAATGGTTGTGACAATGTTACTGCAAAATTTCCGTCTTAGATATAAAGGATATTTTAATGTCTGTGGTGGTACAAAATTTTAGGAAACTGTTTTGTCTGCTAACTTACTTGCTTTGTTTTAAATACCGACTGTTAATTTGCGAGTTTACCTTACTCTCTACTTTAATAAAATAATTATTAGATATAAGCATGCCTAAAACTAACGTTTTCGTTAAAATAGTTATTATAATTTTGACTAAATAAAACCTTATGCCAAGCTGTACTGTAATTTTCTGAGGCAAGGAGGCTGGGAGTCTCGTGTCCATTATTAGAGCATACGCTCTCGCTCAATATACATTGGCAGTATAAACTTTTGCAGTAACATTTTTACAACATAATTGATATTCGCTTAGCACTCTTTAAATTTGTTGGGAGGGTATTTACGAGTTGTGGGTAAATCACCTGTGTTAATGCTAGTCTTATTTTATTATTATGTACCTATAGATAATGTTAATTGGCTATTATGTTGACTAGTTTGCCTTATAAATATACATAAGTGCCACTTTGAGGTGAAGTATAGGTGTGTTTTAAATTAGTCCGACCGAAACAGGTTTGCTGCCAAAACCGAAACTTCAGCCTCGGTGACTGTTTCGGCTGAAACTAGGCGTAACTAGATATTTTGGCCGAAAACAAATCTTCGGTTATCATTAACAAATACTGAGTTACGGCTGAGTTTTGGCCTAATCCTAAACTATGGACGAAAATAAATGTTTTGGCGAAAAGCAACTCTTCGGTCAGTCGCTAGTTTGAATAGTTTTGATAAATTGTTTAGTTTTTTCGTGGGTTAAATTGCCTTATATACGCTACCAAGCCTTTTTTAAGCCGGGAAAAATGTAGCGAACCGCATAGGTCGTCCCTAGGGGCAACTAACGGCTAGTGTGGAGCACACGCCCAAAAATAAACCTGCAGTGTGTGTCTGTAATGGTGGACCACGGGAACTGTGTGACATTTTTTCAGTGGTACGCCACTAAGCCAGGCTGTAGGATTGTTTTCCTCTACTATGACAGTAAAAAGTTCGTGGTTATTGGAATTATTGGGGATGGCACGCGGGCATGTGTGCACTATTGTGCCATATTTTTATTGCTTGAACCGGCAAATTACTTACACCTTATGTTAAGCGGTAACTGCCGTTCTTGGCTTCCGTGGTCCAATCACGCTTATTGAGAATACGATCAGTCGGATTGACATTACCAAAACCCTTACCACTATAAAACATACCTTATTTTTGTTTTTTTTTAAGCCGGGAAAAAACGTTCCTAACCGCACACCCCGTCGTTCGGGGCAACGAGCAGGGTAGTGTGGGGCCTTCACCCACTAAAGAAACCCACCGTGTGCCGTCTCTCCGCCTTTATTGGCGGGATACTGGAACTATGTTACATTCCTTCGGTGGTACTAAAACATACTCTAAGTTTATTCGTTAAACGTATCTGCTTGCTATGTCCGCGTCATCTAATAACAAGTGGTTGATTTTGTTACTAAATAAAAGTTCTCACTAATTGGTAAATCTTTGATTTAAATAACCGGGAAACATCGATGTGTTGCGGTGGTAGGGTCGGTCGTAAGTCCATTCCTCTTGTGTGTAGCGGATGATCTTCACTTGGCTGTGTACATGAGCCGCGGCTACCACGTGTCATTCGTGATCATGGCGCGTTTGTCGCCATTAGTAATAAAAAAACTAAATTATTCGAGCGTCCCTGTGTTTCACGCACTTATGAACACCTGCAAAATGCACAAGGCCACTTCTACAGTTGCGACCCGATACTAACAAAATAAATATTTCAAAGATATATCAAAAAGATATGTATCTTTTTTGAGAATCTAATTTAGTTGTTAATATACAGGTTGTTTCAACTCTGTGCTAGAATAATTTGTTAGATATCTGAACAATATACAGATGTTTCAATTCTGTGCTAGATAAATATTAGAAGCAATAATAGTGCACTTAGTTTCAATTCAGATAGGATAGAAATATTTTGTCAAATGTCTAACATTCTCTTTACACATTCAGTTTCGGACACTCTTACACGAATCTTGAGTGGGTCAAGATTTGGAGACAGATGTACATTGACTGATTTTTTTGGAAACAATTCACAAAATATGTAATATTATGTAATATTTTAAAGTTTAAATGGTTTATATGTTTAGTAGAGCAACTCATTATATTGCAATATAATCATGGAAACTAGAATGATATGATTGTTTCTTTTGCGTTTCAGAAATTAGTTGCCTTGATATATGTAAATTGTTGTTGTGTAAAATGGTGCCTGATATAATTTAGTTTATATATAAGAGAAAATATATTGTTTTTAAATAGTGGTGCTTTATGTTACTCCGTTAAAAGGGTCTAAAATAGAATTGATTACACCTATTATAGAAATAATATAGTTGCTTTTTTGACGATGCCACATTACGCGCCGGCGCGAAATCGGCTGCTATTTTTTAAATTCTTACCTTTATATGCAAGTTTTTGTTTTTAACCCTATTTTATTTGCCATTAATACCATAGAGCACTGCTAATAAACCCATCAGCAAGGTAAAATAAAAGTGATAAAATAAATTAAATATTATTTTATTATCACATACATACGATAAAACTCCTTCGATATACCCGTCATTACTAAAGGTTTACACACATTTGATTATGATTTATACTATAATTAGTGAGTTTTTTTTCTCTCTTTCTGCAATTATTACTTCATGACCGATATGGAAAACTAAATCTATTATTTATGCAAACAAGTTTCAAATTACCCATATTTGTATATCAATAGAGGTATTTTTTTTTAAATTAGGTACGTCACTTTGTCCTTATAATACAACTGTTATGTCCAGAAGAACAGCATTAGTAAACATATTTAGTGTAACGTAATTTACTACATCATTCAAACAGCATAAAAACCACTCTCAAGTTTAGATCAGAATTCTGTTACAGGGAATAATATATGTTGAACCTCGGCTAAGCATGCTAACTGCTCACATCTATATATACTAGTACTCACGAAAAACCTAATCTTAAGTAAAATAAACTATACAAAAGTTAAAAGTTTATAATACTATAAAAATATAGTTCAAATAATAATTCGTACTTTTGCCATTTTTTATTTGTTTTCTATTTATATTGATACCAAAATCAATAACTTCTATTTAGTCAAAAATGGGATTGGCAGTTTAGAATATTTAGCCGACGCCATTTTGTTTTAATATCGATGCATTGCCTGGGATTTTTATATATTGCATATAACATTAAAAAATCACAACTTGACCGAGTAGAAACTAAAAAATAAAAACTTCAAACAACTTGCCTTATCAACACACTATAATGAGTTTTTATTAAAAAATACTTGTGATAAATAAGGGTACACACACAATTGTTGCGGCAAGTAATATGTACTTACTTGGGGCATTAGAATACCATTTATTTAAAAAAGGAATTTTACTTATTATCTTACAGAGCGCTATACTAACCCGTTGTCCTAGGTGAACGACAAACGCGGTAATACGACGCGACACGAAGATATCAAATAGACGTTATATGTACTTATGGCCTACGTTGTCGCCTAATATGAATGCGACGAAGTGCGGGCTTATTTTTTGACAGTGTGCCAACGTGAAGACCATTTACATTACATGTCCATGGTTAAAACAATAATGAACTGAGATTGCCGCGTTTGTCTTTACGAATGACTACAAACAAGGACACACTTCGCGTAAAGTATTAATAGCATTACATAGCGTCGCTACGTGTCGCGTACCGTGGCTCAACAAGGACAACGGGTAAGTTTACTAAAATTAATACAGGATACAATCAAGTTATTTAACTTTTTATTTATTCTGGCTAAGAGTAAGCTTTTTAAACAACAATAATATTTACATCTTTGCACCATGACATGAAAAACATAAAATGCATTTGCTAAAAGCCAATAATCGGTAGAGGTGTACGCGGTTAAATACTACTGGAGAAGATAATTTGATGTATACAAACACAACTCATTGTTGTTATGCGAACACAGTACATTGCCCTCACATTTGCATTCAACAAAGTTCACTTCGTCTAAAACCTTGAAATATAAACCTTCCGTAATTGGTATTAAGTAAAACTAGTATCAGACTGATATCATAGCTAACAATCGATTTGAACAAATCGATTTGAGTCTATTTTTATATGGATGGATGACAACATAAAAAATATATATACAGGTAGACTTGAGAACCTCCGTTTCTGCAGTTAAGTATATAGAAACATAAAAGTTGATGCGCGGCAGGCTATTAAAATTTGATCATCGATTACTTAGTACTTAAAAAAATATGCTCAGCTGTTCTTAAAAGAAAAACCATGTAGTAATTAAAATGAAAGTCGATAACAGTATGTAATTCAATTGTATATAACTTAACGAGTTGTCACTGTAATACAGGGAAATAATGTCCTTACCACCTTGTAATATTGTTGCATTTACTTTGAAACTACTTTTAATAGCTAATTAAACTAGGATAATTCACACAATGTCAATCAGAGAATATAAAAAACATGTAAAGTTTACACTTAATGCACTGTAAATAAATTCCAGGAATCGATCTTATGTCCTCATTCATATCGATATTAGGTAGTCTGTAGAATATAACAGCAAAAAAAGTGTCAAATCGAATGCGTATAAAAAACTATACTAGAGTTAACTGCGCTTACTTAGGGGCATAACTTTCCCGCCATTTTAATCGTTTATTCAAGGACTTTGTACACATACCTCTGTCACACATTCTCGTCAAATATTCACTTCTATTGATATTTATTATCGGACTGCGATGTCACAATAGATTATATTACCCGTGAAATTACGAAATACATACACTAACATAGAAGAATCGATATGTCATGACAATCCTAAATTTCCATCAAATCACAGTCTTACATTAACAGACGTAAGACAACTTAATATACTGTTTGAAGCACTAACAATCTTATAAAGAATTCTACTGTAAATGTTACACCCATCTACAGAATCACTGTGTCAAGATTGTTTAGGCAGTAGGATCCTGGTCGTAGTTTTAGATTTCATCATGTGTTCATTCATATTGCCAAACATGTCAAATACTAAAAAAACAAAATACATAAAAATAATAAGTAATATTTTTATTTGCTTGGGTTATTGATCAGAAATTACCAGTAACAGACACTTGTATTCTTAATCCGTCACCACACAGACAAAGTTCGCGTTGACAGGGCACTATTTTTAGCACCAGTGAGAATCTTTACAGCATGAGCTTTGCGTTGAGTACAAATGGCAAACTAAAGTGGCGTGCACGAAGATTTCAGACAGGGTATGCAAGGCTAAAATAAAATAAAAAATACTAGTTTCAGCCTGTTATCTACCCTACCTGACTCTTACCGCAGGCGCGATTAACTTCACATGATGTTTGTTTGCGACCACTATGTATATCTAAATAAGTGATTAATGGTAACATACCAGGTTACTTAAATGATATCCAAAGTTGCCTAAAGGCCGTGAAATGTTAATTTTATTTTCTTTGCGCAAATTAATTTAAATTCAAAATTTAATGTTTATAAATTAACTCAACGCGCCTATCTTTTTTTAGATGTTTTCTGATTCGTTTTACAAAACGTCGTAAAAGCTGCTATTTACATCGTTTTAAAATGACAAAGTTCTTTTTCAACATAACACATAGACACTTGCAGTCAATCCGACTAAAAAAAGTCGACCTTCTGCAATCAACAATTTACGCGGTGCTTTTACGGCTTCTCAATTTAGACGGTTTGCTATAAGCTATGCTTCTAAAACTCAAACACGCGCGCACATTTTCACGCACACAGTCTCACTTTTGCTGTGTACCACACGAGATTTGATGAGATGTGTTCTATGACGAATAAGCAAGGTGTAATACTGCTTTTGCTCACGGGGAGCGCTACCTGCGCGGTAAATTGGCAGCGCTGGGTGGCCTGTTCGGCGCTCCAACGAGTTAGTTCCAAAAAAAAAATAGATGGAACGTTAAATCGTATTATAAACTCCTGAAGCCTCGGGGCTGTGCCGTGTCCTCGAATGGTGAATAAGTTAGATTAATATTTTTTAAACTTTAGTTATTTATCATGTATGTATGGGATTACACACCATTAATCTCAAATTGAGTATCAAACTGTATACCGTTGACTTTATAGTCCTCATTATATTCTCACTTGACTATTTCTGTACAATATTACGTATAAAATATGTTACTATATCTATCGAAAAAACCGGTATAAAACGTGTGCTGTATACTTCGTCCAAAACAATTTGAATGGACGGGTCTTAACCGTTTAGTTCGCCAATAAAATTAAACTCATATGACATAAATATATGGTATATTTATTGAAAGAAAGAGACAGCAAATATATCAACTACGTGAGAAAAAGAGAGCACTTGTGTTTATCTACTGCTCACGAAACTTTGACAGCAGTTTGGAATTCTAAAACGGCGACTAATAAACAGTATTTGTTTAAATTATTTTACATTTTACAAAAAAGTACAATGATAATAATGTACTTACGAATTAAATGTGACGCCTGAAGTTTTATTTTGATTTTTCGAAGTATTTTTGCAGTTTTGACATAAGTTTAGCCTTTGTAATTTAATAAACGCGTGTCGCACATCGTACCGGTAGAATGCGACTAAAGCCATTTGTGAGCCGGCACACATTATACGTCTTCAAAAATGCGTCCATTCATTTTGTTTTGATCGAAGGCTGTATAAGCATAATACTATATAAACCCCTATATTAAACGCAGTTAACCCAACTTGAACTAATCTTAATTACTAAAATTTATGCGCCACTCCTGGGCCATACTCGCGGCTGGTTTCCTAATCACCAACACATCGTTGCCCCTGTGTAGTGTCATGTGCAAGGCAGTCTCTTTGTCACCCTGGACGAGTGTTGCCGTTTTCGGTGCTGATTTGATCCCGGCGATCACGATGCGTTCCACCCATGAGCGCGTTGGGTATTGTGCTTTCTTGTGGATGAATCTGTAGAGATTTTTATAAGGTATGATTGCCAACAAAAATAAGGTATCTAAATGATGTTTTATGACTTTTAAGTGTATACTTTTGCATAAAAATATAGTATGCGAAAATATTGTTTTACTAATTTTGCATATGAAACATAAATAATATGATTAGTGACTGAATTTGAAATTATCTATGCAAGTCTCGCTAATTATTATTGACAAATAATTAATTGCGACTGCACAGACGGCGGAATGGTTTAGATACCGACAGAGTGCTGTGGGTTCGATTCCCACACAGTGCAAATCTTTATTGTGATTCCCAATACAAGGATTATTCCTTAGTGTAGGGTGTTGTCTTTAAAACAAAATACTCAATTATTTTAATTACCTAATTATTATTCATTTCATTAATTTTATAATTTAATTCAGAAGAGGTGAAATAAGACGAACAGATTGTCGATATTAAATAACTAGACGTTTAAATATTTCATTCTAAGCTTCAATTCTTTTTGTCTTCCATACTTACTTACTTTATTTGATCTTATTGAGACGAAAATTGGTAAACCTAGTCTATGTCTAAGTGGTCTCCTCATCTATAAAGGGACCGCAGCATGGTTGCTTTTTCTTAATATTATTTACTAATAAATATACTGGCTATGAGCGTGAATCAATACTAACGAGTAAGTGATGCCGCTGGGCTGATAGTCGATGCTCGCGTAGATGTGTTTATTGTTTAAATACTCGAACGTCTCGCCGTCGTCGATGTATAGAGTGCCGTGAGCCGTGTTCTGTATACAAATTAACACTATATGAAATATCCAATTATACACACACACACACACTTATTAAAAATAATGAGTTTTTATTTTAATGAAAACAAAACACAATCGAAATGTTTCTATTTTTAAAATTAGCCAATAATTTTTTTTCGAGAACAAAAAGATGTATACCAATCTACTTTGTTAAGAGAAAAATAAAATATCAATTAATAAAACATGGAGTTTCTGTGCATGATGCGTGTTGCTTAGACTTTTTTGAAATCCAATACTTTGTGTTAAATAAAACATTTTGATTGTTATAACAGTATTACTCACATTAGTGTTGAGGGCGATAACCAACGTGTAAGGGTCGTCAGCCATGAGCGCGGAGGAGCGGCGGATGCGTTCCTTGCGCGGTATTATTGTACCGCCGCGCTGGTACACTGGAATCTGGAACGAAATAAGTGGTATAGAGATGCATACAAAAGAGCGCCTTGCAGATGTGAAACATTCATACTATTTGATGGCGCGATTTTTTAAACATTTTTGATCTATATATTTTTTAGTATTTGATATGCTCCGCCACTTTTTAAAGTACAAATTATTTGTAAATAAGGAAAAAGAGATTTTTGTACGAGCGGGAATCGAACCCGTGTCTTTTTCAATCCGGGGAAGTGCTCTAGGCCACTGAGCTATCGTACAGATCTTTCGATCATCCCAATCTCCTTATCACATTTGTCTTTACGATACAATGAAACATCACATTTTTTTTTTTACTTTACATAGTGTTTTGGCCATTAAAATTTAATTGCACCTCTTACTTATTTCATCATGGTAAGCTGGACCGAGAAAGAACGGAAGTTCCAAGATGGAAGGTTAGTTTCAGGAAATAACAGGGTAACATAATGGTAGGCACTCTTATTATAGTGTTTCGTTTGGTGAGAGGGAATGCAGGAGAGCTAAACAACATCCTTATCGCCTCTAACTATTCCTTTGCTTGGGTTTATAATGTGTAAATGACACCTTTAGAGTTATGTATACGGCTCGAAAAACGAAAAACAAATTTGTGAAAGTGGAAGAGCTATAGAACTATTATAGAATGGATTTTAGGAGGAGAGCCCACCACTCACCCACGGATTGTCAATCCCGGTTATCTTTGGACAGAATAACCTAAGATTAACAATCCGCACTCTCACAGATAGAGGAGAATGTGATAATAGCAAAGTAGCATGCACGATAATGACAAAAAACTCACCAACGCAACACAACCATGCGATACGGTAGAACTCTCAGAACCACAATATTGCAATATACCGCAAAAATCCGAACATAAATTCGACACGTCTTTCACCTCTAAACGAGGCATTGTCAAGAACGCTCGGCAACAAATGAGCGAAGCTTACTCGTGCAACTTGCTTTTATACCCCTTCCACTATACAACAGATATGACGTATCGCTCGAACGATATGAAAACAAGTTTAGTAGTGGGGAACTACAGCTAGTTTGTTCATTCAACAACATGTTACTATTGACTTTAATTATTTCTAATTGTTCTAAAACGGACAGTCTAATATTTTTATCACAAATATGCAAGGGCTCGAATGTATGACTATTATCTAATGAATGGTTACAATCTAATAAATGTTTCGCAAAATGTGACTTTTCAGGGTAATTATGCCTATACGCAGCTATATGTTCTTTATAACGAGTCTCAAAATTACGGCCCGTTTGTCCTATATAAACATTATTACATATTTAACATTGCAATTTATATACACCAGACTTTTTACATTTATCAATACTATCTTTACCGTTACAAAGATTTTTAAGCGAAAAGTTAGGTCTAAATGCGGGATAGATACCGTGAACCTTCAGTGTCTTTGCTAACCTGTCTGATATGCCACCAAAGTAAGACAAAGTACACGTAAAATTAGTTAGTAGCTATAGAATTCCAAGTCACCTAGCAACTATTTCTTAGGCTGGTAAACACGCATACCTAAGCCTATTGACGGTAGCAACACCAGAGGCATTACTCTCGTTTCGCCAACTTCAAGGAAAGGGATAAGTGGATAGGAAGGATTATGAGGAGGGATTTAGGACTCCAGCGCTCTTACTAACCATACGTAACATAACAATACCTAACCTTGTGTCACGCTGATTTGCTGTGAGAGGTGATACCGTATATGTGACGTGAGGCGATACCTTGGCGAGCGTGACGTCCTGTGTGAAGTAGCCGGCGGCAGCACGCGCCACGTACGAGTCCACGTCGTACCACAGCGTGTGCGGTGCCCCGGGCAGGTACACCCGCACGCTGCGGGCGGCCGGCTCCACCACCGGGTGTACGAGCAGCTTGTCACCTGCCGACACACAAGGTGTGTTCGTCAATACCTCGCCACGATTGTAACACCAAGTAACCACGTAATCCCGCTGTTTGAACGTTGAAAGTGCATATCAAGAATAGGGGACTATTATGTCTGCTCCGCCCTAGGTAGCCTGGTAGAGAAAGCCTAAGGCCGACGCGTGGTGTCACAATAATCCGCTAGCCCATCACGGTGATCTCTCAACCAATCACAGTGATCACGATACAATCGACATGTGAGATATGAGATTCTGCCTAACGCCAATAATAACGATTACGGTAACAGATGTCCCACCCACTGGTTAACGTCACTTTCGTTGCTTTTAACCATAGATATAGTTATACCGTCAGTATTTATGCACAGAATAGATACTAGTCCTACGGACAGAAACATCACTTACGTTAAAACTTGTCCAAAATCTCTCTATAATAGCCTACAAAATCTTAATAATAATACCAATTGTTCGCAGCGAGAAGAAATGTACCTTATTTACACAGAAATACAGTTGAGATGATTTTGACCGCCGCATGATCCACGTGCAACCGCGTCATGCAACGAATGCGCTAGGGTTGCACCTGTGATAATTTAACTTACTTATCATCACGCTATCTCTCTTGGGGAGTAGGCAGAGAGAACAATGTGCCATTATTTTCAAGTCGGATTATTTTAAAAAACGAGATTTATCGTACGAATTCTGCATGAATAGCTTATTTTTCTTTAAATTACCTAATAATATATTATCACAATTTACAATTAATAATAAAGGAATAATTTGAAGATTTGTCATTCGCGTCGTAAATAATAAAATAAATAATTAATATGTGTATAGTATATACTTATATACATTATATATTACTTCCACGATAAAAACCATAGATATATTATAACGTAATAAAAGTCTATAAACGGACGTATACGGGCAAATGTTGCCATACTAGAAAATTCTCCCATCTATTTTTATTACGAAAATACGTTGGTTTGTGCTGGCATCTCTAATAACTTTGACGACTAGTTTTTTATGCAATGAAACAACGCTTTGTATTTAACGTACGTTAAATAACGTTTGTAATCGTTATTTTTTGACGTACGTATGTTTACATTTACAGTTTTTACGAACATTGTAAATAAAATTCATTTTGTCACTTTCCGGCCACCATTTCGTCTTTGTAATTTTTTTTTTCTCGGCACTTTGGAATAGCATTGGCATTTAAAAAAAAGTAAATATTCTCTGTTACACTCTATGGGCGTCATAATACGTATACAGCTTTGGTCAATCGTCAATTATCGTTCCACTTCAAAAATCACAATATAATAAAATGTTCTTATAAAAGTATAAATTCAAAACTTACCAAGTAAGTATTGGTTGTCAATTGTGTAGGTCTCTTCTTCTTCAGGGTATTCTTGGAACAGTGGCCTTGTAACGGGCAGGCCATCGATTGAATGTTCGTAGAACAACGTGTACCTGTTCAATAAGGCCATTGACTTTTAAAATCTTTATTGTTATGACTTGACTAACCAGTGGGCCAATATACAGTAACAGCAAAACCCCATCACTACACTAAGAAGAAGCGAAGCTAAGACTTCTTCGGAGGACCATTGCAGGAATGTCACAAGAGTTCTAGTGGCTCGTTAATACAGGCAGAGAAGGCACACTGCCGTTTTATATAGTAGATGAGGGGCTCACAGTAACCTATTCGGTGCCCCAAACGAAAAAGTGGACGATTAGGTGTATTTTTTCCCGCCTTAAAAAAAAAAAAAAAAACTATTAAGGTACCCAAATACTACCACTGAAGAAATGTCACAAAGTTCCAGTGGTCCACCAATACAGGCGGAGAGACGGCACACGGCGGGTTTATTTAAAGGGTGAAGACCCCAGACTACACTTTTCGTTGCCCCGAACGACGGTACGTGCGATTAGGTACATTTGTTCCCGCCTTAAAAAAGGTACCCAAATACCTGCCTTTTATCATATTTTTTTCGCTTATTGATATACAAAGAGTCGTGCTACGTTTACACACTTACCAGAAGTCCACAAGCGCATATCTCGTGCGCAGCGCGTCTCGTATATGCGCGAGCGTGGTCGCGTCGTAGAGCCACGGTTCCCGCCGCTTGGTCTCTATGTGCGAGTGCGCGCGGAAGAACGCTTGGTACGCACCGGCCTGGAGTAGCATCAAGGAGTAACATCACAAACTAGCGTTTCTAACAAACTTTACAACCGATTTCTTAGCATTTGGAATGGGGGAAAGTGGGGGCACGCACTTATTATCTGGTCCGACAGGGTTGGTGCCACCATCTTCAGTGTAACCGACCTTGAAGCACTTGGGTTGTTTCTCTGTATATACATTGATTTCTCATCCACGTAATAAAAAACTGAGCAGCGGCTTGGCAATATTCTTAGTAATGTTTAGTTCTTGAGTGACGGTTACCACTTAGCATCAAGTGGGCCGTGGCTTGTTTGCCACCATAAGCATTCAAAAAACCATCATTAATCGATTAATCGACACAAAAAAAAATTGAATTGGCAGCCTTCATGAGCTATATAAAAAATGTGTTAGTAAATGTTGATTGTAGTCTACTCTGCTGTTATGGTGTTCAATGTTTGACAAGTCATAACGACGACGAGTTGATTTAGGATTGGTGTGGGCAATGATTGAGAGTCCCCACCAGTTGTGACCTGTTGGTGTCTAGTGCTGCGATTGCTTGGTGCGCACAGAGTCACAATACAATGTATATCTTAGCTCAAATATGAACCGACAGTTACACTACAAAAAACCTGTCCCAATTTACGCTAGATTACTGTCAGACCTTGTAGGTCTCTAGATCATGGTGGTGGCAAACAAGCATACAGCCCACCTGATGGTAAGCAATTACCGTAGCCTATAGACGCTAGCAACACCACCACAATATTTATAGACGCTAGCAGTGTCACTCGGGCATCGCCATCTCCAAGCAAAAGGGATAGGAGGTATAATAAAAAGAGGATAGGTAGGATACTTGGCCGGGTGGGGCCGGCTTTAGAATTGTGCCACCCCTCTCTACCCACGGGAGTCGTAAGAGCCGACTGAGGGAATACCGGGGGAGTGGGCAGCAGCACTTCCTCGAGTATTAACAACATCCACTGCGATCGCCAACCCGCCTGCGGCATTATCCCCCATGACGGGACCGCTCGTTGTGGCGTTCTCTTGGGGAGGCCTATGTCCAGCAGTGGACGTTGAAAGGCTGATGGATGAAGGATACTAAGGAGAGCATAGGAAGGATAATAATGAGTGGTTAGGGAAGGGGTTTGGGCCTCCAGCGCTCTCACTCACCATACGAAACACAACGGTAGAAGTACCGTTGTTTCACGCTAATCTTCTGTGAGAGGGTGGTACTTCCTCGATCGAGCCGGCCTATTCAAGCTTGGATAAGTTGTTCTACTTAACTTCTGCAAATTCATGGTATCCAGTACAGAAATCATTGATCATTCTATATGTTATATGGGCGAGTAAATTGTTGTTTCCATTGTTCTTGGATAATCCGAGCTGGCTGTAGACACCAGGATCTCTGAAGATTATCTTACCTGGTACCATCGAGTCATGAGCTCCGCCTCCGGGTATTTGAAGAACCCGCCGACATCAGAGCCGCAGAAGCTGATACCAGCAGTAGCAAGAGACAGGCACATCGGCACAGAAACCGCTAGGAAACCCCACTCTGCCGCGTTGTCGCCCGTCCATACCGCCGCGTATCTATTTTAAAATTATATTTAATATTAGAATTTGCGAGTATGCGAGAACTAGAGAATCTGGTCAATATTAATACGTTACTTCACACACATCAATAATTAATTATTATTATTTACAAGAACCGTCCCTTTTTGAGGGATAAAAAGTATATGCATGCCAAACTTCGTGATGATTGTTTAAATAGTTAGTATAACGGCGTCAAAGTAAAAAAGACAAACAAACTCACTTTCACATTTTAATATTAGTAAGGATAGACGTGACTATGAAATCCACACAGCATGTCGGCATAAGAGAGTGTCACGTCGTTTGTCATCCCGGATAAATGATGTTTCACATCAAAACTTGGATTGCAGTCCCGAGTTCGATTTCACGGTGCTGACCTTTGACTTTCTAAAGCCATGTGCTATAGTTAATTATGGTTCCTTCAATAATGATGGCAACCAAGTGATTAAAATTTATTAACTCTGGTCCATCCTCTCATGAACAGCGATAGACTGCCATGATTGCAGATTTTACACCTTAAAATTAAAAGTATGTGGGTATTCTCAGAAAATACAGTCACTGTCGCGTATAAGCACACACACACACTCACATCATGTAAACACTTTTACTGCATTTCTGATTTGTTACTCTGTATGATTGTGCTGTTACTAAAAAAACATTTTCTTTCTTTTTTGATCTATATTTTAGCACTTCACATGCTCAGCTACTCTTAAAGTACAAATTATAATTTGTGTTGTGTGTGAATAAGGAAAAAGAGTATTTTAGTACGAGCGGGAATTGAACCTGCGTCCCTTCCTATCCGGGGAACGCATTATTATGCATGTAACTGCATTCCGATATGATGCATTATTATGTATGTAAATGCATTCCGATAGATGGCGTTGGTCGTTAAGGCAAATGTGATGAGGAGATTGGGTATTTCTAAACATTAGTACGGTAGCTAAGTGGATTAGAGCACTTCGCCGGATAGGAAGGGACGCAGGTTCGATTCCCGCTCGTAATAAAATACTCTTTTTCCTTATTAACAAATTATAATTTGCATTTTTTTTCTTTCTTTCTTTCTATCGCTGTAAAGTATGTATCACATGTAAACTTGTAATACATAATTCATCTGTAAAGAGACATTTATTCTGTAGTAGTAATTAAATTGGAGTACAGAACTCACCTCTGAGTGCCGGCAAATGTGGAACGTGTCAGGATAAACGGTCTGTATTTTCCACCTGTACGATCCATCAAGCCTTGATGAGACGAGTGCAAGTTCGCTAGACCATATTCATTGTGGACGTGTCTGTAAAAATAAAGTTAGTAATAATTTGCTGCATGTACTTTTACTGATATCTATAAACAAAATTGAAATGTCTGTTTGTAATGTCTAAATAACAGCTATGAAAGATATATGTTACCTTAACAAAATGCCAATTATTAAGTTTTTGTCTGTCTGTTTGCTCCGGCTAACCTCCAAAAGGACTGGACCGATTTGTATGGGAATTACTGGCTGATATTATTAGGGGTTAAAGTATGAAATTGCCGATTTGTACTGAAAAATTGAAATTCGTTTTTTTTTCATTTAACATATTTATTTAATCAAAATATCTACCATTATTATCTATACATTGCTGCCATCTAATAGGAAGGTCATTTATGCCTTTGCGATAGAACTCTGGTGATCTAGATTCTACAAACTGTGTGAAAGCATAATGTACTGCCTCCTGGGTAGAAAACTTTTTATCACGTAGAAAATTGTCCAAATCACGAAAAAAATGGTAGTCCGTTGGAGCAAGGTCTGGCAAATACGGAGGGTGGCGAATGGTTTCTAATTGCAGGTCCTGTAGAGTTAAAACTGTTTCTCTTGCTGTATGAGGTCTCGCGTTATCATGGAGCAATAATGGTGAAGATCGATTCATGAGTTGGGGCTGTTTCACTGCAAGTTTTGCTATCATTGTTCGGAGTTCGGCACAGTAGACATCTGCCGTTCTTGCTTGACCAGATCGGAGAAAGCTATAGTGAATAACACCATACTGAGACCACCAAACAGTTACTATTACCTTTTTATTGGTAAACTTTGCTTTAGGACACTGTTGCGGCGTTTGACCTGGGGTCAGCCATTGCATTTTTCGCTTACGATTATCGTAAAGAATCCACTTTTCATCAAATGTCACAATTCGATCCAATATTCCTTCATTTCTGTATCGATTCAACAAGGCAACACAAGTTTCAACACGCGTTTCTTTCTGCAGATCAGTCAAATCATGAGGCACCCATTTTTCATATTTTTTTATTTTATTGATTTGACGCAAATGGGTCAATATTGTTAGTAAGGTAACGTTAAACCATGCCGCTAATTCCTGGGTAGTTTGGCTCGGATCGGCTTCCACCATCTCTTTCAATTCATTGTTATTTGTGTGTTCCACGTGGTTCGTTCTTCAAATCAAAATTACCATCACGAAAGCGTTTAAACCAAAATCGCATGGTGCGTTCATTAGCAGTCCCCTCTCCAAACGCAACATTGATATTGCGAGCTATTTCTACAGCGTTAGTACAGCGTCGGAACTCGTATTCAAAAATCATTAGAATTTTCGAAGTATCCATCTTTCTTGTCTAAGATGAATAAAAAAAACAACTCAAAGTCGATATTCGAATGTTGCACATTTTTTAAAAGAAGAACCTAATAGGTACCATTTGAAAAAAAAATTCATTCAAAAATCTCAAATCATGAAGGTTCTATGTCAATTCGAAGTACCTATTACAATAAAACGGCAATTTCATACTTTAACCCCTATTATAAGGAGTAAAATAGCCAAATAAACCGCTTACCTATTCAGTCCTATATTATCCTTCCTATCCTTTCTTTACTGGGAGTAAGTTTGTCTCAAAATCATCTCTCCTGTCCATCTCCAACCCCCTTACCTAGATATGGCGCGCGAGTGATATCTCTGGTGTTGCTAGCGTCTACAGGCTACTGTAGCCGCTTACCATCAGGTGGGCTGTATGCTTGTTTGCCACCCATACAAAAATATTTCATCATTAGACTTAACAGACAGGACTATACTTAGCAGGTGTGAAACAAAATTATATTATTTTTATTTCTGTTTATACAGGAAATAGTCCCCCTATATCTTTCTTGAGCCTAACATAAATATCATACCATTAGATGTAAAACGAAACATAAACACCGGTATGATTGGAGTCGACCAATCAGACTTGACCATAGTTCGATCTCCACCAATCAAAAGTTAAGTATAAAATAATACTTTTTAACCGCAACTAGGCAACAGCCTTATTTTTAGGCTATCATTAAGTTTTTAAACTACAAAGAGTTACCTGTGTTCCCAATAGGAAGCAAGACCATCGTGCCCATCCTGAGGCTCCTTGTAGTGACGACAATCTTTGGGCATCGTGATCTCAGGGCCGTTAAACACCTGTCATCAGATTTCATTATACACTATTGTATAGAATTTAATAATAAGTTTGCATGAACGGACTAACTAGCTGGTCATTATCTATTTAAAACATAGCATCACGCCTGTATTCCCCGAAGGGGTAGGCAGAGGTGTATTACACACCCACGTTTCGGCAGCTATGTTTGAGTCCCACGTAATAGGGGGCGAGCCTTTTGACGTCTACCGGGCATACTTCCAAACTCCGGGCTGCTACTGAGAACTTTTTTTTTTTACTTAAAATTTCGTTATCTATATAATGTATACTATTATAAAACTGTAACAGAGCTGTGTCTGTGCATTCAAGATATTTGAGAAAAAATTACTGTAATAGGCTATATAGGCGTGTCTAAACACAAAACAATTTTTTTTAGAATTTTTGTCTGTTTTTCTGTTTGTTTGTTCGCGCATCACACAAAAACTACTGAACGGATTTTGATGCAACTTTTTTTATTTGAAAGGCCTTGATTAGACTTAAAAACTGGTATACATTTTATCCCGCTATTATATCGGGAACCTGAGATATAACAGAAAAACTAGAAAATTATTTAAACTAGAATTATTTTAAAAGAACTACTAGATGGATTTTGATGCAACTTTTTTTATTTGAAAGGCCTTGATTTGACTTAAAAACTGGTAGACATTTTATCCCGCTACTATATCGGGAACCTGAGATATAACCGAAAAACTAGCTTTTGGCTGCGGCGAAGCCGCTGGCAAAGGCTAGTATCTATTATAAAGCTGTAACAGAGCTATGTCTGTAACCCTGTATATGTATGATATTTGAAAAAAAAAAATAACGTATGTAGACTATTTATGCGTAAATTATAATTAAGCGATAATTATATACTCACACTAGGTTCGTTCATATCATTCCATATGTGCACATCTTTACTGGTTCCCGGGAAGTTTTCAAACAGGTACCTCTCAGAGTAGTACTTACTGATGATGGGGTTGAAGAAGTCGGGGTATGAAGACGAACCCGGCCAACACCAACCTAGATATGGAATTACATTGTAATGAGGTAATTATTTGAGATGCCCCGAATATTCGGCAACTATTCGGTATTCGGCTGTATTTTTTCACTATTCGGTATTCCTGCCGAATATTGCGAACTATTCGGCCGAATACCGAATAGTACATCGCGAAAAAATTGCATAGTATAACTCACAAAGAAATAATCGATATAATCGTTTTAATGAGTGGGCTGCAGACCTGGGACCACAGGCCATTTGATGGGATCAGAATTTGTAGGACTCTTAAATTACAATGTAACGCTAATAGCAACATAGCAACGATCAACAAATGAAGTGTGTTGTGAGACGACTAAATCACGAATGAAACAAAAGCGCCCACGGCGCATCGTCATCACACGTACTTGAAGTGATGCAGGTTAGAATCTGTCACCCGCGAAAGGGTACTAAGTGTTCCCGAATATTCGGCGCTTCGGCTAATAGCCTCGCCGACTATTCGGTATTCGGCCAAATCACTATTCGTGGCATCGCTAGTAAGTATGCAGTGATAGATAAGTAGTTAGGCCGTGTGGGGCCGGCTTTAGAATTGTGCCATCCCTCTCCACCAATATGAGGGAACACCAGGGGGAGGGGGCAGCAGCACTCCTTCGAGTATTAACAACATCCACTGCGATCGCCAACCCGCCTGCCAAGCGTGGCGATTACGGCACTATCCCCCCATTCTTGGGGAGGCCTATGTCCAGCAGTGGACGTTAAAAGGCTGATGGATGGATAGCTTAGTAGCGGTAAAATGACTGCTAAGACAGTGGTATCGAGTTCGACCACCAGTTCGAGGTCGCACGGCACACACCTCTCGACTTTCCGATATGAAATATTATTTTACAAATTATGTCCGGTGAATGTTTTCCATTGCGAGAAAACCCGCATGCTTGAGAGATTTTCTTAATTATGTAGTCTGCCAACCCGCCACGCTTGGCAGGCGGGTTGGAGATCGCAGTGGATGTTGTTAATACTCGAGGGAGTGCTGCTGCCCACTCCCCCGGTATTCCTCAGTCGGCTCTTGCGACTCCCACGGGTGGAGAGGGGTGGGACAATTCTAAAGCCGGCCCCACACAGCATGGCAATCTCGATCCAGCCCCTTTAAAATGTGATTCACAAAATCGCATCTACATCGTATCATTTTATTTGTGGTTGGCAGAGATATAGACGCGTGATGTCGCAATAATCGCTCCACCAATCATGATGATCTTTCAAGGTCTATAAACCAATGAATTACAGCGTCACGATGCGATGTCGATACGATTTATTGAGCTAAATTCTACGGGCCCAGGTGACCACTATAGTATAGGTATTACGGATCAAATGTATCTTCGCCTGTAGAGGAGGTTCCTGACTAGCTGTTAGTATGTAAAAAAATAATTTAATGACCTTCATAATCTTTTCCGTCCTTATCCTTGATGTAATATCCTTTGTCCGTGCAGTCTTCATGAAGGAAGTAACCGGCCTCCCTTTTGATGTGAGGGTCGATGATGACCACCATCTTACGTCCCTTGGCCGTCAGATTGGCTACCATTTCTGTAGGATTGGGGAATTTCAGAGGATCCCATGTGAAATACCTGAGAAAAAATAATTTGACATGAAGGTAGTTCTATATTATGGGAACCTGTCTCCCAGTACATATTCCGATCATGATAGATACTGCCATGGATAGCTATCTTTTTTAGCCAACTACGGCTAAGTCCAAAAGGGTTATCTAACCACCAGATCGACTTACTGTCTGATCTCCAGGACCCAACTACAGAGACAACTGGCGACCTCAGAAAAAGTTCAGATTTGTATTTAGGCCTCTGACAAGCTTTAACGAATACCAGAATAATATGTGATAACGTGCCTTCCAAAGCACCAAGAAGGCCCCGTATTCACAAATAGGTCTCACATTTTGGTTAGTTGGCTACCGAGCGAAAACTACTTAACCTTGTAAGTGTACAATTACCCCCTTACTAATAAACATTGTATAAGATCCGAATAGATATATATAGACAAAGACAAAACACTGAATATCTATTCAGAGGTTATACAACGTTTATTAGTAAGGCAGTTAAGGTATAACAATATAGTGGTATATTAATAAGCTTCACTTCTTCCTGTCGGTGTACTCGATGTCCAGCCAGATGACATCAGCGGGCAGGTCGTGAGTGTCGAACCCTTCGTCCACGGAGCGCACGTCCGTCTCGTCCACGTAGTTCCAGCGACACTGATGATACGCTAGCGAGAATTTCTGCGACGGAAACATCAAACATTTATGTATATTTACGAAATACTGGTCTACTGATAATATGCGAGAATTAAGAACATATAAGCGAGCCTCCCTTGAAATTAAAAAAAATAAAAATATTAACTGATTTTTTTTATTGGCCCTCCTGATGGTATATGGTCGTCGCTCATGGACTCAACTATAAGCCACTGCTCACCATTTCATTTCACAGATATGAAATGAAAGAATTTACGGTTATCTCCTGCTACAACCAAAACACACCGATGTGCTTCATGGCCGGTCACACGGGAGATGGTGGTACCTACCCGCCCGATACAGATCGACAGCAAGTGAGTATTCCCACTTGGTACCCAGCCCTACCACCAGTAATGCAATGGGTGATAAATGCTTACTTCCCTTAGTCGCCTCATACGACACCCGTGGGAAATAATAGGGTGGTGACACTTGTATTCTTAGTCCGTCACCACACGGATAATTAAATTAACACTTTTATTTAATCCACACCCAAAATTCACTACTTAAAGATTGTGGTACGTGCGAAACATCGCTAAGTCCGACATCAACCCATTCTTATCCGCGGGTGTCGTACGAGGAAGAGTACTAAGGAAAACAAGCAGTTATCAGCCACTGGAATATTGATGATAGAGGCGTGTACCAAGTGGGAGTACTCCGGTGCCAACCAGAGTTGATCGATACCACAGTGTGCCGACCAACCGTCAAGCACCTCTCGGTGTGTTATGGTTCTAGCGGCCATAATTTTCCATTCGTGAAATAAAATGGTGAAGAGCGGCTTGACAGAATTAGTATTTTTGAGTTCATAAGCGGCTCTTGCCGATTACCATTAGGTGGGTAGTTGAGCTGACTTACCCGTTGTCTTAGGTGAACGAGAAATGCGGCAATAAGACGCGACATGAAAATATCAAATAGACGTTGTTTGTACTTATGAACTACGTTATCACCTAATATGAATGCGACGAAGTGCAGACTTATTTTTTGCGCGACAAGACGCGACGCAGTGTGACGTGACAACTTGAAGACATGCATTTACAATACATACCTATTGTTAAAACAATAATGAACTTAGATTGCCGCGTTTGTCGCTCACGAATGACTACAAAACAGGACCTACGTCACGTAAGTATTGGTCGCATTACATCGCGTCGCTACGTGTCGCGTACCGTCGCTCATCTAGGACAACGGGACTGAATTAGGCTATATAGGAGTGTCTAAACACAAAAAGATTTTTTTGTCTGTTATCTGTTTGTTTGTTCGCGCATCACGCAAAAACTACTGAACGGATTTTGATGCAACTTTTTTGTTTGATAGCTCTTGATTAGACTTAACAACTGGTATACTTTTTATCCCGCTACTATATTGGAAACCTGAGATATTGCTTAAAAACTAGCTTTTGGCTGCAACGGAGCCGCGGGCAAAAGCTAGTTAGTATATAAATCGAAACCCTATCTCCCTATACTCTCCTTAGTATCTTTGATATACTCTCCATATTATCATTCCTTTCCACATCCTATCCCTTTCTTGGAGATGGTATTGCCTCTGGTATAGTTAGTGTCTATAGACTACGGTAACCGCTTACCATCAGGTACACCATATGCTTGTTTGTCACCCACGTAGAATAAAAAAAACCTAAAAATCAATGCACCAACTGTGAAACAAAACTTACTGGTGGTAGCGGAGTAGATCCAGTGATCGCTGTGTACTGTCGGAACACATCCGCCGGCTTCTCTCCGAGGAAAACGAACACATCGATTACATTTGCTTCAGACATGAACCTGGGAACAAATTTATTGGAATGTTCTACAGCTGGATTTTTTTTAAAGACAACCGGTTTTGGTAATGGAGGGGCCTTGCTCATCCCAGCATGAATGGATCAGCTCGACCAAGGAAGTACCACCCTCTCACGAGAAGATCAGCATGAAAAATCGGTATGTACTCCTGTTGTTGTTTCATATGACGAGCGAAAGCGCCGTAGGCCCATACCCCCCTCCTCATCCTATACGTATAACCTACCTCTTACCCCTTTCTTTAGTTTTGGCGACACGCAAGTTTATAGTTGCGTCGTAAAAAATAATTATTTACATAAAATTGTGAATATAATTACAACTACAAGAGAAGGACATTAATTCGCGCCTAGTTCCTAGTAGGACAAAGGATTGCCACTAGCCATAAAACAGCCTTGCTGCCCACTTTTAGCCACCGTGGGAATGAAACGTGACGGATGGCGAACCACGTGCTACTGATATTGTTAGGTTCATGAGTGGCAGTTAACGCTTACCATCGGTACCAAGCAGCGTAAACAAAAGCCAACAGAGGAACGCTCTAAAATAAGCTAAACAGCCAAGCATTGTGCTGGAATCTGGAAACCGTAGAACGTATAAAGTACCATATCTTTCTTTTTTGTTAACGCGGTAAAAATGTAACTAACCGTACACCCTATCGTTAGGATAACACGAGCCCACTAAATAAATTCTCTCCGCCTGTATTGATGAACTACTGGACCTGTATGATATTACTTAAGTGGTAAAGAAGTGTACCTGGCGTCGACCCGTCTCTTCTGGCCGCCAGTGACGAGGTTGACTAGCGACGAGACGACGGTGCTGTCCGCGTAGTTCACCACGTCCACCCACGTCTCGGCAGAGTTGTGCCAGAATATGCCGGCGCTGTGCCTAGGTCTAGAAAAAAAAAATATTATTATATTACTTATTTTCAAAATACATAATTAATTCCAGATATTGTTATGTAAGACGATATAGCCTGGTGTTTGGTAAAACTTCAAAGACAACGGTATCGAGTTCGATTCCCAGTTCCAGGCCCACACCTCTGACTTCACAGATTTTTCGATACTTAATATGTTTTTATAAATTATCTGGTGAAGCAAAACATACAACATTACAGTTGTATGTATGGCATCTCTAAGTTACAAATATTTGCTAAATAAATGTGCCTATACCATTACTAATATAAAACTGTGACAAGCCTGTGTCCGTACATTAACATATTTGAGAAAAATTATGTACATATTAAACCATTTAGGCCATATTTTATTTAATGTAACCTACATTAATTCTTTGCGCATCACGCAAAAACTACCGAAGCTATTTTGATTAAAACTGCTGCCCACCCCTCTCCACCAATGGGAGTCGTAAGAGCCGACTGAGGGAATACCCGGGGAGTGGGCAGCAGCACTTCTTCGAGTATTAACAAAATCCACTGCGATCGCCAAATAATTCAATTTCAATGTCAGCTAAAAAAAATCCAAATAACATTAGAGTACTTATCAAAAATGTGAACTGAATTCATTTCCAAAATAACAAAAAGATGTTGAATTAAAAATGGTGCAGTGTACATTATGCTTTAGGTGTCGGCCTCCTTTGTACAATGTTTTATGTAAAGCGCGGCTCATTTCAAAAGAAATCGGTGTCACTGTCGGCTTTTAATAAAGATGCTCAGTTAGCCAATTAGGTAGGCAAACCGATAGGCGTGTCAAAATAATATCCAATCACGCAACTAATAAATATTGGATTCTAAAGAGTATTAGGCAGACAGGCCGATCTTTTTAACCTAAATGCATAACATAACATAGTTTCATGCACATAGTCATTAGTGATGACCTAAATAATGTCTGATTTCGACTATAGTATATGCATAAAGTTTCGAATTGTATACTACATATTATAAAGTTGTAACAGAGCTGTGTCTGTACATTTAAGATATTTGAGAAAAAAATACTGTATAAGCTATATATACGTACAAAAAAATGTTTTTTAGATTTTTGTCTGTTTGTTCGCGCATCACGCAAAAGCTACTGAACGGATTTTGATGCAACTTTTTTTATTTGATAGATCTCAATGAGACTTAAAAACTGGTATACATTTAGCCCGCTACTATATCGGGAACCTGAGATACAACCTAAAAACTAGCTTTTGGTTGCGGCGGAGCCGCAAGCAAAGGCTAGTATTTAATATTTTATATGTTGTAACATAGATTATTTATTATTATGCTTAGTTTTTAGGTAAATAATGGCAACGAGTGTTTTTGTTTCGACCAATTTTCTGTTATAATCTTACTTTATTAGGTGCCAATGACTGTAATTGTAAATATTTTTTATTTTTTTTCTATTAAAAATCTCTAATTAGTTTGGTTAATGCATTTTTATTTTAAAATATACAATGTTTGCTGACTTTTTAAACACCTATCAATTTCATATATATATATATATATATCAATCTTAAATATGCTTAGAGTGCCAATCATTATACAGTTTACCCTATATATTGACTCAATTCTGAAATGCACGCCAACGACGTATCTGACAAATTCCAGTTCGCAAAAAATTTGAAGTGGACAAGGAAATATAAAATATTTCGCAACTCACCCGTGCGAGTACATGACGGGCACGGCGCCGTATATCGCCATGCCGCTGTCCAACTCGTACTCGAACACGTCCAAGTTGTACAGCCGGTACGGTTCTCCAGAGGTGGTGGTACGCAGCGACAGTTTGTCCGTATGCTCCGGTATACCTGCAAACATATTAAGAGGGTTGTTTTGGCTTTCCACATTTATTTTGCTGAACAACCGCCTCTTTAATTTACATAGATCTTTCATTTTACCTCATTTCATTACTTTAGCTGTTTACTTAACATAAACATAGCATCACGCCTGAAAGGGTAAGCAGAGGTGTATTACATACCCACGGTTCGCTAGCTATATTTAAGTCCCACGTAATAGGGGGCGAGCCTATTGCCGTTTACCGGGCAGATTTCCAAACTCCGGGCTGCTACTAAGACTTTTTTCTTCTAACATAAAACTTTAATAACATGGCCCGAGCCGGAAATCGAACGCAAGACCTCATGATCAGCAGTCGCACACACTATCGCTGCACCACCGAGGCAGTTTTATGTCTTTACTATGCAGGATTTACATTCACCAAACCTTTATGAAACGATGAGTGGTTTAGATACCGGCCTCCCACCCGAGTATTATGGGTTCGATTCCCACACAGAACCATTCTTTGTGTGAACCACAAATGGTTGATCTGAGTCTGGGAGTACTTTTGTCCGTGAAATTGTATGTAGTCCCCCGTGATACAAGGATTATTCCTTACTGCAGGCTGTAGACTTTAAAAAAAGTATTTGATTTTAATTCAAATTGAGAAGCTAGGTTCATCTCACGGAGCGGGAGATTGTTGTTAAAGTTACTACATATTTTATTCTGAATAGAAAATTCTACAACTTTTAGACAATTTAAAACACAAGTTCTTTTAAGTTTCCAATCTCAAATTAAATGAAACATCTTTTTTTGACAATTTAAAATCTAGATCATGACTTACCATAAACTTGGTCTGCATCAGGGAAGCTGAAATCCATGGAAATGGCTTCGTTACCACGTGGTTTGCTGTCATGATGGGACTTGAAGTTTTCGCTCCAAGTGCCTTCCTCTTCCTAAAAAAAAATATTCAATAAACGCTTCAAACATTCCCTGACATCTTAACTATTATAAAGCTGTAACAGAGCTATGTCTGTACATTAAGATATTTGAGAAAAAATTACTGTAATAGGCTATTTAAGCGTGTCTGAACACAAAACGATTTATTGTCTGTTTATCTGTTTGTTCGTTCGCGCAACACGGAAAAACTACTAAACGGATTTCGATGTAACTTTTTATTTAATAGCTCTTGATTAGATTTAAAAACGCGCCGCGGCCAAAGGTTAGTTCTGAAATAAAACTAAGTTTACGGATTTTGTCACTTTAAAGTATTTAAAACGTCGGGATAATATTATAGAAAAACGCGACAGATTCTCTTAACGTTTTATTTCATATCGGAGACATTTTTATATTGTTAGTCACAGTTTTCAGAAGACAAACAGGCCAAAGTTAACCATAAGGACAGATTTTTGCTAAATTAATTTGCCAATTGACCAAAATATTTTTTTAAGGAGTGTTGTTTATATTATATTACCTAACTAAGTAAACAGAGCTGGATCACTATTACTGAAGGTTAAATTTAACATTAGTAAAAACCTTGACAATTTTTATTAGAGGCTATCTGTTATCCGTGACTATATCGCCGGAATATTGTATGTTTATTTTCATTACTCATACTCGGAAAGTAGATTTGCCTTATTCGAGTTACTTTCACCCCTAGGGTAACAATGTACTATTATTGGCTTTCTTTCAGCGCGGAGCGTTATTAATTCCCCAAAATGAATTAGCCTATAAGTTACTCCTTATAACATTGGCCACCTACCGTAAAAATCCGGTTCAAAATTGTTAGGGGATGAAAATCATTCAGGGAAAAGAAAGAGACTAAATATATTTGTTTTTTTGGACGAAAGTATAATGTAATGGAAGTTAACAGGTAAGAATAGTATAGCAATAAGTTTAAAATTATTAATAATCACTTCTGTTGTAATATTGTTCCCTTCATCCGATTCGTTTTCCGGTAATTCATATATAATGGCCGCCGGTGGCATCTGCACAAGCAATATCTTACCAATTTTACACAGCATATAAATTGAATTTACATTAAGTATTTTCCTTGCCGATGGTGGCACTTAATATAACCCAGCATAAACGGGCCGGCTCGATCGGGGAATTACAACCGTCTCACAGAAGATCTGAGTGAGAGCGCTCCCTCCCTATATCATCTCGTTATTATCCTTCCTATCCTCTCCCATTCCTTGTAGATGACGACACGCGAGTGATGCCTCTGATGTTACTAGCGCTACGGTAACCGACCGCTTACCATCAGGTCGTATGCTTGTTGACCACCTATATAGTATATTATTTTTACTACTACTTCTACTACTTATCATCACGCCATTTCCCTTGCGGGGTAGGCAGAGAAAACAGAGTGCCAAGAGGCTCTATTCTTGCATACATCCTCACTTCCTCAAAATTCATAACTCTCTTCATATACGCTCGCTGGTTTCGGAGACTTCTTACCCACCTTCCTTCAATACATGACCGATTTGGTCTAGGTAGGTGAGTCTCGGTCTCCCCCTGTACCTACATCCTTCCACTTTCGCATCGTATATCTTCTTAACCAGTCGCTCGTCCGGCATTCTTTCCACATGTCCAAACCTTCCATCCCGACTGAATCCACACCCAAGATATACAAAATTCATCCATTTCCATCCATTATACAATTTTTTTAGTTAAACACAAAGTGAAAAATGTGAAATCGAAAATAACAGTCAGGAGCAGGATTTGAACCTGCATCTTCTGGATACCGTCCAGATGCTTTACCAATTCAGCTATCCTGACAATTGCTCCTGACTGCTAATTTCGATAACACATCATACTTAACGTCTTTGGGTGACGCCTGCGCCATCTGTCGGACGTATTTTCATACATTATACCGACCAGGTAAACTTAATTTTACAATTAAGATTTTACCTAATAATGACGCAAACCCTTTAAATATTTAGATATTTTATATATATTTTTAGCATTTGACATGCTAAGCACTATACATTAAACACAAAGTGAATAATGTGAAATCGAAAATAACAGTGACTGTTATAGTAGTAGTGTTTAATGTATAGTGCTTAGCATGTCAAATGCTAAAAATATATATAAAATATCTAAATTTTTTTAGTATCAAAACAAATAGCTTTTATTTTGTAAATAAAGAATTTTTTGTTGTATAGTTTATTAGTTATAACATCATGATATCACATCAGAAGATTGCCTTTAGATAGGACTAGGTACTGTAGCACACGACCCAAAACCTCAATTAAATACTAAAACAATAACACTATGTCATCGAACAGATAGTACCAACATTACCTACACAGTTGACCTCACATACATCATTAATTTACAGTTTATCATGTACGGACGTCAATTTCTCTGCTAATTCACGCCACTGTAGAAGAAATCATTCCTGAGCAGACACGATACATGTACATGATTTATTAAGCTCGTATACTTAGGTTTAAATATTATACGTTACTTGAGTTTAAACGAGAAAGCCCACGAATATTGTCATTGTTGTTAAAATATCCTTAATATTTACATTACAGCCCACTGTTGGGTTGGATGTTAGTCTCCTAGAAAAGAGGAATAGGCCGTAATCACTGGCCCAGTGCAGGTGAGTTGACTTCACAAGCCGTCGTGAAAATCTCTCTAGCATGCAGTGATAATTTGTAAATAAGTACAAATATTGCCATGCGAGGACCTCGGACTGGGGTTCGAACTCGATACCACTGTCTTTGCAGTCCTTTGTTTTACCACCAGGCTGTCACGTCCTTTTTTATAGATACATTAGTTTTTATCCTATAATTATTATTCCCAAATTACACATATGATAGGTCCTATTTAGGATTCTCGCATTTTGTCTATACTATTATAAAGCTGTAACAGAGCTGTGTCTGTACATTCAATATATTTAAGAAAAAATTACTGTAATAGGCTATATAGGCGTGTCTATATACAAAACATTTTTTTTAGAATTTTCGTCTGTTTGTTTGTTCGCACATCACGCAAAAACTAGTGAACGGATTATGATGCAACTTTTATTTGAAAGGACTAGACTTAAAAACTGGTATACATTTTATCCCGCTACTATATAGGGAACCTGAGATATAACCGAAAAACTAGTATTTGGCTGCGGCGAAGCTGCGGGCAAAGGCTAGTAATAAATAATTATATAACTACCTCGGTAGTGCAGCGGTAGTGTGAGAGACTGCTAATCATGAGATCTCGGGTTCGATCTCCGGGCGGGCAGTTTATTGAACTTTTTGGTAAAAAGAAAAATTCTCAGTAGCAGCCCGGACATTGGAAATGTACCCGGTAGGTGGCATTAGGCTAGCTCCCTATAACGTGGGACATAAATATAGTTGGTGAACCGTAGGTGTGTAATACACCTCTGTCTACCTCTTCGGGGATACAGGTGGATACTATGTTAGTTATATGCGTTTTAACATTTTGCAAGGGCGTCGAAGTTTTAAGAGACGGTTGTTGACCATTGATGTATAAAAAAGAGAAGATCTACAATTGGGCACTAAAAGTGTCCACTATAAATGAGTGCAGATTACACTTTCCTGCACTCATTTCGTTTAGCGTTGTTCCGACGCGCAAGCAGCCGCGACGTATCAACATGTCTAATAGTACTAAAATCTCTTTTAAAAAACTTTTTCACTGTCTGTTTTTATATCGTTCTTTTTGAATAGTGTCATTGCACTTACGTACGCAGTTAAAAGTTGTTCCATCTATCCATCCATCAGCCTTTCAACGTTCACTGCTGGACATATGCCTCCCGAAGATAACTCCACAACGAGCGGTCCCGTCATGGGGGGATAATGCCGTAATCGCCACGCTTGGCAAGCGGGTTGGCGATCGCAGTGGAAGTTGTTTATACTCGAGGGAGTGCTGCTGCCCACTCCCCCGGTATATCCTCAGTCGGCTCTTACGACTCCCGTGGGTAGAGAGGGGTGGGACAATTCTAAAGCCGGCCCCACACGGCAAAAGTTGTTACTATTTTATAAAATTAATGCGAAATTAATATACATTTAAGTAAGATTGTAATACAACTTATACCACGATTTCTAAACACAATTGTGTATCCTTAATTTATAGATCAATGTTACTGACAAACAATTCAACACACAGCTAATTGATTGTAGCTTTGTTATCATTAATGTGTCGTTAATAAACGCGTTTAACATATTAACACAATTACCAATATCATGCTGTTAGTACAAAGATAGACCTGACTAACGAGCGCATTACTTATGACGTCACTTCATTAACCTTTTGATTATGTAGTACGATTCGATTTACATAATCGATACTATAATAGACACACAGGCTTTAAATGTACTGTATACTGTGTTAAGTTATTTAAATGTCTCTGCACCCAAAATATTTATTTTGCACGCCTCATAAGCGAGGCATTGAGGTGTGTACTGCTTTCGTTTCATGAAGAACAACTGATTTTTCAAACTTGAAATGTCTCTATTTATCGTATATTGCACTTGTAAAATAATATATACGCACACATATCGAGAAAAAACACTATTTTTAACACTCATGATATTTTTGATGCCATTTTTGTTATTTAAAGTAGTTATAAAACTGTATAAAAAAATTCTGTCTTGGACGTCCGTTTGTTGTAGGTAATGTATGTTAACACGATAACGACCGAAATATTTTACTAATCGAGTATTTTATTTTCTTTTAAAATTCAGTACAACTACAAATAGAGCCCTATCACTTTTCACGGTCTAATTCGATGTGGTTTAATTTTTATTAAATACACAAAAAGATAGTGAATATTTACGCTCGATTCGACACTAAAACCAGCGCTATCCTTATTTCGTGAGAAGTGTGAGAACTATGTATTTCTATAGACCAATATAGAAGTACTTCTTAAAATTAGCGCTAGATGGCGTATAAGACATGAAAACCATGAAATTAGCGCTATCTATGTGATTGATTGAAAACTACTTAGTAAGACCATTACATTATTAGTTACTTATCAAATAATACATTTTATTGTGAAAAATGAAGATCATGAGGCGTGCGCTTTTGGATTTTCCAAAGTATTTTTAGAATTTTTGTCTGTTCACGCACTACGCAAAAATGCATGATGATGAAACTTTATTGTTTGATAGCTCTAGATTAGACTTAAAAACTGGTACATATACGTTTTATCCCGCTACTATATCAGGCACCTGAGACATAACGTAAAAACAAGCTTTTGTCTGCGGCGAAGCCGCGGGCAAAGGCTACAGCTTTTTTAGCCTACTAGTGTCTGCTCGCAACTTCTTCTGCGTGGACTCTAAAATTTGGTCCATAGAGTCCTATAGGCATATCCCATAGGAATATCTTATTGGTGTTAACAATAACAGTAGTAATAAAGGTAGTTCGTAGAAATTCGTTTTTGTTGGGTAATTTGCTAAAAATAGCGACCCTATGTGAATTATTGTTTTTTCGAGATATCAGTTAACCCCTCTCCACCCATGGGAGTCGTAAGAGTCGACTGAGGCAATACCGGGGGAGAGGGCAGTAGCGCTCCTTCGAGTATTAACAACATCCACTGCGATCGCCAACCCGCCTGCCAAGCATGGCGATTACGGCACTATCTCTCATTCTTGGGAAGGCCTATGTCCAGCAGTGGACGTTAAAAGGCTGATGGATGGATGGAGGGATGGATCAGTTAACACTGAACCAGTGTCTCATATACCTAAATTTCATGTAAATCCACTCATTCGTTTAGGCGTGATTGACGAACAAACATCCAAACATCTACACAACCTATGACATTCACGTAAATAAAAGAACAATATAAGCAGCCTTGTATAGATAAATAAGCACTTGCCATCACTATAAGGGTTGGCTCCTTTTTGCATAACCACATCCATTTAAAGAGCGCGAAATCAAGGTGATAGCCTACATATATGAGTACTATGCCACAAATACATTGTTGTACCTAATCTAAACAAGTAGGAAGTTCAAAGGCGCGCATATATAGATAAATAAATACATCTCTTTATCTGTCACGTACTTAGATACAACAAGATCAATGACAATACGTAGTAAGAGACAATGGATATATTTATATGATATGTTTAGAAAAAAAATATGTGGAAATAATAAAAATAGCACAGACAATCGACAGTGATAGACAGCGAATTAACACAACAAGATAAGATCACCACTTAAGGTTTTCTATGGAGTAATCTATGATTAATACGTTTAGAATATTTTTTTTGTTGTCAGTTGAGTTGAGTACTTTCAACAGTCTCAATATTATTATATTGACTCTCAGGAGTCCAGAGAGAGAAAACAAAATCAACAAATTGTGTAATCTACACCCTTTGGGAGTCGGTTATAATTGTTTCATGCAGGGCCCGTAGAATGTAACTTACTAAATCGTATCGACATCGTATCGTCTCGCTTATAATTGGTATTGAAACCGCCGCGTGATGTCGCAATAATCCCTCGGCCAATCACGATGAACCCCCCCTGATCTTCTTTGAGAGGCTTGTCTCCGATGAAGCCAGCCCATTCATGGAAAAGCAAGGCCTCTAAGAGAAAAAAGGAGGAAAAAAATGTTCCTAAGCGCACATCCCGTCGTTCGGGGCAACGAACAGGGTAGTGTGGGGCCTTCACCCACTAAAGAAACCCGCTGTGTGCCGTCTCACCGCCTTTATTGGAACCATATTATATTCCTTCAGTGGTCAAGATACTTGCCGTGTGGCCTATGTCCAGCAGTGGACGTCGAAAGGCTGATGAATGAATGAAAATGAATGGTCAAGATACATTTAAGCCTAGAACAAACACAAAAGCAACACTCACGACTTCCACAATATTAGATTCTTCATCAGCCAATTTTTCCCTTCTCACCCTCAGCGGTTCCATCAATAACTGGTGGTTCTCGTTGATCACAACAGCGGTGTTTCCGGCCAAGTTTACAAACTCCAACTTGAGGGGCTCCGCTGTGATGATCACTTTGTGGCCTTGTGTGTTTGTGAGAGTCAACTTGCCATTCTCGTTGGAGATCAGCTTGAGACTAAAAGGAAAAATAATCAATTATAGTTAGTCCATCTGGCGACGGTGCACTTGCCTCAAGCGCTCGTGTTGGCTTTTAGTAACTTTGAATGAAAATGCATCCGATAGGTGGCGCGGGTCGTAAAGACAAATGTGATGTGAAGATTGGGTATGGCTGAAGGTCAGTGCGATAGCTCAGCGGCTTAAAGCACTTCTCCGGATTAAAAGGGACGCACTAAAGTTCTCTTTTTTCACATTCACAAATAATTTGTACTATAAAGTAGCTGAGCATGTCAAGTGCTAAAAAATAGATAAAGAAAAATGTCTCCACCCTGTTCTTTTCCGCGGGTATCGTACGAAGCGACTAAAGGAAATAAAGCAATTATTACTCACTACATTTCTGGTGGTAAGCTTTAGTACCAAACGGGAGTACTTCGTTTTCTGACCCAAGCGGGTCGGTACCACCACTTTTATAACTCGCCGTGAAAGTTCATGTTTTGGTTGTCGCGAGAGTAGAGAGAGGATAGAGTTCTGTATTACCCATCCCAGAAATGAAATGGTGTGCAGCGGCTTGGCAGTATTCTTAGCTCTGGTGAGTCATGAGTGCCGTTACCATCACGTGGCCCGTGGCTTAATGTCTGTTCTTGTGTTTGGAATCTGTACGCTCCTAAGCCATTATTTCTTTTTGCAGAGGAAACGTGGGTATTTTTTATGCGCCCTTCCAAGGTTGAGTGCTTCTACAGCTGGGCCCGTAGAATGTACTTAACTCCCTAAATCGTATCGTCTCGCATGTGATGAAAAACCAACGCGTGATGTCGCAATAATCCCTCGGCCAATCACGGTGATCTCTTAACTAATCACAATGACACGATGCGATGTCGATACTATTTAGTGAGATATATTTTAACCTCCCTGGTCTTAACCCTGGCCCGTAGAATGTAACTCACTAAATCGTATCGACATCCCATCGTATAATTGCCATTAGTTTAGAAATCAACGTGATTGGAAGAGCGATTATTGCGACATTATGCGTCGATGTCTCTAACAATCACAAATAAGACGATACGATATCGATACGATTTGGTATATCATATTCTAAGGGGGTCTAATAGAGTTATTTACCGAGAAAAAAATAACAAAGAATAATATAGACGTGGAATAATAATGTAGTAAAAATTAAGCACGTTACAGACTACAGAAGTTATTACATTGTAATGTATATTCTGTTATGCCGTGTGTGGCCGGCTTTAGTATTGTCCCACCCATGGGAGTCGTAAGAGCCGACTGAGGGAATACCGGGTGAGTGGGCAGCAGCACTCCCTCGAGTATTAAAAACATCCACTGCGATCGCCAACCCGCCTGCCAAGCGTGGCGATTACGGCATTATCTCCCATATGAGCGCACAGGACCGCTCGTTGTGGCGTTCTCTTGGGGAGGCCTATGTCCAGCTGTGGACGTCGAAAGGCTGAATGGATGAATGGATGGATGGAATTAGTTGACATTGTTTTATTTACAAAGTTTAAATATCAATAACATTGTCGCGGTCACAGCTGCAGCTGTCTATGGAGACTAGACATTTGTGATTTTGCGATATATATTTTAGATTGTGCGATATATTATAGTGTAACACAGAGGCACTCTCTTCTTAAACTTCCTTTCTCTCAGCCGTAACAAACTAACATGTTTGCTGTCACTAGCTAAGACGAAAGCGTCAGAATGGATTACCTGGAACGTAGTTTAAATACAAAAGCTTATCTTATTATTTCTCTGTTCTCTCTGCCTACCCCGCAAGGGAGATGGCGTGATGATAAGTAAATATATTTTTAACTATTGTTGTCACAAATGCATTTACACATAATAATTTGGGAGAGTATGGTATAATGGGTCTCGAAGAGCTATCGATATCCCTTAAAATTTAACTGTTCCTTCCCTGCTCATTGCACTATCCTGCCTAATCCTGACTTTGATTGTGGTACACTTTCTAGAATTATCATGAAATTTTACATAAATATAGTTTGGAGCCCGGAAAATACATAGGCTACTTTTCTCCTCCGGAAAAGGAACGGTTTCCGTGAGATAGCTATTTTTACATAGCTAATTATAATAGCATTGTCCGTGTGGTGACGGACTAAGAATACAAGTGTCACCACCCCATTCTTTCCCACGGGTGTCGTATGAGGCGACTAAGGGAAGTAAGCAATTATCATCCATTGCATAACTGGTGGTAGGGCTGGGTACCATGTGGGAGTACTCACTTGGCATAGGGCCCGAGCGGGTTGGTAACACCATCTCCCGTATGACTGGCCATGGTATAGTTGAGTCCATGAGTGACGGTTACCATTTGCCATCGGATGGGCCGTGGCTCGTCTGCCACTACATGCAATAAAAAAAAAAGCTAGTATTAATGTACTTATCGTAGAAAACTGAAAGTAAGTTTCTTCAAAGTATTTCTTTATCATATTTTAGTATTATTTGTACTGTAAGCTGTTTATGCTAAGTGCACTTTTAACCGTAAATAATATAATATCGTACTGTTTACATTACCCATGTTTGTTATACGTATTTGGATATTCAGGTCACATCAAGAACAACGAGTCAGTCTCGTGCGCTGCGGCGCAAATTATAACATTACTACTTACATAGTAATCAAGAATATTGCCAAGTCGCTGGCCACCATATGACGGTTGGTTACACAGAAGATGGTAGTACTGACTTGCTCGGGGCAGATAAAATAAATAAATAAATATTCACGGACATTTTCACACAACGTCCTCTGGTCCCAAACTAAGCTTAACGCTTGTGCTATGGGTACCAGATAACGGATACAATACATATACTACTTTTTTTTTGTAAATACATACATACAATAGATATAAAACACCCAGACGCAGTACAAATATCTGTGTTCATCACATAAATAATTGTCCTGAGTGGGAATCGAACCCACGACCTCGTGCACGGAAGTCGGTTACACTATCGACTACGCCACGAGACCCGTCAAAAAGATAACAAGTAAGTAGTCCCACTTGGAAGCCAACCCCACCACCAGTAATAATGCAATAGGTAATTATCATTTATTTCCCCTTAGTTAGTTTTCTAGCGGTAAAACCTTGCTTATCAGAGCACGAAAGGGCCGGCTCGATCGGGGAAGTACCACCCTCTCACAGAAGATCAGCGTATAAAAACGGTACCTAGCGTTGTTTCGTATGGTGAGTGAGAGCGCCGGAGGGAAGAGCCCTCCCTACCCTCTCCTTATTATCCTTTCTATCCTCTCCTTAGTATACTACCTATCAGAGGATAGGTAGGATAGGATAATGAGAGCATTATTCTTCCTATCCACCTCCTATCCCTTTCCTTGGAGATTGCGACGCGCGAGTGATACTTCTGGTGTTGCTAGCGTCTATAAGCTATGGTAACCGCGTACCATCAGGTGGGCCGTATGCTTGCTCGCCACCAATGTAGTATAAAAAAAGGTCGTAACACAATAGCGGGAAGGAATGGAGTGGTGACACTAGTTTCTTAGTCCGTTGCGATACATAAATAGACAGTGTTTTAGGTGTGACATCCACATAGAGGAAATAAATTTGAGTATTCCACGCATACATGTAGTTGTTGGCAAATCTAAGGCGTAATCATTGTGGTCGAAATACGATCTTTGCGGAAAATCTGTGGAGTTAAGCAAGGACCGGACGGTTGTAAGCAAGCGTTCCAGCAGGGGCGACATTGTTTGTTGCCAGCCGTGTGGACAGCAGGTGTAATCCAGATTTTGTTTGACCTTCAACGTCCTTGCGTTCTTACATCCGAGATTACAGCGAGCGGATTCATGCTTACAACCGTCTGGCCAGCGGATTAAATCTTACCAAAGACAGTCGCGTGTTGGCTTGCGGCTAGGGTTGCCAACTATACTTTATAATAACGTATCCTACTTTATTTTTGGTAAATATACTTTATAGAGAATTAGGTATGATACTACACAACAATATAGGGAATGCCGGATCATGACTGTGAGACAGCTTTTTGTGCTAATTACTATCTTACGTAAGCATGCCATGCTAGAGTACAACTTTGCGTTTTACCAGAAACACCGTAAAACAAAGAAAGTTTGCTCAGTTGAGATACATAAATCAAAAATATCAGAAAGGCATTTTCGTGGTCTAGGTGATAATATTTATAATAAGATTAATAAAATATGCGATATATATAGTTTAAATAAATACGAATGCAAGAAAAAAGTAACAGAATAGGTATCGAACCTCACATACGAAGAGACCAAGCAATTGTTGACATATTCATATTTAATATATTCATTACATGACATATTTTATACACGCATTCACAAGCGACACACACACAAACACAAACAAACGCATGCGGGCGCGAGCGCGCGCGCATACACACACACACACACACACACACACCACATACACACACACACACCACATATACACACACACACACACCACATACACACACACACACACACACACACACACACACACTACATTTATTTAACGTTTTTTCTCTATTCTCTAAATACATATGGCAAAGATTCAAATATTTTGCACAACTTGTATTGGCTTTGCTATATAATGCTCAATTGTACTGTGCTTTGTAAACATTTTACATTTTGCGAAATAAATATTATATTATTATTACTTTTGCATAAAAATAAAGTATGTAAAAATACTCTATTTCCAATCTTTACTGTAATGCGTAGAACGAAATACTTATATGAATAATAACTAAACTATTATCAATACTCCTAAGCTGAAACAGAATGCATATGGGATTTAAATATAATAATTAAAAAAACATTAGACGTCATAGTCAATGTGATAGATAAGTCACCTGTCTGAGATGACATCTGTCTCTGATGTTCGTTTATCGGCGAAATGATGAATCTGATGTTCGTTTATCGTGAATTTTTGTGTGAGGCACAAGGAGGTTTCAGGTATGGAAGGGGATGCATGGATCAAGTGTTTTCTCTGCGCAACATTGTGGAGAAGCATCTGGCTGTAGACCAGAGGGTTTTCTGCAGTTTTGTGGATTTGGAGAAAGCATTTGACACGGTTGTACGAAAGGAACTTTGGGACATTTTGCCGGAATATGGTATTAATGGTAGACTGCTACAAGCGGTGCAGTCCAACTACATGGACTGCACTTGTGTGCGGCTGGATCATGGAATGTCACCCTGGTTTGATGTCAATATCGGCATTAAACAGGGCTGCGTTCTATCAGCCAGACTTTTTATCATATATGTATCTGGATAAATGTCTACAAAGGTTGAAAGAAATGAATGTGGGAGTTCAGATGGGCGACTCGGTGGTTAACTGTCTGCTATATGCAGACGATGCGGTTTTATTAGCGCAGTCCGCGGCTGACCTGCAAACCCTAGTCGACGTAATGGCAGAAGATTGTAAGAAAAGGGGCCTACGTGTGAATGTGAGCAAACCCAAACTGATGGTTTTTGAAAGAGAAGAAGCCAGAACAGATGTTAGAGTAGCAATAGGAAATGGTGTGCTAGAACAAGTGGATGAATTTGTATATCTTGGATGTGGATTCAGTCGGGAAGAAGGTACACCACTGATGTAGAGAGAAGAGTGAATGCGGGAAATAGAGTGAACAGAGCATTGGGACAACTTCTCGGCAGTCATCACCTCAGCCAGAAGGCACGTGTCGCAATACACAACGCGATGCTTGTCCCGTTATTGTATGGAAGCGAGAGTTGGGTATGCAAAAAGGAGCATAAGAGTAAAATCAATGCAGTCGAAATGCGATCTCTGCGGAGAATCTGTGGAGTGAGGCTGACTGACCGCATTCGTAACGACGACGTTAGAGAGCGAGTAGGTATGAAAGAGAGTATTGGTGTAAAGATGCGAAAGGGAATGCTCCGATGGTTCGGACATGTGGAAATAATGCCGGACGAGCGACTGGCTAAGAAGATATACAATGCTAAAGTGGAAGGATGTAGGTACAGGGGGAGACCGAGACTCACCTACCTAGACCAAATAAGTCATGTATTGAAGGAAGGCGGAGTCAGGAGTCTCCGAAACCGGTGAGCGTGTATGAAGAGAGTTATGAATGTTGAGGAAGCGAGAGATGTATGCAAGAATAGAACCTCTTGGCACTCTGTTCTCTCTGCTTACCTCGCAAGGGAAATGGCGTGATGATAAGTAAGTTTTATTGTTATCGTAAAGATAGCTTCCAGAAATATATACATATACGTTATATAGTAGTATATAGTATATCAGTAGTATACAAAAGATACGTTATTTTATTTTCAAAAAAGTTGGCAACCCTTCTTGCGGCAAATTTTGTTTGACCTTCAACGTCCCGACAAGGGCACCTTGCTTACATCTTGCTTAAAGCCGTGATGTAAGCCGTGTAGCAGAAACACAATCCGCTGGTGTCCCGACAAGGGCACCTTGCTTAAACGCTTGCTTACATCTTGCTTAAAGCCGTGCGGATCCCACTTTAGGCTGACTGATAGCATTAGTAACGACGACGTAAGAGAGCGGGTAGGTATAAAAGAGAATATTGATGTAAAAATGCGAAAGGAAATGCTCCGATGGTTCGGACATGTGAAAAGAATTCCGGGCAAGAATAGAGCCTTTTGGCACTCTGTTCTCTCTGCCTACCCCGCTTGATATATGTATGTAACAGGGACGCGCTTTAAATGTGTGCATTCTATTGGACTCATCAAAACTAATCAAGTGTCCACAAATAGCCACAGAAGAGACAATCCACTTCTTGACTCCATCATCAGATCAATGCCATGAGAACATATTATAGTATTGTGTTTTAAAAGTAATAAGCTACATACACATTCAGTGTCATTTTAAGAATTAGAAATAGGTTCAAATTGACTTGCAATATTTGATACATTGTTAGTCACTAGTAAAGGTAATTTTTTAATTTTGACTGCACAGATAGGATATCTGTGAGTGGTTTAGATACCAACCTAGCCTGCTACATGTTGTGGGTTCGATTCCCGCACAGGACAACTCTGTGTGATCCACAAATGGTTGTTCTGAGTCTGGGTGTACTTAGTGTCTGTCAATTGCATGTTTGTAGAGTCCCTCACGATACTGGCATGTATTCCCTGGTGCAGCGATAGTTACAATTATCTGAATGTATGTATGACAACAAGCTAATACTATAAATGGTTGGTTTTATATGTACCTTAGGTTTAAACAATAGTTTTTGAACACATAATTCAAGATTAAAGAATGTTTGAGCCTTGCTGGCAGGCTCAATTGGGGAAGTAGCACCCTCTCACAAAAGATCAGCATGAACTAACAGTAGTGGTACCTACACTTTTGTATGGTGAGTGAGAGTCCCGGAGAACTGAACACCCTCTCTATGCTCTCCTTGTTATCCTTTCTATCTTCTTAGTATCCTATGCTCTCCTTAATATACTTCCTATCCACCTACTATGGTGCAGATGGTGATGCACGAGTGGAGCCTCTAGTGTTGCCAGCGTTTATAGGCTACGGTAACCGCTTACCATCAGGTGGGCCGTATGCTTGTCTGTCACCCAAGAAGTATAAAAAAAACGTTGCTAAGCCACAGGATTTTAGTCCATATTCCTATGACAATAAAAGCTACAAATATAAATAGAAACACATTCAAATTATTCTTTCAAGTGTGTTTGAAAACAAAATGCTTACCCATCAGCCTTAGGTTCCCCATTCAGTGCCAGCTGTGTTCTGTATCTTGGGTACAGGGGGTCAGCTTCATCCAATTCAACCCGGAATGTTCCATCTTTGAGAGCAGACAGCTTCAGGGTATAGTGCCACTATCAAAAAAATTAAGGGAATTAGAACATAGTATTTATACAATTGTGCCGTGTGGGGCCAGCTTTAGAATTGTCCCACCCCTCTCCACCCATGGGAGTCGTAGGAGCCGACTGAGGGAATAACGGGGGAGTGGGCAGCAGCACTCCCTCGAGTATTAACAACATCCACTGCAATCGTAAAACCCGCCTGCCAAGCGTGGCGATTACGGCACTATCCCCCATATGAGCGAAACACATGTTGTGGCGTTCTCTTGGGGAGGCCTATGTTCAGCAGTGGACTTTGAAAGGCTGACGTATGTATGATGTATATTTATACAATGTGCCGTGTGGCACCAGCTTTAGAATTATCCCACCCCTCTCCACCCATGGGAATCGTAAGAGGCGACTGAGGAAATATCGGGGGAGTGGGCAGCAGCACTCCTTCGAGTATTAGTTACACCATCCACTGCGATCGCCAACCCGCCTGCCAAGCGTGGCGATTACGGCACTATCCCCCATTCTTGGGGAGGCCTATGTCCAGCAGTGGACTTTAAAAGGCTGATGGATGGATTTATACAATATTATGACACCACACATTCCTAGTTTTATAAACACTGAATCAACAATTTATGTTAAACACAAAGTAAAAAATGTGAAATCGAAAATAACAGTCACGAGCAGGATTTGGACCTGCATCTCCTGGATACCGTCCAGATGCTTTGCCAATTCAGCCATGGTGACCCTTGCTCCTGACTGCTAATTTCGATAACACATTCATACTTAACGTCTTTGGGTGACGCCTGCACCATCTGTCGGAAGTATTTTCATACATTATACCGACCAGGTAAACTTAATTTTACAATTAAGATTTTACCTAATAATGATGCAAACCCTATAAATATTTATACATTTTTAGCATTTGACATGCTTAGCAACATACATTAAACACAAAGTGAAAAATGTGAAATCGAAAATAACAGTCATGAGCAGGATTTGAACCTGCATCTCCTGGACACCGTCCAGATGCTTTGCCAATTCAGCCATCGTGACCCTTGCTCCTGACTGCTAATTTCGATAACACATTCATACTTAACGTCTTTGCGTGACGCCTGCACCATCTGTCGGATTTGGGTAATATGTATGGCTAAGCATGTCAAATACTAGAAATATATAAAAATATATCAATTTTAGCTTGACACAAAATGTAAACAACAAAACCAGTGTTTCTAAAAGAGTCATTAATTTAAGCTATGAAGATTTCAATAAACTACAACAATTTTAAGAAACTTAAAAATTGCCAAAGTATCGAGACGGTATCCAGGAGATGCAGGTTAAATTCCTGCTCATGAATTTTATTTTAGATTCCACATTTACACACTTTGTATTTATGAATGTCATGTTTCACAAATTAATATATTTATGAACCTAGTCATAGGATTGTAGCTAATGCAAGGTTAATAAGATGCATGTTAAGAAATACATTGATGGTAAGCGCATGTATACTTATAATTTTATGACATGCTATATTATAAAATTATCTTAGTGTATAGGTATATATTTTTAGCATTTTACATGCTTAGCACTATACATCAAACTTAGTGTTTGATTATCTTAGTGTGCAAACTAACTGCTTTCCAGTGGAGTGCAAACTAACTGCTTTCCAGTGGAGTGCATATTAAACGAAACGAAACTGCATATTAAAATTAAATTGGCAAGCTTCCAATGTAAAATTACAGTGACAGTGATATATTGTAATAAATTATGGGTTTTCTTTACCAAGGTTATCCTTTTTTCAGTAGACGTATCCACTGTCGTAACTTCTGCAGACAAAATGTTTCCATGAACTATAACAGTGTCTAAGTTAAGCGTGTACTGAGATTTTTCTGGCTTGAAGGGCCTCAACCTCTTACAGAATCCCGATTGTTCGCACGACTTGAAATTGTTTTTGTCGACAGCATAACCACCGCATATCACTAAAGTAGCAACCAAAAGAAGCCTTAGCGTCTTCATACTGTAATAAAGTTGAACAACAATTTTACTATTCTACTGTAACAAAGACCGGTATCAAGGCATTTTGAGTTTCCATAACGAGAATTTACTTGCCTGAAATTATTCTTTGATATTTAAATATATGCACCAATTGTATGGCAGTTTCTCTATATTATCATTGCAGTGAGGTATTATTAACACTATCTAAAAATTTATATTTAGAAAATTTGATTAACACGCGTTACGTGGAGTTACCTCGTTTGACAATGAATGCCAACACAGAGTATCTAATCTAACTTACTAGTAGATGGTTAAACGAGTTAGACAGTCTAACTTAGACTACAACAAAAACACAGAGTAAGGAACTACTCTAGATACTTTGATAGAGCTTAGACGAAGTATATAATATAGACTCGCTACTATTAAGACAGTAAGGATGAAGAAAAGGATGCACATATTAGGTTTTCCTTTTCGGGTATGCGTTATTTTTATTTGGACTCAATCAACTGGGTCCCAACACTAAAGTGGCCAACCATTCTCATCATCGGTATTTAAGCTTGTTTTTGTATTTACGTAAAAAAAACCTTCGTTAATCACGTCATATACGCTGTTACACGTTCTAATACATTTTAAGCAAAATATAAGCATAACTGCAATTTCTTTTGTCTTATCATTCTTGTATCCGGCTAAAACTAAAGGTGGGTGATAAATAACGTCACGACGAAAAAGTCACTGCGATCAGCCGTTAAAACATGTCGTTGTTAATTAGCGCGAAGTAACAACGTTCCAAAATCACGTATATTGTTCCTACGTTCCCCAAGAACTTCAATAGTATAAATACGAATAGTTGTCTTTGTCACTCACATCACGACAATACGTAACATGGAACGACCGAACAACCCATGGAACGACCTTGTAACGAAAACGAACGAAACTGCCCGAAGGGCCAATGCAAAAGTATTGGTTCCAGGAGTAGTACGTATAAACAGAAAGTGACAGGTGTGACCGAGTAATCGACGTGACAAAATCACGTTGATTTGTCACTGTAACTTGATAGTCACAGGAACGACAGTCACGACGATCGAAAAATAACGCTTTTCCCCAAGTCTAGCTAAAACAGGTAGTACATTTTTTTATCATATGTCAAACTATTGCTATCTCGACACTGATAATACCCTTTGTCTTCATAGACATTTCTGAGCTATAATGACAAACACCCGTATTCAAGAACAATACTATGAAGTCTCACAGTGCGCACGAACGCATAGGGCCTGTAAATCCGATTCTTAAACAATACTTAAGCGGTGTGCAATGCTTTGCGTTAATTTGGAAAGTCACTTACAATGATATTTTACATAAGATATATTACGTTCATAGTAAATGACGTTTAAAATCTGTTCCCGCATTACTATTACTTACGCGCACTATTATCGCGCACACTATTGACAAGTTGCACTAATGAACAGTACAAAAGATAGGATAACCCGGATAACCATATAAATGAAAGAGATAGCTCTATCTTTTCAATTGTCAATTGTCATCTTGGAGGCATAGATTATGATTTTTTGACACCAGCCAACAGAGCCGGTTATTTCGGAGGTAGGTAAAAAAGGTATACCCAATATGAAATACGATAAAATAGTTATAGATATTGTATGAATCCTGCTTTTATTCAGTATATTAAGTATTTAAACAAGTTTCATTTGTTACAATTATTGGAATGATTTATATTATTAGTTAAGATAACAAACTCATTTTACGTGTACTTTGTCTTACTTTGGTGGCATATCAGACAGGTTAGCAAAGACACTGAGGGTTCACGGTATCTATACCGCATTTAGGCCTAACTTTTCGCTTAAAAATCTTTGTAACGGTAAAGATAGTATTGATAAATGTAAAAAGTCTGGTGTATATAAATTGGAATGTCAAATATGTAATAATGTTTATATAGGACAAACGGGCCGTAATTTTGAGACTCGTTATAAAGAACATATAGCTGCGTATAGGCATAATTACCCTGAAAAGTCACATTTTGCGAAACATTTATTAGATTGTAACCATTCATTAGATAATAGTCATACATTCGAGCCCTTGCATATTTGTGATAAAAATATTAGACTGTCCGTTTTAGAACAATTAGAAATAATTAAAGTCAATAGTAACATGTTGTTGAATGAACAAACTAGCTGTAGTTCCCCACTACTAAACTTGTTTTCATATCGTTCGAGCGATACGTCATAACTGTTGTATAGTGGAACGGGTATAAAAGCAAGTTGCACGAGTAAGCTTCGCTCATTTTTTGCCGAGCGTTCTGGCGGCGACACTGGAGCTTGCGAACGAAAGGTCCACTATCGACCCGCCCCCACGCCGCACGCACGTTAGGGCGGACCCTCGGTTTAGCAACACGAGGTCCGCCGCTGCCACCCACTCTTGAACCGCGGGCGTCCGTCCTGGAGGACCCCCACGCCGTTGATTTAGCGTTAAAGTCCCCCAGCACGAGCACAGGGCTCGGTGCCATACGCCGTATCGAGGTCTCCAAATTGTGCAGGAAGACCTCGTAAGCCGCCAGACTACGATTGGGGGAGAAGTTTTTGACTCGGAGTTATGTAATGATGGATATCAAATATTTCGACAAGACCGTGATCTGATTATGTCGGGTAAAAAGACAGGTGGTGGCGTTATGATGTGCATAAATCGCAAATTTAATGCCACACGGCGTTACCTTTTTCAATGTGAAGGTACTGAGATATTGCAAGTTACACTTTCATCATTGGGTGTTGGTACTGTTAAAGACTTGGATATTATACTAGTCTACATCCCTCCTGATGTGTCTAGAATACCGGTGCAACTTGAGTCGATTGGGAAAACTGTAAATAACATTTTGAATACGCACGTCAACCATGAGTGTATGATCTTAGGTGACTTTAACTTACCATGTTTGAATTGGTCAGAGGATGGTTTTTCTCTAATACACAACTGTACGGAACGAATGAGAATTGCTGCTACTACTTTTGTAGATGATTTTGCTGTATTAGGTTTTACGCAGTATAATCTTATCACAAACTCCAATGGTAGGATTTTAGACTTATGTTTTTCAACAACATCACTGTCTGTCAATAGGAGTGATGATCCTTTACTCCGCGAAGATTCTTATCATCCTTCGTTAATAATAACGGCTAATGAACTATGCTCAACAAACCTAGAGGAAATACACATACCGCGGCACAATTACTACAGGGGAGATTATAATGAACTTAATAAATACTTTAACAAAATAAACTGGGATGTAACGTTAGCAGCTGAGTCAGTTGACAGTGCAGTTGAAGCATTTTATAAAGTTATAAACATTGGAGTACAACGCTTTATCCCTCTAAAAAGTAAATCTAAAAGTCATAGTTATCCTGTTTGGTATAGCCGTGCTCTCATAAAGATTATTCGTGAAAAAAATAAAATGCATAAAAAATGGAAAAAATACGGGAATCCTCGGGACTATTATGAATTTTCAATACTGCGTGCTAGACAACATAATACTCATAAATCATGTTTTCAGAACTATATACAACATACAGAAGAAATGGTAAAGCATTCCCCTCGAACTTTCTGGACTTATGTCAAAAATAGAAGGGGCGGTACACAATATCCAAATACACTTACATTAAATAATGAAACATTTAAGGATGGTCACAGCATCTGTACAGCATTTAATAAATACTTTTACAGTGTTTTTGCTAAATCATCCCTTTGCTCTACCACAGGTTTAGTTCCTATGAATGCATATAGTGAAATGTTAAATTCAATTAATGTCCTTTCTAATCTGAATATCACACATGGCACTGTACAAAATGTTTTACGTACGTTAGATAAAACTAAAGGTCCGGGGAAAGATGGACTGCCTGCAGTATTTCTTTATGCTTGTGCTGATAGTTTAGCATGTCCAATTACACTATTGTTTAATAGATCATTAGTCGAATGTGTCTATCCTTCTATTTGGAAGGCTGCACACATTGTTCCCGTGCACAAAAAGGGCCCCAGGTCAGATATAACCAATTATCGTCCGATATCGATTTTGAATACACTCAACAAGGTTTTTGAAAGAATTGTATATAAGAATATTTACCCCTTGGTAGTGAGTGCTTTAGGCCCAAACCAACATGGTTTTATTAAACGAAGATCTACACTATCTAACTTAGCCACGTGTAGTAACTATGTTATATGTAATATGGAAGCTAGTGGACAGGTTGACGTGATCTACACAGATTTTGAAAAGGCGTTCGATCGTGTGGATCACGTTATTCTGCTCGCAAAACTGCAAAGATTTGGGATCCACGGTGACTTACTTAGATGGATAAGTTCATATTTATCTAACCGATCTCAGGCCGTTGTTGTGGGTGGTTTTAGATCGGACTTTGTAAATATCCCTTCAGGTGTTCCCCAGGGATCTTTATTGGGACCCCTTTTTTATTGCGCATATTTATACGATATTCAATCTTGTTTTAAATACGCTAAACACCTACTATACGCGGATGATATGAAAATTTACCTGTGTATTAAATCGAGACTCGATTGCGAACTCATACAGCGTGATCTTAATGCTTTATACCGGTATTACTCACAAAATCACATCACTGTAAATATTTCAAAATGTCAGTGTATTAGCTTTAGTCGCTCCAAAACCCCAATCAAATATCCATACATATTTGACAATAATCTAATTGAAAGGGTTGATGTAGTCAGAGATCTCGGTGTTACGCTAGACACGAAATTACTGTTCTCTCAACACATAGATACTGTCATAAATAAAGCCTCTCGTAACCTTGGTTTTGTGATGCGTATTTGCAAACCATTTAGAAATTGTCATAGTCTCAAAATTGTTTATTATACCTATGTCCGTAGCGTTTTGGAGTACTGTAGCCCAATTTGGTCACCTCAATACAATGTATATATTACGAGACTAGAAAGTATACAAAAGAGATTTGTAAAGTATCTAAACTATAAAGCTAAAAAACGTCATAGTTCGTATTCTGTAGATTGTAGACACTATCACCTACTTCCTCTCGATGACAGACGTAAGTTGTTAGATATGCTTTTACTCTTTGATATATTACGAGGTGGCCTAGATGGTAGTGATCTTTTATCGAGTATATATTTCAGTACTCAAAACTACCGAACTATACATACCCATTTATTTAGTATACCTCATCACCGCACCAATTATGGAATTCATGATATCATGACACGACTACCTCGCATTTATACAGAAAACTTTGAAAATATAGATATATTTCAATTATCTAAGGAATCATATAAAAAACAAATCGTGAATGCACTCACTAGTAAATTAATAGATGAAGATTAATAAATTAGTAAATAAGATACTTTTTTCTTTACGTCATCAAGTTATGATGCTTATTATCAATAGTATTCTTATAGTTTTAAGTTGTAATTTGTAACATTGCATCTTCTAGATATACTTATACAAATGTCGTGGAACTCTGTAATTGGCTTAAGATATTAATATTATTAAAATACTTCCATGTATCTCTTGTAAATAAGCTGTTGAGTTTCCTATTAATAAATAAATAAATAAGTACACGCCGTATAGCTTGACCCCTCCCCATTCGGCCGCCACATATCCCGTACCCTTGTCCTTGACTGACAAGGGCGAGGAATGCGGCGCCGTCGACCCGACGACCGCCACGGAGCCATCCCCGCTACATGCCCAATTGGGGCGATCGGGGATTATGTATGGCTCCGCGGCTACGGCAACACCAATCGACCGCTCCGCCATGGATTGCAGGAAGAGATCCTGCGCCCTGGCGGTACGGCCGAGATTCCCTTGGAGAAGAATAGCGTCGTGGTCCGTAATTAAACCACGATATCCTCCTCCATGCGCTGCGGCCGTCCAGCCACGCTGGGTTGGGCAGCCGGAGCCGATTGGCTGCCCACCCCTTTCTTAGGGCCTGACTTGGCTGGAGGCCGGCACCCCTCCCGCCCCATGCAATGGTTGGCGGGGCGGTTGCCCGCCGCGCATGCGGGGCAGTGTGGGGTAGCAGTGCAGGTGGCCGCCTGATGCCCTGCCTGACCACAGCGGAAACAGAGCCCACTGCAGTCAAATCAGTTGGTGCACAGCGGCCGGGTGTGGCCGACCGCCATGCACTTGTAGCACCTGGCAGGCCGGGGCTCCAACACGGTTACCCGCGCGGCGCTCCAGCCTACCAGAAGTCTACCGGCGGCGGCCAACTCCTTGGCCGCCGCGACAGGGCACGAGACCCAGACGGCACCTACACCACCTGGACCTGGGCGAATGGTGCCCACCCGGACGGCGCTGTTGGGAGACCCGGGTTTCGAGGCGACTGCCTCCCGGATCTCTTCCGCCGTCACGGAATAGTCCAGACCCGAAATGCGCAGTTCTGCGCACTTTACAGGTCTGGCGACCCGGACGCCACTCTACTCTGGGAACAGGCCTAACAGCCTCGCAGCCATCGCGTCGGCCGTCTTGACACCCTCCGGTCCCAGGTACTCGAAAATTCGAGCACCTGTCCGGGCTTGGCGGGAGCGAGCGGAAACGTCCCCGAGATCGGAGACGTTTATCTCCCGCCGGGCACGCTTCAAGACGGCCTCGTACGTCAGGCCCCTTTCCTTGGCCTCAGGCAGCAGGCACTTTTAATTTGCGCGGTTTCCGCGATCTCTTCTTTTTATTATGACCGCCACCAGACTCACCCCTTGAGGAAGCAGTAGGCGCCGCATCTCGGGCAGCGGCACCCTTGCGCTTCTTACCCCGGGACTTTCACCCATCACCCACAGTCTGCCAGCCCTCGTCAGAGGGCACAGCAGTGCGGGGGACAGGTGGGTCCCGGGGTGCAGCTGCTTAAGCCCGCGAAGGCGCAGCAGCGTCTGGGATTATATCTAAGTTAACGTCTCCTGTCAAAATTACATTATTTGTTGTGCTACAGTTTCAAAGAATATTATCAAGAGAGTTAATATAATTAAGTGGATTTTTAAAACTAGGAGGTCTGCATGTACAAATTATAGAGTACTAGCTGTTACCCACGACTTCGTCCGTGAGTAATTTCATAAAAATAAATAAAGCAACCCTTGAAATTGTCGGTAATACAGTGCAACGGTATTACAGTACTCGGGGTTGGAACTTCATTACTGAAATGCTAGATGGCGTTGAAGTTGCTAGATTTTGAGATTTTGTGACAAACAATTTTTTTTATTTTTCGTATTTTTTTTAATAAAAAGTATCCTATGTTACTTCTAATACCTCCGAGAATATGTGTACAAAGTTTCATGATGATCGGTTAAGTAGTTTTCACGTGAAAGCGTAACAAACAAACTTACATTCACATTTATAATATTGTTAGTATAATATTAGTATGATTCACCTTTAATATCGATAACAATACAGTTCCCATCAATACATGCTGGTTCAACTGCGTTAACGTCAAGTGTGTCATGGGTGTAGACAACTACACCATCATTTTGATTCAAGCTTATTTTTGTTTGGTACATTTTGTAGCCATTGAGATTTGGAGGAATAAATCTATCATTAGTCCAGCATTCAGTGAGGACTAGGATGTCTATGTGCGTATTGAATTTAGAAAAAAAAGCGAGAAATAGGTCAAAGTTACGATTTATACTACGTATGTTGACTGCCAATATCAATAACGATTTTTCACGGCTTATCATAACATCCGGAAACTACAAAGGATCCCGAATTTTAGTACATAAAACATTTCCAGTTGCGTAAATATCGTGCATAATATTTTTAGCGTCAAAGTTGAATTTTAATATTCAAAACGATCGGGGTTTATGTCTTTGTATCAGTAAAGGTAATCTTTAGGGAACCTAAATAATTTATCTTGTAAATTACTATAAGGTAGTAATCATACGTCAGCGCTAATTTAATGTAAGATTGTGAAAACATGTAGAAACAATATGTGATCACTGCATGTTGTGTTTAACGTGTGTGTCGTATTTATATGTGAAAGTGTGTATGTTGAATTTGTATGAGATTGTGAGTTTGTAGTATTGTAGTTATCCTGTATTATTACATTGATGTAGGTAAAGTAAATACTATGATTAAAGATCTTACAATGAATGAAAGCAAATAAAAGAGCCAGTTGAAATAAAGCAGTAAGAATAGTCACTTTGATTTCAAAACATGCGCGAGTTCTTGTTCACAGGTTATGCGTATCGCAGGCTGACTATCACTCCTTTTAATGTATACATAGCCATAAGATGTCCAGCAGTATTTATAGTCATTTGTTTTGGCAGCATCTCGTGCCAATGAAAACAATCTCTTGGATTTTGCCGTTAAATTTTCTGAGATAAAAATGGGGGTAGGTGGACCTTCCATGTGTAGACTGGCAGGTGTTAGTTGTATACCATTTTTATCACGTCTGTGTTTTTTTACAGCGTCTATAAATCTTTATTTGAGCATAACTGATCCGAATTCGACAACTATAGGTCTGTTAGTCATGGATTTCGATTTAATCCGGAAAATATCATTTATATCACTACGTGTAATAGGAGTATTCAGAGTTTTTCCCAGGTTCTGCAGTAGTTCGCATAGGTTACCCTTGTTCTCACCGATTTTTTGGGGTAAACTTCTTATTTCAATACTACCAGCACGTTCATTTCGCTCCAGGGTATCAATTCTAGACTCCAATAATTTTATGTATGCGTGGTTCCCTTTTTTCTCTTTTTCCAGCAAATTAAGTCGATTTTTTAGTGTCTTGTACTCCGCCGACATGAAGTCTAAAGATTTCCGTATATTTACGTTTTGATCTTTAATTTCTACGATTGTCGACATAATAGTTGAGAACTTTAACTCCTGTTGCTTTATGTTAGAAGAAAAAAAGAGCGACTTTAAGTCATCAATTGCGGACAAAATATCATCGTCACTTCTCTTTCGTTTATAACGGTTGGCAACAATACGCGTCATATTATCCTCATAATCAAGTTCACTTGCCACTGTTAGATCAGGCGCAGAGCTGCTAGGCTGTTCCTGTCCCGCTTGTAGTAGATACGCAGGCGGTGGCGGCGTGGAAGGGGGCGGTGGGGTACTCATAATTTGGGGCATTATAGTTCGGACTCAGCTCAGTAGAAGGTCCCAGGGCAGCAGAGATTACGAGTGGTAGCAGAAGTTTAATGTAATTATATACGTGCAGGGGTCAATGTTTCTGGTCACTTATCGACAGCTATGAACGATATGCCTTTTCGTCTAGTTTAGCTAGACCTTCTATTCCGTGTGTGCATCAGTTAATGATGTTAACAGGTAATTATCAATACAAATATCACTCACACAACTGTTATCTTCAAGTGTGGTAACGCCGCGACTTGTTTAGCGTCAAAGTATGTATATGGTCGGGTTCGTCTTCACCGCTGTTCACAATTTATGTACTCCTAGTAGCTTTCTTAAATTTATGAACTTATTTTGTATTTTTAATATAGCAATTAAATATAATTTAATAGCACGGACAACAATTGAGACGACTGTACAGCTCAGCGATCCGAGGGGAAGGGGGATGGATGGATATTTATCAGTAGCTTTGAAGTGATTAATACATATTCTGCTGCTTTTTGAAGGCAACCAGTCGGTTTCATTTCTTTGTAGACGAACAATTGCGATCCAGTCTTGCAGTCGGACCTCATTATTAGGAAACCTTAACAAAGAAACGTATTAATAATAATTTTATACGCTGCGTGGTGGCTTTCGTCTACCATAAACATTTACCGCCAGCATATTTGCTATTATATTATTTTTAAATAGTAATATGTTATATAAACAAATTATTATAAAATTTCAAAATAAAAAACTGAACTAGAGGTAATTTTGTGACTTTACTGGCTATATTTCGCCTCTGTACTAATAATCTATGTCCAGTTTAGGCGTCCTTATTTCCTATGTTATTATTTCACTCTTTGGTCCTTATCGCTCTTGTGAAAAATAATGGCTCATTGACAGCCATTTATAAAAATATTACAAAAATATTTTTATTGAAATATGCCAATAGTTATATAATTTTCTATATACTTACGTGTGATAGGAGATCCCTTGAGTTTTATTAACATTGGTATCGTAATTTGTACACTTTTTAACACACATGGAGGCATATTTATTGTTTTTGTTACTCAATGCACATGACCAAAGAATATAGTACTCTCTACCGAGAGCACATGACAGCTCATGAGTTTACTCGTCGCCTGCTTGACGCGGACTAAAGACAAAACGTCCTAATTAGGACGTTTTCGAGTCTTCACAAAACGCGCGCTTGTAACATATCTGCCTCTTTTTATATATAATATCATTGGTCACTTACGTAAAGTAGCGAGACCATAGATCTATAATACATTCCATAGATTGGCTATAAGAGTAAAAGAGAACCACCGAAGCTAAAGACTACTAACAGACGTTCCAATTTGGCTGGTTCCACAGACTACTATACTACTGCTGGTTCCGACTACACGACCACTAAAACGGAACGTGTGTAAGGTGGTCGGTCTAACATAATTATTAATAACCGAAATTATTGAACAAAAACTATCTCACAAGTGTGAAAGCAATCCACCATTTTCTCAAAAAAAATATCTATCTTATCTTCTTGTTTAATGGCTCTTGTTGTAGCAGTGAGCACAATTTCGCCAATATCGAGTATTAATTTAAGGTAGACCGTCAAACAAAGGAAATTTGTTCGGTGAAAGATAAATAAACGGTGAAAAATGAGTCCAACACGACGGATTACCATGAGATACACTGAAACAAAAAATACAACTCTAATTAGGTACATGACATACAACTACTTACAGGAATACAATATTTACAAAACTAAAACTATTTCTTTTTTTTATAAACTAAATACCTCTATAATATATACATACATTTACAATTTAATCTTATTAACTTTTATGAATTTACAAAGTGTATTAATAAATGGAGTAAATACAAGAGACAAAAGAAGTTTAAAAGATGTAGGACGAGAGATTTCAGTTGGTAAAATATTATATAAAGAACAGTTTAATTTAGGGCAGTAAAAAATATATGGTTTATATTTCCTTGAGCCAGACCACATTCGCAAATGGAATTATCTCTAATCCTAAGTTTGGCAAGGAATACCGGAGTGCAAGAATGGTTTAAACGTAACCGACAGATGCTAGAGGTGGTAGCCTTATCAGCCTTTTCGAATTTATAAAACCAAGGTTTGTGGGGAATCTCAGGTTGAATATCACCGTAAAATTTCCGTAGTTTTTAGAAATATGTCATTGTTCAGTCCAATCCTGAAATAGGACTGATTTCAGGGAGGCACAGATGTCATATGAATATACATGAAAATTATCAAGGGAACCTACAACTGCTGCAGACTTGGCACACCAATCAGCTGATTCGTTACCTAGAATACCTATATGACCAGGAATCCAAGCCAAAATACTATTAATACTAAGTTTATGACATTGGAACAATTCATATTTTATTTGAAAAATAATTGGAAATTTTGATTTAGACCTGAAAGGATTAGATAATATTGCTTGTAGACAACTTTTAGAATCTGAAAATATTAATGAATTATTTAAATTATGTGATTTCACAAATTTAATTGCTTCTAAAATTGCAATTGACTCATTTTTGATCTATATTTTTAGCATTTGACATGCTCCGCCACTTTTTAAAGTACAAATTATTTGAGAATAAGGAAAAAGAGATTTTTTTTTAAGACAAATTATTTGAGACAAATGTAATAAGGAGATTGGGATGGTCGAAAGACCTGTACTATAGCTCAGTGGCTTAGAGCACTTCCCCGGATTGGAAGAGGCGCGGGTTCGTTTCCCGCTAGTACAAAAAATCTCTTTTTCCTTATTCTCAAATAATTTGTACTTGCAATTGACTCTCCAGTAAATACTGATGAAGCAGATGGACATTTAAAATTTAGCATGATTCTTGTGAAAGGTATCCAAACTGCTACACCTACTGCACTATCTGGAGATTTAGATGCATCAGTGTACAAAGTGTACCAGTTCTCAAATTCACTTCGAATTTTCTGTTGGAAAACCTTATTGGCCTCAATCGTATCTTTATCAATACCGAAATTCAGAATAATCTTGGGCTGGAAAATCAGCGCATCATAATCAAGAGAATATAATGGTAGACTGGAATTTTGATAAACTGGATTGGGAAGATTGTTAGATAAAAAATAACTGCGGAGAATACAAGGGACAAGGTGAGATGATTGTGTGTTATGAGAGTTATAAAGTTCAGACAACGTCTCAATTTAGGGATAAGGGGATGATCAAACTTTTAAGTTAATTAAAAAAAAACTGTTGGCAAGGTATTGCCTACGTAGTTAAAGAGGAGGTTCAACACCCTCTACTTGCATCGCATTAATAGGTGAAGACTTCATAGCCCCTAATATTGTACGTAAACATTTGGCTTGAATTTTGTCAAGTCTCTTAAGAACAGATTTATTACAAGGGTCTAAAATAAATGAGCCATAATCCATATGGCTACGGATTATGGCATTATATAATAATTTCTGAGTAAAAGGATGAGCACCCCACCATACCACAGAAAGAGAACGGAGGATATTAATGTTCTTTTTACATTTCTGTATAACATAATCAAAATGAGAAATACCAGATAATTTTGAATCAAGCCATAATCCTAAAAAAATTACTTTGGTCTCTTGAGGTATCACATTCTCATTAACTCTAACTGTGATATTAGGGATAATCCGTTTTTTAGTAAATATTACTACTTTACTTTTAGAAGCTGATATAGAGAGACCATGCTCTATGAGCCAGTCGGATAAGTACCTTAGAATTTAATTGGATTTCTGCTTCTTCTATAGATTTAACTGAAGTATAGAGCTATATCGTCCGCATATTCCAAAATTTGACAAAAAATAGTACTATAGACTCTAAATCACTGGTGTAAATACTATATAATAAAGGACTTAATACAGAACCTTGCGGTAAACCTTTCCAAACATATCTGGATGGAAGGAAATAATTTTGGAGTTTAATTGAAATGGATCTTTCCATAAAAAGATTACATATAAAACGTGTCAACTTTGTGGGAATATCCAAATGTAAGAGTTTATTTTTTAGCACAGGCAGCATAATGTATTATCATTATCATAATTATGCTGATGCAATGTCAATAAAAACTCCAACTAAATACTGTTTTTTTTAAAAAAGATATATGAATATCAGTAGATAGTATACTAAGACTGTCTACTGTACTCATACCCTTCCTAAATCCAAATTGTGATTTTGGTAATATTTTTTTGTTCTCTAACAACCATTCTAAGCGATGCTTGACCATATGTTCAGAGATTTTAGATAATACAGAAGAAAGGGCTATGGGTCTGTAACTATTAAAATCTGATGCGTTGCATCCACGTTTGAGCAGGGGGATAACAATTTGATTTTTCATGTCCTGAGGAATTATATCATTTTCAAAACAGATGTTAATGAGATCTAGATAATATTTCTTTGTATTTGGAAGCATTTTTTTAAAAAGAATAGGGAATTCCATCCATCCCAGGTGATGAGTCTATTAAACCCTCTAAAGCGAGACTGAGCTCGGAAAAAGAAAAAGGAAATTCAAAATTATTAAAAGAAGGAAGGGAACATGGAAATGAGGGAAATACATTTAAATTTGGAACAAAAGGAGGGGCCAACTTATCTGCAAATGCCTCGTGCCATATGGAGGGATCATTGGAAGAGATATTATTATTTTTAAAGGATCCTCTAAACTTTTTAATATGATTCCATATTAAAGATGATGGAGTTTTCGGAGACAATTGTTCACAAAAATGTATCCAACCTTGTTTCTTTTTTAGGATTCTAGTAGTTTGCGCAGCAATGTTTTTATATTCCAAAAAAATTTCCGTTGTCATATTCAAATTGTAACGTCTTTCAGCTACTTTCCTATTCTTAACAACTTGTGAACATTCAGGATCCCACCAGGGAGGGGAAATTTTGAATTTAGATTTTTTTTTCATCTGAAAAGTCTGATCGGCGCTTGAAGTAATTTAATCAACAAATTTAGAATAAATATCAACACTATAACTGGATGTTACTGGCGGAAAGGAAACTACTTTACTGTCAAGTGAAGATGCGTAAGATGACCAGTCTGCATTTTTTAAACGATATTTAAAAGAAGGATTGAAATAAAAAATTGGAGTATATCTATTACAAATGTTGATAAGGATAGGAAAGTGGTCACTACCGTATGTGTGATCCAAGATATTCCAAGACAAAGTAGAAGCAAGAGAAGAGCTACATGCAGTAAGATCCACTACACTTTGAGAGTTTTGAGATGGAAATACCCTCCGAGTAGGAGACCCGTTATTAATAATACATAAATCAGCTTCATCGAAAATTTCTAGTAACAAACGTGCAAAAGTAGCGTCATGGCTAGAACCCCATGAGGTGTGATGAGCGTTAAAATCACCCATCAAAATAACAGGAGGAGGAACAGATGATATTATGTACAAAATGTCTGAAATTAAGGATGAATGAGGGTGAGGGATGTATAATGATATAAATGAGATGTTAAAAATATTTACAGCGACAACGTTAATGTTAGGAGAAACAGGAGGAAGATGAATTTGTGAGAAGGGAAGGTAACGCCTTACAAGTAAGGCGCTACCGGCATCATCATCTGCCCTATAATCCCGAAGACAGGAGTAACCTGACACCCCAAAATGGCAATTAGGAACTAACCATGTCTCCGAGATGGCAATGATAGATGGTGGGAATTTACTAATTAAAAAAAGAAGCTCATGCTTCTTATGTCTAATGCTCTTTGTGTTCCATTGCAGGATGGGAACTTGGTCCATTATTGGAAGTTAGGTAAATGATTTGGGAAAATTTTTAGGCAACGTGGGACGGTATGTTTGCATTTGATTTTCCTAACAAGTCAAATATCATATTACACAGAATTTCTAGGAGATTGACATCCTGGAGTACCGGTGGAAAATTGGAAGAGGGAACAGGAGATATAGCACAACCGTTTGGCATAGCTAAAGGCGGGTTAGCAACGAGAGCCTGATGGGATGCTCTATCGTACGCTTTTCCCAGAGGCGTATGGGGGCGGGGAGTAGAGAACACAGTTTTCCTGTATGATGAAATGGGAGCGTGGTTGGATGGTTGTCTTAGTACTGATGGATGATGAGGGTTAATAATGATAGCAGAAGTTTGTGCAACTTCTGCATATGATTTAGTGGATTTGGGTATTGATCGGGATGCTTCTTGGTAGGATATATTTTCTTTTGCCATTAATAATTTGATGGACTTCTGCCTATTTTGCTCGGGACAGTCCCTGATATTAGCATAGTGAAGTCCCAAACAATGCAGACAAGAAGCTTCCGCCTCAATTACACTGCAAGAATCACCTGCATGCGGCTGAACACAACGGTAGCAACGAGATTGAGATCGGCAAAGACCTTTAACATGACCGAATCTGCAGCAGCAGCATTGGATTGTCGGGAATTGATATAATTCAACAGGGAGGCTGGTGTGAAAACAATAAATTTTGCTGGGGAGAACTTGACCTTGGAATGTTAGGACAACTGTTTGTGAAGGGGACCAAGTTAACTTACCATGTGCGTTAATCTTCCTGTTGAGCCTGCGGGCCTTGAGAACAGGACCACATCCATTCGGCAAAATTATAAATTCCACAAATTCATCCATGGACAAATCAACAGGGACATGACGTACTACACCCATCTTAGTGATATTGTATGTGGGGAGGGGATTACGGGAACAAATTTAGAAATTTCTAAAATTTTATTATCTAAGAATTTATTTACACCATCCGCTGTTTTAAATTCAACTGACCTCTACCAACTTTTTTAATACCATCTGTGCAGATATTATTTATTTTGTTTCGTGAGAGAAATTGGCCAAACTTGATTGGGCGAACAGCTGTTCCAGCGATTGGGTCTGGTTAAGCCCCGGTAATATGAATAATATAAGGACCACTATCGAAATTCGTGTAACATTTAACACCCACAACTAGTCTAGGATGGATATAAATATTTTGAATTGAGGCTACTGCTAGGTCTTTGTCAATAATAGTTATTTTTAAGCGAATTGCATTGTTGACTCGCCTGATTATCAATTAATCGGCGTTAAAGTCCGGGAACTAAAACTTACTCAGGTGATGTAGCACCAGGACGGGGGTCTAGAGGGTCCGGGGGATCAGGAGGTTCAGGCTTCTGAGTATCCAAATTTTTGTACCAAATTTCCTTCTCCATCATATAAAAGCTAAAGATTTACACAAAAGAAAAACGTAAAACAAATGAGTGAATGAACAATGAAACAAATTACTTACCAGTAGGTACTAGGTACAATATCTACACTTGAGCTCAATTGATTACACTACAAACGAATATCTATCCACAAGTGATAATAAGCAATGAAAAATTTCGATAATTTAGATCAGAATTAAACAGAAATTATTAAAATTTGAACAAAATCTCTATGACACGGGTGACAACCATCACCACATTAAAAAAATAATAATAATAAAAATAAATAAAAAACATACTACTCGTACCTCAGACTAACCTACCATTAGCTTTAAAACAAGGAACATAAACTCTACCCGAGAAGAAAAGCAACTTCGAACAAAAAAAATGAGGCAGATTCTGACAGATACAGCACCTATTGAACGCCCCCTTTAATTAATATAGAGAGGGAATTCAAATACGACCACTTAGAATAATAACGCTTAGAACCCGAGTAGGTCCAAACGGAGTGAAGCACTTTTAAGTTAGCCTCATAGTTAGCCTTTAAAGGCTAACTGCGTTGCTCCTTCTGTCAGTGTCCATGATTTTAGTATGATTACTTTACTCTATGGTCCATGATAAAGTGTAATTGTAAACATCTCGCATAATTTTATTTGAAAATGACTTACTGTACCGTGAAAGGATGTCACAACGCGTCTCATAATAATGATAGGAAAATTTCATTTCACTCGTAAGTACTCTTTGATAATTAATAATTTTCAGTAAAACATCATCTAAACGGAAAACTAAATTGTATACAAAATATTACCAGCTCTAGAAAAAAATATTTACCCTGAATCAAAAAATATCTATTTAATTGTACTTATTCCTTTTTTAGATTTCCATCAAATCCGATTATTGCTGCAATGGATACAACAAATCTTGGAAGCGAAGAATGTAGGAAACCAACTAGATACACAAAAAATATATTCCGAGCATTTCGGTGACAAAGAAAAGTATACTACCTTATGATGGTACTACTTGATATTTCTTGGTATGGTATTACTTGCTTGTGATGGCAGACGAGCAACGGCCCACCTAATGGTAAGTGGTAACCGTCGCTCATAGACAAAACTATACCGAGGGTATTGTCAAGCCACTGCGCACCATTTCATTTCTCAGATATGAAATGAAAGAATAAACGGCTATCTTCTGCTACAGCCAAATCACACTGACTTGCTTCATTCTTCTCTTCATTCACAGGAGACGGTTAGCACCGACCCGTTCGGGCTTGATAGCAAGTAAGTACTTTCACTTGGTACCCAGCCCTACCACCAGTAGTGCAATGGGTGATAATTGCTTACTTCCATTAGTCGCCTTGTACGACACCCGCGGTAAAGGATGGGGTGGTGACACTTTTATTATTAGTCCATCACCACACGGAAAAATGGTAATTTAAGATCCATTAAATACAGTTGCATTAAACACAAAGTGAAAAATGTGAAATCGAAAATGACAGTCACGAGCAGGATTTGAACCTGCATCTCCTGGATACCGTCCAGATGCTTTGCCAATTCAGCCATCGTGACAATTGCTCCCGACTGCTAATTTCGATAACACATTCATACTTAACGTCTTTGGGTGACGCCTGCGCCATCTGTCGGAAGTATTTTCATACATTATACCGACCAGGTAAACTTAATTTTACAATTTTTGCAGTTTTATTAGGATTCTTATTTTAAATGATTGAAAATAAAAATAGATAAAAATCAACTTTTATTTAACAAAAAATATAAAATTTTACAATCACAGAACTCTATAATCGCATCTAACTTTGATCACTTTAACTGGCTATTGTGAAAAGTATCCTGAACTGTATATTTTCTTTACACTAAAACACTTAAAACATTTTCTCTGATTTTCCTTTATTCCACCTCGAAACAATTACTTACTAACACTACAAAACAGCAATAAGCAAGTTCAATTCAATTCAATTCTTCATTCTGGCGGTCCCGATGATTTCGCCAATGTCAGGTTTTTTTTTTTTTTTTTTTTTTAATTTTTATTGAATTGATAAATATATTTTTTTTTCTTTAAACTTTGGCTTTGTGAAAGAAATAAGCAAGTTCGTAAACTACATTTGCAAGTGACAGACAGCCATTTTTTACATTTGAAAAATGACAAATAATGTATTAGGCTGTGTTCCGATATATACACTACTAGCACTGTCCAATGCTCTTACTGGAGAAAAATCATTCCGTTATAGACTGAGTATTCTACTGCCGCAGTATTCTAGGGAAATATATGACGTCATAAATCGCCGCCATTTTTGTACTGTGAGCAGTGTGAGCACTGGCGTTTTCGAGGTAAGGTGCTCTCAGTGGTTTGATCACGTGATCAACAGCGTCCAGAAATTTTACCATATTTTTGCACTATTAAAAAGTATTATTGTTATTGAATATTGCTATTCAAAGATCAGAACCGGACCAAGGAAAATTTAAAGAAATTGTGTTTATTGCAGTGTGAAACCAATACTTTGTATGAAATGAAAGTAAGGACAAATTAGTATACTGGACTGTGTTCCGTTATAAACAGTAACCAGTATTGCTAATTAAAACGGAACGACTTTGAAGTATACTAAATTGACGTCACACCTTACAGTGCTTGCAGTGTATATCGGAACCTCAGACTAAGAACTAGACAGAGCAAAGAAAATTCTTTGACATGTATGAGCGAGAACACAAGACACAATTTACTGGTGCAAAAAAACAGACAAAGTCATAGATTTTTGTCTTTGTCGCCGTGGCCAGTTTTTGGTATTGTCACGATGTCAAAATGCTTTGTCTGTCACGATTCAACTGACATAATCGAACATTTTTATAAAAATTCGGGTTTTACATTATATTTACGTATTAAATCAGTGTTTTGAGAAAAAGACTACGTGATAATAGTGCTTGTAAAATAGTTTACTATGCTACAAAAGCTACAGCGACCGAAAATATATAGGCATAACATTTCATTCATATGTAGTCGAAAATGAAATAATATAATGATTGAATGCTATAAAGTGATATAAAATGGGCTTTTTTACTCGTAATTAATAATTGCTACTAAATTTATATTACTGAGAATTGTTTCGGTGTTGCCTTATTGCGAATTTATTTTGCCCAGTTTTCACTTTACTAATAAATTTATATGTAATTTATGAGATGATGATAAAAAAATACCATTTTAGGTTTTCCTCTAATCCAGATGCGAGATCGAAATGGGTGGATACTACGGGAAAACGAGGCAACCCACGAAATACCCAAAATATGTTTCACGATATTTTGTTGATGTTTCATTATACATATGAAAATAGTAACGTTGGGAGCAAAATTATTGCCAGTGAATATGTTCATGTAAGTATAGCTTTTAAAGTCTTTGTACTTCAACTTTGTAAGTAAATCTCAATTCTAGATTATGACTACAGCGGTAGTCATAATCTAGAATCCAGAGAAACTTATTTGCTCTCTCTCTCTTGTGACACCTGCCTGGGGTTTAAGGGTTTCAAAATAAATTCCAGGAGTAAAACAAAATTAAATAAGATATATTTACACCCCAAATGGTAGGTGGCAACACAAATTTATAAAGTCGTGGTATTCGTCCTATAGCTAACTTCACCACTTGTAGTACTCTCTCTCCCGTGGGACTGGCGATGAAGCATATCGTTGCGTTTTGGTCGTAGCAGGAGATAGCCGTTTATTCTTTCATTTCATATCAGGGAAATGAAATGGTGAGCAGCGGTTTGACAATAATCACAGTGTAGTTGAGTCCATGAGCGACGGTTGACATTTACCATAAGATGGGCCGTGGCTCATCTGCCACTAAATGCAATAAAAAAAAGTTCTTATTCAATTAATTAAATCAGCGCTGGAAGGAAGATAATTCTTTTCTTATTTGACCCAGAAAAGAAAGAAAAGATAATTTAATTATATTCTTGTGTACTATTATTTTATTAAATATAACTTATTATTATTTACCAGATGAGATATCGAACAGAACGGCAATTTATGGAGCAGCAATACTTACCTTGCATCAAGGCTCAAAGACTTGGTATTTCCCTACGTGATCGAATTCTTATTACAGAGATCCGTAGAACGTGAATATCCGACATAGCCTGCCAGGTTTGCATGCTGAAGTGGCAATGGGCTGGCCATATCGCTCGACGAACTAACAACCGTTGGGGAAAAAGGTTTTCTAGTTGCGACCATGTATCGAACAGCGCAGCGTAGTATGGCCTCCCACCAGATGGACCAAATATAATTATGGTCAATGCTGCAGGGAGCCGTTGGATGCAGTCAGCACAATCCCACTACTTCTGGTGCTCTCTTGGGGAGGCCAATGTCCTGCAGTGGACGTTTAAAGACTGATGGTTAGATGAATAGAAGGGGTTGTCGATTTACTTTTAAATAATTATTTTGATAAACGTTGTGATTTTCAAATAAATATTTGTTACGAAGAGTTTCTTATTTACGATCAAGTTACAGACCCCATTCTAATTATTGTTTATTTTGCCCAAATATGGTTAAATATTTGTCATCCCGACAACATTTAAAAAAATATTGCTGTTTTAAGTGCAGCCACGCTGTGGCTCCGTCTAGTTCTTAGTCTGAGATCGGAACATACCCATAGTCTGTGAGGATTTGTCAGTATTGCCACCAATGAAAAATAAATAATATATTTAATTCTTTTTTCTATACAGTATCATTATTAGGAACCCCCTAGGTATGCTGCATATTCGTAAAAGAAAGTTGACCGGGCCTGCTTAACAAGCGTAAACTCCGCAGAGACGAGGAGTGTCAGTATATGATGCCAATGACCTGTGCAATAGATGTTAAGTTAGTAAAAGTTGAGTCTAGAATAAAAAAGCTTAATAACGTTCCTAACAATGAAAACTCGGAATAGGCAATATACCATTTATAAACCGCATTTAAAGCTGCAAATTCAATCCGAGCGCTGGATTCAAAGACAAAGCATCGGGAGTTACTCATTTTTTTCCCATGCGCGTGATGATACCAGCAGCTAGTTACTAGCTAGGTATTTATCTATAATTTCTCTATGAGAGCCGCATAGGGGACGTTGTGAGGAGACTTATGACGTGTGGTGTCCCACTGGGTTCGGTTCTAGGGACGCTTCTGTGGGACATCGGTTACGACTGGGTAATGCTACGCTGTCGGCTCCCTCCCGATTTGGCGGTCATCTGCTATGCGGATGATACGCGTCGCGGCCCAGGCGGAAAAAAAAGGAAGCGGCGTTCCTGGCCACCTTACGGGACCTCGGAGGTGGTGGAGGATCGGGGCGCTGGGGCTTCGGGTGGCCCTGGATATGGCGTTCTCTTGGGGAGGCCTGTGTCCAGCAGTGCACGTCGAAAGGCTGATGGATAGATGGAATAAAAAATAAACTAAACTTCTATGAAATCAAACCTTTATATAAAAAAAGTTAAAAAAAGAAGAGATCTCCGAGATGAAGACATGAAGACAAGTTGTCCACACAACTCACTCAGTTACTGAAGCACCATCATTGTAATTCCACTCATGAACGGGGAAGTACATTTGCATTAATGTCTCGTAAATATTTACATCCACAGGCATAAAAGTACAAAATATTATCCTCTCTAAGTTCTCATGCTTTTCTAGAAACATTCTTGCAGATCGAAGCGCAATATGGGCAGCCAGGCGATTTGGGAACCCATATATACCGGTTGAAATGCATGGAAATGCTATTGAGCGTATATTGTACTCTTCTTCTGTGGCCAATGATAGACATTTTTGGTAGCATGATTCCAATTTGGACGGTGATCCATCTTGAGGCCCAACTGTATGTATTACATCTGCAAAAATAAAATGAATTTAAGTACTTACTATATGCATAAAAACTCTGTCAAAGTTTTATTAACATTTTTATAATTACCACAAACCAACATTTTCCGTTTCCAAATAAACCTAGAATACGTGTGACGTCGAAGTCATCAGTTATTTCCAATAATAATCACATAAATATACTTATTTTGCATGAGAAAGGGATTTTATTTTTATAACCGCTATTTAGCATTGCTATAAATAAATAAATATTCACGGACATTACACAACATCCTCTGGTCCCAAACTAAGCTTAACGCTTGTGCTATGGGTACCAGATTACGGATATAATACATAATATATTACTTTTTTTTGTAAATACGTACTTATAATAGACAGAAAACACCCAGACGCAGTACAAATCTCTGTGTTCATCACGCAAATAATTGTTCTGAGTGGGAATTGAACCCACGACCTCGTGCACGGAAGTCGGTTACAGTACCGACCACGCCACGAGACCTGCAGCTAATACTGCGTTTTAGTATTTTAAGTTAATTGCCACCAATGGACTAAACACAATACTTGTTTCCATCCATCCATCCATCCATCAGCCTTTTAAAGTCCACTGCTAGACATAGGCCTCCGCAAGAGTGGAGGATAGTGCCGCAATCGCCACGCTTGGCAGGCGGGTTGGCGATCTTAGTGGATGCTGTTAATACTCGAAAGGAGTGCTGCTGCCTAATCCCCAGGTATTCTCTCAGTCGGCTCTTACGACTCCCATGGGTGGAGAGGGGTGTTACAATTCTAAAGCCGGCCCCACACGGCAACAATACTTGTTTGGCATAGAGTAAATGAAACTAGTAGCCTATTTCTTATTTGATGGTCAATTGGTCACATTTCACGTCAAGCTAGGGTTGCCAACTGTCCTGTTTTCCCAGGACATGTCCTGGTATTTTGAGTGTCCTGGGGTGTCCTGCATAGTTTTTAAGCGGCGTCCTGGGTTTTTAAAACGTTCTGATAAGGTCATGTATAATTGGTGGGGTCGAAAAATATAATAAAAATAATTAAGTTTGTAATATTAGAATGTACCTAAGTTTAAAGAATTTGTTAAAAACTAAAGCGTTTCTTTTATATTATTGTAACTTTTTTCAACATATTTAATTTTTATATATTTTCCCAAAAAATCAGATATTTTTATTAAAAAACTTACTTAAATATCATTTAACGTGTCTTCAGAATATTTTTTTTCCAACCCTTTTTCTGTCGCACTATTGGGCACGGGTCTGCTCTCATAACGAGAGGATTTTCAGAACATATTATTTAACTAGCTGAAACCCGCAACTTCCGCGTCCGCGTGGAATTTATTTATTTTCCTTCTTTGTGCAGAATCCTAATTATTTTTCTAAAATAAAAGTAGCAATCCCCGTCCCGTGAGTCCCGTCCAAATCAGTGCAGCCGTTCAGGATATTAGCCGTGGATGTACACTAGACCGCAAAGAAAAAGGGTCAATTAGAAAATCTTCAATATCTTCAAAAGTATCTCGACCTAGCTTTATGAAATAAAGACTGAACTAAAGAATATTTTAATGTGCTTAAATGAAAATATAAACAAAATGAATTCAAGCTTTTTATAAAATAAATAAAAATACGTAGTTTTTCCAGTATTTTCGTAAATGTAGATTAGTTACAGATGTGCTGTTTTCACGCAAGTTAGTACTTTGTTTGCCTCCATGAGCTCGCAATACTGCTGTTATGTGATTTTGCATACTTTCTTTTAGATTTTTGAGGTGATGGTTCGGAAAATTTTGCTATTCCTTTATTAGAGCTTCTTTGATTTCACGTAGCGTGATTGGCGGCGAATTCCGCTGACGTACACGTCGTCCCAGTTCGTCCCATGCATGCTCAATGGGGTTTAAGTCGGGGCTGCGTGCTGGCCACTCCACGTGTGTGAAGAAATCCCAGCCCACACGTGAACAGAGCCTCCACTGTATGGTACTTTTTCTTCTATGCAGGCTTGGTTATAGCGCTCTCCCGGTCTTCTGTACACTCTTTTCCTCCTGTCGTGCTTGTATAAACAGAATCTAGACTTGAGACACCATATAGCGATCCTCCCGCGCCGTCGCGCACTTTGATTGGCCTATTCCTGGTCTTCGAAGATTGGATACAGTTTCATGGAAACAATAGAGTACTCGCTAAACTGTAGAAAGAGTCACACCAACAGTTCTCGCTGTATTTCGATGACTGTGCTCATCTTCCAAGCATTGTCAAGATCCTGGTACATTCTTCAGGGGTTAACGACATGATGACTACAGAACAAAGAGTAATACGTATAACCAGACACTTCAGAATAATAAAATTTATACGGCAGAGACTCCATATTTATAACTATTTTATTGCAAAACTAAAACAAACGCTAAACTATTGTTTTGAATTTTTTGGTACTAAATTCTAAAATTACCATTTTTTTCAGTTTTTATACAATTATCAAAAATAAATAAAAAGGTCTAATATATTTTTTTATGTGGCATTAAATATTCTTTAATTTAGTCTTTATTTCATAAAGCTAGGTCAGGTACTTTTGAAGATATTGAAGATTTTTTAACCGCCCTTTTTCTAAGCAGTCCAGCGTATATTCGATACATACATATTTATATATCTATTTTAATCCGTATTCATTCACAATTTCGTGGATTTTATTTTTTTCGCGTGGTACTCAAATGTTGTTTTTCGAAAATAAAATAGGGTAAGTTACTCCTTGTAACAATAGCTATCTGCTAGTGTTAGTCCTGTCCAAATCGATCCAGCCATTCCCGAAATTAGCCAGAAGAAACAGACAGACAGACTGACTGACTGAGAGATAAAATCTTAAAAAATTGGCAAGTTTTTTGTTATAGGTAGCGTATATACTGTCGTATACATTTAGTAAAAACTTGTTATTTCGACATTACAAACTGCCACTTCAATTATATTTATTTGTATATATTATTGCTACTCTATGTCTATTACTGCGTCCTGATTTTAGACTGAATTGTCCCGGTTTTTCCAACTTGAAGTCCTTGTTTTTAAAATTAACGGTTGGCAACCCTACGTCAAGCGGACAACCAAAAAAAAAAGAGGTCGTGAATTTTGTTTATAGTGGGGTCAGTTATACTTCTAGTAGACATGGATGTGTACAGACAATTTTTTTTTCGTATGATACTTTATTGCTGAGTTATGAGCTTTTAAAAATTTACTAATAATGAAGTCATGAATTTTTGGATGCTTATTATCTATATCAATTAATTAGTAAAAAAACTAAAAAGTATTGTTTCTTATAGTTAAAAAGTTGAAGTTTTTAATTTTTTAGTCGAATTCTAAATTTGAATTAATTTTTTTACGTATAGTAAACCGGAAGTAAAACTTTCAAATCGATGTTTAAATAACTTCGACACTTTTTTTAATAAATATTTTAACCTTGAATTAAAGCCTTAAATTTACTAATTCTTCACAAAAAAAATTAAAACGTGATCGCCAATAGTTTATGACTTAGAGCATATAGAGTACATACACATAGCTATGAGCACTTTCTAAGCAAACGGGTTTATGCGCTAAAGTGCTTTCTGCTGATGATTTAGTTGATTGTTTGTGTAACGCTTTGGATATTTTGAAATCGCATGCTTATATCGCTGAACAACACGCGCTTTATTTTAGAACTCTGAAGGAAACTATCTCTGAAGGCGAAATTCTCGTTCAATGTGATTTTGCTGAAAATTATATATTTTTTTTTTGTTGTTATAGTTTTGTCGTACAAGATGCTGCCCAATTATTTCATTGGAATAATGATTAAGCCACGCTTTTGACATCTGTTTATTATTATGAAGATGGAAATGACATTAAACATGGAAGCATCATCATGATTTCTGCCGATTTAAAGCATGACACTGCCACATTCTACGCTTTTCAATAGATACTGCACCAGCACCTCGATGAGCACAGAATTGCGGTTTCTGTCATGAAATACATCACAGACGGGGCTCCCCAACATTTTATGATTAGGTTCAACGTTGTCAACCTATTTTACTACAAACAAGATTTTTAAAAAGACACTTCCATGCCATCGCTCATGGAAAAGGGCCATGTGATGGTCTTGGGGGAAACCTTAAACTTTTGGCAATCCGTGCAAGTTTACAGTCTACGAATAAGGCTATCACTACACCTATAAGATTATAATGAATAGGCCAAGTCATCATTGACTGAGACTTCTACTTACTACTGCTCGAAGGAAAGTATTCAACAAGAGCAAGACTTTCTACGAGTCCGTTTTGCTTCCGCTATCACCGTTCCAGGAACTAAACAACTGCATGCTTTTCTTCCAACCAACGAAGGCTTATGTGTAAAGAGAATTAGTGCTAGTGAAAACAGTACAATTGTAAAAATTACCAAATAAATCTCTCTATTTTAATTAATACTGTTTCAATCTCAATGAATAAAACCGCTCTAAGTCTTAACCTATTGGCGATCACGTATTAAGTTTTTTGTGAAGAATTAAAGAAATCGTTTATTTTATATTTTTGCATGTTAGAATGAAGGAATAAAATATTAATAGCGTAGTATTTTAGCGTGTTCGCGCATAAACCCGTTTGCTTAGAAAGTGCTCATGTGTATGTACTCTATGTGCTATAAGTCTTACACTATTGGCGATCACGTTTTAATTTTTTTTTGTGAAGAATTAGTAAAGGACATGTACCATTTACAGCCTGCGGCGGCCATAATGTTTTCAATATTTAAAATTAAACTAATAATTTATAAAATCCGTCAGTGGTTTTCTTTTCTTGATAGAACTTCAGAAAAAGATTATAGTTTAAAAAGCTATTATTTTGAATTAGTACTTTATCGTAATGGTTATTGGTGAATGATTATCTGTTGACAATCAAATAGGATACTGCCACTACGCTGAATTGACAACATTAAAAACTTTGGTACTATTATATTACAAAACAATATTACGTAGTTACTTCTTAAATAATTTCGTGAGAACAGTAATATGACTATTTAAGAAAATATATTTTATAATTATTTGGTGAAAACTGATATTATTTCTAATCAAGAGTAGCAATTATGATTCAAAATATTGGCAAAACATTTTACATATGTCATATTATTTCATTCTACTTGTCTACTGTTGTTATTGTGTATCGTGAATATTGTATTGTGATTTTATGAGTATAAGCTATATATTTAGTGATTTTAAGCCTCATTATTTGTTTATATATGTAGATATTATTTAATTTATTTATAATTACGGTGTTATTTTTGATCAAATATGCAATTTTGAGGTATTTCAATTTCAAAATTCAATTTCAAATCCATCTTAGATGTCTTTTCTCTCATCATCCAAAAGTTTTAGTGTGAAAAGAAATACACAGGGCAATAGGGTAGTTATTTATCTTCAAAAAACATATTGTTTTATGTATGTTCTTTCCAGGCCGAGAATGTATGGGCAGTTTTGGTACATCTCCTTTAAGGCTTTAATTCAAAGTTAAAATATTTAATAAAAAAAGTGTCGATGTTATTCAAACATCGATTTGAAACTTTTACTTCCGGTTTAGTATTACGCAAAAAAAAACAAATTTAGAATTCGACAAAAAAATTAAAAACATCAAATTTTTAACTATAAGAAACAATACTTTTTAGTTTTTTTTTACAAATTAATTGATGCAGATAATAAGCATCCAAAAATTCATGACTTCATTATTAGTTAATTTTTAAAAGCACATAACTCCGCAATAAAGTATCATACGAAAAAAAAAAATGTGTAGACATCCATATCTACTAGAAGTATAACTGACCCGATTATAAACAAAATTCACGATCTCATTTTTTTTTTGGTTGTCCGCTTGACGTGAAAAGGCCCATATATAATTTCAGAGTCACGATGCTTGTCCGGGATGAACTCCGAAACTACTGAACCGATTTTAACTTTTATTTTTTTAAATGTGTGTTTTGTTCCAACTTAAGAGCTAGGACACACTGTATCTCAATTTATAATTGCAATATTTATTCATGAAAAAATATATGGCGGTACGAAGATCGCCGGGTCAGCTAGTGAACTATAAAAACAGCTTTTCGTGTATTGTTACTTGCATAATACTTACATCTTGCTGGCAGACCATAGCCACCAGTTATCTTGGCCTCACCAGTAGGACATCCATTTAATGTATGACACTCTGCCTGAGAACAAAATAAAGTAAATAAGGATAACAACTACGGTATATGTTTTCCTTATAATATCAACTCTTGCAAGCTGTTTAAAGCAAACAGCCACACACAAGCCTTAGCACGCACTGCTAATTCTTATTTATTTATTTATTTTCTGCCGGTTTTTAATTTTTTTTATCCTATATGGATGGCGAACAAGCGTACCTGATGGAAAGCGGTTACCGCAGCCTTCTTTTTTGTTTAGGCGGGAAAACATGTACCTAACCGCACACCCCGTTGTTCGGGGCAACGAACAGGGTAGTGTGGGACCCTCAACCACTAAAGAAACCCGCCGTGTGCCGTCTCTCCGCCTTTGATGACGGGCCACTGGAACTATGTTACATGACTTCAGTGGTGGGTTATCGTAGCCTATAGACGCTTACAACACCAGAGGTATCACTCGCGCGTCGCCATCTCCAAGGAAAGGGATAGGAGGTGGACAGAAAGGATAATAAGGAGAGGATAGGTAGGGGTTTGGACCTCCGGTGCTCTTACTCGCCATATGGAACATAACGGTATGCGTAACTACCGTTGTTACACGCGGATCTTTTGTGACAGCGTGGTACTTCGCCGATCGAGCCGGCCCATTCGTGCTGGGATAAACAAGGCTATACCACTTTAAAATAAAATCCGCGTACTGGAACATAATTTGAGCGATTTTATCTACGCAAGTGCGTGCAGCTTCATACTATTTCCTATGTCACAGAATATTGCGGAAAAAATAGCGCGAATAAAATTAGCATTGCGTGCTTAACCTTAAACTAACATTTTGATGTGAAATTAGGCGGCCATTCATTAATCAATAATTAGACGACAGTTTACAAAGGTACATTTTCTTACACGAGAGTTAAGAAAGCTATAGGTACATTCAAACGAGCGCGACGTTATACGACGATACAAAGCGATAAAATTGTGTAGGGAACGCGTGCGTTGTAGATCTACGCGCCTGGCTCTGTGTATGTAATTAGTATTGTGTGATTGTTTATCTATGTTATATCACGTGTACATGCACAATTTTATTAGGTTTTTATAATATATTCTATTTATTATAACATTAGGACATAGTAGAAAGAGTGGGGAAGTAGACTATCTCCGGCCCTGTTTGTTAAGATCAAGTCTTGCAACTGAATTTTAAACCAGTTATCCTTAACCGATTGAGCTGTAATTTTGCATACCCGTTTAGCTTGAATGACAATGCATTTAAAGTGACGTAATTCTAAATCCAATATGGCGGGCCGATCAAGATGATGAACTATTTATTTTTTATGCAATTTTACAATATGGGATTTGGGTATCAAATGAAAGGGCTTGCTGAGAAAAATATGAAAAACAAAAATCATGTCACTCTAATTTCGATATGATGAACTTCCAAAGATGGTGCACTATGTTTTTCATAGGAATAATATTGATATCGAGCCCCAGCGTTGGGGAAAAACAAGATGGTAAACTAAACATTTTCTAAGAAAATTTTCAATAGTAATGTATATCTTTTTTATACCATCAAAATGTAGAGATTTCAACGTATAAAAAGCACACCAATTTTTATCAAAAAGCAGATATTTTGACGTGAGAATTTTTGATTGAAAATTAGGGTGATTTTTCGATATTTAATCAAAATAAGAGGATAAAATAAATATTTTGCATCAATAAAAATTACAATGTGTTTGAGATATAAAAAGGCAAGTTATCCCCAAATTTAGTTTTGCCAGAAATCGTGATAAACCGATTTTTACCCTTAAAAGCCCACCCCCACCCCCTTCCCGACGCGACGTCAAATCGCCCGTAAATTATTATTCCTTTTATTTTTGTTATATTTTCTTACTTTTCCAATGGGTTTCATTCTACTATTATTTTTTTGGTTTCGTAAATTATCGACACTGGTCTACAATAATAAAAAATGACGACAAAAACAACGACCATGCAACAATGACGGTCTAAATGAAAAAAGACTTAGAAACACGTCCAGCGATAACTCAAAAATAAATTAATAGTAAAAACATGTTTAAAAACAATTATTAAATGCCTCTGTGGTGCAGCGGTAGTGTAAGCGACTGCTGATCATGAGGTCTCGGGTTCGATCCCGGGTCGGGAAATGTTATTGAGATTTATCATAAAAGAAAAAAAAGAAAAATTTTTAGTAACAGCCCGGAGTTTGGGAATGTGCCCGGTAGACGTCAATAGGCTCACCCTCTATTACGTGGGACTTAAACATAGCTGGCGTACCCCCTCGGGGAATACAGGCGTGATGCTATATTTGATTTTTATTAAATGCTCTAAAAAATAAATAATCTTAAAATCAAATTAAACCCATAAATTTATTGCATGATTGTATTGCGCAATGTATGTGATGACTTAATAGCGCAGTCTGCGACTGACTTGCCAACCTGAGTCGACGTAATGGCAGAAGATTGTAAGAAAAGGGCCTACGTGTGAATGTGAGCAAAACCAAAATAATGCACTTTGAAAGAGAAGAAGCCAGAACAGATGTTAGAGTAGCAATAGGCAATAGCGTGAATTTGAATATCTAGGATGTGGATTCAGTCGGGATGGAAGATACACCACTGATATAGACAGAAGAGTAAATCCGGGAAATAGAGTGAACGGAGCATGGGGACATCTTCTCGGCAGTCTTCACCTCAGCCAGAAGACGCGTGTCGCAATACACAACGCAGTGCTTGTTGCAACGTTATCATATGGAAGCGAGAGTTGGGTATGCAAAAAGAGCATGAGTAAAATCAATCCAGTCGAAATGCGATCTCTGCAGAGAATCTGTGGACTGACTGACCGCATTCGCAACGACGACGGCGTAAGAGAGTGAGTAGGTATAAAAGAGAGTATTGGTGTAAAGATGCGAAAGGGAATGGTCCGATGGTTAGGGCATGTTGGATGAGCGATTGGTTAAGATATACAATGCGAAAGTGGAAGAATGTAGGTACAGGGGGAGACCGAGACTCACCTACCTAGACCAAATAGGTCAAAAAGATTCAGGAGTCTCCGAAAGCGGCCAGCGCTATGAAGAGAATTATGAATGTTAAGGAAGCGAGAGATGTATGCAAGAATAGAGCCTTTTGGCACGCTGTTCGCTCTACCTACCCCTCAAGAGAGATGGCGCGATGTTAAGTAAGTAAAAGCTTGTCGCGAGATTTACCTGTACAGACAAATAAGAATATAATAATGTACCTAAATTGATATTGACATAAGTAGTACTAAGAAAAAATTATATAATTATACAACAAGAGTGGGCATCTCCCAATATAGAAAAAATGTGATATGGACATTGATGCCCAAGTGAGTATCATGATGACTTTTGAGTTCCTTTTAAGACTAATTATCTGCTACCCGCAACTTCTGAATGATTAAACTTTTTGGCACAAAACCCTAATCATTTTTCCAAAATAAAAGTAGCCTAAGTTACTCCTTATAACAGTTATCTGCCAGTGAAAGTTCAAATCAGTCCAGCTGTTTTGGAGAATAGCTGGAACAAACAGTCAGACAGACATAAACTTTAAAAATGGTATTTTGTTACAGGTAATAGGTATATACTTTCATATACATGCAGTAAAAAGCTGTTATGTAGACTACATTACAAACACACACTTCAATTTTATTGCTGTGTAGTTGTTTTTCTCTTAAACATAGTAATAAATTAAATTCATTTTATTTATCTTTTGGCCATATTGCTATAGTCCCACATTTAGTTGTGAATCATTAGAGGACATTGGGAACTAGTCATGTTTTTTTTTTAATAGTGTTACACAAAGCTCTGTCATGAAAAAAGAATTAACTTTTTTATTATACTTGTAAATTGGGCCCCGCTACTCGGTGAATAGCTCCATCAACACCACCTCCAGCTCTCAGCATTGCATTTGCAGCATTCACAATAGCATCAACCTGTAATTTACATAACGACTATTGTAAGATATTCATTTAAATGTCATCTAACCAAATACTAGTACAAAGCATTATGTGAAGCACTATAAATAATATATATATGTTTTATGATCTGTATTTTAGCACTTCAAATGCTAAGCTACTTTAAAGAACAAATTATTTGAGAATGTGGAAAAAGAGAGAACTTTAGTGCAAGCGGGATTCTTACTATATTAGATTAATGCATGTAAATGTCGTGGGTCATAAAGACAAATATGATGTGGAAATCGGGTATGGCCGTTGGTCACTGCGATAGCTTAACGGCCTAGAGCGTTTCCCTGGATTGGAAGGGACTCAGGTTAGAATCCTGCTCACATTAAAGTTATCTTTTTCCACATTCACAAATAATTTGTTCTTTTAATACATAGGTTGTAAAAAATGTGAGGTATCAGGAGTTTAACAATGAATTCAACTTTTTAAAGCAACAGGAAAACATTATGTATTGACGAATAAGATGTATGATTACATTACAATTGCATAAAGCAAGAGTATTACATATAACACCGTTAATAAGTTAGGAATGAAAAGAACTCATGGAAAAATATTGAAAGCAAGAACGATAATTTTGTTTTATTTGATTTACCTCCAACTTTGTTATATCACCTTTAAAAATGGAAACTTTTTCAACTAAGCTTTTATTCAAAGAGCTGTTAAGTTGAATTTTTTTAAATTCGGTAAGGTCATCTAACGTATGTTTCTTTGCCTCGATGCTTTTGTTATTAATAACGTAATTGTTCCACGAATCAAGCGAATTAACGTTTAGGTAATCTTTAACTTTATACTGATTTCTTCTTTCTTCTAGTGGCAAATTCAGAAGTCTAGTTTTTTCTACTTTCCATTGTGGCTCAGCCATTTTCTTCACCACTGAATAATTTCGCGCGAACAAACAGATACTGGTTTTTAATACAACAGGATAAATATTACTAATGTTTTCAAAGAGTGGTCGTGCTGGTGATATCATTACCTACCTACTCAGGCACACGAAACTTCTACTACGTTATCTATTCTATGGACGGAAGCAAATTTTAATGTGACAGATGTCAGTAAATAGAAGCCAAAGTCCACAGCATACTCTTATACTTACTCTATGGTCCACAGAATACATTCAATAAGTATATGTAGGGGGGTACAACTGCCGTACATAAGCTCACCAAAAAATAGTGTGCTATTTTGCGCCGTCTGGTGGTGCAGGAACAGTACTAACTTAGCAGTTTAGTGTCTAGAAAAGAATATAGATGGCGCATTTCTCAATAAAGGTGCATTATTTCATTAAATATTTCCAAAAAATACTTTAAAATGCAACAATTTTATAAAATTGAATAACATTTTACAAAATCCCTAATCAAGTGTGGTCTCAGTTACTGTGTGATCGATTTATTACTAACGGATCACGCTATTTCAAAAACAAAAATATTAACTAAAGCGCCATGTAGCGGCGGTGGTATCATTGTGCTTCATACATTGTACATAGCGCCATCTAGTGACCACGGAACAAAATCTCCAAAACTGAATCCCAAGTGGCGTATCTATTCCAAGTATAGTTATTTATCTATGAGTATATGTTTATGACAGCTAAAATGTCTTTCTCTTTTAAATCTAAAGATGAAAATTTATGAAATTACAGCTTTTAAGTTTGTTTAAAGATTACATAGTTTTATTTATGTGATTTTTCGGCGTATTTTGTTCTGTTATTGCGGTGAAAAGTACCAACATGCATTACAAAAGGTGTGAATATTGTGGTTATCGATCCGGCCGAAAGATAGGTGAAAACCATGATTTTTGGTTAAATTTCCCCTAGATGAAGGTAGGTAAGTGTAAAAAACCGGCTGTTTATCATGAACATATCAATGAAATTCGTTTCTATTGTCGTATAACTCGAAAAAAATATTTTCTTATATTGTTCTTGAGAAACTAGTGCAGTGCCCATGTTTCACACATTTTTGAATATGGCACCTAAAGGCACTCGCTCAATATTTTTCATGATCCGTAGCAATGTCCCACATCACAATTGTCGTTAAAAATAAAAAATAAAAGCTAATTAAAAGTAAATTCATTTGCATTCATTTATTTTTTTATCTTTTCATAGAGAGGAAGTATAATAAGAAGAAAATAAGAGGAATGTCGGGCCTCCAGCTCTCTTACTCCTAAGAAACACAACAGTAGAAGTACCTACCATTGTTTCAAGCAAATTTTCTGTGAGCAGGTGGTACTTTAACGATCAAGCCGGATCATTAATGCTAGGACAAGCTAGGCTTTACCACTACCTTAAAGATTGATTACTAAAAGCTATAACTAATTTAATTGCATTATTTTCAGAACCATCCACGAGCCCTCTACGTCAGCAGGGGAAATAAATATTAACAAAGAACAAAATAGAATAAGTCCAAGTAACTTATACAAGTAAGCATAATAAGTCCGGGTAGTTCAAACACTATCTAAGACCGCATACGCACACACTCACACACACATACGCACACACGAGACACGCACACACCTAGTATAGTTTTATGCAGCTGCTAAATATGACTGATTCTCTATTATTTACAGGACCTTCAAAATCAGCCGCAGAACCTATGTCAGTGACGCCTCGAAAAATGAATTGAATGAAGATATTGAGTAAAACTAAATGTAAATTGAAAATCCTGCAAAAAAGAATTACTAATATAGAAAAAATACTGACACCTGTTTTGATTCGACATTAAAAAATCAAAATCGTGGTCCGTGGTAAAAAGTCGCCAAAAGCGGTACCTTAGCCAACTCATGCCTATGCCAAATGTTAGAACCCTGCAAATGGTATCAGAAAACATGAAATTTCAACCTGATATCGACGTATCTACTATGGTATACTTGCCGTGTGGGGCCGGCTTTAGAATTTTCCCACCCCTCTCCACCCATGGGAGTCGTAAGAGCCGACTGAGGGAATACCGGATGAGTGGGCAGCAGCACTCCTTCGAGTATTAACAACATCCACTGCGATCGCCAACCCGCCTGTCAAGCGTGGCGATTACGGCACTATCCCCTATTCTTGGGGAGGCCTATGAAATAAATATAATAATATAAATGGCCCTAAAAGAGGCTAATTTGAAACATTACTATTGATAGAGTAGACGAATTCCAAGAACTTGGTAATGAGAGTGATCTGGAGGAGATCTGAAAACAGCAAACCATGCTTTGGCTTTTATGCTTCATAGAATTCACAAAAAATGTTTTTTGGCCTGATAAATCATTTTAAAAAACAGTATAATTTTCGTAGTTACATAATTACAGTGCTTAGCTTGAGAAATAGCCGTTTCATATATTTTATATGTCTGATATTTTATGTGTTTGAGATTTTAAATATTAAAGCAATCCCAATAAACATTGATTTTTATTACTTTATAGAGCTAAAACGAAATTGACCAATATTAATTTTTAAAACTATCGATAAGATTTCTAAAAGTATCGATATCGATAATATATTCTACAAGAGACAGCACTACAAAGTACCTCCCTGCTGTCAAATAAAATGTAGTTTGACATGTTGACTGACATGCCGAACGAATGTGAGTTTTTATAGTAACTAAAAAGATAGCGCCTATTCGTACATTAGACCGATAGATCACAAAGTATGGAAGTTCCGACTCTTCTTCAGTATTCTTTGACCTACCCTTAGACGAAGAATAATATAGACTCGCTACTATTTTGACATTAAGGATGAAGAAAAGGATGCACGTACTAGGTTTTACCAAGAGTGAGAGAGACACATGTATAAGTATTTTTATCCTTTTGGCGTATGCGTTAGTTGTATTTGGACCCAATGAACTGGGTCCAAACAATAAGGTCGCCAACCGTCCCCATCATCAGTATGTAAGCTTGTTATTGTATTGACGTAAAAAAAACTTTTATTAACTACGTTATATACGGTAATATTACATGTTCTAATACATTTTAAGCAAAATATAAGCATAACTGCAATTTCTTTTGTCCTGTCATTCTTTTATCCGGCTAAAACAGGTAGTACATTTTTAGTCAACAAAGTTATAATTGAGGCATATAAAATCAAAAACAGCTAAGCGCATAGAGACAAAATTTTCAAGAAACGAAAGAAATGTTTTTCATTTCTCAGAATTGAAGCTTTACTTACATTAAAAGTTTGGATTTTAAGGAGTAGCATATGCTATTGTTTTCGCCTGCATATGGCCATCAGTTATAAGAAACAAGAACAAAAAATTAAAAAATGCAAGTCCCTTAGCGGTATTTGATACCGACGCCTAGGCTTAGCTAAGCCAGCTATACAGCTGTATTTGATTCTTACTCAAGTGAACTTAGCTGTCTTTGATAATTACTGGCGCCATCTTTATATCTCAATGATAGTGATGTTCCTAGCACATACGCGTCGATATTAGGGACTAAAATAAAGAAACCACATTGTTAATTTATGTATGAAAATTTAAAATCAACGTATTATAAATATCTCCTTACAATCAGACTTTTCTTTACCTCTTTAAACAATAATCTTTTCTTATACTCTAAAAAGCTTCTCTTATTATTTAATCAGTCATTTCTCCTTTACTTTACCCGTCTAATCCACAAAAATTAAAAAAAGAAATGTTTCGTATACAAAGACACCTAAATAAATAACCAAACACAGTTTTTTTGTTCTTAAATATCTTATACGTACAGACACAGCTCAGTTACAGCTAATACTCAAACTATATTTAGCCAATTTTAGTTCCAGAAAATATTAGTGTTATAAATAAATAATAATAAATAAATATTCACGGACATTTTCACACAGTGTCCTCTGGTCCCAAACTAAGCTTAACGCTTGTGCTATGGGTACCAGATTACGGACATAATACATATACTACTTTTTTTTGTAAATACATACATATAATAGATAGAAAACACCCAGACGCAGTACAAATATCTGTGTTCATCACACAAATAATTGTCCTGAGTGGAAATCGAACCCACGACCTCATTCACAGAAGTTGGTTACACTACCGACTACGCCACGAGGCCCGTTGTAAAAGTGTTATGGAACTTAACTAGCAAAACATAACATAATATACAATAATATATTATATATATGTAGTCAGTCAAGTCAAAGTCCCACTCCAGTAAGACGATGGCAACCTTACTGAAGCTTCTATGGAATTTTGGAGACAACAGGATAAAACACGTTATGTCGCACTACATCGCTTGCCAACACTTATGCACATACCCAAATAGACCAAATAGTTAATAAGCAAAAGGCCAACACTTTTATACTTGAAATAACACAAGTTTAGAAAAATAATGCAGAGATGACATGATCTTCTTCGTGTTCCCATCAAAAAAAAAACAATTATTATCATTATCCACAGCTTAGAGGAAGAACTTCGTCTAAGATCCACAGCCACAGACCATAGTCATTATCATCAAAGAGCATATAACACTACGATGTGAGACTACGATTACCTATCACTTAGACCTCAGACTAATCTTACATAAAGGCATAAAGGATAGTAATAGACAAGCTATCAGCGTATGCAGTGTCGAGATAGCAATAGTTTGACATAGAATAACCGGAATCATTTTAAAAGATAACTATGATTATAACTTTGTTGACTAAAAATGTACTACCTATTTTAGCCGGATACAATAATGACAGGACATAAGAAATTGCATTTATGCTTATATTTTGCTTAAAACGTATTGCAACGTGTAACATTAGCGTATAATATATAACGTGATTAATGAAGGTTTTTTTACGTATACAAAAATAAGCTTACCTACCGATGATAAGGTGGCCAATCGTCCCTGATTGGCCACCTTTTTGTTTTGACCCAGTTGATTGGGTCCACATAAATATAACGCATACGCGAAAAGGATAGAATACTTATATATATGTCTCTCTCACGCTTGCTAAAGCCTAATATGTGCATCCTTAGTCTCAAAATAGTATCTAATCTATATTATACTTTGTCTAAGACTTAGATAAAGGATAGTAAGACCCATAAATATATAGTAACGTATAGATCACCTGACAGCTTGATAACGCTTAACCAATTTTGATTTGTCAATGTGTGCGTTGGATAGTGATGTAAGTTTTAAGAGTTAGACTGACTATCGATAAAATGATAAAACAAATCAGTTTCTTTAACGAACTCGCTCATTCAAATAATCATCTTCAAGTAATGAAACAAATTAAAAATAAAACAGAAATAATTTATTATACACTCAGCTTTTAGCAACATAAACCTACTTTTTCACTGCAAAGAAGGACGCATTTGTCATGGCGCCCCAGTTCCAAGGGGTAACTCTCCCGGTCTCCGAGAGCATTGGGATCCTCAGCATCGACATCTCTAGCAAAGTGCAGTTCGGGAGTCATTTGGAGGACAAAGCCAAATTGGCGAGTAAAAAACTAGACGTCCTGAACAGAACCAAGCGGTACTTCACACCAAGGCAACGACTTGTGCTATTTAAAGCACAGGTCCACCCTCATATGGAGCTGCTGCTCACATCTCTGGGCAGGTGCGCCTAAGTACCAACTCGACCCACTTGACTACCTGCAAAGGCGTGCTATTCGAATTGTCGATGATCCCTTTCTCACGGAGGGTCTAGAGTCGTTGGAGCGGCGGAGAGACTTCGGGTCCCTCTGTGTGCTCTACCAGCTCTACAATGGGGAGTGCTCGGAGGAGCTGTTTGAGGTGGTACCGACATCACTTTTTTACCACCGAACCACGAGACGTCGCGGTAGGGTTCATCCAAACCACCTGGAAACGATTTCGTCAAAGACAGTTCGTTTTCATTGTTCTTTTCTACCACGTACGTGTAAGCTCTGGAATGACCTACCTGCTACGGTGTTTCCCTGGCGCTACGACATGTCCCTCTTTAAACGAGGTTTGAAAGGAGCACTTAACTTGCGGTAGGCGGTGGCTTGGCTGTGCCCCTTTTTTTTTTTTTTTTTTTTGTTATGGCGGGAAAAAATGTTCCTAACCGCACACCCCGTCGTTCGGGGCAACGAACAGGGTAGTGTGGGGCCCTCACCCACTAAAGAAACCCGCCGTGTGCCGTCTCTCCGCCTTTGTTGGCGGGCCACTGGTGGCTGTGCCCCTGGTGTTGCTAAAGTCCATGAGCTGCGGTTACCACTTACTATCAGGATGACCGCTTGCTCGTCCGCCACCATAAGCAATAAAAAAAAATAAAAATACTTATACCTAATTCTTAAATGAACTAAATCGACTTGACTGATAATATCTGCTGTAGAACTTTTAATGCATTTTTTCCATTAATGTGTTAGGAGAAAATGTTCCAAGCATTTAGGATAAATATCGACAATATACCTTGTCGATAAAGTCAAGCCCTAGTGTATATGTACCTAAAAACTTTTCTACTAAAATCTTGCAAATATATAACAATGCGACATATTTCTATGTAAAATATAAACAGTAACAATGAAATTGAAATTAATTTGTAACTGAAACAGAAAATATCCCTCAGGGCCGCCGCTGTAGCTAACAATAATTATTCCTGGAAATATAAAAAAAAAGGCCGATGCTCGGGATACGTGAAATATGATCCCGCGGGCGCAGGGGGCTTTTTGTTCTATTTTTGTTTATTTATCTTTTATTTTTTTTTATAATTACTAGGGAAACTGGCTATAAACAAATAATTAACCTGTCACGGGGACAAAACAAACATTCAAAAATTTACGTGAGCGCCCTAAAAATTGCAACGTGTTGTTTTTTAAAATATAGGTTTTTAAAAACGGTGATATCTCGTTATTTTTATAATTATATACTATGTTGCATATATGACAAGATTCCTTGTGAAGTGTACTAGCTTTGTATATAAATTATAACTCCCTTAAAATTACCAACAATTATAATAATAGTGCTTAAATCTAGTACTTACATAATTTTGCACGAACCTCCTAAGTTTCTTTGTATAATATTGTATTTTACCATTGAAATTTCGCACTTTATTGTATTATGTTATCTTAAACAGCTTAATTGTCAATCACTTTAATAGATCACTATCAAAAATCACAACACTAAATAAATAAAAACGACACTTTAGACTAACATAAATAATAGGCGGCAAACGTGATAGCGAGCACTAAGCCGTTGGCGCGTTCTTTGTTCCGGCCGGTTGAGATAACCTTGAACACAACGCTGTGTATTACGTACGGTCGAGTAGTCAAAAATGGAACTGATTAAATTGAAATGCTTTATAAATCACATAAAATAGTAAACTATTATTCTGAAACATTGTTAAATAGTTATTAATAATTTTACATGCAATTACGTCGTTTTAATGTATACTTCGAATTATATTATATACAGAAATCTTAATATGAACCGACTCGGAAGGTCTTTAAAAGTTTTTATGTTTGCATTTTTTAAATACACAATGAACATTTAATATAACACTTTTAGCACATTCTACACACATTTGTTAAAAGATTATAACTATTTATCTACCGGTGTTGCTTCCACAACATTTATTATATGTCATTACGCAACGATTGACGCGCGTGAACTGATCTGGCGATTCAAAATGGCGCGAAATCGGGACAGCGGGTCGCTACTTAGTACGTCTTTTTTTGTTTCACACCACAGCTTATGTATATACAGTGTAAATATTGCGGTAGAAATGTAGCCTGTTACATTGGCAATAGACTAAGTAAATAGATAACGTTACTACGTCCATGCCGATAGAGAAAAAACAAGAAATAAATCACACTGGTCTTCAGGTACACATGCATGAACCTTGGACGCCTCGGGGCGCATTTGCTTAGGTACTAACCAATGAGCCTTGGACGGGTTAAACCACTTATCTTAGTTCTGTAAAAGGTATCGGCTTTGTGATTTTTTTCTTTATTTTATATACGTTTATATTTTTATATAAAATAAACAATAGACCACGTAAATACGCACTTTGTCCACAGGAGTGGCGAAATATTTTTTTTTTATTTCATAAAAATATTTTATAAGAAATTTTATATCTATTATATCAAAAATTAGTTCTAACACATAAGCAGAGTTTATTTATCATATTTCAATCATAATGTTTTATGTTACAATCAAAAAATAAAATAATATGTTGAGTTTGGAATATTTTTTTTTTTGTACGAAAACAGGTTATAATAAAAACAAAAGAATGAAATACGGCTGCATGTAATACCGACATACCGCCGTGTTTTATATTAGTAATACATTATGTATTATGCTTATTACATAATGTATTACATTATAAATAAATATTACTTACCGAAATGTTGAATTCTTTGGTTGAGACGACCAAAATGGCGGCAATCCTCGACAATATCACAACACTTCACTTCACAAACAATTTATTGTTTTGCACACATCCAATTACGTAAACACCTTTATTATTAACATAACACTGTTTTATTCACTTATACAACACATCACAGAGGTTCTAATTTGATAAACAACATTTTTTAAGCCACCGTAACTGACACATACAAAAAAAACATTGAGCAGAAAGAGTACACTTTGATGAATTTTTAAAATATTATTGACATAGATCCATAGAGATGTTAGTGTTGAAATAGCAAAAACGATTGTTTTACTTTTTTATGGACTAACGCTCACCATGTAAACTTTGCCTAAAAATATTGGAATTTTTTTTGAAAATTATGGAAAGTATAGGTATCCGAGCGGCGGGCGATGCCAATATTGGCATCGCCGGCCGCGAAGGACGTTATGTTTTTTGACAGCAATTTGACAGTGCCAATATTGGCATCGCTGGGCGTAGAAGTTTTATGACCTAAAATAAAAGCATTTAAATTGTGATAGGGGGCGAGCCTATTGACGTCTACCGGGTACATTTCAAAACTCCGGGCTGCTACTGAGAATTTTTCTTTTTATGTTGTTACGATTTCAACAAAAGTAAAGATAAAACAGAAAATCAAGAAGACTTACAAATTGAAAATGAAATAGTAGCTAGTGATACTACCTAACATGTAGGCACTGGAAAAATTCCAACTTTGAGACTTTTGATTATGACGTTTAATTTGATTAAACTTTGATTTATATGTTTTTCTTGTTTTTTATGCCCTCCCTATAATGTATTCTATTTATTACTATCATTAAATTATACAAAATATAATATAAAGATAAAGAGGTTTTTTTATTTGATATTTACAGTTTTGTTTTGAAGCATAACTACAGTTTTGCTCTATGCTGGGATTGGCAACACTGCCACAGACACATAAAGACTTTGACTTGGGGAAAAGCGTTATTTTTCGATCGTCGTACTGTCGTTCAGGCCCTTTCTGCTTTGTTCTACTAACTGTTTATAGGGGATCACTGAATTTGGCCCCACTTTTTTCGATTTATGAACTTTTTTCTATTTTTAATTATTTCTTCGTCGTTTGTGCAACATTGTTCGAATGTAAAAATTGTTTGCTCGTTTTTCATAATTAACTAAACGAATGTTCACCCTTAAGTTGGCTTCCTTTACTAGATATCTTTATTTTTGTCGCTCAGATTAATTAATTTTGATTAATTATCGTTTATTCGACCACTATTGATGATTGTTCGATCATAATAATAATTAAATTCTTAATTATTTTTGAAGTTATACTTCTTTTGGCGCGTTAGGGAAGAATGATGAGAGTAAATTTTTATGCGCGTACACACCGTCTCGAAAAACCTACATCCTGAAGTTAGCTAATTAGTCAAAATTTTAGTTTTTTTGTGATGCCTGTTTAAATAAAGAATAATAAGAAGCATATATAACTTCTAACGCGTGTTGTGTACATAAGTATACATACACACAATTGTTTTTTTATCTAATAAACAAGCCATCACCTTACGGCCGGCTGCATTGCGCACGCGCTTTTCTTGTCAGTTTTTAGTTAGCTTGCAATGGCCGTCATGGCCACAGAACAATATTACTCAAGAGGTCATGGCCGTATGCCGTATTCAGTAAGTAGCGTTTCTTTAACGGGTGCTTTTATATTTTCTAATTATTTCGCATATAGATAAAAAAATATTTCTGAGGATATTCTTTTCATTTTAAGATTAAAATTAATAATAAGTGTAAAAAATAAGAGGGGACTTGACTCTTGGAGGGGAAGAGTAAAATAAAAAAAAACACGAATGCTAAGACGGGTGCTCCGCTACTTTCCGCACCCGTCTCCCGTCTTAGCCTTCTAACCTCACCTATTCAATTTGGAACTGCGACCCTGCACTTGTCGAATCAAGTGATGTCTCCCTAAAACACGAGGAGTAGGATAGACTATGATGACTATACTATACTTTTACTTTCATTCCATAGCGGTGAAATGAAATGGTGAGCAGCGACTAAACAATACTGTTGGTATAGTTGAGTCCATGAGCGACGGTTACCATTTACCATCAGATGGACCGTGGCTCGTCTGCCACCAAATGCAATAAAAAAAAGAAAAAAAAAAGACGTCCAAGGTGGAGTCGGGGTCAATCATTTCCACAGAACAATATTACTCAAGAGAAGAACGCCCGCTCGCATAGATGGTGCTGTTTATGAAAATCAATTTAAACGAGTAATTTATAAAATCGATTTAATAAAAATAGATTAATATTACTATTATAATCGATTTTTAAAAATCAAATACATATAAGAAAATAATAATCTATTTAAATAAAATCGATTACTTTTTAACATCTCTAGGGTGATGGTTTGTTTATGAGATAAAAATTAATTAATTATTATTATAATTCAATATCGATTCTACAAAATGCAAAAAGTCTTTTACTCTATCATTACTACACGTCAATATGATAAGACAAACTTCAAATCGATGTCAAATTAATGTCAATTGTCCTATTCTGAATTTCTTCTGGTAGAGTCGCGAGTTGTTTCGAAACAAAATAAAATGCGTTTGCGATACACTGTCTTTTGAAGTGCAGTTTTTACGTTGTATGAGCTTTGTGGGGTATTGAAAATAGGTTATTGCGACAACAACGGCTATGGAACTTGATGGAATTCTAAATAGCCACCACAATGTCTTCCAATAATTTAGAAAATGAAGATCTGGATATCGTGCCCTTGGTCCGCATGGAAGACGTCCAGCCTTCAAGGGAAAGGCCTGCAGACTCTCGAAGTTTATTAGAAGACGATGTTCAAGTTTATGAGACGTGTATAATTGACGACATTGAGTATGTAAACGAATGTGTTGTTGATGATGATGGTGATGAGGATTCGAATATAGGTAGTATGGTGTCACTGCCCTCTGAAGACGTGTTCGATGAAGGTTCAAACCAGGAACTTATAATACCTGGAAGCTTAGAAGAAGTCTCAGATGTGGTAATAAAGAGTGAGGATGAAGAGTTAGAAATATATATAGATAGTAAAGTGCCAGGTAGCCTTACAAAGGAGTATCTTTTGGACCCTATTGATGAGAAAAAATCCATTATTGAAAGCAAACCAAACAATAAAAAGTTTGAGAAAACTAAGGCGAAAACTGTACATCATAATAAGCTAATACTCTCAAATCCAGTATCGAAACGTGAAGCAAATGAGATTGTAATATGTAAATCTACTGAGACCTCAAATTTAAAACCAATAGTGAGTAATTCCCTTAATTAATCATCTTATGTAGAGAATAATATGATTGAATTGAATTGTAATATTTTGACTGTACTTATATAGCTTGAAAGTAATCCAAAAAAATATTTTTATATTACTTAGAATTTTATTTTGACTTTGTAGGAAATAGAAGTGCCAGCTTGTAAAAAGAAGAAAGTGGATGAGCCTATCATGACACCATCAGAAAGCTGGCCTACACTAGAGATACTTCCTGGGGGTGTTATTAAAAATATAGATAAATATGAAAATGAAGCTGCCTTAAATCCTGACAAGGTAATACAATTTTTTGGGCACTAAGCTATAAGATTTTACAATAGATGTTAATGCATATAACAGATTCAAAAATAGTAAAAAAAAAATGTTTAAACTATTACAACTTATAAACTATGGCTTACAAAATTATATTAATAAATAGTAATCTAATGATATTTATAAATAATAAATAAATTAATTAATAAATAGTAAATATGCCGTGTGGGGCTGGCTTTAGAATTGTCCCACCTCTGTCCACCCATGGGATTTGTTAAGAGCTGACTGAGTGATACCGGGGGAGTGGGCAGCAGCGCTGCCTCGAGTATTAACAACATCCACTGCGATCGCCAACCGGCCTGCCAAGCATGGCGATAACGGCACTATCCCCCATATGAGCGAAACACATGTTGTGGCGTTCTCTTGGGGAGGCCTATGTCCAGCAGCGGACTTCGAAAGGCTGATGGATGGATGAATCTAATGTAGCAAGGTTTAACATTATAAACAGATATTTTGATCTGTATTTTAACACTTGACATGCTCAGTGTAAAGAGATCAAAAACTAATGTGAAGTGTAGATTAGGTGTCTGCAATAGCTTACCAGTTCAGAGCATTTCCCCGGTATGGGAGGAACACAGGTTCAAGTCCTGCTTGCAGAAAAGCTCTTTTCCCACTTTCACAAATACTTTGTTCCATAAAAAAACAGACAAGATTATATTTAGAACATTGCCATGTTTCTATGAGATCTAGTAAACAACTACTAGTACACAAATAATCTGTATTACAAAATCGGCCCTAAAATCTTAGAGCAAACATACATTAAAAAAAAATACCTTATCATATAATAACAATCAATACATAAATCTTTTTATTTGTACATTTCAAATCTCAAAAACGTAATATAATCCTCCTTTTACCTCTATGTAAATATAGCTATCTCACAAGAAACTAAACATTTTTCCCAAAATAAAAAGTATATATTCTATATTAAACCAATGAGCATTAGGAGCCCATCCATCATGCCTCGAGTGCAATATGTAGAATATTGCACTCGAGGCATTAATCCAGATAATAATCTGTTAGTCACATTTCATCTAAATCTTTTCAGCCCATTTTTGCATGATTGTGTAGCAGTTTTGAGTTTTCTATACATAGTACATTCATTATATATTCTTTTAGTCAATAGACCTTATTTTGTTTTTGCAGAATGCAACCACATCCTGATCAATTTGGTGTCAATAACTGATTTTAGTAAAATTTGTAATGAACTGGTTTTAAGGAAAACTATTGGTATTTCAGGTACCAGAAACTGTGGCAAATGCTGGTGAGATGATGTATGCATGTGCAAAGTGTTCACAGAAATTCAAGTATTTGTTTTGTTTAGTGAAACATGTGAAATGGCATGAGGATGAGAAGAAATCTGTAAAAGATTCCAGAGGAAGTAGAATGAGTAAGCTTTTTTTTTTAATTGCTTTTATTTACTTTGGTACTAGCCTTTGCCCGTGGCTCTGCTCAGCCAAAAGCTAGTTTTTAGGTTATATCGCAACTTCTTAATATAGTAGCAGGATAAAATGTATACCAGTTTTTAAGCCTAATCAAGAGCTACAAATAAAAAAACTTGTATTAAAATCTGTTCCATAGTTTATGAGTTATGTGCAAATGAACACAGACAAAAAATCTAAAAAAAATTGTTTTGTGTTGAGACACGCTAGTAATTTTTTTCTCAAATATTTAAAATGTACAGACAGCTCTGTTGAAGCTTTATGATAGCTAGGATATATTTTATTAACAAAAAATTCTATGTGACATCACATTATTCAGGATTTCTTTGTTTTATTCTTTATTTAAATTTAGAGCCTTATGATCTAGTGATTGATTAAGTTGGCCCAAGAATGGGGATTCTTTGACCCCTCGAGTATGCTGTGAGCTATTGATAGATCGTAACATGATAAAAATCCCATGAGCAATAGCACAAACAATATATAGTATGTTGGGTTGCTAGCTCAAATTTTATTCCATCGCCTTTTTTATATATATATTCTATCTATGTATGTGGTAGAAGTGTTTAACATAGCCATATTGTGGTAAATAAAACAATGCAATGCATTTCTAAAGGTAAGCTGTTGTGCATTTTATTAAAATTATAGATCCACCAAACATATTTTGCCTTAACTGTGGCTTCTTTTTTTTTATTTGCTACAATATGGCTTTTGGTTGGTCTATAAACTGTTTTTTTTGCGTAATTGGAATAAAGAATATTTTGTTTATCTTTTTAGCTGACACAGAGGAAACTCTGATAAATTTGAGGAAAGAAGCTGTAGAATTAGATAAATTATACAAGATACAAAAACTAGATGTTTTGAACAGGTAATACATAATATGTATGACGTATGTATAACCTACACGGCCTTACAAATAAACAATATCTAAACCATGAGTTATACCAATAATAACTATGCTTACACTATCTTAAGACTAAGCAGTTAATATTTTCTTATAAATAAATTCGGAATAAATTCGTCATAACTATTCCGCCGTTTAGCTATTTATGTGGAAGAAAAAGTTAGATTTTGTCTATGGGCGCTGTTTTTTTTCATGGAAGTAATAGTGTAGTACTTATTACTTCCATGCTTTTTTGTTACGCTGTCACTTTGACTGACGTTTTTATTTATAATTTGGCAGCAATAGCAGCAAGACCACAATAATTACGATTTTAGTTGTGTAAAAAAAAAATAGTAACATTTAAGATAATTTCGAAATCTAGAGGAGATTTTTAAAAAAAATATAAGGAGATGATAGTGTACCTAATGTTATTTCACGCTGATCCTCTGTGAGAGAGTGGTACTTTCCCCATCGAGCCGGCCCATTTGTGCTGGGATAAACAAGGCTATTCTATATTACGTACTTAATTATTATCATTTATTAATATTATTGTATTTTATCATAAAATTTTTTTTATACAACGTATATGGTTACCGTAGCCTACAGACGCTAGCATTAACAGAGGCATCGCTTGCGCATGCCATCTCCCAAGTAAAGGAGGGAAGTGGATAGGAAGTATATTAAGGAGAGGAGGAAGTATAATTAGGTAGGATACTAAGGAGAGAATATAATGGATAATAATTGGTTCGGGCCTCCTGCACTCTCACTTACCATACGAAACAACGGTAAGTACCACTACTTTTGGTTCACAAAATAATTAGTTGTGCTGTAACTAATAACAAATCAATGATTTTTTAGTTTAGTCCATATTTAAACAGGGGTCGAGAAAATCATGAGAATAGTGTTCTATGAAATACCCCTACGTTATGCTAGGTACAATATTATTTATTCCGAGTTTATTTGTTGACCTTTTGCTTATTCTCAGTTTACTCTGTGTATAATCTTTTATACTAGATTTATTTGTAAGGCCAATATAGTATAGGTAAATTGTGTAAATATATAATACGAAATTAAAATATACGTTGAAACTGTCTACTCATATATCAGTCCATTCTATGTTGTGGTAAATTTGGTTGAAGAAATAAAATTACGCTAATATCGGAGCGAGTCAATGAAACTTGAAATAAAACCTTATTCTAACTTATAGGCACCCAAAAATGAGACAGCGTTTTGTCTGTAAAGAAAAAAATACAATTTGGAAATATCTAAATAATTAAAAAATACACTACACAGGGACATCTCATCATCATCTACTATTTATAGTTGTTCACGCGGGCTTCGCTCGATGCCATTTAACTGCAAAGCAGTAGACTTTTTCGCTCCAGCTAAGTCACTGCGTCCGACATAATATAGGTGCGGAGCCGTTTCGCTCATGCCTATCTACGCCACTACGTCCGACGTATATTGGTAGGATGGGAGGCCGTTTCGCTCATGCCTAACTACGCCATTGCGTCCGACGTATAGTAGCAGATGGCCGCCATGCTCATGCCTAGCTTCGCCACTGCGTCCGTCGTATATTGGTGGGACGCATCTTCCCTCATGCATACCTACGCCACTGCATCCTAGGTATCTGTTGTCCGAGATCAAAATCTGATGATAACTAATGTAGTCACAAAGTTCATGGTTACTTTACGTAGTATTTGTTGTTTTGTTTCAGAATTGGCGCCGCTATTGAGAAAATTAATAGTATAAAGAATAATTTTAATAAATAGTTTTACTTATAACTTTGTTTCATTTCAAATTCTCTCAATCTAGACGTACATACAATGTACCTACATAATTATTTCGTTAGAGAATTATCCGCTATAACAGTTATATTAGTTTGAATGTCCAATGTAACTACGCTGGCTATTATACACATACACTCAAAGTACATTTTATACACCCAATACAATGCTTTCTTATAACTTTTTAGTTTTAAATCCTACTGAAATATAACAGCTTAAAACTAGTCACTAAACACTTAAAAATAATTCGATTTTTTTATATCAGAAAGACAAAAATAAAACATAGGTACCTACTTATTATATTGATGTAGGTATTTCTGATAAAATGATTACCTATATTTAAGTTCTCAGTACTACTTATTTATAAGACCATAAATAACGTCTTCGAAATCCTTTCAATTCAAGTAGTTGAGGTTAAAGCTTATACAAACCAAGGCTCGAACCGCCAACGATCGCCAAAGTTCAGTTAGTAACTTTCGCTTTGACAGTATAGAATGGAAGGCTGAATATGATCACCTATACGTCAACACCTAACCTGCACCATGCTTTGAAAAGCATGATTTTAACAGTGGGTCTCGGCTGCCCTTTCTGAAACTATCTCAACTCTGTTTAACTTTGTTAAAACTTGTGTACCTACAAGGAGTTAGTGGTAAGACTAAAGGATTGCAAAGACAGTGGTATCGAGTTCGATCTCCGATCCAACGTCCAGACATCACAAGACACATACCTCTGACCTCGAAATTGCGTATGCATTATAGTAGCTTATAAATTATCACTGTACCCGGTGAAGGAATAATTCGTGAGAATACTTACTTGTCTAAGAGATTTTCTCGACGGTTTTGAAGTCTGCCAACCCGTACTGGGCCTAAATGCCTCTAACTCTGAGAGGAGACCTGTGCCCAGCACTAGAACTGTAATGGATTGAAATAAATTAAATATATGGCTGGGATAGCCCCCACCAAAAAGCAAACTGACAATTTGATGATGTTTACCACCAATTCACCCTCGTATGAAAGCTTACGAGTATGTCCAAAGTGGGATGCCTGTAATTGACTGTAATTAAGTATAAAAAATGCTTGTACTTATGTACGCGCGTCAGAAGTTATACTTCTTTGGCATCATTAATAAATAAAGTACATAATTATTCAATTCGTAACTGCAAAACTTGTCACAGTTATGTTTTTAAATACCTTGTTCGATAAAGTAATTGTGTCTAATGTCACTAGATGGCGTTAGTAACAAAATCGATCTAAGAGTTTAAATGCTTTCATACCCCCTCCATGGTAGTGTTAAACGTTAAACGCAACCTTTTGCAAGTCGCATTAGAAGTATAACTTCAATAAGGCACATTTATCCTTGAGCACTTTTAGAGCGAGAGATAATTAATAAACAAATACAAATTTATTTTTAGGAGTACCCTCAAACAAATACATCTGTCTACATTCAGGAAAAGAATGCATCGTTGTACCAGAAAAGAATAAACGAAAAACACCGAAGAGGCTCAAGTCATAGTCTATGGGTAGTTTCAGGTAGAAAATATCTATACAAACGGTAAGGTCCAAAATTAAAGACATTTCGACCATAATTGCTTATGGTACGTGTAGTAAATTTAATGTTAATTTATATAGAACGACTTAGAAATATTTGTTAAGAGAATTAGGATTTTTATTGTGATGGATGAAAATTGCTTAGAATTCTCGAGGAATCAAATAAAGATAAATTAAGTATAAGAAAATATTACTACAACGAGATTAAAGTCCAAGATTTCTTAGAAATTCGTTCCAAAAACTACCGTCGTTTATGCTATTACAAAATTTATTCTAAGCTCAGTACATACCTACTTGAAAATAAAACCTAAAAGCATTTTTTTAAAGACGATCGGTCTTTAAAATAATGCTTTTTTCCTCAATGTCTTGAGACTATTTTCTTACCGATGTTGAAATTAATTACCCCTAATTTAAAAGCATAACATAAAAAAACATAGTATCACGCCTGGATTCCCGAAGGAGTAGGCAGAGATGTAATACACACCCGCGGTTCGACAGATATGTTTAAGTCCCACGTAATATAGGTGGCGAGCCTATTACCGTCAACCGGGCACATTTCCAAACTCCGGGCTGCTACTGAAAATTTTTCTTTTTACGAGATAGCACAATAACATTGCCCGGGGACGCGGGGATCGAACCCGAGATCTCATGATCAGGAGTCGCACACACTACCCCTGCACCACCGGGGCAGTTAATTTAAAATCAAACCTTGTATTATTATGCTTACCATAATATAATAATACAGGATGATTTTAAATTAATTTCATGTGTATATGTGTGTGTGTGTAGTTTATGTATAAGATATTGTATATTGATGTTATCGTATATAAGTTTAGGTTTGTCCAGCAAATTGTTTTAACACACAGATTGTGATATGTCTAGGTGCAATTATTTTCGTTGATGCTCGGTACGGACCTGTTATACCGAAGTATAATAATCCTATCTTCGGCAGAACTGGAAAGCTAAGACACGAAAGTCTGGATTTTCAAAACTATCAATGGCTAATGGGGATCCACGGCTAAAGCTGAGCGCAGATGGCGCTATTGGCGAGATGGTCATTATCAAATTGTAGTTACTTTGTTTGTCTGATATTGTTAAAATGTATAGTACCTGGAAGATTAAAGAACTGAAAGACGCCATGCTGTGTACCCACAAAATTTTTGCCACTTTTCCCACATTTTTAATGTTGGATCTTTGGGAAATAAATGTACAACAGGGTTATTACATTTTGATACATCACATAGGCATATTACGTGAAAATTAAAATTTACAAAGTTACAGGTCGTAAATTGTATAGAAACATAAATTATTTGTGAATAAGGAAAGAGATTTTTAGTAGGAGCGGGAATCGAACCCGCGTCTTTTCCAATCCGGGGAAGTGCTCTAAGCCACTGAGCTATCCTACCGATCTTTCGATCATCCCAATCTCCTCATCACATTTGTCTTACGACCAACGCCATCTATCGGAAAGCATATACTTACATGCATCCAATCTTTTTCCTTATTCACAAATAATTTATACTTTAAAAAGTAGCGGAGCATGTCAAATGCCAAAAAATATAGATCTAAAATGTATAGAAACAGTTTTTAATTACCATACCGATAATACGCCATCTGCCGTGAAATGGTGGCAGTCAACATCCCCATTGAAAAAGACTCAATAGGCAATAAATCAATATATATTGAGTCTGTCTTATCGTTTTATTTTATATAGAGGATTAAAAAATTAAAATTAATAACGGCCTCTTGCTCGTATGACTTCCGATAAACGATTTGGTAATCGATCCATTATGTCCTTTTTTTTTATTATTTTAGGTGGGCAAAAATGTCCTACCGCACACCCCGCTGCCCGGGGAGACAACGGGGTAGTGTGGGGCTCTCACCCACTAAAAACCCACCGTGCGCCCTCACCCGCCCTTGCTACGGCGGATCACGGGTACCGCGTCGTTTCACGGCGATCCGCAGGCGGCAGCCCCTTCGGGCACCCTCTCTTGTGCGACGCCCCGCGTACTTGGGCGTCACACCTTCGCGGTAGGCTTCCGCGGACGGCAGTGTACTCCTCGATCCCAACGTCCGCAGCCTCGGCTAGGGCGGCAACAGGCGCGCACGCCGCCCCGCGCGCCGGCGGCGAATCGGGTCCGCGAAGGAGGATTCCTCCCGGGCCCTCTCCGCCGCCTCTTTCCGCGAGATGACAGCCTCGCAGAAGGCGGCGACCGCGGTCCAGGTCCTGTCACTGCCAACCATCGCTCGCGCAACGGCCGGTAGCGACAGGTCCACGCCTGTGACTGCAGCGAGTTCCCGGCGCCGCACATCCCTGGCCGGGCACGATTCGAGTGTGTGCTGAGTCCTCGCCGCAGTCGCAGTGGTGACAGCCTGGGGTCGTCTCCTTCCTAGCGATCGTGTGCAGGTATTTGCCAAAGCAACCGTGCCCCGACAAAACCTGCACCAACCGGAAGGTGAGGACCACATGCTGCCGCCCTGCCCATTCTTCCAAGATCGGCTGGAGCGCCCCCACGGTCCAGAGACCAGCCCGGGGCGTCTCTAGCCGAGATCCCCACTTTAGGACGGTGGCGCGGCGGGCATCTTCCCGCCACGAGGAAATCGCGCTCGGCTAGAGGCGGCTGCCCCCCGCCCGCGCCGTCGACGCCTACCGATAAACTTCGGCGAGCACTTCCGCCTCCAGATCAACTCGTGACTCAAACGGTACTCGGTCACGATTCTTGCGATGTGTGGCTGAGCATTATCTAGCATTAACATGAATACTTCCCCAATAAATGGTGCAAATGGCATCACATGAGGTTCTAAAACCTCCGTGACGTATCTTTCTACCATCTCTTTTAAAAATAACCAAGTCCGTACGTGCCTCGTAAGTGATGCCACCCCAAATCATTATTGAGCCACCTCAATACCCTATAGTTCCCACTACTACACATGGAGCAAGCCTTCATTTTTGCACCTGTAGACACGCTGGCGACCATCAGGTTGACTTATTGATATCCGGTATTCGTCTGAAAAGTCTTCTTCCAATTTTCCATTGTCTACTGCGACTCCTCACGAGCGAAAGAGCCTGGCTCCCGGAACCGCTTAACTGCATCTCTCACATCACAGTCGTAGGAGTAACTCTTAAGATTTGTGCTACGCGACGTTGCACGTTGGCTAATTCCTTCTTCAATCAAAGCAACAGCTTGTACCCTAAGAGTACATTGCATGGTTTCTTTAGCAAAACTTTACCGATAAATCGTTACAATTAAAAATAAACAGATTGTTTACTTTCAGTGCAAATTAACAGTATTGATGCTTACGCGACAAAATTCAGAATAATACAAAGAATTACTTTATCCACATTTTACCATCATTGTTATCAGTCTAAAATTTTAAGTGGTTAGCATTTTTTTCGCTGTACACATACCATAGAATTATAAATACATGTTCGAGTACTAAAAAAGTTAAAAAGTGACAAACAGGCCACTTTAAAAGAGTGCGCGGTTAATTTTGCCACTGAATGTACTTTAATGTCATAGGTAATGTTGATAATTAGGATATCTTTATATTGTTGTAATACGAGATAGTATATTTATTTACGTAATGTTTATTTATTGTTAAAAATTTACATGATGCATCGGCCAAATTAGTTTTACTTCAGTTAATTTTAATCTGTTATTTGAATGTAATTAAACCAAATTTTATTTCAAAAAGGTCCGAATTAAGAACCAATGCTACTTATACTGTCTGTACCGACGTTATAGAATTTGTATATTTTTTATTGCTTTACCGACAAGGGGAATCTTCCTACAGCCTATACTTACTATAACCTATATGTAGTAAAAAAAGTTAAGGTCTACGATCACTAAACGCAGTTTGCACGGCCCAGGATTTCGCATTAAGGTAAATTGGTTCTTGATTTCTACCGCTAATTATTGACGCTCGAAAATAGTCATAGACTAAAAAAAATGTTGAATGTGAAAAATAATGTTGAAATCAGTTCAGTCAGCTCCAAAGAGACCATTATTAGTCAATGGTTAAAAAATAAAATTTATCGGCTGTTATGTTTAACATTTTATTAAATTATAATAAACTTTTGATTTTTCCATATTGCTTATTATTTCTCGCCATTCATACAATAATAAATAGATTATTCTTTAGTTTCATTCATTTGTTTTTACAATCAAAGACAGCTATGTCTTATAAAAGCAGTCACTCTAACCCTAACAAAAAAAAAGCATAAGTTACTTTTGATTATAACAGGTACATGATAGTTCAATTCTTTGTTAAATTGTAGTCCTCATTTTTTATAACTAACTAGTACATCATGATCTATTTTGTAACAATTTTAAGGCTCATGCACACCATTAACTTATTCTATGTATTTTTTAATCGCTAAGTCAGTCTTTGCAATTCTTCCAATTGCTTTTTTTTTATTTGTAATTTCTCTCTATCAATGTACTGTACAGCCTTAGGCGCATTTTTCTCATAATGATCCTTAGAAACTTTAGCTTCCAACTTGGAAATAACATCTATCAACTTTTGCTTTCGTTGTTCTAATTTACTTTTAGCAGCTTCCAGAACACGATTAGCGTCTTCTCCAGTTAATTCAATAAAAATATCCGTATCATTACCTAAGACACCTTTTAAAACATTATTTTCAGGAGGATTTTCAAATCTAGCTTCAGATATTCGAGTTGCGTTATGAACAAAAGATTGGTGATCGCCAATATTAGCTACGAGCGTTTTATCTTTTGTGTCTATGTATACCATCGGCCTTAGATTAGGAATATTAAAAAGTCCTTTTAATTCTCTAATTAAATAAATTACACCTAATAATTTATTTATTTGATTTTCAACATTATCATTCTTCCAAAGTTGAAAATTAGGTGTTTCTGGAAAGTCTAAATATGCATTAGATAAATCTTTAAAATTACATATGATATTAGATTCGAATGCAGGTATCTTTGGTATGAGTTCATCAGTTAAATAAATCATGAAAGGCGCTAGACATCTTAAGGACGTATTTAGGACTGCCGATAATGTATGTGCATGGGCATAACCAATCTTTGGATTTTCATTATCAAAACCTGTTTTAGTAGCTTCTAGGTACACATCGCAAAATTCATTGTAAATCAATGCTCTTAGAGCTTTAACAGCTAAATGAAAATCGTAATTGTCCATAGACGTATTGACATTATCTACCATATTAGCCAGCCTACTTAAAATCCATTTGTCAAAGAGTGTAAGATCTTTTGTAGTTATTTCTTGGTCAATATCTTTTAGTTTAGCGTAAGATAGATGTGTGTATTTAACGCTCTGCCAGATTTTATTACAGAACAATTTATTCGCGTGGCACATGGCTACATCGAAATTGACGAAATGAGATTTTATATCCTGAGACAGCAACGTAAATCTTAATGCATCCACGCCACATTCAGGAATACCTTTAGTATTTGAGAAGTTCGATTTGTGATAGGCTAACGCTTTATCCAATTCATGTTTGCTTAAAACTCCACTTTTATGCATTTCTAGGCTTTTACTTTTCAAGTTCTCTAAAGATATACCCTGTATAACATCTATAGGATCAATAACATTGCCCCTGCTTTTAGACATTTTTGCTCCTTTACTATCACAAATAACACCATGCAAAAGAACTTTGCCGAATGGCAACTGTCCTGTCAATTCTAAACCAAGGATCACCATTCTATGAACCCATAATCCCAAGATATCATGTCCAGTAGCTAAGAGATGTAAGGGGTAAAATTTACTATAGTCATTATTCTGATCATGATCGGGCCATCCCAGTGCTGCAAAAGGATATATACCTGAAGAAAACCAAGTATCAAGTACATCAGTATCCTTTTCTGCAGTTATTGTATCTGGTAAAGTTCTCAAATATTTTGAAGCTTTTACTTTGGCAGAGTCTTCATCAATGGCTGCTAACCAAACTACGTTTTTTTCTGCGCTGCATTTGTATGCAGGGATAGGATGCCCCCACCATAACTGTCGTGATATACACCAATCCCTGCCATCACCAGTCCAATCTAACCAGTTTTTGACATACTTTTCCGGTATAATTTCCAAGCCGCCAGATCTTACTAACTCAACAGCTCTTTCGTTTAATTTGCTACAGGATAAGAACCATTGCTCTTTAGGCAAATGGTCAATGACGTCTCCAGTCCGGCTGCATATTGGCAGAGTCATTTGATGAGGCGCAATATTTTTCAAGAGTCCCATTTCGGCCATATTTTCGAGCAAAGCCGTTCGACAGTCATATCTCTTCATACCATTAAACTTTTCGGCGTTTTGTATGAGGCCATCTTCACTGATTACTTGGATAAGGGATAAGTTGTGATGTCTTGCAATTTCATAATCTACTTTGCTGTGGGCTGGAGTTATTTTAACAGCACCTGTTCCAAAATCTTTGTCGACGAAATTGTCGAATATAATTGGTAACTGTGTGTTTCTAAAAGGATGTATAACTTTTTTATCTTTCAAGTGACTGTACCTGCAATTACAATTTATAAATAAAATAAAATACACTTCAAAGATTACTGTATAAAAAACGTTTGTGAAATTATGCCTCTAAAGGAAGTGATGCAACACATTAAGATTTGTTGATTTAAAATTTTGTCAGGTCCTAATACTATTTATATATATTTTTAGCATTTGACATGCTTAGCACTATACATTAAACACAAAGTGAAAAATGTGAAATCGAAAATAACAGTCAGGAGCAGGATTTGAACCTGCATCTTCTGGATACCGTCCAGATGCTTTACCAATTCAGCCATCCTGACAATTGCTCCTGACTGCTAATTTCGATAACACATCATACCTAACGTCTTTGGGTGACGCCTGCGCCATCTGTCGGACGTATTTTCATACATTATACCGACCAGGTAAACTTAATTTTACAATTAAGATTTTTACCTAATAATGACGCAAACCCTATAAATATTTATATATATTTTTAGCATTTGACATGCTTAGCACTATACATTAAACACAAAGTGAAAAATGTGAAATCGAAAATAACAGTCAGGAGCAGGATTTGAACCTGCATCTTCTGGATACCGTCCAGATGCTTTACCAATTCAGCCATCCTGACAATTGCTCCTGACTGCTAATTTCGATAACACATCATACCTAACGTCTTTGGGTGACGCCTGCGCCATCTGTCGGACGTATTTTCATACATTATACCGACCAGGTAAACTTAATTTTACAATTAAGATTTTTACCTAATAATGACGCAAACCCTATAAATATTTATATATATTTTTAGCATTTGACATGCTTAGCACTATACATTAAACACAAAGTGAAAAATGTGAAATCGAAAATAACAGTCAGGAGCAGGATTTGAACCTGCATCTTCTGGATACCGTCCAGATGCTTTACCAATTCAGCCATCCTGACAATTGCTCCTGACTGCTAATTTCGATAACACATCATACCTAACGTCTTTGGGTGACGCCTGCGCCATCTGTCGGACGTATTTTCATACATTATACCGACCAGGTAAACTTAATTTTACAATTAAGATTTTTACCTAATAATGACGCAAACCCTATAAATATTTATATATATTTTTAGCATTTGACATGCTTAGCACTATACATTAAACACAAAGTGAAAAATGTGAAATCGAAAATAACAGTCAGGAGCAGGATTTGAACCTGCATCTTCTGGATACCGTCCAGATGCTTTACCAATTCAGCCATCCTGACAATTGCTCCTGACTGCTAATTTCGATAACACATCATACCTAACGTCTTTGGGTGACGCCTGCGCCATCTGTCGGACGTATTTTCATACATTATACCGACCAGGTAAACTTAATTTTACAATTAAGATTTTTACCTAATAATGACGCAAACCCTATAAATATTTATATATATTTTTAGCATTTGACATGCTTAGCACTATACATTAAACACAAAGTGAAAAATGTGAAATCGAAAATAACAGTCAGGAGCAGGATTTGAACCTGCATCTTCTGGATACCGTCCAGATGCGTTACCAATTCAGCCATCCTGACAATTGCTCCTGACTGCTAATTTCGATAACACATCATACCTAACGTCTTTGGGTGACGCCTGCGCCATCTGTCGGACGTATTTTCATACATTATACCGACCAGGTAAACTTAATTTTACAATTAAGATTTTTACCTAATAATGACGCAAACCCTATAAATATTTATATATATTTTTAGCATTTGACATGCTTAGCACTATACATTAAACACAAAGTGAAAAATGTGAAATCGAAAATAACAGTCAGGAGCAGGATTTGAACCTGCATCTTCTGGATACCGTCCAGATGCTTTACCAATTCAGCCATCCTGACAATTGCTCCTGACTGCTAATTTCGATAACACATCATACCTAACGTCTTTGGGTGACGCCTGCGCCATCTGTCGGACGTATTTTCATACATTATACCGACCAGGTAAACTTAATTTTACAATTAAGATTTTTACCTAATAATGACGCAAACCCTATAAATATTTATATATATTTTTAGCATTTGACATGCTTAGCACTATACATTAAACACAAAGTGAAAAATGTGAAATCGAAAATAACAGTCAGGAGCAGGATTTGAACCTGCATCTTCTGGATACCGTCCAGATGCTTTACCAATTCAGCCATCCTGACAATTGCTCCTGACTGCTAATTTCGATAACACATCATACCTAACGTCTTTGGGTGACGCCTGCGCCATCTGTCGGACGTATTTTCATACATTATACCGACCAGGTAAACTTAATTTTACAATTAAGATTTTTACCTAATAATGACGCAAACCCTATAAATATTTATATATATTTTTAGCATTTGACATGCTTAGCACTATACATTAAATATCCACTATACATTAAATATCCAGGTATCCAGAAGATGCAGGTTCAAATCCTGCTCCTGACTGTTATTTTCGATTTCACATTTTTCACTTTGTGTTTAATGTATAGTGCTAAGCATGTCAAATGCTAAAAATATATATAAATATTTATAGGGTTTGCGTCATTATTAGGTAAAAATCTTAATTGTAAAATTAAGTTTACCTGGTCGGTATAATGTATGAAAATACGTCCGACAGATGGCGCAGGCGTCACCCAAAGACGTTAGGTATGATGTGTTATCGAAATTAGCAGTCAGGAGCAATTGTCAGGATGGCTGAATTGGTAAAGCATCTGGACGGTATCCAGAAGATGCAGGTTCAAATCCTGCTCCTGACTGTTATTTTCGATTTCACATTTTTCACTTTGTGTTTAATGTATAGTGCTAAGCATGTCAAATGCTAAAAATATATATAAATATTTATAGGGTTTGCGTCATTATTAGGTAAAAATCTTAATTGTAAAATTAAGTTTACCTGGTCGGTATAATGTATGAAAATACGTCCGACAGATGGCGCAGGCGTCACCCAAAGACGTTAGGTATGATGTGTTATCGAAATTAGCAGTCAGGAGCAATTGTCAGGATGGCTGAATTGGTAAAGCATCTGGACGGTATCCAGAAGATGCAGGTTCAAATCCTGCTCCTGACTGTTATTTTCGATTTCACATTTTTCACTTTGTGTTTAATGTATAGTGCTAAGCATGTCAAATGCTAAAAATATATATAAATATTTATAGGGTTTGCGTCATTATTAGGTAAAAATCTTAATTGTAAAATTAAGTTTACCTGGTCGGTATAATGTATGAAAATACGTCCGACAGATGGCGCAGGCGTCACCCAAAGACGTTAGGTATGATGTGTTATCGAAATTAGCAGTCAGGAGCAATTGTCAGGATGGCTGAATTGGTAAAGCATCTGGACGGTATCCAGAAGATGCAGGTTCAAATCCTGCTCCTGACTGTTATTTTCGATTTCACATTTTTCACTTTGTGTTTAATGTATAGTGCTAAGCATGTCAAATGCTAAAAATATATATAAATATTTATAGGGTTTGCGTCATTATTAGGTAAAAATCTTAATTGTAAAATTAAGTTTACCTGGTCGGTATAATGTATGAAAATACGTCCGACAGATGGCGCAGGCGTCACCCAAAGACGTTAGGTATGATGTGTTATCGAAATTAGCAGTCAGGAGCAATTGTCAGGATGGCTGAATTGGTAAAGCATCTGGACGGTATCCAGAAGATGCAGGTTCAAATCCTGCTCCTGACTGTTATTTTCGATTTCACATTTTTCACTTTGTGTTTAATGTATAGTGCTAAGCATGTCAAATGCTAAAAATATATATAAATATTTATAGGGTTTGCGTCATTATTAGGTAAAAATCTTAATTGTAAAATTAAGTTTACCTGGTCGGTATAATGTATGAAAATACGTCCGACAGATGGCGCAGGCGTCACCCAAAGACGTTAGGTATGATGTGTTATCGAAATTAGCAGTCAGGAGCAATTGTCAGGATGGCTGAATTGGTAAAGCATCTGGACGGTATCCAGAAGATGCAGGTTCAAATCCTGCTCCTGACTGTTATTTTCGATTTCACATTTTTCACTTTGTGTTTAATGTATAGTGCTAAGCATGTCAAATGCTAAAAATATATATAAATATTTATAGGGTTTGCGTCATTATTAGGTAAAAATCTTAATTGTAAAATTAAGTTTACCTGGTCGGTATAATGTATGAAAATACGTCCGACAGATGGCGCAGGCGTCACCCAAAGACGTTAGGTATGATGTGTTATCGAAATTAGCAGTCAGGAGCAATTGTCAGGATGGCTGAATTGGTAAAGCATCTGGACGGTATCCAGAAGATGCAGGTTCAAATCCTGCTCCTGACTGTTATTTTCGATTTCACATTTTTCACTTTGTGTTTAAGGTCCTAATACTATTGAGTAGGCTGGTGCTCTTTTTTCGGTACACCACATGATTTTGCTGTATGTACCTCAATCTTCAAAGGTAACTTATATTGTAAATGCCAGCTGTTTATATGGTCGCTTGTACAACCTGTATTTTCCAACAGTGGAAAAATTAAATCTCCATTTGATAAATTTTAAATAATGACTCACCTAGAGTCATCTGGATGAACAGCTATGGCAGTATCACCCAACATGGTCTCTGGCATTGTAGTAGACACAACAATTTCTTCATCGGAATTGCACAGTTTGTATGAAAGATCATAAATCTGTCCAAATTTAACTGGTTTGTCATATCCTGGTATAGAGACATCTGTTGGTCCATTCACTATAACATTTTCTACTTCAATGTCAGACACTGTGGATTTCAAAGTGTTGCACCAGTTCACCAAGGCTTTCTTCCTGTATATCAAACCATTTTTAAACAAATGTATAAATGCCATGTTGACTGCATGTGAGTGATTGGAATTCATAGTAAATGTTTGTCGGGACCAATCTAAGGAACATCCTAGAATTTGTAACTGGTTGGATATAGTGTTGCCATACTTTTCTTTCCATTTCCATACTTCTTCTATGAATCTTTCTCTACCTAATTCATGGCGATCAATACCATGCTTTGTTTTTAAATATTTTTCAACAACACTCTAAAAAATAAAATACAATAAAGATTATTATCACAAATTCAAAACAAAAATCAAGTTAATCAATTCTTCAATACTTAACAAATAATAAACAAATATCTTGTAAGTAATTATTTATCAAATTGAAATTGTAAAAGCAGGAGAAACATTGCTAGAAGTCACAGGGAGTAATTTTTTTTGGTTTCTATTTTTTTTGGAGGCTTGGATGCACCTTTAGTGACCATGTCAACCTCATGGGTTTACTGATGGGATGTATTTTACGACAGCGGTGTTGTTACCTGACTGAAGAGCTTGTTTAATAAGCTTAAATATTTTAGCTGCTACTTTAGTCAATGGTTGAGATAACACGACATTAACTGTGGTACCCTGCAAGTTCAACCTCTTAATGCCCTCTATTCGATCACATTATGTGGGAGTATATTTAATTAATAAAATATTTCTTTCTTTTTTAATAGGCAAAGGCAAAAAGAGTTAATACTCTTTTGTGCTGTTTGTCTACCATGTTTTTTTTTGTTTAGTACCTAGCAGCTATTAGCAAATTTTAATGTTATCACCTAAAAATAAAAAAATACATAAATAAAATTTTGGAAACATTTAAATTCACGAAGTATGTTCGACAAAATGTGTTAAACTTCTAAAAAATGTGTTAAATTTCCAAAAAATGTGTTAAATTTCCACAAAATATGTTAAATTTCCTATAATGCTAATAACCTCTGTACTCTAATATGAGTTGGAGAACTGGTTTTGGAGTGTATTCATTTTGCAAATATGTGAATATGGCACCTGAGAGGATTCATATTGTACAACAAATAGATTACTTTTTGTACAATCTAGGAATTCAACCATATGAGAGTTAAATTAACAGAAGCTGGTAAATTAGAGATCTAAACTGAGGTTTGGTGAGCAAAGTAAAGGGATTATACAACTAAAATACAGAGACACAAAACCTGTGTTGCAATGCCAGCATGATCTGTCCCTGGAAGCCATAATACATTATATCCTCTAGATCTCTTGTGTCTAACAATCACATCTTGAATGGTGCTAGCTAATGCGTGACCTGAAAAAAAAATAACTAATTATAAAACCACATTACCAAACTATTATTTGTGAATATTGAAAAAAAAACGCAGGCTTGATTCCCGCTCGTACAAAAAATATCTTTTTCCTTATTCACAAATAATTTGTACTTTAAACTAAGTAAACTAACTATTATTACTATAGCAATATCTTGGTATGTTATACCAAGATATAGTCAATATTAACTATTTCAAGGAATAGCTCCAATTTTGAATTTTATTACAGTTTCTGGAAAACTGTCTACCTGCACTGTGCCTGAGGAGCATGATTCAGATATGGTTTCAGTCCGATTTCATCAATGAGTTGTTCTAAATCTTGCTCTCTCAGGGCAACTAGATTTAGATAAGGATATTTTGTATATGCTAGATTTTAGTAACAATACTTATTGACTGGACTGGTCTATAATGTTTTTGGTGCAGATGACAACTATATAAACCGTCTATATAAAAAAATGATACTGTATATTATGTAAATTAATAATTTAAGGCTTTGTTGACAAGTATGTGGCATGATTCATGATTTTATATAAAGACTAGCCTATGCCTGCGGCTTCGCCGCACCCAAAAGCTTTTTTAGGATATATCTCTTCAGTTTTTAAGTCTAATCAAGAGCTACCAAATAAAAAACTTGCATTCAAATCCGGTCAGTAGTTTTTGCGTGATACACGAACGAACAGACAAACATCTAAAAAAAATGTTTTGTGTACACGCCTATATAGCCTCATAAAGTCATTTTTTCTCAAATATTTTAAATGCACAGATAGCTCTGTTACAACTTTATAATAGTATAGATTGTTTTTTGTAACAATATTGGTGTAATAACCTAAATGTAGTTTTCCGGTAATATTTGGCGGCGGTATAATCATACTAAACGTCGGCTTAGACGATGGATTTTCAGCCTGAAATAAGTTCCGTTTATTCCATTCTTCATATTTTGTTTTTTCTACATACTGAGGTTGATAAGCTTCATGTTTCAGATTTTCATTGCAAGGTAATTGTTTAATGTTACACGCCATTCTCCGATATAAGTTTAGGCATCGAAATTTATATTTTCGTAAGTTATATATTTTAATTATCTTGTTCGAGTACATTATGTATTCAATATTCCTTTCCTGGTTTGTTTATTTTATATTTTATTTACTCCCTCAATTTTGATATGATAGGTTAATTTCTAATAGCGATGCGTCAACTCGGTTTGCCAAACCGTATCAACCCGGTTTGAGTGTAACTCGGATTGAACCGAGTTACATTTCGATAACCAGGTTTATTTTATAAGTGTCAGCCCGTGCCCAAGCGTCTGCAATCCGTCGCGAGACTCATCGCATGGGCCGAAGAAACGAACCGTTCCAAACTCGCTCGCTCGGCCAGGGCCAACCCGTTTACGTACATTGTTATGGTTATGTCAATTAAATCAAATAATTGCAAATGGCGCCAGTTATGCAAGTAATTTACATATATTGTAATAACTTTTTTATAGTGAATGAATAACAAACAATTATAATAAAAAGTAAGAAATAAAATTATTCAAATTTTGAAGTTAGGTATAAATTGTTTTGTTTAATATTAAAATGTTGATATTACATAGGTACTTCTACTTATAATAAAAAGTGTATTGAACATATGGATACAATCCCTAATATTACTGACCCAATTTATATGAATTATACTTTCATTATTTTCTAATTAATTGATTAGTTTTAATGTGAAACTCGTCAATCGGGAAACGGTAATCGAGATTGAACTCGTAGTCTACTAGTCTACGAGTACAAACGAACGCATAACCGTTTACATAATATGTTTGATTCGGTTTAGGTAAACCGAGTTGTGACCCGGTTTGCAAAACTTTTGATTCGGTTTAACCGGTTTGAAAAATTTACGGTTTAGCCCATTACTAATTTCTAACCTTATTTTTTGACATTTGAACAATTTGAAGAGATATTTGTAGACTCGGACCGATAATACAGTAGTATACTTAGTCTATGTTTGTAGAGAACTAAAAATCCGTACATCCGTCAGCAAAATCCATACAAAATCCGTACGTGCAATAAATCTAAAACTCCATATGAAATGAAACTATTATTCTAAAGATATCAATGATTATAACTTTGTTGACTAAAAATGTACTACCTGTTTTAGCCGGATACAAGAATGACAGGACAAAAGAAATTGCAGTTATGCTTATATTTTGCTTATTATGTATCAAAACATATAATATTAGCACATATAACGTTATTAATAAAGGTTTTTTTACGTAAATACAAAAACAATCTTACATACCGATAATGGGACCCAGATGATTAGGTCCAAATAAAAATAACGCATACGTGAAAAGGATAGAATACTTATGCATGTGTCTCTCTCACTCTTGCTAAAACCTAATATTTGCATCCTTTTCTTCATTCTAAGTGTCAAAATAGTAGCGAGTTTATAGTATATTTTATCTAAGGTATGACATACGGTATAACATTACGTATTGCGCACAGAGTAAGGAAATTTATAGTATAAAGGAAACAGTTTCTTACTATGAGGTATTGCGCAATTGAGTAAACAATTAAATTGGTCTCTATCATTCATCCATTATTACAAACACAATAAAGCGTAATACATTTATCTCTTTCATTTACTACTGCAATCAAGGTCAACCATGTAATAAGCTATTGTTGTCAGTCAGTCATAAAGGAAAGATCAAACGGTAATTCCTCGTCATAGATAATCACGCACGTTCTTTATTTTTTTTATATAATTCTTTATAGGGATGTCAAGAGCAAAAAAAAATATCGACGAATCGGTTTTGGGCTATATATATTCTAATATGTGGTTTTAGGGAATTTTGGGTGTTGTATTTCAAAACGTGTACGTTTTATGTATTATTGGAAATCCGTACACATATCCGTACGTAATACTCCAAATTCCGTACCTGTACGGACAAATCCGTACATATGGCAACAGTGGTCTCGTGAGTCTCGTCTATCTATCTCGCTCTAGTTAACATACGCGTATACTATGTTCTTTATCTATATTATTAAATCTATGGTTTTGTTTAATGCACAGACTATTAACTTCTACTTGTTTTGAATGTTTTTGTGATTCTGGCGGGAATTTCGAGAAAGTGAACATCGAAAATTTTCAAAATACTTATAATTTCTTCAATTTTTGTGGCACAACGTACTAGAAAAACGTTGATTTGGACATAATAAATAACAGAAATGGAAGGAAATGAGGGGGACGGGGATAACCCGCCCACCTCACTTAAGCGTCCTCGCCGTGAGGATGGTGGAGAACCAGGAATGGACTGCGGAGTTGGCGGTGGCGGTGAGCCTAGTGACTCATACTTACCTTATTATAAACCGAACTACAAAAGACTTTATCCTGAGAATTCCATTAATGCAGAATTCAAGGTTTTCGTGGAGTCAAACAATAGGGATAGATTAGGGAATAAAAGCCCTATATACTTGAACCACATTTTTTCATCAGAAATTAAAGGTGTGACGGCAATTCAACGAGTGAATGCCAGTAAATTTGTAGTAATATTCAAACAATATAATACCGCTAATAATTTTATTAATAATACAGTATGCCTTAAAAATATGAAATGCAAGCATTCATCCCAGCTGCACAAATTGAAAAAACTGGTATCATTCGATATGTACCAGCTAACATATCCAATAAAGAACTATATACTAAACTTACATCAATGTATGAGATAATAGCAGTAAGAAGATTCACAAAAAAAATTGGCCAAGAGTGTGTACCACTTCAGACAGTTAGCATCACCTTCTTATCAAATTTACTACCAGACAATGTACAGTATGATCTATTCTCATATAGAGTATTTGAATACGTACCACCACTACAACAATGTTTTAGATGTTTCAAATTTAATCACTCTGCAAAGATCTGTAATATTAAGCAAAAATGCTCCATTTGTGGAGGTGAACACTTGTATAAGGAATGTGACAAACCAACAGAAATTTGCTGCATAAATTGTAGTAGACCTCATCTAGCAATTTCTAGATTATGTCCGATTAAAATGAAGAAGATTATAGAAAAGAAAAATAATATTACTTATGCAAGTGTCACTACAATTAAACAATATAAAAATACTGTGGATTTTCCTCCACTCACCCCTCCAAAAACACAATTTGTAAATAAGCCTATAAATAAACCTGTACATATTTCTAGTAATAAGCCTATTGTATATAATGTAAATAAAAGTGTAAATAATCCTAAAGACGTCTCTTCTAACAAAGACATAAAAGCCCAAATAGTCACCAACAATGATGTACTTATGGCCCTAGTACAGACATTGGTGGAGCTGGGTAACAACACACATGGCACACCTGTAACTATTAACTCAATTAAAGATGTGTTAATTAAAAATCTTAAATAATGGCAAGTCCCACTAATAACAAGCTACATATTGCTCAATATAACATACAAAGTGCAAACAATAAAAAACCCTTATTGATACAATTTTTAAAATCACAACATATTGACATCTGTTTACTTAATGAAACTTGGTTCAAAGACAATAATTTTAAAATACCCGGTTATAACATTCACAATATAAATTCAATTAACACACATAATGGAGTAGCAATATTGATTAAACCATGTGGTTTTTATATGTATAAAATACAATATTTTAAACATATAAAAACCGTTGGAATTGTGTATTTTAAATGATGGTAAATTCACTACAGTTAATCATCCAAGCCGCAATCCCTCTGCTATTGATGTTAGCTTTGTCAGCTCAAATCTTGCATCATTGTGTGAATGGTCTGTCTATGATGACACCATGGGAAGTTATCATTACCCAACAATAACAGAGATCACATTGTGCATAGATAGATATCAAATTAATTCCCCAGTTGATAAATTCCTGTACAAAAAAGCTGATTGGAAGACGCATAAAAACCTCTCGGAAACAATCTTTAATAACTTAGATGATCCTATTTCAACTTATAATGATTTCTGTACTCAATTAAATACTCTAAAAGAATTGTCAATTCCAAAGTTTATTAAAACCAAATAAGTTTACAAGCAAACCTCCAGCCCCTTGGTGGAATGATATTTGTGAACAAAGTAGAGATGTGTAACTCAGGAGTGATTGATACAAAAGATGTATAATCTTTCAAAATGCGTAATCAATCTTTAAATCTTTGGTTTCGAAAATACATATTTAACTCACTAGCTCACTACCATAGAGCTCACTACGTTACACAGAAC